>OY728155.1:1374876325-1377341855 GCA_963277665.1 Viscum album
GGGGGTGTAATTGAATTGGGCCACATATATGGATCTCTAGGCCTACAAAATGACTTTTTTCCTACCCACTATTCATTAAGAAAAGAATTATCCAGCTTCTTTATTGGATGCATCAACATGTATCTTTAATGGATCTTCCATATTTGTGGCAGAATAACTTGTGGCATTTTCAATATTCTCTTAAACTCATCCAAGTCTTCCCTACATGAACCATTAAAAAAAATAACCATCTTTCAAAAATATTCTTGAGAGTGGGAGTGAAATTATACCAATATGTTTTTTTATCCTCCAATAAAATCAATCATGTCCAAAAAATAATCTATTTTGTTTTACATATGTTCGTCAAAGAAAATTGTTTTATAACATCAATTTTTTATTTATCCAATTCAGTAATTTTATTTGAAATTACTTTCTCAAGGACAATTCATCTTTCTACTATTAAATAAAACATTTAAAAATTAAAAAAAAGATTCTTTTCATAGAATTTTTTCAAATAAATTTTCAAATTTCTTAAACAATAGTCACAAGAATCATGAAACACTGTGAAATAATCAAAAATAACATCAAAGAATTATTCAATGTGATAAGAAAAAATTATTACCATACACCTCTTAAATGTATAAGGAGCATTAAATTATCCAAATTTAATCCTTGTATAATAAAAATTGCCAAATTAGAATGTAATGGTGGTATTTTATTGTTCATCTGTTAAATCGGTACCTAGAAGTACCATAAAAATCCAACCAAATAGCAATAAATATTTCTCCAAATCAATATATCAATCATATACTTAATTAATGGGATGGGTAAAATATATTTTATAATTAACTGATTCTACATACTAAAATATATACAGACTCTCCAACCATTAAAAAATTATCATAGGGATTAATTTATTATTTTTTCTTATTATAGTGGATTGAACAGTTTTTTTGGAACTACATTATTGGGGATTGCTCAATGTGAATATGAAATGTGGTTGATGATCCCATCTTCCAATGTCATCTCAATATAATTCTTAAAGAGATACGTCAAGATTTGATTATTCCTTCATTTGTGTAGTCTAAAAGGTTTTGAATATCCCTCATGATGAATTGTTTGTGAGAATATTTGTATGCTTATTCAAGGTATATCACCTAATAATTAACATATTTGTTGTATATTATCTATAAAAAGCTAAATCATTTAATATTAATGGGATTTAGATAAATTATTAGAAATTATGACATTTAATTTATCTCCCTTCATGAAATATAAATATTTCAAATGAGTGGGGAGTGGATTTGAATAAATATTTTTGGGATTCTAAATTGATTAAATTAATCTATGTTTGTCCATTTATACCGGATGAACCTATTGAACATAATAAATCATATCATTTATATTATCATTCAAAAATAATCAATGTAATCAGATATTACCTTTCATTCTAACATGAAAATTGAATCTCAATTGTGTTTGGAATTCACGTGTTTTGTGATATATTAATTGGATGAATTCTCTCACAAAAATATGATTTCTGGGAACATACCTGATTCATTAATTGGATCAGTACCAACATATTTTTAGAGTGAAAATATTGAGTGATCATATTATGGATTCAACATGGAATCAAATAAACTAAAGTGGATAATTCTATCTCCAAACTTCATTATGAGTTTCCCTTAATGGAAATTGAATATTTTATTGTATGTATTTATGAAAGGTATTCACTATATGATGGGTGACTGTTATGGGATCATATAAACATCCACATTCATCAAATATAATTCTTTTAAGAAAAATATATATTTTCCTTCCACAAGAACAACTTACATAACTTATATAGGGAAAACTATTGATATATTTGTAAGATAGACCACCACTTTTGTGGGATTCATGTATTCTATATGGAATGAAGTGTATAATGAGTGAGGAAATAAATTAAATCAAGTGACAATATCACCAAAATAATTAGTGAAGTTATAATATATAATGGTTCAGGGATTGGAAAACACAACTACATCATGTCATTTTGTTGCCAACTAGGGTGTGATATGTGTAGAGACACTATCTCCAATGTATATATTCTCATTACCATGATGTAATTTCTTCTTGGTTATATGTTCCTTCAAACAAATTTATAGCATGTAATTATTTCTAGTTCTTCATGTAGGGGGATATAAATTCATTCTATCTGGATGGTGTCAACTATTTATTTTGTAAGAGCTTCTTCATAAAATCTCTTTGATTTAATCCTCCTTTGATGGAAATGGTGGGAGTATGTATTTCATCTCAAAATGATTCTTTTTTCAATGGTTTTAATTTCTTAGTAATATTATCCTTCCCCTAATCATCTTTATATTATTATATGTTATATAATTTATGATATATTCAAGATATCACATATTAAGGCTCTTATAACAGGGGGGTCCTACATTAGTTTTAAGGGAGGTTGGTAGAGGGATATCTTTTCTAGTTAATTTTTATTAATATTGAAATTAATTTTTATATGGGTCCCAATCGATGCAGGTTGATTACATTGATTAAATATTTGAATGTATATAAGGAATCAAAATTTATGATTCAACTTATCAGTCATATATTCAAAGCCTTAAGCATTGGTTTGTAGCCGCTTCTCTTAAATTTTTGGTGAATGTGTGTATGGTTTCACATATTTACTTCATTAGAAAGGTGGTGGGTGAATTTTTTTGTTGTTGTATGGGATGTTTATAAACTTGTTGGAATAGATGGGGGTTCTTGAATTACTGTTGAAAAATATGTCTATACTTAAACTCTTAGAATCAATTTCTTTTATGGGTTTAGGGCTTACGTGGAATATTTGGTTTGAATTTCCTATGATGATAGGATTCTGATAATAATTCCTACCCATATGCTTCTTGACACTAAGAAGTGTAATGATATGATGAATAGTATAAACATCACAAATTAGTAGAGCCATAATGTTATTTCTCATTGGTCACTAGCATTTTCCACACAACCTATAGTGTTCAACCATTATTCATTAGAATAAATATGTAGAACTATTTGTTCATACTTCAAGTATTTTCCTTGTTACTTAATCTATTAGTCCATTTTTTTTTGAGTTTTGAGATATCCTCTAAATTATACCTCTGAAATTTTCAAGTGATGCCTTGACTAGGAATCTTCTCGAAAAGGCATAAAGAATATTTCAATAATTTAAAATAAGTTCCAGGTATAAGAAATCATGGAATTGGTTTTCATCCATTTTTGGATTTATGAATATGACATAAATCATCTTGAATTTATCATATTACTCATAGGGGGGTCTCTCATGATTATTTTCATTGAAACAAACATCATTTTTATGGTAGTGCACATTTATGTGGGAAAGAATATTTATATAATACATCCATTTAGACTATCTCAATCACTGATATCCCATTGTTTAATATTTTAAAACCATTAATTAGAAACTCTTAAGATGGATAAAGGTAATTCACCGCTAAATTTCTTTAGTTGACTCTCTTGGCCTAATGATTGAGGATATCATGATGAATTCATGTTTATACTATGTGGTATATTTTCCAATAAGACCATTAATTTTTGTAATCAAATGAATCATACTGAAAAAAAAAATAAAAATCATTTGCTGTTTAAGATGAAATTTTTTGGTTTTTTAAATGAAAAAATTAAGTGACAGACATACCACATTTGGTATGGATGGGATTTCCACCAATGATTTCATTTATAGAGTGAACACTAAAAATTTCACTTGAATTACATAGGTTTATTTACAAAAAAATAATTTTGTATATATATATTTATCATAGTTTTGTATGTTTTCAATGAATTTCATTATAAAATTTAATTAAATAGTTAGTTGAACTACGAGGCTTTAAAAATATTCTTTTTTCAAGTGTTATGTTACACTGTATCCATAAAAATCGTTCCATGTTTCTCACATGACTATCATTGGGTGTGATAATATTTTTTATATTACCAAATGGTTGACTACGTATTTAAACTAGGTATTATCATGAATATGTGTTCACAGAAAAAATATTATCACTTGTATGTTGAGGGAAGATGTGGCTTATTATAATTTGTTTTGGTTTGGAAATAATTGAATTAAATGAAACAAATGAATGAAATGAACGAAAAAATGAAAAAAAAAATCTTCCAATCAAATGATTTAAATCTATTATATAAGAAGAGTGACTAGTTCAACGATTTTATTCCATGTGTAATTAGATTGTATTTCTAATTAATCCAGCCATATTCATCAAAGTTTATTGATATGAGATTACATGATTTTTCCCTCTCAATCCTATCGTCAGATGGTGATGGTGAGAGAAAACCATATAAATATCTTAGTTTCTTATTATAACCTTCCGTGGGTGAGATAATTGATATAAATATTTTCAATTGACTTAGAAATTCATGATCGGGTCTTGTGTAACCCAATCAATCAAGATCATCCACTACCATCTGAAACGTACTGGTTATTGTTGAGAACCTCACCACTAAGACAAGGTCTATAACATCTATATAAATCAGATCATAGTGGAGCTAGATAATTATCATTGAAAAAATCAATCATCAAGAATATTATAAAAACCATATTTGATCTTACATGATAATAAATACCACTATAAGAATTTTAAATCAATTTCTAAGATGAGAGAAAGAGTGTTTATTAAATTATTTGGAAGAACCCTAGGATAAATAAAAATTAATATCTAACAATTCCAAATCCATAATATTTTCAACCCACCATGGTTATGATATTTCAAAATAATGGGGAGAAGAAGACATTTAAAGGCTATGAAGATGAAAATATAAAACAAATGAATACTTGAAATGTTCCACCCCAAAACCTGTCAAAGGAACTGTTTCTACTAATTAAAAAAATAGATATCTAAATACCCTCATGTTTCATACCTTTATGATGCTTGAAATTAAATTATATATTTAACCACAAAATTTCATGGTAAATAGACATGTATAAAAAAAGGTAAGCCTAAATTAATGGGTCATTATAATTGTATATGGATATTTCATAAATATTCCTTTCAAAATAAATAATTTAATTTCAATTTTAATGAGGTGTAATCTTTAAAATCATTCATCTTAATAAAATCCAATGAATTATATTTCAAAACCCTCTTAAATAACCTCATTTGTAGGTATTTTCCCAAATTTATTTTATATTTACTAACATTCTATCCACTCAATCATGAAGATCAATATTTAAACTAGATTGATTTATTATGGTCTACAAAGGTTCTAATTTTATATTAGTTCTAATGAAGTATTTGAAGCCCAAAAGACAAGGAATACTAAAAAATAATCCCTTAAATATGATCAATATTTTAAAAGTTATACTCTAAATCATCATATGATTAAAATCATTATACATTTCATAATTAATAAAATTTCACATTTTATCCCAAAACACAACATAAAACCATAATTGATAATGTTAAGAACATATTAATAAACAGCTAGAGAGTAATTCATTTAAAAATATATTGAAATAGATGGAAATATTACATCTACCATCTCTATATAATAATTTAACTATTATCAAATATAATTAATAAATGATTGATAACATGTGAAAAAGAATTATGTCAAAACCATGGAAAATTTGTAGCCCTTTTTCTATAATTCAATATAAATGAATGTAAATCCATTTCAAGTAAAAATTTAGAACAAATCCATTATATTAATAATATTTTGTATATCAAACCAAGAATATAAAAATCCAAATCATAATGGTAAATCATTACTAGGATCATAATATAATGGGGTAGCTAGATTATTTGATCCATAATTATAAGTGATCATACGAGAAAACTAATTTCCCTTGAACCCATGAATAAAATTACTTACGAATATGGAACATGGTAGAATGTTAAACCCTATAAATTTTAATCTAGTTCTAGATCCCATGATTCCAAGATCTTGGAGAAAAAATTAGAAATAAGTGTGAGCTTCCCCACAATTTCAACAAAAAATCTCTAAAACTACACCCTCTAGATAATAATGCATGCCTTCTAGTTTATTTATATATAAAATGAATTTACATTGTATTTTAACACTTTATAAAATTTATAAGGAAAAAAATTCATTCCAAAACATTTTTTGAATACACATTTCTAAATTCGGTTCAAATTTCCATAGAAGAACATATTTCTTTTCCCAAAAGTGAGGGGGAAACCGATTTTAAAAGACAATTTACAGACACAAATCAACATAAAAAATATCATTCCAATTAATTTATATATTATTTTATAAAATTAAGTTAAGCTATTGGTCAAATATCATTAGCTAAATATCGGGCCAGATACATAAAACTCATTTAACAAACAATCCATAACATGATCCTCACTAAATATTAATATAAATTAACACATGAGTAATTAATAAATTCTATCATGATTATCATGTGCCAAATAAAAATCCAAAATATCTCCCATTAGATGAATATCACTAAAATAATATTCAAGGTGATGAATGAGAGACATGAAATAATCATGAGATTCTAAATAAACTTCACAACACCACAGATAATATCATATAGAAGGCAAAATAATGTAAAATTAATGGTAAAACATATAAAAATGGGTATCCAACCATGTCAAATATTGAGGATCCACATGTAAATGAACTGAAAGAACATAAACATATCAATAGTTTTTTGTGTATTATTAGGTTCTGAGATGGAAGACACCAAAAAAATAACTGGATGGTCATGTGTCTACTACATAAAAAACACTATACAAGATGATTCATGTCATGAATCCTAGATTCACAGAATAAATGCCCAAGTAGTATGTTCATTGAACAATTTGTCTCCATAGATTAAAAATCCCAAATAAACAATTCGTAGAATGACTGAAATTCACATCAGAAGTCTGTTTCATGTCATTAACCCGATTCATTACATATTCCTAGAAACAGCTTCATGTAATGAATCATCCCATTGTGTAATTATTTTGTCCAAAAAAACCACCCATCCGAACATCCTTTTGAATGATTCCACATAATCTCATGTATAACCCCCTAAAAATGACAATTTAGTGAACATTAACTATGATGTTACAATTATCACCACCATTGGTCTTTAAAACCCCCCAATAGATGCGAGGAAACTCATCCCACATTAAATTAATAAATATATTCAACCAATCACTTCATAAAAAGAATCAATTTAATCTATTATGATTTATAAAAAAGAATATTATTATTTAGATAGACCGTAAACCAATACCAAATATGATTTCACTACAAGTATTTTTGTGCATGAATAAATATAGTAGGATCCATATTATGCTAGATTTAATTTATTTAATGTGTATAAAGATAATTATAGTATTAATACATTATATTATCATTCAATAATATCACACTACTGATACTATAACCATATTTTTCATAGAAAACCACATAACCTTTATCGTGATAAATTAAAAACAATAAATACTATGATTTAGGAATCATTTTCCACTCATCAAAAATATTTCAATCATATTTCATCCCATGTAACATTCACAACACTCTTTGTAAGACTATGCATTGGTGATTATATAGTCATTAAATCCTTAAATAATAACAGATAAAACCCTTAAATTCCATTGAAAATAAAATTATCAAAAGCATTTTGTTGATCCCACCATTACTATAAAATCACTAACATATTGGGAATGGTTTAAATCCCACATTATGAAAACACATTCAACAAGAAAATCACTTCATAGTTCCATTAAATTAATTTTAATTTCATTTTATGTGTATTGTTTCTCCTCATGATATCACTAAAAATATTGAAATGGTGCTCTTTGTCATTCTTATATCTCTGATAAACCATGATATCATCCACAAAAGCAATGAAATAGTTATCATGATACTGATCGAATATCATGTCCATCAAATCCAAAAATACTATGGATAGTTCAGTCTAACCAAAGTGATTTATATGATTTTTATAGTAGAAATTTTTTCCCTTTATGGGAATCTTTATAATATTATACTCATTTACCTTGAGATAATGATATGTTGATCAGCGATCTATGATAAAAAAACAACTTCATTACATTTAACTGATAAAACAAATCATCCCCAAGGGAAGATGGTGTATATTCTTGAAAATAACCCATCTCATATTCCACTAGTACCACAAAAAATATATTGAACAACCATTATTATTAAAAAATTTAATTTAAGATAGAATTTTAATAAAATTATGTTGAAAAACAAAATTCTATCTAATATCATCTAACTAGAAATATAGAATATTCAGCTCTGTTGGTACCATGTGATAAGAGGTTATTGAGATCAGTTGTGTACATAAAACCATATCAATTTTGAACTATACCTACCCTTCTAGATGAAGGAAAAAAAATGTAATATTGGATATTATCGGTGATGTCCCTAAAGATTACTATAATAACTCTAAGGGAAAAACATCGTCGACTAATACTATAAGTTAAAGAAATAGATTCATAATCTTTGGTTATGAATACCATACATAACCTAATTTTCTATCCCACTATCCATAAAAATACAAATATCTCCAACTAGAAGGAAAGAACGGAATAAATCGATGATAAAAATAAATTTCAAAGTATTGGAAAACTAGAAAATCCATTATGATGCAAAAATCAAACATATATAGATCCTAAAATAAGAAACTGCATAATAAATCAATGTTCTGGTTTAATAGAAATTATTTAGGACAATTAATCCCATTCTTTTTCATCATTAAATGAAATGTTTCAAAAAAACATAAAATTGGACATCCCCCCATTAGATGTTCCAAAAAATAAGAATATATATATATATATAATTTTATGGGACATGTATAAAAAAATTTATTTTTTACTGAATATGAAATAAGTGTGGTTCCTCTAATTGTAGTAGGTCATAAGTTAACCGATATTATAAACTCATCCACTTAGTAAAGGTGCCTCACATTATGAGACTATGGATAAATAACTATAGGTGCTGAATTACCTGACTGTGATATAGTGTACATTAGTTTTGATGATCCATGATCATAATGGGTTGTAGTCATAGCCCATTAGAACCAATAGAGATGGCCTTGGAGGCTATAAGAATTGGAAAAAATATCAAGGGTTACACAAGAATGTCTAATGTTCCCTATATTTAAATACTTTTAAAAAGATAGGTTAATAATGATATATGTAGAAGATGTTATAGAGTGGTCCCAATACAGAGAACCACCTCCCCCTCTCTTGTAAATATTCTAGATCATCCAATTCATTCATATATCTCTACCTATACTACAAATGGACGTACATGAGGTACTAATGAAGTTAATCATTATCAACATGTTCTTCCATCAGGACCCTATCAACCATCTCAGAATAGATAATAAGAATCATCATGTGAACCTGTAATCAGATAACTGGTCACAAGCCCTATATTTATATTTAGCCCCTCTTCATATAATTCTGCACCACCTGTAGGGGAACAATTATTTTACATAATAAAAATTTCATACAATGATACTGAGCACATTCCTTGCTATAAATATTGTAATTCGGGAGAATTCTATATCATCAGTTGATCATGATTGATCTTATAAAGTAAATGGACATTGAAATCCTTTAATTACATGCCTGTGTTCAAATATCCATGTACCAAAAAAATCCAAATAATGATCTATGTGTTATTCAATCATAATCATAGAAACTTTCATACTGATAAGCTCACATGTATCCAAGATGATGAAGATATAATTGATCACTAAAATCAATCACTCCTAAATTTTGGCATCATTAAAACCTTTAAATGATGGGGGATTCTCACATATAAACATGTGAGAGATGTCCCTATATCATCTAAATCTTGGATGTGCCTCTAATAATGGGTTCTAAACACATGGTTCGTTCTCTTCTTTTACATGAAAAACTCACACTATAGTCCTTAAAATATTGTGATTCCAAGGAGAATTCTCATGATGAAATTATGTGATTGTACATGTATGTGGAACCATCAATGGGTACTTTTATGTGTGTTTAAATGAACATAAAATTGAATTAAATGATTAGACTACATGATAGTATATTTTTAAACTATAATACCATATGAAAAAATATAGTTAAATACCAAACCTGAACACAGGGGTCCCACATACCAACGTCCTTGGATAACATTTGTCTCATCATTGAAATAGATGGATATGATCCCACCCCAACCAACCTCTATATTTTTAATATTCTAATATATTGTTTACTAAAAATCCTATGAGAATAAATATTTAGGAAAATATTACCTCTAATACCAATTGTATCTAATTGACTGATTTTAAACTATAAATAAGAACTCAAGCACATTTTACACTGACTCTAATTGTGTTCTAGATCCCTATGAGATGTAATCTATTATCTGGTCATCATAAATCAAGAATAAGCTATTATTTTTCCCAACATTAATGCATATATGAAACACATATAAAAAGGTGGAATGAATAGATAGAAAAAATATATGCAAAAAAATAAATACAATGGAAGTGATACAACCCAATAACAAAAATATCAATCCAAAGGTACATGTCTAAAAAACCCAAAAAACAACAACTAAAATTACAACCAACTATTCCATGTGATAAATATGGACAACATTTTTGTAGCTCTCAACTAGCTACCCAAAATATTTTGATTCAAATATTTTCACCTCTTTATAGTTCAATTAAATTCCAACATTAGAAGAATATTTAAGGTCTATACATTCATGATTGAATGTGTAGGTGTTCGAAAAATAGGATATGTGTGATTCCAACATAGTGATAATTATCACATATCCATAAAATAATCCGAATATTTTGATATCAAATGAAAAAATAGGATTAGTAGTTATATACATTTATATAAAATCTAATGTGAAACTATCCCCCTTTTTTCATTGTTCATAATTTATTTTATGTAAAACCATATCATATAACAATTCCCTTCAAAAAATTTATATTTATAAAAATAGGAATATTGAAGATAAAAATTGAAAAAGATAATGATATATTAAAAATAATTCATAGTATCATAATACATCATGATACATACATCACATTTACCAAAAAAACAAATTAATTGAAAATGTGCAATAATGTCCCTAAAATCCATTAATTGATGTCTATTGAATTGAAAAATAACCATAATGTGAACCCCAATAATTTTTTTATCAAAATAATATATGAACTAGGGCAGTAAATCACCACTCAATATGAACTAATCAAAAAATTAAGTGTAATATCTCTAATACTAAAACCCTCAACCTAGGTTACAAAACATCTTTTTACTACATATAAGAAATAAATTTCATTATTATTCTCACATTAAATAAAACCTTCCAGGTAACCCATTATCATTAAAACACAATATTTGAAAATCAATATCAAAACTCATTTCACAATCCCTCGAAAAGATAAATATTTTTAAAAAATGTGGTGAAAAAATATTTTCTCAACAAAATATTTGGCCAAATAACCCTTCATACTCATTGATAAATCTAATTAATATATAAAACATATTATAAAAACTAGCTAAATAATAGTTCAAATTACATAGTTTGGATACTAAAACACCTACCTAAAACACATGGATCACACCAACCATGATTGGATCCACATACACTTAAAATGGAATATAATAGAAGTGAAATGAATGGAGGCCCCCAATATTATCATGCACCACACATAAAACAAAAAATATCTGACATATATAAGACTATGAAAAATAATTATTTAGTTTTAGAAATAAGAGGTATCTCGTGATCAGTGAATCCAAAAAATCATCCCAACATAGTGGAAAAATTAATATATAAGTAATGACATCATGAAGAGAATCATCTTTTATACTAAATAAAGTGAAATCAACAAATTAGGATAATAAGGAGAAAAATATAGGAACCTATAAGAAGTCAAACAACTCATCAATGTAGAAATGATACCACGAGTGTGGGGGATGATATAGGATCCAAATGAAAAAATTTATAATAATGTAATGTATGGAAACATACTAGGCTTGAATGATTCACATCATTAATCCCAGATTCCCAGTTTGAATCCCTTGGGTAGCATGTATTCTAAAAATGAATCACCTCAGCTAAAAATCACAAATGATAAATTAATTGAATGAATTTCATTCTAATATTGAATATTTTAAACATAATATACATGATACATGGAATATTCCAGACATTGGATTCGTATCTGTAATCTTCCTTCCAAATTTTGAATTTTTATTGAGTTGAGTGACTTAACTAGATCTCTAAATAAAAAACTATTATACCCCGATGTAAAAATAATTAAATATTTAAAATGATGTGTACCTTAACCAAGATGTTAGAAAATATAAAATAAAACTAAGCATGTAGGTTATAGCTTATGATTAGTTTTGTATTTAATTGAATATTCATGTAAACAAAAGTAATATGTTGTTTTGATATGGTTATATACTTAATGGTGATATTAGTGTACTAATTAATTCATTTTTTGGATTATTTTACTATAGATATAATTATTAAACATAAATTAACATATCATGAAAAAAATTATTCAGATTAGGCCTTATGTGTCATAGATTAAAATGAGTATATAATATGGTTAAATATAATGGGGCTTATTATCATTAACATAATATTTTTTTACTTTAACTATTATTATTTAATACTCTTACTCAAAACATTAATTTTATATAGAGACTAAATTTGAAATAATTAAAATATTGTTGAGAATAGTATTATCAATATCGATAACAAATTATTCAAGTAGGTCATATGAATTAAATCAGATATTGATAAATATATAAGATTATTAAATCAATTCCCCCAATTATTATTCATTAATTTATCAGAACACCAATCCATTGGAATAATGATTTATTATAGACTATTTAACACATCACTAGTGTTGTTTGTTAGAATATGATTACAAAAAATCTTATTATTCTACCATAAGTAGAAATTTATGTTATTGAAGGAATGTAATTGAAAACTCAACGATGATCCCATATTAATAATCGATATAGTAAAATAAATGTTTGTACCCAAAACAACCAATTCACATCTATTGTTCCATGGATGACTATGATATCTATATGTGAATTTATACCATTATGTTGGTATTAATACCCAATATTAAATGATATTTTTATCAAATGGTTGGGTTGATATAATTGTTAACCATATCATAATACTAAATTAATATTTTATAAAATATGAATAAAAATTCTCCCCCTTGATTGTGATGTTAAATATTCAATTGAACTTATTCTAAGTCATATTACTATATCAAATACTATAAAAAGAGTTTAAATGGTTGAATTAGAGTAATTGAAAATGAAACTCCAAGGGAATCATGATGTAGTTTTAAAATGAACATGTTCATTAAAAATGATTGTATCATCCCTCTATATTAATATAATATACTTATCAATTAATATATACATTGATTTGCATGATCATTAAAAGAACAATATAAATAACAAATATCTCCTACCTCCTATTGGAAACATGTTCAATCAACCTAAAGGGGATCAATACATGTCATTGATTAACCATATATATAGACATAATTTATTATCAACAAAGAGATATAGCATACCCATAATATTTTTCAATTGAATATTTTGAACTACAAATATATAATGATTCCTTTTAGATATAAAAATACCCCAATAATCTACATGAATCTAATTAATAATTATTATACATATTTTCATGATCTACTAATAGAATTTTTTATAGATAGTATTCCAATATATTATAAGGTAATCAATGTTCATGATGCACATTTGAATACTCTGATGAATACCATGAAAAAGAAAAAAAATTGCCCTACTTTAAAATTTGTAAATTATGGCCATAAAAACATTATTTCTCATGTAATGATAAACCTAATTATAGTAGTTCATTATATCGGTCAATAATTTTAATTTATTTACTACACATAATAATATCCGTTGTTTCCCTGGATTATATGGAAACTACAGTTTCGTTGTGAAATTATTCTCATTATTATCAAATTCACAAAAAATGATAAATCAGGTGGGAATCATTTATCGTAATAATTAAGAATCTGAAAAAAAAAATCAGTGAGGATTAGAGAAGGTTGGTCACAACACATATACTCTCACTACTATATAAAGGATAAGGTACTGTGATATATAATCATTCATGTGTGAAAGAGATTTTTACATGTCTAACACCATGATTCATGTAACCCATATTTATTATTCGCTTTGTTACATTAGAACAAGACATAAGTGATTTCACTATTCTTGCTCAATCAATTTACCATCCATTATAAATTTTATAGAAAATTGAATCTCTTACTTCATTTTAAATATAAAAACATATCTTATTTTCAAATCTTGTATCCATGATATCATTCAAATTATCCTTCTTCAAATCATGGGAAAATGAAAACAAACAAAGGTTGATATTAAATTCATATTAAGGGTTGTTTATAGTGTATTATATCATGAGAATGTATTATATAATTATAATTTAGAGTTCATAGTTATTACACATTCCATTACATCAACAACATCAATTAATTGATGATACATTTCTAATATAAACATAGTAGTCACATTGTTAAATGAAATGAGCAAATATCAAAATTTTTGAACCTTCTATTAATTCCTTTTCCATTCCATCATGAGTCCTACCATCATTGACTTAGATAATACATCATTATAAATAAATGAGTAGGTGTAAATGAATTTCACCTATAATTATTTCATTCATTTTTATTTTCAATCATAATTCACATTGATGAATCTACAATCTATCTATAACCCACCACCACTCATTATATTAACATCCATTTAAAATCACAAGTATGTAATTATCAACACAATTATTTATTAATAGACTTGTGAAATTACCATTTATCAATACAATATAAACCAGAATTATTTTTTTCCCAATAATTGAATAATCATTCTTAATAACCATCCTTGAAATTAAATAACATACAGAAGTGGTATATCATTGATAAACTATAAATGGGGTAGAAATAATGTATTTTAAATCCACGATACTTATAATTTTGACATGGTGAAGAAAATAATGTCCAATTAAGTTATGCATAATGGTATAGAAAGCCATCATGAGATCATAAATGACAATAAATCCATGAATTTTTAAATGATTAAAAAATACAAATGATTCATGTGATATGATGGTTTTCTAGTAAAAAATGATTATTGGGAAGAGAAATATGTTTAAAAGGAATACAATTAATATAAAAAAATGTGTATTTATTTTAAGGAAAATTTTATAAAACACATTCAATATTATTATCATTCCTTTATAAAAAACTCTATTTTTTAGTTACCTTGAAAAAATAAAAACATGTTAAATCTTTGAAAAAATATATTCCATGAATATAACAACAAAAAATAACAGATTTTTTGGAATTATTGAATGGTCCTTTTAGTTGTAATTATAATTAATTTGGTAAATGATAAAAAATAAATTACAATATCATTAAAGAAAAAAAGTGAAGTAATACATCATATTAAAAAATTACGACAATATTCATTTTTTAAAATTGTATATAATATAATTTTTCATAAAATGGATTCAAATAATCAAAGGATTTTGAAGAGTAATATTTTTGAAATCATTTATGACAACCAAAATAGTAATGTGAATGAGTTTTGAAAAAACCATTAAAATATAAAATTATTTTATAGCAATATGTTAACAATTAACTCATTGGATTTTTTTATCCATTCATAGATAAAAGTATTGAAGAAACAATAATAAAATCATAACCAGAGTGAAACAAAAAGATATAGGCATTATGATATTAAAATCTTATAATTTTCCAAATGTTAATATGAAACAAAAAAATTATTGAATTAATATTATGTTGAAAAAAATACAATACAATATAAATATATTTTGAATCAAACACCATTTTAACAGAAACAAGAATTCATGCTATAAATAAAATGAATAATAAGAGATAAATTATATAATATCTTAAAGGGTTTTTATATACACCATATAAATGTGAATATGAGAATAATATAATCATGTCTCATTACGTGTAATGAGATTATACTACCTCAACAATAATTTTTTTGTTTGAAATATTTAATCATATTGAATGATGAATGTAAATATTTTAAATACATTATTCAGAAATGTTTTCATATATATTACATTTTTTGGTAATTTAATATAAAAATAAATTCCAATAAGTCAATAGTTCGACATTACATAATTCGGTAAGGATTCCTTAGATAATTTCCCAAAAATTTAAGTGATAATTTATATTTGGTAATTTTAATTTTTAATTGGTTATAACATATATATAATTATAATATCGTTTTGATTATAATATTTACTAATTATATATGATTAAAAAACATCTATGCTCTTTTGGTACAATAAAAATGATTCACATCACTTCATGGTGGTGGTCGTCCCCACATATGCATAAAAAAGTAATAATTTACATTATAGTGGGAGGATAATAATATATATTGTATATTATATTTATATAATATTAATTATGTCAAAAATTTCGTAAATAATCATTAATTACACATATAAAAACATCTATCTATATAGGTGAGGGAAAAAAATTACATTGTTATGTCGAGACAACATGATATACATATGGTTAATCTATTTTTGATTTTCTTTAAATTTGAAAGGATGGGGAAAATGGTTGTAGATTAATCATAGTAACAACCCAATTGATTATTCATGGTGGATTCATTATGTTAACATGGATACATAATATTTATATTAATTAGAGTAATAAATACACCATAAATGATTGGAGTAAATTGATTACCTCTTCATTGATATTTCTCATTTTCAATGCAACTTATGATTTAATATGATAGACATAGGGTAATACCAGAATCTCTAAAAATAATGTATTGATTAGATGATTATTTTTCTAGATGATTTTATTCGAGATATATAAATCAATGTCTTTGAATAATAATATATAGGAGGATATGCATTGGAATTATAGATATAGACACACATGTATTTATATAAAGTATTTTTATAATAGAAATTGATTTACCTGAAAATTTGCAACTACATTATCATATATTATACTTGTATAACTAATAAATTAATTTTTAATCATTTTAACTAATTTTAACCTTAACATATGAGATAGAAAATTAAATTTTTACTATTAAATATGTCTAAAAATGATGATTCAAAATATATAATCCATTTCACATTATTAAACTCATACTATTTTCTTTTATGTCATTTATTATAGGTTTACAGAACACAATGAAAAAAATATTAATAAAAATTATTATTATTTGCATAAATATGACTAAATAGTAATATTGAGAAAAAGGTTGATTTTAATGGAGTTATTTGGATTATTATCAATAAGATTTAGAGTATTTTAATTTCAATCCAATCAATGTGTGAATTAAATCTCGTAAATATATCATTAATTTGAAATAAATAATAAATAAAAAATTAATTATATTTCCAATATGATAAGAATATATTTATACACTCAAAATTATATTTTAAAACCAATTTTATTATTTTTTTAATATTATGTTTTTAATAAAAATGTTTTATAAACACCAAATTCTGTATTATATCATTCATGTTCCATAATAGTGACTATTATTTTGTTAAATCATTATTTTTCACTATTCTTCTAAATCACAACAATATTTACAAAAAATGAATCTTATGATTAAATTGATATTATTTTTTATAAAATAAAGCCATTTCAAAAAATTATAGTTTAAAAATATTTGAATATAGATATTAATCAAAATCTTGATAAATTTATTTGAATTTTTCCATTATTTCATTTTAATTAAAAAAATTATTTATTATAACTGATGCGTGGGTGATACAATCATCCAATCATAAATAATTTCTACATTTTTTTAAAATTTCACCTCATAAAGTGATGAATTAAGTTCATCATCATAACAACATTATGTTCTCACACCACCCCTTTTATTTATATGATTTCTCTAATGTACATTCACTAAATATGGTATCTGATTCCAAAAAAATTATTCTATATTGTCAATAATCTATATTGTCACATCATAACAATATATAAAATATTCAAATTATATTCCATTTATTGTAAAAATATTTTTTTGGAATAGTATATAATCCCTCAAAAAAAGAGATATAGAACACATCTTGAACATTATATATATTATGTGACATTGCTAATTTGTAAATCAATGCTCCAATTATTTATAAAATTAAAAATGATAGATATTATTAAAGAATAATGTCAATTTATATCCAATCATTACAAAATACTTCCATTAAGTTAAATTTAAGAGAATATGATTCCCTACATGAAATTTTAGATTCTTACTTCTATTATCCACTTTACTATTTTTCCATACTGGATGTACCTTCACATGAATCTAAATACTCATTTCATTTACCAATGAATGCTCAATATGCTCTTTAAAAATCATCCATCAACAAAATTCATCCTGAATGTTTAGTGTATGAAATCAATTAAAATGAATTTCATTAAACAGTGTCATTTGAATTCTTATATAGAATAATTATTATAATAATTTCCCATCAATAAGAAATATTGTTTCCAAGTACCTCTAAATCCTAGTTGGTTTTCCATAGGTATATAATTAAATGTTCGAATTGTCTTTTTGGACTATCCATATTTATAAGTTTGATAATAACATCATAATTATATCTTTGTGTCTACATACTTCTAAATAAACATATCGATTTTCTTGTAAATAATATGTTATGATAAATTAAATTCCAAATAAATTCATATTTCATTATTGAATCCTCGTTAATATAAGTTCTTACCAGGAATCTAGGAAATAGACAATAATTTTTAGGCAGTAAATTTGTAGACATTATAACCCAATAAATAATAAATAGAATGAAATTATAGTTTGTCAGAGTAATTGTTTATCTTGTGGAATTTTCAATACTCATATCAACTCATTCATATATAAGAATATACATATATTACAAGACCCCTTTAGGGTGTCTTCTGTCTTAACATAACTTTTAAAAATCCATGAGACATTATGCATTGTCTAAAATAAACTATTTCAAATTTTCCCAAAACAATGTACATTAAATATCTATAAATTATTTATCTAACATGGTTAATAATTATATTTTAGCTATGATATTCATCTAATAATTATCTTTTTTAGATCAAAATTGAGGGAACACTAATTTTTTTCCAAATTTCAGTATACAATCATCATATATGAAGTCATCCAACATCCAATCAAGCATGTATTTTATCTTCATTATAATACTTTAAGCATCAATGTAGTATGATATTATTTTCTTTAATAAGGATTGGTTTTTAATTATTTTAAATATATGTGAGTATTACCCCTCTTTAATGATTCCAAAATCCAAGTTTACCTAATCCATGAAAACTGTATCTTTTTCAATCATCATTTTAGTGAATACTATATAATATTTTCTTCTCATTTCATTATTCACCTTATATTTCTTATCATGGGTGTAATGTATAGATCAATTGAATTCATTTTGTAGTTCTATCCATCACCATTACCTCATGTTGAGCACATCTTGAGAGAAGATAAACATAAAACAATTTTTTATCCATACATATTTCAAAATATTCACAATAACAATAATTCATTAAAATATTAAATGAATAAATTATTAAATCCAACCCAAATCATCTATTAGATAACAATATTCAATAACTATTGAAATTATTGAATCATAGAAAATAAATCAATCGTTCAGTATTTGGACACATCCAAGTCGATTCAATGACGCATCGTAGTATATCAAAAATTTGTACCATAAAAATTTTAATGTTAATAACATTTAATTGTCCAATGTTATATTGAATTGTACAATAAAAAAATAATTCCTATACCCATATGATAATTACCCATTTACTTGCCCACTTAGATAATGAGTTAAAAAATCATGAATGATTATGATGAAATCATTGGATGAAATAATTTATTATATGGAAAATACAAAAATAATTTATAGTACATATTATATTAAATTAAATAACCTTATAAATAATTTAAATAAAATTATATTTGATCCATAAAAGAAAATACAACATTTAACAGAAAAATCCTATATCTTAAATTCACATTTTGTAAATGTTTTATATAATCTCTTTTCTATAAAATTAATAGGAATGATTCCAAAATGGATCACATGATCATAATATTGTTTCAAGAATATAATGATATCATCAGTTGATATGAAAATGAAATAATCAAAATATTTCTTCAATCATTTATTCATTAGGTTAACAAAAACATTGGAATCATTAGTCAATCCAAATAGTATTTAAATTAATTAATAATTTCAATACATGATATGAAATTTTAAATTTTATTTATCATACATTGATAGATGAATGTTATAATAAACATAAATAGTAATGATATTTAAAAAAATAATCCTCTTAGATTATGATCAAATAAGTCAAAAATGCAGGGTAATTAATACATGGTCATTTTATTAATCAAATTTATTTCCTTATAATTTATTCATAATCTCATAGGCCAATTTTAATTCATAAAAAAATTTGGCTCTCCAAGGTGTGAATCTTAGTAATATGAATCTATTATTACACTATAAGAGACACTCAATACCAACACATTCATATCTAAGGCTAACCCGACATATTAAAAAATCACATGAATTTAAAAAAATACAATTATAGTTAGTAAAATTATTTTTAGTTGAGATAATGTTATATATTTTAGACATAATACATTGTAAATAACATCTATAATAAATATCGACATACGTTACTCTTTTATAATTAACCCTTCAATTACAATTCTTGGGGAAAATTAGAATCACATTAGTGTGTGATATTTAATACCTTGTAAAATATAAGCAATGAAAAAAATAAACATATTTGGTAATGGATGATTCATAAAATAATAATTAGTAAAATATTAAGAATAAGATAATTAGTAATATCAGGATCATAGTTACGTAAGGAATAACAAAGAAATATGAATATAACATAAAATTATACATTCATAAATATTTCAGTATATATCATCAAAAAATGTAATAGAATATACTACCATGTATTTTGGATAAGTTATAAAAAATAATTATTAGTGATTGTTTACAAGTTTTCATGAACAAATAATCTCAAGGGATTAATAACATTTAAAATTCGTTGGAGGGATATCCGGGGGCACCCTTCATATGTTTTACATAATTTTTCCACATGATTCAAAAATACTAACTCAAATATATTATTACCCCCTAGTAGGTAATGCTGATTTCATATATTGGAATATCAATTTATTTGTTAAATATTAAATCTAACTAAAAACCAAAGAACTAAAATGGTTTTAGAAATTTAGGAAATGAAAATCGGGCATGGGAAATTAATTAATCATTTTGACACCATATTAGAAGTAAAAAATAGATCTAGGAATGTGTTTAATGAGAAAGATAAAGGTGTTATATTAAAATTAAATCAAATATAAAACAATGGGAGTTTTTATAAACACATGAGAATATAATGAATCTGGAACAAAAATCCATATACAAAATATGTATATGAATTTAAAAAGTTTAAGAAGATATCCTGATTTTTGGGAGGACGCTTAACATTGGAAGAGTGATACTACTTATAATAATATAACCATATTTAAGATAATATAGAGAGGTATATTGGTAGAATTTACTTGTCAATTTATTTAGTGTGGAGTGTGAGGAGGGAATTAGTGTGTATTTATAGTTGATCTGTGGTGGTTTTATGGAATAATAAAAATATTTATTTTTTTGTGAGGCTGACCAAAATTTCGTAGATTTAATTTAAATGAATTTGGATGCTAATTCATTTTTAATAGAATGTTTATATATGTAATATACATTAATGAACTATTGATTGTTTATATTTAAATATTTTTTATGTCTTTACATTGTGATTTTAATATGTTACAATATTTTACATATAATGTGGTCACTCATTTTTTTACAATATTATCTTTTTCTGACTAAAAATAAAATAAAATTATTTCATAATATAGAAATTTTATTTCCAAATCTAAAACATAATTTATTATTATAAAATTTCATAAATGATAAAAATTAATTCTAATATGATATGTGTATAACACATAAAAAAATTATTTTCTAGAAAATAAAAATTGTTCTTCCAAAATGTTAAGCATGTGTTTATAAATATAAATAAATATCTATTATGATATTCATAAAATAAAATTATATAAAAAATATGTAATATGAATATTGATATCATGATCATATCATTATTATATCTTAAGAAATACATAATTTTATAAAAAAGACATCTTTGACTTTCTTACCTAAATATTTCAATATTTAGGATGATACATTAAATAAAACATAATATAATTTCAAAGTGGTGTTTAAAAAAATGAGATATATAATATCAGTATAATTATATAGTTATAATAATTTAAATATTTAAATAAAAACATTTTATATTATATATTTATAATTATTATGACATCATAAACATTATGACCATTATAAAATAACTTCTAAATTATTTAATATAATTATAATATTACATTTTTTCTATAAAATTAGTTCATGTAATATTTTTCAGCTCATTATTTTATACAAAAATATTACTAATTAAATAAAAACATATTGATAGATTTTCCTGAAAATAAATTTTTTGACATATCATAGAAAATTCCCAATCGAAACCATATTATATACACCAAACAAAGAACAATAATGAGCTACTATTTAATTTAAAAAGGAAATAAATTCCATTGACTTGATTTATTTTTATAAAGTCCATGGAACAAATGTTCTAATAAAAATGACATTATTCTCAATTCATCATACAATAATTTTATTAAAAATGTTCATTCAAATTCTATTATAATATATAGTTTTTCATTATTCATATCTTTTTTAGTAATTATGGATGGAATGATCTTTATATGAAGATTAATAGAAATGACGTATTATTGGGTGACTTTTACTTCTATTGTGTTTATATCACATCTACATTCATATATTAAGTTGTCAATATTTAAAAATAATGTGAAATGAAATATGATATTATTTCAATTATAATTGTTTTTATTTTATTGGATATGGACATTAAGTAAATGATTTTTTCAAAATTAATGAAATTGGACTCAATGTCATTTTATATGAAAATTGGTACATATCCTTTTTTGGGAAATATTTAAAAATTTTAAACATATATATAGAATATAAAATAGGGAATCTCAAAAAATAAATTAACTATAATGTAATTCACAATAAATAGTAATTTGTTATTTAATTATAACCATTTATTATATCATTTTATTAGTATAATATAACATATTAAATATCCTCAAATTGTTTTAAAAAATTGTTTCATGATAATGAAAATACAAATCATATTATATTTTCCATTGAATTAGAATAATTTCATCAAAAATATGATGGAAAATTAAAACCATTAATAAATGAAATATAGTTAGCAAATAAAACATTATACTTAAAATACATCAAGAAAATATTAATTAATATATAATTATAAATACTTATGTAGAGAAACAAGTTGGTCTATGGTTGGTGATATGTTTTTATCACCCTTCAACAATGAGTTCTGGACCCATGTCCTTACTAGGTACAATGGGTTATCACCAGACATGCGGGACAAACTTTTTATAAATCAATTTTAATAAATAAATATCCACTATATATAAAAAATATGTAAATTAATTTAAAAATAAATAAATATTTTTATGAATAATTATATTAGTAAAAGAATGAAACTAATTTATTTTATATATTTATTTTTGAGGATAATAATAAAAAATTCGTTGGAATATCAGGATGTTACATTCTACCCCCTTTAAGGTAATAGTTTTAACAAAATTTCAAAAAAAAATTAACAACTCAATAAAACCAAATTTTCTATTAATATTTTTCTATTTAAAGATGATGTAATTATTTTTATTTCAAACTATTAATACCTATATTAGTTAACCTATGAAAACTAATTTCTTATTAATTAACTATAACAAAATATAATAATTCATAAATAATATAATTTAACCAAACTATGTTTTGGTACAAACTAAAACACCCTACACCAACACATTTAGACTCAATGAAAAATATACATAATTTTTAAAACACACATTAATTTCAAAAATATACCCGGATCAGAACATTGATGTATTTATGTACTAGGTACAATTACTAATTTACTCTCACTATAGACTATATTTCATCTATGAAAATTTCCTACACATGCAGTGATCACACACAAAAGTAGATATATATATACATATACCATTCATTGAAATTCATAGGTAATGATGGAATCACATGATGGGTGAGCATTAAATCCTTGTAAAGGTTATGTTAAAATATAACATAAATTAATATCATCATAATCACCAAAAAAATTTATACATGGATATTAAATGTTTTTAGATTAATACTCGAATCATTTCAATAAAAAACTCTGGATAACTGTATTTATTTGTATCATTTCGAGACTAGGTATAAAAAATATACTAATATGTTGAATGCTCGTCAATATCTCCCCTAAATATCTTCCACATTATAACCCTTTAAAAATACTAACAAATTAAAATTATTATTCACAACATAAGGAATGGAAATATATGATAGGATGGGATCAGATGTTTAGTTTGTGTAATCAAGGGAGATATAATCATATCTTATGAACATATGTATGAGAAATTGAATATAACTTTTTAAAATTACACCTTATAAATTATATATCATAAATATGAGTCATGGTTTATATCAAGGTATTTTATAAGACATTAATCATAAAGAAAATATAGAACATGATATAAGAAAATAAAATTTGTATAATGTATATAACTGAAGAATATACCTAAAATGTAAAATAAATTCTATAATAGAAAATAATCACATCTAAGTCAATCGTAGTAGAATGTCTTCATTTCAAAATATATCATAGAGAATATGATTCACATCCAATACCATCATAGAAGGGAATATATCTTATTAAACTTGGATAGATCCCTATTAAAATCCTATATTTCACAAGTGATATAAATCATAACCCAATAAATTGGTGGGATATAGTGATTTTACTCATGACATACTAAACATAAAATGTATGTCTTCTATATGATCACAGAACATTCATCACATTAGAACACATTAAAAAGAAATTCGGTCTATAAAATTTTTATCATAATATAACCCTCCGAAAAGAAATAGATTTCATAATAATTTCATTATATAAACAAATCATAAACATAGTAGAATAATATAGTTTCATGATAATTTTTTCATTATATAACATGTTGTTGGGAAACAAGTTTCATAAAATCATTCTATTTTAATGAAAAACATTCAATGAAAGAAGATGAATTCTTTCCTTAGATAATAATCATGATAACTAATATGTAACATCAATAGATTCATTCTTCTATATAAAATTATTTTAAAAGGTCATTTAAAAATATTATTTAGGAATATAACATTTATTTTTAAAAAAAGCATAAATAGGAATTAAAAAATAATTTAATAAGTCTTTTTTATTAAATATAAAATTAAAACATATAGTGTATACTTTAAAAATCAATTAAACAATTTCTTGAGGAAATTATCATTTTCAATTGGACAAACACTTTTTAGATGATAAAAAATTCCATAAAATAATTTTCATTGAAAATATCATTTGAAGAATATAACGGAATATGAAAATAAATTAGTGTTTCTGATGGTGTGTAATTCTTCTCTTATCATAGATATTTAAACAAATTTTCATGTTACATTTTTTAATATAAATGTTCCTAGATTATAATACTATATGAATATTCCTTTCAAAAAAAATTATAAATATCAAATATTCTTAAAAAACTGTAAAAATTCATTTTTAATATTTAGAAGAAAAAAATTGAAGAAACCTTTAGAAAACATGAGTTTGGAATAAAAATTCCATTCTAAACAATAACTGAAATAATGAAGCTTTTATTTAAAACATTCATTAGAACTCTTCAGTACATAATGAGATGAAAATGATGGAAATATATTTATTCTAATGAAATAACTAGTGGAATATAATTTACTGTGTTTGTTTGTAGATATATCATAATATTTAATAATTGAACAAAAAACCCCAGTAACTTATGATATATTAAAATATTTACCACTATAGAATCATTGAATATTAATCCCCACAAAGGAAAAATGCTAAATGAAACAAAATATATCATAATTAAATATAATTCATTATATTTAATCTCAAATTTATTTTATTTAGATATTATAAAAGAATATTAGTGAATAATATAACATATGTCTTATGGAAAGAAAATTAAGACAAAAACCCATACCGATTTTCTATATTTTGGATCATAAACCGCCAGAATATGAGATCAAAAAATTTATATGTAAAGAACAATAATATTCTATATAATGTTAAAAAAATTAATGGGTAGTATATAAACTACATAAATGTAATATAAGGTCCCTCCCCTAAAAACATACATTATCATGAGTTTTAGTTTTCAACATACTTTCATTCACATTGCAGATCGTTATAGATTTATATTTATAGATAATTAAGGTATAACTCATAAAAAAATATAAAGATGAAAAATATGTATATTATCTATTTTTTCAATAATAAAATACTCTTAAAACTATTGATTAATTATTTTTTCCAAAAATATCCATGACTTCAAACATTACCTCTTTATTTCCCTTACCCATCCCTAAACCAAATGAAGTCCATTTAAAAAACATGGGATGTGCACATAATCTAAATAATGGATATCAAAATAAATGAAGCCAATATTTTTTAAGAAAATGAGAACTCATGTGACCTTTATCATTATTTTAATGGTTCGTTGAAAATATGAAATAAAAAATTTCCAAATATAAAGAAAACATTTGTCTCTAATAAAATCATTAAAACCCATTTAAATAAATAAAATCTCCTTTAAGTGACTTAGATAATCATATACAGAAAACCTATTCAAAACTCATTTATTTGGATTAACAATAAGGTCGGCATCCATCATTTTCATTTAAAATGCACTGAAGATCGATCATGGGGATCCCCCTTGTAATTAGTTCTATTATATATACAATAGAGATACAATAGGGATCAAACTTTTGTATAATATATATCAAGTTCAACCATTATTTAATAACTATAATTAGGATCAACTATTTTTATAAGCTATATTGATCTCATACGTGAGAAATAGTGGGGCTCAAAAATTCGTATAAGATATATATGTCTCACCTATTTAATATACTGCAAAAATACCATAATAATTTTAAAAAAAACCCATCATAAAGACATTAAAAATATATTTTTATACCCATATATAATCATAATAAGATAAAAATACACTTCTCTTTTGAGAAATATTTATCAATATCAAAACACCATTTTCGTAAAAAATAAATTTTCAAAAAATTAATCAAAATAAAATATTTATTTTCATTTTATAAAACATGAAATAACATAATGGAATAAAAATAATAATATAAATACCACGGTGGTATAAAATTCATTATCAATATGTATATTAGTAATAGAACATTCCTATTAATGTATATCAAAATATTCCTTCAACAACCCAAAAAAGTTTCTTTTTTGAAAAACATTTCTAATTACAATAGGTTTCTGAATGGAAATTTACTTCTTATAATTACTGATATATATAAAAATAACATATTATCACATTACGAATATAATACAATCATTATTAATTAATAAATATTGAAATAAAATGCTTTTCAAGAAGTTAATGATCATATACAGATTAAATAGTTAACTCAACTTTAGAAAACTAATTTATCCCTTATGAATAATAAACAATTGAATTGAATAATGAAATAAAAATTCAATGTATAAATAATATTTAACTATATTATATGTTACAATGTGAAATAATTATATCATAGTATATGTAAATAAATATATTATGAATTATTAATCAAGTGTTTGTATATTTTTTGTGGCGTTAATATTTATTAAATATATCTGATTTATTTAATTAATTAAAATAAAATTTCTCATCATAAAATTTATTTATAATATTAAATTGTTATGTCTTATTCTAATAATGTAAAATATTTAGATCATAAATGTATTTTTAAAATGATATAAAATATGGTTAAATTTAGAAATTTTTACTTTGTACGTAAATTAGTATTTTTAATAAAAATTCATATTTCTCATATTTATTATATTATTTCCCCAAAATTGAGTAATTTATTTTAATTCTACATGTCAAAAAATTAAATATGGTGAATTTATGGTATTTTTATTGAAATACATGTATTTTTGTTGAATTGTGAAATACAGTAAAATATGGGATTTATACATTATAAGTAAAATAAAATATTAATTGAGACATGGTAGATGCGAATGAAATAGGTTAGAAATAAAAATATCTAATTAATTTATTTAGTCTCAACAATCAACACTATTTACTAATGATTTGTATAATGGGAAATAACCTCTCTCATCCACTATAAATACCACCCATCACCACCTCTTATCCACACACCTCTTAAAACATGTTACATATCCATATTATGGTAAAACTAAACACAATCCACTCGCCCAAATCCATGGGATTGTTTTTAACAATGGACCATAACCAACCCCTAATTATTTTGTCAAGTATAACATATCAAGAGGAAAACCCCACTTACTTTTCTTTTAGTTTCATTTCATGTTATTTTCCTTTATTATCTCCTTGTAATTTCAATTAGTTCACGTGGAATAAAAACTCTTATATTTTAAAGATTATGGAATTTTATCATGTATACATAATAATTCTCATCAATTCATTTCTTCACTCACTTTTTTTAATGATGATAACATTGTCAATGAAGTGTTGATTTGGTTCTTCCAGGGACGAAACACTTTAATATTTCAATTACAAAATAATGTATAATGATGAAACAATTTATATGGTTGAAACATATTATATTATATGTTTTAAATTATTTTTAATGTTCTTTATCCATTTTATATTAATAATACTAAATTATAAAACAAAATGAGTATGTTGGGATCGAGAAATCACAAAATTAACATTGTCCATTAA
This sequence comes from Viscum album, assembly GCA_963277665.1. Lineage (NCBI taxonomy): Eukaryota > Viridiplantae > Streptophyta > Magnoliopsida > Santalales > Viscaceae > Viscum > Viscum album. The sequence goes on from OY728155.1 coordinate 1,374,905,413, forward strand.
AAATAACAATTATCAAATGATTCAATCTCATCTAAGGAATCCAAATTATATATATGATAAATTAAAATTATGAATTTACATTATGTACATATAACATTAATTCACAATTTCTATTTCCATTTTATAGTAACATCCACACTCCTATGTTAGTGAACCAATTTTGAAATCCGAGGAAACCCACACTCTCGAGCAATTAAATTGAACACTATAACTCTTTTGAAAGGACATAAATGAACTTCATAAGAATATAATAAGACTAATATATATATAATGTTTTTTGTATTTATTAATTTAACACCACAAGGTTTTGAAAATTAATATATAAACCAATTTTATAATCTAACCATTAAACACTACTTTTCCTCATCAATGTTTTGAAATTCGAAAAATAGTCACCTAGAGTTGTGTTCAGTAAGTCTTTTGGAGTCTGATAGAACAAACATGATTTTTTAGTGAATAGTAACATGCTCATATGAATAGTAATATTAATAGTAATATGAATATTAATATGACCCTTATGAATAGTAAGTAAAAATATTATTTTATTTTATTAAGGCAATAAATAATGAGATCTCAATTAATTTTTCAACGTCACAAAAAACTAATTGCACTTCAAGATTGTTATTTTTAGAAATAACTATGAACTTATTTAAAAATAAAATTTATAATAATTATAAAATTATTTTTGGAAAATGGATTTCATTTTTGAATTCTAAACTTTGAAAAATGGTAGGGGTGAATGTTTGGGATTTTTCTAAAATACATGAATTTTTCATGAATAGTAAAAATACAGTTTTGAGTTTTCTGTAGTTTAATGACATCATAATGATGTAATAATTAAATATAAATGTATGGTTGATTTTTTAAAGAATCATATGACATGAGGTGTCCCAATTGGCTTAAAATATGGGAAAATACCTTGTCCAAGCCCATGGTTTTTCAAATACCACTAATGAGCTGCCCCTTTGAAATTATTAAAAAAACTACCTCTCCTTTTCTATAAATACCCCACTCATCCATTCGTTTTATTTCATTATGAATCCCTCAACCTCGAATCTCTGGTGTTTTAACTCCCTATAAGTCCTCCAAAGGTGTACCTATGCCCCCATGGTCCCATACATCAAATATCTAGGAGTTATTCTACCAGGAAAGGGAATCCTTCATTCTCTTCTTTTAGTCGACAATTCTTTTATGTTATCAATTTAAAATTTATATATCAAATGTTGATGTTTGATTTTATTCATTATTATTAATATCCATTTGAATTAAATATGATGAGATAACCTTTTTTTCTCATCAAATGATTTTATGAAAATTTATGTCACACTGTTAGACTGTCGAATCTTCATAAGGGATCTCTTAACTTTTCTTTTATTTTCAAGTTCATCTATTTTATTTTTCTCTCCTCACCTCCTCTATCCAAATGATCATGATAACTCCCTTAAAATATATATACTTGATTTATTTCAAGTGAATTAACGACCCATCATAAATATTTTTTACTCCTTCCCTAGTATTTTTATAAAGAAAATCAGCATCTATATTGGAATAACCATGCAAGGTGAAACATCAATGCCTTTTCAAATAGTTGCCAAAATATCTTTACTAGAAAGGAGAAAAAGTTCTAATGTTGATGATGAGATGTTTTAAAATATGATTAGAGCTGTGAATGATGAGAGATTGAGTGAATTCATATATGAAGATGGAATTTTGAAATTTGGGAATTGGCATCGTGTTCCCGATATACCTGATCTAAAAATGGAATTGTTGGATGATGATCAGAGTTCTAATTTCTCTATACACCCAGGTAGCACTATGATGTATAGAGATTTGAAGGAACATTTTTGGTGGGACAACATGAAGAGGGAGATTTCTTATTTTGTGTCTTGATGTATGATTTGTCAGCAAGTGAAAGATGGAAGGCAACAGCCTAGAGGAGTATTGCAACCTCTTCCCATACTAGAATGGAAATGAGATAATATCACGATGGACTTTGTCAAGGTAATACCAAATAGTCGTAGAAGGAACGATGTAATATAGGTCATTGTTGATCATCATACCAAGTCAGCACATTTTCTTGCTATAAGAGAAGATATAAAACTTGAACATCTAGAAATACTATATATTAATAATGTTTTCAGACATCATGGAGTACCCCTATGTGTTGTTTTAGATCGCGATCCACATTTTACATCATGATTTTGGAAAAGTCATTAGAAGGACCTAGATACTGATCTTTTTTTACCACCGCCTTCCACCCACAGACTGATGGACAATAAGAAGGGACTATTCATACATTGGAAGACATGTTCAGGTCTTGTACACATTGTTTTCAAGTCATGTGGGATCATTATTTACCTCTTGTAGAATTTTCCTACAATAATATCTTTCATTCAAGTATTCAGATGGCACACTATGAAACATTATATAGGAGGGGATGTCATACACCAACATACTAAGATGATGTTGGTGAAAGAAAGTTCGTGGGCCCAGAACTTGTTGAATAAATAGTAGATATGGTGATGATTATCCCGAAACATATCAAAATAGCTCAATGTAGGCAAAAGAGCTATATAGATTACCGAAGTAATGAATTGGAGTTTCAAGATGGTGATCACGTTTTCTTAAAGGTGTCTCCATGGAAAATTATTATAATATTCGGTAAGAAGGGAAAATTAAGTCCCAAGTACATCAGAACTTTTGAAATTCAGGACCGAATTGGAGCCGTAGCTTACTGTTTGGCAATGCCTTAAAGTCTCTCCAAGGTTCACAATATGTTCCACATGTCAATGTTAAGAAATTACATTCTAGACCCAACACATTTACTCACTTATGAAGAAGTAGAACTTGAGCACGATCAATCTTATTATGTGGAGCCTATAAAGATTCATGATACTAGAGAACAAGTACTGAAAAATCAGACGACTCGACTAGTAAAGGATCTATGGAGGAACCTTAAGATGGAGGATGCAACATGGGAGCCTGGGGATCTTATGTTAAGGATATACCCGAATCTTTTTAGGTAATATTCTTTGAATTTTGGGGATGAAATTTTTGTAAGAATGGGAGAATGTAACACCCCATGGTTTTAAAAATAAATAAGGAATTCAATTTTATAATCTAACCATTAAACCCAACTTTTTCTCTTCTATGTTTTGAATTTCAAAAAATAGTCATCTAGAGTTGTGTTTAGTAATTAATTTGGTGTCTGATAGAACAAACATGATTTTTTAAGGAATAGTAGCATACCCTTATGAATTGTAATATGAATACTAATATGAATAGTAATATGACCCTTATGAATAGTACATAATATTATTATTTTATTTTCTTACGGAAATAAGTTAATGATATCTTAATTAATTATTCAGTGTCACTTAAAACTTATTGCACTTCAAGATTGTTATTTTTCGAATTAACTATGACCATATATAAAAATTAACTTATTAATATTTAGAAAATAAATTTTTATAAATGGATTTCAGTTTTTAATTTGACACGTTGAAAAATGGTAGGGGTGAATTTAAAAGATTTTACTAAAATACATGAATTTTTTATAGTAAAAATACAGTTTTGAGTTTTCGGTTGTTTAATGACATCATAATGATGTAATAATTAAATATAAAAGTGTGGACAACTTTTTTATAGTAAATTATGACATGATGTGTCCTAAGTTTCTTAATCCATGGGAAAATACCATGGGAAATCCCATGGTTTGGAGAAAACCACTAATGAGGTGTCCCTTTTATATTATTAAAAAAATACCTCTCTTTTTCTATAAATACCCACTCATCCATTCGTTTTATTTCATTAAAAATCCCTAATCCTCGAGTCTCTAGTGGTATTACCTCTGTAGTTTTCCTCCCAAGGTTTCCATAATCCCCCATGATCCCATCCTTAAAGGATCTACGAGTTATTCTACAAGGTAAGGGAATCCTTCAATCTCTACTTTATGTCGACACTTATTTTATGTTATCTAGTTGAAATTCCTTTCTCATATGTTGAGGTTTGACTTTATTCATTCTGCATACTGTACTTTTAATTTCAATATAATGAGATATGATTTTGTTCTCATAATTTTATTTTATGAAATTTTATGTGACGCCATTAGGATGCCGAATTTTCATAAGGGATCTCTAAACTTTTCTTTTATTTTCAAGTTCATCTCTTTTATTTTTCTCTCCTCACCTCCTCTATCCAAAGGATCATGATTAATACAGTAACATATATATACTATATTTATGTCTTGTTAATGGGAGACCCATCATAAATATTCTTACTCCCTCCCTTTTATTTTTATAAATGAAATCAGAGCCCATGAGGTTCCAATTTATAGCCTTCATGGACGAAGAAGTTTCATTCATCAATTTCCTCTTCATTACTATTTACTAAACCCTATTAATGGTTGAAACAGACTATAATATATGTATTATAACATAATAAAAATTCACAAACCATAATATGTACATATAATAATCTTATATTACAAAACAATTTCATAATAATCCAAATACCGCCAAATAATCGATGTGGTTCTTATCTAATGATTCATCCTCATTCCATATAACAAATGATAGAAATTTCCATTACCAATTATTGATGTTAATAAATAATATATATATTTCCAATTCAGGATATTTATAACCTTTCCAAATAAACTCCATTACTTAAAAAAAGTGAACCGATTACGAAAATAACGAAAATGAACACCCCAGAACAACAAAATTCAATATAGTAACTTAGAAATAAGTGAATAAATGAAATAAACCAAATTATGATAAAATAAATACATTTATATTAGTGTTTTAAATAATTTAGTAATAATTATAATTTCATATTCTTCGAGCTTATGTTTGAGAGCAGAACACGTTTGGAGTTAAGGTAAGGGGTTTTCCACCCAAACTTCCATTTTCATTCAGGATAATTTCATTTTCTACTTACCTCTATGAAATTCTTATGTATTGTTATGTACTCATCATTTATTCTGTGTGAGTTTCTTATATATTTTTACAAACCATATTCATTATTATTTTATGGATAGTTAATTTTTTTAATAGGAACATTTAAAATAGTTTCCAAAATACAATCCCAATTCGAGGGAATTTATCCAATTCATATCAATTTACAAGGGATCTCTATAAGCTTTTTTTTTCAAAAAAATTATCTTTATAAAAATAATAATTTTATTATTAATATACTATCCTACATAATTTCTGGTTTTATAGATAGATTTTTCCAAAAGAACTCTTCTTTTCAAAATAAAAGAATATTTATCTCCATAATTGCTTAATTATTTTATAAGACTGTTTTCATCTAATTCAACAATCTTGTAGATTACATGATATTATTGGGTTTAAAAATTTATGATTTCATCTACCATAATTGATTTAGTGGTTTATGACTAAATCTATTTTTTATGATCTATCCTAAAACCATTCTCTATATTATTCTGAATGGTTAGTGTTTTATACTTAATGATTGGGGAAAGATAGTTATATTTCATATGATAGTTTCAATATGAATGTATATGATGTTTATAATTATCCTCGCTGATATAAGGAATTCATTTGACATATTATGTGATGATTGGAGCCCGTTATATCCCCTCGATGCATCAGTAGGTCTCATGAGACAAACTTTGGTCTTGGTATGAGGCCTTGACAAAATGATGGTCCTAGCACGAGGCTGGAATGATATGGTTATGATGTTCGGCATATGAAATTCCCTCATTATGATGCTAGTAATTGATGGTTCATGTGGTTATTCGACTAGTAGAATACACATGATTATGTGTTAATATGAAATTATTTATTCAACTCATATTTCATCCATAATGTGTTTAAATTTCATTATTAAAGGCATGTGTTTTCAATTATTCACCATGTATAACATTTATATTAACTTCCGCGTTATTTCAAACTCTTACTGAGGTTTTGAGATCACCACTTTCTTATGTTTCATTTTCGTAGGACATGAATAATTAATTTATGAATGACTTGCAAGCATAATCATGGAGATGTGTTGCTTCTAGTGGAATAAAATAGTGTTTTTTCCCTACATGTTGTAATGATAAACTTATGTATGTAACTTGTTTCCAATAATTCTAAACTACTCGGTCCTTCAGGATTTTTATTCCTTGTATGTATGCCAACATAATCAAATAAGGCACCGAATCTGGGAAACTGGGGTCGGGTTCATACAATTAATTAATTAATCATGTATTTTTGTAGGACTTAAAGATAAAGTTAAAACACCTTCAAACATAAGGAAATGGATAATACATGAACCTCCAATATTCATTTGAGTTATTCATTCTCAATTATTAACAAATTTTTTTATCTTTTAATTTAATTTTCATATTATAAATTAAATTTATATATTCCATAATCATGTATCAAAATGAAATAAAACTAAATTTTTGTGGATATACATGTGTTTAAAAGGATCCCTAGCCAATTATTCCCGATAATTATACCCCATTTAGTGGAAGCTCGTGTATTTTTAACCAATTACCATTGCACACTATAATATATTTTAAGGAATAATTATATTGATATAATATATAATTTAATTATGAAATAATTATTGGATCAATTATGGGTTTTAGTTAAAATATTATGTGCTTTTCTACATTAAATTCACTTTAATGTTTCCTTTAGACGACAATAAAGTGTTCATGTTATGATGTTTCCAGAGCAATCATTTAAAATTAACTCACCGATGTTGGAAACCAATTATAATTATATATTAATACTTTCCTATATTAATGTACTGGTTTATTCTAAATCCATTCTTTCATTAAAATTATTGTGATTCATTGATTTATTATTATTTTTGAAATGATTATGATACACAATTCTTATCATGGGTAAGCCTTATGTTTATTTTTAATTCCTTATATATTATTATTCAAGTGGTTAAACATATTCATGAACATGTTATGATTATTGTTCCTTTATATATCTCCAATGGATTGGGTAATATTTAGTCTCATGGTACATTATGTGAAATTGCCTTGGCTGTTTGCCTCAACTCGTGATTTTTGAGAAACAATGTTGATATGTATCCTTAACTTGTGATCCTATCTATCCCACGATACACTAAGTGTGAAAATGTAATGTTTTATGTTTATAAAATATTACTACAATTACATTGTTATATGATCCCAAGTTCTATATGTTATGATTCCTTATGTTTGATAATTTTCAATGCCTTTTTCATATCATTATGTTATGTCATCAAACCCATGTGTGAAGATTAATACTTGTGTTCATTCCATTACTATGATTTTAGCTCATACCATTGTTCATGTTATTCCTAGGTTATTTTATGATGATGTCTGGGTTCAAAGGGATTTATCATCACATGATTGATAATACATAGTGAAATATTCTATTTAGTTACATGTTTTCAGTTTTATATAAGTATTCTTCCAAGAATCTATATTTAACAATCCTTAGCTTATAATTTGATTTTATATATATCATAAAATCATGTAATTATATGTGTAAAATGATAGGGTCTCTATAGTTGGTATCCCAGTATATTATAGTTATTTTTGGAGATTACCAATCTAAAACAATTTTAAGGATAATAGGGATAAGACTATGTCTAGAAAAACATCCCAACATTTTGGATAATATATATTAATAGTTTTACTAAGAAAATAAATCACTATCTAGATACTACATGTGTATGTGGTTCAGGAATAGATGTGACTAAGAGTAATAACTCTGACAATCTATTCAATACTAGAATCTGGGTATCCCGGTACATGAAAAACACTCTTATTGCACACCTGGTTTGATTATCTCATGAGATATGAATAGGTAAATTCATAATCTCATTATGAAGCACTATAATGGGAACAAAAAATACTATAAGAATATATTTTAGGAAACATGTCATTGAAAACATAGATTGAAACATGGGAAATAAATTGTCAGGATATACTTTTCATTAATAATTTTATCCTATTATGATTAATGTTTCTTTGATATTTTTATTGGATATGTATTTAGTGACCTTAGTTGGACATTACTTTTCTTAGTTAATGAAGGGACACAAAAGAATACTTTCGAACAATATATGTGATATTAAATTTGAAAATTCTCCTAATGAAATTCCAAATATGATTTTAATGGGTGATCAAAAAATTATGATAGTATGTTATCAACTGTATCTTGTTATGAACAATATCATAAATCTGGTGAAACACCTTCCTTATATAAGGAATGCTTTATTTTATGTATAATCCTTCATGAAAAAAGGACTCCCATGTTTAGTGAGTCTTTAGTTTTCCTCGTCTTAGAATTGTTGATTACCTCTATTGAAAATATATTCTGAATCCTCTAGTTTTCACAACAAGTGAATGTTATACTAGTGGTATATTGTGTTGATGTGGAGGAAGATACGTGGTGGGAAATGATCAATAACACGATGTCTAAATATGATATTTAGTCAATTTATTTAGTGGAATTCACGAAAAATAATTTTCAATAAATATTTTCTTCGAAACCTCCACCTCAAGATAGAAGAAAATTCATTGTAATTAAGTATAAAAAAGATGAGTCAATCATGTCATAAAATGGAGACATTACATGGATTACAAGATATGCCCCCGACGTTGTCAAGAACACAAAATGAAATGTGGATCACTCTATTAGTAGACTAACTCATGTCTAAAAATAACATTGGTGATTTGATATGTTGACATTTATGATAATATTGTCTATTATTCACTCAGGGCTAAAATGTATATCAGAGAAACTAAATTGTCTCATGGTCCCTAAGATGAAAATCAAAAAATAGAGTCTAATGTGGTTGGATTAGTAAATAAATCCAATAATGGAATGATGACCAACTATCCCACGTGTCAAAATTGTGGGATGAAGTATCATAGGAACTATATAAAGGGGCCAGGATATGATTAAAATGTTAAAGAATAATGCATCTCACTATGAAATACATAGAGGATATGAAGAGTCCAACTAACATTATAAAGAAATGAATATTCATATTAATGATCAACCAGTAGTGCAATGTTTCATCTATAAGAGATATGGGCATTTCAAAAAAATCCCTTATACTAGTTTTATCAAAGGAAATCAACAAACATATCTATGGAAATAAAGAAGGGTATATGATATCACTAATTATGATGTAGATCTAGACTATAATTCGGTGATAGTAACACTGTATATTTATTCCATAATAGTTAATTTACTAATTCTGTTGTTCCCAAGTGAAGTAATTGCATTTGTTGTCAATAACTTGTCATGGTGTGCCATCTGATGAAGTACATCTTGAAGACTGATGATTACAGAAGCATTAAATCAGACGATTGCTAAGCTGTTCATAAGTTCCAAGCACGTGTATCAAGGAGATACATTGTCACAACATGATTAGAAGACCATGCACTATCTCTTAGTGCATGAGGATTTAAATTTGATCCGACCTCTCTGATTAGATCATTGAAGTTCTTTGAAGAATATGTGTGATTCAGGAGTTCGGTTGATGAAGATCCTTGAGAATTCTCTCCTAAGTAGAAAATGAAATGATGGAATTCTTAAGAAGAAGAAGAAAAGAAAAGGTGGGCTTGGAAGGTGGCTTGGCATTTGGCTTGAACTTATGGAAGAACTTTGGATTTGACTAAGTCTTACTCTTTGGCCTTAGAAAAAAAAAATAGGCCAGCCAAGGCCAGCCCACGAGTTCAACCCCACGGCTCATATGGGCACTAGGCGCCACGCCCATGGGGGATCCCATGGTGCAAGCACAAGGCAGCAGGGGGCCGTGTATAAGCCCCCGAGGGCACGCGGTGGTGAAGCCCGCGCACCGAAGTGTGCAGAGTGGGCGCTAGGAGCGCGCCTGCAGAGGCGAGAGTGGGCGCAGAGCGCGCCCGCAGGGAGAACACGGTGCGGGGCGGCACCGTGGAGGAGGAAGTTCAATTGAGCGGTGGAAGTCAGCGCTTAGTTGATAAGCCGCGAGAAAACCGGGCTTCGTTTCGATGTGGGACGCGGGATTTTCCCGCGGAAGAGATCCTGGCCGCTCATCCAATCACGCGGCTGATCACAGCCGCTCATCGCATCCCGCGCGAGATCTCCAGATCGCGGCCGTCCGATGTATTTCAAATGCCGCATCCAACGGCCCAGTTCTCGTCTCCTTCCTCGAGCTCGCCCGAAGGCCACCCGCGACGTCGCCTGAACCAGAGGCCATCCAACCACCGGATTTCGAGTTCCCGGCTGTCTCTCTCGAAGCCGAAGGCACCCTCGTGCTCCTCTAACTCTAAGGAATCCATCCATGCCTTAAAATGTACATGCATATGTGAAATGGAGTTTTTCGAAGAACGGCCGAGGCAAATGAAGTTGCCGAGGCTTCCTGCATTCTTGCTTTGCATGGTTTGTGCTTTAACAGAGACATGCATGCGTTCGAAAATGCATGCACGTGAGGGGAACCATAAATGAGAAAACCCGCATTAATACAGTGAAGAAGAACGTGATATGCGGAAGATCTTTTTAACGTCTTTGAAGTTTTCAATGACGCCGCAGATTTCGGGCATTCAAAACGTATTTCCCCGCGGATCATCCATGCACCTCCTCTGCCTATATAAAGAGGAGTCCGAGGCCGAGTGAAGGTTTCTGTTCATTCTTGAAGACCCGCGACGCACTCTGCCTCGCGAAGTAAAATCATGCGCATCACTTGCGCGACAAGAGGCTCCAAGTTTTGTTCTCGCGCAACCCTTGTGCGAAGGGTTTCTATTTGAGAAGAAAGGACCTTGCGCGCTACCTCTTTGTGCGACAAGAAGAGAATCCCCCCTGCGTGCTACTCCTTGCGCGACAGGGAAGTTTGGGCAGTGCTCTTGTGCGCCCGAGGTGTCTTTGACACCCTGCGCGACCCAAGGCAGGAATACCTTGCGCGCCCCTTAAGGCCTTTGTGTTTGGGTGCCAAGTGAAGAGGAGTATACTGGTAGAGTGTGTGCACAAAGAGGAGAAGGCCGAGGACCTTTGTGCTTTGGGTGCAAAAGGAAGACCACACTTTGTGTGTGTTTATATATTGAATAAGAAGGAAAAGTCAAGTGTGTGCACTAAAAGAATGAGTAGTGCATGTGTGCACAAGTGAAGAAGACCAACCTTGAGAAGAAGAGTACACACTCAAGTTTGTGAGTACAAAAGAACTGATCATTCTAAGTGATTGGGTTTTTGGTGAGCAAGACCAACGATATCTTTTGAAGACTGTTGAAGCTACTTGAAGTTTTGAACAACACCTTTGAAGAAGTGAAGTGGAGCCATGATGAAGATGATGATGTGGAGTTGGGGGGTTTAACCAACTTGTAATTGGGGGGGGGGGGTAACCAATTACTATGTAATCATCTTTTGGCATAGTGAAGAATCCGTGTTGGGGGGTGTAACCAACACGGCAAGGAGTAGGTCTTTGTACCGAACCTTGTAAATCTCTGTGTTCTGTGCTCTCATTATTACTGCACCACTAAAAGAGTAGATCTAGGCTTTAACCAGCTGCAGAGGTTGAATTGATAATCCAAAGGGAACAATTCATAAAAAGAAAAAGTTATCACTAATTCACCCCTCCCCTCTCAGTGATCACAACCGATCCAGGCATTTCAAGTGGTATCAGAGGCAGGTTCCCTCGGTAAGGATCTACTTCTGAGAAGATTGACAATCTGAATTCTGTTAATAGTAGGGGTGTTCCTACATTCGATGGAAAGAATTACCACAGCTGGAAGAATCGGATGTTACCCTACCTTCTATCTCTCGGCCTTGAAGTTAGAAATGCAGCCTTATTTGGATTCCCTCCTCTTCCTAATGAAGCTGCTATGACACTCGATGAGAAAAGAAATATGGAAGTTGATGGTAAAGCTCAAAATTCCATTCTTATGTCACTCTCAGAAAAGGTATACACAAAAGTCATGGGACTCAAGAATGCTAAAGAAATTTGGGACAAATTGGAAAGTAGTTATGAAGGCAACATGAAAGTCAAGGAAGCCAAATTACAGATTTGGAGAAGCAAGTTTGAAGATGTCAAGATGGGAGAAGAAGAAAATATTTATGATTATTTCACAAGAGTCAATGAAATTGTCAGTAACATTCAGGGCTTTGGAGAAAAGTTGGAGGACTCCACTATTGTTAAAAAACTAATGAGAAATTTTCCTGACAGGTTTGACCCCAAAGTCTCAGCATTAGAAGACAGATATGATCTCTCTCTTGATGAACTACACAACATTCTCATTGCATATGAAATGAGGAAGATCCCAGTATTCAAGAAGAAGATCAAGGATGAGATGGCTTTTGAGGCCATGAGACAACTCAAGATAAAAGATGACGAAGTCCTAGAATCAAGTGATACTGACAATGAAGAAAAGGATGAAGATCTCAACACGATTATTTCTCTTTTTTCTAAAAGGTTTGGAAAAACTAAATTCAGGGGAAAAGGGAAATCACCATAGAGATGTTTCAATTGCAATAACATCGGACACTATGCTGTAAACTGCCCCAAGAAGAGATATAGTGCTCCAGAAGTTGAAGATGAGAAGTCACAAAAGAAGAAATGGAGTAGATACCCAAGAGAAGGAAACAAATCAGGTGTAAGAAAGAAAAGGTTCGTTCCAGGTGAAAGAAGAAGCTATGTAAGCAAAGAGGAAGAATCAGACTCTACTTCAGCCAGTCAATCAGAAGAAGAAACGAATTTTATGGCTCATGTGGAAAAATGGTTTGATACCTGCAGCAGTGAAGATGATGAAAGTGAACGAACAGAGCTTGAATACATATTGAAAGATGAATTAGAGGCTTGCCTTGAGCAAAACATTAAACTCAAGAAAGAGAAGAAATTGTTACAAAAGGAAACTAAAAGAATGACTGAGGAGTTGGAAGAATGTATGAAGAAAGAGACAATGTACATTGACGAAATCAAGAGACATAAACTGAAGGTAGCTGATCTGGACAAGATAGAAAAATATCTTGAGGAGAAACTTCACCTCAAAGAAGAAGAGCAATCAGTGACACATTCCAAGTGGATTGAAGCACAGAATAGCTTGACAAAGATGAGAGAAGACTTCAACAAGGCTGTTGAGGTCAAGGCAGAATCATCTTATGCTGGTGCTCAGAGGCAGGTCAATTTACCACTAAGTAAATCTCTAAATACATCTGTTATTTCTAACAATGCAGGTTCAAAGATAAAATTGAGAAAAACATGGCATGAACCAACCTGTGTAAAATCATCTTCAATGGAAGAAAGGAAATCCTCAGGAAGGACAACTCAAATCTTGGACAGAAAATTACAACATGACTCTTATCAACAAAGAAGGTCAAGGTTCAGAGGCTACTGCTGGTGTTGTGGTGTGTTTGGACATAAGGCCTATGCATGCTGGTATAACATGTCTCGTCCAAACATGAGGCATGAGTCAAGGGGGAGACATCCTGAAACCCAGAGTGTTTTGCAGAAAGCATCAAAACCACCAACTCAGAACACATTTGACTGCCTGAGTGAAGCTTGTGGAAGATGTGACCAACAAGGTCATAGAGCTGATAAATGTATGACAACTCTTCCTAAAAAAAGTCAAAGACATGAAAGGGAAAGGCATTCAAGAAACCAATGATGAAATCACATGCTTTGCTGAAGTGGCTCTAAAAGCCAGCAGTAAAACCAAGTCATGGATTCTTGATAGTGGATGCTCATCCCACATGACTGGTGATACAAAAATTCTAAGCAACATTGAAAGTCATGAGGGAGGAACCGTGGTGTTTGGAAATGATCATTCTCTGAAAATCAAGGGAGTTGGAAAGGCTATGATTGCAACAACAAATCTAAAATCCAATGATGTGTTGTTTGTTGAAGGATTAAAGCACAACCTACTTAGTGTAAGTCAATTATGTGATGATGGACATGAGGTGTTGTTCCAGAAGGACTCATGCATCATCATGAGCTCAAAGGATGGAAAAATCATCACTCAAGGAAGAAGAACCACTGGAAATCTATTTCAAATTGGTGATCCCATCAATTCTTGTTTTCTTAGCTCTAAAGATGAAAACAACCTCTGGCATAGAAGACTTGGCCATCTTGGTCAAAGGAGTATGAGTAAACTTCTGAAGTACAATGTTGTACGAGATCTACCCAAATTAAAGAGAGAAAGAGATGAAGTCTGCGACACATGTCAGATGGGAAAACTGACCCATAGGTCACACAAAGGAGTTGATATCATGTCTACTAGGCCTCTTGAACTCATCCATACAGACATATGTGGACCGATGAGACAGAAGTCTACAAGAGGAGATTTCTATTTTATAACCTTCATTGATGATTACACTCGGATGACCAATGTCATGTTCATGAAACACAAGTCAGAGGCAATCACGATGTTCAAGACTTTCAGAAGGCAGGCTGAGAAGGAACTAGAGCTCTGCATCAAGAAAGTAAGATCAGACAACGGAAAAGAATATACCGGTGATATCTTTGAAAGCTATCTGGTCAAGCATGGAATCAAACATCAATATAGTACACCATATACTCCACAACAGAATGGAGTGGCTGAACGAAAGAATCGAAGCATAGTTGAAATGGGGAGGACTATGTTAGCTGAGCATGATATCTCTATGTTTTTCTGGAGAGAAGCAGTATGCACTGCTATACACATACAGAACAGATGTCTCCTGAGACCAGAAACACAAACGACAGCCTATGAAATGTGGTTTAACAGAAAACCAACTATTAAATATTTCAAAGTCTTTGGCAGTCCCTGCATCATCAAGATTAAAAACATCAATCTGGGAATGTTTGAAGAAAAAGCTGAAGAAGGAATCTTTATGGGTTACCTACCTAATGGAAAAGGCTACAGATGCTGGAATAAGAGGTTGAATAAAATGATTGACTGCAGTGATGTCATAATAATTGAAAACAATACCAAACCATACACTGTGGATGATGATGACTCAAAGAATGACACAGCCTTGGAACAGAAGAATGCAGAATTACCTGAGCCAACACCAACTGCTGGTGAGATCAACTCTGAATATACCAGTGATGAAGATGAAGGTAATGAAAATGGAAGAAGAAGATACAACAAATTGAAGAAGCATGTTGACACAGAAAATGTCCTTGGAGACCTACAGTCCTCAGTAAGAACTAGAAGAAGATTGAGATTGGAAGATCAGACTGCACTGGTTTCTCAAGGTGAACCTCACACAGTGACTGAAGTAGTTGTACATGAAGAATGGATACAAGCTATGCATGAGGAACTCAATCAAATTGAAAAGAACTCCACTTGGGATCTTGTGCCAAGGCCCAAACATAAAAATGTTATTGGGACAAAGTGGGTGTTTAGAAACAAACTCAATGAAAAGGGAGAAGTTTCCAGAAACAAGGCCAGACTTGTATGCAAAGGATATTCACAAATGGAAGGAATCGACTTTGAGGAAACCTTTGCACCAGTTGCAAGACTGGAAACTATCAGAATGTTCTTAGCAGTTGCAGCACACGAGCAGTACAAGGTCTATCAGATGGATGTGAAATCTGCATTTCTGAATGGAGATCTTGAAGAAGAGGAGTATATTGAACAACCAGAGGGTTTTTTGATGGACAAAGATGGTAGTATGGTGTGAAGATTGAGAAAAGCCTTGTATGGATTGAAGCAGGCCCCTAGAGCCTGGTACTCAAAATTGGATGGTTGTCTTAAAGACATGAAATTTGTCAAAGGAACAGTTGACAGTAACCTCTATGTCAGAGAAATGGCCAATGGTACCCTCATAGTCATTATCTATGTGGATGATATCATTTTTGCTGGTAACAAGGAAGGACTATGTGAAGAATTTTCTGAGTAGATGAAAAGAACTTTTGAAATGTTGATGCTTGGTCAAATGAAATATTTTCTAGGATTTCAGGTGGAACAAAGACAAAACTCCATATTTCTTTCACAAGAAAAGTACGCAAGGGACTTAGTGAAAAGGTTTGGAATGGAAAGTTCAAAGGAAGTCTCCACACCCATTTCTGTCGGAACCAAGCTATGCAAGGATGAAGAAGGCAACAATGTTGATCAGAAAGAGTTCAGAAGAATTATTGGCAGTCTACTTTATCTCACGGCTTCAAGTCCAGATATAGCATATGCAGTGACTTTGTGTGCCAGATTCCAAAGTGATCCAAAAGAATTTCATTTAACTGCAGCCAAAAGAATCCTGAGATATGTTAAAGGAACCCTCAACTATGGACTCTTATACAAACACAATGCAAACATATAGTTGTTGGGATTCACAGATGCTGATTGGGCTGGTGATTGCACTGATAGAAGATCCACATCTGGTGGAACCTTCTTTCTGGGAGAAGGCTGTGTTAGCTGGTACAGCAAGAAACAAAATTCTGTAACATTGAGCACAGCTGAAGCAGAGTATGTGGCCGCTACACATGCATGTACTCAAATGATTTGGATGCAGGTGCATCTAGCAGATTTGAGGATTAAAGCTGAAAACCCATTGAGGATCTTATGTGATAATCAAAGTGCAATTGGGTTGTCTAAGAATCCTATCCAACACTTCAGATCCAAGCACATTGATATAAAATATCATTTCATCAAAGAAAGGGTCGCCAGTGGAGACATCAAGCTAGACTACATTCCAACTCAAGATCAGGTGGCAGACATTTTCACCAAAGCTATGCCTACGGAAAGATTTGTTGAATTGTGGCTGAAACTTCATGTTCAGCCTTCTACTCTCACTTGAGGAAGAACAAGGTCCCTCCTTATTCCCTAAATTTTTGTATTCGTGTACTTACATGCAGGGAATTGAAGGAGATGAGTGCATCCCCTGAGGGGGAGCATTGGTAGTTGAAGATGTGCAGGTTCCAGAAGCTCTATATTCTGAGTATGGTTTCCATTCATCCCTTTGCATTTGTTGGCCAATAAGGGGGAGAAATCATCAGGCACACGACATTCTCTCAGTGTGCTTCGGAGTATTGACAACCAAATACAAAGGGGGAGATTGTTGTGCCCAAGTGAAGTAATTGCATTTGTTGTCAATAACTTGTCATGGTGTGCCATCTGATGAAGTACATCTTGAAGACTGATGATTACAGAAGCATTAAATCAGACGATTGCTAAGATGTTCATAAGTTCAAAGCACGTGTATCAAGGAGATACATTGTCACAACATGATTAGAAGACCATGCACTATCTCTTAGTGCATGAGGATTTAAATTTGATCCGACCTCTCTGATTAGATCATTGAAGTTCTTTGAAGAATATGTGTGATTCAGGAGTTCGGTTGATGAAGATCCTTGAGAATTCTCTCCTAAGTAGAAAATGAAATGATGGAATTCTTAAGAAGAAGAAGAAAATAAAAGGTGGGCTTGGAAGGTGGCTTGGCATTTGGCTTGAACTTATGGAAGAACTTTGGATTTGACTAAGTCTTACTCTTTGGCCTTAGAAAAAAAAATAGGCCAGCCAAGGCCAGCCCACGAGTTCAACCCCACGGCTCATATGGGCACTAGGCGCCATGCCCATGGGGGATCCCATGGTGCAAGCACAAGGCGGCAGGGGGGCGTGTATAAGCCCCCGAGGGCACGCGGTGGTGAAGCCCGCGCACCCGAGTGTGCAGAGTGGGCGCTAGGAGCGCGCCCGCAGAGGCGAGAGTGGGGGCAGAGCGCGCCCGCAGGGAGAACACGGTGCGGGGCGGCACCGTGGAGGAGGAAGTTCAATTGAGCGGTGGAAGGCAGAGCTTAGTTGATAAGCCGCGAGAAAACCGGGCTTCGTTTCGATGTGGGACGCGGGATTTTCCCGCAGAAGAGATCCTGGCCGCTCATCCAATCGCGCGGCTGATCACAGCCGCTCATCGCATCCCGCGCAAGATCTACAGATCGCGGCCGTCCGATGTATTTCAAATGCCGCATCCAACGGCCCTGTGCTCGTCTCCTTCCTCGAGCTCGACCGAAGGCCACCCGCGACGTCGCCTGAACCAGAGGCCATCCGACCACCGGAATTCGAGTTCCTGGCTGTCTCTCTCGAAGCCGAAGGCACCCTCGTGCTCGTCTGTCTCTAAGTAATCCATCCATGCCTTAAAATGTACATGCATACGTGAAATGGAGTTTTTCGAAGAACGGCCGAGGCAAATGAAGTTGTCGAGGCTTCGTGCATTCTTGCTTTGCATGGTTTGTGCTTTAACAGAGACATGCATGCGTTCGAAAACGCATGCACGTGAGGGGAACCATAAATGAGAAAACCCACATTAATACAGTGAAGAAGAACGTGATATGCGGAAGATCTTTTTAACGCGTTTGAAGTTTTCAAAGACGCCGCAGATTTCGGGCATTCAAAACGTATTTCCCCGCGGATCATCCATGCACCTCCTCTGCCTATATAAAGAGGAGTCTGAGGACGAGTGAAGGTTGCTGTTCATTCTTGAAGACCCGCGACGCTCTCTGCCTCGCGAAGTAAAATCATGCGCATCACTTGCGCGACAAGAGGCTCCAAGTTTTGTTCTCGCGCAACCCTTGTGCGAAGGGTTTCTGTTTGAGAAGAAAGGACCTTGCGCGCTACCTCTTTGTGCGACAAGAAGAGAATCCCCCCTGCGCGCTACTCCTTGCGCGACAGGGAAGTTTGGGCAGTGCTCTTGTGCGCCCGAGGTGTCTTTGACACCCTGCGCGACCCAAGGCAGGAATACCTTGCGTGCCCCTTGAGGCCTTTGTGTTTGTGTGCCAAGTGAAGAGGAGTATACTGGTAGAGTATGTGCACAAAGAGGAGAAGGCCGAGGACCTTTGTGCTTTGGGAGAAAAAGGAAGACCACACTTTGTGTGTGTTTATATGTTGAAGAAGAAGGACAAGTCAAGTGTGTGCACTAAAAGAATGAGTAGTGCATGTGTCCACAAGTGAAGAAGACCAACCTTGAGAAGAAGAGTACACACTCAAGTTTGTGAGTACAAAAGAACTGATCATTCTAAGTGATTGGGTTTTTGGTGAGCAAGACCAACGATATCTTTTGAAGACTGTTGAAGCTACTTGAAGTTTTGAACAACACCTTTGAAGAAGTGAAGTGGAGCCATGATGAAGATGATGCTGTGGAGTTGGGGGGTTCAACCAACTTGTAAATGGGGGGGGTAACCAATTACTGTGTAATCATCTTTTGGCATTGTGAAGAATCCGTGTTGGGGGGTGTAACCAACACGGCAAGGACTAGGTCTTTGTACCGAACCTTGTAAATCTCTGTGTCCTGTGCTCTCATTATTACTACACCACTAAAAGAGTAGATCTAGGCTTTAACCAGCTGCAGAGGTTGAATTGATAATCCAAAGGGAACAATTTATAAAAAGAAAAAGTTATCACTGATTCACCCCTCCCCTCTCAGTGATCACAACCGATCCAGGCATTTCAAATTCATTCAACATTATTTTTTGTCATTAATGTTTATTAAACTATTCAAACACCACCAAAAAATATGGAGGCTGAGTTATATATGAGAACATAAAATAGAGAAATTATTGCATCAAAATTATATAACACTTTCCAAAATAATTGTTGTGAACTGATCCTCTAGACCAATATCATCCTAATTCCTATGATGGATTTCTATGCAATTTTGTTCATGGATTTTCCATCTTTATAAAAATCAAATATCAAATTTCAGGAATGTGAGATCACTATTCACATCTCAAAGAAACCTCCACTTATATATATTTGTAATGGGGTGGATAAATATATTTATAATAAATCTTCTCATGTGTGGATATTGAATCTATCAGAGAAAGAACTTATTTCTCAAATTATTGAGAAAAAAAAGAATCATGCACGAAGACATTCCCATTCTTAGGGACTACACTGATGTTTTCCCTGAGGAGTTTATTATCTTCCTCCTCATTGAGATGTTGAGTTCTCAATTGATATTAATATGTGATATATTGCTATATCAAATAAACCATATTTAATATCCAACATTTTGGTTTAATAACAAAAGATTTAGTTACTAGAGTGTCTGGACAAGTTATTGTAAGCTTGAGTGATTAACCATGGTGGGTACAATTCCTCTTCATTATGAAGAATTATAGATCAATGCACCTATACATTGATTATAATGAGATCATTAAAATCATGATAATGAACAAGTATCACATTCCTTAGATGAGTTTTTAGATATTCAATATTGGGACAACTATTTCTTTACACTGGACCTTCATTTAAGATATCACCATTTAACGCTGAGGAAGGAAGGTATTAAAATGATTTTCTATGTAATTATGTATGGTAATTATGTGATCATATTAATTCCATTAATAATCACCAATTATCCATCAATTTTCGTCTTAATTATGACCATATTCATTAGGTGTTACCTATAAAATGTTTTGGTCATCTTTATCTTTGATATTCTCATATATTCTATGTTTGAGGAGGAATATGAAGAGAATTTGAATGTATTGGTGAAGAAATTTAAAAGTGGTGAAATCTATGAATTGTATATTAAATTTGATTAATAGGTTAATGAAGAGCAACCCATGCTTCCTCGGCATGAGGTAGTAAACATAGTGGACATTGGGGTTATGGGCACAGGGGCTGAGATGAAGAAGCCAGGTGTAGAGCCTCCTAGACTGAAGGTTAGTGATACCTTCACCAGGTTGAATCGGGATTTGGGGAATGTTGGCCCCATGAAGGGTAATGGTGATCCTTCTTTTACTGTTAAGGATACATGAGGTATTGTTGAAACTCTAATGAATGAGTTTCCCTCTTTGATGGAAAATCCCCCAAAGGGAAGTGGGTGCCATTATTGAGTGGGATGTTTCTGTTGAATGATGGTGTGCTGCTGTGGAGAAAGATGTGGACCTGGGTAGACAAAATAGTGGTGCAGACTCTCACTACCTAGAAACTATGCGTGCATCTGCATCAGTTGATGCAGTCCATGATGATCAAGTCGTTACCGAAGGTCCTACCATCCCAGAACAAGGTCGGATTGATAGACATCATCCTCACTTGGATCTTGGGATTGTAAAGCTGGCATGGAATCAAATAACCCCTTTAAAGGAAACTGCTGATGAAAGTGGTGCATTAATGATATTAGCTGGGATGTAGGCACCTTCTCGGAGGCAGGCGGCCAATACTGAGCTCGGCAATCGGTTTTCATGCCTGGTGGATGGGGATTTGGTTTTAGA
The DNA here is from genome assembly GCA_963277665.1 of Viscum album. Taxonomy (NCBI): domain Eukaryota; kingdom Viridiplantae; phylum Streptophyta; class Magnoliopsida; order Santalales; family Viscaceae; genus Viscum; species Viscum album. The sequence continues at coordinate 1,374,926,542 of OY728155.1, forward strand.
TCAATGAGAGGGATGTTGAAAGGACTCATGAGGATCAAATTTATGCATCTTTAGGTGTTGTTGTTGAGTCAAGGGCAGCTAGTGTTGGCAATTTTGATCCTAATTTGGGGACTGTAAAGCCATATAATGCTGAGGAGGGCTCTGAAGTAAATATGGACAATGGTTCACTTCTGGAAAGCATAGTTGGAGATTGTAATGTGAAAAAGGGCATGCATGGTGGCTGTGATTCTGTAGATCACTCCCCCTGCCATAATTTGATGTATATCAACAGTCAATCTCATCAAGATCAAGGTGTGAGGGAATGGTATAGGGTGGTGCACATTTCTAGGAAATGGGGGAACTATTCTGATAGTGAGAAAGAAAATAATGGTGGTATTCTTCATCCCTCCTATAGTGATATGGATCAGGGTTGCAAAAATAAAGTGTTTTTGGAGGAGAAAGTGAAGACTGAACCACCACGATGAAGGCCGTGGAAAGACTATTATTACTTGCCAATGCATGTAGCTACCAAAGCTTTTAGTGGGAAGGTTGGATGTATTTCACAATCTTCGAAGGAGCTCCTTTATGTGGAGAAGCTCAATCTTATAAGGAATTATGCCATGATTCTGAAACACTATAAAAGTTCGGAGTGGGAATCAGCTACTGCGGAGGAAATGGTTTATCAAGGATGTGGCGATGGGTTTGACTTTTATGACATGTAAATTTTGTTCACATCTTATTGTGACTATCTGATGTACTTTTCTTTTATTTTAAATAAAAGGTCAGAGGATTTCCTCTGACTGAATTTCTGGTAATATTTATAAAATCATTTATTTTATCCTTCCATTAAAATTAAGTTACTCCTTTTTCATTGAGTCACAATTTAATATAATTTTTTTTACAAAACTTATAAATAAATAACCACAATGTAGGTAAAAATTTATTCCTATGAATACTTTTATGTGTCAATGCGATACAAAGAATTACCCCACATTAAAAATAAATTACTTGTTAATTAAAAAGTGTAAAAATGACTTTTAATTTAATATAATAGTATATATTCATTTATGTCATCCAAGTGCCTCCAAGTAGTTATTATAATACACCTGAGGATTCTAAATGTTAGAAAACACACATATAATTAATTTAAGACATGTTTTAATGATATTGTCTAATTTAATAATATAATTTATGCCTTTAATTATTTAATTTATCCTTAATTTGGGTAATAAAATTTATTAATAATGTTATTATTAAAAATGAATAAAAATTAAAAGGAACTACTTACATCATTAAAAACATGTTATTCCAAATATGGAATCCGTTTTTCAGAATTAAAATCAATGAATTCATATTAATTAATTAAAATTTAATCATATAGCTGGAATAATAAAACAAGCTTTTAATCTAAAAATGTTCAAATGTTCCCCAAGAATTTATATCCAATTTCAATTTCATATCAATTATAATGAACTAAATTAGATTAAATTATTAAAAAATTATCTAATAATAATTTAAAAACATTTAAAAATATTATTTAACACAATAAATAAATTTTATGAAAAAATAGTTTTCAATTATAACTCTTTAATTTGTCATTATTATTAAAAAATGATTCTTATCAGAAATATTAAAAATTCATCCAATATTTATATTAATACTATACTTATGAATAAATAGTATATTCTATCAAATATAATTAATAAATGTTAATTAAACCTGATTAAAAAAGGGTTTTATGTCGAAAGAAGATACACCTTCTATTTTCGAGAACTACATTGTTTGGTGTAAAATTAATATTTTCTTATATAATGTATAGAAAAACATGAGTATATTATACGTATATATGAATTTAATTAAAAAAACAACTACTTTCATTTCACTATTTATTGAAATAAACACATTTTTTTCACAATTAAATATTTTTACAAAAACAACTTTTCCTTTTATATTAAAAATTGTTCTATATTCATTTTACCATTAATTTTTCACTAGATAATAAATTATAAATCAATTTTTAAAACATATTTAAATAATTTAGTTAATTATTTTCATTCATGTTATCCTAATGACTACATTTTAGACATAACATTTAAATATTATTTAGTATTTCACTTGAGATCAATGTGGCTTATCACGTACAATATCGAACATTGTGTTTAATTTTTAAAATTATAATGTTACATTAACCAAATTTTTTGAAATTAAATACTCATAATTTTAATTTTCGTTCGATAACAATGGTATGTGTTTTCAAAATCCATTTATTGAAACCACACATCAGAAAAATGATTAATAAAAATAGAACTATAAAATAATGAAAGGGAAGTTAGAATATCACCTACCATAAAAATACTATTCTTAAATGAGGGAAACATAGATATTTAAGATAAAACTAACTATCAATTTCTGATGGAGATTGATAGAATCATTTTCAGTAGAATTTTATAAATTAATAAATCAAAAAAAATTTATGGGTTAATGGTGTTTTATTTCATGATATGAAAAGTAAATGGAAAATATTTCTATTTTTTATTCTTTTCATAGTAATTTGTAACTATATTACTACCTAGACTAATATCATAAGACAATTTACATACATTTCAAGCATAGTATCATCCTATAGTCTATTTCCACAATACATTCATCTTTTTTATTAAATAATGAGATTTGGAGATGAATTATTCACGCATAAAGCACTAGAATCAACTTATAGAGAATAATATTATATATAAAATATTAAATATCAATTTATATTATATTTAGTCACTAAAAATAAATCAAATAATTAGTATACAATAAATTAATTCTTCAAAATTGATAACCTATTATATAATGAAAAACAACATGAATATCCAAAATAATATAGTGTTACACAAAGGTCAACTTTGACCATTCCAAAAATAACTGCCCTGAATGAATTTTGTGGATTATGATTGAAACCCAAAATTTAGAATACGTTGATCACATTGTATTATATGAAATATTTTAACATCTATCACCAAATAAAAACATTTAAATTTTATGTTTCATACTAAAAATTAATTTTCCAATTACAAAATTCTCCATGTTACGTTAATCATTTCCCTAAAAACCCAAAACCACCATAACCCCAGAATAAAATTACATATTCTCCCAAAATATAACTGAAATGATTATATTCAAAAATAATACCATAGTATTATATTTAACACAATATTATAGGATTCTTGGAATAACAAACATCTTCCAAAACAATATTAATCACTTAATCACCATTTTCCCCTAATCCAGATATTATATATTCAATAAATCATATGTCACAAGATATAAAAATTTCAAAACTCAAGAATGTTCACAGATTCTCATAATGGGTCATAATGAAATAAAACAAATATTCCAGTGAAAAAACATAAGATATTTCCGTAAGTTAAAACATCTATTTTTAAAATAGATAATCATTTCCAAAATAAGATTATTATAAGTTATAAAAATTAATGATTTTAATGAAAACACATAATAACTAGTTTAATATATTAGTCTATAACTTGTGAAATAAATATACTAAAAAGACATAAGCATACGGTCGACTTCCGTACATGTCACTCCTACAAATGGAATAGAAATATGGCCGGCTTCCATACATGTCACTCTTACAAATGAAGTAACCCTAAAAACTCCTCCAATACCCAATGAATTTGACGTTATATCATAAAAAACCTTCCATGGTATATCACGTAACCACTCATAAAAATATCCAAGAACAACTATATAATTATAACACACAAAATATTGAAATTTTCTATATTTCACTTATTAAATTTCATTTCAAATCATAAGAAATCATTTCAAGATATTTATATAATTAATTTATTTTAGAAATATTTTAAACCACATAGTACACATAAAATTGAATATTTTATGAAATTTTTTTATATAAAAATTAATAATATTTAGAGGAATCAAAATATAAAATAATGGTCACTATAGTAGAGAATTCATTATCGCCATATAATTAAAAAATATTCAATTTTCATTTTTAATGAAACTAAAAAACATCATATGGAAGGCATAATAAATTATTAAAAAAACATTTAATTGAATTAAAAAGTCAATGGGGGGTTTTTATACACCTCATAAAATAAGGTGGTTTACAACATCAAATTATTCCATAATAAAATTTGATTGAGACGAACTCCCTTATATTGAGATTGTTTAATCTAGTATGAACTTTATCATTCAGAATAATAAAAAAGTGAATTATTATCATAATTTTGAGGAATTTTAATGTTTATTTTTCCTTTATATATCTTATTAACATGTTATAATAATTTATGTAATTTCTTGTGTTCATATCCGATCTTTTGATGAATTGTTACATTAGTCCAAATTGAAATTGGAATGATCTCAATAGTCAAAGTGGTTATAATTCTATCATCTCTAGAACAATATTAATGAAATAAAAATAAATTTATAACATCAATTATACATTTAAATCCTTTCATTAAATATGTTTATGATATGAACAATCATACAATCACGGAGAATATAAGATGTTGATATGCATGAGTTACATTTTCAATTTTCAATGATCATTATAAAAAGAAGTTAAATATTACTTTATTTTTCCAGAATCGTAATAAAATAAGTAAAATAATATTAATCATTAAAATATAGACATATATATCTATATACATATTTTCCATTTGATGAGGTGATTAAAAACCAATCATATCACATCGTGGATGTGATATTTCACATATACACTCAAACAACATTATTATTTTCATCTAAAGGTAATGAAAGAATGTAATTGATATATTATTTGATTATAATGATAATATGCCATTAATATAATATATAAAAATAGATTTTATAGTTATAACAATTCTTGAGATTCAGTAATGGAAGAAAAATTATAACGGATCGTGGAGGTGATAGTCCACAGGTAGTCCTAAAGGATTAACTCTTTTCCCATTTGATGGAATTGGAAATGGATATTGGTCCTATTTAGATAATATAAAATTGTATTTTATTGATTTTACTAGAGTTATATTATCATGGTTGATGGATATATTAATGAAGTGGATGACAAATAAAATATAAACACCTAATTAAAAACGATACCCCCTTTTGGATGCTTCCCTTTGTTTAACATCTTTACACCTCTATGAAGTGTGTTATGCCTAAACTTTTTCATCTATAATTTGATTATGGTTTCAAAGAAGGTATTTTGGATGATATAGGCCAATGAAAACAGTTTTTATGGTGTAATTAAAATATAATAATAAGTTTCATTTTAGTTTAAATGGGCGGGAAACTCTTGGAAGTATTCATATTTTTAAAATAATATAATATAATTGTCTAGTATAAATGGGATAAAAATATTTAAGAGGATGATATGATGATTATGGGTATAAATAATATAATTAATTAAAATTGACTGTTTTGAATAATTTTCAATCTATATCTTTTTGTTTTCACCATTTAAGCTCATACCATTTTATTATGTAATTTACACTTTGAGGATCAACATAGTCTTCATAAAATGACCAAAGACCAATAAATGTGCCATATATGATATATCAGTGCTCATCAAAACAAATGGGACAAATATTGTGGTTTTATAAATTTTATATCATTTAATAAATATAATATATTTTAATATAACATAAGTATCAATATTGACCCAATTCATTTATTGACATTCTGAAAATATAAAAAATTCATGAAACATAGTAGAATAAAAAATTTTAACACCTTAATAACATATCAAATTCATCCAAAAAATTCACGGATGGAATAAATTATTTAATGTTTTATGTATTTTAATATTTATAAAATCTTTTTTATCTTATTTAACTAAGTAAAAATCACAACATCTTTATTGTTTGACAATGTAATATAATTAGTTATTTACTAAAAATTATAAATAAATTACAGTGATGTATGAAATCATTTTATTTTAATAAATTCTATTTATTTTATAAAATTCCCATATATGAACCCATATTAATAATATTATACTTGTTAAAATAAAATTGTAAAAATTGACTTTTCATTGTATTTAATATTATAAATGTAACATGTCATCCAAACTGCTCTAAATGGTCCAATAATCTACCCCTAGTTGATATTGGTCCAAAAAACTGATCCAAATAAATTAAGACTTGTTTTTGAAAAATATTATATTTTTATTAATAAATTGATTACCATTAATTACTTGATTTCCCCTTTACCAGGGTAATTAAAGTTATTCATGTCTTTAACTTAATAATGTATAAAATTAAAAAGGAAATATTTACAAAATATGAAACATCTGATTCCAAATATGGATTCTATTATTATGAATTAAAATTAGAAAATATAAAAAATAATTTTAAATTAATCTTGTTGATAGAATAAGAAAACATGACATTAAAATTAAAACTATGAAAAGTTTACCATGTTTTTATTTCCAATATGAATATAAAATTGATTCCAATGACCTAAATTATATAAAATGATAAAAGCATGATATAATTATTCTTTAAAATTATTTTGAAATATTATTTATCACTATAAATAAATTTAATAAAAATATAGTTTTCAATTAAAATAAAATAATTTTTCACTATTCATAAAAAAATGAATCATATCAAAAATATACTAAAAATTCAATAAATATAAACATTTATACTCCTCTATACCAAAGTATTATTATTTTTAAATATATAATTTACAATGTGAAAAAATAGATTTAAAATAGGGATATAGTCAATATGGGAAAAACTACAATATTTTAGAAATAATTCTTTTATGAGTAAATTTTGATTTGTTATTATATAATGTCTATAAAACATCTGAAATAAATGATAGAAATTATAATGAATATATTATCTCTGTTTTTAAATAAAACTCCATAAAATGAGATTTCTTTATTTATTGTTATAATACTCAATTGGGCACAATTAAACAGTTTTTCAAAAAAACATTTCTTTTTATTAAAAAAAATGGTTTCAAATAAATTTAAAATTAAATATACCATAAAGAATTAATTATTTATAAATTTTTAAACCATACTTACAAAATTCAGTTAATATATTTCATTCTCATTAGTCTAATGACTATGTTTAACAATAACATTTAAATATTATTTAATAGTTCACATATACTTGGTGTGGCGTATCACGTACACTATTGAACATAGTGTTTCAATTTATATAGTTGTTATTTTATAGTCACAAAAATCCTTAAATTATTTATTGTATATTTTTATAGTAAGATATGAGATTGTGGGATAAATTTGTCCTCAAAGGAACTGAATGTTGCATGCAACAGAAGATAAATTTAGCTCCATTTGTGATGAAATATAATGTTTCTGTTTTGCCTAATTAAATCTATTTAGGAATTTATATTAATTTGAATTTATATATTTCATAAAAATAATGTGATGTGAAATCGTACTGCCAATAAAATGAATTTATCCCACATATTTCATATTGGATATCAAAAGACTCACATTTCAATAATTACTTTATTAAAACCCACGTTGTTCAAAGGTATAACAAAACATCCTCTTAAAAATTAAAATTGTGATAAATAATGGTCCATAGAAGGTACACATGACTATGATTACACATATGTTTGAAATTTGTGGAAAATCAAAAAATTAATTTATATGGTTATATTATATCACATGGACTAGTGTATGTTGATATTGAGAATGGTCAAGAAAAGTCCAATGACCAAATAAACACACGAAAATTATTTTTGGAAAAATAATTTTAATTATTAGAAAATATGGCATCATAAAAACATTTAATTTCATGATCCCTTTTCTAGTGTGTAAGGACTCCTTCCCCATCTATAATAAAAGCATACCAAAATATACATATATGATGAGTATAACTTCATCCATTAATCAATCTCAACCATTGACTCATATCAATCTATAAAAAATTAGTATCAATGATGAAAATCATGCCTGAAGATCAAAAATCAATTTATAACGTACCACATATTATTCAAATTGAAAAAATACATATTAAGACCAATCGATTATTTTTTCAATGACTTGAATAAAATCTAAAATAAACATGTCCAATTGTTTGAGGTAATATTTATATGTGGAAACAGAATCAGCATCCTTTTTCTATAATTCTAATAACTGGGTCTTCATCTTATGTTGTAAAATCTTAGGGAAATATTTTTCCATGAAGATGTCCCTATATATTTACCATTCCGTTGAATCCAAATAAAATTTATTTTTAGTATTCAAAACTACTTACGTCTATCAATCAGATTCACCTTCAAATTTTTAAATGGAAAGAGTATAATCTTCACGTTCTCAACATCATATGTCTTAAAATATCATATACATTACATTGATACATCCATCGACTATTACTTCATCAGATGATCCACTGAATTATGGGGGATGTTGTCTTATAATATTATCCACTATCATCATGCTCCTATGTGGAATTTTTTTCCACTCTGAAATGGGAAACACCACTATTTCTAACCTAATTCAACTAATCCATCACTACTATAAATTTCCATATTCTTATTCCATGCATCATGGGATATTGATTTGGAATAATGTTTTTACCGGTTCATTCCCATTACAACATTCCATTGTCCTATAAATAAAATTATTATCTTCAAAAATACTTTTGATGTAGCAAAATGGAAGTAAAAAAATGTTTTATCATTTCAACATAACCGAAAATAGTAATATTAGAAGGGTTTTCTATTAAAATATTTTATAATCAATAGTTTTGTAATGATTTTCATTGATTTCAACTATAAAAACCCGGTATTGACTCAGATTTTTTGAGGTAATTTTATTTTTATTTTTATCGAATTATTGTGATTCTTTAAAATCTGACATCGCGTGATTCCTAGGCCTAGTGTGCCCGATATTAATATCTGGAATTTTCTTAAGGTATATTCAACAAACGTGTGAACGACGTTTTCTATCTTTTGTACTATTGATCTGATTAATAATCCAAGAGTATTGTTGAATCTGCAACTCCAAGATTCTCATAAATAAGACATCACTTCGATCGCAATAGGTCGAGCTGAAAAGATAGATTTTGGGAATTTAAAATAAAAATATAATTTCATTTTTATTTTATTTTTTTTTATTTTTCCTTCAACGGACAAGCAGCTATGGTAGGACCAATGACGTTTTAAGCCATTAAATGGATTGACTCCTCAATTCATTATAACAACACTATTTGAATTATCAATGTTACTAAATTAAATGAACCCCATTAATTCCACATGTGTTAATCACCCTCACCCTATTCTATATATATATAGCTTGGGGAGGAGTGTTGGGACATATTCACAATTCTATGATGCTCGGGCGAAGTACCAAGATGTCAATCACATGGAGGATGGGACTGGTTCGAGTGGGCGGTGACGAGAACTAGTGAATAAAGAACAACAAATTTTCCTCAAATGGGGACATTATCCTACAATATTGAGTTAGGATTTATCTTGTTTTTAATTTAAAGAGATTATTGAATATTGTCTCCACCCCCAAGTGAATACACTAACACGGAGGTCATGGGCCAAAACAACAAGGCCATGGCCCGCCGCTATATTGTTAATCTATGTGTTCTTCGCGGTAATTTATTACGGATTAGAAAAAAACTTAAATAGATGATACAGAATTGAATTGGACCTCCCAGATAGGATTTTGGTACTTTTGAACAGAAAAAACAGGCCACTGATGCTCACCTGGTTACCCGTGAAAGACTACTAGTTTGCCACGACAGCACTGGTGACTAGAACCGGTGCGTGATGGTGGTATTCGGAAATTACCCACCACAAAAGGGATGGAATCATGCACCATTATTAGAGAAGGTTGAGGCCATAGCCATGACAGGATAATAGGGTTTTCGGATCCTGTCGAAAGTGATGGTAGAGGCAGGACGACACTTTATCACACGCTGCAGAAGACGGTCGCGACATGAAGTCTTAGTGCTGGAGGAGGGACCTGCCCCTATGGGTCCTACAGGTATCATGTAGAGCCACATGGTATTGCTGCTCCATTACCTGTAGTCATTTAGTAGTAATGAGGGGGAGAGTAACCCTCCACCTGTGTCACCTAGCGCGAGCCTTCGCGGGCCACCCCTCCACCAGGCCAGGCCCCTCCACGGGACAAGCCACGTGATCCCCAACGAGTCGTTCATACATGGGGAATCATCCCTTCCTGGGCCAGTATGTGTGAGACTAGTGGGTTGTGAGTTTTTTAGTACATTCTGTGAAAGCCTAATAGGTTGTGACCCCTCCATTGGTCGGTTCGGGCTACCCTAGTGGGCGATGACCCCAGGGTGACCGGGCCTTTTTGCAACCTAGTGGGCCGAGACCACCATGACCCCTCCCAACTAGGTCAGACCTGGACTGGGTTAGGCCCACATGAATCGGATTGGATTACTCGTAAAATGTCTGGTTAGCCTAGACCAGGTCGGTTCTGGTCAGATCGACCGGGCCGGACAAAACCCAGACCCTTCGAGGCCCAGTTTTTTTAAATGAACCATAACATGAAATTTGGGTATCCATTTGACAATCCTTCAATGGTGTTAGTACCCTTGGAATTAGATGACCATTCTTCTATTATACAATACTGTTTTTGTGAATATTTGGGTTTGGTCTTGTTTCATCAAACTTGAATCTAACCAGGCACTCAAAATAAAAAAGCATATAAGTCACTGATCGGGCGTCTGATTGACGCACCGTCAGTCACGTTGGAAACCTTACGATATGGTTGTCATTTGAGATACATATTAATGAAACATTTTCATGTTTTAGATATTACTAATGGCACAAGGAGAGAATCCTTCTTGAATCTGGATTGATTAGTGTGGGAATCCACAGGCTGGCAGTGGGGTGGAGGTTGGAGACAGATCATACAATGGTTCGTACCCAACGATCCTGTTTGGATCAGCACTGATCTTGTGTGGGTAAGCGCTCGAGGATCATTTGTGGGTAAACCCATACCAATAACTCGTGGTTCAAATGCTATGTGGGTCAGTTGGGGTAGGTAAAAATCTATCCAGTGTGGGTCAATATCCATATGGTCAGCATTAGAGCCTCTCGACAGAATGAGATGATATAGATTTACGACTAATAATCAATAATTATTTACATGAGTTATATAACTGGTTTGAGATTAGTATTTTCTTTTGTGTAACTTTTACCTTCATTGTGTTACCTTATTTGTATTAACTTTTTGGTAATTTTACCTTCATGGTATTGTATTTGTGGTACATTTACCATTGTGATGTTACCTTCTTGGTGTTACCTTCACGGTGTTACCTTTGTGGTAATATTTCTTTTGTGGATTAGTTTTGAAAATGGATTATCGGTTGGTGAATTCAGTTTCATCATGTGTTAGATTTGTTTATTTTGATAACATTGGTATATATATGGGAAAATAACTAAGTTTATTTGGTGACTACATCATGCTTTGAAATGGAGGTTTTGATTTGTGGTTTTTCCATTGTGGAACTCTGGGAGACCTTCTGGGGTCTCGGGGTCCCTACTAAGTATTTTTATACTAACCCCTGCATGGGCTGCCCACACCATCTTGTGTCTCGCGCAGATGACAGACATCATTGATTGGGGATGAGGGAAAAAAGATAAGACGTTATTCAGTGGTGGACCATTTGACGTTACGTGCGACAGTGTCTACTGACTGTGACTTTTATGTACCCTTTAGGTAGGATCCTCGATGCATGATACATGTGTTGTTTTCTATTTTCAGTTGTAATTGTACTTTTTAGTTGGGCTTTTATTTCATAACAGTTACTTTATGTACAATTTTTAATACAGTTGTCTTATTTGTAGTTGATTCTCATTGTGTTCTTTGATTGTGTGTTCATACAGGTTTAAAGGAAGTGAATTCGTCATATAGGGATATTCCTTATTATTGTTAGTCTCCAGCCCCTATCCTATTGATGGTGGGCTTAGGGTAGTCATGGGATTGGACCTGTGGGATAGGTCATGGAAAATTGGTGTCAGAGGAGTGAGTTCTACCAAAAAACTGGGACCCTAATACATTAATTGTGGCAACAATGATAAGTTTCATGAGTGTGTATTTCAGTTAGGAGAATTTAGTTTTTGTGTGGAAGTAGATGTATCCATACACCAGGACCCTAAATTCCGATTTACGACTCAGTGTATGAAAAAACTACTTGCAATTTATTGAAACGTTTTTATTATGATTTATTTGTGTCGGGTAAACTGGTATAAATTTTTTAGCATAGCACACCTGTTTTCCATTATGATGTTGCCGCATATAAATCGATATAGGATTCTCTTGGGAGTATTCGATGATGGCCCACAGAGTGATGAGGTTTCAGTGTAGGGCCTTCTTACGTTGTTATCACCTATGGGTGATGTTCCAGCAGCACCACTACCCGTTGGGAAGCCATAGCTAGAAGGACCACCAGAAGAGGGTGCATGACGACTAAGTGTGTTTCATGAGTTTCAGTGACAGAGGTCTCCAAGGATCCCTGGTGAGACATATCAGCATGTGGATGAGTACTGGATAGAGGATCTGGAAATATTTTTTCACATATTTGGGACATCGGATGATCTGAGGGTGATTGTAGCTGTCAGTCTCTTCCAGGGGTCAGCTGGGAGATGGTGGAGTCTGACACCCTTGTTACACGATGAGGCGACCCTCAACTGGGTGGATTTTGAGGGCCCTTCAGTGTAGTGGTTTCCCCAGCAACTCTACGCGTAGTGTGTAGACATGAGATGTTGCACATACAGTAGGGCAACATGACCGTGGAGTAGTACTCGTCTTGGTTTACTAATCACTACTCTTACTTCCACGTCATTATAATTCACCCTTTCTTCTAGGCCCAAATCATATGGAAGGGAATTTTATGGGAGATCATAGCATCAATCATATCGTTCATCATTCCGATGTAGACTGGGGTGCTATAGAGAGTGATTTTGGTGGAGAGCTTCCTAGATGAGTAGACACTGACAGAGAGATCTACCACCAAACGTTAGGTAGTGGAGTCATCCACAACATGTAGTAGAGGGATGATGCAGGAGCCCAAGTGGGCCATTCCGTATGGTGGGAGACCTCGGAAAACAAGTTTAGTGGTGTAGGGCTCATAAGAAATAAGAGGACAGACGAGGAACATGCAGTGCTACACATGCGGCGGGCGGTGCCATGTGGCTCACAAATGCCTGACCTGGCATACATACCACCAAAAGATGGTCGAGGGACCAATAAGATAGAGGGAGAGGTTCAATCGAGGAGATACATAGGCTGCATGTGGACATTTAGAGGAGTAGGCCATGAATCATGTGGTGGGCGTTGATTCTAGGTTCATCGCCACCACCTCAATGTGCTCCACCACGACCATAGCAAGCAAGGGGATAACGAAGAGCTCAGATCTAGGAAACTGAGGCCTGCAACCATTATTCTCCTAAGATTATTAGAGGTATATTATGTCTCTAATCCACTTTAGTTGAAGTACTTATAGACACGTGTGCTAGTCACACTTTTATTTCAAAGAACCTCATTCGGAGGTTAGGGATTATGTTGGAGATGTTGGCTTGATCCTTTTTCCTATAGACTCCTACGGAAGGGGATTCGATGATTAAATACTACTAATGGTAGTGAGATATTACTATTGGAGGAAAGAAATTCAGTTGGAATTTTCGTAGTAGCTGTGTTGAGGCCTTATGACATCATCTTGGGTATGTAATGGTTATACATAGACCATGCTCAGATTGACTGTATTTGGTGCAATGTGTGATGTGTCCACGAGAATGGGATTAGTTTTTCCATCACCAGAGAGAAGGGAAACTTTGTATCACAGAATGGTCTTTCCTGGAAGTGGGTGCAGCTGAAAAAACATGAGTTGGCTTGCCTTTCCCTTGGTGCACATTTTGTTGAGACTTCGAGCTATCCTCAAATGGTGGACTAGTATTCCAATGTCTTTCTTGAAGATGATACAAGACTAACTCAACTTAGAAAGGTAGGATTTCACATTGACCTATACCAAGATATGAAACTGATATTCACACCAACATATCGTACAACTATCATAGTGCTTCGTTAGGTACATGTACAACCTGAGGACTTGCAGATTAATGGGTTTATATGGAAAAGTGTTTTACCAAAGGTAGCCTCGATGTTGTTTTCCAAGAATATAGATGGGATTTTGATACTTTGTGGTGAATATCGGCACCGAAACCTGGTGATCATGAAGAATAAGTATTAAAATATGAGTATTGATGATCTCTTTGATCAGTTTAAGGGAGTTCTACGGTTTTTGAAGAAAGAATGTGGATCATGCTATAATTATCTCATGTTATGAGATAAATATATACAGAAGAAGACCCTCAGATTTTGGTATGTCCACTATGAGTTCTTGGTTGTGTCATTTAGCATGACAGAAACCCCTGTCGTTTTCATGGGACTCATAAACATGATCTTCCAGCAATTCCTCGATCGCTTTGTGGTGGTCTTCATCCAAGAAATCATGGTTTACACAGCAATGGAGGAGGATCATGTATATCATCTGGAAATAATCTTGGATACACTCTGAGAGCACCAGCATTATGGTAAGCTCTCAATGTTCTGGTTCATGATACAAGAGGTCCAGTTTTTGGGGCATGTTATTTCAGTGGATGTAGTTGCAGTGGAACCAGTGATGATATACGTTGTCCATTCTTGTGATCCTCCCAGAAGTGTGACTAAGGTGCAATGTTTCCTGGGGTAGGATGGGTACTACAATATATTTATACCTAAATTTTGTAGAGTTCGACACAATTGTCTGCATTGAAAAAGAAGGGACAACCCTTCATGTTGACGTAGAGATGCCAAAAATGTTATCATGTATCAAGGCATATACGGATGGGTTCCCCCATCATGAGGCTACCAGAAGAGTATGTTAGGTTTGTAGTCTAATGTGACACATCAGGGACCAGACATAGATGTGTCCAGATGTAGGAGATATCAGTGTTCATGTAGGGTTCTATAAAGTTTAGAAAACATGAGAAGAACTATGAAACCAATGAAATGGAGTTATTAGTAGTGATCTTCACCTTGATAACGTGGTGACACTACATGATGGGAAAATGTTATAGAGACTACTCTAATCATAAGTGTCTCATGTATATTTTTCTCAGAAGGACCTAAACCTGAGACATCAATGTTGGCTAGAGTTCTTCCAGCACATTGACTCAAAGATAGTGTACACCCCTAGGAAGTGGAATTTAGTTGTAGAAAAACTCATTAAGAAGTCTAGTTTACAAATTCTGAGTGATGGGATGGAGTATCTAGCAGCATTGTAGATATATTTTTTTGTTAGAGAAGGGTAATATTACCTCTAGTCTATGAATGACACTCCCCCACATGTTCAATGAGTTCAGGAGGCACAACATGGGGACATTGACCACAAAACGTGAAATTCCCAGATATTCTAAGTGAAAAACATAATGGATTTTCTGAAGGTGTGGAGCATATCATACCCTTTATAGAACGCACCATGGAACTGGTGGCCCTATGGGAGGAGGTGTTGTGGGAGTTCGATACAACCCCTCTAGCGGTACATCATGTTGTGGCGAAGATGTACCAGGACCTTCGGTGTTAGCACTGGTAGCTAGGGATGAAGAAAGAAGTGGAAGAGTGTGTTTCATGCTGCCTCACTTTCTAGTAAGTAAAGGTTGAGCATCAGATTCTAAAAGGGCTAGCACAGACACTAATGGTACCAGTATATTTTGGGATGGAATCACCATAGACATTTTCAATGTGCTTCCACGTATGTCCAGGGGACATGATTTAATATGAGATATCATTGACTGACTCACCTAGATGTCCCACATCCTACTCATCTGATACAAGGTATCAGTAGTGGGATTGGGATGCCATAATGTACCAGAGATTGTAATACTTCATGTGGTACCATCAACGATCATCTCTAGCCATGACACATGTTTTAGATCTCTATTGTAGATGGGATTATATGAGGATTTCGAGACTCAACTACGTTTTAACACTACCTTTCATCCACAGGAAGATTGTCAGATGGAGTGGACCATTCAGACATTGGAGGACATGGTTTGATATTGCATCCTAGATTTTGGCTGCATTTCGGAGAATTTATTTCCCTTGATAGTGTTTTTATACAAAAACATCTATCACTCCACCATTGGTAATGCACCTATTGAGGCCTTGTATAATCGAGGATGCAGATGAATTCTATGGTGGACAAAACCAGGGGAGTCAGCACTTATGGGACTATAGTTGGAATGGCCTACCACTAACAATGTAAAAATCATCCAAGAGAAGATGAAGAATGCATAGGGATGATATAATACTTATGCTGTCAAAATATTGGGATCTCTAGATTTCCATTATGGGGACCACATATTCTTGTGAGTCTCCCCTCGATGGGGACGATGTATATTTGGCTAGGGAAACATGTTATCACTGAGGTTTATCAAACAATTTTTGATACCTGAGATGAAAGGGTGAGGTGACATTCCACTTGGCACTACCATCGTAGTTGGAGAGGGTACACAACATCTTCCATGTATCCCAGCTGATGAGATGCCTGCATGACCCATCTCACGTCATCGATCATTGCAAGCAGGACATTGATGATATTGCAACGTTTATGGATGATCCTGCGCATATTGTGGATCGACATTAGTGAGTCCTTTGTAGATGATTTATACCTATGGTGAGCATTTATTAGTGTCATTGGAACCTCTAAGAGACTACATCGTAGTGGGAGTCTAAGATTCTTGCCCAGTATCCCCATTTGTTTCCTTAGTGTATGTTGTGGCTTTTAGGGATAAAGGTGCCTAAGTTGTAGAAATTGTAGTGACCCAGATTTTACATGTAATTTTTTATATTATATGGAATTATTACAATCTTTTGAAATTAGATGATGCATGATTACGAGGCCCAGTGTGGCTAAAGTGAATTTTTGGACTTTTTAAGGTATGTTCAGTAAACCCGAGAGCGACGTTTCCTATCTTTTGAAATGGTGCTCAAATTTAAAATCTGAGAGCACCATTGAATCTGCAGTGATTATATTCACTTATGGAAGGATCCACTTCAAACATAGTTGGTCGGGTGGAAAATGTACATTTTCAAAATTTAAAATAATAATAAAATAACATTGTTTTCTTATTTTTCTTTGTCTCTTTTCTCAAGTGGACAAATGGCGGTGGCAGGACCAATGTCATGTCAAACCATTAAATTGATCGACTCCTCAATTATTTGTAACAAAACCCTTGGAATTAGAATGGTTCTTTAATTAAATGAATCATAATTAATTCCACGTGCATTACTCACATTCCCCCACACCAAATGTTATGAAGCTTGAGGAAGAGGGTTGTTACTTCTTCACTAGGAGACGAGGCTCATGAAGAGTACCACGACACTAATCATATGGATGATGGGACCGGTTCAAGTGGGTGGTGACAAGCACCGCCAAATGATGAACACCGACTCATCCTCAAACTTGGATGTTCTCCCAAGATCTTGAGGAAGGAATTTATCATTTTTTTAATCATGAAATTTCTGAATCGTGTATCCTCTTCCTCATGTATGACACTAATGTAGAGGGCACGATAATAATTAACAAGGCCTAGAATCTATGCTAAATTACTAATCTATGTGTTCCATACAGTTCTTTTTATTCGAATTGAACAGATTCATGAATGGAGGATCCAGTAGAGAAGAAGACGTCCCAGAGAGGCCATTTGTACCTATGAACGAAAAAATGGGCCACCGAGGGACACCCAATTTACCCATGGAAGACTGTCGGTGTGGTATAACGCCAGAAGGTGATGTCGGTGACTGATAATGGATGGCCGCAGAAGGGATGGAGGTGGGTTGTCACGCGCCACTAGCATAGAATGTCGTTGTTGTAGCCATGATGGGTGAGGACAACTGATAACAATAGATGGAGGAGGTAGAGTAGCGCACCATCGGGCGCCGTTGGAGATAGCTGTGATGCAATGCTCTGGAAGGGTAGGAGGGACACACCCTTATAAGTACATCAGTTACCATTCAGTGCCATGTGGAGCCACTACTACATTACCTAAACAACTTTGTCATTTGGGAGTAAATAAGGGACTGTAACCCTCCCACAATTCCAACTAGCGCGAGCTCCAGTAGATCGTGCCTCTAGTAGGATGCACCCCTTTGTGGGTAGAGACACATGAGACCCGCTGGGCCACTCCTCCCGAGAGATGCTCCCTTTCATCAGAAAGGCCACACCCTTTGTGGAATGGGCTGCGCGAGCCCAGCAGGTTGCGCCCCTGTTGTGTTGATCCACAACATCCCATCATGCCATGACGCCCAGGCAAGACAAGCTAGTTCGAGGCCAAACGGGTTGAGCCCACTACGGCCCAGCCTGGTCGGGTTAGAACTATTCTTGGTTAGGTCGACCCAATCTAGGCTAGAGCGAGACCCTCCCAGTCCCATTTTCATTAAAACAACCACAACATTAAATCCAGGAGTTCATTTGATGAATCGTCTATGACATTGGAACCCTCGGAGAGAGACGAGTTTTGTGTATACTACACATGAGATTTGGAGAATGTTGTAGTATGGAAACGTTGGATAAAACTGAAATATACCATGACCCTGTGAACTAAAACATGTATATGTCTGTAATCGAGCATCTGATTGAGGCGTTATTTCTCGTTTTGGAAAGCATAAGACCTGAAGGACCTTTGGGATAATTCTTTGTGGATCTTAGTGGTGGTTGATGTATGAAATATGTCTTCAGGTTAGGATCCTCCCGGTACCAAGCATGATTAGTTCGAGAATCATGCAGCTGGGAGCGAGCCAGAGTTGGAGATAGATCATACAAAAGTTAGTACCTAGAGATACTCTGCGGATCAGCACCAATCCTGTGTCGGTTAGATCTTGTGTGGGTCAGCACTCTATGATCCTATGTGGTTCAATGCATACCAATAATGTGTGGGTCAATGTAGGTTCGTACATATCGATCCTAGGTGGTCCAGACTCAGTATGGTCAGTTGCAAAGCCTCTCTAAAGAATAAGATGATCTAGATTTTCGACTAATCAACCATACATCTGAACATGAGTTTTATACCTAGTGGGAGAAAAGTCTTTACCTTTGTGTTAATTTTACATTCTTGGTTTTCCATTCATTGTGTTACATTTTGGGTACTTTTAACATCGTGGTTTAACCTTCGTGGTGTAACCTTTGTTGTAATTTTACCTTTGTGATGTTACCTTCATGGTGTTACCTTTTTGGTAATCTTCCTTCGTGGATCAGTTAGGAAAATGGGTTAAAGGATGATACCTTATGTTTCATCGTCTATGATAAGATTATATTTTGATAACTTATGTATATGTATGGGAACATACCTAATTAGATTTGATGAATACTTATTTCTTTATTATTGAGGTCTTCCTTTGTGGTTTTTTCATTGTGCAACTATGGGAGGTCTTTGGGTCTCTTGAGGTCCCAACTAAGTGTTGTTATACCCCCCCCCCCGCATTAGATATTCCCATAGCTTGTTGTGTCTTTTGCAGATAACATCCATCATTTATCGAGTCATAGGGATCCATGATAGAGTGGTTCTCAGAGGTGGACCATTTGAAATGACATGTCTTAGTGTCTACTGATCGTGATCTATACCTACCCTTCATGAAAGATCATCAATGGACGATTTATAAGCCATTTAATGTTTTTTGTTGTACTTTTTATTTTCAGTTGGGCTTGTATTCCAGCCCATTTAATTTTAGTACACTTTTGACTAATGTATATTAGTTTGTAGTGGCTTTTCATTTTGTTCATGGTTTGTCTATTTGTACAGGATGTATTGAAATTACATCGCGATATAGGGATTTTCCTTTTCGGTGCTAGTCATCATCCCCTGACCTATGGATGGCGGGCTTGGGGTAGTCACATCACTGGCCCCGGGGGACCTGTCATGAAAAAACCATTCCTTAAAAATTACGTTATAAAGAGTTTTAGTCATGAAAAAACTTTAAACCACTTTGAAGATATTTTTAGGTCTACTATTAATGATAACCAGGCCATAATTCATACTGAAAAACCCAAAAAATACAATGTTACGAGTTCTGATCTGTATGTACGTTTTTCATAATATAAACTATAAAAATATTAAAAAAATTATTTTAATTGAAAATCTCTACATTTTACAACTTGACCTATTCCATAAAATGACATATACTATAACTTTATGAAAAATAATTTAAATTGTAATACAAGAATAAACGAATTGTAAGACATATTAAAATAAAGTAATTGGAATTTTAGTAAAAATGTAAAAACTCATATAATGTATGAAATTTTTTTTATAGTTCATTAGGAATTTGAAATAAGAAATTTTCACATGAAAAGGGAACACGTATTTCCCAACAAAATTCATTAAAACCCATATCACGATATAAAAAACTAATTTAAGTGACATAGACATCAAATAAATAATACCCATAGAAAACACATTTAATTAGAATAACCAAAAGGATAACTTCCAAAATTATCATTACCCATTGATTCCGAGATCTATAATCGAAATCAACTTTTTTATATGATATTTCTGGCTCACCGATAAGCTATAATGGTCCTCAAACCTCTATAATTATTCTTTTGCCACATATATTTCTCAAGAGCTATAATTGGGATCAACCCTTCATATATGCTATATTGTGTTTACCTATTATATAGAATTGGATTTCTCAATTTGTATAAGCTGTATCAGGATCTCCTGTTTCATATAATGTTGAATTACTATATATAAATAAAAACACTCTCATAATAAAACCCCTTAAATACTGTTTTAAAACACAGGTGAAAATAGATTCAGGCAATAATTCCCTTCTCTTATGAGAACCCATTTTGAATACCATAACAAAATATTATTTCAAAAACCACTTTCAATACAATAATACCCAAAATGAAAATATTTTTTTTAATTATAGAGTCATTAAATCTGGAAACTAAATACAAAAATAAATTTTGTTTCATGCTATTTGGAAATTCGTTGACATTGTGTACATTAATAAAAAAAATTACTTTTGACATATTAAAAAAAAGTACAATATAAAACATATAAAATTATTCCTTTCTAAAATCCAATTTAGAAAATTAAAAATAAATATAAAAATTTAATTATAATCCATTTCAATAAATAATAATTTAAAATAATATAAAAAATATCAACCTGGTTTAAAGAATTTTATAATAAAATTTTAAATTGATTGAAATAAAATTATTAAATCCATGTGTCCAATACCAATTTTAAATATTTGAATCTAAAAAATTAATTAAATATTAAAATTAGGAAAAAAATTTAAATATAATAGGAATATTGGAAACTCGGGAAATAACATGTCAAATGGGATGTACATACACCATATAAAAGAATAAATTGGTATCACATCATGATATGCCTCACTTAAAGAACACTGAGATGAATTTTGTTACCTTGATTCTATCTTTTAACGTGTGTCTTTATCTTCCTAAATAATAAAATAATTTTAACTATTTATTTTACTTAGAATGTTATAAATGTTTTTAATTACACTTATTCAATATATTATAATGTTTTTGTATAACTTCATGATTATATATTTTTACGTCTTATGTTTGGACGATATTCAATGTATTTGTCAAAACAACTAATGTTGGTTGACTATGGTCAAAAGGATAATTATTATAACATCTACAGAAAAATAATCATGTTATAATGATCGTACTTATAAATAAATAATTCTTTTATTAACAATCATAATATATGTTTATGACAAATAAACCAATGTTACAATCATTGAGAAGTTTTGTATTACATACACATGAGTAACATTCCCATTTTTAATTATCTTTATGGAAAGAATGAAATTAAAATTTATCTTTCTATAATATTAATTATATAATAAATACCCAATTATATAATGTTATGTTATTATACATAAAATAAATGTGATTTAAATGGAATCACATAGCTTAAGGGAGGAGATAGTCTACACTCCCATAAACAATGTTGTCACTTTTCCATTGTGTGAAAAAAATAATTAAAAATATATGTGAGGATAAAAAATTAATAATACCATTAATATAAAATATAATTCATTTATTTATTTTTTAAATTATAAATATCATAGATACATTTTATATAAATTTTTATCGTATCACATCGTTTTGAGGAGGCTGTAGTAAACATGTCAACAAAAATGTTATTGTATTCCAAAAAAATAGGAAAAATAAAAATATTTAGTTTATAAAAATATCGAAACTAGTAATACATAATATATATTATATTGATTATATATGAACAATATAAAATAATTATTTCCAACCTTAATAGATGGAAATGGAAGAATGAATTACATCTGTTTGTGAGGTGGTACTCCGCTGCACACACGAACGATGATTGTGTATCCTATTTGATTTATATTAGTGTAGATGTAGGTAGAACCCTTAAAAAAATCATTATATTGATGTTAATAATATTATTATATAGTAATTAAATAAGAATAATTTATGTTTTAGTAAAAATAATAAAACTGACGTTCTCCATGAATAATTTAACAACAGATTATGGTTACTCCTTTTGTTTTCCACCAAATGGATTCCTTGGTTTTATTTCAATAAGATTTTAGGCTTGTAGGATTATGGGGGGGGGGGGTTTAAGATTCTATTTGGGATGGTTTTGGATGATCAAAAATATTTTATAGGTATGATGAGAGGAGGAGGTGGGGATGCCTTTTAAAAGTATGACAATGACACAATGGGTATTATTTAAAAAATTTGAGTGATACATAGGTTTTAATTTTCAACCTAGGTTCTATAATTGACCATTATAGATACTTAGAAACATTAATGTAGAAATATTTATAGGTAATAATATTTAGACTAGTGTAGGGTCATATTTACACTAATTGTTATAGGTTTAATCATTTATTAATGTAGTTTTTACCTTAATAACTGTTATTAATTTTAATTAATTTCACTACTATTTTTTGTCCAAAACAATGTTGTTCATAGTAAAAATTAAAAAAAATCTGATTCAAAATGTGGAATCAATTTTTTCCAATTATAAACATTGAAGAGGACAAAAATAATTTAATATTAATCCCTCATGGATTACATCAAATCAGTTTTTTAATGTTAATAAGTTCAAAATATTGCTATATTTTTATATCTAAATTCAATATGCAAATGATCCCAATGAACTAATTTGGCTTAATATATCTATAATGGAAAAACTTATACATTAAAAACAATTCCAAATATAATTTAACTATATTAATAAATTTGATGAAATAGAACTTTTCCATTAGAATTATGTATTATTTGGTACTTGTTCAAATATTAAACATATCTAAAAGATAAAAAACTCACCCTTGGTTAATTTTGATATTACCATTACAAAAATGTTTTTTTTTCAAATAATAAATTATAAAATGCCCAAAAAATAGTTTTAAAAATACATTTTCCATTAATATGTGGTAATACTGAATTTCATAAAATATACTATTTTTATTATTTAATTTTTATTTAATAATATCTTAATCCTATCAAACATGTTGTATTATTTTAAAAATATTGTATTAAATATATAATATATAAATTTCATTAATATCTTTAACAAATTGGGATTAATATATTTATCTTAATATAAAATGACATTTTGGTTATAAAAACAATTTTTCAAAAAAAAAAAACGTTCATCGTATTAATTTGTTATTTAATAAAATTACTATTTTTTGGAATCCCATTAAATTATTTTTAAAAAATTTCTGTAATATTTATTTTAATATTTTAGTTTATATAGTTCATTCCCTCTATTCCAATATCTAGGTGATAAATACCATAATGATATTAAATTAATAGTGTTTTCTCATAAGGCTTGTGCTTTTTTCTAACAGAAGTCATCAAAAGAACTCGATGTTGTAGGAAATTATAGGTAAAAATGGATTCATGTGTCATTGAAGATAAACTATGTATTTTCTGTAACAAAATATATTTATGAAATTCAGTCAATCTTGTTGAATATATTTCAAAATAATTTATGGACGTTATATCATGCCCCATTGAATTGATTTTCACCCTTTAAATTCGACATTTATATCAAATGATTAGAATTTATAGAATTAAATTATTTATAAAAATTGTGAAATGTATTGACAAAATCTTCTTAAAAAGGAATGTGGGAAAAATAATAGTCACCTGAAGTTAAACATAACTAGAATTCCTTGTAGGGAGAACATTGGTGGGAAATTAAATGTTGGATTTGGAAGGGAAAACTAATTCTTTGGCATTAATATGGTGTGAAAACGAACAAGGTCAAGAATAAGATAATGATGAAAAAATCACAATGTAAATTTGTGTGTAAAAGTCCATTAATGTCATAAAAAATATTGTAATTGGATAACTTATTATCTCCCAATTTTTTTTCTAATAGATGAAGGACTCCTAAAAAATATATTCTAAGAGAATAATGAGATATACATACATGATGAGTATATATTCATCTTTTAATAAATATCTACCATATACTCATCTTTTTAACCAAACAATAAGTATGAATGATGAGTATTCATGCATGGAGTACTATAATCAACATCTGAAAGATCACATAACCCCTATAATAATAACATGATATTCAAAATATATTTGGATATTAACTGAAAAATAATGTTAGCACTTATTATGATAATTCAAATTATAATGTTATGTAAAACTACATTAATATATAATTTTATATTTCTATACAAAATGATAAAAATAAATCATTTCATAAACATATAACCCTAATGGTCACAAATATCATTAAACATGCATCTATATAAGTATTGGTATTAATTTTCATATTAATTTTTATTATATACGTGAAAAGTCAATATAAACTTATTAAATGTCTCCAAATGTTTTTACAAAATTTAAAACATTATATGTGGGGTTCATAATACATTTGACCTATGATCATCCTTAGAAAAACAACAAACATCTAAGAGCTGTGACAACCTCACCAAATCTCCCAACATTAACTATAAAATCCGACAATGATTTCACTGTTCTTTATTTATTCTAAATATGAAAATTTCCACACTAATTATGTTTCATCAGACACATGTTATCATCATTTCATCTAAGGAATGTTACTATTGAATGGATAACTGTTATCAGATTTTTGGATTATTAAGGAATCTTTCCTGTGAAGTCATTAACCACGTGTCCATATTTACCACATTTGTAACAATCATAATATCGTGACATATATTACACAAAATTTATTTTACCAATGATGAAAATAAAATTCTTATATACATAAATCATATGTCTATTATTAATAATTCCCTAACTCCTTACCCATTTCTTACTGTTCTGTTCTAATTTCATGTAAGTGTGAAAACATTTCATCTCAAATTTATCAAAAAAAAACAAATAT
Source organism: Viscum album (assembly GCA_963277665.1). NCBI lineage: Eukaryota > Viridiplantae > Streptophyta > Magnoliopsida > Santalales > Viscaceae > Viscum > Viscum album. Next base: position 1,374,951,940 of record OY728155.1, read on the forward strand.
CTAATTACATTTAAATTGAAAAGTGGTAAAATATATTCATAAACATGGTTTATATCTTATGTGAAACCTATCTATTTTAATTTAAATGACTATACTGAAATCCATAACATATCTTTTCAATCTTGTGAAGTTTGATTCATACATTGTATTTGAATCATGAACATTTTTCTTTCATTCAAATTTTTTTTATTCATCCAATAAAAGAAAATAATTGGGAAATATTTCCCAACAAAATGATCATTGAATTATACATTTTCCATGGATTTATGATCATATTACTCTAAATTATCCTAAACCAAATACCAACATCGATCATCAACAGATAAAAAATGATAAATTATAAGATCTACCTTTTTTTTTAATTACATCACATGACATAAAATATCTTGTATAGAGAATTGCTACATGAATGATCTGTCACTCGGTCAGATGATCTATTTAATTCTGGGGGTTGTTGTGTAATAAAATACTCCACTCTCATCATGTTATTATGTTCTATATCTTGTTTATCTCTTGCATAGGCACCATAACCATTTATAGCCCATGTCAAATGATCAATCACTACGACAAATTGATATATTCAAATTCCATACATCACAATATTCATATTTTGAATAATTATTACAATTCAATGACATCCCATTTTATGATTCCTGTTTCCTATATGAAAAACCATTCTAAATAAACATATATTAGATAAATAAAAAGATAAATCATAAAATTATACATCAGTTAAATATAACAAAAATGTAATGTATTCTAATGGAATTCTGTTTACACTATCCTAGACTCTAAAGTTGCTTAAACCATTACATTGATACTAAATATATAGAATCATTCCAAAAACATTACATACTCTTGATTTTTAGTGATGAATATAGATTCATTATAATTTTTTAATTTCCGGTTTTATATATTATGAAAATTAATCCACAACACATTCATAAAAAACAATAAAATACAATGTTGATACTTCAAATCAGTATCCATCTGTTTCTATAATATAAAAATCATTAAATAAAGAATAAATTTTTTTCATAGAAAAATTCTAAAACATTCAGAATGAAATATTCAATCCCCTTACCCATCCTTACTCTCAATGAAATCATTTTAAAATCCTGGGATGAGCACAAATTCCTTATAAGTGATATTAAAATGAAGAAAATAGTTTCTTTAGTGAAAATATGAAAACTTATATAACATTTAACTTCATCAGTGGGTTTCCATGAGATTATGAAATAATACATTTTAACATGAAAAAACCACACATTCCACGTATTCAAAATCATTGTAACCCATAGTGAGAAATTAAAATTCATTTATGTGACATATAAAATCATATATATAAATCCCATTCAATGACAATTTAATTTGAATAACCAGTAGGCATACATCAAACATTATCATTACACAATGAATTAGAGATCTACAATGGGGACCATCATTCATATAAGCTTTATCAGGATTACCCATGAGATATAATGGGACTAAACCCTTCGTATAAGCTATTTAATTATCACCTATTCCTCATGAGCTATAATGGGGATCAATCATTCAAATAAGCTATATTGGGATCATCCATGAACTATAATGGTGCTCAAACCTTTTTATATGTTGTATCAGGATTACATGTTTCATATAATGATCAACTACCATGTCAATAGTCAAAAATCTCTTCATAAAACCATTAAAAATTTCCCATTTATTCTATATGAAAACACATTCAGATAAAAAATTCATTTTCTTCTAAGAATCCATTTTCAATATAGTGACACTGTTTTCATAAAAACCTAATTTTTAATACGAAAATTAACAAAATTTAATGTTTTTTTTTCATTTAAGGAATCATGAGATCTTGAAAATAAAGGAAAAAAATAAATCGATGGCCATAGCAATGGAAATGTCATTGTCGTCATGTACATTAAGTATAGAATAATTTTTTGACTTCGTGAAAACATTCCATATCAAAATCATAGAAGGATTCATTTTGGAAACCCATTGATTGAAATTTAAAATTGACATAAAATTTATATTATAATTTTGTTAAAAAATGGAAATTTAAATTAATATAAAGAATAATAAGATGAAATAAATGAATTGTAAATTAAATCATTAAACACATTAATAGTTATTTTTAAATAAAGTGTCAGATGCCACATTGTAATGGTTTAATAATTAATACCATGAGATAATAAAATTAAAATATTCCTTAAGTATCTTTATAATATTCAATATAAATAATATAACATGTTAATGGGGCTTCATATACACATTATAATAGAAAAAATTTGTAAAATATCAATATATTCCTCAATGAATAGAGATTGATATGAAGTACCTTAAAAAAATCGTGAAAGGTAACATGTGACATTATATTCCCAAAATATAAAAGCATATTATGTATTTAATTAATTAAGAAACATTTACATATTTACCACTACATTTAATTCACTTATTAATGTGTTGTATTGAAACTATTGGTTAATTGTGATTACATTAGTAGTTTTGGCCACATTCGACTTATGGGTCAAAACTAAAAATGTTGGATGACTATAGTGAAATTGGTAATTATTATAGAATATATTGAATTATAATCCTAACATATTTATAATATTTATACTTAAATTAAATTTTTAAAACCAATAAAAATGATGGTTTTAAAAAATTAACCCATGTTACCATCATTGAAACTATAGGTCATATGTACAAATGAGTAACATTTCAAATTTGAATGATCATTATGAAAAGAACATAAGTATAATTTATCACTAAATAATGTTTATTATATCATAAATACCATATTATTTAATAATATATACTTATACACAGATTTCTTATGATGTAGAAGGAATCAAATCACATTGTGGAGGCATTAGTCTACATGTCCACGAACGACATTACCACATTTTCTATATGTAAAAATGTGTTCAATAAAATGATATATTATACGTCCATAAAGGTAATTATTTTATTAATATAATATATATTTCATTTATGTAACATTATTTTTACTAAACCCCTCTTTATACATTCTATATAATGTGTGATCATATAACATCGTTTATAGGACGATGTCGTCCACACATCAACCAACGATGTTATCATATTCCCACAAAATTTAATTCAAAATGTTACATGTTATATAAAAATTCCATAATTATTAATAAATAATAATTATTATATATATCATATAAATTAATTATGTCCATCATTTTTTGTGTCCATTAGTGGTGGGAATGGATGAACAAATTAAATTAGTTCATATGGCCCTAGTAACAAAAAAATAATGACCTATACCAATAGAAATTAAATGACAGATAACAGATCTATTGGTTAAAATGAATATTCCCAATAGATATCAAGACATTCTTGTATTATTATTAGGTATCGACAAATATTTTCCCCATCAACTATATCTATTGGTATTGATCATACATTAACAACATATCTTTTACTAACTGTTAAATATGTTGTTTTATCATATTAACACCAATAATTATTTTAACAACAAATAAATCTATTATATTAATTATTATTATGAAGAAAACATTTAGCATTAGAAAATATTGTTACAAGAAATTATCTAATGATAATGAATCATTTAGAAATTATTTAATATATATTTATTATTTAGTTACTTCTAACATGTATTTATTTTTGCATAATACTCATGTTTATACATTTTATTATAATACTAATAATTTAATCATGTTTCATGAAATAAATATATAGAATCTACAGTTATTGATACATTATTCAAAGACAATAACAACTCTTAATTTGCTATTTTTTTAAAAAAATTTGATGCATATGAATTATATATATATATATCTTTAAAATTAAATAATTTTATATTATAAGTAGTTATTTGTTGTCTATATTAATTTTTAATGGAAATGAAAAATCGGATACCTCTTCTACCTACAACCCAAAACTCCTCCAATTTTGTATGCTCAAACCCTAAAAATAAATAGGGGAGTGGATGGCGCCAGAATTATCTGCTACTAGCATCATAGCAACCACCCCGACTCTTCCCTCCTTTCGAATCTTCGATCCATATCTTATACCCATGCATGGCTCTTACAAACTTTTACTATTATAACATCACCTCTGAGGCACCCATCCAATTTTCAAATTTATAGTCGGACTGTTTTGAATGATGCCAAAATGAAACTGACCTCAAAGTCTTTGTTGAAAAATTTAAGAAATATTTAATGTATTGTCGGTTTCGCACACATCGACACATCTTCATAGACCCCACCGGCTGGAAGTTGCAGACATGTTCCCATTGATAGAGGAGGTTGTCAAGGAGAAAAATAAGTACACGAGTGTATACGTCGAGTGGTTCTTGGTGAAAATGCTGCATGTATATGAGAAGTCAGGCTTGTTGGATCATGCTATCATGATGTTCGTGGAAATAAATTGTCATAACATAGAAAACTCTTGTAATGCCCTCTTGTATTTCACTCTTGAGATGAAAATTTTCAACGATGTCCAGAAGATATTCTGCAAGGTATTCAATAAGAACTCCCATAAAATTGGATCTATCATCCTACAAGATTATTTTAGATGGGAATCAGAAGATGGGGTCATTTGATTTTGGAGTTTTTGTGTTTGGGGAGGTGATGAAGAATTAATTGGAGCCAAAAAATGAGACCTCCGATTTTATTCAAGATATATGGGAATGAAAGGTTCATAGAGGCGGAGGATTCTTGGAAGCTAATGGGAATGTGGGTCCTTTCCCATTCCACATGGAATTACCATTCCAAAATTAAAATATTGGTTTCTCAGAAGAGAATGTCTGATGCAGTGCTGAAATATGAAGAACTGAATCTTAAAGGTGTCAAGACTGGCCTCCACACCTATAATTCTTTGATGACAATGTTTTTTTATGATGGGAACATTGATGAAGCCAAGAAGTGGTACAAGGATCTAATATCACATGACTGCGGATGTAATAAGTGGACATTCCCTAGGGTTGTTACTTTTTCATGTGCCATGGGTGACTATTGGTATGCATTTAAGCTTTTTAATGCAGTAGCCTCCCAGCACTGCATTCCTGATTCTGATTCATTGTAGCGTGCGGTGGATGGAATGGTTAAACAATCATGAGTTGAGAAGGAAAGACTATTTGTTGAGCTGATCATACATTTTGGTCATGAAATCATATTGCCTCTGAATGATCAATGATGTTGTCCTCTTGCCACTATGTGTGATCTTCCATTGGTAATTGAAATGATCTTTTTCATATAGGGCTTGGAGATGATATATCTAGGGAAGTTCAAATTATTTCCCACGATCTTTCATAATGTTGAGTTTAGAGGCCATGAGATATTTGTAATTTGGGGTTTCATTCAAGGAGGTTTAAGCTGTGACGTTATCGGTGGTTCCTTAGATATTTCTGTTGAGAATAGATATTATATATTCAGAGGGGTTTAGATTCTTGTTTTATGTTGTAGGTCACCATCATTTGTAGTTTCTATCCCATGATAGAGTTGGGTAATCTGGTTATTTGTATTGTTCATGTGTCCATTGCTTTTGAGCCAAGGAAAAGACAGTATTTCATGTTATTGTGCAACAATCAATAGAATATTAACAAGAGGATATGTTTTTGGAGGAATGTGTGAAGATCCCTTGGTTCAGTGAATGTTTCCTATAGTGACTGAGGTGAATATTTGAGATATTACTCACTATAAGTTCAATATTGAATGGTTGTACTGCATCCTGAACTTTGGGGGTCTGAAGCTGATGATTGTTTACACAGCTGGTCGTGTTGTTAATGCCAATGTTGTATGATGTTGAACTATACTATTTTTTTGATTGGTGAATCTTCCTCGGTGTTATGAAAAAAAATTATAGTTGAAATCAAATGATGTGAATATGGACCAGCAACATGACAACAGTGGAAGCAAAAAGTGAACATATATTAATTCTAGGCATACTCAAGCTATTAGTCCGGGTAAATTTGTGGCACTTCTTACTGCATTATTAAAGAGGATGAGGTCCTTTTGAGAAGACTTCCCATCTTTGGACATGTTGGAAAACTATTTTATTTGGTTCTCTCCCTCTGTTCACTGCTTCATTCTATAAAAGTGATGATCTTATGATGTTATTTTATTGGTTTTGATGTTGTTATTCATTTACACATGTTTTCTCAAATTTCAAAAGAAAAAAACTCTTCATAACACTTACTGAGTTATACTTATTTCAGTTTCTTGTGGTTAAATATCTCTTATGTTATTTGTTTTCAATAATGTATATTTTTATTGTTTAAAAATAATGCAGCTTATGACTATGATATCATCTACTTTCCATCTCATATGTTATATTCATATATAATGGAATTATTTCAAAACATTCATTTGAGGTTAAAGGAACCATTATTCATGATTGAAATTTCAGGTTCTTGATTGTAATTCCTAATAATAGTGAGTTTAGATTGAATCTATTTGTTCAGCAATTTCAAGATGAATCAACTGAATTCCCTCATAATTGTAGTGAAAGATTATATCTGTTTATCATGGTGATATACACAAAAAATGATTTTTAATTGTGCATTCGAGGGATTAACAGGGAGGAATCTTTTCTATGCAATGAATGATGACATTAATTGATTAACAAGTTAGGTGTGTTAATTTTAATTCACTGTGGTAATTCTAACTCCATTTTGTTTAGTGTATTGATTTAATCATGTCATTGAATTCATCCATATACATATCATATATTCATAAACATTATTTTAATCATTATTCCCTTATATTTTTCTCCATGGTGGTGCTAATAGGTCATGAATGGGCATTTTACAGGTCTCCATGTTGCGAAGAAATAAATTTTCTAGTTTGAGAAGAACAATTGTTGATGATTCAGGTGGGTGAAGGGCCACATTTCTAGATATTATACCTTTAACTATAATAATTTTTATTTTTCCTTTTTTTCTATTTCTTTATTAGATTCAATTATTATTTGTGATTGTTTCCTCTGGAATTGGGGATGATATCATTGATTTACGATTCAAAAATTATAAGTGGTTTATAACGGGTTTGTTCGTAGAACGAAAAACATCCAATGATTCCATATCCTTTTAGACCTACTTTCCAAAGGTAGGTGCTCATTAGTTGTGGACTAATGAGGATTATGTGTAATAACCCGTAAAATTCAAGGAAAATTTTTTTCTTAACTTTCTTGATAATTTTACAAGAATGCAGTTTCTGACGGCATCTGATTCCGAGGCCCACTGTGGCTGGAATCATTTTCCAAAGATTGGCTTGGGTACGTTCAGTGAACGAACGAGCGGGTTTTTCTAACTTTTGAACTGTTGCTCAAAATCAAATTTTGAGGCCACCAATGGAATCGCAATGTAGTTATTTTCTTAGAAACGCCATTTCCGGAGTTGCGTTTGCTGAGGTGTGGTTTTTAATTTTTGGGGTTAAGTGAAGAAAATAAAATAAAGAGGTGTGATGACTTTATTTTATTTCACTAAAACCCACATAAAGCCACTTAAATCCACTTAAGCTAAGTTGAAGCGGATAGTTTGGAACCCAAAATATCCTACCCTCTTGGTAGGATATTTGTGAGGGGACCCCACACGAGCCCCACTATTTCTTTTCCTCTAAGTAACGCACCCACGAAAACCCATTTTTAAATGAAAGTCAACCGGTGCATTTTCTTAAACTCTTAAGGCCCCTATTAATTGGACATTTAAGTCATTACCATTAATTGACCAAATAAATGGTTTGTTTCTTAACTTTTTTTTCAAACTATTGGTATAATAATAAAATAAGACCAACACACGTTTTTCTTGGGTACGGATTGTTGAGAGGATTTGGAGAACAATCAAGGGGGTGGCGCCCCCCTTGCACCCGCTCGGCCGTTACAGCTGAGCCGCTAGGTGTCCGGGCCGCGCTCAGGCCCGGCCGGGCCATTCCCAAGCAGGCCGAACCCGGACCCGGGTCGGGTCGACCCGGTTCGGGCCGACCCAGGGGGTCTCAGGCCGGGTTGGTTCGGGCCCGAAACCCCAACCTCCGGACCTTTTTCGGACTTTTGATCATAACATGAGTTTTAGGTCTCCGATCGACGCACTATCAGTGGCGATGTAATCCTTGGATCGAGACATTCGTTTTGGTATATCGCACTCATGGTTTTGGAGTACTATGGGTTTGGCCAGGTTGGTTCGTACATGAAACCAACTGTGCACTCGGAGCGGAAACGCTCATATCTTGAGCTACGGACGTCTGATTAATGTGTCATCGACATTGTTGGATTCCTCTATGTGAGGCGGATCTTTTGGCTTACTACGCTTGAGGTTTGGATGCATGTGGAGTACGTTCGCGTTGGTTTTTCCTTAAAAATCGACCGGGCCCCTGGAATGAAAAATACCAATAACTCATAGACTAGGCGTCCGATTGATGCGTCGTCTGCGACGTTGAGTTCCTGTTGACGATATGGAACTTTTGGATATATCAACTCTGTACTATGTGTTAGTTGATGTATCATCCCCTAGGCTCGTGGAGCGGATCCTCCCGAACGAGTTTTCTATGTGCGGGAACCCTAGAGCTGGATGCGACTACGACGACGACTGTGCAGAGATCCTCAGTGGATTCGACGGCGACGACTAGAACACTCAGCGATCCTTTTTGGATCAGTGCTACCGATCCTGTTTGGGTCCGATCCTATGTGGTTCAGCGCTCAGCGGTCCTGTGTGGGCCAGTGCCTACAGATCCTGTGTGGGTCCGATCCTGTTTGGGTCTTTACGGGGGTTAGTTACCTATCAATCCTCTGTGGGTCAGATCCTTTGTGGGTTGTTGCGGGGGTTAGTTACCTATCGATGTTTTGTGGGTCAGATCCTTTGTGGGTCATTGTGTGGGTTACTACCTATCGATCCATTGTGGTTCTGACGACTTAGATGATTTAGTGGAAATATTTGATCATCTCTATCGTCTTACAAATAAGTATTCCTGTGTGAGCTGAATCCTGTTTTGCTTTCCTTTGTGGAATGTGTTGTGATAACCTGTCTGGATTTACGTTTTTCTTTCTTATGTGGACTGGGTTGTACATGAGCTCGGGAGTTGGAGGCGAATGAGAATTGATGACTTAGTTATATGTATGGGCATATACCTAAGCAGTGTTAGATGTTTCTTCGTGATTGTATCTTTCCTTTGTGGATTATCCTTTGTGGATTTTGGGAGACCTTAGGGGGTCTTGGGGTCCCTACTGAGTATCTTATACTCAACCCTGCATGGGCTATTCCCGCACTACGTTGTATTGGATGCAGTCGACGGACAGCGCTGATCGTGGTTGAGGATTGCGGTGCAGGACGGTACCTGGAGGTGGACCACTGGGCGGGACGTACTCGGAGTGGACGGTTGCACCCGAGGAGCTATGGAGGCTATCTGTACTCACCCTTCAGGTGGGAGTCCCATCGGATGGATCGAGGCTGCGGCTTTACTTTTCATTTTTTGGTTTCCCTTTCGAGTTGTACTTTACTTTCAGTTTGGGTTTGTATACTGGCCCACTTACATTTCTGCACTTACTGTTGTACTCAGTTTTTAGTTACTTTTTATTTCTGTCTGCTTGCTCTATGGTTTTTTTGGTTTACTTTACAAAGGCAATGCCTTCCCTTTTTACCGGGATTTACGCCTTAGTTCTAGTCACCAGCCCCTGGCCTATGGAAGGCGGGCTTGGGGTAGTCACGGCACGGGCCCCGTGAATGGGTCGTGACAAATTTGTATCAGAGGAGTTCGGTTCTAACGCAGTACTTTGGACTCTGATCTTTTTCTATGTGAAGTAATAGTGTAAAGCGTATTGGGTGTGGTTATCAGTCCACAGAGTCTAGTGTTGGTGCAGCGGCCGATGTATCCGTACTCCAGGTCCCTGACATATAATTTCCAACTTAATACACGAAAATATTGATTTCATATGTGTTTCATATTTTATTTGTGATTACTTTGTTTCAGCTCACCATGTATAATGTTCTGACCGTGGCACACCTATTTTCTTTTCAGGATGGCCCCATGACGACAACCATCTAGGGTTATGAGAGTTGAGCATGACGACAGCCCGCCGAGTGACGAGGCCTTGGTATAGGGCCCTTTGATAGCTGAGGCACCGACGATACCTCTACTCGCCGAGCCACCGATGCTTCCAGCCCTAGCCTCTGAAGATGCACGTCACCTTAGTGCACTGCATGAGTTCCAGCCCCAGCGACCGCCCAGGTTCATCGGGTAGACAGACCCCTAGGCAGCTACGGACTGGCTGGAGGAAGTGGTAAGAGTTTTCCGGTTATTGAAGACACTAGCAGACCTCATGGTGATCCTCGCAGCGAGCCTAGTGCACGCGGTAGTGGGCCGATGGTGGATCCTGATGCTACAGGTGCATGATGAGGCATCTCTTCTCTGGACATACTTTGAGAGTCTCTTCCACTTAGAGATTGTCCCAGCCACCCTCCATGCGGTGCGCATCTAGGATCTTCTTCAGCTGCGGCAGGGCACATTGACGGTCGCCCAGTACTCGTTGAGATTTACGAATCTCTCGCGCTACTCGACAGACATGGTACGGGACCCATTCTTCCGGGCCCGGAACTTTGAGCAAGGTTTGAGACATGAGATCAGGGCATCGCTGTTCTCCCTCAGCATTCCGACTTAGGAAGGAGTACTAGAGCGAGCCCTTTTGATCGAGAGCTTTCTTGCTGATTCCTCTTCAGCAGCGAGACCTACCGCGGGGCGGCACGTAGCAGAGTCATCTACAAGAGGTAGTCAACAGATGACTCATGGGTCCAGGCAGACCAGACCCTCACGTAGATGACCTTATGACACTGATTCAGCAGTGCGGGGCACACAGCGCGGAGCCAGTCTTTTGAGAGGTAGACAGTGCTACACATGTGGCGGGCTGGGCCGCATGGCTTATGACTGCCCAACCCACCGTGCTGAGGAGCAGCAGACGGTTGAGGGGCCACCCAGGCCGAGCCATAGGGTCGATCGTGGCGGTACGCAGGGAGCAGGTGGACGAGGCAGAGGAGCAGGCCGAGCATCAGGTGGTGGGAGATGCTTTGAGGCTCTACCACCACAACCACCAGGAGGTCCACCTAGGCCACAGGGAGCTGGCAGGCAGAGACAGGCACAGCTCCAGGAAGCGGAGGCCTATGACCACGGCGTGCCCGAGATGATTCAAGGTACTATCTGTGTATATTCCACCCTTTCTGCAATTATTATAGACATTGGAGCGAGTCACTCTTTCATAGACACTGCCCTTGTTCAGAGCTCAGAGATTCCAACAAAGCCGTTGGCTCAATCCTTACTGCTAGAGACTCCTACGGGAGCATACTTGACGATTACGCACTATTCCGGAAGTGTGAGCATACTCTAGGAGGCGAGATCTTCGGCTGGGATCTTCTTGTAGTGGTTTCAAGGCCTTACGATGTCATGTTGGGCATGGATTGGTTGCCTACTATCCATGCCCAAATTGTCTGTATTAGGCGCAAGGTGTGATGTGTACGCACCGACGGGAGCAGGTTCACCTTCACCGGTGAGAAGGGAGCCTTCACAGAACAGGATGGACATCCGTAGAGGAGAGGAAAAACCATCACTCATTAGATGGCTAGCCTCATCCTTGGAGCAGTTGACATGCAGAGTCCTAGTTTTCCTGCAGTGGTGGATCAATACGCGGACGTCTTCCCCGATGACGTTCCAGGACTACCTCCTTGCAGAGCGGTAGAATTTTATATTGACCTGTACCCCTAGAAAACCGCGATATCAACTCCAGCATATCGGATGACCCCCGCTGAGCATCGAGAGCTACGGGTACAGTTGGAGGACTTGCAGGGCACGAGTTTCATCTGACCCAGTGTTTCACCCTGGGCTTCCCCGATTTTGTTTGCCAAGAAGGCGGAATGGAGCTTGCGACTTTGTGTCGACTATCGCCGCCTAAAATAAGTGACAATGAGGAACAAGTATCCGCTACCAAGGATTGATGACCTCTTAGATCAGCTCAAGGGAGTACGGTGGTTCTCGAAGATAGACCTCTGGTCAGGCTATCATCAGCTCAGAGTTCGGGATGAGGACGTGTAGAAGACGGCCTTCAGATGTCGGTATGGCCACTATGAGTTCTTGGTTATGCCATTAGGCATAACCAAAGTTCCATCAGTGTTCATGGGCCTCATGAACATGATCTTTCAGCCATACCTCGATCGATTTGTCGTGGTCTTCTCAACAAAATTTTGATATACTCGGCATCTGAGGAGGAGCATGCCTACCACCTGCGAGTTGTACTGGACACACTCCGAGAGAACCACCTTCATGGAAAGATCTCGAAGTGTTAGTTCTGGATACGCGAGGTCCACTTCATGGGGCACGTAATCTCTGAGGCGGGAGTTGCAGTGGATCCTGTGAAGATTGAGGCAGTGCTAGCTTGGGAGCCACCCAGGAGGGTGACGGAGGTTCGGAGTTTCTTGGGACTAGCTGGATACTACCTAAGATTTGTGCCAGACTACTCTAGAGTTGCAACACCACTCTCACCTCTTACGAAGAAGGGGAAACCCTTTGTGTGGTCAGACAGATGTCAGTAGAGCTTCTAGAAGCTGAGACAGAGATTGACCAACGTCCCTATCTTGAGGTTGCCTGAGGAGGGAGTAGGGTGTGTATTCTAATGCGATGCATCAGGGACTAGAATCGGATGTGTCCTGATGCAGGAGAGGGCAGTGATCGCCTATGCATCACGTCATTTGAGGTCGCTTGAGCAGAACTATACTACCCATGACCTAGAGTTAGTAGTAGTGGTCTTCACTCTGAAGACATGGAGACACTATCTGATGGGGGGGGGGCGCTTTATAGTCTTTTCCAACCATCAGAGCCTCAGGTACATCTTCTCTCAAAAGGACCTAAACTTGAGACAGCGGTGATGGCTTGAGTTCCTCCAGGACTATGACATTGAGAAATTATATACTCCTGGGAAGGGGAACGTAGTAGCCGATGCTCTCAGTAGGAGGACGGGCATTTAGCTACTTGAGGAGGCGATAAAGAAGCTAGCCGCTTTGCAGATATCCTTCGTTGATATAGATGTAGTAGCCTTTCTTCAGTCTCTCACAGTCACCCCTCTACTACTGCAGCGGGTCAGAGAGGCACCGCGTGGGGACGCTGGCTATGAGAGGCGACGTGCACAGATATCCTCAGGTCAAGCACCTGGTGGTTTCTCCTTTGGAGCAGAGTACAACGTTCTTTTTTAGAGGACGTACCTTGGTACCTGTTGCTTTATGGGAGGAGGTTCTGAGAGAGTTTAACACTTCTCCTTTGGCGGTACATCCTGGAGTTACGAAGATGTACCAGAACCTCAGACGTCAGCACTGGTGGCCAGGCATGAAGAAGGATATAGAAGAGTTCGTTTCATGATGCCTCACCTACCAGCAGGTGAAGGCGGAGCACCAGGTACAAGCAGGATTGGTACAACCCTTGGAGGTCCCGGAGTGGATGTGGGATGATATATCTATGGAATTCGTGACTGGACATCCATGCACTTCTAGAGGTTATGACTCCATCTGGGTGATTGTCGAACGACTCAGCAAGTTGGCTCACTTCTTACCCATCAGAGAGCAGGGCTTAGTGGAGACCTTGGGAAGTCTCTATGTTCAGGAGATTGTACGGCTTCACGGTGTTCCATCATCTATTGTCTCCAATCGAGATGCTCACTTTACTTCCCGGCTTTGGAAGGGGTTGCAGGAGGCGTTCGGGACGCATCTACGTCTGAGCACCTCCTTTCACCCTCAGATAGAAGGTCAGACGAAGTGGACCATTCAGACTCTTGAGGACATGCTCCGCGCATGAGTCCTCGACTTTGGTCGCAGTTGGGAGGACCACCTACCCTTGGTGGAGTTTGTGTACAACAACCGCTACCACTCCACCATCAGGATGGCACCGTACGAGGTGTTGTACAACTGACCTTGCAGATCTCCTTTGTGTTGGACATACCCTGGTGAGTCAGCACTTGTGGGACCAGAGATGGTCCGGGCCACGACAGAGAAGGTCCATTTCATCTAGGAGCGTATGAGGACATCTCATAGATCGAGGATCGACATGAGCGAGTCCTACGTGGATGATCAATTCCTCTTGTACGCATCAGATGGCATCATAGGAACGTCTAGGATAACACTTGGGAGCGGGAGGCTCAGATGCATGCTCAGTACCCACTTTTGTTACCCTAGTTTATGATGTATCATTATGGAGACGTAAAGCCATGAGGTGGGAGTGATGTAAAAACCCGTAAAATTCAAGGAAATTTTTTTCTTAATCTTATTGGGAATTTTACAAGAACGCAGTTTCTGACGGCACCTGATTTTGAGGCCCGGTGTGCCCGGAATCATTTTTCGATGCTTGGCTCAGGTACGATCAGTGAACGAACGAGCGGATTTTTCTAACTTTTGTACCGGTGCTCGGAATTGAATTCCAAGGGCACCGATGGAATCACATCACTGGTATGTGCTTCGAACGCCATTTCCAGAGTTGCGTTTTCTCGGGTGTGGTTTTTAATTTTTGGGGTTAGGTGAAGAAAATAAAATAAAGTGGTGCGACAACTTTATTTTATTTCACTAAAAGCAACATAAAGCCACATAATGCCACTTAAACTAAGTTGATGCAGATAGGGTGGAACACAAAATATCCTACGTTCTTGGTAGGATATTTGTGATGTGGGCCCCGCACGAGCCCCACCATTTCTTTTCCTATAAGTAAAGCACCCGCGAAAACCCCTTTTTAAATGAAAGTCAACCGGTGCATTTTCTTAAACTCTTAACACCCCTATTAATTGGACAGTTAAGTCGTTACCATTAATTCACCAAATTAATGGCTCATTTCTTATCTTGTTTTTCAAACTATTGGCATAATAATAAAGACCAACACACGTTTTTCTTGGCTGCAGATGGTTGAGAGGATTTGGAGAAACTCTATCTTCATCCTCCTTCGCGAAGAATGTGAAGAACGCGAAGAACGCCGGCCTTTGACGAAAGGTGATAAAGAACGCTGAACCCTCGGAGATCGACAACGCGACGCCGTGTACCGCGACACCGACGATTCTCCTCCCACGACGTTCTTCTATGACAATCATTCCCCGCGACAATCTTCAATCAACACCGATTGAGGTAGGGGATTACAGATCTTTTAAATTTCCTTTGGGGATTTTATCCTCAACATGGATTTAATTGATGAAATTAAATCTGTATTCTTTCATTAACCCTCGGAGATAGTCGACATGACACAGTGTACCGCGACGACACGACGCCCCTTCCGCGACGCGATGATCCTCTTCTTCCACGACGATCAATTCTGCGAAGAACTCTCGTTCGATGACTACGACGAGGTAGGAGTTTGTTATTTTTAAATCATAGTGGTTTTATACCCGCGACGTTGATTTAATAATTGTTGTGAGACTTTTAAAACCGCTAACATGGTGGGTGTGGAATAACGAACAAGTCTGAAACCACCGCCCCTTTCGTTCTTGGTGTGCGAAATGGCGGACGTCGACAAAGCATTCCGCACGGGCGACGCGGGGTCCTCGCAGTGAAGGATGGACCCTGAGAGGACCTTTGGCGAAGACGACGTGTTTTTCCGACCACCGGAATGTGTCTGGTGGTCTGCGGAGCAAACCGCTGGTGCGCCCTGCCGGCACGTTGGCGGAGGGCCGCGGCGCCCAGCGCACCGCCGGGATGAACCGCCGCGGCGGCGGGCCGGCCATCCCGCAACTGCGCGGGATCGGCGAAGGAGGGACGTGGCCTTGCCGCATCCTTTGGGGAGAGGCGGCCCCCCACGCGGGGCCACGAAACAATCAAGGGGGCGGCGCCCCCTTGCACCCGCTCGCCCGTTACGGCCAAGCCGCCAGGTGACCAAGCCGCGCCCGTGCCGGACGGGCCGGGCCGCGCCCAGGACGGGCCTGGCCGCGCCATCTGGGCCGGGCCGTGGCCAAGCGGGCAAGACCCTGACCCATGTTGGGACGACCCGGTTTGGGCCTCCCCAAGGGGTCTCGGGCCGGGTCGGTCCGTGCCCGAAACCCGAACCTCCGGACCTTTTTCGGACTTTTTCTCATAACATGATATTCGGGCCTCTAATTGACGCACTGTCTGCGGTGATGTGATCATTGGATCGAGACAGTCATTTCGGTATATCACACTCAATGTTTTGGTGTACTTTGGGTTTCGCGGGGTTGGTTTTTACACGAAACCAACCGGGCCCTCGGAGCGGAAACACTCATATCTTGAGCTACGGATGTCCGATTTACGTGTCGTCGACTTTTTTGGATTCCTCTAAGTGAGGCGGATCTTTTGGCTTACTCCAACCGGGGTTTGGACACAGTTGGAGTATGGTCGGGTTGGTTTTGCCTAAAAAACCAACAGGGCCCCTGGAACGAAAAAGCCAATAACTCTCAGACCGGGTGTTGGATTGACGCGCCGTCTGCGACGTTGAGTTCCTGTTGACAATAAAAGAAATTTTGGATATATCAACTCTGGACTCTGTGTCAGTTGATGTATCATCCCCTCAGCTCATGGAGCGGACCCTTCGGAATGAGCTTGCTGTGTGCGAGAACCCTAGAGCTGGCTGCAACTACGACGACGACTGTGCAAAGATCCTCAGTTGATTCGACGTCGATGATTGCAGCACTCAGTGATCCTTTGTGGATCAGTGCTACTGATCCTGTGTAGGTCCGATCATGTGTGGGTCAGCACTCAGCAGTCCTTTGTGGGCAAGCGCCTACAGATCCTATGTGGGTCGGATACTGTGTGGGACTTTGCGGGGGTTAGTTACCTATCGATCTTGTGTGGATCAGATCCTTTGTGTTTCATTGTGGGGGTTAGTTACCTATCAATCCTTTGTGGGTCAGATCCTTTTTGGGTCATTGCGGGGGTTTGTACCTATCTATCTTTTGTGTGTCTGATGGCTTAGATGATTCAGTTGCAATATCTGATCATCTCTATCATCTTACAAAGAAGTATTCTTGTGTGAGCTGAATCATGTATTTCTTTCCTTTGTGGATTGTGTTGTGCTATCCTAGGTGGATTTACGTTTTTCTTTCTTGTGAGGACTGGGTTGTACTTGAGCTCGGGTGTTGGAGCCGAATGAGAATTGATGACTTAGGTATATGTATGGGCATATACCTAAGCAGTGTCGGATGTTACTCCGTGATTGTATCTTTCCTTGGTGGATTATCCTTTGTGGTTTCTGGGAGACCTTCGGGGGGTCTCACTGTCCCTACTGAGTAGCTTATATTCACCCTTACAAAGGTTGCACCCACACTACGTTGTGTTGGATGCAGATGACGGACAACGCAGATCGTGGTTGAGGCTTACGGAGTAGGACGGTACCTGGAGGTGGCCCACTGGGCGGGACGTACTCAGAGTGGACAGTTGGACCCGAGGAGCTGTGGATTCTATCTTTACTCACCGTTCAGGTGGGATTCCAAGTGGACGGATCGAGGCTGCGGCTTTACATTTCAGTTATTGTTTTACTTTCGAGTTGTACTTTACTTTCAGTTTGGGTTTGTATACTGACCCACATACTTTTCCGCCCTTACTGTTTTTCTCAGTTTTTACTTAGTGTTTACTTCTTTCTGCTTGCTCTGTGGTGTTGGTAGTTTTCATTACAAAGGCAATGCCTTCCCTTTTTACTGGGATTTACACCTTGGTTCTGGTCGCCAGCCCCTGGCCTATTGATGGCGGGCTTGGGGTAGTCACGGCACGGGCCCCGACGACGCGTCGTGACATTAGGAATTTTCATTGGTTGAGAGGATGGGAGGTTAGACTCATCACACCATTTTTAGGGGAATTATTATCTACTCTGGGACTCTCTTTATAGATTTAAGTTATGCTCATGAATCCTTATTACATTATCAAGTATAAAATGAGTTTTTCTTTAGATCTTACAATCAATGATTAAATATGAAGGAAATTTAGAGATTCTATTATATGTATTCGAGGTTATTAGTTGATAGAGAATCATCTATATTTTTTAGATATTACTAGTCGATGGTATCCTTAAATAAATAAAATTCTCTTGGTCATTATGATGACCATACTGGTTTTAAATCCACTCAGTGGGGCACATGATGTTTATTGTCATTTAGATGGACATGTATTATTTCAGTGATGGGATCGTACCCGCAGATAGGCTACCTACGTATCCATTTTTAAGAAAAGGAATCAGAACACATGTAGTTAGAATATGGGAGTATGATTTTTATGACTGATGGCTCAAAGAAAGATGTCATAATTACTTTTACACTCTATGCTCAGGTGAGTCATGCTCAGTGTGAGAATCAAGTGGAATGGGTAAAACGAGACAATTGTGCCATGAAAGATGAAAGCATAAGAAATGATATGGGCTTTACGTTTGTATGACTGCCCAAATAGATGAAGGTTAAGATTTACTTCAGGGAAGAAATTCAGGAACATGTCCATAAAAGAATATGTTCTTCATGGAGATTTGGATACTCTAATCCTGGGGATTACTCCTGAAAAGGAGGCACCAATTAGGAGGGGACTTATGACTGGATTTTACTCTTGAGAAGGAATCCCAAATCAAAAGTAAATTTGGACTGGTCAAGAGAAATTAAGAGTGGGGATTACTCCTGAAAAAGAGGCCATTGTTAAAGGGATTTGAAAACTAAAGGGACTTAGGGATTACTCCTAAGGAGGATGCCCATATTTGAGACTATGGATTACTGCTATGGAGGCCAAGGTTAAGAGAATAATGGTTGGGGCTTACTCCTAAGGAGGATGCCCATATTTGGGAACATTAAGACTGGGGCATACTCCTAAGGAGGATGCCGAGATTAAGGGACGTGAAGAATGGGGCATACACCTAAAAAGGATGCCTAGATTAGGGGACATGGGGATTACTCTTGAAAAGGATGAACACATTAATGTGGACTTGGGGCTTAATCCGGAGGAGGATTCCTAGGTAAAAGGTTTCTATCATCTTAATGGTTGAGGTTGAATGAAAGAAATATCAATATTTAGTGACATAAAGATGTGTAAATCACTAGTATTTGTGAGATGTTCCATGGAATTCCTTTTAGTTAAGAAGCCAATCAAGAAAACATGCCATAAATGGATTTGAAGAGTGTTTTGAAGACTCAATCTTGAATAGGAGTGGTGGAATGTCATAAGATAAATGAAATGGGTAGGAAGGTCACCCAAAAATAAAATGGCGTGCATGTCCTTGTAGTCGTGTAGGTATTACGTGGGCGTGCAAGTCCTGGTCACGTAGGTATACCTGCGCAGCACATGGGTACTTGTGTCGAGCGAGTCTTCATTGGTGATGTGCAATCCGCATGCACATACACCTTCTAGTACTGATCAAGCCTACCAACAGTCTCTCTTGGTAGCACTCAGAGAAGTCAGTCAGAAAGCTACGGTGACTAATAGGAGGGAGACTCAACTCTCTACCCCCACACATTAGTACTATCAGGATTCACTGACACGAAAATGAGGAAAACAGTAGGCACACACACCTACTCCAAGCATGGAATGGATGTATATCCCGGTTCCGGCAGCTGATGTCACAAAGCATATTCTATCACTTGTGAAAGAGTAGAAGCAAATCCCTGCTCATATTCTAGATTCTTTCTAGGATAATATAACAGCTTCATCAACTTCTCAAGGAAATACACATAAATCTATCCCTACCAGTGGAGTGACACATCAACAGTTCAATCCGGAACAGGACATGTGCACTCACGCAGTATACCTGCGCGAACAGGACTTCTATGCCCTTTTATTTTTTTGGGAGACCTTCCTGCACATTTAATCTCACTTATGCCATTCCACCTCTCCTATTCAAGATTAAGTCTTCAAAACACTCTTCAAAGACATTTATGGCTTGTTTTCAGGATTGAATTCCTTATCTGAAAGGAATTCAATGGAACATCTCTCAAATCATAGTGATTTACACATCTTTATGTCACTAAAGATTGATATTTCATTCATTCAACCTCATCCTTTAAGATTAGAGACCCCTTTAACATTGGCATCCTCCTCAGGGGTTAGCCCCATGTCCTCATTAATTTGGGCATCCTTTTCAGGAGTAATCCCCATGTCCCTTAATCTGGGAATCCTCCTTAGGAGTAAGCCCCAGTCTTCAAGTCCCTTAATCTAGTCATTCTCACTAGGAGTAATCCCCTATATTAAAGTTCCCAAATATGGGCATCCTCCTTAAAAGTAAGCACCATCCAAATTATCTTATCCTTGGCCTCCATAGGAGTAAGCCCCAGTTTAAAATATGGGCATCCTCCTTAGGAGTATGCCCCAAGTCCATTTAATTTTCAAATCCCTTTAACTAGGGCCTCCTTTTCAAGATTAAGACCTAGTCTGAATTTGTATTGACCAGTCCTAATTTACTTTTGATTTGGGCATCCTACTCAGGAGTAAAACCCAGTCATAAGTCCCCTCCTAATTTTGGACTCCTTTTCAGGAGTAATCCCCAGGATTAGAGTATCCAAATCTCCATTAATCACATATACCTTTATGGAACCTGTTCCTGAATTTCTTCTCTAAAATAAATGTTAACCTTCATCTATTTGGGTAGTTATACATACATAAGCCCCACATAATTTATTATGATTGCACCTTTCATGGAACAATTGTCTGGTTTTACCTATAACTCTTGATTCTCACACCGAACATGACTCACATGAGTTTAGAGTGTAAAAGTAATTATGAAATCTTTCTTTGAGCCATCAGTCATAAACATCATACACCGTTATTCGAACTAAGTGGGTTCTTATTCCTTTTCTAAACAAATGATACGTAGGTAGCCTATCTGCGGGTATGATCCCAACACAGAAATAATCCATGTCGTTCTGAATGACAATAAACTTCAAGTGCCCCACTGAGTGGATTTAAAACCAGTATGGTCATCATAATGACCAAGAGACATTTATGTATTTAAGGATACCATCGACTAAGAATCTCTAACAAATACCAATGATTATCTATCGAGGAAGATCCTCGAATACATATAAAATATTCTCTATATTTCCTTCATATTTAATCATTGATTTTTAGATCTAATGGAACGCTCATTTTATACTTGGTAATGTAATAAGGATTCACGAGAATAACATAAATCTATAAAGAGAGTCCCGGAGTAGACAATAATTTCCCTCAAAAAAGGTGTGATGAGTCCGACCTCCCATCCTCTAGAGCAATGAAAATTCCTAAGCCTCGCCAATCCACAACTAATGAATGCCTACCTTTGGAATGTATGTATAAATAGATATGAAATCATTGGATGTTTCCGGTTCTGCGAACAAACTCGTTAGCAACCACATGGAATATTTGAATCTTAAATCAATGACATCATCCCCAATTCCAGAGGAAACAAAAAATCCTGAACCTGACGTGAATCCTTAACCATGTTAAAATGATGTTTTTCTTATTTGATAGGCCCCTAATAAAAACTCAATTATAGGTCCAACAAAACAATCAATAATATATTTTCTCATCCAAAAGATGTAGTGGCCGGAATTATCTTGATTGTGTTTGTTGTATCAAATAGGCACTGCTTCCCACTATCTTCTGTATTTCCAGAATGGCTTCTCTTAAGATCACATCTGAAAATACCTCTACTACTACACCTATTAGATCGTCATGCACTCTGAGGATGACATCACCCACTCAGTGTCTTCAACGCTAGGTTTCAAATTCCCTTGTTAAGGAGTACCGTCAAAACGGTACTATTCCAACTCTGGAGGCTGCTCGACAAGCCCTCCATGTGAGAAACTCACACTGGTCGTCCAGAATACGATGACCAGTGGTCAAGAAGCAGGCGTTGCTAACCACCATCTCCAACTGTTTTGGGTCATTATCCTCAGAACGCAGTAACCATTCACTCCTATATTCTGAGGAGGTGAATGAGCAGGTCCCGAATGGCCTTAATTCAAAAGATAGGAGTCCTTACCGAGGGCTCCCATCAAAAATTACCACCAGACATGTGCGGCAGTGCGCCCTCAACATGATGAAGGTATCAACTCCAGGCGTTCGGCTAAGGATCCTCGAACCTAAGGAGGCAAGAAGAATCGCCAAAGGCAAAATCCGGTTTATAGTTAGAAGGTTCTCATCTCTTCAATCTCCAGAGAAATACCCCAACCAAACATGGTGACAAGCAACGAGCGGACAGACACACCCATCCGTTTTAATTATTCTGTCTAGCAGACTCATCTAGCAGCATCACGCGAATCCCTCCAGGAAATTCCGGTGGAATACTATAGGCAGGACCATACACCTGTTTAAACATCATCAGCTAGTCAGCAGGCTCATCTGACTACATATGATGGTGCTCATCAGCCACATTCGGCGAAGTGCAATCAGTAGACACATACACCTCCTAGTATTATTCAATACTACCAACAGTCTCGCTTGGTAGCACTTGGAGAAGTCAATCGGAATGCTTCTGTGACAAATAGGGGTAGACTCAACTCTCTGCCCCCACACTTGATTACTTTTAGGATTCACTAGTAGGAAAAGGAGGACAAAGGCAGGCACACACACCTACTCCAAGCACGGAATGGACATATATCCCTGTTCCGGCAACTAAAGTCACCAAGCATATTCTATCAATGGTGAAAGAGAAGAAGAAAATCCTTGCTCATATTCTGGAAGTTTGCCAAAATTTTATAACAACTTCAGTAGTATCACTGGGAAGGACACATAAATCTATCCCTACCAGTGGAGTGACACATCAATAGTTCACTCTAAAAAAGACACAGACATATGTTCCAGTCCAAGAGGGTTGTGGGGCGTACTCCCCCATATCTTATGGAAAAAAAATTCAGGCACATACACCTGATTGGAGTGGATATCGTCAGCCTGACCAGGCCATCTCTCATGATCAAGCACATAAACCTGCTCAAAGTAGACACTTTCATCAACAAGTTGTTTCCAAGGTGAGTAAGAAGGCGTCTAAGAGGAAGAACTGCCCAACACATTCAAGAGATCAAGAGCCAATTTGTAATAAAGACTTGCTTGATGTTGGAGTTCTTGATTCCCTCAAAGAGTTTTCTGTTGGAATCCAATATTCTACTCCATCATTTCCCAATAGTGGGAACCTTAATTTTGAATGTCTTTAATAGAAACTTCTTCATGAAGGCTTTCTTCATGACCGTTCGGTCGATCTTGAAGTTTCATCTTCAGATGAGAGCTATAGTAATCCTCTGTTTGGCCAGAATACCAAGGAGTAAGAGATATCTTATTTTTTTTGTAACCCACCATGGTGGTCATCCCCATAATGATGGATTTCACTACAAAAGTTCTCTCCGCAGTAGTGATGAACATTTCCCGGAAAATGCTCCAGTGGAAAATGTAGTGCTGAGAAAGCCCTCCTATCTTGAGGCACATGAAAATGTAAAGACAGTAATGTCTGATTCTTTACCATTAGAAGGTGAAATCCTTCCTCAAACAGAAGATAGCCCAGGGTGTATGTCATTCTCCAAACCACCTCTAATTCAAGGAAATTCTAGTTTGATCAGCGATTTCTCTTCCAGTCATGTTGAATACGATGAAACAACAAGGAAGCACCAGCTCTGGTCAAATCAGTTAGAAAAATCCTTATAGAATGTTAAATAGGAAATGATGAACATGAGAAAACAACTGGAAAAAGGTGAAGTGCTAGTCATGTTTTAGCCTCTGGCTGACTCTCAGTATGACATTCCAGAGATGTTGATGGAAGATGGAATTCATGACATTCGTCTCAACATATGGAAACTCTTTGTCAGTTGAAAAAATAAATTATTATCTTATGATGAATATGAAAATCATGTTAAAATAATAGAATTTTTAAAATGTCAGATTGATTTGGCATCTCTATCAGTCTATCAATATCTAAAGGCTGAAAAGCAGCAGAGAGCCCTTCAACGTTCATGCCATGGCACACTAAGAACATTGTGCCAGTTAATTTCCAATGCCTCGACTAGTATTCATGTCAAAGGATGGGGTTTTCATGGAGAACTACATTTCACTTTTCTCTCCAGTCAGTAATGCTCGCAGAAAATGGTCGCATGCAATGTTATTGCCTGTGGATGGGAACCGTCAATGGGTTTTGTTTGTAATCAAAATAATTCTCAAGAATAGGCCTCAACTAGTTCTTCTAAAAATCAAGAATACAGAGAACAAGTTGTATAATTACTCCTGCATCAAGCAAATGAGAATATTGAATAGTCCTCTCGTATGGAGCAAGAACAACATCAAGTGATAGAAGTGTCAGAAATCATCCAACAGTCTTTTGAACCGGGTGATAAAAGTGGATGTCAATTGATGCTTCCAGCTAATTTCCAGACTATGGTCCGTAGGATCAGGAGATATTTTAAGAAAGTCTCAGACATAGCAAGTCAAGATCCACCCTAGCTTGCCTGAATGGGGATTCAATTAACTCAACCCTTGGAATCCACAATTAGGATTCGAGAAGTTGATCAAAGACAGCAGGAAGATCCCCAGTCCACTGGACTGGGTACTTTTTCAAATCCTCAATCCCTCCCTCAGAGAAATTCAGTCTTCTCT
The DNA here is from genome assembly GCA_963277665.1 of Viscum album. NCBI lineage: Eukaryota > Viridiplantae > Streptophyta > Magnoliopsida > Santalales > Viscaceae > Viscum > Viscum album. The sequence goes on from OY728155.1 coordinate 1,374,976,463, forward strand.
CGATTGGAGAAGAAGCCTCAAGAGGAACGAAGATCCAAATAATCAAGAGATTCTCTCAAAATTACAGTTCACCAAAAAGTTCCTGATAGATCAAATCAACAAAAATCAATGTATCTTCTGGGGCCTGGAAAAAGTCTATATCACAGAAATGCTGATAGAAGGGATTCAATGCATAATGCATCAATTAATAACATAAATGCTATTGTTGTTGATCCACCAGATGAATCTCACTCAGATGGATTTGGTGAAGAGGTTCCTGCACAAGAAGTTATACGCACAGACACAGATGATGAAGGTGTACTACACAAAATCAATGGATTACTCAGAACCTAGATAATCCTTCAAGTAACACTCTACACCCTCTCTGAATGGTGTCCAATAAAGTGAGGGGAATGAATTAGGTTACATATCCTTACTCTGGAGAAGGCCAATCTCTCTCACTAGAGAAAAGATTTGCACCAAAATAGGAAGAAATGAAGGAGTTGAGGAGGATGAATGCAGAACTACTTCGTGGTAGTCTTCCTCCTAAGCATGCTGGAGTCAGTCAGTCAAAGGAATTCTTTGTGACTACTGATATGGATCAATAATATCCTCTATTATCATTACACCCTTACAGGTCTAATCCTACGGGTCATGTCTAACAACAATCAACAGTGATGTCGTTGGTTACAATACCAGCTGCCACATATGTACCATCTCTAGTCATTGCACCTGTTCAAGTCCAAGATCAACCGGATGTTTCTCAAAAGTTAATAACTAATATTGAGTCATTAACAGATCGGTTGGAAGCTATGGAGGGAAAGTGTGCTCTGGTTCAACAAGAGAAGAGATCTTACCCTGAATGGGTTGATGCAATTCCTCCCCCATCATGTTTTGGGAACCCTATATTCCCTATTTTCAATGGACCAGGCGATCCTGAACAGCATTTGATGCATTATGTGTCTTGTTTTCATCCTATGATGGGAACTCCGGAGCAGAAATAAGTAATGAAACTTAGATACTTCGTGTGAACCATGCAAAGTCTAGCTTTGTTTTGGTATACAAGCTTCCAATCCCGGTCAATTAACGGATGGGAAGATCTTCGTCAACAAATTTTTATCCAATTCAACTCAACGTCGCCAAATAAAATAGTTTTTTATCTGACAAACTGTAAGAAAAGGGAGAATTATTGGGACTCGGATTTCATTGCTCGCTGGAAGGGATTATCATATTCCCTAATCTTATCACTCCCTCAAGAGTAATTTTTTCCATTCTATTTAGCAAATTTGCATGAGGACTTACACACACGGTTGATCCCTATGAAGTACATTGGAGGGTTTCAAGACCTTACTTCAATCACTCAATAGATTGAGGATTATCTTATAAAGACTAAGGATAATGCTTGTATAATTCAATCAACTCCACGAAGGAGAATGGGTAAAGAAGAATGTGCTACAATTATGCTTAAAAAGCACCTCTACCTACTTCTACTTAAAAACCTTCATCTTTTTGAAGAGCTCCACATCCTCAGTGCCAACAAAAGAGGTAGTTTAATTAAGACGAACAAAGAGATCAAAGAGGAAACCAATTTTAGGATTTCAAAAGCTAGGTTTACTCATTCCGCAATGAACAAGATCTGGGTTATTTCATTTCGCCTCTAGAAAATAATTCTGTTCATTTTCGAAGGCCCAAGAGGCCAAACAATGAAGGAGATGAAGACCGTCCCAACTATTTCCCATTTCATCAAATATTGGGGCATCCCATTTAGGAGTGTTTTGATTTCAAGGACCTCATCAAAAAATGGTCGATTTAATACAAGTTAAACTGAAAGGTTCTTCATCTCAGGTAGCATGTGTTACTGTAACAGTTTCAAGGAAGGAAGTCGAGTGGAAAGAAGTTATGAACAAAAATGCACAAAACTTTGATGATTAGATGGTCAAAAAGCTGTTCAACCAAACTCACTCTACATTGAGAACACAATTGAAGAAACCAATTGTGCCTTCTGTCATGAATGCCGCAGAAAAACCCTCTTAATCACAGGGAAAATCCTCAAGGAAACAACATAATTCAAAGAAAGAGGAACAATCAGAATAAGATGAGTATGTGTCAAAGCCTAAGTTTTATTTGACTATGGAATATTTTATGCATTCAAATTTAAAGCCACGGGCACCGCCCCACCAAATGATACAACCTAGATTGGATACTCATGCAGATTCTTCATCGGATGAAGAGTTAATCATTGGTTCTTTTAATACGATTCAATTAACATATCAGTATGCCAGTCGCAGTTTTGATTTTGATGAGACCGAGTTCCCTGTATCAGATAGAGGAATCAGAGGAAGTTCCAGAGGATCAGGATACAGGGGAAGACGTGGATCTTTTAGAGGCCACTATTTCAATTCTACCCTTGTTAGAACTGTGTATGCGGAAGATACTCGTGGTAGAGCCATTCAACGAGCTCAACAAGAACAAGAATGTTCTACAAGACAAGGTAGCCTCAGTCCTGTCACAATTATTCTGGATGATCGGTTAAAGGTTCCATCATCTTCCTCTCAGCATGTAAATAGTCCAAATCGATCTAATATTCCAAAACCAGGAGTATTACCAACTCCTATCCCGATACAAGATACATCAAATTCAAAAGAATCAACATCCAAGGCACCAACTAAACCACAGGTTCTTGTTGGGAAACGCAGATCTATGGATCAAAAGTATGATGTATTAAAACCCTTGGCCCATGTACCAGAAAAGTAATCAATTATGGATGCTTTGAATCTGTCAAAATATCATTGGGATGCACTCATCAAAGCATTGTCAAGTCCTCAGGAGTTTGAGACTGAAATTGCTGCAGCTAAAGTCTACTATGTAGAGAATAATCCTACAGAATTCCATGCAGTTATATCTATTACTAATGAAGATGAAGTTGATATTGTTCATTGACATATTATACCTTTTTACATATCTGGAAAGGACAATGGTGTAGACATCCGAAGAGATTTAATTGATAATTTTTCAGGACTCAACCTCATGACCATTTGTACACATTGTCGATTGGGCCTCACAGAATCTGATTTATCTCCTTCAACTATGATGTTACAGGATATGATAAAATTGAACAAGAACCACTAGGTGAGATTACACTCAGGACTCAGTTTGGAGATCTTATATCCAATTCAGATTTCATGGTTTGTGATCAAGATTCAGCCTTCATCATCTTTCATGGAAGACCCTGGAAATATCAATATGCGACTATCCCTTGAACATACCATCAATGTCTCAAATATTTCATTGATGGTCACGTTGGGACATTGTATGGTGATAAGGCCCCATTCAAGACATGTGAATCTCAATACATTGAGGTGGAATTCTACCACATGAAGGGAATGAAGGAATCCACAATAATGGATATTATCAAAGTTAAAGATCCTTATGGTTTGGAAATGATTCCAATAAAACCATTAGCACATGTGAGTACATAATATGTGTTGCCTATTAGTCAAATTGATAGGATAAAATTAAATCAAAATACTCTTATGGATATATCCATAATGTTAATTACGGCTATCGAGCCAGACAACATGGGAGAAATTGGTGATCCACAAGGCAATGATGAAAGATCAAATGGAGATGTCTTCATTTCATCTGCTAAAATCCAACAAGTCTATACTTTACCAACCGGGGCAGAAGAATTTATACAATGTTAGAGGTTAACGATGATGTCGGTTCTCAATCCATCATCTCCTCTTTATTACCCAATGAAGACCCTTCATCATCAATTGGGTTGGAAATGGAAGTTTCTTCTTCAAGATGTGCAAATTTTAACATCTCTTCTGATCATGAAAATTCTTCTTCGTCATCTACTATGAAAGTAGAAGTAGAAGAAGTAACACATGTTGATGAAGAAGAGGAAGATCTCATGGATGCTCCTCCAGCATTTGAAGAGGTCATATCTACCACTATGGATGAACATAGAGAAACCAATCTGGCTACAAAATAAGATCCACGCCCCACTTTAATCAGTTCGTCCATGACTCTTGAAGATCAAGAGATGTATATTTCATTTTTAAAGTAAAATTGAGACATATTTGCTCGGAACTATACAGAGATTCTAGAGCTTGATCTTGATGTTTCCACTCATCGTTTGGGTTTGCAAGAAGAACATCAAGGATTCATATAAGCTTCTAGAAGAACACACCCAACCGATACTTCCAAAATTGTGGCAGAATTGGATTAGCTTATCAAAGCTAACTTCATCATAGAAGTTCAATATCCCAAGTGGTTGGATAATATTGTCCCAGTGAAAAATAGGAATGGGAAAATTAGAGTTTTCATTGATTTCAAAGATCATAATCGGAAGTGTCCTAAGGATAATTATCCAGTTCCAATCACAGAACATTAAATCGATGCAACATCTGGCTATAAAGCACATTCCTTTAAGGATTGATATTCTGGATATAATCAAATCTGAATGGATCTAGAAGATGAAGAATCTACAGCCTTCAGATCCACTCAGGGTGTTTTTTGGTATCAGGTAATTCCCTTTGCCCTGATGAATATAGGCATAACATATCAGTGTGCCATGCAACGTATCGTCAAACCCGTTTTAGGGATGTTTTTCGAATGTTATTTGGACGATTTGGTGGTTAAATCCAAACAATTTTCTAATCACTTGAAATATTTGAATTTCATATTCCAAAAACTTCAGCAACATAATTTGAAGATAAACCCCTTAAAATGTGCTTTTGGGGTAACCTCAGGAAAATTCCTCGGGTTTGTTGTACGCCATTAGGGTGTTGATGTTGATCCTGAGAAGATAAAGACAATCCTTGGTATGTCACCTCCTTGAAATTTGAAATAATTAAGTGGAAATCAAGGAAACATAGCATATATTCGGCGTTTCATCGCTAATTTGGTAGGAAAAAGATTACCCTTCACCAAATTGATGAAGAAGGGAGTCACTTTTCAGTGGACTGAAGAATGTCAAGAAGCATTCGATATTCTCAAGAATAACCTATTGAGTCCACCAGTACTCATGCCACCTGTTGAGGGAAGACCAATTATCCTCTACGTGACAAATCTATATCGATCATTGGGTGCCTTTCATGCTCAGAAAAATGATGCTAGAAATGAAAACAACCTATACTATCTCAGTCAAACTATGCTTGAAGAAGAAACATGATATTCAAGTATTGAGAAGTGCTGCATAGAATTAATCTATGAAGTTCAGAAGTTGAGACACTACCTGCAACATCACGTGGTCCAATTGGTATCTCGCAATAACCTGCTCAAATTCATCCTTAGTCTTCCAATGCTTACAGGACGTCTGGCATGGTGGCCAGTTATCTTGCAGCAAATTGACATTCAGTATCTATCTCAAAAGGCAATAAAGGGTCATGCTCTGGCTGATTTCCTGGATGAACAACCTTCAGTGGAAGATACATCTTAAGATACCGAACTCCATGATGAGGAAGTCTTCTCTATTCAAGATAGTCCTCAGGCATGGGAAATGTACTTTGATGGTGCTTCTAGAAGTCCAACAGGCAGGAAAATAGAAAATCTTAAATTCAATAAGGTTGGTTTAGGAATTTTTCTCATTTCCCCAAAAAAGGATGTATTACCCTATTCCTTCTTATTATGGGAAGGTGGTACCAATAATGATGTGGAATAAAAATCTCTCATTACAAGCTTGGAGTTTGTGCTTCAGGTACAAGTAAATCATTTAAGGGTGAAAGGTGATTTAGACCTAGTAATTAAACAAGTAAATGGGGATTATGCAATCAAAAAAGAAGAACTAATACCTTTGTACGAATACGTCAGAGAGTTAATGGCATAATTACCTTCAAGACCTACATTTTCTTATGTCCCGCGATCAAAAAATGCCCAAGATGATGCATTGTCTAATATAGTCACAGCTCTGGCAGATCCAAATTAGAACGAGACAACCATCAGTATTTCCCACTGTCGTGAAATTTCACCTTATGTTCGAACTAGTACAGAGTAAATTAATAAAATTAGTCCCATTCTTGAACCATATGGTCATACTACAGGTTGGAAGACACCTATCAGGGAATACCTCCAAAATGGAACACATCCACCTGATAGAGCCGAGAAAGAAGAAATCTGGCGGCATGTGGTCAATTTTACTCTTTATGATGGCTCAGATAACCTAGAGAAAATTCTCTCCAGGCGTGGTTTTTATTGAGTTTTCATCAGATGCAATGATGGTGAAGAGACAATGGCTATCATGAAATATGTGCATGCAGGAGTCTGTGGTGCCCACCAGTCTGGACATAAACTGTCTGATCAGATTCGAAGGCTTGGATACTTTTGGCCTTCAATGATACAAGATTTTGTTGATTTCACAATGATATGACATTCATGCCAAGTGCATGAAAACTTCATTCATCAGTCCCCATATTTTCTTCATACAACTAAATAATCGTGGCCATTTTCCACATGGGGAATGGATGTGGTGGGACCTTACCCATCAGCTACATCAAAATAGCTTAAGTATATTCTTAATGCTACTAATTTATTTTCCAAATGGGAAGAGGAAATACCTCTCAAAGAAGTTAGTTCTAAAAGAATATTTAACTTCATCAAGTCTAACATTATTTCCAGAGTTAGTGTCCCTCATCCCATACTGACGGACAATGGCACCAACTTCTATTCATCCGAGGTGAAGAAGTTGTATCAAGAACACAACATCAAATCCAATCATTCATCTCGGTATCAAGCAGCGACCAATGGCCAAAAAGAATCCTTCAACAAGACTCTATCAAATATACTACAAAATATGGTGGATGATGATAAGAAGTCATGGCCTGATAAACTCTTTCATGCTTTATGGGCTTATCTAACCACCACCCGTACTGCTACATGGTCAACTCCATATTCACTGGTATATGGAATTGATGAAATCCTTCCCATTGAAGTTCAATTACCATTTCTATGACTTTCAATTTTTGATCAACCATTTACAGATGAACAATCTCAAAAGTGATTTAATGAATTGGAACGGTCATATGAGAAATGATTGTGCACATTACACCACTTGGAAGTCTATCATCATCGAATAGCACGAGCTTTCAACAAAAAAGTTCATCTTCGTTCATTCGTTTGGGGAGAATTGGTATTAGTTCTCAAAACAGCAATGATACAAGGAAAGAAACCTCCTAATCTTGAACCAATGTGGGAATTTCCTTATTCAATACATAAGGTCTATTCTAATGGGGCTTATTCATTAATCTCAATGGATGGAGAACTCATCACTACTCAAACCAATGCCAGATTTCTGAAGAAGTATTTTTTATAAACACAAACTGCATCATCCACGGTCCATGCATATGACCCTATACTATTTTCATGTCCTTTACGTCGAGAAAGACATTAAACTGCATCATCCACAGTCCATGCATATGCCCCTAAATGATTTGCAAGTCCCTTATATCAAACAAGACATTAAACTGCATCATCCACGTTCCATGTATATGACCCTAAACTATTTTCAATCACTTATGTCCAGAAAGACATTAAACTACATCATCCACGGTCCATACAAATGATTTTAAACTATTTTCATTTCTTTCATCCAACATGACTTCAAATTGTAACGTCTTTGCTACATGAAGCTAAACTGTATAGAAGTCCCTTTCGTCCAACATGAAATTAAACAGCATAACCAATGGTCCATGCATCTAACCTTAAACTATTCTCACTTTTTTCCAACATGACGCTAAACTGTATCGTCCCTTTTTTGTCCAAAATGACGTTAAACTATGAAAAAGTCCCAAATATGTCCAACATGACATTAAAATGTGTTCTCTTATTTTCCTTACTACAAGAAATTAAACTGCACAGTTCTCTCTCTTCCAAAATGACATAAAACTATATTGTCCCCATCATCCTAACTACATCATTCTAAGTTGTACAGAATGTACTTCAATACATCCTACATGACATTAAACTATACTTCATCCCTGCTCCATGACATTAATCTGTGCATCACCAATAGTCCTAATAGCAAGACTTTAAACTGCAGATTCCCTTTCATATGTCCTACATGACATTAAACTGTGCATCGTTAGGGTTGTTGCTAACTCTTTTTTCTCACACCGAGTATGACTCATGTGAGATTAGAGAAAACCTCAAACATTACACTCTCATTGGGCTATTAACCATGTTTAAATCCCAACACTATTTTTAGGTCGTTGTCCCCAAGAACAACTTGATCACTAATTCATTCTTTAATTGAACTATGCAGACATTGATCCTTTCCTTCTTGGCTGGGTACATAGGTATCCTCCTGAGATTCAAGCCCAAAACCAATCACTTCACATTGGTTCACCTCCATCTCGTACGATGTTGATTCATGAAACCGCCCCCAGAATCAATATGTATACATTGGTTCATCTTCGTCCATGATATAGAACGTTAAACTGTACAACATTTCTGTCCTGTATGAAAATAAACTACAATATTCTTTGATAACCTCACCTAAGATGAAATCATTATTTACATTGATTTTCAATCATGCTTCATTCCAAAGAATACGTGCATACATGGAAATTCTCGAACCTTTTATCGTGCGATAAACCATCATTGCACTAAAGTCCCCTTTCACCCTTTACATGTACGAACCAAATTTGTACAGAGGGTATTTCTAGAACTATGTGGGCTTGATTCCCATATTTATGGGATACGTAGGAACATTCTATTTTCCCTCTAATCCATCCCCATGTCTTTTGGGCCTAACCCCAAATTCAACTTTTAGTCCCTCAGCTGAAAAGTCCCCAAGAAAACAGACACTGTGTATTTCATATAATGGTCCGAGCATTATGACACTAAACTAAGATCTCTAATTCTATTGTCCTACACAACATTAAAATGTAGTTAAATAACTACGTATGGCTTTATTTCCATCCTTATGGGATATGTAGTGAATTCCAATATTTCAATTCAGGACCTATCCACAACATAATTATGATTTTCATTGATCTGTGCATCCCTGCACACATTGGAAAACCCCCATCTTTGTGTGTCATAATCCTAAACGTAAATATTTTCAGATCATCATAACCTTTTTCTTGACATCGAATCACAAAATTTCGAAATTTTGAGAATTACTTTTCTTGACTATGCAGCACATGACATTAGGAGGCCTTTCATAAGTAGCCTAGATAACATACCTGTCAGCCAAAAGATTCTATTTATTTGACTATGCAGCCAATTCCCTTAGGTGGCCCAGCATAATTCAACCCCTAATAGTTTTGTTAAATAATGGTAACTTCATTCTTGGGAGAAAAACCTCTTTTTTCCTTATTTGTCATAATTTCAATATGTAGGGATCCGCAAAATTAGCCATTCTTAACATATTTGTCCCATATTCTTTTTCATGATCTGAAAGTATTCAATTCTATGGATTATATTTTCCTTCCCTACGCTTGGGTCAGACCTTCATATGAGTAACATTTATCCAATTCTTATACAATCTTGACTGAAAATATCTTCTTCATATTCAAGTAACTCTTTCCATACATAAAACTCTATACTTTGGAAAAGTTGAATCCCCATAAACTTTCACTGGCTTTTTAGCAGTAGAAAAGTAAATATTTGAGAAGACGTTTTCCGGACTATGCTGCATGTGCCCTTTGGCGGCCTTGCATAAGTAGTCTATCTAACGGACCTGTGAGCCAAAAGATTCTATTTATTTGACTATGAACCCAGTTCCCTTAGGTGGTCCTACATAATTCAACCCCATAACGGGTTTGTTAAACAATGGTAACTTCATTCATGGGAACTAATTATTCTAATTCCTTTTAGCTATTTTTCATATAATTCCTCAGATTCAAATTTTCTTAAGTCATAGTTTACATATTTTACCTCATACATGAGTATGGAAATATGTTTTCTGATAAATTATTAAGGAATTGAATCAATTATAATTCATTTAGTCAAAGCTATTTCGACCTTAAACATTATCCTCTTTATGTCCGACGTGCATGACATTAAACTTCCCACAAAAGACAAGGGAACTCTGAATAAATGTAATGTTCCAGCTCACTAAACATACATTTTGTATGATTTAGGTAATATTGAGAAATTAAAAGATTCAATGTTTTTATGGTTATTTATAGTAATCCTTGTAAAAATAAAACTATGCTTACTAGGCCCATTGGCTTAGGTAAAATTTATAGTAGGTAGTAGGAAAATTCATGCACAAGTGATTGAAGATGAAAGCATTTTTTCCATTTTATGAACATGATTTAGAATGAAATCCACAGATTGGATTCTCTTATCTTTTCTATTAAATTACAAGAGTCAGTCAACATAAGTCTTCATTTGATGAAAAGAATCTCAATCTACGTCTGCATCTACTTGAAGCTCATGCACCGGACCAACATCACTCTTTTAGGCCTGATTGAGTGCTTTCATGGAATCTGTGATGGCATTCATACAATACATTTGAGCTCCCTCCAATGAATTATTGAGTTGTTCATGTTCCCCAGTAACAACGTCTAACTGCTGCTGAAGGTGAATTTGCTGGACATCATTATCTTTGATCCTATGCTTCAGCTCCATCATCTTGATAGCATATTCAGCCTCAACTCGGGATACTATAGCCTCAAATTCACTGATGTTGACTAACAGTTTCACCCTGGTCAGATCTTCGCGACACTTTTGTCCCTTCTCCCTACTGAAAATGACTTGTTTCACCACGGCATGGATCTTTTCATATCCAAAATCGCCAAGTCCTATCAAGACGACCAGGGAAGAAAATCGAGGTATCTTTGATGATATCACTTCTAAAGGAACCTCAGATATGATTTTCTATATGTTGTTCCATGCCTTGAATCATGAAAATATGAGACACTTATGTACCTCCGGGTCTGATTCGACATCATCATCACAGGGTGGCATGTAATCTGCGATTAATGCACATAGGGAAGTGCCATGTTCTTCTCCTTCCCCCTGACTTTAACTTCTTCACATAAAATGACTGTTGGGGTGGAGGCTGAGGCCTCACCTCCAGATCAACCCACTACAATTGATGGCCTTGCATAATTAATTGAAAGATTTGGTTAATTTCAAAGGATAACAAAAGAATTGGTTGTATTTAAAATAAATTACAATCATAAATATTGTTATTTTTTACACAACTATAGATCAGTAACCTGAGAAGGCTCCTTCCCATATTTCCTAGCTTCGACAATATTTTCAGGACAAGTTTTAGGAAGTGTACTGGGTTCAACTCCTCCTGCGCTAATGTCTCTAAAATGGTAGGGTTTTCTATACCCCCTTCAGGAATGGGCAGTTCAGCAGCCTGCTCAGACAAAAATGCACATACGAACCAATCATGATTAAACATGTAATAAGAAGTTATTCTTAATAGGACGAAGGATAACACTCACATCCATAATCTTCTAAATTATATGGTAATTTTACACGATTTATAAAATCTTCAAAATATGCGCCAAGATTCAACATTTCATCTAATGTCATCTCAAAATCCTGGTTAGTCTCACTAGTGGGAGCATTTGATGTGTCTTCATGGTGACCTTCATCCTGCAGTCCCTAACCCTGGGCAGCATCTTTGGATAAAATCGTGGAATTCGTTGTTTTATGAAGCATTGTTAAACTTACTAGCAGCAGGTTCTTCTCTTCTTTAAACAGTAGGAGGAGGGATACTGTGAACAGATGCTGGCTCTTTTCCAGGAGCAGCCAAGTTAGCCTGAATTTGCGATTGTTCCACAACACCCTCTGTGGTCCAAAAAGGAGTATCAGTCCTCTCCCTCAGAGGGGAAATTGAAGAAGCACATGCAATCCCTTGAAATATGAGAAAACATTTCTAGGGTATAGATTCATGATTATCCGAAAGAATCACCAGTATTGATGAACCTTTTAGCTGTGGATTTCTTCCTCCGATTCCTTTGCTTCTTTGGATTTTTGGGAGTGTCTACAGTCTCCATTATTGGCACTTGAATTGTCGAATGTAAGGCCATGTCCAAATCCTCATTCATGGCCTGCTGGCCTGGAGATATATCATCTGACTCGTCAGCAAATTCAGCAGAAGCCCCAATGGAATTACCACCAGGGCTATACTATGGTAAAGGAACTTCAATAGTTCCTTTCTTCGAAAGTTGTAGGATGAAGAAAATAATTTCCTTAATAAATAAATCCTTTTCTTAAATAATGTTGCACAGAAAATAAGGAAAGAAAAAAATACATCTTTAGGGGCCACATAATCGTGCCACTCCTCATCAGTCCCCTTATCGGCACCACGATATATCATTTCCTTCACCCACTTAGTGACAGGAATGGAATCGACAGTGGAATATATGAGCATTTCCAGTTATCTAATGTAATCCCGAACTTCATTGGGGTTATCCTCGTATTGGATATCTATAGAAGCCATAAGAGTCCATATTCCAGGGAGTTTTAGACCCCCACACAAATCCATCCTTGTGGTCTCAATACCACAATATAGACTCTTCCATGTCTGGACAGCCTCTGGTTGTAGATATTCAGTGCATGTACCAGAAGGCTGTGAGAAAGGTCGAACAATCTTCGACTTCAATTTCTTCCTAGCTCCTACACCTATTGATAGAGAATAAGAAAATAAGACTTATTTCTTTATAAAGTGATGGTGATTAAATTACCACAATGAATTAACTCACCAGGAGTTGATGGAGTAGGTCTTTTGATTCTAACTGGGGGACTATATCGGGCATGAGGCCGCTTTTCCACTTGTTGTACCTCATCATCCCTATCATGGGAATCCGGTGAATCAGTCCAAGAGGAGGAATTTTTTCAGAATTCAGATACAAAGTTCTGAACACCCAAGTCTCTTCATCAAGTCTTCCGAAAGCTTCTATGGTAATTCATTACCTAGAATGGAAGGTATAAACAAGATGAATAAGTTCTAGGTGATATAATTCACAAACACTTGAGCGCCTAAGTGTTTTACCCTTTAAGGGAAATGGATACACTTGCACGCCTCCTTACCTACTCATTGAAACTTGTGTCCCACTATTCTGGAAGTACCTAGGGATTATTCTAAATGAATTGGTCAAGGAATGAACATGTATTACCCTACTGGTCAACAATCGCGCAAGTACCCACGTGCCACGTGGGTATACCTACGCGACCACGACTTGCGCGCCCACGCAGTACATGCACGCCTGTCGGGACTTGCGCGCCCTTTTATTTTTTGGGTGCCCTTCCTGCCTATTTCATCCCTTGTATGCCATTCCCCCTCTCCTATTCAAGATTCAGTCTTCAAGACACTCTTCAAATCCATTTATGGCATGTTTTCTTGATTGAGTTACTTATCTAAAATGAATTCTGTGGAACATATCTCAAAACATAGAGATTTACAAATCTTTATGTCACTAAAGATTGATATTTCATTCATTCAGCCTCATCCTTTGTGATGAGAGAACCCCTTAACCTGGGCATCCTACTCAAGAGTAAGCCCTATGTACTCATTAATTTGGGAATCCTTTTCTGGAGTAAGCCCTGAGTCCCCTAATCTGGGATTCCTCCTTAATAGTAATCCCCAGTCTTCATGTTCCTTAATCTGGGCATCCTCTTTAGAAGTAAGCCACAGTCTTAATGATCCCAAATATGGGCATATTTCTCATGAATAAGCCCCAACCATAATTCTCTTAACTTGGGCCTCCTTATAACGAGTATTCCCCAATATCAAATATGGGAATCCTCCTTAAGAGTAATCCCCAAGTCCCTTTAATTTTCAAATCACTTTAACATGGGCCTCCTCCTTAAAGAATATGCACCAGTCGTAATTTCTCTTGACTAGTCATAATTCTTTTGATACAGTCTTCCTTATCAGGAGTAAATCCCAATCATAAGTCCCCTCCCAAATTGGGTATCTTCATTAGGAGTAATCCCCAAGATTAGAGTATCCAAACCACCATGAAGTACATACACCTTTATGGACCCTGTTTCTGGATTTCTTCCATGAAGTAAATCCTAATCATTATCTATTTTGGGCAGTCATACATACATAATCCCCACATCATTGCATCTTTCATGGCATAATTTTCTGGTTTCACCAATACCTCTTGTTTCTCACACCGAGCATGAATCACGTGTGCTTAGAGTGTAAAAGTAATCATGAAATCTTTCTTTGAGCCATTAATCCGGCATAAACATCATACTCCCATACTCAAACTATGTGGGTTCTGATTCCTTTTCTAAATAATGTTTATGTAGGTAGCCCATCCGTGGGTACGATCCCAAATCAGAAATAATCCATGCCCTTTTGAATAAAAATAAACATTCAATTTCCCCACTTAGTGGCTTTAAAACTAGTATGATAATCATAATGACCAATAGACTTTTATGTATTTAAGGATACCATTGAATAAGAATCTATAACAAATACAGATGATTCTATATTGATGAAGATCCTCGAATAAATATAAACTATTCTATAAATTTTCTACATATCAATCATTTATTGTCAGATCTAAAGGAAATATCAATTTATACTTGGTAATGTAATAAGGATTCATGAACATAACATAAATCTATAAAGAGAGTCCTGGAGTAGACAATAATTCTCCTAAAAAAGGTGTAATGAGTCTGATCTCCCATCCTCTCAACCAATGAAAGTTCCTAAGACTCATCAGTCCACAACTAATGAGAACGTACCTTTGGAAAAGAGGTCCAAATGGACATGGAATCATTGGATGATTCCAGTTCTACGAACATACCCGTTAGAAACGACTTAGAATGTTTGAATTATAAATCAATAAGATTTTTTTTTATTTTTATTTATTTATTTTTTTTTATTTCAGTGTTGGGATCGTACCCACAGATGGGATACCAACATATCCTTTTTTTTAAAAAGTAATTAGAACCCACGTAGTTCGAATAAGTGTGTATGATGTTTATGACTGATGGATCAAAGAAAGATTCCATAATTACTTTTACAATCTAAGCTCACGTGAGTCATGTTCAGTGTGACAAACAAGAGGTATCGGTAAAACTAGACAATTGTGCGTTGAATGATGATATCATATGAAAAGATGTGGGGCTTATGTATGTATGACTGCCCAAATAGGTGCTTAATGGAGATTTGGATACTATAATCCTGGGGCATACTACTGAAAAGGAATCCCAAATTATGAGGGGACTTCTGACAGGGTTTTACTCTTAATAAGGAAGACCAAATAAAAAGTAATTTAGAACTGGTGAAGAGAAATTAAGACTGGGGATTAACCCTGAAAAGGATACCCAGGTTAAAGGGATTTTAAAATTAAAAGGACTTGGGCTTACTCCTAAAGAGGATGCCCATATTTGAGACCTGGGAATAATCCTACGGAGGCCCAGGTTAAGAGAATTATGTTTGGGGCTTAAACTTGAGGAGGATGCCCATATTTTGGATCTTTAAGAGAGGGGCTTACTCATAAGGAGGATTCCCAGATTAAGGGACTTCATGACTAGGGATTAATCCTAAGTAGGATGCCCATATTAGGGGTCTTGGTGCTTACTCTTGAAAATGATGCCCAAATTAATTAGGACATGGGGATTAATCCTGAGGTGGATGCCTTGTTTAAAGGGTTATCTCATCATAAAGGATGAGGTTGAATTAATGAAATCTCATTCTTTAGTGACATAAAGATGTGTAAATCACTAGGTTTTGATAGTTGTTCCATAAAATTCCTTTTAGATATGGAAGTCAATCAAGAAAACCTGCCATAAATGGATTTGAAGAGTGTTTTGAAAACTAAATCTTGAATAGAACTATTTTATCTATCGCAATAAAATTTAACAATAGGGTTTTTACCAACAATTTATTGACAATCCATTTTATGATGTTAAAACGTTTTACCAATAGAAAATACACTTTTACCAATAGATATACCCCTGTTGGAAAAATCTATTTATTTTGTAGTGAGTTCACAATACACATGAATGATGATTGGGTATCTTAATTGATGGAGAGTGTTCATCATTATTATGAACCCTAAAATTTTCAAAATATAAACCTAATTTGAATATAGACATTATTATATAAAATGTTAATAATTATAATTTTACTGGTGAAGAAATAAACAATATAAATGTACTTGTTGAAAAAAGTTTCATTTTCATTAGTTAACTCCATTTGAATTTCACCAAAGGGATACTTGGTCAGATTTTATCACAATGATATGATCTTATTATTATTTTAGAGTTCTTTTGAATATATCTACTTATGGTTGTTATGGTCCAAAAGACTTTAGAGGAGTGATGAGAGAAGGAGGAGAGGAGGCCTTTTATAAGTGGATAAAAGGACACAATGGGTATTCTTGAAAATAAATGAGTGCACCCCACACTATAGTTATACCACAAGGGTGAAAAATGGATAATTATAGTTCCAATGATATGGAGTGGTAGAAATTTTTTTTCTGAAATTTTCTTTATACATTTTAATTGTCATTTTTTACCTTTTATTCTATGTTTAATAATTTATTTTTGATATTTTTACATTAATAACTTTAATTAATTTTAAAAACTACCCATAATAATTTGGGACAAAAAATATTGAACATAATAGAAAATGTAAATAATTTTTCCAAATATTTAATAATTTTTTCTAAATTATAGACATAAAAGTGAAAAAAATATAATTAAAATTAATCTAGTAGATGAGATGTCAATGTGGCTTTTCAAAGTCAATATGTTGAATAGTTTTCTATGTTTTTATATTTAAATTAAATAATAATAAATTTTCAATAACCTAAATATGATTATTAATAGTAAATTTGAACTAATTATTTTTTAAAATCATTTAATTGTATAATTTACCGATATAAATCAATTCAACGAAAAGTCGGGTTTTAGTTAAAATCAAGTATTATTTAATATTCATCAGAATATAAAATCACTCAGGAAAATTATAAAAATTCAGCAGAAGTAAATTTTTATAATAAAAATTAAAAAAATTTGTTTATTTATTAAATTAAAAATTATAAAAGTTAGCAAATTTAGTTTTAAAACTGGTGCTCCATTAAAAAGAAAAAAAATTTATTTTTAAAAATATACAGTTTTCAATGCTTAAATTTTTTTTATTCTTATATTTGTCCTACTATACATATTTAATGAATTTAAAATCATTGACTAAATATATAACATAAAATTTTAAAAACACCTTTCATTAAGTCTAATTAATTTTATTTTATTATGAATGCATTCAATTTTATTCATAAATATTTTTTTTATAAACACACATCCTTTATAAATAATTGGACTTTATTTCCATTTTTTATTTTAGTGGTAACAAATTAATTGATTTTATAAACATTCCTAATGTATAATTTCATAATTTATTTAATATCCACCATTCGGAACATTCTAATGGCTTGGTGATAACTACTTTATTATTATTAATAGTATATTATTTCTTGGTAATACTCAGGCTTGTGTGTAACATAAGTCTCTCGAAGAACTCGTTGTTTCATGCAACACAAGATAAACTAGGCACCACATTTGATGAAACCTAAAAAATAGGTTTCATATAAAAAAATCACATAAAAAATTAAAATTAAATTTGAATGAATATATTTAATAAAATCCTATTTATTCGATATGAAAACTACGGGGTATATGGAAAATGTCTCCCAACAACTAATGAAATACTATAAATCACTCAACATAAGTATAAAATTCCTTCACACACTTCTGAAAATAATTTATAATATATATATTATAAATATAAATATATTATTGAACAATATTCAAATATATATAATATATATCATATATTTATAATCTTTTATTATCTATTTGTTAACAGTTTCTTGTTAAAGATACATTTCATGAAATAACTACCTCATTTTTCACGTATATTTTGTTTTGGTGTTATCGATCATTTTACATTTATCATGGATATATAATTTACAAAATATTTTAGATGTTATAAATATCATATAGATTCATTATATATTTATTTATAGTTTTCCATTTGAGTTAGATAGAGGAAATTAATTATACTTTTAATGGAGAAGGTATGCTTGATATATGAATGAAGTTTTTTTTCACTTCCTCATTAAAAGGAATCTATGATATATAAATAATATATAAATATTAAATAATAACTAGTATTTTTATATATAATTAACACGTTATATATATATATCATATATATTAATGAAATCTATCATTATTACCATTAACGTAAATTTGAGTTGAAAAATAGATCACATCCCTTTGTGAGGCGGTAGTCCACCAAGTGCAATAGTGAGTTCATTTTTTCCTAAGGGATAGAATGAAAGAATTTAGATGTTATATTAAAATTCATGAATTATTTTTAGGAAATAAAAGTCAATTATATTAATTAACTATATCCATGTTACATTCCACATAAAGTGTATATGATGAATGAAGCACATAAATTTGGGAGGGCATAGTCCACTGTACATATGAGTAACATTATCATATCACCCAAAAATAGAAATTAAATATGTATGTGAGATATAGAAATTAAAGAAAACATATTATGTTACAAATATAATATATATATATATATACATAGATTAAAATATTTTTAATCATATTTTGTGATAAATAGTGATGGAAAATATACTTTGTATGTTTTTTAGGAGGTACTGTGTCACACAGATGATCGACGGTTTTTTTTTCACATTTAAGGGATGATGAGATGGATGTATGTATTGAAATTAAAAAAAAATTAAATCGATGTATATTAGAGATTATGGTTTTTTATATCATCTTGTTGAAATAAAAATTAAAGGATGTAGAGAAATAAATAAAATAAAATGCACGATTTGAGACATTGCATCACTTTTGAAAAAAATATTTTAGTTTGAATGAAAGGATTCTTATGATGATTTTTTGAACTAAATAAGGATTCTAGGATTATATGAGGGATTTAATTAGGTGGCTTTAACATGGATTTTTCTAACTTAACTGGTTTGGGTTTTATGAATAAAAGTGTAGAGTGGGTGGCCATTTATTTGTTGGGGAGATGACACTGTTGGAATTTTTTAGAAGTACAAATTACACCAAAATTTTTCCCATGAAAAAATGATCACAATTGGATAATTATAAAATGTATAAGATATTATGTTGAAATAATTCCAGAAAATAGGTTTGGACATGTTTCTTTTTAAGTTTAACCCTAATTTGTTTATATTAACCCATGGTAAACCCATTTTTCAAAGAGAGATTATACATTTTTAATTCCCCTATCCTAGAAGCCAAGAGCCGGTGGGTTATTTTAATACCTTAGAATTAATAAAAGGATTAATTTCCCGAAGGACCAATCCGGTTAGCAGTCATGTAAAATATATTACATATATAAACATTACATTACAATTTAAATCATAAAATACATTATTGATTGATTTTTGAGAATGCCCATATTCCCAATAAAATAACCTTACATATCAATCATAATACACTCTTTGGAATACAATGAAAATATAACATATGAAAAGGGTGACCTCAGATGCATTTTTAGTATAAATAATACAGCAGAAGATAACATAAACATTAGGTATGATGGATTATTTAAGACAGATTGCTTTAGAAATAATAAACATGAACACTTTATGGCAGAAATATGAGATGAGTAAATAATTACATTATAAGACATAGTTAGGGGTATTACACTAGTGGAATAACCACAAGAACCATAAATAATATTTTCATAATGAGGAAATGTATAATGCATGACATTCTGAAACATTTGGTCAAGGCCTTGACCAAGACGTCTTAAAATTATTAAGGGCTCAGCCAAAAATATATATCAAAATTTGGAATGGTCTCTGATAATTCCGAATTTAATTGTCTCATTGTACCTACCGATGCTTCAATGAGCTATAGTGGGCTCCAACCGTCACATACTAAGTCCAATACATTCCTCAAAGGAAATGGTTGAAACATAACATAAAATTTTTTTTTGAAACTAGCATATGAAATGTCAATACATTAACACTAAACCATGAATGGTATTAAAATTAATCACTCACAATCAAATATATGACAAAAAATTCAATAAAATAAAGAATAATTGTACCATAATAAATTTAACTCGATCATGTATAATATCCTATAAGGGTTGTTGTCCCAAGAACCAACATTTTTGTATTTTGATTACATGAATGTTCACTTATTATATATTGTTCATTGTTCTGTATGAATATAATATAATAATTTACTGGAATACTTGTTGCATTGATATGGTCATGTCATATCCCCACTGTGATGAGAAACTTGAAATGTTATAACAATATTCATAAATAATGTTCTACGGTTGGATGATATACTATCATAGGACACATAGTATACATACAGTCATGTGCAAGCGCTCGTAAGAAGACGAGACTCTATCTCATGGAGTTTTCACTTGGTAATCCTCAAGATGGGAGATTATGAGAACAGACCCACAAGTAGCAATTCCGCATGTCTTGGTGTCATCATACATTGCTATATACGAGCATGTGTAATGATCCTTAGACTGTAAGATTATCCTTAACTCATGTCATTACTCGCACACTTAGATTTACTGATGAAAACCTTCATGTAGATAGTTGGCAGGATGTATGGTACATTGGGTGCGTCACAAGTGACATGTTGTTAATTGATAATTCGAGGAAGGATTTGTCCCTTCCATTTATAGAAGTTGATATCTCCTCCATTTGATTGAAATAGATCTGTCGCATTAAATTCTATGGCCATGGTGTAAACGATGAGTTTATTTCAGGAAGTCAAAGAACGATGGATCAAGCATATTGGTTTATGACACTACCACAAAACATGCTTGATGAGATATTGAGAAAAAGGGATTAAATTACAATGTAAGTGTTCTTATGAGGTGATATGTCAATGCGGCATCAACGTCTTTCTCTTGGGTGCCTTGACCCGTTGCTAGACAGTAATTGTGGACTTTAGTCAAGCCCGCATATTGGAAATGAGATAGGGGCCTAGAGGGTCACACACTAATGTATTGAAGAATGTCAAGTAGAATAAAGATTATTCACGTACGTGGTTTAATAATTATACAAGTAAGCCTAAATAGTTTTAATTATGGAGGAAGAAGAAAATTATAAAAATATATACACGCTGTGTATTAATGATTACACGCCGTGTAGTTTTCATGGAAAACAAGTACACGTCGTGTATTAATGATTACACATCATGTAGTTTTATTCATGTAAAGGAAATTAAGAAATGAAAAAAAGATATACACGCCATGTACATTGAATGTACATATCATTTAGTTTTCAATGAAAAAAAAGTACATGTCGTGTATTTATTAATACACGCCATGTAGTTTTTCCAGTCGGGATTTTGAGGATATAATATTTATTTAAATGATATTTATTATAATCAGTGTCTACGCATGTCAAGGAATTAATTATTCGACATGGGGGATTTAAATAAGAGTCAATGAAATAAATAAAATGTGTAACGCGTTTATTTATTATCATAACCCTACATCCTCAAACCTGATTATAAATTTCCTCACAACCCCAACTCTTTTCCAACACACAAGAGAATCATTGTGTGAAACAATTCTGGAGAATTCATTCAAGACCTAATGAACCTCTTCCTCCAAGAACGCCCTCAAGACTGAGAGAGGTCCACTTCCATCCGATCAATATGATCTAAGGCGGACAACGAATGCAACAATTTCTCTACACTAGCACCCGTAGACTCATTTGGGGACATCTCGAGATATGAGGTACACATGTGGATCACCGCTAGAGGAAGTCTACACTTGTCTTCTACGACACAACGATGAATCACATCAGAATGTGATCAAGAACATCAATGAAGAAAGAATAACCAAAATGTATTTCTTTTCAATTAATTGAATTATTTATAATCAACCTGTAATAATCTTACATTGTGGTTCTGGGACATACCTTTTCTTTTTCCATTTCTGTGATTCGATCCGTGGAGACTGGCATTTATCGTCGTATTGATCCTGAATTGATCATTGTTGATGACAAAAGGCCGAGTGGTCTCATCCACCCACGCGCTTCTGCTGCGCCCGGAACCTTCAACTGGTATCAGAGAGGGGTTTCAACATTGATTATAGTTATTTGATGTTCGTTGATAATTTACGCATTCATATTTGATAAAATTTGAAATATATCATTCTATTAATCTGAATAAATTAGATCTATTCTTCCTCCTTCATTTCTAGATTCATATCACAGAAACAACCATTTAATTTTAATTTTTGATTAAAATAAAAACAAGGAACTCATCTGGAGGAACCAATCTTTCTGTCTGTACAATACGGGATTACACGGCGTGTAATTATAACTACACGATGTGTACTTAGGTTCAATGAACCAGCACTGGTCCACCAAACCACGCATTGTGAATTTAATAATCCTATGTTTTAATCATGCCATGTTGACAAGAATTAAACGACTCGTGGAACTGAAATACATAAAGTGTATGTTGGAGCAACACGCCATGCAGTCCGTTATGGCCCAGGTGAAACTGTGTACAAGCATAATCCGCGTACCACGTACATTGGATCGCCAGGCTGGTTACCGCGTAACAAGGAAGTACACGCTGTGTACTTCAAAATTTCCAATGTACTGAAATCACGCCAAAGCCATTGGTGTGTACTTTGGATAAAGAGTGAAATGAAATAAACTCCATGTAATTATAAACTACACACCATGTACTTTCCAGAAATGGAATTTCACTAGGTTTCCTCTAATGTACAATGAACCGTACAAGGAATATGGATGATAAGAATCTCAAGGAAATTCAGAAAGGAATTTACGATAAAGAATTGATTAATTATAATATCATAATTAATTGAATTCGAGCACAACATATCTTAAATGAATGATGATTAGAAGAATTTGAATTCTAAATTTTTGTAAATTTCATTTCATGCTATGGATGATCATAAGCTAGAACAAAGAGCCTTTGTATGTGTATGGTTTTATTTAAATTTATTTAATTTAAATTTCTTGGACTGCGATCCTTCTTTCAATAAAATGTATGGCATCTATGACCATGGTTTTGTTAATGTAAACCCATGTAATGGTGGATCTCCCAAGCCATAGGATATGGTTCAAATCATGAATTCGACATGAAACCGACGCAAGAAGATACAAATGTGGAAAGGTGGGAGCTGCAAAACACGAACCACCAGGTTCAAGGTATTTTCCCTAGGTTAGGGTTAGCTTATCAAACCTCTAGATAAGCTAACCAATAGAAGCTTATGATCATGCCATCTTATTTTATTTCCGTCTGATTGCATGGTTTATTTATTATTTATGTGTTTTGACGATCACATAGTTAATAAAATGAACATGCATTCAATGATTGAATAAAATAAAAACTTGACTATGCGTAAACATAATAGGAACATGGATAGTCACATAAGAAAGTGCCCCTTAATATTAACAAGAATGTGATAATGCAAAACTACACATAATGATTAAAATCCCATAATACCATATTAAGTCAGATCAAGACTTCTGTTACTTGATTAAGGTAAAGACTCAATAAAAGTATGTGTTTGACCAACCCTTGTTGGGACACATACATTGATAAAGGAAGCCCTTATGAAAGGTTTCAGGTAGACATAACAATATTACATCAAGAGGAGTTTCCCTTGATAGACTTGGTGTAATATTGGAGGCAAGAGTTGATGAAATCCAAGTCAAGATTTCAGGATTGGGGAGTCAACTCAACATATCAAGGAACTGTAAGCTCACAGTTGTTAAAGACCTGCCTACCTAAATACCTTCAAATAACTTGACCTATACATGTTGGGGTTATGCAAAGGGGAATGTGGATCCTTTACACTAGAATGTCAAAGAAACTAGAAATTATGGGTTTAATGGTGAGGGCCATTGGGACTTGATAAAATAGTGCGAGACATAATAAACATTTTATTATTTCTCAAAAAATGTAATCAGGAAAGTAATGATAAATATGCTCTTTTAATTTTTAGAATCAAAATTAAAAACACCTCAACCACATTTTCTCTGTGATCAGTTCTTGATAAAGACAACATCCTCACCAGCAGTAACATTCAAGAATGGTTTAGGCACCTTCGGGTTATCCTACGCCATGAGCAGATGTTTTAAGTGCTGGAGTCCTCACATCCTGAATCTCCTTCCCCAGGGGAGAGTGATAAATATTTCCTGGTCTATGATCAATATATGAACGATGCATATTATGTTCATTGTTTGTTGCAATCATCAATGTCTAGTGAGATCATGAAGTCTCATAAAGACATGGATTCCTATAGCATTCTCGATCACCTCCGTGGTCTATACCAGGAGAGAGAGATATAGGAAAGGTTTGAGATCTTCAAAGCTCTATTTAAGAGAAATCTTGGAGAGTGTGTCGCAGCTAGGCCTCATGTAGTCATGCTCATTGGATACATTGAGTGATTGGAGTAAATAGAGTTTAAACTTCCTGAAGAACTGAGTACCAATCTCATTCTTGCATCACTCCCCCAGAGCTTTTCAAACGTTTTCGTAATCTTCAAGATGAACAACATTGATAAGTCTCTGTCTGATCATCTTATCCTTATTCGCCAATTGGAAAATGAAAAGAAGAATGAAAAGCCTTCTGTCCTCATGGTGAATAAAAAGAAAGGGAAGGCGTAGAGTTTTAAGCCCGATGCTTCTTCAAGGCCTTCCTAGAAAAGGAAGATCAAAGGGGGGGAAAAGGAACATGATGTTGTTTGTTTTGCATGTGGAATGAAGGGACACTAGAAGAAAAACTGCACCCAACCAAGGAAGCAAGAGGAAGCTTCAGGTGCATTTGTTATTGAATGTAATCTATATGTTTCTACAAATTGGGAAATAGATACTGCTTTTGGTGCTCTTATCTGTATCCAAATACAAGAACCAATTAGATTCAGGATGATTGATCGAGGGGAGGTAGATCAATGAGCATCCAAAAGAGCCAGACTTGTTGTTGTAGCTATCGGGGACTACCACCTAACATTGCCTACTAGGATGGTCATGGATTTGAAAGGATGTTATTATGTACCCTCTGTAACAAAAAACATTATTTCAGTATCTAGATTAGATACTGATGGTTTCATCTTCATATTTGGAAGTGGATTTTACAATTTTTATAAAGATAGCATTTGTTTTGGTGGGGCACATTTATATAACGACCTTTATGTGTTATACTACACAAACCATGTAATGGAAATAGATAACAATGTTAATTCACATGATTCATATTAAACAGAACTTTGGCATCACCGGCTATGTCATATCAATGAGAAACTTTTGACAAAATTACATCAAGATGGGTATTTAGATTATTTCGATCTAAAACCACTTGGTGTATGTCATGCACGTCTACAAGGAAAAATGACCAAATCCCCTTTTAGTGGGAAAGGTGAAATAGCTTCTAGAATTAGTACACACAGAAGTGTGTGGAAAATTTACAGTTGAAGCAAGGGGTGCATTTCATACTTCATACCTTTTACTGATGACTATAGTAGATATGGATATATCTACTTAATGATGTATAAGTCAGATTCTTTTGATCTGTTTAAAGAATACAAGAATGAATTAGAGAACCAGATTGGTATGAAGATTAAGAATCACCGCTCAGACAGAGGAGGGGAATATCTTAATCAGGACTTCATTGATTTCTTACGGGAGTTTGGGATTCAATCTCAACTCACTCCTCCTTACACACCTTAGTGGAATGGTATGAGTGAAAGGAGGAACACCATGTTGGACATAGTGAGATCAATGATGAGTCATGAGAGTCTTCCATTTTCCTTTTGGAAAGATGCATTTCCAAAAGTAGCGCACATACTAAACAAAGTACCAACTAAATCGATAAATGGTATTCCATACGAGTTATGGAGTGGACACAAATCCATGTTATCGAAACTACATGTGTGGGGTAGCGAAGAATTTATTATGGCCTCTTTAGGTAACAAACATGCACCCCGAGGCAGAAAGTGTATCTTAATAGGATATCCCAAGTAAACAAGGGGATATTACCCGTAAAACCCCTCAGAAAAAATTTTTATAGTGGAAAGACATTCCATATTCATCGAGAGGGATAAAATCTCTAAAAGTGATAGTGGGAGTGAGATAGTCTTTGATGAAGTCGAGGCACAAGATACACAGGAGTTGGTGCAAGATCAGATTCCATAAATCCCCGTGGAAGAAAATTCTGTTCCAGAGACACAAGAACTATGTAGGGGCATGAGAGAGGTGAGAGAACCATAATGATATAGTTTTCTTGTCACCGGGTATGGTGACTCGTTATTGGTTGACAATTATGATTCTCTTACCTACAAGGAAGCAGTTGAAGGCACAGAGGTTGCCAAGTGGAATGAAGGAATGAATTCTGAAATGGATTCCATGTACCCAAACCAAGTCTGGATTTTGGTAGATCCTCCAGTTGATGTAAAGCCTATTGGTAATAAATGGGTATTTAAGAAGAAACTAGACATGGAGGGGCATGCAAAAACCTATAATGCACGACTGGTAGCTAAAGGTTTTAGACAGCGTCAAGGAATTGACAATGATGAAACTTTTTCACCAGTTGAGATATTAAAATCCATCATACTCCTATTGTCCATTTCTACTTACCATGGATTTGAAATTTTTCAAATGGATGTCAAAACTGCATTCCTTAACGCGAACCTCTAGGAAGATGTCTACACGACCCAACCTGAAGGTTTTTTGACTCCAAAAGAAGCCAACAAGGCATGCAAGTTGCCGAAATCCTTTTATAGATTAAAGCTACCATCAAGGTCATGGAACATTCAATTTGATGAAGCTATAACAGAATTTGGCTTTGTCAATAACGAATGTGAGACTTGTGCCTACAAGTGGTTTAGTGTATGTGCAATCATTTTCCTAATAGTATATGTTGATTACATATTACTAATTGGAAACGAAGTACATGTCTTACAATCAGTTGAGGAACGGTGGAATAAATGATTCTCCATGGAAGACTTGGGTGAGGTAGTATATATTATTTTGATCAAGATTCATCGTGATATATCGAAGATAATGATGGGCTTGAGTTAAAGTACATACATTGACAAGTTAATGAAGAGATTCACTATAGAACAGTACAAGAGGGGATTTTTTCCAGTGTCACATGGCATTCATCTATCCAAGGAAATGTGTCATCAGAAACATGAGGAATGAAATTGAATGGAAAGGATCCCTTACGCATCCGCAATTGGGTATGTCATATATGCTATGCTATGTACGAGGCTAGATGTTTCTTATGCATTAAGTGTAGTGGGATGATATCAAGCCGATCTAGAAGACAACCATTGGATGGAAGTCAAGACAATCCTTAAGTTTTTGAAGCGTAACAACGATATGTTCCTAGTTTATAGAGGAGATAAGGAACTAGTCATCAGAGGACATGTAGATGCTAGTATCTAGACTGATCAGGATGACATGAATTCACAAACTCGATACATCGTCAGTTTGAATGGATGTGCAGTGAGCTGGATGAACTCAAAGAAAAGTGTGGTGGCAGATTAAACAGCGGAGTGCGAGTATATCACAGCTTCTGAGGTAGCTAATGATGTAGTATGGATGAGAAGATTCTTCCAAGAGATGGATGTAGTACTGAGCAGTAATGATACTATCACACTCTATTGTGATAATACTACAGTAGTGGAACATGCTAAAGGGCCAAGTTCGCATCAGCTGAAAATGAAAATACTTCGGAAATATCATCTCTTGAGGGATTTTTCTCAGAGAGGTGAAGTTGCAGTGAGGAGTATTTCCACAGAAGACAACATGGCGGACCCCTTGACTAAAGCCTTGACTCAGCAGAAACATGGTCATCATGTGAGGTCTAGGGAACTAAAAGTCATAGGTAGTTGGCTCTAGTCCAAGTTGGATTTTGTAAGGGTTGGTGTCTTGAGAACCAACTATTTTGTACATTGATTACATGAATGTTCACTTATTATATAGTTATCATTATTCTGCATGACTATAAAATAATAATGTCATGGAATATTTTTTGCATTAATATGGTCATGGAAGATCCCCGCTGTGAGGAGAACTTTGAAATTATATAACAATATTCTTAAATAAAGTTATACGGTTGGATGACATCCTATGATAGGACACATAGTATACAGACCATCAGGTGTATGTTCTTGCAAGAAGATGAGACTCTCTCTCTCATGGAGTTTGTAGTTGGTAATCTCCATGATGGGAGATTATGAGAACAGACTCGCCAGTAGCAATTCCGCATGTCTTGGTGTCATCAAAAATTGCTATCTACAAGCATCTGTAATGGTCCATAGATTGGAATATTATCATTAACTCATGTCATGTCTCGCACACATAGATTTACTGACGAAAACCGTCACGTAGGAAGTTGGCGGGAAGTAGAGTACGTTGGGTGCATCATGAGTGACGTGTTGTTAATGGATAAATCGAGGTAGGATTTGTCCCTTCCATTTATGGAAGATTATATCTAGTCCATTTGATTGAAATAGAACTGTCGCATTAAATTCCATGGCCATGGTGTAAACGATGAGTTTATTTCAGGAAGTAAAAGAACAACGGGTCAAGCATATAGGTTTATGACACTTCCAGGAAACCTTCTTGATAAGATATTGAGACAAAGAGATTAAATTACATAGTAATCATTCATATGAGGTGATACATAAATGCGGCGTCAACTTATTTGTCTTTGGGGCCTCGTCCCATTGCTAGAAAGTAGTCTTGGACTTTAGGCATGCCCACCTAATGCCAATGAGAAAGGGGCCTAAAGGGTCACACACTAAGTGTATTCAAGTATATCAAGTAGAATAAAGATTATTTCGGTTCGTGGTTTAATAATTAATCAAGAAAGCCTAAATCGTTTTAATAATGGAGGAATAAGAAAATGAAAACTGTATATACATACTATGTATTGAAGATTACAAGCCATATTGTTTTCATAGAAAACAAGCACATGCCGAGTAATAATAATTACACACCCAGTAGTTTTCTTTCTGTAAAGGAAAGGAATAAATGAAAAAAAGATATACATGTCGTGTACATTGAATGTACACTCTGTGTAGTTTTCAATGAAAAAAAATTACACGGTGTGTATTTATTAATGCACGCCGTGTAGTTTTTCTAATCGGGATTTTGAGGATATAATATTGTTTCAAATGCTATTTATTATATTCTATGTGGGCGCATGTGAAGGAATTAATTATTCTAAATGGGTGTTTTAAATAAGAGTCAATGAAATAAATAAAAAATATAATGCATTTATTTATTGTCTTAACCCTACTTCCTCAAACGTGATTATAAATATCCTCACAACCCCAAATCTTTTCCAACACACAAGAGAATCATTGTGAACATCCATTCTGTAGAATTCGTTCAAGACCGAAAGAACCTCTTCCTCCATGAACGCTCTCATGATAGAGAGAGATCCACATCCATCAGATCAAGGAAATCTATGGCGAACAATGCAATAAAATGTTTCTCCATGATTGCACCCAAAGAATCCTTTAGCGACGTCCAGAGATACGAGGTACATGTGTGGATCACCGCTAGAGTAAGTCTACACATGGATTCTGTGACACAACGACAAATCACATCAGAACGTAATCAAGAACATCAATGAAGAAAGAACACCCAAAATGTATTTATTTTTTATTGATTAAATTAATTATAATCAACATGTAACGATCCTACTTTGTGGTTCTTCGACTTTTATTTTGTTTGTCCATTGATGTGATTTGATCCATGGAGACGGGAATTTATCATTGTGTTGATCCCAAATTGATCATTGTTATTGAAAAAAAGCCAAGTGGGAACATCCACCCATGCGCTTCCGCTGTGCCCGAATCCTTCATATCACGTAATGGATTTGACATAGTTGAAAATGATCAGTAAAAATCATTGAGTGGAAAGTCTCTTTTTCATGAAATCATTTAAAATTCACATAATTAATAAAGAATTTCATTTAAACTATTGGATTGAATCAATGTGTCACATATCACTTTGAATATTTTTATGGTAATTAACATTATAAAACATTCATGTCTGTATAAATAAATCCTTAAAACCATTTTGAAAACATGGAAATTAATGAGAATGGATTAGAAGAATAAATATTTAACAAATTTAAAATGATGTTCATGTAAAAAAATTCCATTAAAAAATTCCATTTGAATACTGTTTTATTAAACATTGACATGGATAATGAATATGTACCAATAGATACTTACTAAAAAACATCCTCGCATAATAAAGAGATTGTGTAATTAAACCTTTCCATGGACATTCCTTTGGTCAAGGGTATGTTTAACCACTTGTATAATAACCATATTATGTTATTAAATTATAATAGAACCATATTACTATTTATTATATCATAAAATATACATTTATGACTTTATAATACCCATTTATTAATGATTCCCATGTTAAATAAACATTTAGTGTTATAATCACATTATTTATTGTATATGTTTTAACATGTCATTCATTATCATATCATTTAGATCATGATTTATATAACCATAGAATATAAGAAATGATTTATATATCATATATATGAAGAATATAATTACGTATAATATGTATATATATTAAAAGGAAAACACCGTTTAAGGAGACAGTAGGTCATACGTACGCATAAATGTTGTTTCTGTTTTCATATTGTATTGAATGGAAGTATGTGAATAAGGTACATGTAAGTACATACACACATATATTTAATAAAAGTAGAAATATTATGTCATATATTACATACTTGTTAATAATATACATTTTTAAAAGCATCGTAGAATGGAGAATGTGGAAATGAAAATCATCACGTCATGTAGACAGTAATCCGTATGTACACACGAGTGACAATATCATTATATTGAAGGTAAAATCATATGAAATTGGATCATATATAATTTATTAATATCGTTAAAATTTTATATTTATTATTTACATCAGTTATACTCATTATTATACCAATTAAAATAATAAAGTGTTTGAATAACAAACTACACCACTACGTGGAGACAGTGAGTCGTACGTATGCACCTATGGTGACTTTTTAATTTATATGATGGATATAAAAACATATATGGTTGTACACTATTTATAATAACATAAAATTATATAGTAGTTATTGAAATAATTATTTTGGTAGGAAAACAAAAAAGAATATGGAAGTGGAAGAAAAAATGACCTTGAAAGAGATTGGGGAAATAATTACCTCTTCTTCAGGGTGTTTTCATTTAAGTTGATTAAATGGAATCCTTAGGTATGAATTTATGATAAAATTATGGACTCTAGGATAATTTTAGAGTAATTCAGAAGATATTTGGATAGGGGTTGTCTGAGCCAAATGGCTTTAGAGTTGTGAAATTAAGAGATGGGTATGTTCCCTTTTATAAGAGATGTTAGGGTCACTTTAGGAAAATCTTGAAATATTAGACTATAGTAAAATCATTTCTAGTCAATAATGGATCAAATGAGATTTATTTAGAGTCTATGGAGGGAATGGGTTGATAACCTTTCAAATAATATGTTTTATACTAGTTTAGGTCACCATATTAACCTTATCATTTAGATTTAATTATTAGTTAAATAGTTTGACACTTACCATGTCTTTTAGATTTTTTATATTATATGGTTAGCCATCATACTATATACTTCCAAGAAAACCTAAAGTGGTTAATTAATTGAATATATAATATTATTTAATCTATTTGACCTAAACTGTATATTTTAAGGAATAATATATAATTTCATAATATTTTATTTTATTTAAAAACTCATTTATGTCACTTTTGATACTATTATATATTTAGATTTTGTGAAAGTCAAAAAAACGTTATTTCTTCAAACAAGAAACATTGAATAAATCCTAACATGCCTTATTCACCGAGAAAAATCATGGTATCCATAAAAACATTGAAATTATATCTATTTTAATATTTATTATACCATTTATTTTATTCTTTCATTAATAAGATAATTACTACATCATAAATATTTCATAATGAAATTAATTTATATAATTTCATAAAATTATAAATTCCATAACATTATGTAGGAAATATTTTTATCTTTATAATGAATATTTATAGTCTAATTTATCTTATGTATAACAGTATATTAAAAATGGTTTACTTATTAAACATTGAATTTAATACTTTTATCTCTTATCTAAAAATAATAATAATAAATTTTCTAATCTAATCCAAGTGGAATAAATATGATCATATTATATTCATATGATATTTTGGTCAAATTTTACTTATACAATTGAAATAGGATATGTGTTGGGTAATTATATTATTATTTTTACACTTAACTACCCTAATTACTTTTAATAGTGGTAAATAAATGTCAAAATATACTATTCGTAAAAATAAAAATTCATTTTATTGAAAAAAATTTATATTCTGATGTCAACTATGTTTCATTTATTTTTGTAATTCAAATCACAGAAGTGGTAAAATTATGTTTTATGCAAATTTGCAAATGCTATTAGAAGGTGGGAAAAGACGGTAAAAAGTTCAATAAAAATGTGAACATCTAATTTTATGATAAAATGAATACAATGAATTACATTGATCTTATTGAGGTATTATATATATATTTTTACTTAAAATAAATTTATATAAAATAAAAATTTATTTAAATTAAAAGTCGGTTTTAAACAATAAATTAGTCGGTTTTTTCACTATTCATAAAAAATTGCATGTTTTCAGAACAATACAAAAAATTCATCCAATGTATATTTTGAGGTTATGAATTTAAAAATGAATTATATATTAACAAAATTCAAAACATATAAGTTGCATTAATTAACTTAAAATTTATTCTCGTTGTCAAAACCAAATAGATGGTTTAAAAAAAATAAAAAATATCAAAAGATTGACATGTGTTTTTGTAAAATTTAAATTAGAAATTACTTATAATGATAGAAATTGTATAAAATGATATAAATATAATATTATTATACTTCCATACAATTCAAATACCAAATTTATCTTAATAAATCATTTCTATCAAAAATCTTGTTTTCGATTAAAATTTAGTTTTATTCATAATTCATAAAAATATAATAGTTATCAGAAAAGTAACAAAAAATTATCCAAACTAAATTTTTATGTCCTATTCTAAAATATAATATGATCTCATTAAATTTAATATATAATCACGTGAAATATTTTTTTTAAAAATGGTTCTCCATTAAAATGTGGTAAAATTTCATTTTTGAAAGACTACGTATGTTATCTGAAAAAATTAAATTTTTTATTTTATTATGACTAAAAAACAAATAATATAGATGTTAAAATTATATTGAGTATATATGATTTCAAATGCACGTAACAGTATTCATAATCGATTTTCGAATGACTGGTTTGGTAAGTTGTGGTACGCTTGAACTCGGTGTTGCGTGTAACCCCAGCTAGTAAATTACATTAATGATACAACACACTATGAAATCATGGGGTGTTACATTATCCCCTCCATTAATAAATTGAGTTCACACAATTTAAATTTGTTCTTCAATTTTAAAATGTAAAAAATAAAAAAATACCTTTGTAGAAAGCACACCTAGAAAATTGGGTTATTAGAATTTAGTCTTAATAAGAGGGAAATGGAAATGAAAAAGTAACCATTAAATTATGATATCAATTAACAGAACATTGGTGGAAATTAATGAAATATTATTGGATGAAAAATGTAGATGTTAATAAGGAGGGATTGAGTTCATCAATTAAAAAAATTAAAATTTAGGGTCTCAAGGACATCCATCTATGATGATGTAAAATTTCGTCAGTTCAATAAAACATAATGTATTAGGATAAGAGATTTTAGGTTTTAAGATCCATTCCGTAATGAATAATAATTAATTTATTTATATAATAAAAGGAGTATATAAATTTATATATATGTACTTGACAAGTAACATTTCAATCTTCAACCAATTCTTACAACAAACTCATCTTTCACCCCAAAAGATAACATAATTCATAAATAATATATTTATCTTAATTGTATAGGGTTCCAAAAATAATTACTTTATAATCCATTTGTTAGA
The DNA here is from genome assembly GCA_963277665.1 of Viscum album. Taxonomy (NCBI): domain Eukaryota; kingdom Viridiplantae; phylum Streptophyta; class Magnoliopsida; order Santalales; family Viscaceae; genus Viscum; species Viscum album. The sequence goes on from OY728155.1 coordinate 1,375,010,489, forward strand.
ATATTTAAAAAAACTACATTATACGAACTAGGACATCAGGTAGGCCAGTGATAGGTGATGCACCCTTGTCACCATTCAGTTGTGGGTTCAAGTCTCGCAGCCTTGTCATACGCGACGAGTTGTCATATGACCTCAAGGTTTTCCTTTTTATAACAATCCAAAAATAATATTAAGAAATTATTTAGCCATAATATTTGTTTACAATGTAAAACATAATCCATTCCAACCTTTAGACTTATCCAATATTCTTTTTCCCAAAATCACTGTCCTAAATTTATATGGAACATAAACACAATGAAGATTCTTTTTGACACGTAATAACATGTGAATACCTTCATCACGTATTCTATTAAAAGGAAATAACACCCCGAATTACCATAAAACCATATTGATTACATTCATGATCTCTTATTCCTTATAGAATACTGGATATAATATTTATATCCAAAAATGTTTTAACTCCAACAATGATAGAATATACAAATCATTAATTAGATTCAGGGTAGTCAAAAATATCTAGTATTTTTTATCCAAACCAATCATATCTTATTCAAAAATCACTACCTTAGTATCAGAACCATATTAAGTTTTATCTTTATCTCAGCTATATATTTTTAAAAACATTTAACCTGCTATTATATCATATTTTGTGGTTCCACACATTCTCATGTCCTTAATGAAATTGTATTGTAATACTATGCTTATATACACTATAATTATTTTAACATGTAAATCATTAAAACAATACTTGAATGAAACAATACATTAATTACAACATAATAACACTAATAATTCCTCTTCATCATTGGTACTATCATAACATGATTATTATCCAATAGCAGCATTTGGGGTATACTCTAATGATTTGGAAACTGATTCATGTAATATCAAAAATCTTTGTAGATAAATCATTATACCTTTGATAACATTTTCTTAACCTTGAAATCACGTACTTTGATTCCTTTTTCTCCACACTTATAAAAATATACATTACCTTCATGCATTTACCATGTTGATTCTCTCCACAGTTATTAATTATAGGAAAATCATTCTTTCCCCTCTTCCATTTATCCATCATTATCTGTGACATCCTTTTCTTCTATTGATTCCTGTCAAATCTATAGGACGAAGAGAATTATTTACATATTTTATTAACACGTGATGTTATTTCATCAAATGATGAGAATACATGGGATATTATTTCTTTTTTAAAAGATGGATTAAAAACATGAAATATATGATCCTTCTTAATATATGGATCATGCGTATTACTGGAGTTCTCATTCCTTCTACTCAGAATCATTTATAAAAAAATACATACATTATGTTAGTTTATTAATCACTATGCATAATTCCAAACATGTAAAATACATAACATAAATTGAAACGATTATGCATATAATCTCTAATCAAAACTTTTTTGATAAATTATTTACTCTTAAATAATTAATAATGGCTTGTATTGAAAATATGAATTATCTTATGTACATCCCCAGTGAGTGTCATAACCAAGAGTGTAGCAATTCTCGTTTTCGTGTACCAGGATACCCCTGGTCAAACCCAAAACTCCTTGTTAGATATTTTACTCCTAGGTACATCTGTTCTAGAGCTGCCTCTACCTATTCGCATACAGAAAATGATGTATTTGTTTGGAAATACACAAAATCACTACATTACCAAAATTTTAGGAAGTTCTTCTATAATAATCCATAATGTTTATCTTAAGGTAATGTACTCTAATAAGTGTTTTTATAAATCTAGGATCTATAATTTGTACTAAACATCTTATGATAACAACTGTAATGCCTTGACCATTAATGCACTGAGCCAATTCATTATTTTAATACATTGGCATGATAACAAGGAATCAAGTATTGAGGTACCAATCCATTTTTCTATTTTGTAAAATAGATTACATAAATTAATTTTACATTAAAATTTCAAACATGAAACAATGTATAAACAGTTCATTTAGAATGACACTATTCCCATTATATTAACCCTAAATATCAATGACAATAGACTTATTGTAATCATTAGAAAATAATACATAAGAAAGGGGTGATATTAGAGAGGGTAAATAAGAAAGTATAAAATAACATAAACATTTGGCATAGTGAATAATTTAAAACACATGACTTTACAAATAATAGACATGAAAACTTTATGGAACGAATATGAAATGAGTAAATAATACCATTATAAAATTTAGTCAGGGTTATTCTACTAGTCTAATAACCACTTGAAGCATTAATAATATTTTCATAATGAGGTAATGTATAATGTGGGACATTATGAAACTTTTTGTTAAGGCCTCGGCAAAGACGTCTTAAAATTATTAAGCCCTCGGCCAAAACCATATATCAAAATTTGAAATGGAATCAGACAATTCCACATATAATTGTACCTTGATTCTAATAGATGGATCGAGGAGAATTAGTAGGCTCCACCAATCACTTACTAAGCCCAATACATACATCATGTTAAATGTTTTAAACATAACATAAATATTCTTATGAAAAATTGGATATGAAATGACAATACATTAACCCTAAAGAATGAATGGTATAAAAATAACACATCAACCATCAAATATATCACAATACCATCAAAACAATATATAAGATTTATATAATAATAATTCAACCCTGATAAAAAATAATATCTCGTAAAGGATGGTGACATAGTTGAAAATGATGAGTAAAAATCATTGAGAGAAATTACCATTTACATGATATCATTTAAAAGTCACATAATTTATAAAGGATGTCATTTAAAATATAGTTTTGAATAAAAATGTCCCATGCCACGTTGATGCATGTTAAATTAATTAACTTTTTAAAACATTCATGTTCATATAAATAAATCCTTAAAAACATTTGTAAAACATGTATATTAATGAGGACGGTTATGAAGATTATAATTTTAAAACAATTAAAATGATGTTTTAGTAAAAAAGTCCCTTAAAATAAATCCCATTGAAAGGTCTTTTATGAATCATGGACATGGATAATAAATATTTCCTAGTAGATACTTACATAAAAAGAACCTTGTATAATAAAGAGATTTTGAAATTAACCCATACCTTTCACATTCTTTTGGTCGAGGGAATGTTTAACATTTTATATAATTACAATAGTATGTTATTAAATTATACCAGAACCATATTCATATTTATTATATCATACATGATTCATTTATGACATTATAAAACCCATTTAAAAATGATTTTCATGTTAAATTAACATTTTGGGTAACAATCATTTTCTTTATCATACTTGTTTTAACTTGTTATTCTCGATCATATACTTTATATCATGATTTATATACTTCCAGAATATAACTCATGATTTATATATAATATATATTTAGAGTATAAATATGTATAATAAACATATATATTAAATGGGAATCACCGTTTATGGAGATGGTAAGCCATACATATGCATAAACGTTGTATCCATTTTCATATAGTATTGAATGGAAGTATGTGAATTAGATATATGTAAGTACACACACATAAAAAAACACACACACACAGATATATATATATATCTATTAATTAGCATTATTATGTCATATATTATATATTTATTAATAATATAAATTTTTATAATCATCGTTGAATGAGGAATGTGGAAATGAATCTCATCGTGTCATCGGGACAGCAATCCATATGTACACATGAGTGACAATATCATTATAATAATGGTATGATAGTATGTAATTTGACGGTATATCATATATAAAAAATTATTTACATGATAAATTTATAATTTACATCAGTTATACTCATTATTATACCCATCCAAATAATTAAGTGTCTAAATTACAAAGTATATCACAACATGGAGACGGTAAGCCATATGTACACAAGTACAGAGAATTTGTCATTTATATGATGGAATGTTTAAATAATTTGGTTGTACTATAAGTATAATAAAATAATTTTATGTAGGAGGTACTATAGTTATTTTTTTGTTTTGGAAAAAACAAAGAAAGAAGAAGTGGAAGAAGAAAAGAACTTGAAAGAGGGTGGTGAAATTGTTACCTCTTCCTTGGGTGTTTCCTTTTGAGCTGATCAAATGGGATCCATAGGTTAGATTTATGGCCAAAATAAGGACTCTAGGATGATTTCAAGGAAGTTGGGAGGATATTTGGGTAGGGTTTGGCCAAGAACAATGGATTTGGAGGTGTGAAATTAAGATAAATAGATGTACCATTTTATAGGATAGGTGACGGTAACTTTAAGAAAATATTGAAATATTATTTTATAATAAAATAATTTATAGTTTCTAATTACTCAAAAATTATTTATTTATAGTACAAGGTGAGTATGGGTCGAGAAACACTCAACCAATAGGTTTTAAACTAGTTTAGGACACCATATAAACCTTATCAAATATATCTTACTCTTAGTTAAGTAGTATGACATTTACCATGTCTTTTTTAATTTTAATATAATATGGTTAATAATCATACTATTAACTTACAAGAGAACATAAAGTGGTTAAATAATTACATATAAAATATTATTTAATCCCTTTGGCTGAACAATATATTTTTAAGATTAATATAATTTAATAATATAATATTTTCTTTAATAACTCATTTATGTCAAATTTTACACTATTTAGTATTTGGTTTTTTGTTAATGATATAAAAACATGATTACATAGAAAAAGGAAGGTTAAATCAATCCTATCATGTCATATTCACTTTTAAAAATTGTGTGTGTCATTAAAAAATTGAAATTATATTTATTTTAGTATTTATAATACCATTCATTTTATTATTTCCTTAAAAAGGTAACTACTACATCATCATTGTGTCATAAATAAATTTATTTATTTATTGTTTAAAAATTATAAATAAAATACCTACTTGTAGGAAATATTTTTATCTTTCTAATTAAAATTTATTGTTTAATTTATTTTATGTATAACCTAATATTAAAAAGGGTAAGTTATTAAACATTGAATTTAACACATTTAACTCTTTTTAAAATAAAATAATAATAAATGACATAATCAAAAAATGTGGGATAAAAAGGATTATATTTTATTCCTATGATATTTTTTGATCGAATTTCACTTATCCAATAGAATTAAGAGAAGTGTTAGGGTAATAATAATATAATTTTTACCCTTAATTACAATATTTAACTTTAGTCGTGGTAAATAAATGTCAAATGATACTATTCACCAAAAATTATTTTCAACGTATTGAACCACATATTACAAAATGATGACAACTCCTACTCTCAGATTTTTGAAATTCAACTCACCGAGGTGGTAAAATTAGGTTTCATGCAGATTTGAAAATTCTCTGAGAAGATGGGTAAAAGACGGTAAAAAGTTTAATAAATCTTTATACATCTAATTTTATTATAAGATGACTCTAATGAATTATAATGAACTATTATAAGAAATATATATATATATTTAATTAAAATAAAATTATATATAATAAAAAATTATTTATATAAAAATTTGATTTTAAACATTAACGTAGTGTTTTTCACAATTCATAAAAAATTGAAACTTTTCAGAACAATACCAATAATTAACCTTATGTTAATTTTGATGTTTTGAATAAAAAATGATTTATATCATATGAAATTCATAACATAGAAGTTTCATTAATTAGTTTAAAATTAATTCCCATTGTCAAAAACCAAAAAATGGGTTTTTATAAAATAAAAACATTCAAAAGATTGACATGTGTTTATGTCAAATATAAATGTGAATTTACTTAGAATGACCTAAATTGTATTAAATGATAAAAATATAATAAAATTATACATCCAAACCATTAAAATTCAAAATTTATCACTATAAATTATTTCTATTAAAAAGATTGTTTTCAATAAAAATTTAGTATTTCTCACTATTCATCAAACTATGAAAGTTATCATAAAATTAAGAAAATTTTATCCAAATTGATTTTTTATGTTCGGATTCTTAAAAATTATTTTATTTTACTAAATTGAATATAAAAAGGTCTCAAATATTTTTTTTAAAATTGGGTTCTCCATTAAAAGGTGGTAAAATGTAATTTTTTAAAAAATACATCTTTAATCTGAAAAAATTAATTTATTTTTTTATTATGTCTAAGAAACATATAATATGGAGGTCAACATTATATTGAGTATATAAGATTCATAATGGAATTAATATTATTCATAACCTTTTTTTAAATAGCTAGTTTGGTATGTTTTGGTGCGCTCTAACTCAGTGATTCCTGTAGGGCATGATATTGAAGTACTTTAATGAAATAACATACTATTAAATATTGGGGTGTTCCAACCATTCCTAGAAGTGAAATACTATTTAATTATTGAAAAAAATGATAAAAATGTCCTAAATTAGGATATTTACACTGATCTCTACGATGTATGTCTGTGATGTCCTCCATAATCTGATCATCGCAAGAAAGATCATTTCAATAAGAACATTTATTTTCTAGTCCATCCGTATCCAAATTGGGATCCCTGCTAACATGAGTGAAAATATCTTGAATAAATGATTTGAATAAAAGAATTTAATCCAATGAATCATAAGCTTCTAAGATATTTTTGAATAGAATTCTTATATTACTAGAAAAATATTTGTAAAATAATATTTTAATCAAATATTGAATCAGCTTAAATATTATTCATACTTCATCATAATGATTATACCATGAATTTCTTCATCATGATAATAAGAAACTCTATATTAACCATCTAGAAAACCAATTATATCTCTATAATGATTCCTAAAAATTTCATTAAAACCAAATAGACCTAGATTAACTTTTGATGATTCATCGATATTAATCATGACCTAATAAGAAAAAGGAAACTTCAAGAAGATTTTTTTTTCCCAAGGGAGGATAGATGTTACCCTTTTTTCCAGTCATTTTGACAACTCATATACAATGAATTGAATTGTTACAATAATATATTAGAGTGGTATTGGAAGCTCCATTATTAAAAATATATTCAAAATGAGCAGTACGAGGAATTAAAATGACATGATCATTTATCTATTTTATTGACATGACAAATGATGTAATGAAAATCCACAACAGCAACAAAAAATAGATTAATAATATGAGGGGATTGGAGGAGATCATGCTAGATTTTGAGGAAGTATCAAATTGAAGAAGCCTAAGTAAAATGAACTTAAAAAACAACTAAGTGGGGTTTAAACATCCAAGATGCACTAACACAACTCAGAAACAAGTGATCAATGTATTATTTATGTTAATGACATATATGGATTAAATAAAAAATAGATATATTTAAGGGCTACCCAAATTAATTAGTTCGATGTTTCTTGTGAGCCAATAACCAAATGATTATCTATCTAGAGGGTCTGATGAAGCTCCAATAAAATTTTCACGCCACTGGAGGATCGAATTGGAGGAGTTAGAGGGTATATAGAATAACATTACCATGAGATCATCTTTTCAATCTTTTTCAATTGCGTATAATTTACCATGTGATGAGAAGAAGTAATTTTGAACCATGAATATTATGTAATCAAAAAGATAATAATTGTTTTATAGTTTATAATTAATTTATATTTCAAATTATAGAATTTTATCATCAATCATAAAAGAGTAAATTAAGGGAGAAGTGGTCCAAATCATAGTCTGAAATTTTTATGATGATTCTATATAGACCAACAAATAAAATTGAGTAATTTGTTTTTGATTACATAGATTTTATATCGACTAAATAGTGGAATAAAAATAAATGTGGATTCCACTTTTTATCATATTCATAATATAATATAGACTAAATCATTAAACCAATAAATTACATTTCATGTGGATCCCCATGAAATGTTCTATAAGGGAGTAGTTAATTTATTTCATATTTTTAATTTTGAACTCTCCTACATCAAAAGGCTTTTATGAAGTCTTCCATGTTACAATGGATATCTTACTCTCCAAGATAATTCCACTCTAAATGATGTTCATAATTGAAAAATTCATGTTCATGATTAGTAATGAATTCCCTATGTACACAATAAAAGAGTATAAAATTTTATTAATGATGATAGAATTTTGCAAATATTTATCAACAACCACTAATAGAGACATAAATTTCTAGGTGGAATGTTTTCTTATAATTTGACTAATGATAATAGAAAGATAAGAATTATTCAAACATTCCAAAAACATAGGAAAACCTAGATATATAGTTGAAAAAACTCTATATCTAATTCCAAATTCCTTGATAGTGTAAATTTTCAAAGCCAAGGAGGTGTTCCATAAACATTAGGGAAATTATTTTTTCATACTATTATACTAACACAAGGCCACTTCAAAAAACTTTATTCCATATTAATGTTCTGAATAATTTTATAATCCTATTTATTGAAAAGTATGATTTCATATGCATAATGTAGATTATTGGGAGAAGAAAGAACTCTACCAGCCTTGATAGAATTGATTTTTAAATTTCCATCCAGGATGATATAATCTTATTAAATGGGATAAATAATTACAGAAAGGGGGACACTATTCCTTACACCTCTAGAAAAAGAATCTTATCCTTTTAGGGTGTCGTAAATAAGAACCATGATATTTGAATAACACATTATGATTTCAAACTAATTAATAAAAACCTCATCAAAACCAAACATTAAAAGAATTGTTTAAATAATTTTCCAGTCCATTGTGTTGAATGGTTTTTTAATATATATATTTCTAGAAATATTACCTCCCATGGTATTTTTTGAAGACGGTTGACCCATTCTTTGGCAATGAAGAAATAGTCCGTAATGGACCCAACCATGACGAAACCAACCCAATTTGAAGAAAAAATCTATATTTAAATGTAGTTTATTATGTTAGAAATGATTGTGCTGATAAATTTATATAAGTCATTAACCCATTGAACTGACATCATTATATTGATATCATTGGTATCATCTACTTATTGTATCTGATAAAATAACATAGTATTTAACCCATGTTGATGCAGTCCAAATTTATAGAAGTGAATAACATGCCATCAAAAATTACAATGAATGAAATCCAAATAAAATTTTAATAAGAAGATATTGAAACCATATAGACCATGATATATATCAAGTTTTATCCTAAATACATAAATCTTAATCGTTTATTAAAATGGATGAAAATTATTCACTGAATTTTATTCATGATTAACTTGATAGGGAATAATAGCATCCACCTGTTCATCTATGGTAGATGATCCATTGAAAATAACATCAATGTATAAAAATAAATGTTTTGAGAGGGTAATATTGTTGTCCATGATCTGATCATCATTTATAAAGAAGGATAATGGGTTGGAGAATTTCTTGTTTTTATGAGGGATTTTAAAAATATAGAGGTTTTGTCTCAATCCATTAACCATTTGGATATTACTGCATCCTTTTTTGGGAATCATTATGATCTAATATATTTTTAAACTTATATTAGACCTTATAATAATTCAATACTATATTATAGAATTAATTTAATAGTTTATCTACATAATATACTACAGGGATACTTGAATAGAGGATATTTCAGTACCAAGAGATCTAAATATATCCTTACTCCATTTATTCAAATTACCATTGTGAAATCAATATTTTAGGACACTTATAAGTTCATCATTTAAGAAATACTCATTGTTTATAACATCCAAAAAATATTCCCACACTCAAAATGAGTTAAACAATAATTTTTGAATCTAATGTAAAGGGAATGAATGTGGCATCTTCTAATTCAATTTACCAAAATTGGGTGATGATCGAAGTTATTTATTCATATGTTTGTGTAAGAAATATAGTCCTAAGAATCTACAATTGTCTCATTAAAAAAATCAATATCAATATTACATTCTATAATGTTATTGAGATGCCTCCTCTACAGTATGTATTGGTAAATATTAGATTGAATTAAATCAGGCCATTATATTCAATGAATGTTCTGAAATACATGGTGGAGATGGAGACAGTCACAACTCCCACCATCCCTTATAAATTAATAATTTAATTAATGTCCACAACAATGATCCATGGACTATTATTGAATTATTTGAGTGAGTCAATATCCATCCAACGAATAATATGATCATTATACACATTATGGGAAAAAATGGATTAAATGTGATTAATTCCTATATAATTAAATAATAATGTCACATATTGATCAATGGATGACTAATGTTGTATCAAAAAAATTTGAGTGTTCCATAAACCTAATGTGTTTTACCTATTTAAAACAATAGTTTTTATCAATTATGTGAAACCCCAAATTATTCAAATTGGAAACACTATATGAAATTATTCTTTTGGTTTCATCAAACCATATAAGGATATTTTTTTGATTCTGTATATGAATCCTACGTGACCTGGTGGTATCGTGATTGGATATCCCTTTGAAATTAAAATAGAGAATCCACATTTGAATATATATTTGTGATTTTATCACCAATTGTTTTTCTTCCCTTTATTAATTTTGTAATATAAAGGAGGCTTACCTGGCTTAATTTTCAGAGTTAGAGTGTTTTGAAGAGGGATACTAACATTATTAACATTGGTCTAACCATTTTTAGTTCCCACATTAAGTGTTTTCCATTCATTAATGTGCTGGGGACATAACATTTTTTCTTGACCAGTTTTACGCATCACCATAGTGAATGTATTTTCAAACTCACGTATAGTATAATTATGATCCATAAGATTCTGATATATTGAAGAAGGATTCCAGATAAATTCAGATGAAAAATAGTTAAATAGAGAAGCGTGTGTTGTACCTCTCGAACCCCTCATGGTTTTATTTTCATGATCACAATCACCCTCATATTTATCTAATCCTCTTTCAAGTGTTTTTGGTTGATAGGAATCAAATCAGGTGGCCAAGGAATTGGGCCTAGAAAGTGTGCTGGCAAATGGTCTGAAATCCAGACCACCGGCCAGCCGGTGGCACACCACCGGCCAGCCGGTGGCATCTGCTCTCAAGAAGGAGCCACTGCCTTACCACCGGCCAACCGGTGGCCTCAGCACCGGTCGACCGGTGGCACCCAGCCAGAACAGGATGAGCTACTGCCTCACCACCGGTCAGCCGGTGGCTCCTCCACCGGTCAGCCGGTGGAGCCTGGACCAAAGGCCTTCTCCTCTGCCAAGGCACCGGCCAGCCGGTGGCCCTGCACCGGCCAGCCGGTAGGCCAGTCAAACTAGCCGTTGGGGTTGACCAGTCAACCTCCTTTTGGCTCCCAACGGCTCCGAAGACCTCTCCAACGGCTCCGAAGCCTCCCCAAGGGTTCCTAGCCTATAAATAAAGGCCAAGGAAGCCCCGGACAACCACCAGAACTATTGTGAAGCCTACGGACACATTTCTCATCATTTGGCGAACCTCCGGCGGACTTCCTCCAAGGAACCCCAAGAGCTCCAACAACTTCCACATCCAAGGAGCTCCACTCAAGAAGCTTGGGAGAGCACGCTCATCAACTCCATCATCCATTGGCGCCCGAGTCTTCCCAATTACGGGTTTTATTGCATTTATTTATTTTGAGCTTATAACTGGGTTTGTGCCTACAAACCCCAACCCTTTTCTCAACCTCCCTTTCTTTTGGGTTTCACATCACCACTAAGGTGTGAAGAGGTTCACAAGCCTTACCTTGTAAAAGGCTTGAGATCGGTGAGCTACCCTTCACCCGTAAAAAGGCTAGTGGGTTATTGCTTAACCATTAAAAGCATTGGGTTCTTGCTTAACCACTAAAAGCAAGCTGTAATAGGTCCTAGTGCTACCTCAAAGCCTAGTGGGTTTCTTGCTAAAACCATTGAAAAGCAAGTGGTAGAATCTCTCAACGGTTGAGTTGGGAGCGGAGACGTAGGCCGGGTTTTAGGCCGAACTCCGTTATCAATTTTGTGTGTCTTGCCTCTTTATTTTCCGCTGCATCTTTACTTTGATTCAATTTGTTTTTAATTTGTTAATCAATTTTTTTAAAAGGCAATTCACCCCCCCTCTTGCCATCATTCTCCTTGGGGTATTCTTCCGACCCAACAATTGGTATCAGAGGGCGTATTTGAGTAATTCCCTCACCCGGTTTCAAATTAAAGATCCTATTTTTTTGATGGCTTCTACCGCTTCTTCCTCTCAATCTCTCGAAGGTTTTTCTTTGGATCGTGCTCCATTTTTTGATGGGACCGATTATTCTTTTTGGAAAACCCGTATGACCACTTTCTTAAAAAGCATTGGTTATCCAATTTTTAGAATTGTTATGCATGGTTTTTCCCTCTCCTCTCAAGATGAATCTAAATGGACCCCCGCCGACATTGCAAATTTTGAGCTTGATGGCAAAGCCATGAATGCTCTCCATTGCGGGTTAGATAGAAATGTTTTTGATTGTATTTCTTCTTGCACATCTTCACATGATATTTGGAAATGTTTAGAACTAACCCATGAAGGTACTAGCATGGCTCAAAAGCAAGAACCTACTCAAAAGCAAGAACCCGCTCAAGAGCAAGAACTCGACGAAAAATTCAAACCCGCTAGCCCACTTCACAAGAAAAGGGCCAAGAAAAAGAAAGGAAAGAAGAAGGCTTTAAAGGCATCTTGGAGTGATAGCTCCTCCTTCTCCTCCTTCTCCTCAAGCGACCAAGGTAATAATTGCCTAATGGCAAAACATGAGGTATCTTCCTCCTCTTCCTCCTCTTCATCTTCAAGTTCTTCTAATTCTTTCAATCATTTGTCATACGAAGAACTCCAACATGCTCGAGATCAACTTGAAAATGGTTTTCACGAGCTTTCTTCAAAATTTGTCGCTTTGAAAAAATCTTTCAAAAAACTTTCCTCCGAAAAAGAACAACTTCTTAAAGAGAAGGAGGAACTCTCCCTAAAAATCCAAAATTTTCCAAATGTTGATTCTATGGAATCAACCATCAAAGACCTTAGAGAGACCCTAGCCAAGTTCACCCAAGGTGAACAAAATTTGAAAAATTTGCTTGGTTCCCAAAGGGTTTCCCGAACCACCAATGGACTTGGCTATATCAACCAAGCCTCCTCCTCCCATGCACCCACTGTTTTTGTAAGGGGGAGCTCTAGCTTTAAATTTTGTAACTATTGCAAGAAAACCGGGCATCTCATTTATGAGTGCAATTGCAAAAATGCCCGGTACGGCCAACCCAAATCAATTTTCTATTCCGATGAATTTTATAGGAGAAGACCCGCCATGAGGCAAGTATGGATTGAAAAATCCCTATTGGCAAGTCTCTCCGGGCCTAAATTTGTTTCGGTCTCAAAAACCACTCCCCGGTAATTCATTGTTTTTATTTAGGGGGAGTTAGGATTTTTTTTTAAGCCTTGTTGTGTATTCAAAGTTTTCATTTCAAACTCAACACTTGGCTTTGAAATTCAAATTTTCTTTTAAATTTTCTTTTTTAAATATCCAACAGTTGGTGTCGTTTTTTCAAAACTCTCAATTTCAAAAATTTCTTTTGGTTTCAAATTTCGAATTTCAATTGGTTTTTGATTCAAAACTTTCAATTCAAACTGTTATTCAATTTTTCATTTCAAAATTTCCATCAATTAGTATCATTTTCAATTGGTTTAAAATCTTGTTTTTCAAATTTTTCCCTCAATCAAGTTTTTTGCCCCATTCTATTTTGATAATCACAAAGGGGGAGAAATTTCTTGATTGATTGGGGGAGAATCCTTTTTCATCATGCTTCGTATTTCCTTTCAATTTCAGCATTTTACATTAATTGTTTTGGTGATTGTGATCATCAAAATAGGGGGAGATTGTTGTACCTCTCGAACCCCTCAAGGTTTTATTTTCATGATCACAATCACCCTCATATTTATCTAATCCTCTTTCAAGTGTTTTTGGTTGATAGGAATCAAATCAGGTGGCCAAGGAATTGGGCCTAGAAAGTGTGCTGGCAAATGGTCTGAAATCCAGACCACCGGCCAGCCGGTGGCACACCACCGGCCAGCCGGTGGCATCTGCTCTCAAGAAGGAGCCACTGCCTTACCACCGGCCAACCGGTGGCCTCAGCACCGGTCGACCGGTGGCACCCAGCCAGAACAGGATGAGCTACTGCCTCACCACCGGTCAGCCGGTGGCTCCTCCACCGGTCAGCCGGTGGAGCCTGGACCAAAGGCCTTCTCCTCTGCCAAGGCACCGGCCAGCCGGTGGCCCTGCACCGGCCAGCCGGTAGGCCAGTCAAACTAGCCGTTGGGGTTGACCAGTCAACCTCCTTTTGGCTCCCAACGGCTCCGAAGACCTCTCCAACGGCTCCGAAGCCTCCCCAAGGGTTCCTAGCCTATAAATAAAGGCCAAGGAAGCCCCGGACAACCACCGGAACTATTGTGAAGCCTACGGACACATTTCTCATCATTTGGCGAACCTCCGGCGGACTTCCTCCAAGGAACCCCAAGAGCTCCAACAACTTCCACATCCAAGGAGCTCCACTCAAGAAGCTTGGGAGAGCACGCTCATCAACTCCATCATCCATTGGCGCCCGAGTCTTCCCAATTACGGGTTTTATTGCATTTATTTATTTTGAGCTTATAACTGGGTTTGTGCCTACAAACCCCAACCCTTTTCTCAACCTCCCTTTCTTTTGGGTTTCACATCACCACTAAGGTGTGAAGAGGTTCACAAGCCTTACCTTGTAAAAGGCTTGAGATCGGTGAGCTAGCCTTCACCCGTAAAAAGGCTAGTGGGTTATTGCTTAACCATTAAAAGCATTGGGTTCTTGCTTAACCACTAAAAGCAAGCTGTAATAGGTCCTAGTGCTACCTCAAAGCCTAGTGGGTTTCTTGCTAAAACCATTGAAAAGCAAGTGGTAGAATCTCTCAACGGTTGAGTTGGGAGCGGAGACGTAGGCCGGGTTTTAGGCCGAACTCCGTTATCAATTTTGTGTGTCTTGCCTCTTTATTTTCCGCTGCATCTTTACTTTGATTCAATTTGTTTTTAATTTGTTAATCAATTTTTTTAAAAGGCAATTCACCCCCCCTCTTGCCATCATTCTCCTTGGGGTATTCTTCCGACCCAACAGCGTGGTCCAATCCATTAAGATTAGGAAGGTGATATTATCCGTTGGGTATAGATTATTACTCTTAATATTTTAATTTAGGACCAAATTCATTGACATGGTTAGAAATATACAAAACAAGATATTCATCATCAATTAATGCTACAATAGATAAAAAAACTCATATATATCATTTGAAATCCCCACATTTAAACCATGTTAATCAATGCAATCTGGTCCTCCCTTAGTAGTCTACATATACCCCACCATTGTGAGTGGAAAAGGTAGGGTGTGGGATTTTTTCCCATTTTCCTCTTACTCAATATTTTATTCCAAGGAATTCATCTGTTGATCTAAAACGATTGATTAAACTGTCATATTAGTGGCCCACCCATTTCATAATTACTAAGGATAAATAATTAATTTCTCGATTAGAGACCCCCTTATCCAATCACCACATTTTTATTTTATTGAGTCGTATTTATTTCCTAATTTTCAGTGATCCTTAGAGCCTATTTCACCAAATTTTGGAGACCACTAAAATTTTAAACCAAATGACCCACCATCATGAAAAAATTAAAAAATTGAACATGTTAATATTCAATGATTACATCAATATTGTTTTCATTAGAATGACGAGTAATGTCATATTACCACTTGAATTTCATATTACTATAAACTATCATTTATGAAAAGAATCCATACTCTCATTCTAGCCTTTATGGTCTATCCTGATAGGAGTTCTTGAAAAAGAAGAAATGTAATTGAGGGTTATTTGATGGAAATACACCCAATAAAATATCTAAATCCTAACAAATATTTTAGAATTTTATTGATTCTGATTAAATTCATCAATTTTAATATACAATTTAGTAATTATAAGGATTCCTGGAATGATTTGATGATTTTTGATACTATGGGTGCATTTAGATCCTCCATAGAATTAAAAATGATATAAAAAAATCTCTACCAAACATGATGAGTTGAAAATACAAATTACCCTAGAAATGATATTTTCTTTTATTTATAACCAAATAGGACTAGGACATGTCTCCCTTTTAATAAGTAATATAACCACGATGCAAAAAACATGTAGTTTTAATCCTTTTCTAATGATCCTTCAAGTATACCACCACTAATTATCTAGCATCATCATGTTTGATAATATTATAGAATCTAGTCCCATCCTAGTTAAGAAGACCAATAAATCCAAATAAAGTCTCCACAATGGAAAAATCCTTCTTCCTTGGATGCAAACGATCCTATGTACCCACCACATTTCCATATATTTGTGATGAGTTTCATTCATCCTTGAATGAAAATTCACAATTCAGATAGATAGATTCCATAAAACAGTATCAAGAAAGAATTGAGAATCGTGGGGTTTTACTGTTGATATTTTAAAATTTATCAGTTTTTACTATCACCGTCATTATTATAGTTGTATTAGGCCCCTCAGTAAACCCATTATTACCATAACTACGGAAAAATAATTTTTATTTTTTAACAATTATTTATGGAAAATTTTTAAGATCAAATTTTTATAAATTATAAATTATTAAAATTTAAAAAATGTAAATCTTGTTACTTAATACAATTACATTAATTTTAAAAATAAATCTAAAATAAAACCCACATAACCAATGATAAAGTGGGTTTCCAATGATAAAATTTTCAAGGGGATAAAATATTTTTATATAATGATTCGCTACGATATTGAGTAAAATAAACTATTTTGGATATATATATATATATATAATTTGACTTATTTTACCTTAAAACCAATATTAAAACAATTATGATTTTTTAAATCCTTAAAATAAAGGGCAATTATTAATAAAAAAATTTATTTCAGTATTTATTGAACATTTGAACTTTTTTGATACCTTATAATAATTGAAATAAATAAAATATTAAAATGAAGATTTAAAAAAATAAATATTATATTTCAAAAATTATTTTATAAAATCTAGAAGAAATTATATATAAAACAAAACCCGCACAAAAGAAGAAATAACACGTTTCAGTGATGATTTTTTTCAACCAATAAATGAAATTATATTAAATTAATGTCTAATATTAATTATCATATAAATATGAATTAAAATTTATAAATGGAAAAGTCTACAAATTTCATTTATAATCATAATTTTTATGGAATATTTTAATTGAAATTTAAAAATATTATTCACTTTGTAATAGTTTGTTGAAAAAACCTGTTTTAATCACAAAATACACATATATTAAAATAAATTATAATGTTTATTTACATGAATTTAAGGGGATTATATAAAAATAAATAATACTTATTTTACTAATTATAATAATTGTTCTTTTAAATTAAATAATTGATAAAAATTAATTGGAAGTTTTATAAAAATCATTAATTTTTAAAAATATTTAAAAAATTATAATTTTTTCAAAAAAGTTTGAAAAATATAATATAACATTTACATGATTATTTCCAAAATAAAAACAGTTTTATCATAGAATATATTAAAAATATATTTAAATTATTTAATATGTTTTGAAACAAAAATTAATAAAATCCTCTTGGAATAAAATATTATTGTTATGAGTATAATTAGATTACTAAAAATTGATTGAACATTTATTGAGAATTTATAAAAAAACATTATATTGAAAAGGATATATATATATATATATTTTAATATGTAGTTAATAAAATTGGTAAATATCTATTTAATGACATAGTTGTAATATACTTATTTAATATAATAATACATCATGGTTTATTGAAGCTTGTTGTTGTGTAAAACAAATGTTATCAAAAAATATAAATTATTTTGAAAAAAAATATTCCCAAAAAAATATATTGATGTTAAAATCATTGGTGAAAAAAGTAATAATATAATAATAAGTCTAATAATCAATATAATATTTTGATTCATTGCATGATAATAAGTACTTGAGGTATAACATGGAAAATAGCCATAACATAAACATAATACATGCATAAACATATCACCATAGATCATCGGTAAGGTGTTGTATGAAATAATACCATATAAATTTAATAAATTTTATTATAAAATTAATATTTTATGTTTTCAATTTATTGTGAACTCATTATTTCTAAATATTTATTCTTTAGATAGTACATATTGGAGTTATTAGATAGAACACTTCATGTGTCGAACATTATGTATAGTACATTGATATGAAATTGTATGTACATATCATTTAAAAACAATGAGTAGATAATATATGTTTAATTAAAAGATATAGAATATTAATAGTTAACCTATACATCAAAATTAATACCCATGAATGAAAATAGTGTTTTATTTTCAATACATGAAAATTTGGATGTGTAAATAAGGGGTTGATTTCATAAGATTAACTATTTTGATAAATGTCTATTGCAACGTGTTTAATTAGATAAAAATGATGTCTAAAAATATATTGAAATAAATTATTCAAAATTGGTTTTCTATAACAACGTTGAAATATAATAAATTTTTGAAAAATATAATTTGAAAATGAAGTATTAATTTCAAAAAATTATAGTAAGGGACCCCCAACCATTGGTGGGATCTTTTAAATATAGTGATATACTTTATAGATCCATAAAAATACATTTTATAATATTCTAAGAGGTATATTAATAGAATATTTTTTCCCAGTTACATTTTTGAGGAGACTGATGAGGCTATTGGGGTACAGTTTTACTAGAGGAGTGGTTGTTTGAAGGGTTAAAATAAGAATAATTTTTTTATAAAACCTTCCACTTTTGGGAATTCTTAATTTTAAAAACATATATTGATAATTATGTTGATGATTTTATTTAATCACTTAAAAGAACTAAATCACCTATATAAATTTTTCAATTATAGATTCCACAAGACATTGAAATTAAAATTTATCATTTTATATTATCTTACATAATCTAATGTAACTATTTTTTTTACCATGGTTACATCTTGGTTCCAAAAAATTGAAATTTAACATATTAAATAATTTAGATAGTTTAATTTAATTTATGGAATCCATTTTAAATAATTCAATTTATGAATTTTGTTGAAACTAATTCAATAATATACAATGATACATATAAATGTAATTTTTTTTACAAATGATAAAATCATTGTTCCAAAATTCAATGCATGAGTTTCTAAATGTAAAAAATTAATGATTATGTTATTAAAAAAAAATATTTTCATAAATAACAAATATAATTAAATTAAATTTAATGAGATGGTAATGATTATGCCGAAACAATTATTGAATTTCAAAAATAACATCATCTTCACTATTTTTCCCAAACAAAATAGGTTTCATAATCTTTACTAATTTTTCGTGAATAAAATATTTTTTTCATAATTAAAAATAATAATTTATTATTATGATAGTATTTTTAATATTTTTAATTTTTAATAAAAAACAAAAATCAATATACATTGAAAAATTGAATTTTTATGACATAATATAATTTATGTCTCTACAAATTATATAGGACCTTTTTAATTTATCTGTTTTTTTTAAAATGTCTTTTATAAAATTATTTATTTATTTTTTTAATTAAAACTAAAAATTTAATAAAAAATTTCATTTAATAGAATGTACACATATTTTTAGATTCTAAAAATTTATTATATCATAAATTACGTTGTAATTTTAACATTATTATGTCTAAAATAATAACATTGTCTGGCTATACATTTTACCAATGCAAATATTGAACATCGACTATATCCATCAATACTTATAAAGCCCAAAATCCATAATTTCCAATAAGTACACAATTATTATCACATCATTACTCATTATATCAATAAAAAATGTTTCATCTTGTCCTTTAACAATAAATTCTTTTTTTTTCAATCACTTCTCCCCATTTTTACAACTCTTATTTTAGGAATTAATGTCAATAGTGAATAAATTCCCATGGATTTCCTTTTACATATTGTACTTTTCATTATTGTTTATAAATTTTTACTATTCATAATTTTATTTCTCATCATGCAGGATGTGTAAATAAGTATAATAAACACTCTATTATAGTACTTGGTATATTTGGGCTATTATCATTTAGTAAATTAATATTTTAAATTTATAAAATAATTAAAAATTCAATTTTTTATTATAAATCATTCTATTTAAGCATTTAAAGAAAAAAATATCAATGTTATAAAATAAATACAAAAAATAATTTGAATAATTCATTTTAAATTAAAATCACAATAATAAATATTTTTAATTAATAATATTTTATATTTTATATTTTATTATCTATATTATAATGTTTCTCATATAAATGTCCATATCCAATTACATTAATGGTTTTAGTTATTATATTATACCAATTAAAACATGCATAATATCTTATTAACCATAAAATTAAAATGAATAAATTACCATGATGATGTGAAATTAAACCAATTAATAAGTAAAATTTTGTTATTATATAAAACTATGTATTAAAAATCAGTCCTGAATATAATATAAAGACATATAAGTATATATATAATAAGGATGAAATATAGATATAGGATATCACATAGGCTAATTGTTGGAGATATATCTTAGTCTCAATATCGTCATGGGTTAAATCTTTTTAGCCTTACATAATACATTGGTTAGTCACTGGGCCCATTAGCCCCATTTTTATAAAACTTGATAAATGACTAACTATCTATTATACATGAAAAATATGAAAAAATAGGTGATTAATATTTCTATAAATATTTGTAATGATGAAATAATGAAATTAATTTAATTTTTATTTTTATAGATGTAAAAGTGAATTTATAAAAGAATTCCTTGATAATATTTGATGTTAACCAAATCATGTATCTATTTATTCAATTTTATTGTGGCATGTCTATAAGGAATCTTATGTATATGTTTTTCATTAAGGATACTATCAATAGAAATCACCTGTATAATATGGTTGATGTCAATATTGTTCTTTAAGAAACACTCAAATGAATTCATAGGCAATATTTATGTCATATATTGTAAGGATTCTTTTCCTCCTGATAGGTCATGTTATCTCTTAATCACTAAAAAATCATTATCGTGTGAAACTGAATGTACATCAATATATTATTCAAATCATGTATTTTTCCTTATAAAAATATCGTATTCCAAAACCCTATCATGTATCATAATATTTTACATCATGTATTATTTTTTTCTATTATAATATGAAAAAAATTCATATAAATGATTGTATGAATATAAATTCTAGGTTTCATAATAATGTATATAATCTAGGTATTTTTAGGTGTACAAAATGGAAAATAAGTAAGATATAATTTTTTAATAATACATCCACTATGTGTCTCGATGGGTAACATTCATAATAAAATTACTCAGATATTTAAAATTATTCTACAAACCATTGGAATATATAAATATGTGAGAATATCAAGAATAAGAAAATTAACACTCATAATTTTCTATTATTATAATTGTACTTTACAACACTACTTTTTGAACATTTATCTAATTGAAATTGATAACGTTATTGTGACATTACTACCATCACATATTTTTTGTATAATTGTATTGAATCGTGTTATAATTTGTAATATCATGGATTTTTAGGTATATTATTTTTAAATATTATATGGGATTGTTTCGAGAACGAGTGTGAAATGACAGATCATTCTAAGGACCAGTGTTCCTGGAATGATGGTTGGAACTTTTTTTATGATAAGTGAGTCGACACTTATGTGAGGCTGTGGATGTTTCCAAACGGATGTCGACATTAAAAATATGAGGGCATCGTTGCATCCGGAATGACAAATTTACCTAAGAATGAGCCTAACTTCGATTAGCATAGGTTGTGGGAGAAATATAATTTTTGGATTTTTTATGTAACATAAAATTAAAAAAATTCCCAATGTTTATTTTATTTCTTTTAGAAATATCTCGTGCAATGCGGTGACGAGGCAACTCTTTCATTTATTAAAGTCATGTCATAATGACTCAGCAACAATAATGCTAACACATTAATGTCGCATCGTAATGGGAAGTCAAATACGATTCCATTTTTATTTGGATAATCAAATATTGCTCATTTGTGATGATTGAGAGAAATATCTAGAGAATCTGTGGAGGATTGTAGAAAACCCTCAGCGACAAACGATGATGGGTTGAAGTGAGGAATAGTTGTACCATCGAAGTTGAAGGATCTTGATGACGACAATAGCTTGACCCTTTCATAAAAGATCTATCTTTGTTAAAGGTAGGTGTTGTTATTTCATTCATATTTCCCTGTTCATGAATTTAGAGGATGAATGCGGATCAACCACGAACATGTTGATCGGCTGATTCGTGCATTATTACAGGGTGGATTTCCTTGGGATGATTATGGGGAATTAGTCCACATTGATTGTTGTTGTTGATTTCTACTCCATTTAAGATTGTAAAGGGGAGCAGATCAACATCATGAAGAGTGAAGGTAGAGGTTCATTCCTCAAATTTGTTTGATTGGTTTTCCATTCCCCTTTTTATCTCATGCATTTTTTGTGTTCTTCGCATTCTATACGGGGCAACGAACAACAAATCATTGTGCACCCGTCTTGCAACACAATGATCCCAAACTGATGATCCAGCATTGCAACAACCCTATCGAGGTGCGACGACCATGAAGGATAACGAATCAGCCCAGAATAAAAGAGGTCATTATTTGAGCATTCTTCATGCGGGAATATCAAATATTTTTTTTGGGGCAGATCGGTGTTCTGAAAAATCAGAAGCATCTTTGTTGAATCATCGAACAGAAACCCTGTCGTGGGTATGTGGTTGTGTGACATGTCTCTAAAATGCGGGTCTGGGTTATGAGTATATCTGGTTTGTGTTTCTCTTGCTATATGTTCTGTAGACATATATTTTGCATAGGTGACTACACCTTTACTTCATGTACTGCTTTGTGGTTTTCAGTTTCCTCTACTAAGTATTGATATACTCACCACTGCACAAGCTTTTCCCCCATATTTTGTGTCTTGTGTAGATGTGTGGGAATTTGACCGAGTCTAGGGAGGACTAGGATAGGACTGTGTTTTCGGATTTCCCTATAGGGAGAGGAATTATTTAGGCTATGAGTATCAGTCCTATTACCTATTGTGTTTACAGGTTGGACTTTTCAGTTTTCAGAATATTTGTTTGGTGGGCTTGTATTCTATCCTAGTTTACTTTCAGTACATTAAATCTGGTCGTACTCTGTTGGTTGGGTTTAGCTGTATGCATTATTTTTTTCCCATAGTGTTGTTTACATTTCATCATTTGTTAGCTTGGAGATGTGTGATAGTGTACATGTGATTCGTCAGTTCCTCCCATGTTAGTAGTATTCCTACTCGGTGCTAGTCACCAGCCCTTGGCCTATTTGAGGCAGGATTGGGGGGTCATGGAATGGGCCCCACTTGGATAGGTCGTGACATAGTGGAATCAATGGTGACCAGTTCTACCATAGGACCAATAGTCAGTGAGATGGGTTTGGGGAAACATTGTTTACTGTTTCGAGTTCAGATATCAGGCTAGAGACTCCAGTGTTGGTGTGGCGACTGACGTATCCAAACACCAGGACTCTGATAACTTACTTTTCGACTCGATGTTCAAAAGCACTAGTTGTGGGGAAATAAAATAAAGGTGCATGCATCGTGTAGGAATGGGTTGTGTTTTTCATGTCCTTAGTGTCATATATCTGTATATACTCATTGACCATGGTACATCTTCTTTCATTACAGGATGCCTCTGCGACACATACCTACTCGGATTCAACATCACAATCATGAGGATGACCCCATCAATGACGATGCTTCAATACACATGCTAGTTCCCTAGGTGTTGCCACCAGTTTGTTCACTTGCTATGCCACCACCAGTGGAGCAGCTCGTAGTACCCATAGCACCGACCAACAAGGGGCGCAGGCATAGCGCACTCCATGAGTTCTATAGACAGAGACCCCTTAGAATTCATGGTGAGCCTGACCCTCAGGCAGCTGAGGACTGGCTTGAGGTGGTTACCCAAGTTTTCTATCTAGTGATGAGACCAACAGTCTAGATGGTGATCCTAAGAGATAGGCTTCTTCAGGGTTCGACGGGACGATGGTGGATTCTGACAAAAGAGACTCACGATGAGGAGACTCTTTCATGGAAGGAGTTCAAGCAACTCTTACAGAAGAGTTATCTCTGGTTACGCTAAGAGTTGTTCATATACAAGAGAGTTTTCAGCTCCAATATGGCAGTATGATGGTAGCTGACAATTCATCGAGGTTCACCAACCTCGTCCGGTACTCGATTGATATGATCAGGGATCAGTACATCAGAGCTCGAACCTTCGAGTGAGGTCTACGATGGGACATCCCAGATAGTGGCGTGCCTCTATGAATTTCAACTTATGATTGAGTGCTCAAGCGGGCCTTGGTGATCGAGAGCTACTTGGCGAAGCAGAGACAACCGACGATAGTTCCCAGTATGCAGATAGGTGTGGAGAACCTGGCAGCGGTGAGCAGGCATTAAAAACAACGATCTAGACGTGGGAAATGTCATAGGAGGACCTAGGACTGAGGATCGATAGTCCAAGGCTCTCAGGCTGGATCCATTCATCCTAGGGAGAAGTGAGGCTACTCGTGTGATGGTAAGGGACATCTCTCTAGAGATTGCCCGACCCATCGAGCTGCTGACAGGGAACCAGTGGATGGGCCACTGTTGTAGAGGCAAAGAGTGGAGCAGATAGACCCATCAGGTGATGGATGTGGTAGAGGAGCAGAGGGAGTGTGCGTGGTGGAAGATGCTTTGACTTACATCCACCACCACCCCTAGGTGGTCCGCACCAGGCTTAGGGAGCTAGGGGATTGGAATGAGGACAACTACATGCAGTCGATGCTTACAACTCAGGGACTCCAGGGATGATTCGATGTATGGTATGAGTCTCTTCTATAGTTGATGTCATACATAGCCACTTGTCTTGTACGTAACCTTGAGATTTTGGTAGAACTGTTGACTCAATTCAAACGCTTGGAGAAACCTATGGGAGGAGACTCAATGATCACACACCTTTGCAGATAGTGTGATCATACCCTTGGAGGCGAGAGTTTCGGTTAGAACCTCTTGGTGGTAGCATCGTGGCCTTACAACGTCATTCTCAATATGGATTGGTTTTCTTCTCTCCATGTCTATATTGACTTATTTAGGAAAACAGTGCGGTGTGTCCACTGTAATGGAACGAGGTTTTACTTTGTCATAGAAAGGGAATCCCAGATAGTGCAGAATGGGATTATGCATATGAGTGTGTAGCCAATTGATCATGAGTTTGCTAGCATTTCCCTCAGAGCACTGGATGTTGTGAGCTCTCAGTTCCCATCAAAAGTGAGGGAGTATGAGGATGTATTTCCCAATGATGTTCTAGGGTTACCTCCCAACTGGGAAATCTAATTCTGCATCGACATACACCCCGAGATGACACTGATTTCATCATCAGTATATCAGATGGATCGGGCAGAGCTTCGCGAGCTGAGGGTGCAATTTGAAGAATTATATAGTACGGGTTTTTTGAGACCTAGAATTTCTCCCTGGGTGGCCCCAATCTTGTTTTATAAAATGGAAGACGGTAGTATGAGGTTGTTCAAGGATTACTAGTGCCTGAACTAGGTTAGGGTGAAGGATAAATATTCGCTACTAAGAATTGAAGACCTCTTCGACCAGCTAAGAGGGGTATAGTGGTTCTCGAATGTTGACCTTTGATTTGGCTATCACTAGTTACGAGTACATAATGACGACATATGAAAAAGAATTTTAGATGCCGCTACAGTCACAATAAGTACATGGTGATACCTTTCAACGTGATGAATTCCCCTGTAGTCTTCATGGGACTGATGAACCAGATCATCCAGCCGTAATTGGAATGGTTCATAGTGGTATTCATCAACAACATCCTTGTGTACTCGACGTCATGGGAGGAGCATGAGAGACACTTGCAGATGGTTTGAGACGTACTTTGGGAGCACCATCTTTTTAGGAAGCTCTCAAAGTTCCATTTTAGGATTCAAGAGGTCCACTTTCTGGGACATGTTATCTCAGCAGATTGAGAAGTTGTAAACACAACCAAGGTGGAGGTAGTGTTAGCATGGGAGGAAGCTTGAAGAGTGATAGTGGTACGATGCTTCCTTGGATTTTGATGATATTAATAGAGATTCATTCCTGAATTCTATCGGATATCAGCACCGATGACAGCCTTGACCAGGAAAGGGAAACCATTCGTATGGATGGAGATGTTTAAGCAGGCTTTCGAATAGTAGAGACAGTTTTTGACGAGCACCCCGGTCGTGAGATTTTCGGAGGAGGGTTTAGAGTATATAGTTTTCCATGAGGCATCAAGGATCGGGATTTGCTGTGTCCTGATGCTGAGGCAGGCGATGATCAATTATGGTTCGTGCCAATATAGGCCACATGAGAAGAACTATGGGACCCATGATTTTGAGTTGGTAGTGGTAGTCTTCACATTGATGATGTGGTGACACTACCTTATGGGACAGTAGTTTATCATCTACTCTAACCACAGGAGCCTCATGTACATATTTTCACAGAAGGATCTAAATCTAAGGAAGATGTGCTGGCTAGAGTTCCACAAGGACTATGATTTTGAGATCATCTATACTCCTAGAAAGGTGAAAAAGGTGGAAGATGTTTTGATAATAAGGTATATCTCAAATATTTTGAGAAAGACGACATGGAAATTAGCCACATTGTAGATTTCCTTCATGGACAGAGACGATACATCCTACCAGGATTCGATGGTTTTCACCCCTCCACTCTTACAAAAAGTTAGGGAATCACAGCTTGGGGATGTCGACTGTGAGGCTTTACGTGCTCAGTTATCCACATGACAAGATCATGAGGGATATTCAAATGGTAGGGAGCACATACTTCATTTTAGATGATGCACTGTTGTACAAGTGGTGTTGCAGGAAGGGGTCCTGAATGAGTTTTATAAATCTCCTTTGGCAGTACATCCCGGAGTGGTTTAGATGTACCGGGAATTTCGAATACAGTTCTTGTTGTTCTGCATGAAGCAGGAAGTAACAAAGTTCATTTCCCAATGCCTCACATCCTGTAGGTGAATGCTGAGAACCAGGTTCTAGTGGGATTAGCTCTCCCCTAGGAAGTTCTATAGTGGTAGTGGGATGGAATATAGATGGTCTTCATGACAGGCTTACCAATGACGTCGAAGGGGCTTGATTCCATCTACATGAACGTTGGCAGACTCACCATGTGAGCCCACTTCCTATCTATTAGGAGAGCACTTTGGAGTGGGAGTCTCAAATCTGTGCCCAATATCCACATCTTTTTAGTAGCCTTTGATTTATCTTTTCGGGGACATAAATCCTCATGGTGGGGAGAATATAATGGCTCAGATTTTTTTTTGTGTATTATTTTTAAATATTATAAGGGTTTATTTCAAGACCGGGCATGAAAAAACCACATTATTATGAGGCCTAGTAAGCCCGAAATGGTGGTCTGAACTTTTTTTATGTTAATTGAGTCTGTACTTATGTGTGGCTTTGGAAGTTTCCAAACGGACGTCTGAATTAAAAATATGAGGGAACCGTTGGATCTGGAACGATAAATTTACCTATGAACGAGCCTAACCACGACTGGCATGGGTCGAGGGGGGATGTTAATTTTCATTAATTTTATGTAAAATAAAATAAGATAAATTCACAAAGATTATTTTATTTCTTTTGGAAATATCTACTGCAGTGCAGCAACAAGGCTTCTGTTTATTTAATTAATGCAATGTCATAATGACTAAAAAACAAAAATGTTGGCACTTTAATTCTTCACCGTAATGTGATGTCAAATATGTTTCCCTTTTTATATGGATAATCAGATATTTCTCTTTGGTGATGATTTAGAGAAATCTATGAAGAATACACGAAGCTTTGGTGCAAACCCTCAATGAATTATGACTACGGGTCAATGTGGGGAATTGATGCGCTAAGGAAGATGAAGGATCTCCACAAGAATGGAAATGTAACCCTATTGCCAATGATCGATCCTTTCATAAAGATAGGGGTTGTAATTTAATTTTTATTTCCCCGTTCTTAAATTTAGATGACGAACACAGATCAACCACAAACATGTTGATCTATGGATTTGTACGTTCTGGCAGGAGGGATTTATTTTGGATGATTATGTGGAATTAATCCATGTTGACTATTTTTGTTGATTTATGCAATGTTTCAGACAATTAACAGGATAAGATCAATTCCATGATGAATGATGGTGGAGGTTCATTCCTCAAATTTGTTCGATTGGTTTTCCTTTCCCATTTTCTTCTCGCTCATTATTTTAGTTCTTTAAGTTCTTTAATTGGTGATGAACCACATATCATTGCACACCCATCTTGCAACACAACAATCCAAAACTAGAGATCCTACATTACAATGACCCTTTGGAGGTGTGAAGGCCTTGACGAATGACGAATCATCTCAGATCGAAGGAGGCCTTTACTTGAGTGTTCTTAACATGAGAAGATCAAAACATGTTTTCATGGCTGATCGAAGGTCTGAAATCATCGGAGTCATCTTCATGGAATCTTAGAACTGAGTCTCTAATGGGGGTATGCAATTGTGTGACTTTTCTCGAGACTATGGGTATTAGTTTTGAGTATTTCTGGTTAGTGTTTCTCTTGAAATAAGTACTATAAACATATAATTTGTATAACAAATTGTTCCTTTACTTCGTGTTCTGCATTGTGGTTTTCATGGTCCTCTACTATGTATTGTTATACTCACCTCTGCATGGGCTCTTCCAGCACTTGTTGTGTCTTGTGCAGACGAGAATCCTTTGGACAGAGTCCAGGGTGGACATGGATAAGACCAAGCTTTCTGAGTTCCCTACAGGCTGAGGCGTTCCTTCATATACAAGCAGTAGTACCAGTACCTCATTGTTTTTATAGGTTGTACTTTTTAGTTTTTAGAATTTATGTTTGGTGGGCATGTATTCTAGCCCATTTTACATTAAGTACATTATTCTCGTTGTAGTCTGTTGGTTGGTTTTAGTTATATGAATATATTTTGTTCCATAGTGTTTTTAAATTTCACCATTTGTTGGCTTGGAGATGTGTGCGTGTGTATAGGTGCTTAGGCAATTCCTCCCGTGTTAATAATATGCCGACTCGGTGCTAGTCACTATCCCCGACCTATTGGAGATGGGCATGGGTAGTCACACCGCAGGCCCCACTGGGATGGGTTGTGACATAATAATTTCAATAATTCTTAAAATATTATTGATGAAGAATTATATAGTAGTGAATTATTTCATTCCATTGAAATATTGAGCCTTGTGTCCCCTTTCAGTAAATATTAAATTGATTCTTATTATAATTAATCAAGTAACTAGGTGATTTATTCTTTAATTATTAGGGGTCTTAAATCACATCTATCATTTCATCATCTTTTACAGATTTTTTTTTTATTTCACTGAACCCATAATTTAATTTTTTCTCTTGAACTAATAAGGCATATAAAATTATTACCTTATCTTGTTGTGACATGATTAAATGTTGTTATATGATGAACATGTAATGATATTCTGTTCCCTATGTCGACTCATGATAAAAACAACACTAAAATAGTAAATCAACCAACCTGGGTCATTTATATACTCTTCTTCATATATAAATAACATTACAAATTTTTCCTCATACTAAAAAAATTATTATCTCTTAATTTTAGATTAATGTGAGGAACATTCACTCAATTTCATTTCAATAATCTCAGGGAATGTATTGCATAAAAAATATATATTAAAATGTTTTCCAATAATTAATTTTCCTTTCATCAACAAATTTATTTGTTGGGATCAATAACCATTATTGATTAGAACCACATTTAGATAATACACTACCAAAATAATCATTTCTCATGCATTCCATACCCAGGATTAAAATACATTATTTGTAGATTTAATCCATTTTTAGCTACCATTAGATTATTAGTTTGATTAAATGATTATATTCTTTATAACATTACTCATTCCATCATAGGTGTGGCATATGTTTATAAAATAGGATGCACCTCATGTATATGGTGATCCATTATAAATTGAGTTATATACCATATTATGGCCATGATATGTGAATCTTGAACACGAGTTGGATTGGGTTTTTATACAAGTAACTCTATATATATTATATGGTTGTTGATTATCATAATATATATAGGTTTAATTTCTAAATAATATCAAAAAATGAGTTATGTTGTAATCAAAAGTAATGTTGATTCATAAGATAAATTTTATATAATTTTAAGTGATCTAAAATAAGATATGGCTTTATCATAAATCCAATGTCATTAATCATCATTTAATATAATGTTTCCTATATTCACAATAAGCCTCTTCTAATATAATACATAATTCCCCAATAACATTATCTGATATCAAATGTTTAATTTATCATATAAGTAAAATGTATAAGGGATCAATCCATATCATAATGAAGAGTATAGCTATTTAGGAAATCTATATATATACATGAATCCCATAATTAAGTGGAAATATAAAAACATAGCATAAGAAATATTAAAACATCCCAAAAGACATTAAAATTATCATTAGGTATATCCTAGGTAAAGGAAAAAAATCAAAGATTTTTCTTAAATGACCTTTAAGAGTTATGTATAATGGAAGCTATCAATTATAAACAAGGCATAAACAATATGACTCAGTTGGTAATAAAAACTCATTCCATTTTATCAAATCAATATTTCAATTACCATTAGAGGATAATATCATGAGAAAAATAACATGTTTCGTGAAAAAAATCCCAATAATTGAATTTCATAAATAAAAGCGTTCATTAACATTCCATTACGGCATCAACCATGTTATCACGAATCTTTACATCAATCCCTTAGAAAATAAATCATTTAAAATAAATGGTAATGTGAAAACTAGATACCCTAATAATACAAAATTCTTGTTGTATTGCCTATTGAAACCTAGTGATTCTTTGATAATCTACATATAAATATTGAGAATCTATCACTTACACTGTAGAGACCCGAAGCATAACGTACATGGACATTAAATTACTTTTACGGAATACTTAGTACATAACAAAAACACACACACAAGGTCAGTAATAGTTTAGTGTCTTTGAAATCTCAGAATATAATCTTCTAATTGTGGTGAAAGATCTTCAACATCTCCCATAAAGATCTTCCCTTTTTTACCTAAAACCTTTCTTTATATCCTGGGGAAAATAAAATATAAAATGGTGAGCACGAATTCTCAGTAATGGTAAACAAATGAAATATCAATCATATCATATTCATAAGAACATAACATTTTGGAAATCTTAACCTGCAAAAGAGATCATAATATCATAACATGGGATAAATCATAGTAGTGAAATGTAATCCCAATAATTATAACATAAATCATTAAACTTTGTGTAATACACTCATAATCATATAGAATCATTTCTTATTAGTCAAGACTCATTGGCAAGAATGTCTTAGTGGACAAAGTCCATTTTTGAACTGAGTTCATTCCTCGATTCAGTACTGTTTCACTGAACCGGTTTAACCTGCCATTCCAGCCATGTCTATCTCATGATATATAAAATCATTACCCATTGCATTGGAGTGAGATTTAGGTCCCACCCATCTCATAATGATACCATTCTTATGTGCGCCACAAAATCATAAATCATACATCATTGCATAACCCGTGTAATAAAAATGGGATTCTTAAACAACATGACATCATAAAACAATTCATATACGAAAAGGGAATTAATGAAAATAATTCCATCACAACATAATCAAATCAATGTAATAATAGGGATAGAAACAGAACCCTATATTATCTTAGATGGAAAATATTTTTGATAAAACACTTGAACTCCATTCTTGAAGAAAATATCCTTTCTACTAAAAAAACATTTTCCTTTCTTAACATATCATACAATTTTAAACAAATAGAAGTTGATTAAAAATAAACTTGAAAACTTGTAAATGAAGCTTCTTGGAAATAATGTTTTAAAAATCCATTCATGTCGTATATGTTAAAAAAAACATTCTTCTCTTACTTTTGTCAGAAAAAGTCAAAAAGTACCTCATACGGAAAACGACAAAAGATTCCCTTCATATCATTTAGTATAAACTCAAAAAAGGGTAAAAATGGATTTATAAAATTGTAGGTTGATGTAAATAATATTACATATTGAGGAAACATGGATGAGGATGATAAAATACACCTCAGTAAATACCAAAGTATAAACAATCTCGGATAATAATGAGATTGTGATATATACCTTACCTTAGGTCCGATTTGCTTCGTATGTGTCCGAACCTCCTATATAAATATTTAAATAATGTCATTGACTTATTCCAGAATCATACTAATTGTTATGATATTATATATGGTTCACTTATGACATTATATTACCCGTTCTTTTGTAAATTCCATGTTAAAGAGCGTTTTGGGTAAAATCATTCCGTTTGTCCTTCGTGTTTTGACTTGTAATTATTCATATCATTACTTAGATAACGATTAATTAATTCCAGAATATAAAACATGATTTATATATAATAAATATTCAGAATATACATATATTTTATAGATCAGTAAATGGAAAGAAATACACCGTTCATGGAGACGGTAGGCCGTATGTATGCATGAACACTGTTTTCGTTTCCTTATTGAGTTGAATGGAATTAAGTAGATGACATACATAAATATACACATAAATCCAGTATAATTATTATGTCATATATTTCATGATTAATTATTATATATACTTTATAATCATTCATGAATGGTTAACGTGGAGAATGAATCTCATAGCGTCGTGGAGACGGTAGTCAGTACATATGCACGCGTGATGATATCGTTCTCATGATCGTGGAATTGTATTGGATTGTATGTATACTATTTCAGAATAAATATCACTTTACAATAATCATTTATAGTTATTATTTACTCCATTATACCCATCCACGTAAGGTGGTGGTGGAAAATAGATTACACTACGGCGTGGAGACGATATTCCGTATGTACGCACGCCCAGTGATTTCGTTTTCCATAGGATGGATAGATGTTGAAATTGGGTTGTTTCATACTTATAATAACATATCATTATATGAGTGACACTGATGTTATTACTTCATAATGAAAAAACCTATTCAGAAGAAGTGGAAGAAGAAATAAAGTTGAATGAATCAGTAACGGACATTACCTCTTCTTTGAAGCGCCTCTTTGAGTCCTCCTCTTAGGGCACTAAAATTGGTCATTGAAAAATACCAGGACCTCTAGTATGTATTCTAGGGATGTGGAGAAGAGAATTTGGCAGGGTTTGGCTGAGATGGAAGGCTCAAAGTGGTGTGAGGAAGAGAGGGAGGAGTTACCCTTTTATAAGGGAGGAGAGGGGCACCTTTGGAATAACAAAAACTATTATTTTATTATAAAGTCAAATTCGGTTTTTAATAGCTTCAATTTCAAATATTTCGAATATAAGGTGGGGACGGGTCGAAATACTCTCATCTAATAGAATTTAGAAATGTTTAGGTCATTATATTAACCTTATCATTTAGTTTTAACTCTTAGTTAATTAAATTGACATTTACCATGTCACTTTGTATTTTTATATTATATTGTAAATAATCTTACCATATACATCCAAGAGACCCCAAGTGGTCCATTAATGATACACATATCATGATATAAATATATTTTACTATGTGTAGATTTTTAGGAATAAAATAACAATCAATAATATAATATTTGTTTTAAAATCTAATTTATGTCAATTTTGACACTATTTAGTAATTGATTTTTGTAAAAATCATAACAGAATGATTAGTTCAAAAAAAGTTAATTAAATCAGTACTAACATGTCATATTAACCTAGAAAATTAGTGTAATTCATAAAAAGTCTCAAATTAAATTTATTTGGTTATTTATAACATCAAATATGTCAATATTTTATTAATAAGATAATTACTGCATCATCTTTGTGTCATAAATAAATTAACTTATTTAAAGCCTAAAAATTAAAAATAAAATATAATTATATAGGAATTATTTATAGCTTTCTAATTAATATTTATAGTCGAATTTATCTTATGTATAACCCAATATTAAAAATGATTTACTTATTAAACGTTGATTTTAACTATTTTAACCCTTTTTTAAATAAATTAGTAATAAATTTCCTTATCTAATCCATGTGAGCCTAAATGGTCATATATTAATCCTAAGATTGTTTTTGGTCGAATTACACTTATCCAATAGAATTAGGACATGTGTTAGGGTAATAATAATATCATTTTTACCCTTAATTACCCTATTTACTTTTAACCGTGGTAAAAAAAAGTAAAAAGTTAATATTGATCAAAAATTATTTTCATCTCATTGAACCAAATTTTAGTCCTTGATATTAACTGTGTCTCCCAGATTTTCGAAATTTCAGTCATAGAACCGGTAAAATTATGTTTTATAAAAAAATTCATTTTTTTTTAACTACCACTTAGTGGTTTCACTATTCATCAAAAAATGAATGTTTCCAGAAAAATACCAAAAAATAGGCCTAAGTTATATTTGATATTTTGAACTCAAAAATGATGTCTATTTTACCAAATTCAAAACGTATCAGTTGAATTACTTAATTTAAAAAATAATTTCCATCGTCAAAACAAATAGCGTGTTCTTAAGAGATAATAACTGTCAAAAGATTGACACATGTTTATGTCTGGTTTAAACGTGAAATTACATCCAATGACCAAAATTGTATTAAATTGTAAAAATATATTCTAAATATACTTTAAATCCACTCAAATTAATAATTTATCACTATTAATTATTTCGATTAAAAAGGTTGTTTTTAATTAAAATTTAGTAATTTTCCCTATTCATCAGAAAATGAATGTTATCCGAAAAGTACCAAAATTTCACCCTAAGATAATTTAGATATTTTGAATCGAAAAATGATGTCCATTTTGAAAAAAATAATTTACAAAATTTCAAAAACTGGTTATTTCTATTCATAACGGCTAGTTTTAATAATATTTTTATAGCACATTATTGTTTAGTGAAACTTGTTATTGCGTACTACACATGCTATCGAGGAAGGTCGTGATTGCATTTAATGCAAGGCATGTCAAGTATGCATTTTGTTCAATATCCTTTTGGTGTAGCGCACAACACAAGACATTAATGAAATTAAAAAGAATATTTTTCATAAAATCTGGGGGTGTTACATTCTACCCCCCTTAAAATGAATTTCACCCTCGAAATTCATCGAGGTTGTAAATGGTTTACTACTCGAAAGTTTACTTAATATAAACCTACATCGTAAAAATGAATACCAAAACAAATCATTAAAAATAAAATTATGAAACATAATGGTTACCCAAATAAACTAATCACTGGGTTTCCACATAGGTGAAAAATATGGATATGGAAGATAAATCTAACCATCATGTTCTGATGGAGAGTGGTAGAGAACATGGCTATAGAAAATCCAGCAATCACAAAACCATAAATTTTTGATGATCAAAGGTACCATTTTATTCATCAGATATAAGAGCACTAGGACAACATTTTTGGTTTTCAAGATCATTTCCCTAAAGTTGATGAAATTGGAATTACAAGAAATACTTTCATGATTTTGGTATAGTCTCACCATTGGTCATTATTTGGACAATTTACACTTCATCTCTTAATTAAATGATGTTGAATGTGTCATTCGTGATGTGTTAGCATATCATGTGATAGAATGATGGGTCATTCCATCTGTCTCAAACAAATGGTTAGAAAAGTTATAAAAAAATACATAAGTCCATATATAGTGAGATTACTCATATATGGTTCCTAAAATGGACTTATACTTCTTATATTATACTTCTTAATATAATAAAACTAGTTTATACAAAACAGGTACTTCCTGTAGTCCAGTGGTTGGCGATAAAGGCTAGTCACACATCAGTTGTGGGTTCGATTCCCACAGCTTTGTCCGACGCGATGGGCTGTCGCCCGTCCTGCAGGTTGTCCTTTTTCTAAATCTATATTACTATAACATCCCAAAAAAAATATCGAAAAAACTTTTATCCTTAAACAATATTAACTTATGTCCAACATAATCCATTCGAATCTTTAGGCTTATCCAAAATACTACTATCCAATCTCATATTATAGTGAAAACGATTACCAAAGGGTTCATAAAACTAGCATGTTAATACCATCATTGGTCCCCATATATCATGAGATATGTCTTGTTGGTCACATTCCAAACATTCTAAGGACTTAATCATGTATTCTATTGAAAAATGAATACCCATTGAACCTTAGTGAAAACATGAATGCAGTTAAAAGTTAACACATTCCACATACTAAAATCCTCAAAATTATATATACTCAAACCATGATATCACTTAGTCCTTATATAAATCATGAGTTCATTAATACCTTCAAACATTTCATTTTATCTTTTTCCCTTCATTATGCGAATATCATCTTTTTATTTTCAAAAATATCTCAATCACATTCCATGGTTACTGGTAACATAAAATTATTGAAAACCACAATAGACCAATACATAAATATTCAAATATTCCATGATACTATATAAAACATTATTTTGGAATCCCATTACATAAACACTTAATCATTCCACCACATCATTGTCATATTCAACATCGTCAATAGTGATCGTATGTGACTTCCCTTTGTCCTTTGCCTTAAGTGGTTGCTCATGTCGATCATCATTAACCCTTGGATTAGGGAATTTATTAGAATAATGACCCATTTCCTTGTACTTGAAACATTGAAGTGTTGGTGGTGCATTCTCTGCATTCTTTTCTTTATTCACATCATTAGAAACCCTTTTTCCATTACTTCGACACTCAGCTGCTCAATGACCTTCTATTCCACACTTAAAACATTTTCTAGACCCATTAAGACAATCTCCACCATGCTTCTTTACACACATGGAGCATAAAGAAACATTCATATTCTTTTCACCATTATTCTAAGATTTCTCCTTGAACTTTAGCATTCATTTCTTTTCAAAACTATGAGATTGATAAGTAACACCAACTTATATTTCTACCTTGATAGAACACCGCAAAATTTCATCATAGATACTGAAGTCTCTTATAGCTAATTCCCTTAAAATATTTGGTTTTAAGCCACTGAAGAATCGATCAACTTTACTTTCAGTTTGGATGATAAATTCAGATGCATAGCTTGAAAGCCTTGTAAAATTCTCTTCGTATATACCAACAGATTCATCATCCTTTTGCTATAGTTCAAGAAACTCCTTCTCCATCTTTGTTCGAAGAATAAGACGGAAGTACTTATTGAAAAATAAGTTCTTGAACTCATCCCATTCCATGGAATCAATTTCATCTCCTGGCCTCATATTCTTGATAAGATTCCACCATTGATTAGCATCACCTTCCGAATGATACACTGCTAAGATGACTTTATCATGTTCAGAACATTGAAGAACTAAAAATATCTTTTCAGTAGTACTGATCCATTTTTCAGCAACAAGTGGATCAGAAAACCCACTGAAAGAAGGTGGATGTTGCCTCATGAAGGACTCAATAGAATATTGTTCCCTTCTATGCTCATTTATAAGTCCAGAATGATTCATAGCTTGTGTAAGTATAGAAATAAGATTTTGCACTCCATATCCAATAACATTTGTTTGTTCAGGAGGAAAATCATTGCATTGTCAATTACATTGATCAACACGGTTCCTTCGAGTTCCAACCATCGTCTAAAACCCAACAAGAATAGTGTGAGAGGCAAATATCACGCTAGGGAAAACAATATAATAAAGGGGGAGTACCTTCAATATAAAACATCTTGGGTTACCATAATTATAATACTATAATCTATACTTATACATAACCTTAGGGACATCCCTAGACATACCTTAAAAATATCTCTAGGGATATCACTAATGTTCCCGCATCCTAGTTTCCAAAGGTCGACTAAACCATTCCTCCGATACAAACTGTAGAGACCCAAAGCTTAATGTACATGGACATTAAATTACTTTTGTGGAATACATAGTACATAACAAAAACACACACACAGGGACCGTAATATTTTAGTGTCTTTGGAAATACAGAATATAATCTTCTAAACATTGTGAATGATCTTCAACATCTCCCATAAAGATCTTCCTTTTTTACCTAAAACCTTTTGTTATATCCTGGGGAAAAGAAAAAATAAAAGGGTGAGCTCAAATTCTCATTAAGGGAAACAAAAGAAATATCAATCACATCATATTCTTAAGAACATAACATTTTGGAAATCTTAACCTGCAAAAGATATCATAATATCATAACATGGGAGAAATCATAGTAGAGAAATGTAATCCCAATAATCA
This sequence comes from Viscum album, assembly GCA_963277665.1. Taxonomy (NCBI): domain Eukaryota; kingdom Viridiplantae; phylum Streptophyta; class Magnoliopsida; order Santalales; family Viscaceae; genus Viscum; species Viscum album. The sequence goes on from OY728155.1 coordinate 1,375,048,864, forward strand.
TAACTTAAAACATGAAACTTTTTGGAATACAAACATAATCATAGAGAATAATTTCTTATTAGTCAAGACTCATTTCCAAGACTATCATAGTGGACAAAGTCAATTTCTGAACCGAGTTCCTTCCTCGTTTCAGTCATGTTTCACTGAACCGGTTTAACCGGCCTTTCTAGCCATGTCTATATCATGAGATATAAAATCATAACCCAATGAATTGGAGGGAGATATAGTTACCACCCATCTCATAATGATACCATTCTTATGTGTGCCACAAAATCGTAAATCATACATCATTGTATAACCCATGTAATAAAAATGGGATTCTTAAACAACATGACATCATAAAAAATTCATATACGATAAAGTAATTCATAAAAATAATTCCATCACAACATAACCAAATCAATGTAATAATAGTGATAGAAACAGAACCCTATATTATCTTATATGGAAAATAATTTTGATAAAACACTTGAACTCCATTCTTGAGGAAAATATCCTTTCTACTTCAAAAACATTATCCTTTCTTAACATGTCATAAAATTTTAAACTAAAAAAAGTTGATTAAAAATAAACTTGAAAACAAGTAAAGGAAGCTTCTTGGAAATAAGGTTTTAAAAATCCATTCATTCCGTATATGTTAAAAAAACATTCTTCTCGTACTTTTGTCGGAAAAGTCAAAAAGTACCTCGTATGAAAAACGACAAAAGATTCCTTTCATATCTTTTACTATAAACTCACCAAAGGGTAAAAATGGATTTTAAAAATTGTAGGTGGACAGAAATAATATTACATATTGAAGAAACATGTATGTGGATGATAAAATACACCCTAGTAAATACCAAAGTATAAACAATCTCGGATAAAAATTAGATTGTGATATTTCCCTTACCTTAGGTCAGATTTTCTTCGTAAGTGTTAGAACATCCTGTATAATGATTTATTTAATGTCATTGACTTATTAAAGAATCATAATCATTGTTATGATATTTTATACGGTTAACTTATGACTTTATATTAACCGTTCTTTTGTAAATTCCATGTTTAAGAGCGTTTTGGGTAATATCATTTCATTTGTCATCCGTGTTTGGACTTGTAATTATTCATATGATTACTTAGATCATGATTAATTAATTATAGAATATAAAACATGATTTATATATAATATATATTCAGAATATAGATATATAAAATAGATCAGTAAATGGAAATAAATACAATGTTCATGGAGACTGTAGCCCGTACGTACGCATGAACGCTGTTTTCGTTTCCTTATTGAGTTGAATGGAATTAAATAGATGACATACATATATATACACACAAATACAGAATCATTATTATGTCATATATTTCATGATTACTTATTATATATACTTTATAATCATTCGTGAATGGTTAACGTGGAGAATGAATCTCATCACGTCGTGGAGACGGTAGTCCGTACGTACGCACACGCGATGATATCGTTCTCATGATCATGGAATTATATAGGAGTGTATGAATACTATTTTAGAATCTAGATCACTTTACAATAATCATATATAGTTATTATTTTCACCATTATATCCATCCAAGTAAGGTGGGGGTGGAAAATAGATTACACCACGGCGTGGAGACGGTATTCTGTACGTACACACGCGCGGTGATTTCATTTTCCATAGGATGGATAGATGTTGAAATAGAGTTGTTTCATTCTTATAATAATGTATCCGTATATGAGTGATACTGATGTTATTACTTAATAATTAAACAACCTAAGAAGATGAAGTGGAAAAGAAATAAAGTTGAACGAATCGGTAATGGACATTACCTCTTTTTTGAAGCGCCTCTTTGAGTCCTACTCTTAGGGCACTAAAATTGGACTTTGAAGAAGACAAGGTCCTCTAGGATGTTTCTAGGGAAGTGGAGAAGAGAATTTGTCATGGTTTTGCCGATATTGAAGGCTCAAAGTAGTGTGAATAAGAGAGGGAGGAGGTTCCCTTTTATAAGGGAGGAGAGGGGCACCTTTGGAATAACTAAAACTATTATTTTATTATAAAGTAAAATTCGGTTTTTAATAGCTCCAAATTGATATATTTAGAAGCTAAGGTGTGGATGGGTTGAAGCCTCTGATCCAATTGAATTTAGACAAGATTAGGTCATTATATTAACCTTATCGTTTAGTTTTAACTCTTAGTTAATTAGATTGACATTTACCATGTCACTTTATATTTTTTTATTATATAGTTAATAATCGTACCATATACATCCAAGAGACCCCCAAGTGGTCCATTAATGATACACCTACCATGATATAAATATATTTTCCTAAACTTAGATTTTTTGGAATAAAATAACAACAAATAATATAATATTTGTTTTAAAAACTATATTATGTCAATTTTGACTCTATTTAGTAATTGATTTTTGTGAAAATCAAAACAGAATGATTAGTTCTAACATAGTTAATTAAATCAGTAAGAACATTTCATATTAACGTAGAAAATTAGTGGAATTCATAAGAAGTCTCAAATTACATTTATTTGGGTATTTATAACATAAATTATGTCAATATTTCATTAATAAGATAATTACTGCATCATCATTTTGTAATAAATAACGTAACGTATTTAAAGCCTAAAAATTACAAATAAAATAACATTATTTAGGAAATTATTTTATCTTTCTAATTAATATTTATAGTCTAATTTAACTTATTTATAACCCAATATTAAAAATTATATACTTATTAATCGTTGATTTTAACAATTTTAACCCTTCTTTAAATTAATAAATAGTAAATGTCCTAATATAATCCAAGTGGGACTAAATGATCATATATTATTCCTAAGGTTGTTTTTGGTCGAATTACACTTATCCAATAGAATTAGGACATGTGTTAGGGTAATAATAATATAATTTTTATCCTTAATTACACTATTTACTTTTAACCGTGGTAAATAAAGTAAAAAGTTACTATTCATCAAAAATTATTTTCATCTCATTGAACCACATTTTAGTCCATGATATTAACTATGTCTCTCGGATTTTCGAAATTCCACTCACAGAAGTGGTAAAATTATGTTTTATGAAAAATCCAATTTTTTTAACTACCACTTAGTGGTTTCACTATTCATCAAAAAATCAACGTTTCCAGAAAAATAACAAAACATTGGCCTAAGTTATATTTGATATTATGAACTCAAAAATGATGTCTATTTTACCAAATTCAAAACATATCAGTTTCATTACTTAATTTAAAAATTAATTCCCATCGTCAAAACAAATAGCGTGTTCTTAAGAGATAATAACTGACAAAAGATTGACAGTTGTTTATGTCTAGTTTAAATGTGAAATTACATCCAATGACCAACATTGTATTAAATTGTAAAAATATATTCTAAATATACTTTAAAACCACTCAAATTAATAATTTATCACAATTAATTAATTCGATTAAAAAGGATGTTTTTAATTAAAATTTAGTAATTTTCACTATACATCAGAAAATGAAACTTTTCTGAAAAGTACCAAAAATTTACTCTAAGCTAATTCCGATATTCTGAATCCAAAAATGAAGTCCATTTTGAATAACGAAATTTACAAAATTTCAAAAAGTGGTTATTACTATTCATAACGGCTAGTTTTAATAATATTTTAATAGAATATTGTTGTTTAGTGAAACTCGTTATTGCGTACTACACAGGCAATCGAGGAAGGTCGTGATAGTGTGTAATGCAAGGAAAGTCAAGGATGCGTGTTGTGCAAGCTCCTTTTGGTGTAGCATACAAAAAAATACATTAATGAAATTAAAAAGAATATTTTTCAAAAAATCTTGGGGTGATACATACACACCCATCACATTCAATATAAATTGAATTTTCAATAGATTATGTTTTAAAAACAGCTTATAAATCATCATATATCCATTTTTATTAAATATTATTAAATTTTCCCAAAACAATATGTAATAATTATTTTCAACAAATATCATTTCATTGATATAATTTACTGAAGTGTTATATCATTTAGACAACACAAAAATGGTACAATTATTAACATATAAACCCACGATACAAAAAATATTTACTTGTAGGATAATGTAATGTCCAATGAAATTATTTATTGTGATATAAAATCTAATCATGAGAATTGTAATGTCTGAAAAATGATAGACTAGTATGGATAAAACAAGTATATGAATTCACTAGAATGTTTGTTTTTTCATTAAAATGACACTTTGGGAATGTCAAATAATTGGGAAGAAATACAAGAAAAATATTTTTTTTAAATTGGTCAAAATCTGAGTTATAAATATCATTCAAAATTAATAAAATATTGATTCCATTTATAAAGTATCATATTTTATAATCCCAGAAATTATATAAAATTAGTTATTGAATGTTGAGAAAATATATTTCATTTGAAATAACCTTGGGATTATATTTAAAATGAAACCGAACTATGATTAAAATTACTTAAAATAACAATTTGAATATCATTACATAACAATAAATATTATATTTAAAAATATGGAATCCTTTTTTTATTCAAATCATATAATTCTGAAAAATTACATTTAAAATAATTGTAATATTACAAAGAAAATCTATTTAATTTTAGGTAAAAAATAAATTAATAGATAAAATAATTATAATGTTGATTCAAATGTAATAAATTATGTTATGATAAATGAAATATTTTTATTTATATTTAATAAAATTATTTAATGGAAATGAATCTTATGAATACATGACAAAAAAATTAACTAAATAGTATTTTTCAATGATAAAAAATTACATTGTATTAAAAAATTATAATAATATATTTATAAGTATGACATTATATATTTATAAATATTATAATACTTCATAAATATTAACTTTATTATTATAAAAAAGGATTTATAAACATTAAATATATATATACATCTATATATATTCAAAAAAATTATAGTATTTTATAAAATCAATATTTTACACTATTCATTCAAAAAAAACAATTAAAAAATATATATAAAATATACATCTTATATCAATTTGTTATAATGTCATCATGTGGGAAATTAAAATTATGAAATTTTATATATTAAATGTATTAATCTTGATTTTACTTACATTATAGAATAATGAAATGTGCATTATGATATTTTTTTCATTATCATTATATAATTGAATCATATATGATACAAGTAATACTCATGAATAATTACATGGAAGTAGATTATAAATCACATAACATAACATTTGTAGTGAAATATTTTTAGTTGCATTATTTTTATATAGTTGTGTAAATATATTTATTAATTATATAAAAGAATTATTTAAATGGTTAAAAGTGTAAAATATATACTAATCAAAAGATAATAAACTATAAATTAACATTGAATGAGGATAAAATGAAAGAAAAGGAAGATGATGTAGTTTATCATGGAATACACATACTCAATATATCACCACCTAAGGATGTAAATAAAGTTGGATGGTCCTCTCAGAAGAATGTTTAATTTTTTCCTTATCCATGATTAAGATTGAATGATGCCCAATAATCATGTATTTTCAAAGGGAAGAGAAGGTAATCAAAAGAGATGTTGATAAATTGTATCTTTACCAAATTATTTCTCATCTAACATTCTATTTGAATATCATTGAGCCATAAAAAGAAGATATTATGCTTCAAAAAGAGGTAGATAATATTAAAAAATTCAACTGTTAAATAGATTCATTACTATAAAATGATGATATTATAACAGTTCCTACCTTATATTGTCTACCCCAGAACTATTAGTATAGGATATAAAAATGGTTCCGTGAACTAATGATATAATATATTTTGGAATACCTCAATTCTAATAGATTTATAAAAACTATTTGTATTTTAGGGATTATATTTCTTTTATCAAATTTTTTAATACATTGGTATTGGTGCTATTCAATGGGATATAAAACGACCAGTATTTTCTCCCATTACAACAACTATAAAACCAATTTATATTATAACCATAAATTAAATTCAGAAAAATGTTGTATTAAAAAAATTACATTTTCAACTAGCCCAAATACAATTTTTATTGTTATTTTATTTTTTATAATTCATATCTAATGAGTACATTATTTAAAAAATTAAAAACATAAATAAAACATTTTTCCATAGTACAAAACCATCATTAAACTGGATTCTTTATATATCAAGTCATAAATGTTCAGTGTCTATATTTTACCTCATAAATACCAGTAACATTGTATCCATTACACCAAACACCATTATCATGTGTGTGGTCATTATAAGAATGACCACTGATATCTTAATTTATATCAAAACCCTACATGTTTTCTACCCTCCAACTACATGAAAAAGTATTTACATTATTGGGTTCCTCGTATAATGAGCACATCTAATACTTGCAGGAAAAAAAAACTATCACAATTACAACACCAGTTCTATCAAGTGTTAGGTCTTTAATAGTTCTAGCTAAAAACATTATTAAACACCACCTTTTTCAACACTAAAATACGTTCTATTGAAGGGTGAATTTATCCAAAACAAATAACTATTGCTGGTAAATATTGTATATTACGACCGCCAGTAAAAAAGTAATGACAACATTATTCTTCAGAAAAATATATTATATTAATAATAGCATATTTATATAATTATATAGATATAATTATAATAAATATGTTTTGAAATATGTTTTGAAATATGTTTTAGTAAAGATAAATAGGCATTTAAACTTAAAATATAAGATATTTAGGTAAAATGGTTAACAAAATAGCCAAAAAAAATTCATAAATAATTATCTTATTCTTTCTAAGTAGTAGATATTTTATATAAATTTAAAGATAAAACTGTTGAAAAAACAAAAAAAATATATAATATAATTTGGAAATGTATCTCAATCTTCAAATAGTGGTAACTTTTGATATAGGTGTCCATTTTTTCTCTACCAGATATGAAATCAAATCATGTGATGAAATCTACACCATGATGACTAAAGATACCCAATTAATTGTTTATTATAGGCTAAAATGACAAAAATACCTTCATACTATGTTTTTTGTTGGGGTGACTTACGTTTTCTAACTTTTGATGGATTTATTACTTCATTTATAGGGGTGTTTTAGCTATTTTCCAGATGGGGTTAAAATTATTACTAGGGATTAAATTCATATTGGTATTATGGCATTCAAATTTTATCATTTTTTAAATTTAAATTTAGTTATAATCCACAATATAACAGTATATATATATTCACATATATAAATTATATTTTATAAAAATATAAATTGATAAAAATTACCTAAAATTTATATTAGTTAATATATAAAAATTTATAAAAATATATGGATTAAATAATGTAACAACATATATATAAATATATAAATATATTATAAAATTTTAAATAATACAATATAGGGGAGTGTAAAAGGCCTTGATGTGTATGTTGAAGGTTTAGGGTTCAAAACGTGCTAGAGGAAGGGGCTTTCATGGGAGGCTGTGATTATCTAATGTGTTGACAAATAGAAGTGGGAAGCACTAATAACAGTGTTGGTGGGTTGGAAGTATTGAAAAATGGCATTGGGTGGTGCATGAAAAAAAATACCATTTAATAGTGGAACTTTTATCAGTGGTAAAAAATCGCAGTTAAATTACCTTTTATCTTCCCATTGATTGGCACTATTAAAAGGTCACATTAAAAGTGCTTATTTTATGGGGGAAAATGTTATAGGATTTTAACCATGTTTCAATTTTCATTGTTTTTAGTGCTAAAAAAGGCTCTTACAATTACCATTAATGGCCTATTTTGTAGTAGTGTATAAAGATATAATGTTAAATAAATGGATGTGAAACATCAATAGATTTTTTAAAAATTCATATTGTCATTTTTACATCTTTGATGATATTATACAATAAGTTGTAATTAATAATAAACCTATATACAAGCATTTTTTCCACTATATTATTCTCTGGAGTCTCAATGCAATATAAGAAGTTACATATTCCTAGAATGTGACAATATAAAGTGAGAAGTGAGCAATATCCATTATGGGTATGTATCCAGTAAATTATTTTAAATATTTATTCAATCTAATCCACTGTAGCACTCGGTAAAATACGTTTTTGGAAACGAGAAGTGAATAAAATCAATAATGGTACTCAATAAACCATGTTTTGGGGAATGTGGCCTGATCCCAATAATTTATAAGAATCTATCCACCATGGGAAGATAGTCATGGGTGTGTTCCATAATATAAGAAATGATTTATTGCTTTTTTATATGGCTAATTATTTTGAAACATCAATTTGTTATTAATCATTCATATGTTTTGGTGTATGATAATTGAATCACTATTCAATATTATAGAATCCATTTTCATTATTATATGATTTTTTACTATTATTATTAACATTTAATACTAAAAATCAAATTGAAATTTTTAGGAAGGGAGTAAATTTAAAATAATTAATTTATGGTGGTTATTGTAATTTCAAATTTTGAGAAAAACATTATTGAGAATATTTCAATGAATTAATTTATGACATGAAATTTATATAGGGATATTAAATTATATCATGAATGATTAGACATTGAATTATTTGGAAAAAAGTCCTTGTGGTATGATTATTTATTGAAAGCCCATAACTATTATCTATAAGACGTTTTTGTGAATGTGTATCCTATAAAACTTATTATTATACCATTAGTTTATAGTTGTGTTAATTTTGAAAATTGAATAGATCAATAAACATTGATCGTCTATTTATTCATAGGATGGTAAAGTTAAATTTCATACCCCTAATAAAAATTAGACCAAGTGATGAAGAATTTTATATTATAATCTCAATAATTGAATTTGTTACCATATATGGGTTTTAATAACCAATAAAAAGGGAATATTGATAAAATGTTGAAGGATACAATTAATTTAGAGGATACATTAAATATTTAGAACTAGAATAATTTTTTGAATGTGATTATTATGTTTTCCCAAATAATATTGAATTGAGTTTTCATAGAATTCATTTTTTGTGCTATAAATATATCAAATACACTATACCAAATAGCCATGAATGAATTAAAGGAATTTGATAAGAAAAATTCAGAGAATTTGGATAAGTGAATTATATGAATTTTTGGTTCATTGTGGGTTGTACTTTCCATCGTTATAATGAAGATATAATTCTAAATTCATATCTACATTGATTTTCACGAACATAACAAGATCATGATAAGGAATATCTATCCTCTACATCATATTGATGTCTTGTTTAATAAATATTCAGGGTTTAATTACCTATTAAGGATTGAAAATTTATTATTTTATAATTTATTATGGGAGGAAATTAGTATACATACTCATGATAGCCTTCTATTCAAGAAATGGTCACTATGAATTCTGAGTAATTCTATTCAAGAATATATTGTATACCTACTATATTCAAAAATTTAATAAATAAAATCATTAAAGATTTCATTAAACTGTATTTCAAATTTTTTAAATATAATATATTATTATATGATTCATTATCAATAATGACTAAGAAGGCCATATGACTAATGTCTTCATGAAAATGAGAAAGAATAAATTTTATGAAATATTTAACGTGTTTGAATTCTATATAATGAAATTATCACCCTTTTGTCATGTGATCACAAGAGAGTATAATTTTTTGAATCCAACAAAAATAATGGGTATTGATAAATGGTATAGAATAATTTATTTAATAATTATGGATATTTATATATGATTGTTTGGACACTATTGATGTTATTTTGATAATGTTTTTCTAGGTTATCAAATATTCTTAAAATTTTTAATCACATGGAAGCCAATACTATCTAGAAAGAATATTTTAAATAAAATTTAATTAATTTTAATAGAATTTATGTAATGAAACTAGTAGTTGTATGAGAATTTTATAGAACAGGACTTCTGATATATTTTTATTCATAATTAAAAGGAACAGAATGCATCAGATTTCAAATTGAAAAGGAGGTAGATTTTTTAGCACATCATTTAAATGTTCATGAGAGAAATTGTCTAGAGATTTTTTCAGATATTTAAATGGAAGTATTTTCATTTAATATTTGAACTAATTATAACTATTTTACGATGTGTGAAATATATACTAATAATTAGGTAATAAAATATACATTCACAAATTAGTTTTATAACATGTTCTAAAAAAGAATGTTGGTGTTGATCAAGGATTATGACTACTCAATACATTACCATAATAGTAAGTCAATCGAAGAGGATGATGGTATATAAATGAGGGATTAAGATATAGTATATGTGGTGAAGATAAAAATAGTCCAAATAATCATATAATTTCAAAAGGAAACATTGATTAATAATAAGAATTTTGATAAATATCAGCATTTCAAAAAGGCAATTCAACTATCAGTCTATATAAAAATCAAATAAGCTAGAATGAGGATATTAAGTTTTATTATAATAGAAGTAATATTGTAATGTTAAACTATGAAATGGTGTGCCACTATAAAATAATGTTATTAAATTTTTTAAAAAAATTATTATTCAATGAACCATTGGTATATCATATGCCAACAATTACTAGAATTGGTAGTGTACTGACCAATATGATACCCATATACAAACATTTTTACAAAAAAACCATTTATATAAGGAGGATCTGTTATGGGTTTAACTATTTATTATAAAAATAATTGCATCATATTTCATATGGTTCTATTGTATTATTGAAATTTTTTCATTTATAGCACCAAAGATATTTTTTTATATTAAAAGAACAATATTTCCTATAGCATTCCCCATGTCCAACCCTGATATAAAAAACCACAAAATATAATTATAGAAATATGAATGTTATAAAATAGTCAATTTTTTTGAGGGTATAAAATAAAAAAACCATATTATAAATTATTTCTTAAAATTTAATCCTTTTTAAATTAATAATCTATTATTGATGGATTATTAATTGGTTCTCGATGATAAATTTTTGTTGAAGGTAATTGATATACATTCCCAATGTATATTTCATTATGTGTAATGTATTCTAATAAAAAAATAATTACCATTGATAAATTAATCAAATAATGTTTTTATTCAATTGAATAAATGTATATCTATTTAACACTTATTATTTATCATTTAATGGCAAGAAGTTGTTTTATTATTCAAAAATACAATTTATATAATATTTTATTATTATAATTTTTATGAATATAATAAAATTAATTAATTTATATGTTATAATTTTTATTTTAAAAAATTATTATAGTAATTACAGTAGTATTTCATTATAGTCATGTAAATAATCTATGATAATTTCCATATATTCTTTATTATAATTTTGATAGTAATAATTTATGATAATGTAAAAATTTCTTGTTTTTCATAAAATAAAATGAAAAAAACATTATTATTTATGAATATTTATTTAATAAAAATATATATTTAACAAGTTATGTATTTAGTTTAAAAATATAATGTTTATTTTACAATATATCTGATAGTAATTTTAGAAATCTATGTAATATTTTCCATCAAATAAAAAAAGTTTTTAGTATATCTCTCTTAATTATGTGTATAAAAAGTAACAACATTATTTTTTTTGTTGAAAGAATATGATGTCCCCATTTATTTACCATTATCAAATACATCCAATTAAAATAAAAATTATACCTTAGATATTAGTGAAATCATATTTATGTTTATAACAAGTGTTTTTCTAATATAATTTCCATTATGTTTTCTGAAATTATATTAAAAATATATTATTTATCATATATGATTTGAATCATCTAAAATATATTAATAATTTTATTCAAAATTAATTATAGATGTTATTAAGTTCAAATAATTTTTTTCATTTTCTGGACTAATTTCCATGGTAAAAATTTATCAACTCGGTTAAGTTTAAAACATATCTAATTGATCAAAAACAAATTGGTAATTTATCAAGATGAGAAAAAAAATTCTCAAAACTCCTTGGTTTGATAAATTTCTATGATAAACATATAATATGTGAAAATTTATCAATATAGAATAATTTTTACAATAAATTGGAATTATATTACTCTAATAATAAAAGTAATTACAATTAGATCCCACCCCTAAATTATAAAAGAGAACATCACCTCACAACCTATTCACAATCATTGATCACTAATTATTTGTAAATATTTACCGAAATACATTATTAAATTTATTACCTTTTTTCGAAGCTCCAGGTAATATCATATGACCATCATAAGATAGGTTTCACTTTATGCTAGAGGTGGTCTCTAGATGTTTAAGGTAATATCCATACCCCACTATTTAATGATTTATCACTTATTCTATAACATATAAATCTATAATATTAATTCGAATATAATGAAATGATTTCTTAAAATATAATGATATATTATTTTGATTTTGGGAAACCCATTTTACATCAACTTTTCATCCTTTGAAAAATGAAAAATTTAGTCATGTGTATATACAACCTTCTATCCAAGGAGAGAGAAGTAATTCATTTTCATTATAGATTATCATGGATGGTTATAAATTATGATTTTATTATAATATATTATTTACTAATATATTTTGTATTTTATAAAAATAATACATCACCTACCATTATAGCGACCTATTTATTATAAAATGATAATTTCCTTTATTGATACATGTCGATTACAAATTACACTAATCGTTGACATTCATTTACCATGTATATCTACAATAAATGTATATAATTATTTTTAATATTCTTATAAATTATTATTATATAATCATTAAAATTAAATACATGACGAATATGTTTATAATACACAACAGATGAATCTTGTGAACCAATTTTTTTAGGAAATACGGTACAATAAAAACTATTGATGCTGATGTTAGTGATGAATTGTTAACAAATATTAAAAAAAAATATAATAAAATAATTTATATTTTGATAAAAATTAATATGTTTATTTTATATATTTATAAAATACATCAATATATTATAAAATTAGTTGTGATCAAATAAATGAAATGTTATATTTGAGGTGATGGTTTATTAATATCATTTTTAAATTAATGATACATATTTATAATAATTCACCAATTTTAAATTATATTTTTTAAATAATATCACAATGAAAAATTAAATCACCAAACCCATTTTATTCATAGAATATAATTTTTCAATTCATGTTTATCCATTTAATGAGTTTTGATTCAAAATTGATTAAATTTGTATAGAATTTTTATTATAATCATATTTAAATAATGATATCTTATGTTAATATTACGCTTATAAAAATTATATAATACAAATAACTTATATATAATGAATTAGGATTTTTCATATATAGATATTGCATCAGAATATATGAATATTAATAACATTTTAAAAAATTTGACTCGTGGTTCGTAAAGGTTTAGTAAGTTTAGATTGTAGCTATGCTATTGTTTTATTCATTAAATATCTTCAACATGTCCCACAATGACTATTAATTTATCAATAATCATTGAGATGCAATACATAATTAATTTATTACTAATCTATGGAAATGTAACATAAAAATGGGTGAGATCAAATATTTAGTAAGGCTTAACATCATAGATAACAATTAATAATCTTATAAAACCGTGCGATAATAATAAGTTAATGAGATAATGAATATAACATACAACATTCATACGCAATATATTATGTGTTTTAAACAATATTTGGGAATAAAATATTATCACATATAAATAAATTAATTTTAAATGTAAAAATTATTAAAACCAATCATAATCCAGATGTTCATTTCATATAAGTATTGTTCCTACTTTGGAATAAAAAATATTTCTTATGTCACAATAAATATACAATACCATCAAATCATAATGTTATAATAATAATAACATTTTCCAATTTATTAACAGATCAATAATAATCACCTATTTCAGAATTAGGTCGAATATCATTATATAGTTTCACATAGTTGATAAATAACATCATATTTAAAAAAAATTATCTCATGAGATATAATTAATAACCCACTATATTAGAGAGACAAATATGTCCCTCACATCACTTAATACAATTATTTTTGTTCTATAAAATCCTAAAAAATTATTCAGAGAATATCCCATTGAATGGAAATGAGATTCATATGTACTAAACACTTAATGAAATGGGTTTAATAAACATTTCAATGGTGAATAACACATTGAAATATAATGAGATTCAAAAATATTTCATTGCATGATTAAACATAGAAATTAAATGGGTTCTGCATTCATGTAATCAATTCATCATTATATAAACCATGGATAATGAATGGGTTTCAAATACATATAATCATCGTAATCATAATCCACTTAAATAACGAATAAGGATGGTAAATATTGATCATATGTCCAGTTAATCAAAATCAATACCCAATTTATTTGTCTCTGAAAACAATGAGTGTGAATGGAAACATACAGAATTATCTGTTGAAAATATCCATTCCACATTCAAATTATTTATTTAATTTGTAAAGGATTCACTAATAATAAATAAGTAATTTTCATTTAAAATTAATTTAGAGAAATATATTTTATTATTTAATATATTTTTCACTCATGATGGTGAGATATTCCCTTCATGTCATAAATGTAAAACACTGGTAAATAAAACATTTAAAATATCATTAGAGAATTGTAATAACATTTAATTTTTTTTTTACAGTTTGTCATTTAAAAACGACATTCAAATAATGTGATAAATAAGTTTGGTTATCCCTTAAATTAATTCTTTTCTAATAATTGAACAAAAAGTGATGGAATTGACAAAAACTGAAAATTTTATAAAAAACTAGAATAAAATAAACAACATGTTTTTCATGATATTTAGATCATAATATCTCATCATTGAGTTTAAATAATAAACAATCCCAATAAGTAGAGATATTATATAATTAAACCACAACCACATTGGTATCTTATGAATTATTTACCTGAATAAAAAATATAATAAATTATAGCATTTGATTTCAAGAAAATAAATATATTAATTCTATAAAAAATTAAATTGGTTATTGTATACACCACCCAAAATAAAAAAGATTTAATTATGGCAGAATTATCATAGAAATGAACAAGAGATTGGAAATACCATAACATAAGTCTTAAATTCCGTCGTTATAATTTGAACTATAGGTAAAATAAATATAATTATTTTATAAATATTTTACTTAAAAATGAATATGTTCATTTTAACATTTATTAATGACTTATATCCACTTATAAGAGATTTTTTTACTATTCTTGTTTTTAAAATTATGCTTTAAATAACAACTTCATCAATTTTTATGTTGTTTTGGATGCGTAATTTTGGTCCTATTATAATTACATTGGTTCAATAATATCCAATATTTAATCCATGATATTAATATAATTTAAATAATTTATATATTTATTCATAGTAGTACACTAATGATACGTATATAAATTGAATTATACTATTTATTGAGACTATATGTCGTACATTCACATGAACATTGAATCAATATTCTCAATTATAAAAATGAATAAAATATAAATAATATATTAACAATAAAAATTAATAATAATTATATATATATATTACTTTCATTAAATTTACTCTTATTACCTTGTACGTTTAGCATACATGATGAGCGCATAACAACGTTTTATGAGGTGGTAGTTCATTGTACAAGGGCGATATTACTCTACTCTCATATAATAAAAAATAATAATTTATATTCTATATTGTAATTACATATGTATAATTTTGTCATAATTCTCATTTAAATATTCAAAATCCAGATTTATATCCATCCATGAGGGGTGGTGAGGGAAAACAATGTAAATCAGCTCACGAGGTGGTAATACACCACAGAAAAAATCGATAGTTTCATTTCCCATTTGAGGAAAATTCATATATATATATCTTATGATATTTATAAAATAATAAATAATTATATAATACATAGTCGTGTTATTCGATATACATAGATTTATATGATTTAAATGTTATGGAAGATGAAATAATACTGAAAAAACATTTTTTTTATTTTCCACTTCTTCTGGTCGCCTATTTACGATTAAAAATAAAAACATCCTTGAAGGATTTATAAATAACTATAAGGCTAATTGGATTTTATTAGGGATGTTTGAAAGGGATTTATTAATTGATTTTCTGAAAAAAATGGTTTTCCAAGTAAGAAGGGGTGATGAGAGTTTGATCCCCACAAAATGTGGCATAGAGTACACACCTAGAACATTTTAATTGAAAATAGTGTTACAATACATAATATAGTACACTAGAATCCAGGATGGTACATAATTTAAACATAGAGGTTATAATATCTATATATGTTCAGAAATATGATTTTGATATATATCATGATCAATTTACTCTTTATCATTATAGATGAACCCCTAATAAGAAATTTTTATCTTTAATTGTAGTAATTATTATTAATGTATTTATTATTAATATTGAAAATAATTCATGTCAAAAATATTATAATGTAGATATTATTATGATTAAATTTATGGAAATCATTTTTTTGAATTCCATTTTATCAAATAGAGTAATAAAGTTTTATATTTATCCAGTTGACATGATGAAAATTTTGTTTTCGAAAGAGAAATGTTTGTAATGATTAAAAAAAATTTAAAAAAATGAAATATAAAATTAGTTAGAATGAACTGAGTTTACTAAATAAAAATATTGTTTATTAAAATTTTATTTTAAAAAAATTTCAAAATTAAATTAATTCTTCAAAATTCCGTAAACAACAATAAGGATTTCAATAAAAACTATCATTGTTTACCATTCAATTAAAAACAATTTTTTCATGAAATTTAATATAATGACAACCTATGATAATATTTAAATTCTAATTAATTTTTTTTAAATTTGGATGATAAATTGTAAAATTTTTCAAAAATAATTTATAATATAAGAATGAAAAATTCTTTGAAAAACAATTTCATGGAAAAATGAATCTTTTCAAAATGAATAGATTATTTTTATTTAAGTATATAAAATATACTCATACTATATAAATTGTAATTTATAATGATATAATATACTGTTAAAATAAAATTTATATAATTACCAATTAGGGGTTATATTATTTATATACGATCACAAAATATAATGCACAAAAAAACAGTCTTTAGGAATAAAAATTCTTGGGTTTAAAAATTGATTTATACCAAAATTAAGATGAATAATGATCCTAATGAAATAATTTATATTATTATAAATCAATTGGACCATATATAACATAATATTAAAAATAAAAAATTCAAAAATACAAAAATACAAAAAATTAAATTATTTATTTAGTGTAAATTATAGTATTTTCAAATACATTATTTTTAATTACAGACCAATCATTTAAGAAAATTTTAAAAAATTTACAATAAGAATATATTACTATGATTATATAAAATATCATATTTTTTTAAAAAACTATTATTAATAAATGTTATATAATCAAAATATATTATCCATTAATAAAAAATTTAATATTTATTTTTTAAATTATAATAATTATGGGGCATAAAATAACTTTTACAAAAAAAATGTTCTTATTTAATATGAATTAATATATACCTGTGTATTGATTAGGAAATATATATATATATATATATATTTCATATTTCGGTTTATTTTAACCAAATTTTGAATGTAATGCAACATATCTATGAAATTAACTATTTAAAAAGAAAATTTCCTAAAATATTATAGTGTTATACATTACAATAAATAAATATATTGTTTTTTAAAAAATTTAAAATTATATTTTAAATAATTGGTTTTAAATTTAAAATTCATTCATGTCAATTCCAAGTCAATATATGTGTTAATAAAAAATCTAATCTAAATGATGTAAAATATATTACAAACATCATTTGAGAAAACATACAACTAGGATTCCAAATAGGAGAACATTGGTCAATAGTGAAAATATAAACATGGAATTGAATATTAATTCCCCTAAAAAATATATTGTGATAAAGAACATGGTAATAATAATATTGAATATTTAAAACCATAAAAATACTAGGAGTTATAATAACATTGGTTTTGATAAAATTTAAGTAACAAGTCACCATATCCGTTTATATAACCCCTTTTCAATATGTTTAGGGATATGTTTTACTATTTTTATAATGATCATAACAAAATATCTACAATTTAATTCAATCCATTTAATAAAAAAAAATTCACAACCCATCCGTAGAGCATGTTCTGTGACTCCCCAATCCTGTCTCAAATTTCCCATATACAGGTTACTAATTCTGATTTGGCATATCACTAACATGATAGGCATTCAATATATACCTATATAAAGACAAACATCTCCACGACCACAAAAATCATGAAATTTAATGACAACCGAATATCCAATGCATACATACATCAATATCCCACTACCATAGTACTCACTGAAGTAAACTGAGCCAAATACACACCCACCACAATTATTTTTTTAACACAATACCAACAATAATGTAAAGGCACTAGGACTACTATATGAATATTGTAGAGACATAGCTCGGTCTTTCCAGTCTCCCTAAGTACCGTCTAGTCCTATTCCTCTTAGAACTCCATCAAATGTTCTATAATCTACACAAGACATGACACATGTGGGAAAATCATGTTAAGGGGTTAGTATAACAGCACTCAGTATGACTCCCTGAGACCCCAAAAAAAATAACAACATAAAGAAAATCATCTCTTAAAAATTATATTTCCAAAGTACATATGACAAGAATATCTAGATACACTCAATATAGACACAGTGTTTAAGAGTAAGCCGCAAAAAAATTATTACAACTTGAGATTCCATCTCAAAGATTACTTGAAGTAATCATATGTCCGAATAAACTCAATTTTCTGATAGATCTAATGAAATCCACTCGAGTGGTTCTATCATTGGTCCCATCATGAGGAATTATATAATAATAGATCACAATATAATAAGATAAAAAGATGAGAATCACAACAAAGGCCATGTGGTGATACCAAAAACTCATTCTAGATTAACAAGCTACGTATAGGATCAGTACATGGTTGGTTGGTCATGTGAATAAATTGAAATCAACTAAGGGATGATAATAAAATAATGATCCTTCTCTGGTCCTCTCTGGGAGGGGGGATTCTAACAACTATATCTATGAATTATTTCTAAAGGGATCATTATTTATGTAGTAGGAAATTAATTTTACCCAATTGTAGGGAATGAATTAGGGTAAAATTTATTAACTAAACAAGACCAAGATACATTGAATAAGTGATCTATTCCATGTATGAAAATGTACTTGGTGTGTATAGGTGTTACATGTTTTGTCCCTTGACCCCAGGTTCTACCTATTTATGTGTAATATTTCAATCAAATTGTTTCTGTGTAGTACTATAGAGTGTGAAGACATCCAAAATATTTAACCATTGAATCAGTACATTGCTCTATACAATGTATTTATGCTCGTGTACCAGTACACATCATCACTCTTGTACCTCATTCAAGTAGTGTCATGGGGGGTGGTACATTCCATATAGTCATCCCATGTACTTCACACCATGTATGTGTACTTCATAATAATCATTCCATGTTTATTGGGATAGGACAGACATCGTGTGATGGTTTCACATGTCACCTGATCCTTAACATTATCTCGGAAAAACTAGTCACTGGATGGGGGCCCAAACACCATGTAATCCTATATTTAAAATTGTGTGTGTTAGGATTTTATACAATCCTTAGTTTTTTTCTCCCCTAACACCCATTATATCATTACCTTGTAATTTTACTCCAATATTAATGGTTTATAGGATCATCTTAGTGGAGCCTCACCGTCACTCAAACCACTGATTTGAGTATCTAGTCCACTTGAAAAATTGATATACTAATTTTTATTCATTCTGCACCTATGAATGATGATGAATAAAAAATAGGAAATGATTCTTACTTAGAATCGATTCATCTTCATCATCAGACATCCATCATGAAATGATGAAAACTAATCTTGAATTTTGGATCGTTGTGCAAATAAACAATGCTCAATGATCGGTTGAGCGATATTTGTCGACTAGCTGGCAATGTGAAGAATTCCTCCAACAAATTTTTAATATAAGAGAAAAAAGGGAAAAATCAAGATGAAATAACTGGATTAGGGTTCATGTTAATATTTTCTCGTTCATATTGGAGATACAATCAAATTATATTAAATAAAAAGATAAATCTCACATAAAAAACAAAAAATTAAGCATATCTTGCAAGACGATTGAACCACAGATCATTATATACATTGATAGGTCTGCATTCATCAATGAAATAATGAATGGTAAATTACAAAATTAGAATACATGGCCTTCACTGATTCATTTCAAACACTAAAGAATCAGGATCAACCGTCCTTGTCCTTTGAATTATTCATGGAATATGAGGTTCATTGGTCATAAATCCAGGATCAGTTACCATTCATTTGAGAGGATTATCTTGATCTCTCTTCAATGGTACTTTTGTTTCCCTTGGGTTATAAAGCTAGAACTAGGATATAGCCAGAATTTTCTTTTTAAATATGAGTAATTATATGTGTTTTAAAAATAGAATAAAATAATGTATTTTAGCAATTTAATATATTTCGGAATCTGTGATTACATTTCAAAAAATGACAAGTGTCAACTAATGTTATCTTTAGACAAGGGTAAAAATAATGTTTTTAGTTTAGTATCTCGCTCAAATTAATAATTTGGGATCCCATTTAAAAGTTAATCTATTTTTTTATGAAAACCATGCATGAGTGGTATTTAATATATTCAATATATTTAAAATAATTATTCTAGGAACACTGTGCCTCGGAATTTATCTTCATCCCAACACCATATCATAAAAACAGTATATATAATATTTAAAAATAATATGAGGAATATGTGAGTCATTAAATTATCTACACCTTAGATATTTATGATCCAAAATTCTTAAAAAATGTATAATAAAAAATATGAGGCTATTTATCATGATTCAAAGGCATCCGCTCCCATGTTATCTCCTAGATATTGTCATGCTTCCACTAGAAGCACAAAAAAGTAACAAATTATCTATAGAAGATACTCTCATGTCGATAGTAAATCACTACCGGGTGATCTAAAAAATATGCTATTTCATCAAGGCCTAGATCACCCCGGTTAATAATGTATGATTGGTAACGAACACACTTCCTTAGGTGTGAAAAGTGGTAGACATTTGGTTATTGTTCTAAATATAGAGGTAGAGCTATGAAATTTTCCACCTCACTAACTCTACCTGGTATATGGAAAGGGTTGATGAAACCCATAAATAGATTGACTCTCAACCAAATCCCTATAATTCATGTCGAGGTGAAACACTTACAGACACATGATATAATCCTCATACTTCAAATGCCTTCATAGTCTATAACATAAGACTAAATATATATATCAGCATGGTATTCATCCTCTCTGTGATGATTGGAACCATTCCTATAGTTTCACACACAAACTCGGTTACCATGAGTAATGACTCTTCTAGGTCAATCAAGTAATGTGGTGACCTTTAGGGTTTCCCATACAATGAAATGAATGATGTGATACCAATGGTGGAATGATAATAGTTGTTGTACAAAAACTCCAAAAGTGGAGGTTATCCTCTCAACTATGACCAAATTCCATAATGCAGGCTCATAGCATGTCATCTATAACCTGAATGGTATGTTCAGTATGGTCATTAGTTTTGGTGGTGAATGATAGTTATGAATATTAAATCGGTCCCAAAACCTTATATAATCTCATCCACCATAAAGATGTATGTTGATAATCGAAATTAGAATAAATCATCATTGGAACTCCAAGGAGTTATCCTCTCTCCCATATATTGAGGCTACCCACACTCTCTATAAAACACTTCTCTCATATAACTATGAATTGGGATGACATGGTGAGTCATTCTACAGTCACCCAGTTGTCATTGTGTCCCCTATGAATTATTTTCTAATAAAATCATGAAGTCCATATATATCACATACCACATCCATTATATAACCTCATGGGGTTGACATAATCATATTGTAACATGGTTCTCACCCTTCATTTGCTGACAAGTAAACGGTCATGAGACAAACTCTACAAATCCTTTATTAATAAACGAACACTGAAAATTCGATTAGGTATATTATTAAAAAAATTTCCACACATGGATGTATCACTAATGGAGATGTGTGAAACTCTCTCGGAACCTCCTCTTGCATCATCACTAGTACCATAGTGTATCCTCTGAAAATAAGAATGTGCTCCCCACCATTATAGAATGCATCGTAAGCATGAAATATAAATATATAATCATGTTGGGTCTCGAATTCAGTACCCCCCCCCATGTTGGGACTCCCTTACTAACTGTAAGAGTGGAGGGGTGACTACCATCGACTATAGGTTATCTACTCCATCGCTATTCACAATAGATACCTGAAATGAGGTAAAATTACTTGATGCCTTGTTCAGCTACTATGAAATAGAATATCTTACAGAGATAATCTTCTACCACATTCTACATCCTAAGAGTATATAAAACATCAAATTCATAATTTTGGAAGAACTCATTATGTCACCAATATCTGATTTTAAGATATTTTTATCAGAAGATATACGTGAGACACTTTGTATTAGAGTATTAAATTATATACTCTCTCATTAGGTAGTGTCATCACATCTCCAAAGAAAAGACTACCACATATAACTCATGATCATTGTTCACATAGTTCTTCTAATGTGGACTTAACTACTGTGAACTATTGTAAATCACCTCTTGACTCTACATCAAAAAAAAACCATGAATATTCCCTTATTCATTGTAGGATTCTATGTAATGAAAACCATATTCTAAAAATATCATTATTGGAGTGCTCATTAAAATCTACCTAAAATGAAGAAAATAATTATGAAACATATATATCATCACAAAAGGAAACCCATAAGAGTAAATTAATTCATGGGTGCTGACAGCCTAGAGAAATCAAGTATGAATCTCTGGTAATATCCAGAAAACCCAAGTAATATCTTCACTTATATAACACTTCTTGGTCGCTCCCATGAAAACACCACCTCACCATTGGATGGGTCCACATATACACCATCCGTTGATATAACATGTCCCTAAAGATTGTACCAACATTATCTAGGATTGTACCTTGAGTGAATTCCCTATAGCCAGTGTCTTGGAGTATGTCCTGAACTATCCATAAGTATATTTTTTTTCCACTTAGGACAATGATTACACAAGGATGACGTCGATAAAGATTACCATGAACCATTATAGGAAAGGATGAATGATTTAGTACATGAGTCCCAAGAAATATAATAGGGTATTCATCATAACAAAGTGAATCACCATGTACTCATAGTGACCATAGGGATATTCGAATGTTGTCATTGTTATATCATCATCTCACACACATAGTTGGTGACATCTTGATTTGAGGTCAATATTTGGGAACCATAACACCCCTCTCAAATGATCAATGAGGTCATATATCTTTATTAAGGGATAATTGTCCTTCAAAGACACCTTGTTCGAGAACTGATAGTCCACACACAACCTCAAGATCCTGTATTCCTTCCTATAATAAAAAATTGGTGCTTCTTAGCGTGAAACATTGTTTCTCATGAATACCTTCATCTGGAAGTCCTCCAACTGCACTCTTATTTTATGAAGCTCAGTAAGATACATTAGATATGCTGGAGAATATATCAGTGACATTCTGGTGAATTGATTATTCAATAAATCTATCACTTGGTTCGGGGGGGGGGGGTACCATGAAACATATTTTTGGATGATGTCCTCGTATGCCAAAACAATTATAGGAAACTACAACTCATAACACCCAGGGCACCAAGGGTACAAATATCCAACATATGAGTAATCTATTTCACTATCCTATTCATTAGTCCATCATGTATTTTGTTGGTCTCCATTTCAGAAAAAAAGTGAACTTGGTTCCATTACTATGGACCCACAACATCCTTTTCTTATAATACACCTTCTTGGAATGCATTGTATATAGAAAAATATATACTAATAATGAAATCATAAGTCCTCGACGCTAATACCATGATATCTCAACTCATACTATTACCTCCATGATTCAGATCAAAATGTTTGAAAAAGTGTGTGATCGTCAAATTTTATTCAGTAAGAGTATCCAAACGTAATGGTTGAGTCAATAGTCCAACCATAATAGATAAGTCTCGAAATATATATATGTAGATAATAGAATGATTGGATCCTATGTATATTAGTACTGCTAATAATGTAGAAAATGAAAATATTATACCTTGATTCATTCGTAGATTACTTAGTCATACGCATTGACTGCATGTAATTGCCCCTTCCTTTGTCCTACTACTCCCAATTATTATCATGGACTACCTGGGATGGTGATGGTAACAATTTGAATTTTCAACCTGCTCATGTTTCTCTCCCAACTCCCCTACCACATCTGTCATTGTACGAGCCTCCATTCTCCTACCACTATCTCAACCTTGGTGACCCATTCAGGTTCACATTTTCTTCTATACGGCGGGTCGGACAATCTCAATAGAGATGTACCCTACCATTACTTGTGAAACATCACCTCTCTTGGGAAAATTTGGACCCACCCTCAGAGACATGTAATATCATTATAATATCCCAAGACCTCGTGATAAAATTTCTTCCACATCTAATATACTAAAATGGATGTCATATCCCTTATACTGAGGTCTCTTCCAATACATGCCATCTATTGAAAACCACTAACTATTTCTACACAACAAAGAAACTATCAACCACAAAATATCTCTCTATAACCCTGTTATAGGTATGATTTTATATAGAAATAAAACATTCTTGGATGCCTCTATACCAACCTCTCTGGAATTTCCATGCCATGATAATCTAATCATGAACCTTATTCATTGAATACATAGAGGGGTTCATAATCCTCATTGAATAATAAAAATCAATCATTATTATATTTTGGAGTAGCAAAATAACATGGACACACATAACCCATAGTGTATATGATGATAAATCCTCTCCTAAAAGGTCATCATACTCTGTACAAGAAACATACGCCTCAACATTAGATAGGGTAACTAAGCCCCACTTCCACCATGCTAGGAGCAATAAGAAGGATCACTACCAATTCCACCATCTGATCTACTGGTGTCGTGAAAAGATATAAAACTCATGTCATCACCTCATTCCATCCCAAGAAAATCTAGGGTTCTGGCATGCCTCAATAACTAAGGGGTCTTTGTCACTAAAACTTATGAATTGTGCTCCTCATGTTATCTTCTTCTGTTTATACTATTTGTACAACATGATGCTCTATAGGTGGTATGGATGGGGCACCACATTGAGGAATAATCTTGATAACTAGTCCATATATAAAAGCCATATCTTTGGGAGGATCATCATTGTGATCATCATGATGATCCCTTGCTGGTTTACATTGCAGTGATATCTTAAATAAAAAATATTTACCACAATCCATTAGTATACACAGTGATATAAGTCAAGAAGGACACGGAAACCACAACCAATTATAGTATTGTAAATGTAATATATTTATCCATCTATCCTGTTTTGTCATGTACCGTGTCAAAAAGGTAGGAGATCAGAGTCATACAGTATAGATACTTCGTCCACAGCACCACTACTGGATTCCCTGTACTAAATGTCGATCTTGAAAAAATTATATTATTTTCCCAAAAGAATACCAGAGACACCAAATGCTAATGTAGAACTGACCAACCATGACACCACTCTATACTAACCTATATTAGTTTTACACATAACACGACTCCCCAAGCCCACCTTGATGAGGCCAAGGGATGGTGACTGATATAATGTAGGAATATGACTAACATGATAGGCATTTCTTAAGTAGTTGTACACACACACACATCTCTATTCCAAAAAATGATTAAATTCAATAGTATTAACAAAAAATTAATGAATAAATCTATATTACACAACCATAGTATGAAACGAAGTAAAAAAGGCCAAATATAATCCCACCAATAAAAGTCTATAAGACAAGAACAATGTGAAAGTAATGGTACTAAGAATTCAGTCTAAAAGCCATTTGACCACACCTTGGTGTGTCTTGTCTTACTAAGCACCATATTGTCGTGGTATGCTATTGATTTTGTCATATGGATGATTATATGAACAAGAAATGACTTATGAGATAATATATCATGTAGAGGTGATAATAACAATACTCAAGGGGACTCCAAAACACCACAACCCAGATAATAAAGAAAATACAATGATCTACGAACATGTATATTTCAATAATAATAATAATAATAATTTTCAATTATACTCAATATCGATACAAATTCATGGAGTAAGACACAACCATAGTATAAAAACCTAGGATTCCATCTCGATGATTCCACGATGCACTAATCCAAGAGAACACACTATTGAGCTTGATTGAAATGATGATTTTTATCGAAGAGTTACTTTTATTTGGGAATCTTCATGAGAAATAATACAATTATAGATTCTAAGAGATTACGATAAACATAATATGATCAATAACATGGCCATTTAGTGATTTGAAAAACCCCCTGTGGATTAACCCGCTGGGTAGATGACTAGTGCCTTACAGGTTTAGCGATATTGATTTCCCATACTATACCTTGGGAACATAGGTTAATAGATTATTCCAATTGAGTCCTCCAAAGGGGGATTCTATAAATACAACCCAGGAAGTCCTCCTAATGTGATAGTTATGATTGGAGTAGGAAACAATTTGTACATATCATCAGGTAATAGATAAGTGGATCAACCCCTAATAGAAATATTCCTTTATACGGAGGACTAGAGATCTAAATAATGTATAAAAAAGTATAAAATTTGTATAAGTGTCACATTTCATGTATCATGCCCTGGGATATTCTCATGTAAATAACCCATGTCATGTAATCCATATATATGTAGTACTACACTTCATGTATTCTTTTATTGTTGTCTACCCGGTTATCATTATATGGCTCCAACCAAGGATCGTATTCTCGTGTTCCAGTTGATGGCTTCACTCACATTCCAGTGAAGGGATTTTCCTATGTACCTTGTCTAGAACCTATCATGTGGGGGAGTACACACCATGTAGGAACCCCGTTTACAAAACCCAATGTATGTGTACTTCCAATAATCCACACTGAGTTACCTAAGAAAGGCTACAAACTGTGTGACTGGTTCATATGATGTGTTATATCTATCAGTCTCCAAAACTCCATTGATGCTATAAGGGGGACCTGTACACTATGTAATCATCAATTACACACCGAGTATGCCATGATTTTATAGAAACTTTTCTTCTATCTCCCGCTTAGGACATTAATACTATCACTTTGGAATCCTGTGGCAATATCACCTGTAGCCTAGGTTCGTCTCAACGAATACTTTATACTATATTAAAAAATCATTCCTATGTATAATCAATTTGAAAATTGGATCTAATGATCATTATTCATTCCACACCAAAAAACACATAAGAATAAAATACCGGGAATCGTCTGTCATCAAAATCACTTCGTCTCCATTATCTCGCCTTTTTTATGTCGTTTTTATCTCTAATCTGTGATTTATGATTTTGTTCACCCTGAAATAGGGGCATAAAATATTATTAAATGATATTTGTTGATCTATGGTTCAATGATAGAATTCACAGGATTAATGATTAATTGATGAGGTGTAATCACAAATTAATCAATATGAATGAAACTTGGTCAAATTTCATGTTAATATTGGTTAATTTCTATTTGAATTAAAATTAAATTACATATAATTAAAATGATATAACTTCCATCAAATCCCAAAAAATAACCTCATCACATAGGAAAATCTAACAGCATATCAATTTATTAGTTGATGGTAGGTATTTAAGAGAATAAATCATCAATGAAGAATAACTGAATCAAAACATATTCCATACCTCGATTCAATTCAATCAATGATTAATAACAATCTATCTTTGTCATTGTTGTAAAGATCTATCAAATCCATGGTGCATTGGTCATCGATCCATGATATGTCAACATTTATCTAATAGGATTCTCTAATGATCTCTCCAACAGTACTCCAATGTCTCAAGGGTTATGCGGCTAACCAAGGGCTTTCCCCATAATCATATATTTTTAAACGAATAAATTTATATGATGGAAAAACTGAAAAAAAAATTATTTGATTTATTTCATTCATTTCCACGTCTGCGATGCATATTCCATAAAATGACTCCCATCAACTAATGTTAATCATGAATATGATAAACTCTACGATTTGTTACAATGGTTCCTTTATATATTTTAACCAAGAACCTATTTATAATTTATTTCACTTGTTCATGAATATAGCACAATATTTCTAGTTTAAAAAATTAGTATATTTGAAACATTTATTCCGAGAACATCATGCCTCTAAATCCAACAGTTTCTTAGCGAATCGTCTTGAAAAATATTCTTATTTTAATTAAAATTAATAAAATTAAAATCATATTATTTAAAAATATTAATATTTTTTTGTGCTACAATCAATTTCCATAATATCCCTTTCACCATGAAATAAAGATGGCATTTATTATCCTAATGAACCAATATATTAAAAGATATCTAATATAGTGATAAGTCATTCCTTTCACCACTAGTTACCATCAAAATTAAAATGGTTTGGAATTTTTACCCTATAAAGATAAATATTCATACGTATAAATAATACATTAAAATTTAAGCCATATCCAATGTTAAAGTAAATCAATTCAAAAATTGTTAAACTTAAAAATTATCCAAAAATAAAAATTTAAATAGATGGTCAAAAAATTTACAAAAACAAGTATGCAATAATCCCAAAAATATCATAAAGTGTATTTTAATGATAAAATACTAAATATGTGAATATTTTGTTCATGTATTTTAATGAATCTTGGTAATAACCCAAATTACAAGAAAATATCAATGAAAATAGACATGATTTTTCATTCAATATAAAAACTATAAGATTATTGATTATACTTCTTGAATATGAAATAAAATATTAATCACCATTAATGATAACATAACATGTGGTTGAATCCAATAAATAATTTCTTCTACGGTCAATAATGTTATCCAATTTCATTATATTAATATCAATCATGTCCTTTTCGAAACTAAACAATATTATCACATCCTCGTGATAATATTTAAGGATATATTTTTAAAACCTTGGGATTTTGTAATATATTTTTCTTTCAAATTAATTTATTCTTTAAAATATTTTTCGTTATATGAAATATTGAGCTAATGTTGCATTATAGAGACAACTGATTTTATCTTTTGTCACATGTAACACCTAGTTTATGAAATGGATAAATTTTAATAAAATAATTAATATTATAGTTATTAATTATCAATTAATATAAACGGAATGAATATGATTATTTTATTTAAAAATAAATGGTTTATATATATATTAAATGAATAATTCGATGTCTATTTATTTAAAATGGAAATAAAAATTACTTTAAAATGATGAAATATTTTAATGAAAAACTATTTATTAAAAACCCATTTGACCTCAATAAATTGAAAAAAACTCTACATTAATTATTATAATGAACTTATATATTATGTATTTTGCTAACTTATTGAAAATAATTTTTTATGATTTATACACAAGTGATAACAATAAATTGAATTTAATGTCTAAAAATATTATATTGGTAAAAACATTGTCTCTTTTTAACGTAATTATTATAAAAATAAATCATTAACACTCTATATAATATATTTTATAAGGTTAACAACTTTTTTAAATCCATCATTAAAAAAAATCTTATTATGAGTTTTTGAGAAATTTATGAATAATAAAATTATTTTGGTGAATACAGAAAAACAATTAATTTTAATTAAAATATATCACTTTATTAATATTAGGTAAAATCTAAAATTTTATTTTTATTTTTTTAAGGTAAAATTAAATAATAATATATATCAATTAATAAAATGTATTTCATTTTATTCAATTTTTTATTTAAATTGGATATAAAAATGTTTTGAGAGTTTCCACATTTTCTATTTGAAACCCCGATTTGAGGTCATGTCAATAATAATAATTTTAAATCAATTCTTTACAAATTATATAATTTATATCAAAAAATTATATTTTTTTCGAATCATTATGACTTATAAAATCTAATATTTAAAATGAATTATTGACCAAAATTAGTAGTGAAAATATAAAAAATAAATTATCTTGGTTAAGGAAAAAATAGAAATATTAAGTGTTAAAAAAAATAGTAAAGGATAGAGTGAAATAATACATGGTATAAAATATATTTTATGGCCATATTAGAGACTATATTAATTAAAGCTCCATAATAATCCACTATAAATCCTTTATTATGGAGAAAAATGGTTGTAATCCTTCTCCATTTAAAACACATATAAGTGTGACACTAACTTCACTTATAAAATTCCACCCACATTTCTATATTCTTCAATCCTTAAAAACCACATGGGTCATCTAATAACAATAAAAATTCCATCCCAAATCACCCCCACCATCCAATATTAATTTTTTTTCAAAAATCGATCCTTGGAAGGCATTTAAGGAAAACTGAAAGAGGTTACCCTATGTAGTGTAATGTACTTCAATGAGAGCTTTTATAATATTTCATCCTCAACCTCCTTTAAGACATATTAAAAATTTATTTTATAATAACCAATATATATTACATTTTTTAAAATTTATAATGAATTACCTAAAACAAAATCCACTTATATCATAGGTGTTATGAAATCATTGGTCGCGGGTATGGTAGACTATAACCTCAGGAACTGATGTCATTCATTTTTATAATACCAAAATATAGTTGGGTATTATGATAGATAAAAAGATTATATAATATATTTATAAAAATATTATACATATTTTTTTATTATATCATATATAATTTTTTTATTTCGATTCCATATAATATACGATAAGGTTTCTTATGTGTACAACAGACTACTACCTCATGATGTGATGTGACTCATTTTCACTAATTCAGTAGATGGAATATAATAGGGGTAAATATATGTTATATGCATGATATATTTATTTTATATTGAAATATGTATAATTCCTAAAAGATAATATAATATATTATTTTACACAGTTTGAGAAAATGAATGATGATAATGTTGTTTATGTATGTGTGGATTTCATCCTTCATAAAGCAATTAGACTCTCTTCCTCACCAAACCACTTAGAAGATATATATATGTATAATAAGGTAAATTATATATTATTTATGATATTATTATATTTATTTAATTATATTATATTTTATAATACATTTATATAATGATCATTGAAAATTTGAAATGTTACATATGCGTATTTATTATGAAACCGCTCCGTGATCGTATCATACTCCATATATCGAAGCCATATTTCAAGATTTTTTGTAAAATTATAATATATTTATAAATATTATAAATAATTTTTTATTAATGTTATTTATTTTATTGAATCATTATTAATTTAACAGGATATAATTTATCTAATAAAGTATACAAGAAAAATCCATTATTACATTAAATATGATTTAAGTAATGAATTGATAATAAATTGGTTATAAAAATTCATTATTAAATCAAATATGGTATGATATAAAAATTAATTTTTCAAAAATATATATATTTGAAAATATATATTTATTTTACATGTAGTACAATCTTGTACGAAGGAATTTAAGACTTAAGGTAAGGGATTTCTAGTCTCCCATTTATTTGAGGGGGACATTAGAAAATTAACCACTTATTTATTTTTGGTTGTGTATATACTTAAAATTTTAGACTTTATATCATTAATATAAATTTTTAAATGATATTTGAACTGTCACTTGAGCTTGTTTATTTTTTGGGCATATGATTTAAAAGATAACTAAAGCAGTATGTGATTTTAATCTCGATTTTAGTTTCTATAATGAAAATGTCATATTAATCATATGTTGATTTTATATTTCATATATAAATACCATTAATTTATTTTAGGATCATTATTCATTAAATTAACAGTATTTACATATCTATTTGATGATATCCAATTCATGGGGTTTAGGATTCATAATTTACCACATCAGTTGGCATTTTTGTATTAATTTTCATTCATTGAGACATGTGATCTTGTTATAAACCGATATTATT
Organism: Viscum album; assembly: GCA_963277665.1. Classification (NCBI taxonomy): domain Eukaryota; kingdom Viridiplantae; phylum Streptophyta; class Magnoliopsida; order Santalales; family Viscaceae; genus Viscum; species Viscum album. The sequence goes on from OY728155.1 coordinate 1,375,081,057, forward strand.
TTTATATTGTTTAACTAAACAACCGTGTAGATTTATTATAATGAATTTATTTATTACAAGGTTATTTTTTGATTATTTTAATTATATTCCTTCTTGGGGATTATGTTTTAATGATAAAAAATTTGTAAAGATTACATGCTACAATCTCAACATTTATTATATTTTTTATCAATATGTTTCAGTTGAAAAAACATTTTTGATCCATATATCTCCAAACATATAAAATTTATTCTTTTATAGTTATTTAATGGGTATTAGTGAATTAACTTTATAATTTTCTCATTATGTACTCATGAAATTAAGCATATTATTTAAATACATTTTTTTAAAAAAAATTCATCGAAAACCATGATTTCTAAAAAAAGAAAAAAAATAGTAATGAATTGTTCATCTAGTTTTGGATGTTTATAAAAAACAATGAAATAAATATTCATGTATTTAAAAAATCTTGTTAGTAGTTTAGTAAAAATTTTAAGGGAATATTTATTTTAAAATTCATGGGATGAAAAATATTATTCAATGTCTGGATGGCTATATAATTTCACTATACCCTTACATGTTTTCAGATATATTTTTATTTAAAAATTTATCCTTATTATATGGGAAATTGTTTTATTTAAAATTAATGATTATAAAATGAACCATCTTTTCAAAATGTTTTATCATTTATGGAATACACTTTTTCAATTTGAAAATGACAGTTTTTGAATAATTTTTTTTAAATGATCTTTAAATGTATTTTTCCATCTAAAATGAAATCCATTAGTTATTTCACTACCTTATTGTGTATTTTAACCAGGTATACCATTAATATAAATTATTTGAATGGGTATTGTTAATGACAACATCATATTTATGACAACTATTTACTTATACAGGTTATTCCTTGATAAAAATATAATGAACCCCTTTTATTTTAACATGGTTTAGGCTGTGATGAAATTATTAAGTGATTATGATACCTGAATGTTTTCCACAAGTAATGATATGATAAAATTTAATTTAAACTAGTTTCATTTCATGGTATATAATATGATGTTTGTTTTTCTCGTTATGTGGGAACATATGTATGATGGGCATTATGTAACATGTGTAATATATATCTACCTCCAACTAATTGGTTATTAATAAATGTTGAATATTTGTATAGATTACAATGGAAGTTCGCCCATTCTTATAATGAATGTTACATGGTAACAGATCCCATTCCTTAAGGAGGATACATGGATGGTCGACCCAATATTGAAGTTTTTACATGAGTGGTTATCGAAAGACTAACATACTATGAAATTATATATTGGTAGAAATGATATATGATTTATAATTCAGATATGTATGCCTCAATTCCATGCCTTATACTAATTTCATGCTCTTATGGACATGTTATTATATTTCCTTATGAGTCATTTATTATGAACTATAAATCATTATGCCATGTCTTAGGATTATAATGTTTCATATTCATGGTATGGTTTATAATTATTATTCTCAGGTTCTCAAATAGATAATTTCATTTTATGATTATGTATCTTCCCATTTTAAAAGTCTTGATAATCTGACCTCACCCATTGGTATGTTTCATTTACCGAGGTTGTGATGAAATGTTTATAAACGTGAGTTTGTGATGTTTTCTAAATGGGGAGATATTTTCCGAAGACATTAATTATAATTCACTACATTAAGTAGATTTTGTTTCGTTATTCCAAAGGTAATATACTAATTTGGACCCCAATCATGTGGTTTTGTATTATATTTAATGTTCATATATTAATTTGGAATATCCATGTATTAAAATACTATTCAGTAATATTTCTTTTAGGGAAATATTTTAGTTAACTTTTTTGAACTAGGATAGAAAAATATTGTGTTATTCATATTGATATTAAATAGTATATTTATAGGTATATGAATAAAAATTAGTTTAGGTATGAGTAAAATTATTGGAAAAGATTATGACAATTTTTAAATGGATATAAAAAGTGGTATATAATAAATTATATCCAATCATGGATAGTAAAAGAAGTTGTGTATACAGAACAGAGGTACCAACAATTAATAGCACAAAAAGTGGCACATTTTAATAGGCTATATCATTACCTAGTGCATCTAAATAGGCCTTTTTCATACCTGATTGGAAACGCCCAAGACATATTCTATAAAAATTCATGATCTCTTTACAAAAAAACATAAATTGTTTAAATAGATTATGACATTGAATGTGTTGGGATAAACCTATAAAATCATAGATTAAAAAGATGAAGTTGTGATTTATAAATCCTACAATTTTTTATTTCTCTGACAAGTGTTTCTCACATTATTCTTTTTGGTTTTAGTCAATTGTAGGAAACATATGGAATTGGTATAAAAATGATTGCCACAAATAATTTCCAATGAATATCCAAATTTTATGATGACATGGGAAAATGATAGTGTAATTATGCCAAATTTTTTATCACATACATGATTAATAATATACACCATAAAAATACCCTTACTCACAAATTAATAGAAGGCTAATATTACCATAGATTCTCAATAGTGGATACCTCATTAGAATAAAGATCCAAAATCCTATATGTCAAGAATGAGGGATGAAACACTGAAGATAATGTAACAAAGGGGAGAAAATATGTTTTGTATTATTAAATTAATCATAAAAGAATGTTATTATAATGGGGGCAGGTATAGTTTTGTCAATTAAATGAATGGGAATATTAATATCCCAATTGTAATGTCAATAGATGAATGTATTAAATGTGGTAAATATGGGTATTATAAAAATTGTCCAAATCATAAGCTCATGACAATAAAAAGAAATGTTTTTAGAGTAGTGTGTTTCATATTTATGTTGAATAGTATATGAAGGATATATGAAAGAAATGTTTATAATTCTATTTAATGGATTAAGTGTAATGTAGAATGACTAAAGTGATTATGTATTGGAAATCTGGAATTATGAAAAATATAAGGAATATTGAAAAAAAGTTTTCCCTCAATAATTTTTAAAAACCAATCTAATGTTACTGATGACCTATAAATTTGATTTAATTAAAATGATATATTCATGGAAAAAATAATTAAATGAAAGATAACCCTTATTATAATCTTAATGTTTACATATTAAGTATAGATAAAAGAGTTTATTGACATGTATAATGTAAATTGGAGAGTACTAATTCTCTTTGAACTGATTAATGATTTGATTAAATGTTTTTTAATATATCATTTAGTGAGTTATAATTTTTTTATTTATGAAATATATATAATGATATATGGTAATTTTAACGAATAATGAAATATTTATTTTTTCAATGAATTGGTATAGTAATTCTGTTAATTATTGTGTTTCTAGTGAAAACACGGTAAATTTATTGAAATGTTTGGTATATGTCAATCAAGATAGAATATATTCTCTATATGATATTAATTTTATGATTATTTGGAAATATTTAGTGACCAAAATATTAAACTTTTAATTTTGGTATGGGTACAAGGTTTAAAATTTATAGAATATTGTATGTTTACCATATTATTTCATTATATGATTATTTTCTATATTGGATATCTACTATAAAATATTTTTTTACTATATTTTGAAAGAATGAAACATTACTAATTTATGGATATTTTTATCTATTTGTTCTACAAAACTGGACAAATTCATCTTTTTGGAGTAATATATGATGCTTTTAACACCCCAACCCTAGAATCCTAGAGTCGGTGCATTATTTTAATACATTGGGATGATTGCAAGGAATCATGTTCTAAAAGGAAGATCAGTTTAGCAGGCTTGAAAAATATATTTCATACATGAATATAGCATTACATTATAAAATTAAAAATAACAACAACATTATATCCATTGACGACATACATATCCCTTAGATTATCCATGAAGGTAAGTGATAATATACTTCTTCACATCCTTGGAAAAATAAAACATAAATATGGGTGATCTCAGATGCTCAGTAAGGATAAAAATATAGTCGAAACATTCATAAATAAACATAAAAATTTATGGAAATGTATAAGACTTAAACAAAATCCTTTTAAATGTGAACTTCAACATAATATGGAAATGGTGAAATAAAATAATGCCATTTACTTATTCACATGGATATTATATTAGTTTAATAATCACATGCAATATCAATATCCACATTCATAATGATGAAATGCATAATTTAAGACACTAATTTATGTGTCAGGGCCTTGTGCCAGGGCCTAGGGGCCAGCTGTAACCAAAACCCAACACAGAGAGCCTCTTTAACTGGACTCCATCCCGAAGAGAATCTCTAATCGGACTCCAACCTGGAGAGCCTCTATAACCAGACTCTAAAATGGAGAGCCTCTGTAATCGGACTCCAAACTGGAGATCCTCTTTAACTAGACTCCATCTCGGAGGGTCTACTATAACTGGACCCCATCCTTCTGGGATTACTATCAAGTCCACAAACCGAAACATACTAATCCAACAAATCCATCATAATAAGAGGTTTAAATATAACATAAACATTCATATTAAAACTACCATGAAAAATGTAAATACTTTAACCAAAAACCATAAATGGAATAAAAATAACTCATCCATAGTCAAACATATAAAAAAACATTAAATACAATATGGAATATTTTTATCCTATTTAATCAACTTCATACAAGTGTAAAATTTTTCTATGAATGTTGACATAAATGAATTCAAAACTATTTGAGAGAAATATCTCTTTATATTTTGAAATCATTTAAGTGTCATATAATAATAAAGAAAGCATTTATTTTGAGAATATTTTTATAAGCTTCTAAGAGAAGAATTTATGATGTTATAATTTCTAGAAAATAGTTTCACCCAGCATATACGATAAAAAACATTCATACCTTAATGTTTTACAAAAATTTATCAAGTACCTTATTTACAAAATGGCAACAAGAATCATTTAAAAAAAACATATTGTAAAATAAGGTTATAAATGATATTAAACCATTTTTTGTAAAATAGTAAAAAGGGTGTCAAATACATATTTAAGAAAACACGGATTTGGATGTTAAATATGTCCCAATGGATACTTATGTAATAACAACTTCAGATAATAAAGTTATTGTGAAATAAAACCTTACCATGTTTTAATCATTCGAGTCATATTAGGAAAAGTTAATAACCACCAAATGTTTCACAAAATACAATGAATATAAATAGAATCATGTTAATATATATGAAATGGAATTACACAATACACCACATGCAATAAGTGGCAAACAATGTAAATCTCGCGTAATTAAAAGTGAGATAAGATTCCCCTTACCTCGTGTTCGACTTGACTTATTTGTCCATCATTCTTCATTAATAATAAACTAAATTTAATTTATACTTTATTAAGGAACCTTTTCAAATTAATTATTCCTTTTATATCACATATTACCATGATATAAAAAATATGTAATCATTTACGTTAATAATGGTTGTTTTGTCGATATTTGGTACTTGAGAAAAAAATGTGCACATTATTATTACAAGTTGTCCTTGTGGTGAAGAGTACAATATCTCTAGAATTATATTCACCATTTTGATATCATATATATCATATATACAATGTATATATATTTATTCATGATTTTATATAACATTTGGATATAATAAATGAAATTCACCTTTCATGGAGACGGTAAGTGGTATGTAAAGATGAACACTACTTTTATTTCTATTTTGTATTTTAATTGAATAAAAATTCAATGATACACAATTATATTATAATTCCAATATAATATAATATATAATTTCAAAAAATCCATTATTTATATATCCCACGTAAGGTAAGAATGTGTCATATCACGTTGAGGGGCGTTAGTCCACACTTCCTCAAATTAAATTACCTCATTTACTCAAAATTTATATCATAAAGGTATGACATAAATTAAAAATACAGAAGAACAAATAAAACATAAACATAATATATATAATATATATGTATAGTGTCATCATAATGTCCACCATAAGATGTTGTAGGATATAATTGAGCAATCATCCTTTTGGGAGGCATTAGTTTTCTGTCCATAGAAACATTATGTTCATGCCCCATTTTATGGGGGGGGTGTGTGTATTTAGAATCCATCTAATAAAAAAATTCTAGTATATTGAGGATGCTGGTGTTGTTATAAAATAATGTTATTAAAATATTTTATATGTTGGAGAATTTAAATAAATGAAAATAATTTAAGAGAAATGTTTACCTTTAATTCTGTTTACTCCCATTGGTTTGAACTAAAAGGATTCTTGAAGAGCCTTTTGCCTAAGTTAAGGATTCTAGGAGGAAAAGAGAGGTATTTAGTTCTTATTTGGTAAGGTCATGGTTAATCCATGGTTCTTGAGAGGTGTGATGATGGGTTAGAAGTGAGGGTATTTTAGAAGGTGGAGGAGGGGTTCTTTATGAATGTGTGACAATATTATTTTATTATATAATGATTTTTGGTTTCTAAAGGTCCAAAACTCATTAAGGTGTAAGATTAGTAGACTCATGATTGAAATAAATTCATCTAATTAGAATTGAAAAGTTTTTTATTTTATTTTAATATTAATAATGTTATTTATTTAAATCATTTAGTAATGAGGTAAATAATGCATCATTTTTCTGTCAAACATAGTTTAATATATTTGATGTATAAAAATTATAAAACAGATACCACGATGTAGGAAATATTTTTATATTACTAAGGAATATTTATAGTCTAAAATATGAATTATATAACCCCACTTATAAATTGATATACTAAAAGATAATTGTTATTGTCATTTTTGTTTTTACTTGATGTCAATAAAAATAACGTTTCATTATCACTATTATGTGGCTCCATGGGGTGACCAAATCGACCCAAGGATTTCAATGGTTGGCCACGACTCATCAAATAAGGTTAAGAAAAGTGTTATGATAATTATTTATTTTTATAATATTCTGTTTACCTTAAATTACCATTATTACATTTAACAACAATAAATAAAACTCAAAATTTACAATTCAACAAAATTTTCTTTTATTTTATTGAACCACATTTTACTTACAAATAAAAATCATCTATGTTAGATTTAAAAAATTCAATTCACATAAGCAATAAAATTCCATTTAAATGTTAAAGTCTGTTTCTTAACGACTACAAAGTGGTTTTTACTATTCATAAAAAATTGATGTTTTTCAGAAAAATACCAAAAACCCAGCCTCAGCTGTATTTTATTGCCTGACATAAGAAATGATATCTATTTTACCAAATTCAAAACATAAATTTTTTATTAATTAATTTAAAATTAAATGTCGTTGTCAAAACAAATAGAGTGTTTTTAAGAAATAATAACTATCGAAAGACTGAAACTTGCTTATATATAATTTCAAAGTGAAATTAATTCCACTGACCAACATTGGATTAAATAGTAAAAATATAATATAATTATACTTCCAAACCATTCAAATTTATAATTTTACACAATAAATTATTATAATTAACAAAGTTGTTTTCAAAAATAACATAATATTTTTCACTATTTATCAAAATATAAATGTTATCAGAAAAGAACAAAAAAAATTAAAAACTAGATTTTTATGTCCAAAATCTAAATAAAAATTTAATTTCATTAAATTGAATATATAAAAGTGTAAAATATTTGTTTTAATAAAACATCACCATTAAAAGGTGGTAAAATTGTATTTTTTAAAAAATAATTCATTTATCCGAACAAAAGAGTTTGTTCTTATACTGTGTATAATAAACCAATAAAAAGAATGTTAAAATAATATAGATATATAAGATTCAAAATGATGTTAATACTATTAATAATCACTTTTTGAACAGTTTGTGTGGTAATTTTTGGTGCTCTCAAACTCAGTGTTGTGTTTAGCACATCTATTAAATTACATTAAAAAGATAACATAATATGAAATATTGGGGTGTTACACTCTCCCTTATTCAATAAATTGAGACCTTGCAATTTAAAACTGTTCATCAAAAATAAATAGTTAAAAATAGAAAATTACCTTTGTGGAAAACCCACATCAAAAATTGGGTTAATAAAATATATTCTTAATAATAGGGAAAAGGAGTGAAAAAGTTACCACCAAATATTGATCTCGATTAGGAGAACATTGGTGTAAATTTGAGACACATAATTGGAGAAAAAATGTAAATATTTATAGGAAGTTATTGAGGTCATCAATCTCAAAAAAGTGTAAAATTAGGTGCATCAAAACCATCAGTCTATGATTATTTAATATATCATTAGTTCAACCAAACATAAGGTATTAGGATAAGACATTTTTGGCTTTAATTTCCCTTCAATAATGTTTATGAATTAATTTATTCATATAATAAAGGGAAAAATATACATGACAAGTATAGTTTCATCTGTCAACTAATTTGTACCACAAAATCACCTTTCACTCAAAAAGATAATAGAGTTCAAAAATATTCTATTTATTGTAATGGTATAGGGTTCCAAAAAATGGAATTTATAATTTTTCCATTACAACATTAAAAAAATAAATTATACAACCTAGGACATCACATAGGCCAGTGTTATGTTATCCACCCTTTTCTCCCTTCGGTTTTGGGTTCTAGTCTTGCAGCTTTGCCAAACGCGACGGGTTGTCGGACGACCTCCAGGTTGTCCTTTTTAAGATTATCCAAATATAATCTAAAGAAATAATTTAACAATAACAATAGTATCAAATTTCAAACTTAATCTATTCCAACCATTAGTTTGATCTAAAATAATTTTATCCAAAGACATAGTCTAATATTTATAAGGAAGGTAAACACAATGAAGATCCTTTTTTTCCATGTAATAACATGTGAATAACTGCATCATGTATTTTTTAAAACACCATAACACCCTGAATTATCATAAAACAGTATTGATTACATTCATGCTCCCTTATTCCTCATAAAATACTGAATATATTCATTATATCAAAAAATGTTGTAAACTCCAACAACGACGGAATAATGAAACAATTAATTAGTTCCAAGGTAGTCAATAATATTTAATAGAATTTATCCAAATCAATAATCTTATATTCTAAAATCAATACCTCAGTATAAATAAAATATTTATGTTTTGTCTTTCTTTCAACCATATATTTTCAAAGATGTTTAACATTCAATTGAGTGACTCTGCTTGGTTTTACTAATCTCAAGTAACTAATGAAATAGTACTACAGTACAATCCTCATATACAATATATTTCTTATAACATGTACATCATTAATACAATACCCAAATGACACAATACATTAATTAAAACATATGATCTATTAATCATTAATCTTATTCTTTGGAGGTATCGTAACATGATTATTATCAAATAAGAGCATATGGGGTATACTATGATGATTTGGACATTGATTCGCTTAGTTTACACACTCATTGCAGGTGAAACAATGTACATTTGAAACCTTTTTCTCACCCTTCCAGTCAGATACTTGGTTTCCTTTTTACTAACAGTTATAAGAAACTCCCATTTCCATCAAGTGTTTACAAGGTGATTCTTTAGATAGTTATCACGTATGAGAAAAATCATTTTTCCCGTTATTTCCTTTATCCATCATTCTCTCTACCATCTTTTTCTTCTCTGTCTTCCCAATAAAGTTTTAAGGCATAGAAAATTTATTACTAATATTATTAACACATAATAATACATTTAATATGATAATAATATGTGGGTGATTATTCCCTTTCTAAATGTTGGATTAACAGCATGAAAGATATGATCCTTCTAACTCTTTAGATCATGCATATTTTTTGTGGTCTCATTCATCAAGTAGGCACAAATTCTAAATAATGTCATACACTAGGTTAGTTTATGAATCGAAATTCATAATTCAAAACTTGTAAAATAGTATACATAAACGGAACAGTTCAGCGATATAATCTATAATCAGAAAAATGATTACTTTGATGTGGTATATACTTATAAACCCTTCATAGTGGTTTTTAAAGAAAACGAGATGTCTCCTAAGCATATACCCCGGGAGTGTCATTACCAAGAGTGAAGCAAGGCCTGTTCTCATGCACCGGTTCACATTCGAGTATAGCTCAATGTTGTGTTTTCAGGTTTTACCCCTAGGTACATCTGTTCCAGAGTGCCCTCTACCTACTCATATCCATTCATGGATTTATTTCAAGGAAAACTCACAAAATCTATACAGTTCCAAAATTTTAGGAAGTTCTTCTATACTAATCCTCAAATTCTATCTTAGGGTAGTGTTCACTAATGAGTGTTTTTCTAAATTTATTTTCCATTGTTATTAGATAACGTTTTTTGATACCAACTGTAATGCCCCATCCTAGAAGCCCAGATTTGTTACATTATATAAATATATTTGCATGATTACAAGGAATCATGTTTTCAAAGAGCGATAAGTTTATCCGTCTTGGAAAATAGATTACATACATGATCATTACATTACATTAATAAAATAAAATCAAAAACAACATTTTCATTATTTACCACTTTCATATCCCGTAGAATATCCATGTAGGTAAGTCATAATATACTTCTCTACATCCTGTGAAAACTAAAACATAGAATGGTGTGATCTCAGATGGTCAAAAGGGATAAAAATATTGATAAAACATTCACAAATAAACATAAAAATTTAAGGCAGTGGATATGGCTAATAAAAAAGTCTTTAAAGCATTAACTTCATAATAATATGGAAAAGATAAATATAATAATGTCATTTACGTATTCACATGTATATTCTACTAGTCTAATGATCCCATGCAATATTAACAACCACTTTCATAATGATGGAATGCTTAATATCAAAAATTAATTTAGGTGTCATGGCCTCGTGCTAGGACGTGGGGGCTAACTGTAAATGGGCCCCATCCCAAAGAGCCTCTGTAACCAGAATCCAACACAGAGATAATGTGCAACCGGACTCTAACCTAGAGAGCCTATGTAACCAGACTCCAACCCAGAGAGCCTATATAACCAAACATCAACCTGGAGAGCCTCTGTAACAGGAATCCAATTTGGAGGGTCTACTATAACTGATCCCCATCCCAGAGGGGATACATTTACTGGTCCCAAACCCAGAACATACTACTCCAACACATTTATCTTAAGAAGAGGATGAAATATAACATAAAAATTCGTATTAAAAATAGAATAAGAAATGTTAATACATTAACCGTAAACCATGAATGACATAAAAATAAATCATCTATAGTCAAACATATCAGAAAACATTTAAAACAATATGGAATATATTTATCATAATAAATCAACTTCAAAAAAGTGTAAAATTTATCAATGGAATTTGACATTGATGAAATGAAAAATATTTGAGATAAATATCTCTTTCTATTTTGAAATCATTTATGAGCCACATAATTATAAAAAAACATTTATTTTGAAAATACTATTATAAGCGAGTATGGGAATCTTCAACAATGTTATAATGGAAGAAAATTTTTGCACCCTCCATATATGTTAATGAAAACATACTCACCTTAATTTTGATGAAAAATACATAAAGTACATTATTTGGAAAACAACAGAAATATTTCTTTCAAAAACATATAAAGTCAAATAAGGGTATAAATTAATTTAACCCATTTTCTGTTAAATTCTAAAAAAACATGAAATACATTCTTATCAAAACACTTATGTGGATGATATAAAGGTCCCTGTAGATACATATGTAAAAACAACTTTGGATAATAATAAGATTCTGAAATAAACCCTTAGCACATTTTAATCAATCGAGTCGTATGATCAAAAGTTAATAACAACCAAATCCTTCAAACAATTCCATGAATTTAAATACAATCATGATAATATATATATATAATTTACTTTCACAACACACCACCATCAATAATTGTTGAATAATGGAATTCTCAGGGAATTAAAAGTGAGATAAGAAACACATTACCTCATGATTGACTTAACTTGTTTGTTTTTTGTTCTTCCTGAATAATAAATATAAGTAAATTTAAAATTTAACAAGAACCCTTTTTCGTGTTTATTATACCTTTTATATCAATTTTTACCATCTTATAAACAATATGTAATCATGTATGTTAAAAATGGTCATTTTGTCGATATTTGGTACATAAGTCAAAATTGAAAACCTTATAATTACATGTTGTCCATGTTGTCAAGATTCTGTTATATCAAGAATTATATTAATTATTTAGATATCATATATATCATATATATCCTGTATAAAATTGTATTTATAAAAGTACATAGCATTTGGAGATAATAAATGAAATGCGCTGTTCATGGTGACGTTAAGTCGTACGTACGCATGAATGCTACTTTCATTTCTATTTAATATTTTAATTGAATTAAAACATAATGATAAATAGTTATATTATAATTACAGTATAATATAATATATATTTTCAATAACTTTATCCTTTTTATGTCCCACGTATGGTATGAACGATTCATATCACTTTGAGAGGGTAGTAGTTCTCACTTCCTCAAATGAAATTATCGCAATTACCCATAACAAAAATGATAATGGTATGATATAAATTAGTTATACAAAAGAATAAAGAAATAATAAACATAATATATATCATATATAAATATATTGTCATCATAATGGACACCATATGAGGTGGTAGATGATAATTGAACAATCATCGTTTTGTGAGGCGTTAGTCTGCCATCCACAGAAACACTATATTCTTTTCCCATTATATAGTGGCGTGTGTAAGTGTAGTTATAATCCATATCATAACAACAACCTAGTATATTAAGGATTATTTTTCTGTTATAAAATAATTTAATTACAATATTTGTGTGGTTGGAGACGTAAAAGAAAAGAAAAACATTTAAGAGAAATTGTTACATTTAATTCAGGTAAATTCTTTATGGTTTGAACCAAAAGGACTTCTTGATGTGCCTTCTGCTAAATATGAGGTTTCTAGGAGGAAGATCAAGATATTGAGAGTTTATTTGGGCATGGGTTGGTCAAGCCACGGGGCTTGAGAGGTGTGAGGAATGTGTTAGAAGTGAAGTATTTTTAAAAGGGGGAGGAGGTGTTATTTTGGAATGTGTAAAAATATTATTTTATTATACAATTATTTTTGGTTTCTAAAGGTCGAAAACTCATTATTGCTGAAGATAAGATGAATCATGGTCTAAATATATTCATCCAATAATAATTGGACAGGTTTTTAAAGTTACTTTAATATTTATAATCTTATTTATTTAAATCATTTATTAATGAGATAAATACTTCCTCATTTTTGTGTCAAAAATAATTTATTTTATATGATTTCTACAAATTATAAAAAAATTTACCTTGATGTAGGAAATTTTTTTATATTACTAATTAATATTTATATTAAAAAATATAACATATATTACCCAATGTAATGATCAATATACTAAAAGGCATTTGTTAATGTCATTATTTTCTTTACTTTATGTTAATAAAAATAAAGTGTCATTATCAATCTTAAGTAGCTCAATGGGGTCCCAAAATCTAACCAAAGATTCCTATGATATGACACTACTAATCCAATAAGGTTAAAATAAGTGTTATGGTAATTTTTTATTGTTATAATACTAATTTTATCTTAAAATACCCTATTAACCATTAACCACATTAAATAAAAGTCAAAAGTTACTATTCACCCAAAATAGTTTTCATTTTATTAAACAACATTTTACATAATAAAAAAATTAATTTATTTAGGATTTTTGAAATTCAGTTCACAGAAGTAGTATAATTTCATTTAAATGAAATATTCAGTTTTTTAACTATTACAATGTGGAGTTACTATTCATAAATAATTGATGTTTTTCAGAAAAATACCAATAATTAAGTCGATGATATATTTGATATTACAAATTCATTAATGATTTATAATTTACAAAAATACAAAAACATATAATTTGAATTAATTAATTTAAAATTAATTCCAGTTGTCAAAACAAATAGCATGTTATTGAGAAACAGTAACTATCAAAAGATTGACACTTGTTTATGTATAATTTCAATGTGTAATTAATTTTAATGACCAAAATTAGATTAAATAGTAAAAATATAATCTAATTATACTTCCAATCAATTAAAATTTATAATTTATGACTATACTTTATTCTGAATAAAAATGTTGTTTTCAATTAAAACGTATTATTTTTCACTATTCATCTAAATATTAATGTTTTCAAGAAAGTACCAAAAATTAATCCAAAATTTTTTATGTCCATATTCTAAATAAGTAATTAAATTTCATTAAATTGACTATATATAAGTTTCAAATATTTTTTTAAAAAATGTTCTCCATTAAAAGGAGGTAAAATGACATTTTTGGAAAATTAATTCTTTTATCTGAAAAAATTAATTTGTTCTTTTACAATGTCTAATAAAGAAAAAATATGAATTTTAAAATTATATAGAGTACATAAGATTCAAAATGCAGTTAATGATATTAATTACGTCTTTTTGAACAGTTAGTGTTGTAAGTTGTGGTGCGCTTGAACTCGGTGTTGTGTATTGCGCAAGCTATTGAATTAATTTAATGATATAAAATACTACAAAATCTTGGGGTGTTACAATGTTGAAATTGATAAAACAATGTAAAAATGATAAAATTATACCAACCATTCAAAGGAAGGATGGGTCCTTGGTATATCAGTAATTTGGAAATTATTGATTGTGTTGTGAGAGTAACATTGTTCTTAGTGGTTGCATCGTACCTCTCTTTAGTACACGATTTCTTCCATGTATCTCACTTAAGTAAATAAACTAATCTATGACATGTTCTAAACATAGAGGTTATACTACAAGAGTGTGTTATTCTTTTTGAGGAACAACCTGTAAAAATTCTTAATCAAATATATGTTTTTTTATAAAAAAAGGCAACTCATCTGGTATGGGTGTTGTGGTAAAAACCCTAGCTTGATAAATCCATGTGGGTACCTATGTATACAATGATGAGCATTTATCATCAGTTTTGGAAACCATTACATTGAATTTCAAGGGTGAAGTTAATTTTGATGGTGTTAGAATGTAACACCCAATAATTTTGTGAAAAAATATCATAAAATAAATTTAATATTATATATATATTTCATGACACACAATAAAAAGATATCATGCGTAACATGACCAAATTTTTTGGGGTTTTTTAACACGTAGTATAGAGTTCAGGTTGATTTACATGAAACACCTAGTATAATTGAAATGTTAAAATTCAATAAAACATTTTATATTATGTTTTTCAACTAGTTATTGGAGAATATGTAATGAATATGATTATGAAAATAATGAAAATAAATGGTTTAATCATAAATATGAAATAAATTATTCTATGATGAAATAATTAGAAATGAAAACAACAACAATATAAAAAATAAAGGAATCATTTTTCATAAAAAAATAATTTTTATAAAAATAAATCATTTTACCAAAATAAATATAAAAACATAAATTTATTTAATGATTTATTTATATGTCTATACATTGTATAAAAAATAAAATGATTAAAATTCCCCTTGTATGTTTTCTTGAAATAAAAATATTAATAAATCTAATTATATGCCTAAAAAAATATTTTTCTAAAAATATGTTTTCTCACACATTTTACATTTATTTTAAAAATAATTTATGTAAATTTTTTAAAACCTATTTGTTGAATTTAATTTTGTTTGTTTTCATAATAAAAAAATTTTCCTAATGTAAACTATTTATTAATTTCTTATTAAGTAAATTATTTTGAGTAATGGTGAAAAATGATGAAATTTAATTTAAAACATCATTTTTTTGTTTAAATTACTACTATTGTTAATGAGTAAATTAAATAATTTTGATGTAAAAAATATTCAATTATATATCTATCAGTCCAATTTTTTTTTAAAAAAAATAGTATTGAAATTGGATAAAAATTATGTGTTTCCTTTGGAACATTTTGCCTTCTAAAACCTGCTTTATGGTGGATTCTATATGTATAATTTAATATTATATATTCCATACATATTAATTAAATTTTAAAAAATGGATCCCATATATTGAATAATAATAATTTTTATTATTTTATACCTTCAGAATAAATTTTGAGAAAAAAATAGTGATTACTGTAAAAGTTATTTATTGTCGTAAATGTAAAATGGTTTTATCGTTGTCTTAAAATAAAACTATAACGGTTAAAATGAGATAGAAACCTGAGAAGAATATATTATTAATTCTTATTTAGAAACTATACTATTTAAGTCTCTATAATACTATAATTTTGGTAATTTTATAAATAGAATACCATGGGTTCAACTTTTCCTTTTCAATATATTTCAACTATTTCAATAACCTAAATTATAAAAATTTACCAACCCTGCTCTATTAATAAAGCCATAAAACTCATTTCGATTAGAAGGTAAATTATAAGATAGTTTCCCCAAACCCATCTTCTAATAATATATTCCACCTTTTGGAAATAAATTTAAACAATAAGGTCTTTTGCTATAAGTATAAGGAAGTTTAACTATAGAAGATGAAATGTTGTTCAAGGATTACATTTATGATATTTCTTCTTATAAATCCTTATATTATTATTAAACCATGATTATAAAATTAAATTAATATATTCCATATATATATATATATTTGTATTTTAATTTAATTACATAAAACCATAAACACATCAATAAAATGCTGTTTGGAAACATCCTTTGTGTATGCGACAGACTACTACCTTTCAAATCAATGCTAATCATTTCCCCATTCCCATCTCTCATTGTTGGTTATGAAGATTGGTATAAATTAAATATTTGATATTAATTATTTTTTTAAATATATTTATTCAATAAAAAAAATATCCTTTTTTACTTTACATTTCAAATGAGATACTATAATTCTACTCATCTTTATGATTAGATTCCTCTTAATGAAGTGACATGATTATTTTTAAATAATTCTTTTCATGGAATAAAATTAGGATAAATATATGATATATAATTAAAATAAAATATTATTTTCATAATATATTTATAACTATTAAATGATAAAATATAATTTTCATTCATACCTATCATCTCACTAATAGATGATTTTGTTATTCATGTATGGGTCGATTATAGACTTCACAATGTGATGTGATTCTATTTTCATCACCACACAATATGGATAATATGTATAATAATATATAAAAATTTAAAATTTATTTATAATAGAAATCCCATCATTTTACACGTATCATTAAATGATTTAAAGCATAATTAAACATTTAATTACTATAAAAAACATAAAGTCTAGTGTTCTAAAAGGCAGGGTAAAGAAAACTCAAAACGAGGGACTAAAATAAAAAATTGTTTATTTATTATGAATTATGATATCATAAATCATTTATATCCTATAAATTGTCATAGGATAACCAAGATAATTCCTGAACTAAGGGATGACCTAAAATATAGAAATGGAAATAAAAATAAGGATAATTCATTGCACTTGGGTTAGAAAGAATAACATAGTGATATAAAAAGGAATAGAACATGATTTAATATAACTAATCATAACACGAGATAAAATAATAATGTATCCATAGTAATTTATTTCATAATAAAACATTAATTTATCATGATTTATGTCTAGTTGCACAAAGAGGAGAAGAAGCCAGGGATAAGAAACAAGACATGTTGCACATAGTGACGCACGAGACAAGGATAACCACTATTACCATTGAACATAACTTCTCATGAGACTAAACATTACCCAATTAATTTGATAACAATCTATGTAAACCCATCATAACATTTAATGAAAATTATTTTGAGAAAAAATATCATACAAAATAAATCAAAATAACATAAGGGTTACACATGGAAAGAATTTGGTATCGTAATTGTGTCATTAATCATAAAAAATGGGTTTATCATAAATGTGTCAATGAAAGGAATTTATTAAAACATAAATGGGAATTCATATAATAATATAGGCAAATTTACTGATTAGTGATGTCTACTGGTTGTTAAAATATGTAAACATTTAATTTAAAAAACCCTATAATTAAATTATTTTGGTGCGATTTAAGGAAAATATTAAAGAAAATTTAGAAAAGTGAATTATATTTTATATAAAACTAAGTGATCCAATAATTTTTTTAATAATAAAATGATCTATTTTATATAAATAATTGTGGAATAAAATATATGATATCGTACACCTGAAATTGGGTATAAATTTTTGACGTTCCTATAAACCAAACGTGGTTATCAAGAAGAATTGAGAAAGAATCATTTTATAAACATGTATATACCTCATAAATAATGATGGATGGATCTTGACACATGATTTTATAATATATATATGATTTTCAGAAAAAAAAATATATTTTTATTTTGGTAATATGATAAAAATATTATTCCAAATGAACAATTGAGGTTTAGTTGTAGACATATACCTAAAGTCTGAAGGTGTTCTTCACTAAATCATAAAATCATGGATAATCAAATTAAAATAATTAATTATTATTAAAATAATAATTTATACATGTTTTGTGTTTATTATAAATTTATTATATTCATTTATGTACTTTTTTATTTGTTAATATGTTCAATATTATTGTTTGGAAGTGTTGGTTTCCTTGGTTTTCATGATTTGTTTAATAGTATACATGTACGAAAGTTCCTATAGTGTGTGAGTAATTATCCAAAAATGATATTATATGTTATTAATGATAATATATTGGTTATATTGGTCTTATATATCATTTGGTTTAATGGATTGTGGAATAATTATAAGATAAATAGATAATGATAATTATTTGGGATTATATTGAAGGGTGTCAATCACAAAGAAATCGTTTTGTTTTGTAAATTAATAAAAACTTTAAAAAATAGATTCCAGAATATTATATAAGATATAATAAATATATTATTATATTGTTCAACCATTAAAATGGTTTCATGGTCATTATTGAATATGGTAGATGAAATTTAATATTGTGTTTTCCTTGAATGTGATAAATCAACACATCACAAATAATGTAGTCATTTTGAGTATAAAATAGTGGGAAGGAGAGATGATGATGAATAATTCCATTAGAATATAAAAATTACAGTATCTACAAGTAACTGGAGTTATCAACAATATTTGAACGGGGTAGGGGTGGAGAGAAGAAGAAAATGAAATAACTTTAGAAGAATTTAAAAGAAAATGAATAGGGTTTTACATCATGATTCCTTCTTCTTGAAAACCTATTTAGGGGATTGGATTTTTTCTTATATTAAGACCAAAATATCAATGATGCGGGGAATGGTATTGGGGTGATATTTATGAATAACTTGGACAAGTAACAGTTATTGAGAGGTGTGAGTGGAAGAGGTTGTGATTGGGTGTATTTATAGTGGAGTAGAGGGGAGTTTTCAAATTATTTAATTCATTAGTTTATTATATTTGATAAATACTATGAACAGTTTAATAATTATCACCTATAATTATAAAATAATGAGTTATAGTAATATATATTTGGCTTAAATAATATGTAATTTATATATGACTACATAAATCATGTATTTAACATTTATTGTAAATTATTGTATTTTACTACTAACAAAAAAATAATGTATTTCTAAAAATAGTTAAAAAGTTAATAATAACAATTTATGGATGTTTATAATTATTATATGAAGTCAATTTTATAAAAATAATATTCTAAATATGGTAATGTTAATTTTTAATTAGAATCAGATTTTACCCAAAAAAAGATATTTTAAACTGTAACTGGTTTTATATAACATTGAAACACTAAATAACATCTCAAAAAATTATATTATGATTATAAGACATAAAAATAATAATTTATAAATATAGTTTACTAATATAAATTTATTTTTATATTAATAAATTCGTCAAAAAATTGTAATTAAATATTTATGACTTACAAAAATATAGAAACTTAATTTATAATTTTCAAAGTACTTAAATACTTATACTATGATATAATTATATCATATTATCACATATATGATGGTTAAATTTTATTTATAATATAAATTTTGAGTTTATTTATCAATTTATAGGTTTACTATTCATAAGGGCCATGTTACTATTCTAAAGGTAAATGTGCTATTCCATTAGTATATGTTCCTTGACATAAAACAATACATTTTATAACATTAATTAATCATTTATAATGTTTTTTTATAAAGTGATTTTATGTCACATAATTATACAAAGATTGCATCCATTGATTGAATTTAGTTTCATTATATTCGTCACCCTTATCAAATTTCTCCCTTGAAATTTTATTTTACATCTTATGTTTAAAACATGTGTGGGTACATTCCATTATTCTCAATCTTTAGTTCATGTGTTACCTTTTTTATGTATGGATTGAAAAAAGTACTTTGACATGGTTAGTTATCTTGTTGTAACGAACTGGATCTCTATAATGCACAGTATTCACTTGCTACTCCTCATAAAGAAGATCATTCTACAACCTTACTTCCTCTAACATAAACACATTGGATGGATTTGTTATATACTTCTATAAGAGGGATAAATGGAATACATAGTGTACTAAATAAATGGTTATTGGATGTTCTAGTTGATAGGCCATAACTCTGACATAATCATTGATCATGATGGTGTTCATATACCTATTACTTCACTTCCCTTTCATCCCAAATTTCATTATCCACTTCAAAGGTGATATGAAAATGAATACCATTTCTATAACCATAAACACATTGTCTCGTAGATGACTTTATCCATATCACTATTGTGGAGTTTGATAAGCTTTATGTGATGGTGAATGGTTTTCACCATTTCTACCATTTCATTGATCATTTTAGGATCTAGTACCTTACATTCACAGACATAATCACATCATGCCGGTGTTCTAAACCATTTCCCATAAAGGGAATCATATATAGCATTTAGATACTCAATCAGAAACCATGGTTTTAAGAGAACCTTATTAGAGGTATATTTTATCATCATCCTCCTTTAATGACCATGGAATAGTCTCTCAAAATGTCTTCTAGTATATGAATATTTTACTCAGATTAGACATCATGTTAGGAATGATAGGCTATATTGATGATAATCTATATTCATAGAGAATTGTAGAGACATTTACAGAACATCAAGGTGAATCTGATATTTTTATCAAATAATATTAATAGCGGTACTCAATGAATCCTTACCACTTCATTGATACATATATGTGTGATTCGATCTAGTTGTAAGACCTCTCGAATTGCGATAAATTGTGTAGTATTTATAAAACAATCAATAATAACTCATATATAATTATTTCTTATAGATGTCATCCGATGTTAAGTGAAGAAATATCTGTTGATGATCTCCAACTTCCAAATTTGTGTTGATAGTGGTTTCATAATCAATTTAGAATTTTCACTTTCATCCATCAAATTTTTTCATTAAACGCACACTGATTTATATTCAGCGATCTCATATATAATATTGTCCGACCAAAATTTCTCTCCGTGATCTCGATACATCATTGTGGTCCCCGGGACAATATAGAATGTTGATCTATGTGCGTCATTCAGAATATATGTATTATTTCGATATTGAATAGAACTAATATTTATTACCCAAATCATATGACTCCATCCTCAATAATCATAAACTTAAGGGATTTCACAATCTTGATAGCATCCAAAATTTTAATAATTTCCACATGATTTATTTGAGAAACCTTTATGTTCCCTATAAGGGATGTTTGAGAAATCAGTTGAAAAATGATAGTTGAAGTTCCTTTAGTGAAGATTATTATTTCTATCATTTGTATATAATAGAATTTTGGATCCTACTCAGTTATCATAATTAATAAATATGCAAGATACTTTTGTACATAATGTATCGACAACCTTATTTGGATTACCAAGACGGTAGGGGATCATGAAGCCAAAATCCATAATCAGATCTAACTATATTAACTAGAGTATATTAATCTTATTCAATGTGAATATATATTTGACAGTCATGTGATGAGTATATATCACTGAATACTCCCCAAAAGGATAATGCCGCAATATTTTCAATTATATGAACATAGGTACCAAAACCAGATCATGTGTGAGATGGATTTTCTCAAGGATTTTTTATATCCATGATGAATATGATATCTCTTTATAAGTTTTCACCATTAAAATGATTAAGAATTTCATTAAACAATTTATAAAAACCACAAAAAATTATCAACATGTTAGGAGTGTGAGTACCAGTTTAGTGATAAGGCTATTTTGGAGATCCTTAAATATTTCATCACATTCTTGAGTACAGACAGAATTCACTCCCTTTTGAGTCATCTTGGTAATTGGGTTTTAAAAAATTGATATATTCTTCAAAAAATTTACTAATACCCAAATATATAAAGGAAATAACGATTATCTATTATAGAATTTATTTGAGGACACTCTTTGATTACTTTTGTCTTGGAAGGGTCCACATATATTCTATTATTGATGATAACATGACCATGAATGATACTTCATCCATTCAAAACACACATATATAGATGTTATCATATTGATTCTCCTTTTTTAATGTCTTTAATATATTATTCAAATACTCCTCATGTTACTCCTTACACTTGGAGTATATCAAAATAACATCAATAAAGGCTACCAAAAAAATTTGAGCCAATATCTAAAGGCTATATTTATTATATTCATGAAAATTACAGCACCATCAGTGAGTCCCTAATTCATCACTATGCACTCATAATTTCCAAAACTAATTTTAATGGTATTCTCATGAATATATTCTTCCTCGTAATTAATTGGTTATATCCCAACTGAAGGTCCAGTATAGAGAAATAACTATCCCCATGTAGTTGATCACAAAAATCATTTATCTAAAAAATGAAATACTAGTTCATTATTGTTATTTTATTGAGATTTCTATAATCATTGATGAGAAACATTAATCCATACTTCTTATTGAAAAATAATAATGTGGCACCCCATGGAAAATCTCATGTTTTTAAATACTTGTCCAAATTCTTCTATAACAATTTCATTAGTTAATCCAAATCAATGGTGGCTAATCTATATGGTGTGTTTGATATTGGAAGAGATACAAGAATATGATCAATTGATAATTCAACCACATTATTAGGCATAAGGCTAGAAAACTCAACAGGGAATACATCAGTGTAATCCATCTTCGTGGGAATGTCTTTAAGAATGATCATCTCTTTTGCCTTAATCATTTCAGCGAGATACAATTTCTCATAAAGAAGTAATATCCACAAATGAAATGATGATATGGAAGTTGATTCATCTTCATCATTTCACTTGAAACATTTGAGGGATTCATCTGGATTTTAAGAGTGATATCACTTTCTAGACTATTTATGATATATTTGTATAAGGATAGAAAATCCAGAAAAAAAAATCAAACTCCACTAATGGAAGTATGAAACTATTTTATAGGTTGTTCAGTCTCCATTAATTAACTGTGGAAGAATTATAGACTTTGGATAAAATAATTATATAATTATATGTTATAATAGATAACCCAACATCTATATTTTTAGGTGGTTTTTTAATTGTTCTACAAAACATACATGATGTAAAATAATGCGTACAACCATATTGAAATAGAACGTTCACTATTATCGAATGAAAAACCATTGTACATATCACTACATCATCCTATGGTTCCACCTTAGTAGTAGTAATATCGTATAACATTCCTTGTTTCCTTGGAGGTAATTGAATATTTCCTTCGACAACCATGGTATTATAGAATTTGATAGGAAAATTCCCATGTTCCTTGCAATTGAAACACTGCACTTCTGAAAGAGAATTTGTATGATCTTTTTTTTTCTTCTTCCCTATTAGTTTGATTCATCATTTCCATTGGAAATTTCATATCCAGATTTTTCATTTTTCCATATTTGAGTCATTTCAGGGTTCCCTTTAGATAGTTCTCAGGATGAATCTTCCATAAATTTTAACTAGTGGGATGCTTAGTCATCTTTCTATCATGGTATTTGTGTTTTGATCCCCCCATATTAGACTCTATTTTTTGTTTCTTTACCATGACCATGATACCATTTAAAGTATTATATCATAATTTTAACCTTGAGAGAATAATGAATAGTATCCTCATAACTATCAATGTCTCGAATCTCTAATAGTTATCATAGACTCATCATTAGTCTTCTAAGGAATAGATAAACCCTACATTCAGTGTTCATCATAAATTAGGTTGTTTATATTGGAAAAATTGTATAGTTTTCATCATACACTCTTATAAAATTATCTTCCTTGTATGTATGTCTAATGATCTCCCTTACAATATTTAGATAGAGGTTTCGACAAAAATATTTATTGAAAAACAATTTATGGAATTCCTCACAATATATAGAGTCAATTTACTCCTTTGACATTGTATTATTGACTAGTTCCCAATAATTTTCTTCCTCATCCAAACAACAGACTTCTAGCCATCATTTTATTCTTATGATCATTAGGGTACATAAGATATATTTTCAATAGATTTTATCATCTATTCCATGAGGATGAGTTTATAGAATCTACTAAATATGGGAGTCATTTTCATCACTAAGGATTGATTGTCTACATGAACTTTCCTTATAGTAGGAGGTTGTTTCCATGATTCAAGTTATTATTCACAACTCAATCTAGTTGAGAATGTATTTTCACACTATTATGAACACTTGTTCCCATCATATTTGGAATTTCATTAGAGAAGTCATCACATTCGAAATCACATTTCTATTTCGGACAATTAGATATGAAAATGATTCTGCGATTAGGGTCATCAATACATTCTTAATGAGAATAATAAAAGGAAACATTGAACATAATGCGATAAAATTGTAAGAAATGTATATAATAATATGTGAATCCATATGGTTGAATCTTGGTTAACCACAATCTATTTCCTACCATATATTCTTATGAAGTCTTATCAATCCCCTAAGAGTGGTTCATAATGATCTTATGACTTTACCAAATCATATTCCCTAAGAGTGTCTAACCTAGTGTTTAGTAAGGCCCATTGACAATTTACATGTTAATTTGAGTCAGGACAAGAACACCTGGTTAGAGTTTTCACTTCTAGTCATATATGTACCAGTACGAAGTACACATGTAATATACATACATTAATGTATTTTATTGATAATCCACTTTCACTATTCGTACAAAAATTTACAGATGTGTTTTCCAACTTACTCTTATCCCTAGGGTTCTTACTAAAGTGCTCAATTCCATATCTATAAAAATATCTGTATTTTCCCTCTCATACCAACTAATACAACACTATCCTTTTACACATATCATTACATAAATTTAATTATAACTGAACATCTATTTACAGGACTATTAATGTAATTTCTAGTGTCTTGTAAGATTAGGTACAGAAATAAAAATGTTATAAAAAATAATTTCATTATTTATCATACATTATGAGCTCCTAACTCCCATCGATCCCTTAAATCAATATATGATATCCAGGGTATGACATAAAAAATTTGATAATATAAAATCCCTGTAATGTAATAAACATGAGGATAAATCGTAACACATGGGTTAGAAGTAATAAAATAATGTTATACAAATTAATGTTATATGACTAAATATTAGGAAACAAAACACCGGACCATATAATCATAGATTCATTGTAATGTGGAAGCAACACAAAATATGAATATATCATGATTTAAGGCATATTTAACATAGATTATCATGAGTCATGTATAACCACCAATATCGTTTCACATAGAGGAGCACGAGTCATGATTAATCACCAAGAGCAATGCACATAATGTCTAATGAGACTTAATATTACCCAATTCATTTGATCAATATCTAGGTGAACCCATCATAACTTGTTCCTAAACTTTTTTCCACATAATTAGTAGTGCTTAGGAAATAAAACTTTAACATATGGGTTACCGATAGAAAAATTTGGGTATCATAACTAGGTCATAATGAAAAATAAATGGGTGAATCATAAATCTGACAAAGAAAGGAATGAATTAAATCAAACACGGAGATTAATAAAAGAAAAATATGCATATATCATGATTTTTAATCTAATATTGATGTTATAACAAGATAATATAATATTTATGAAACATTAGAATTATAAGATTTTAGTGTTATTTAAGGAAAATATTAAGGTGAATTTACAGTAGACATGGGAATAATATTTTATATAAAACCACAATTAATTAAGAAATGTATTCATAATAAAATTAGTGATTTAATATTATTAATTTAATCCTAAAATTATTATATAATGAACCTCAAAATGGTAAACATTTGAGAAGATCTATTAAATTGTATTAGCTTATTGGAAATAATTGAATATATAACATTTTTAAAACATGTACATCCCTAAAAAATAAGTATAAATACTCATTGAAACGTGATTTTAAATAACATATAAGATATATATAAAAATTTTATATAATGAAATTTAGATAATATAGTTAAAGAGTTACCCAATGGAAAAAATAGTGTGTCGGTAGAATCCATTACAATATGAGCGAAGGAGTTTTTCAATTGATCTTAATGTCATCAATAATCAAATCTCATTCATTAACTATTTATTATAGAAACATTTATACATGAATTTGATTTATTATAACTTTTTTATGTTAATTAATGGATTTTTTTGATATGTTCATAAATTCTATTTCATCATTTGTGAGCATTGGTTTGATTGGTTTTCATGATTAGTTTAGTTGTTTACTACTACGAAATGTCCCATAAAGTGTGGGTAATTATTCATATTTTTACCTAACTATTTTTAATGATCTTAAATAGAATAAATTTTTCTTATATCTCATTTGATTTTATTCCATGAAGATAAATTACTGCAAAAATAGTTAATTAAAATCGTTCGGTTTCTTTTAGTGGTTTTTGATCACAAAAAACACATTTTGTTTTATAAATAATTATCATGTGTAAATAAAGATTCTAGAGAATGACATAATATATAATTTATATATTGTAATATAGATCATTCTAAAAAATGGTTTGAGACCATACATGAAAATGGTAATGGAAATTGAAAACATCACCATTCTTGAATGTGATAAATGATCACATCACAGACGATGTTGTAATTTTTTGTATTAATGGATGGGGAAAAGAGATGATTATAAATTATCCCATCAACATAACATAATTAAATTATATATAATGTAATAGAGTTATTATACCATTTTAAATAGGGTAGGTGAGGAGATAAAAATAAAAGAAAGGAACATGAAATGAAATTAAAAGAAAAGGAAGAGGGTTTTACCTCTTCATTAATTTTTTCTTGAGATCCTCTTTATGGGATTTGTTTTTGTCATTTATTAATACCAAAATATACTATACATGGGGAAGAGGCTTGGTAGAATATTTAATCATAAATTGGAAAAGGAACATGGCTTGAGAGGTGTGAAAAGAGTAGGGGTTTAGTGGTGGTATTAATCATGGAGGAGAGTGGTGTTTTATAAATATTTAATTCATTTGATTATTATTTTGGTGAAATACTATGAATAGTTTAAGCATTATCAAAAAACATATTAAACTAATAATTTATATTTCTATATTTTGGGATAATATCAATGACACATCATCCATGAAACCATAAATCATATATTTAGTGTTTATCATATGTTATAACATTTTATTATTAAAAAATATTCATGTATTTAAGAAAAGTACAAAAAAATCGCCACAATCATATTTTTATTTGTATAATTCAAAAATATACTGAAATTTATAAAAATAATTTTCTATATATGAGAATTTGTTTTATTTGAAATCATTATTTACTCAAAAAAACCATTTCAAACTGTAAATGAATTTATATCACATTGAAGAATTAAATAACGTCTCATTAAATTATTTTTAATCATAAGATATAAAAACACTAATTTATGAATACATTTTATGAATAAAATTTTTTTTTATATTATTATATTAGTCAAATAATTGTAATTAAAAATTTATCTCTAAAAAAACAATTAATTAATAATTTTGAAAATAATTATTTACATATACTATTATCTAATAATATCATATTTTCACTTATAAGATGGATGAATATTATAAATATGATAATTTATTATGTTACAATTTAATTTTCCGATTTACTATTCATAAGGGTCATGTATCTATTCCAAAGGTCATGTTACTATTCATTTGGTATTTGTTCATTAACTTCTTAAGATGCCTTTTATTTCATTTATTGATAATTTATAAGGTATTTATTGGTAATAAAATGTGATTTTATGTGACAAAATTGTGAGAATATAATATCAATTTTTATAATTTAGGGTCATTACATTAATGAAATTATTATCATTATAATAATATAAAATGTTACATACCTCTTCTGTATAATGATCATTGAGAAATGTTAATGTTACAACTACAGAAGTACGACATAGTGTCTCCATGATCATAAAATAACTCATATATCAAGAGACATATTATCCTAATTAGACATAAAATAATGATGGAATTATTATTGTGATAAATATTTCATGAATTATCTTATTTATATAATAGAAACATGATTAATGAAAGGGAACAAAAAACAAAAAAAACAAATATGAAAAACAAAATAGTTATTACATTAAATGTGGTTTTAAAAATGAATTGTTAAAAAACTTTTTATAAGAGTTGAAAAATTAATAAAATATCGAATGTAATAATATATTATGTTCATTATTATCTGAATAATGAAATTACATTTATTACACATGATTTTGTATTGTGTACAATGGAACATGAGACTAAAGGTAATAGATTTCTGCAATCTCTTTCATTTTTTGGATTCATACAAAAATAAACCACTAATTTCATTTATGATGTGTATACAATGCCCCATTTTCATGATATATGATTAATATCTTTCATTTATTAACATATAATGTTTCATTTTAATTTATGAATTATTTGGGGTTACGATAAAAAAGATTACTAAAGTGGTAAGGGTTTTGAGTCTCAAAATTATTTTCGATGAGACAAATGTCATATTCACAACATGTTCCTTTTATATGGTGCATATACTACCCATAAATTTATTTTATGACTATTATATAAAAAATACTTTACATATATATTTTAAAATACCTCTGACATGGTGTGTACAGTTCAGTCGTTACAGAATGGGAAAGTGATGTTGTCTTTATTTTTATTTGTTGATACAAATGATAATGTTATAAAACAATCTTATTATATGGGGTGTATTGACATCTACTTTTATATTTTTTATCATGGGTTTTCTAAAAAATTTATTATCAGCTATATTTAATGATATATTTTTTTGGACTTACATCTCAATGTTACAAATGTGGGAACGATTTAATATTCCAATTTATATATTATCAATATAGTTTGTGGTTATGTTTTTGAGGATAGAATCATTTGATCCTTATCTCTAGGAACTCAGAAATATTATTCTCATTATTTATTTCATGGGAATACATGTTTTTCCTTAATTTTTATCTCTTTATTTTCTCATGATATTAAAAAATATTATGAAAAATAGTTATTTTTTAGAATCATTTTCTTTCAAAATAATAATTATTAAAAATGTGTTTAAAAAAGTTTATATTATACTAAATTATAATCACTAATTACATTTTTAACCATGTCTTAATTTTTAAACATTTTTATTGTAATATTCATGATGATTTCCAAAAAAAATCAACATTTATATTTTAATGGAAAACTGATACTAATTATTATTTTTTAATATAGATATAGTCAATATTATTTCTATTTGTCATGATCAATCAATGATTTCAAGATTACCTTACATGGTTTAAAATTTATATTTCATGAACTTTTTTTCCGTAATATTTGTACACTTTCTATATTTTTAATAAAAGATTTAAAAATTAAATGATTTCATAAAATTTTTTATGTTCTAATGAAAAGTGCTGTAAAATATTGAATGTATATTTTCCTCAGAAAATATATGAAATAATCATTCAAAATAATTATCTAAATTAAAGGAAAGTAATTTTTGATACATATTCCATAGTGGGAAAAATATTCCAGGATACCATTTATATTATTTCTCTCAATGGTTTGTTTTTATGATTACATGAGTTTTATGAAACCTATTTCATTCCATGGTTATTCCATGAAAACATTTATATGGATAAAACTTATTCTCCATTGGGTTATATTATGTTGTAATGATTAATAAATTATGAAAGTATATATTTTCTATAATTTATGAATGGAGTAAATTTTTATGAAACCCATTTCATTTCATGGGTTATGAAATTATGAATGTTTTATTTTTTTTATGTTCCAATTAAAAATGATTTTTGTTTTTTTGAGATGTGATATGTAAATCACACTTTAATGATTTGTGTAACCAAAATACATTATTAACATAATGGGTACATGGGTGGCTATCCCATTCTTGAAAAGAAGGTTACATGGTACATTAGACAAATCCAGAAAGAGGGTATATGAAAATTACTCCCAATCCAGAAGTATGTACACATGTGGTTTCCCAATACTAAAACGTTATTATTGTATTTGTCAGTAGACCTAAATACATTATAATATAATTATATTAATTGAAAAAATCAATGTCAAATGAAAATTTTATTCTATAATTACTAATTTTTTTCCTTCCTTTACAATTCATATCTTTTGAACTTCAATTCATTATTTCAAGTCAATGGACTTTGATCTCTTATAAATAGGGAATGGTTTTAATTTTTTATTATCATGTTATCATACCACTATCATCATGTAATTATTATGTATCTACAATTTATACATGCAATCATAATCAATGAAAAAATTTTCATATATATTTATAGGTTATAGAAAATTGATTATGATGGGTATGCATGTAATGAGTAATAATTGGTATCATCTTTGAGGGAGACATCAACGATCTTCACCAAAGTGAATATATTTTTTATCATTGTTTCTATATGCACTAAAAATAATGTTACTCGTAAATTATTTTGTGTGAAATTTATTAAATATTCATATAAAAGATTTAATATCCTTATATAAATATCTTAGTTGGAAACAATATTTCACTTAATCATGTTTTCAAAAAAAATATCAAAATTACATAAAATATATTTTATAGGTCATCTGTACCATTTTAAATATTTATTAAAATCATTAATGAAAATCTAATAGATAAAAATCAATATATATTTCAATATTCATATAAAAAATTAATTGAATTACTATATATAAAAACATTAATCATTCAATATAATTCTTAGACCATTAACAATGTCGTATTTTATTATTCCTTAGTACCTTATCTTTTTGATCTGTACCTTGTATTCTATTCATCATCCGTGGAAGAAAATCATGAAACTTTATTGATCCCCTTCCTGATATATCTGCATAAGACATTAATTTTCATTATTTTTTAATAATAAATAATTAAAAATGTCAACCATTGATGATAATTTAAGAAAACCATCGTTCCCATATATTTCTCTATGATGACAATTCATTTTTCATTGGTAATTACCTACTAGGTTTTCTTCATCTACATACAGAACACATATTGTCATCCCATTATTAAATTTCCTTAAAGAATTATTCCCATAAAATTTACATATATGATACAAAATAATCTTTCCTTTCTGTTTTCCATAATCAGATCACTCAATGGACTCTATAAATCTCTTCAATGGATAGAATGAGAGTTGGTTAATGTTAATATTCTTAATAATTTATCTAGATAAATGATTAGGAATAAGAAAATTATAATTTACTCTATACAACAATACATTTAGAACATCAAAAAATAATTTCTATCATAGTCAATGATATCCATATTCCATATATTTATCACTATTAAATAATACCCAGAAGCATTGTGTAGGCAGTAAAAATCATAGTAGGAAACCACATAGTCATTAAAAATCATTCAAAGGATGCTTATGTCATTACAATGTCTTTGAAATCTATGAAACCATAGTATTATCCTATAACATTCATAGTCATAATATATTCAAAGTATCTAAGATGTTTTATAAAGAGATTTAAAATTTAGAAAATAGTCCCCCTTGAAGTGTCAAACGAGGTGTTCATGGAGGCCTATTGTCATGCACTAGGTCATGAAAAATACCAAATAAATGATACCACTAATGATTTGTTACACATAGTTAAAAAATATCAGATCAATATCAACTTATAGAATCTATAAAATTATTCAATTTCCTAAAAACCACCCAAAATTTCTTTACCTAATTTACATGCCATTTTACTATACACTCACAAATCCTTAAAATTATCCATAGAATTACCCATTGGTATATTATCTGATATATATTTTTTTATATCCCAAGTGATCACACTAATTTATTCTCAACATATTTTAAAAAATATTAATAAACCATTTGTATAATATAAACTATAATGACAGAGTATTTTCATAAAAATATGTCACATATAAATTGATTAGTTGTTAAAACATTCCAAAAAATAAGACTATGACCATATTTTTTTAATGTATTTGGATACTAGATAAACAATTATTTTATTCTATCAAGGATCATCAATGTTTTCCTTAAAAATTATCTCATTTAGTATTCTATATAGACATACTGTACATAAAATTTTTCTTCAAAACCGTGGGATAAGAAAAATAATAAATAATGATATCATATTATCAGTAAGGTAAAAAATTATATATATCAATCAATAATCATATAACATTATAACATAATCATATGAGTATGATATTAAGAATATTTCATATAATTTTGATACTCTATCAATCATGGAACATAAACATGATTCATTAAATAACATATTTTCATGTCAAAATACATGAATAATAAGAGTGAGAAATAATAATAATTAAATAATAAACATTATATTCATGTCATATAAGTGTGGATCTATCATAATTATAGGAGAAATTTCATATATCAATTATAGAATCCATGAAACTCAAAAAATAATTGATAAAGAATCAACTCATGTTTTACAATTCATAATGGATCATGAAGCATCACCTTTTTCACATTGTGTAAAAAATATATTTTTATTTCCCAGAGTGAATCAATTACATTTTCATAATTTACATTATATTCTCATGAGATTTAAAAATACACCCCATTAATGTGATAGTGTTATAGGTCCCATTTATTTCCTAATACATATATTGAAATTCCAAATGATCATAAAACATTTATTATAATATTACCAATAAAATGAATGTGAGTTCCATAATAATTTCACCATTACATAATATTAGGAAAAGAAATGGGGTTCATTAAAGATTCATAATAAAATGAACCATAGAAACTAAATTTATTTCATAAAATTTTATCATACTATAACTCATTTAAAAAATGGGTTTTGTAAACAACTCATCAATACATCATAGAATAACTAATGAAATAGAAATGTGTTCTCTAAATATATCTTCATCCTAAATATAAAACAATACATATGAATAAATAAAAAGTTAAAATTAGATCATATAATTAGTACAATATTATAACCAACAGTGGTTTTTTTGTTAGATAGAATATATTTTGAAAGGTCTTTTAGAACTTGTTTCGTGGAAAACATCATTTACATATTGTTGTATTTTTTTAAATCAAAAATCTAAAATAATGTTAATGAAATATTTTATTCATAAAATAAACATTATAAAATATAATTTAATCAATTAATAATAGGGTAGTAATGATGGTGGGATATTCTGTTCATGGAATACACATTTAAAAAAATATCCCTTCACTATTTTTGGTATAATTCAAAAATACCTAGTTGAATAATCATATGAATAATCATATGAATAAATTATATAAAAATGAAAAAATAGCTAAAAATTTATTTTGAAATAATTATATAATAGTCAAACTATTCCCTAAAAAAATTTATGAATCGTTTACATTGGAGAGAATTTTATTATTACATAAATGGTAAATAAATTTCATTATTATTGATGGATTTTTTTAATCATGAATTAATAATAATTAGAAAATAGATGTAAAATAAATAATATTTATAAATATCTAAATTAGATAAATATTAATTATTTTCATGAATTTATTTTTATAATATCTCATCATTGGAAGTATATAAAAAACATGATAACCTATTAGATTATATCCTTAAACTTGTACAACATTGGTTTGTTTTGAATTTTAATCACGATTGATTAATTAAATCATATGAAACTAAAAATATCATTAAAATAATTATATTTATTATATAATATGTGAATAAGGAAATATATATTCTACATAAAAGAAACAATTGGTTAACATGGCACATGGCACCCAAAAATGAAAAGGGTGATTAAAAATCCCTTAGCTTAAGCCCCGACATTCATCATTATCATTAAATAAAGTATGTATAATAAATATTATATTACTAGAAATTTATTCAAAAACCATAAAATAATTTTCATAACATTTTTGAATTATATATGACTTTTTACTACATTAGTATTAACAAATCTTTTTTAATATTACGTATTTTGTAATAAATTATTTTTTCCGATATATTTTGGTTTTATATTTTTAATACACATTCGAATACAATGTTTTCAAAAAATATAGAATATATACCTATTATAATATCATATTTCATCTGACTGTATTTATTAATACTAAATAATTATTGTTATATATATAATGTGAATTTCATCATTAAAGAGAATGTCGGGTCGTATGTACTTATTAAAAGTGGTTGCATTTTATGAATTTAATAAATTGTATAAATTTAAAAAATTATATTACCTTTAAATAATAATATTTATATCAAAAATATCAATAATTTTCACTAAATATATCATAATTACATTCTATATAATGAATATATGATGAAAGAATCCAATCGCTTCATAAGGCCGTAACCCGCTGTACATAGAAGAGACATTTTCATATTCCAGTATAATGGACTGTTAAAAGGTATATGCGATATTAAAATTAAAAATGTGTTATTATTTAATGAATATCATAAAAATATGTTATCCCCATAATTATATACTAATTTTAGATGTGGTGATTAAAAACTAAATACATCAGTTCACGAAATGTTATTTCTCCACACTTGAATAATGGTTTTGTTTACCATTTAGAGGAAGTGGAAATAGATATTGGTCATAAAAATTAAATAATAAAACATAATTATATGATGGATAATATTTCTAATATATAATTATAGTTAATGTATATTTGATTTATTTGGAAGAATAATGTAAACAAAAATAAATGTTTAATAATTATACCTCTTCCCTGTGGAGCTGATTTTTCTTTATAACAAAATACTTTATAAGAGAGCTTAAAAATTAAAATAAGTATTCAATGTTATGTTTTACTTGGTAAAATATTTTTTGTAGTATTTTTAGAAATAAGGGTTTTTGTTAATGTAAATTGGTGATGAGAGGGAGTGTTATTTTTTATATGGGGGAGAGGGGGCACAAAGAATTTTTTCAATGAGAAATGATTACCCATTTATTAAACATTAAAAATTAAAATAATTGGCCATTATAGATTCATTTTTAAATAATGTTTATATATGTTAAAATTATATGATTTGGATAATTTTTAGGTCATTTTAAAAATATAATTATTCTTTAATCATCGGTAAACCTATTTTAACCTTATCTGTAGTAAATATATTTCATTATTTTTAAAAATATTTTAAAAAAATCATGTTCAACATGTTATGATATTTTTCTTATGATTAAAAGTATATTATCAAATTATTAATTCACCATTTAAACAAGTAGAATAATTCAATTTAATATTAAACATAGTCGCGATACATAAATGAAGTTTTTGAATGTATAAATGTTCAAAATGATAAAACTTTTTAATATAGAAATTCAACATGGAATTTATTCAAATGAACTAAATTGGATAAATTATAAAAAAGGATATAATTTTACTTTTCAACCAATTTAAAAAATTGAAACCTTGTAAATTCAATTAAAATTATTGATTTCAATACGAACAAGTAGTTTTTTATATTTATTGAAAAAAAATTATTTGAGAAAATAAAAAGAAATTAAACATGTGATAATTTTGAAATTATGATTTAAAAATTTATGTTTATATTTATATTAAATATAAAATATTTTAAATAGTTAATTATAATAAATGTTTTCAATAATAAACCCAAAAGTGTTTTCAGAAAAAAAACATTTTTTTCAGGAAATGATGATTTTATATTAAAAAAATCACTACTAATTATATATATATGAATTTAAATTAATATTAATATACATATAATCTAAAATTATAATTATCATATTTCCTTAGTATATATTATTTTACATTATTAAAATAAAAAACTCAATATGGACTTAAAAAACATAATACAATAGGTGTTTTATGGTATAAAAATAGAATCATTCCAAAATCATGAAAATTTATATGATAAATAAAATTAATTATATAATTCTATATAAAATGGATAATATATCACTTTATGAAAAACACAGAAATAAAATGATACTATAAATTAAATTATCTAATAATGGAAAATAATAGTATTTAAATAAATATATTTTCATTAAAAAAATAATCACTTTATAAAACAAAGGAAATTTCACCACCGTAAAATATTGATAAGATAATTTTGATGTTGTTATAATTTTTATTGTCTTAAATATGTAAATGTTGACGTAAAAAATATATAATTTATACAAAAATAATAATAATAATCATTTTTAAATGAAACAAATTTTTAATCATTAAATTATAATTACCGAAATATAGGTTTATATTTCATAATAATAAATCAAAAAACATTTTTCGATTTGGGACCATATATATATAAATATATATCATAATTTAGATCATTAAAATTTTTATTAAGTGTAATTTATTCTTAAATAATATATAATTTAATTGAACAAACAATTTCATGGAATTTAGGGTGTGTTATAGTCATCCTCAGCTATCATATTGTAATTTAATTTTCTTTGGATGTTAAATTTTTTTATTCCATTTCATTTATATTTTGGATGAGAATAAAAAATTTTGTAATATGTATGGTAATTTCCTTTAAAATATTTTTATTCATTTTTTTCCTTCAATCAAATATTAATCCATGAAAATTACCTTTTAAATGTTTTATGAAAATAGTTATTTAATTGTCAAATGACGATGATTGACATTTTCAAACAAATTTATCTTCATTACCAAAGAAGTAAATGGAATATTTTCAATTTTTAGTTTCAAGGTCATTTTCAAAATCAATTTAAAAAATAAAATATGCATAAAATATTCAAACCTTAGCAATAAAATTTCATTTCTCATCATTACTATTATTATACCTTATCATTTTTGTTTTTTTGTTTTTGAGGGCCTCATTGAATTAAAGTAATATTCACTGTAATTTTTTTATTTTTTTAATATTTTATCAAAATAAAATGATATTTTTCTTTTCATTCAATGAAATCCATAAATGTTCATTAGATGGTATTTTCATCTTTTTCAAATTAATTCAACTATTTTTATTAATTATCACGATTATAATATAATGACACTATCCACATGATTTTTGTTGATGTATTATGATAATTTGTCCCATTCCATTTAATGTGGAAGTAATTTTTATATCTTGTAGAATATATATGATACTTTATTTATAAGTAATTTTTAATATTGAATTATATAGATCATTTAGTATATGAAAATTCATTAGAAGTAGAAATGTTATTTGGATCCCAAATATAGATATCCCTATGATACTTCAACTGATATCGATAGAAAATATAGAAATAAATCCATATTCAATTTGTATAGGGTTTACAGAAACCATTTTATTAATAATGATATCACCTATAAGGCCTTCATGATAAAATTCATGATAACATGAATGAGGGTTTAGTGGAACAATCATAAATATAAGGATATAAAAATTTTATTTATTTCTAAATAGTATTTCTATTTTCAATGTTATTTTTATGATTATATTTTTCATGGGTTCTCATTGAAAAATATTTACTCATTTAGTAGAATGTTTTTTAATTACCACTATACTATATTGAGTATAATTTATTAATCATGATAGTGTGAAATGTATGTTACCCTTATAAGGGATATTATCATAAAAAAATTTCTTTAAGTTCCCCATGATAAACAGAGGAATATTTTTGTTTATTACATGAATCCATGAATATTTTTTATGATGTGTTTTTATATTTGTAATTCAATATCTAATTAATGTATGTATCCAATTATCTAAGACTATAAAATTTAAGGATCACGTGTTCAATTACCCCTTGTATGTTGTTCACATGATATATAACTACTCATTGGC
This sequence comes from Viscum album, assembly GCA_963277665.1. Taxonomy (NCBI): domain Eukaryota; kingdom Viridiplantae; phylum Streptophyta; class Magnoliopsida; order Santalales; family Viscaceae; genus Viscum; species Viscum album. The sequence continues at coordinate 1,375,119,311 of OY728155.1, forward strand.
TCTCTATTAATATATTTCAGGTGATACAATTGGTTTTATATGTGGTTTATTAAGAACCACAGGGGAAATATTTTTTATTAATATATTGAACATTTTCATTATGATAATCCCATTACATATTTTAGTTATTTTAAATTTACTCGTATTTTTATTCTATTGATGAATATTTATGATGATTTTTAGCTAACTAATAGTGTAATTTTCATTGAATATGGTAATTAGAGTAAGGAAGGGAATTACTAACAATAGTTAATATATGGATGAAAATGTTGAGAATGTCATTACAAAATGTGTTAGAATGAGAATATAATGAATATATTTGGGAGAAAAAAACCTATTATAATTAATATACATGGATGTATTGAATAACATAATAATTTAGAATTTGATGTTAAGGATATATTAATCACTCAAAAAAATATAAATTTTTTTTGATAATAAAATACTAAATAAAATACTCAATAATAAATATTTTGAGTTTTAAGGATGTTCATGTGGTAAATACAATAGAATGAATATGATTAATAAATCCATAATGTCTAGAATATCAGAATAATTATATTGGTTATTGCTTAATGTTATTGGAAAATTGTTTCATTTTTTTAGAAATGTACCAAAGATAACATAATTGAAATGGTGTCAAAGAAGCTATTAATTTCTAATGAATTCATTGTAAGGGTATGAGGTATTGTGAAAACCAATTCAAACATTTCAAGGGGGACCTAACTAATTTTGTTTTTGTATTTACTATATGTAAATTTAAATAATCAGAGCATTATAATAATTTTGATAATCAAATGAGAAATTTCTTTCAGAAAATGTGTTATATTATATTTATTGAAAAAATAATTATTATTTTAGAAATTATAAATTAAAATTTTCTCCAATGAAATAATATTAGTATATAATTATATGTGATATAATTTAATATATAGTTATTATAGGTGAATGTAAACTTTAATGATTTTAATTTAATTAAATTATAATTATTTTGTGAAATATTAACAAAATATATTGTTTTATTTAAGGATGGAAATTTTTTAATAGATTAAAATAAAACACCCATACATAGATTTAATAATATTTAGTTGATCAGAAAATTCAGAAAATTTGAATTTTTCAAACTTAAGGGGATTGAAATTAATCAACTAGAAAAAGATTCTCGCATCATGGGTGACATTAATTTAAGAGTTTATAAAAAATTAAGAATATATTTGGATATGACATAGTGATCATAGGTGGTGTTTAATAAATTAGGTTATAGTTTATTCAAGAAAAAATTAACTTTTAGAATATGTAATTATAGATGATACATATTTTGGGGATAATTTTTATATAGAGATAAAGAGATTATTTAGGAATAATAATTGATTAAACAATTTATAATACTTGGTAAAAATTTAATAAATCATATTTTAGAACATTTTAATTGATGTATTGATACATTATAAATCTGGATATTTATTTTAAATAATGGGTTTTTCATTTTCGTTATTAGTTTACAATGTATTAACAATTTTTTTTAGATATCGATAATAACGTCTATCATTTTTAGGATTTTTTGTGGATTAAAATTTTATTTTTATACCTCAAATATAAAAAAATTAATCATGATCATAATGATTCTAAAAAAGAGAAAACATTTTTATAAAACTAGAGGAAATAATATATATAGTTTTTATCATAATTAATATTTAAATAGTAAAGTTATCTTACAAAAACATGAAAGATGAAGATAAACGAGTCATGCATTTTGTGTAATGTAGTAAACATTTATGGTGGTAGGTTCTTTGGATCACATTTATAAGAATGAGTTTTATAATGGTACATGTAATGTAATATTCGTGGTCATAATAGTGAAATTAAAGGTCCTGATAAAATTTATATTTGAATTTATTTTATTGATATAATATATTTACACTAAAGAATAATTAAAATTGAGAAGATGAAATATATGTAAGAATTATAGAATATAAAAAATCTATATTTTATTTTAATTTAATTGAACTGTATGTTTCATACCATACACCACAAGCAACCTCATGTTTAGAAAATCAATCAAATAATATAAAATAAAAACTACTATTAAAACATAGCCATTGGATTTTCGGGTATGAATATGAATTTGCATATTATAAGTTATATACTAAATTTTACATCAATATAATAAATAATCAATTATACAATGTTTATTAATTGTATTGAAGTGATTATAAAATAATTTAAAGACACAAATGTTATTTCTAAAAAACCTATTTTTATAGCTACAATATAATTTATACATTATTCTATTAACATATATTAATAGATTATGATAATTAAATTTAGGTATTATGTATCTCATTTATTGAATCAAAAATAATTTAATTATGGTTATTGGTAAAGTATTTTAAATAAATTCAATTCATCATCAAATATATATATTTTTAAATGGGTTTTATTTCATTTTATACACATATATTATATATAATTTAATCTCATTTTATATATTTTATTGTAAATGAAGGATATAAATTTTTAAATTAATATTTAATTATATTCATAGGATATGTTTTGGGTATTTTTCTCAAAAGGGTCATTTTGGTACATATTGTGAAAAGTATCTATTGTACAAAAAAACTGTCAAATTTATGAAAATTTAATGGTATAATTATAGTAGGAATTGTAATGAATATTTTTAAATATATATATATATTAATATAAATATAATAAATAAAATATTAAATTTTAACATATAATATATTGTTTTAATGTTATGAATATTAGTAATATTTTTTGTTAAAAAAATTACTTCATCAATCAATGTCAAATATTTTCAAGGTATATTTATGCATTAGATTTTTATCAAGAAAAATACTTAAATAAATATTGTAATTTGTGGATTTAATCTCATTATATTCGACTTTTTAATTTATTTTTGTAACATCCCAATCCAAACCAACAGTCCAAGACAGAATACCAAATAACTACAAGTGAACCTCCCATATGACCAAGGGTGTAAACTAAAAACAAGGGTTTAGATGTTACAAAAATCTAACAAAAGGTTTCTTTTTTATGATAATAAAAATATAAAATAATAAATGGATAGTATATATTAGGAGAAGTGGGATAGACATGGGAGAGTTGTGAGGCTTGAGGGAAATCATAGGTGACTCTTTTAAGAGCCATTTGGGTTACCCAGAAGCCATATTAATAATATCTTTATAATTTTAATAAATACCCTTAACTATTTGTTTTAATAGTGTAAATTTCATGTCAATTTCATGTTAATACCCAATCCCCATCTTCTTTAATTAGGTGATTCAAACCCATACAAAACATCAATCATATTTTCAATTTAATTTTTTTTCAATATATTCAAAAATCAATGCATATATATTACAGATTCATATATATATTATAGATATATATACACGTACATGAATATAAATGTAAATAGATTTATAGATACATATATATATATATATATATATTGACATGATTACACATAAACATGTATATATGTATTTATATATATCCTATATATATGAATATATACACAAACCTAGAATTTATGTTACAATTTAATAATAATAATAATAAAATAACAAAAATTATTATAATTAAATATAAATCATCATTTCCGCCATTAAGTTTTTTAAAACATCTCTTCTAAACAAAATTATATTCCATAAATTAATATTAACAACTCATTTTCATTTTATTGGAACCATTAATAAAATAAATTGAATTTATTTGGACACCAATAAAATATTTACTCAACCAATAACACAATTAATATTTTCACATTTGTAACATCCCAGAACCAGTGATCCTTTTTATGACCATGTAGGACGGCTACATTACCAGAACTGTTCCTCCGAATATGCCAGAGGCTTCCAGCTAGTAGTGAGGGACAAATGGATATGGTGGGGAGAATATAAGCTCTTGTAAGAGTAAAAATTAATATTGAAATAATACCAGAGTTGTAGAAATAATAGAGATAAGATGAATAAATAATCATACATCCAAAATAAATATAGGTACAAACAACGACTATGTATATAATAAATGAATAATGTAATAAAATGATGAATTTTGATAAATTAGGGGTTGAATGTCCTTAAAATAAAAATAAGAATCATACACGAATAAAAACTCCAAACCTGGTTTGAATCTTATTTCAGACCCATCTGCAAACTCCAACCCATGCATTCTTCTAAAAATCAACAAAAGGGTCAATTACCTTGTCTAAAAATGCATCTATGAAATCAGTTTAATTCTCATATGACATCCCATCCAAGGTGTGATTACATGTCTTTAGGTTTACGCCAACATGTAAAAAAATCAAATCCTAGAGATATAGTGCATGCAATATAGCGATAAAAATGTAATAATTATATAAAATAATGATGTACATGAAATAAAACCTATTGAACCTGATCTTATTGGATAACACCCAAGTCCATCCTAACCTACTTTGGCGCACTACAAAAATCTATGTATTTGGTTATTTTCAGCTGAATCGAGATGAATCACCCAAATCATTGTAATAATCTCATGTTGAAGATGAATTGTTAATGAAATGTCAGAGAAAAGAGGACACAACATGCATGATTTCAAAAATCTCACCATCATGAATCAAGTGACAGTTCATATGGTTCTCAGACATCCCATATAATCATATACTCTTCCCTCGATCATCAAGTACAAATGAACCTTTCCTGCATTGGGTATGAAAAATCATGTCTTAAGCCCTCATGTGTCAATAATAAAAATGATTTGTATCTGAGAAAACTCAATATGTCATCAGTATAAAATCCATAGGTTCCAATTACATCGATATAATATATACTCAAAATCAAATCATTGAAAAATAAAATGGCCAATCTAAAACAAACCAACTATGTTATCATAAGAAAATATAATCAATTAATCAAATTATCATCTCTCTAACCAAATTCATTTCATTTATTATGGTTCCTAATTATCATCATAATTATATCAGACCTATTTAAATTAATATTTTACCATAAGTTCATTATTAATTCAACTAACCTAATTTAACAATGCTTATTCTTCAAACGAAATCACTAATATTTATTTTTTTGACAATTTAAATGTCTAAGTGATCAATAAATTAAATGATCCAATATTTTTGTTGGGAAATAAATTAAAACATTATTATTTGAAATTAAAACCATGGATGGATCACATTTTGAGTGGTTGTAAGAATTAGTCTTCGTGGTACGGACCCAAAGGTATTCAATAGCTGTTAAAAAATATATTTTAGATTAATAGTGGTTATGCAATTTATCTAGTAATTCCCACTATATGATAGGATAATTAAAAATATCACATATAATATAAATTAACGTATTAGAAAAAATGGTATTTAGTTTAGAACACACACCCAATATGAAGGACTAACCAAAGATCAGAAATTGAGTTATGATTTTATCGTGTTAGAGGGAAATCGAAGAAACTCATGAATTCCCTAAAAAAGGGTTTTATTCATTGATAAATTTATTATAATATTGTCTAATATAATTATAATGTGATCATTTCCTATTATTCATTTATAATTATCTTTTATAGTTTCATGTAATTTTTCATTAACAAATAGATTTCATAATAATTATTAAAAAATAATCTCATCAAATTACACTTTGAAAATTTATTTTACTTCAATAAAAAGATAATTTATAACTATTATAATCATATATAGATAATTTAATGAAATAATAACTTTATAAATCATTATATTTATTATTAGATTATAAATAAAAGAAATATTTAATGTTTATTTTTATAAAATTATATTTTTGATAGTCAAAAAAAATAAATATTTCATCCTTTGAAAATTTTAGGATTATCAATTTTATTAATAAGAACTTTTTCATTTTTTATATGAATTATTGAATTTATGAGAGGAAAATAAGAAAAATAATAATACCATGCCTATTAGAGGTAGAATATGAGGGTTGTGCACCACTAGTGTCTCCGAGTATGAGGAGAAAAACACAGGCCTTAGCTAAAGAACATATGAAGTCCTTCGTACTTGAATAATTCTACCACAAAACACAATGATAGGTTCGTTTATATAGAAAATTGAAATCATGTGTTCATAAAAACCCCAATTTCAAATATCCATGTTTAGTGTATGTTTCAACTTATTTTTTCTGTAAATTTAATGAATTCAACCCTTAATGATTCTTATATATCTTTTGCGGTCAAAACGACCAAAATTGCATCTTTCAAAATAATGCAGTTATCTACAATGGAAAAAAACACATTTTTGGTTTTATCAAATAAAATTGAAGAGTAACAATTCATTTATTAGTTTTCAAAACTAATTATTTAATTTAACTATCAGATAAATAAATTTTTTATGATGACCTACATAATAAGCTCTTTGTGTATAACCATGATACCCTCCATAGGGTAAACCCCTCATTTTGTTCCCAACTCTTCATTCAAATATAACATAAAATGAACCAGATGGGATATAATTGATTATTGGATTAAAATTATAAAATTATAAATATTTATTATTAACATTATATCATGATCTAGGTATGCAAACATCAGGTGACATAAAATGGTATACCACACCTAGGATAAACACCATGTCTTATACCCAATAGTTGTATCATATTTCCCATAAGACACACTATATTTGGTTTATTAAATAATTTTTAATAAATTTCATAATCATAATATAATGTATTTTATATTTCTATTCTGTAATAAATAAGGGTTTACAAGACACATAATATCATAATAAATTAGTGTATAACCCAAAAAAACATCCATTTAATATTCCAAAGCTTTAATTTGTAATTTTATCTTATGAAATCCCTTGAAAACATTTATTATGTTATTTCAATGGTAAATAATTTTTCTAGATAATGTATTTATTATTTACCTAAATGTTTTTGTGATCTTTTTAAAAAAATTAAGAATTTTCAAATAGAAAAAACCTTAATGAAAAAAATACCTTTGAAAAATATGGGATCATACACCCTCCCCCCCATATAATGATCATCCCTGAGCTCTTCCATAAATCATTTTTCTTTATCAGTGAACATGTATAGACAATATGCTTTCACATTAGACTCTTATTCCTAGGTCCCATTATCAAATAATCCATGGTGCCATAATAATAATACTAGAGACACAATATTTCATTGAATATTATTATCACTATGGTCCCCAATTCATAAAATATTATCCATAACAGATGCATCTACACAAAGTCCTACATTATTGACATCAATATAATGTGAAGCGTTAGAAATATATCTCTAAATTTATGTTATGTGAAAAACATCATACATTGACATATTGTATAGTGGAAGGTCCAAAAGGTAAGCAACTGGATTGATCCTTTTTACAATATATAAAATCCTAAATACTAGGGAATAAGATTCCTTTGTATTCTAATATAGTGTTTCTCCAATCATGGTGACTCCCGATGTAAAATTCAAAGACCAACCTCAAATGATAGAGGTCATATTAGATGGTAAATATATGTTTTTTTTCAGCTCTACAAGGTCACTTATCACTTTCTAATCAACTGAACCTTCTCAGACGTCTCTTGCACGAGAGTAGGTCAAACAAATGTTTCATCTCCTTCATCCAACAAAGAAAGAGATGAAAGACATCTCCTAAAATACAAATCCTCTTAAACATCCATTTGGATCAATGATTGGTAGCTATTATTATATGAAAAATCCACATGTGCCAAATTTTTCTCTGAAAATACAGTAAAATCCAAAAAACAAGCTCGTAACATATTTTCAAAAATCATAATGCTCTGTTAGATTGACTGTAAGGATGAGGGTAGTATGATGTACCCTGAATATCTTGTGATCCCAATGCCTCTTGATTTACCTATCATTACCGATATGTGAAATTTGAATGTCTATAAAAAAAATCTCCACATAACACTAATAAATCATACTATCTCACACACATAAAGATAACCCCAAACATAAATGGTGAAGGCCTAACTGGTAATAAAAATAGTGGGTTACTTTATTTAGATGATATACAATAACCCACACAATGTCAATCATGTAATGTGTCTTGGGTAATCCTATAAAAATCTACATTGGAACCATCCCACTTCTACTCTTGAATAAAAATTTGCTATAATATCCCAACCAGCCTCTGATGCTCTTTCTTCACTTATGGGAAATAGAAACATCTTGCTACAAATCCCAATATCTCATTTTTCATCCATGATCTCCATTACAATATACATAGATAACAATACAACTTTTTCGGAAAATGATGTATTTCTCATCCGGAAGAATGAAACTATCTCATTAGATCCTCACCCTAGCCAAAAGGAACCCATACCCAGCAAATGAAAATGAATAGAATTTATGCTTCCAGTATTCATCCCAATATTGGATACCAACCATATAAGATGTCTCTCATAACTAAGATCTATGCATATGATAACTGATCCATCGTGATTTATTTATGATGTATATGTATAATAGTTGTTGAATTCGTAGTAAAAAATCTATGGGAATTCTAAAAATCATGATTCAAATCTGCAGTGAGTCCCATCAGAAACCACTTATAGCAGGACTATCACATTTCTACAGTTTTTGTCTAAGAAATCATGGTGTTAGAGAAGACATTTCTATTTAACAATATTTTAGAAATATCAATTTTGAATGATTGAAGATACTCAACAAAAATCCTCTTCCGAATATTCATGTCTTGCTTTAAAAACATATGAAAGATGCTCTTGTGGACTATGTGCACCACATACATTTCTCCCAAAATATAGTGTCTCCACATCATATAGAATGTAAATACGACGATAACTCTAGATCACTAGTGAGATAATTCCTCTCATGTGATCTCAAATATATAGATCCATAAGAATACACATGGTCATTTTTCATGTTAAATACTCTATGTCTCACTCCATATGCATCACAATACACGATATAATCTTTATAATACTTGGGTAATGTGAGGATTGGTTTTGAGATCATCTTACTCTTCAGGTATTTGAAAGATCCCTCATAAGAATATGAATAAAAAAATTTCGACCCTTTCATGGTAATCCCATACACCAGTGATTCTAGATGATAGGAGTCATGGATGAAGCGTTTGTAATAACTTAATGTACTAATAAAAATCTGAATCTCAAAGACATTTCTTGTTTTCTCTCAAGATAAACTGTGTGCCACCTTATCTGCTTCTAGTAAAAACTCATCCTTTGAGATAACATGACCCATGAAGACCACTCTATCAATCTATAAACTAAATATATATGTGAATTTATAATAAAAACCTCCATCTATGTAATCATGAATATGTAATAATTTTGGGGATAATATATTTCAGAATAAGAGTAAAATAATATATCATCATCAAAAATATCTCCGAACCAATCTAGATGAGGATGAAAGATTCAATTAATTGGGTCTATGAATTATTCAGGTGTATTCATCAGACCAGGAAACATCACTACTAAATCATATAAGATATAACTTCTCATGAAATCAGTCTAAGATATATCGGTTGGTCTCTCCCTCAACTGATGGAACACTGACATCAAGTCAACCTTTCAGAAAATACTAGCACCTCCTAGTATACTGAAGAGATCATCAATGTGTGGAAGGGGATACATGTTCATAAATGTAATATTTTTTAGTCTCATATAATCCAAACATAAGTGAAAATTCATGCCATCCATCTTGGTAAACAGAATTAGAGAACCCTAAGGTGAGATACTATGTCTTCTGATACCATTTGCCCCGATAACCTCCAAAAGAACATTCAATTCACAATGATCCACATGTAACATCTAATATGGCTGATTACAAATTGGCTCATCTCCTAGATCTAACACAATCATGAAATCAATCTTGAAAATGGGTGGTAATATTGATAGATTTTCTGGAATAATTCCCTAAAAATTATCCACCACTAGATGAAATGCATCATGCTGAATTACTCCATCATGAAGAACAATGATTTCCATCTTATACATGCAAAAATCTATTATGTATTGAATTGTTCAAACATGAATAACATGAAAATCCCACTCACAATAATCAGTACAGAAACCTCAATCTAGAGATTGAAAAGTAACACTTCCCCTATAACAATAGAGATATCCTCATAGAGTATAGAAAATCCATACAATTAATGAAATGAAATATTGATATTTTGATAACAAAAAAATAAAAAAGGAAACCATAGCATACAATATCAAGAGAAAATTCCTTTGTAACAACTGATTTCACTTGAAAATACTCCCAATGGTGTGTCAATAGTCATAACTTCATCAATTATCTCCATTGAAAAACCCAAGCCATTTTAAAAAAAATTGTAGATATAATGAAATTTGACACTGTTATATCAAACAGCGTGAAATATAGGGTATATTATACATGAATTTTACAACTCAATGTAGAATTTCTAACATCAAAATTGGTCAGGGAAGATTGTATAGAATGTAGCTCACTCACCCCTGTACATGGGAATCTAGTCTAACTACCTTGTACTTTTCTCTCTAAGTGGTACTGAAGATCTTTCATTGGAGTACCATACCCCATCCCTTAGCTAGAATAACTAGAGGAACTCTAGCTTCTAGTATAATGAGTGGTAGTTCATACCCTTCATGATTCAGGTTTCTGTACCGATCATCTACCACTAATATTCTATATAATTTTAAAAATAAATATTTTAATATGACTCAATATACAACAAACACGACACTACACTATAGGGAGAGGACACCACATGATATCCTTGAACATTCTTCCAATATAAAATCACTACACTGAACCATGGTCTTCAGGTAGAAGTCAAATCCATTTTCTAGTCTACCTCTACTGAATTGGAGATAATTTTTATAGAAAACCTTCCTTCCACAAATGGAAGAGTTCTCGTATTTCCCTGAAGAAAATACACATCAAACACATTGTGCCTATCTTTCATTACCTTATGTGATGATTATAGATTAATTAATTCAATAATGCTGCTCAAATAGAAGATGTTCATTTAAAACCTATTTTCATAGCCAAGAACATCCTGGAAATGTCACTCCATATCCATCTGATCATCTACTATGGGTGGATCACAATGTTGTAATCTGGTGAAGCATCCTGTGTAGTCTATCACATACATGTTTTTCTGTGTCAGGTACATGATCTCATGAGCCTTTTATTATTTTATAGTCTAAGGATAATTCTAGCTCAGGAACATCATCATGAATTTCCTCTACGATAACTCCTATTTCTACCCGCCATGCTCCATAATGACTAACATGTACTTAGTAGGTATATGAAGAACATATAAAAACATCTTCACCATCATATCTATGGGAGTCCCATGGTTCTTCAATATTATCATTACTGATCTCATTGATAATACATCTTCATAGGTTCCTCCACCAATAGTTATTGTAGTCTTATGTTATAGATGAAACACCATTTTCATGTTAGACGTTGAAGGAATGGTGTTAAAAGACTATCTCTCTCTATCTAGGGATCACATGACCCTCAATAACCTATAATGAAGTGGAACATCCATCTGATCTATATTATCAAGAGGAAGCTCTGGTCTAGTTGTGTCATGAGTACTCATCTTTATATTCCCTCGATGATCAAATTCATGGGGATGAGGAGGATTTTTCTTTATAAAAAACTCAATCATTTTAATAATAGAAAAAAAATAATTAATCCTAACATTTTGAAAATAATAGTGAAACATTGGCTCATGAACTCTCTAAATATAGAGTATCAATTGAATTTTCATAACATAAGAGTTTACTTATTTCCCCCATTTTCATCGGGTAAAATAGGTATGTCATTTCAATGATTATACAAAAGATGTGTCTTAATTATTAATTATGTACCTATTGTGAATGTTGCATGTAAATATAGATATACCTAGGTGTTCATAATTATTCAAGCATACTAATCACACACCATACTGATCCATGAGTATAAATATTCTTAAATAATAGCATCACACAACATGTGAATCACATAAGTTGAAAAAACATAAAATTGAAACAGGAAAACATCATGAAGAATTATCCCACCATGAGGAAAACTGATTTCCCCATTTAAATGGGATAGTTATTCCACTTAAGATGCTCAATAATTATCATCATTATCAATTGATTATTTAGAAAAAATGTACAAAAGAGATTCTACTTGACAATCCAAGGAACCAATGTTCCAATGGTCAAGAGATAAGAATCTAAGGGGGTCTAAAATGGTGCATCCCAAGAGCATCCCATCTATCTAGAAGCTCGCATTCAAAAAACATCAAGACAATATCTATTGATCAAATGACACTCTTCCCATGGGTTGACTAGGAAGGAAGATTATCTGAAACCTTATTACCTTCACGCCATGTATGGAGAATGTATTTATTGGGATCCATAAGACATAGGCATTTATTAATGTTGAATGAAATGGAACATGTGGTGGAGATATGGCCTGATAGGTAGTGTATATAATGATAGTGCCAATTTCCACTACATTGAGGGAGATGCTCCTCCTCCTTACCAACTATAGACCAGAGAGAATCATAAGGGCATTGGGCTATAAATAATCTCCCATGATGAAGCTGGTTTTAAAATCATCCATAATAACACACTTTATGTCACAGATCACTCCAACCTCCTCATAAAGACCATCATGTACGATTCATCATCATTTAGTTTGTGACCCGAGTGAAGGGGGGACCATTAAACCCAATTCCACTACCTGTCGATTCTAGGGGAGAGAAAATAGTGTTTCTGTCATGCCACCAGTGTTGTGGTGGTAGCACTCTACCAAACAATTCCTAGAAAAAACAATACCACCAGGAAAAATCTCATCCTTTTCAACACATCCCATTGAGGATAGGGAGATCACTCAAAAATAAAAAATCTTCTCAACTGCCTAGATGCTCCAGTAACCTGATACCAACAAAAATATGTGGGCCTTCCACTCAGGGCTCCAGCAATCAGCGCCACAGAACCAATGATAAATGAAGGTGGGGTTGTATCTATTCTCTATCACAATAACCTATAAAATCAATAAGGTATGACCAAATAGGGATTCCCCAGTCACCAAAAATGAAAAGATGATATGTGGTTTCCTCCATGTCTACCGTCTAGCTACATCAACATGTAGCTAATTGGATTCCCATCCAATTCACATTGTCATCAGTGAAAACAGCACGATTCCAAATCATCCGAACAAGGAAATTTTATTTTTCTATGATTTCATTTTGAAAGAAGGTTCCTCCTTACACTTTTTTCATGACCAATTCCTCCTGTCGTGGTGGCAAAAAATTCTCTCCTCTCCCCACGATTCATCTAGAGTGAAGATGAAGGGGTCTAATCAAAGGAGCAACTACAGGTCAGACTGAGGATGCATGTCCAGCCAGATAACCCTCACTTTTCTTTTCATCCATAAACCTTCCAAAATGTGAGTGGCCATCAATCACATGCCCTATATGTTTAGAATGCATGGCACACTGGGCACCCAAAATTCTCATCACGTTGATGCCTCCCTCTTCAACAGGCATAGATAGTCTATCTGGAGGAGCCCAATAAAACATTCCATCACAATGATAATACAATATAAAAGAAACCAATACACCATAGAAGATTTCTAGCATACTATTTCAAACATTAACTGCAGTAATTGAATGGAATGAAATTCAAGATAGGATGATATTGAATTGCATCATCCTACCTCCGAAATACAAGAACAAGCAATTCTAGTTGGTTAAATCAGCAGTAATGCGAGCAATAGTGTAGTTGAAATGATGGACCCACGACATTCTAGGTGAAATAGGGAAACCCATGTAGGTTATAGAGAGAGATAACCGCTTCATGTTCAACTAAATTCTCAAGGATTAGCTACAGGAGACTGGGCATCGACTCTTGATGAAGAACATTCTCTTGTTATAGTTAATGCATTTCCCACTCAAGTGGAATTAGTCCTAAAAGATCCTATTTAAGAACAAGATGGAACACTTGTTTTAAATAATAAAAATAAGATTTTCATTAGTGGATATGATATGTGATATAATGGAATATATCAGTCTGCCCTGAAAGAAAGAAATGGCATCGCTACGTATGGTCCTGTTAATGTGCTTGTTGAGGACATCCTAGTTCAGGATGAAAATTCTCAATTAAAGGGTGTCCCCTGGCATAGGTCGTTGGATATCTTAAATAAATCATGATGATTTCCCTTGAAGCAGACAACCATCCATGTAGAGCTGATGCACCTAAAAATTAAATCAATATACCTAGTAGAAAAATCCTTGCTCTGAAAGAATTTGATGATAAAACTATACTACATGTAGTCATACGCCTTATACAGGTCTAGCTAACCACAAAACATGAACCATATACCATTATTTTAAGGTCTCAAATAACCATCTTGTTCAGAGAAGTCTCCCCATGAATGTATTGGCTGTTAATAGGTCCATGCTTCTAAACTGAGATTAGGTTTGGGAGATTAACCACATTTATCTTTTTTATAATCATTGCAAGAATTTTATATGGGAAATTACAAATACTCACATTTCTATAATGATGGATGAAAAAATAATATATGAACTTCATTATCAACACTAGAGTGGTGGCAATGGAATATCTGGGTAGGATTCCTCCCTTTAAAATGTCTTAGACTACCTCAATAAGGTCTCCCTTTACCGTGTCACAAGAAATCCTAGGGATAGAACCCGAGAAACTAACTGGCCCAAGGTAAATCTCTGGGTTAATACTCACAATCACCTTCTGAATCTCCATATACTTTAGGATATCTCCCAAAATTTCAATGTCCTAGCTAGAGAGGTTGACATGAACCACCTTTAAAACTATTCATGGCCGCTAGGATAGCACGCCATTATGTGTGGGTTAGGTTCTGTCAATGGATCCATGAAGTGAATCTCTACAAGGTTCCCTACAATGCCCCAATCATCAGTGAAGATACCATATACAAGTAAAATATTTGGCCAGAAAAATCTTCATTTTTCCTTGATGAATGCATGGATGTATGCCAAATTTCGGAATCCATCATATAAACACTTTGTTAGAGCTTGTTCACAATACACCCATTCATCTAACAGAATTATTTTTTCTATGTGGGAATTCATGCAGGCATGTTCCTCAAACTTGAAATCATGCCACATGAATTTCAGGAGGGTTCCCATGGATTCGATCTCCCTAGTATAGGTAATCATGTAACTGTAATGGGTTTGGATGAACTATGATATAATGTTGGATGTACCACTGTAGTATTTTTAATTTTTTATGGAAGGCAATCCAGCTCGATCCTTGAATCGTTTTTCACAACGAGTCCCTAGACTTCTGGTGGAAACCTTTAATGCTAGGCCTTGTGTGGGAAAAGACACAGCTATGTGGTAGATCCTACTATGGGGAGAGGGAGACCAAGCCGGATGGTTATGTGACCAATTTGGTTGGCTATGTGACCTCATGCATGCCTCTCAATATGCCTGAGGCTTCCAACTAGTAGTGAGGGTTATGTGAATATTTTAGTGAGACTATAACCTCTTGTAATAGTAACACTGAAATCCAAAATTAATGCAGATTAGAAGAAATAATAGAAAAAAGATGAATAGATAATTAGACATAGAAAACTATTAATGGTACAAATTGAATAAATTAATAAAATAAATAAATAAATAATTTTAAAAAATAAATTTCTATAAATTATGAGTAGAATGTCATAAAGATTTAAAAAATCATAGTCATGTAAAAAAACAAAAAAAACCAGTCTAAATCCCAATTCGGCACCGTCTCCTAGATCCAACCAATAAGACCTGCTAAAAATGAACTATAGATCCCCCTTACATTCTCCAAACCTAAATATATGAAATATTTCCATGTACCAAATGACTTTCCATCCATGGTGTGAGTTCAACGTAGTAGTTCAACAACACTATTTCAAAAAAAACCAATATGAGAGATATTGTGCATGCAATATGATGACAAATAAGGTAATAATTATATAAATTTATACTTCACATGAAATAATACTTATTGAACCAATGTTTATGGTCTAACACCCATGTTTAGCGAAACATTTTTTAGTAACTTACTAATTATCTATGACTATGGGTAATTCCTCCTATATCAAGAGAGGTCACCCAAATCGGTAAAAGATTATCTATGAGAGGATTAATCATTAACAACACATCATAACCAAATAGCCTAATAACACATGACTTCCAAAATATCACCCATGGAAATAATGTGACTATGAATTTGGTCCTAGGACTTCCCTTACAATCTTATGTTATACCCTTGGGCATCATGTACTTGTTCACCTTAAACTAATGTTGGATAGAAAATAAACCCCATGCCCTCAGGGATCCAAAATTTACATGAGTTATATCCAGATAAACTCAACATGTCATCATCATGAAACCGTCAGGTACTAATTAAATTAATATTATATAATTTTATATTCTAATAAAGAAAAGATCACAAGGTTAGTATAAAACATACTATCTGTGTTATCAAATGACATAATAATTGATCAATAAAATTGTCATCTTTCTAAATGAATTCATTTTATTTATCCTATTTCAAGTCATCATCATAATTATATAAATCACATTTAAATTATGATTATAATTTAATGACATTAATCTATCAACTCACCAAAATTATCCATGATGACTCTTTCAAAAGAATGAACACAAAATTTGTAATTATGACAATTCAATAGTCTATGTCCTCATCCAATCAAATTATCCAAATTGTTTATCACAGAAAAATCAAATAGTTTATGTTCTAATTAATTCCATTGTTGGCACACTAATCGAGTGGAATAATGATTCAGTAAATTTCCTTAGGATCTAAATGGATTCAATGGAATTTTAAATACTAAATAAGATATTAATTTTTAATGGAGGTTTTCCAATTTATTCGGTCGTTCTGGTTATATTCATGCTCCATCACACATTTCACATATACTGTAAATAATTATATCAAATAAAAAACAGTTTTCTTTGACCACCTACCTTATACCATGAATGATGTACACATCCAAAATCTAGGTATTATAATGTTTCTTTTGAGATAAATTTAATAAAAATATATAATCCCTAAAAATGGGCATTATTCTCTACTAAATATGTTATAATAATTTCTGATATATTGATCATGTCATTATTTCATGTTATTAACTGATAATTCTATTTTATATTATAGTAAAAGTATTACTTAACAAATCAATGTAATGATAATTATTAGAAATTATTTTCATCATATTTCTCTTTTATAAATTATTTTAATTTGATGCAATTACCATTTTAAAAATAATATAACCATCTCTCAAAAAATAAAATGAAATAATGATTTTATAAAAATTTATATTTAACTTTTGATAAAAAAACCACACTAATATTTCATGTTAATTTATTTAAAATAATATTTAGATAATAAAAAATTAAAATAATTTAACATTAGAAAGTTTTATGATTATTATTTTATTTAAATAATTACTTTTTATTTTTTTAATGAATCATTGATTAAAAAATTGTAAAATAAAATAAAATAATCAGTTAAATTAATAAAAAAGAAGAATAGAAAACATGGATTATCTGTAATGGGAGGGTCGTGCACCACCTTGATCTATAAGGAATATGATAAAAACATTAGAACTTCCAAAAAATATGAGGTCATTCATACTCACCTAAATCCACTATGATAAAAATAATAGGTTCGTTTATATTGAAAAATCTGACTGAGTGATCAGAAAAAATTCCAATGTAAATATCTATGTTTTGTGTATGTTTAAACTGATAATTGATTGAGGAGGGTCTTAATTCAACATGAAATGAATATTACAATTTATTTATGGTCAAAAGGCATAAATTGATTATTTCCAAATCGTGAAGTAATCAAAAATGGAAATAATCACGTTTTCAGGGTTTTAGGCAAGAAACATGAATTGTATTGATTAATTTATTTATTATTTAAATTATTTATTTATTTTAACTATCAAATAAGTCAATTTTAATTGGTGACCTAACTAATACAGCAATTGGTGAAAACTATTATACCTTTATGGGGGTATACCATCGTTTTGGACCCAATTAAGGTCACATATTTGGCATACAATGCAACGTTTTAAAGAAATTTATTTATTTTAAATAAAATAATAATATTATAAAAATAAAAAAAAATATTATTTCATAACATTATTTCATAATCATGTAATCTAAACATATAACTAAATTTAATTTTATAACCATCCTCCACTAAAAACTATATCCTCGACCCAAAATCGGTCTCATATTTCTTATACGACATACAATTTTAGAGTTGATCATTTATTTGGAATACATTTTCTATACATAACATATTACAATTAATATTTTTATTCTTCCTTCATTAAGTAATCACAGGCCTCAAAATCTCACAGTAACATTGTGTATGACTTTGGAAATATTTAAATAAATATTCCCAAATGTTAACATTTAATTTTCACCTTTGAAACACCTTTAACAAATTTATTAAGTAGTTTTTATAATAAATCATTATTTTCACATAAGGTATTTGTAATTTATCAAAAGATTTTTATTTACTTTTTAAATCTAATAAATCTCAATAAGAAAAAATAACATTAAAATGATGGGATCTTATAATAATCCCACCATATAACATCACATATATGATATCCTCAATGAATCATTGTGGGGTATCATAAAACATGTCTGGAAATTGTTATCACACATCAGAATCCCTCTATCATGCCTCCTCTTGAAAGAATCCATTCTTCCACAACACTCGTACTAGAGGAAAAATATTTCCCTATAGTTCTTTTTCACTATAGTCCACAATTCATAATGTATGATACACATATGAAACATCCACTCAAAAATTGATCTATCGGCCTCATTCACATGATAAAGGTTAGAAAGATATAAAAATGTTTTTATCTGTGAAACACTTCATTAATGGAACTATAATTATGTGGAAGGACTAATCGGGATTCCACAAGACCAACCCTTTCACCCAATATCAAAAGACCCATCAAACTGGGGCACAAGATTCTATTGTTTTTGAATCTGACATTTCTCTAGTCTACGTAACATAAAAAGAAATTTTTTATTTCCATACTCAAACACCATAGGTTATCTATGATGGTCTGTATTTTATTTATATTGGCTTTTAATGGTTGTTAAACAGTTATATTATTCACTTAATGTACTCAGATATATTATGCACAAGACTAGGTGTGACAAGTGTCACCTCCCTATATCAAACTGGGAAACAGAAAAATAGCCCATCCGGCCATGAAAGTCCTCAACATGATCTATTTTGATAGATTCAATTCAACACAAAACACACAATAATCCTATGTTATACCTTGATTTAAAACATTAATCCTGACATAATGAATTTTTCCCATTTTTCATCAAAATGCCATTTGGGATATTTTCAATATTCAGGGAATAAAATATAATAAACATATTAATTATTATACACATGTGAGATGTTTCCAAAGGCCAGATATACAAAAAACGTATATCGATCCTAGGGTAAGAATTCAATCCATGACCTAATGATGGTCTCGATTTTAGTTAGTAGTTACAATAATTTGGGGAGGTTCACATATAGTTATGTGTAATTCTAGTTTAGAGCATGTGTCTTGGGATGTGATGTTACAATTTTTATTAATTAATTTCCATTGAAACAAAATCATTAAAACAATCATTGATCTTTTGTTTTGTGAATATGGATGGAATGTGATTTATACATATAATTGGAGATGAGTTATGTAAAATAGAATATTTATTTAGAATAAATATAATTAATGTATTATGATAGGGTGAAAATTAATTTTTTATATTTAATTTTATAATATATTAATATTTATAATAATGTTAATGGTAAAATTATTTCAATGCGATAAAAATGATGGGATAAGGCTTCATTGTAACACAAAAATATTCTTAATCATTTCTAGATAGTTTAATTTTATCTTTAAATGTACAATATTAGAATCACATGTAGAATGATCGAGTAGTTTAGTAGTCATGGTAAACTAGATATACAACTAAAATATAAATTAATATTTATATCAAAAAATATCGATTGAACATTATTTTTAAATTACATTTTTACCCTTAGTGTATCCTCGCATATCAATCAAAAAAATTCCATGTATCCTAGAGGTTATTAAAAAATAATAAAGGAATGAACTCAGGTGCATAGTAAGGGCATGTGTTTTTTGTAGCTATGAATAATTAATGAATAATCAATATAGAAAGGTAAATAATTGAAAGACAATCCATTTAATCAATAAATTTTTCATAATATGGTATGAATAAAATATAATCAAATAATTCCATATAAAATATCACATGATCATGAAACATGGAACATAGTATTCTAAGAAAATTAATAGTCACATGGAATATCAATAAAAATATTAAAAATGACATAATACATAATTTTAGATGTCAAAAAAATTCTATTAATTCTTTTCCAAGACATCTAATACCATATATGATTGTTTGCAAAAACCTCATATTGTGTAGGTCAGTGCAATGATATCTATATAAATGTGAAGGGCCTCATCCAAAACTGTAACTAGTTTTCTACATCAGAGCTATGAATGAATATAAGGCATATAGAAAGTCCCACCCATCTCATTAAAATCACAATACATTATAGATAATAAATAGGTGAAACCTAATAAACATGATCAATTATATTGAAAACAACCATACTAATTTTAATTAAAAACTCTAATCGTGAAACATAATCATTAACCATTCACAGTAAATTTGAGAATGGGAATAAAATTGTACATATTAAATTAAAATGAAATTAAATAATATGAAATAATAATAAAAATTATATTAACGCAACATATCCCTAGTGTAGCATAATAAATAAACAATGTTGGTGTAATTGCTAAATATAAATAAAAATATATTATTGAAACATTATTAAGGAAAACAAACATTAAATTTGGATAATATATTTTTAAAAATAAATGTTAAGAATTAATTTTTATTAAAATTTCTTCTAAAATAACATTTTAAATCATAAAGTATTATTTTAAACATTGATTGTCTATGATAATATGAAATTCGGTATAAGTAGTGTATTTTAAAACATGGGTTACTTTCATGTTTTAAGAAAAATAAAAATAACAATTATTTTGAAAATAACATGAACATTAAATTAAATTTACATAATGAGTAATTTGTTTTTAAAAAGAACTTTAAAAAATCAATCTAAAAATAAAAAAAAATTCTGATAACATTTTTAGAAAAAATGGGCTCAGTAGAGAATAAATTTTGACCAAAAAGAGAAATAAATTTTGATATTGATATTAAAAAATTACATTTTTTCTTATATAATAATGTGATAAAATATAACTATTAAAAAAATATGTTCATCAATAAAAAAATAATTAAAAAAATAATTTATTTTATGTTTGAAATACTAAATATTTCCCACATTTCAAACATAAATAAATCCCCAATAATGATGGGATTATGAAATAAATTCTTACCACTTTGGTATATTTATTATCAAACTCCCAATGAATGAAATAAAATTTAATTAAACATTAAATACAATAAAATAAATTGTAATTCTAGATATATCATAAAAATGTAATTATATACACCACACTAAATATATATGTGTTAAATATAGTGTTTGTCTCACTGTACTAAATGTCAGATGAGAACCCTTACAATGAGTCCAACTAATCAGGTACAACAATCACATTCCAAAATAATAATTATATGTTAATTATTTACCAACAAAATAAATTTTCCAATATTATTATTCCATTGATCTATCATATAAAAATTTTATTTATGATTATATATTATATTATGTTGGCGTCAAATGTTAAGACAATATCGTGATTATGTTTAAAAAGTTACATTGGTTGATGAAATATAGTCAAAGGGGTTATTTTTAAACATATTAACAGTAAAAATAAAAATATATATTATATTGTCATAAATAAATCATTTAACCACAATCATAATTAATGGTTATTACAAAATAACTACATTAAAATCATGAGTATGGTAGGCCATATATATTCATGACTAAGATTTCCCTTTTTTAATTATCAATTTTGATACTATTAATGAAATATTTTATATTTACATAATGAAATTTATGAAATATATATACCATATTATATATTTATATATAATTATATAACATCCATTTTTTGTGGTGGTGAAAAGAGTCGAATTTCTTATTGAAGGCAGTAGTCCAAACGTATATGAGTGACTTTATTGTTATTCATTATATGAAGAAAATTTTTATATTATCCTTTATAATGATAATTATTACATTAATATATTAAAAATAATACTATTTAATATATATTTATAAATATTATGCATGATAACGTCAATGTAATTAGTTTTTGAATGATGTATCACATCACATCGTTAGGCAGTAGTCTGTCGTACACATGAGTGACATTATCATATCCCATATAAGATAGAAATTAAAATGAATTATATAATATAATGATTAAGGTGGTGTACATATTTTATAAATATTATTTATATAATTTCTATTTATCCTCATTCCAATCCAATAAATTTTTCAATGGAGAAACAAATTACATCGATTCTTGAGGTAGTAGTCAATCGTACATAGAAATGACGATTTTTTAATCTATTTGAAAGACACAAGGGTAGATAAACGTAATGTATTTAAAATAAAAACATATATTTATATTTATTGTATTTATGTTATTATATAATTATGTTTTTATAAAAATTTAATGATTTTCTGGATGAAGTATAAAAAATTATTGTAAAAGTAATTTACAACTTCTTTAGGTAACCACCTTATATTCTCCACAATGCATTGACAGGATATATTTCATCCAAATATAACGATTATTGAATGAGTAGAGGAAATATGGTAAGTTAATATGGATATTTTGGGCTTAAAATATGGATTTTATGCTTTTAGGATGATAGGATAGGGAGTATCCTTCTATAAGTTAGTGGAGTGCAACACTTGTAATTTAGAAGAGGAAAATGTGATCCTATATTTTTAAAATTAATATAAAGGAAAAGAATGTAGTATTTATGATAATTAAAATATATAAGGTTGACATAATGGGATAAAATAAATTTTAAACACTATTTTGTGTCATTTCAACTCTTATTTATTTAGTTTAGCCCCTTATAAAACCAATTTTACATTAACCACGATAAATTTTTTTTCTGTTATCCCAAGTCAAATTTTTGTAAAAAGTATTTATTATCATATAATATAACAGAAATTAAGATTAATATAAATATATAATCAATTTATATAAATTATATTCAATTACATTGAAAAAATTATTTAAAAATTAATTCCACAAATGAGAAGAGAATATAGGTTTTAAAATAATTTTAAAATGATTATAGTCATTTGATATAAAAAATCATACTAAAATTGATTTTAAGAACATAATTTTGATTAAATATTTTGATGCTGACTGATTTTCCATTTAAATTTGATTTAAATTATATCTTATTATTATAAATATTTTCAATTAAAATGCGGTTTTGAATTAATATTTAGTAATTTTCAATTTCAAAAAAATAGTACATTTCTGAAAATATAAACAACTAGAAAATGATAACATTAATACTGTTATTTCAAAAAATAAATTTATTTATTCAACGAAATCATTAGTATTGGTAAAAATTATTAATAATTTTTTTTCAAATAGAAAATCTAAATGGTCTTTTTGGAAAAAAAATTCCCCTGAAAACATTTTTGTTTCATTCAAATAGTTTTAATTTATCCTGTAATTAATAGAAATAAAATTATTTTTGTGTAAAAATTTACGTTGGAATAATATTTTAGTATTATTCAAACCCTACAATTTTATGGCGAGGTAAAACTGGTATTTTCGGAATAATAAAATTTTAATATAGAATCATCTTTCATTCATACGTGATGCTAAATGCAATTTTCTCTATTGATGAAATTGAATTTATATAAAATAATTTATCATAAATCCTCATGATTTTATATTCCAATATATTATTGTGGTTGTTTTTCATAAACTCTATCAAATACATTATTTATATTTTAAATTATCAGGGTGTTACATTTTACATCATTTAAATTTATTTCATCCTCATATTTAAATTATGATCTTATTAATCAATGGATTGTAATTTGAAAATAACTTTTTTGGAGTCCCATATCATAAAAAGGGTAAAATAAACATACTCATTTTTATAGAGAAAATATTTTCGAAGGTCCATTAGAAAAATCACATAAAATGTTTTCCATGTAGGAAGGTCTAGGAAGGATATTGAAATAAAAACATGGAAGAGAATACTAATTCCAAAATAATAATAGAGATATATAGAGATCATTGATCCAAAGCTATTGGGATATCCAATTTAGGTTATTTACAAAAAAACCATAAATCATTCATAAGTTAGGGGACCATTTTATTCATCATAAGTAAATGTACTTGGATAATCATTGTTCCATGATAATTTGTTAGTGTGGGGGAATTATTTTACTATCTAAATATATATATGAAAATATATTTAATAGATACATTCCAATTTTATCTAAAAAATTCATCATTTGGTTATTCTTTGATAAATTTCCAATTCATCACTTAGCATTGTTAATCAATATTATAAAATTAGTTTTTTGTCCAAGTCACTAAAATTTAGTTTTTATGGATCATAAGCTACATAAATGAATGATAAGTCATTCCTTCGATAAATAATTATCAATATAAAACATTTAAAATATTAATTATAAAATATCCGTAAATCATAATATGGTGACTCAATACATTAATCTCTAATAAAACATCAAAATCATTACTAAAAAAATTTCTTGAATGGTGATCATTAAGAGCCTTTAAAAACATTACTATAAAAACATTTTAAATAAGGTCATTTAATTTAAAAAATGAACATATCATTAACCAATATAACTTGATGTTTTTTGTAATATTTACACACCAAACATGTGAATAACTGCATGATCTATTTCATTAAATCGTGGAAAAAACCTGAATTACTATCAATCCTCAATTAAAATATTAATTAATCCCTATTTTATTTGTAAAACATATATTATATGATAAATTACTTAAATCCATAAAATTATTTAAATTCCATCAATGATAAATACGAATCATTATAAAAAATATGTAATCTATTACAATGAAGTTACAAATATCGAATATAATTTATCAATTACAATCTTATATTTATAACTACATTATTCTATCATCATTTGTAACATACTAAGGGATGTATTAATATTTATCATTTGTTCTTAGAACGTAAATATTTCCACAGAAAACATTTTCTTGATAATGAATTTCAATCTTCTATCTCTTTCAAATACCTAATGAAAAATCATTACATTAAATTCCTTTTATATTATGAGAATGTTACTAATGAAATATTTTTTCAAAATATTTCGTGGATCCAAATACCAATGAAAATAATTCACTCCACTTCACCTATAGAGTTATCATTATCAAAACCTTGAACATAAAAATCATTTTGTGGTATTTTCCCTTTATTATTTTGGAATTCATTTCTACAGTTCCCCATCATCTTCATGAGTAATCAATTTAAAAAGAAGATTCTTTTTCCCATGATATTAGGACCATAGATTACTTTTTTCCACACTTGATGAAAAAACATTTTTCATTTATTCATGTACCGGGATGATTCCTTAAAAATGTATCACATGTTTGAAAATACGAATTTCACTTTGTTACATTTATTTATCTTCAATCATAATATAATTATTTTTCCCATAACATCTTTAATACATGAGAAATTACTTCTATGTATTGTTAACAAATGATACAATTTGACTGCATGATGAGAATTATTAAGTGACTAGTTCCCTTCAATGGATTGTCTTAATCACATCCATGAAACAACCCATAACATTTTTTTTATTTATTACATTGTACATTACATTAATTTAAAAACTTATAATGTTTTCTTCATACATAGAAACATTTTATTATTATTTTTGTCAATGAAACATGATTTATAATTTTATATACACTCACTTATCATGGGGAGAATATTTTTCCAATATGATCAACACGAAGTCCCTTAATTCCATACATTCTATTACATCATAACCAATTTTTTAGGATTCAAGGACCAAAATTCATCATTATTTCTAGATATATAAAAAACACCCCAAGAAAACAATCACCCATTCACTTCTTCCCAGATAGAGAAATATCATCACTAAGGAGCATATCCATTTCATAACTAAAAATTAATTTTAAATACAATTGAATAATGGAGTTTTATAATACATAATGATGTCCGTCATTGTTATATAATGAGGAGGATCATTAGTTTTCACATATTGGAATTGGTATTACACTGAAAGAATTTGTACAATGGTAAAAAAGGAACACAGTCAATGTGGAAATTAAATTTAAACCCGCTAGGGAATTGTTATTACTCATTTAATGAGTTATTTACCACATTATAATTATAATTTGATCAGTTCGATTTACAAATCCAACTACAAAATTATTTTCTTTACTAGGATGGAAATCCTACCATGGAGTATGTTCATTGATATTATTCTAATTTATTCCATTAAATTTCATTTCTATGGAGTAGAATAATCTAGATTATATCCTTACATTGTAAAACATAATGTATAATCTAATATATATTGAAATAATAAACATAAATTGAAAACA
This sequence comes from Viscum album, assembly GCA_963277665.1. Classification (NCBI taxonomy): domain Eukaryota; kingdom Viridiplantae; phylum Streptophyta; class Magnoliopsida; order Santalales; family Viscaceae; genus Viscum; species Viscum album. Next base: position 1,375,146,040 of record OY728155.1, read on the forward strand.
TTATTCATAGTTAATATCATAATCATAAACCTAGTTTCTTTTGGGATATCAATTTTTTAATTAAATCATAATGGTTTGTAATGAAAAAGATATTTATATTAATAATATCCAATTGGATTGTAAAACTAGATTTATAGTAAGTATTTTTTCGGTATGAGGTATTGATCAGGTCACAGACCATTCAGATTGTTTCGATTTATTACCATATGATACAACTGTTCTAGAACCACATCAACCCTAATTATCTATAGATGTATTTATTTCCATTATAAAACCTTTTGATATATTCCTTAACAAAAAATTTTGGGTGTTATTCTATATTTATCCTCAATTTTTATCAAAATGATGTGTCCATAATATATTTTTTACTACATCTTGTTCCCAAGGTTAATACAATACATTTTATAATAACAATTGTAGTTCCTTAGGAATTGTTTCTCAGAGTGGGAGTCAGCGTTATTATATTTGAATAAAAAATATAAGAAAATTATTCCAAATCAACCAATTTTTATAGTCGGAATAAACTTGATACATAATTAAAATTTAAATTAGTTTTTAAAAATTTATTTATATAATTAATTTAATTTTTTAATTATACTATATCCATTAGTGTATCCATACATATCAATCAATAAATGCTTTAATATATCTTATGTATAATAATACATGACAAAGGGGTGGGTCAAATTCTCAGTAGGAGTTAGTGTTCAATATATGTTTGGAATAAATTAACCCCAATAAGTATGAAATTGGTATATAACTGGACACCTTCAATTTAATCAATAACATGAGTACAATATTATATGAATAAAACATGATCAATTAATTGAATGAAAATAATCACAAAAATCATGAAATATGACCAAGGTTATTCTCTCTAATCGAATAATCAATGACGAGGACATGGCATGTCAAAAATAGAATTCATAATTAAAGAATAAATAATGGTGGAATTAAAAACCATACCAACAAATATTATTATGAGATATCTAAGAGGATTTAATCTTGTGAAATGAAATATAATATTGTTGATGATTCTGGTAAGTTATCTATATAAACAGGTATGTAATCAACTAAATATAGGTTCTAGGTGTAGTGGAAGTGTTCGATGTGTATTGAAAACCATTGATTTTTTTCATTATTGATAACCATTACGAGAAATAAAATATGTTATCTTTTAGGATATATGTAATTTGGATCATTAATATTAGACAAGTTTAATCATAGAGGAACTAGAAGGGAGCATCATCACATATTATTTATAAATAATTTTTTAAAATTAAAATTACCTTGGTGGTATATTTTTCTTCAGCGGTGAATCTGGTAAAAGATCAGTAAGGCAATATTGTTCCAATATAGGAATCAAGTACAAATTACCACTAAAAGAGATCAAATTGTTTTACATGATATTCAAGTTCTATTCCAAGACATATTTGGGTTGTCGAACGGTGTATCCTTTAAAATATTCCAACTAACTTTGATCACTATGATAATCACTTCCAAAGTGGTATCCTTGATCTAATGGAGGAACATTAATCTCTGTTGTTTGGAGAATTCTTTGAGAAGAAATCCCTATAGGACTAGAGAGGAATCTCAAAAATTGATGTGCACAACACAAGCAAATGAATTGGGCTATTGAGAAAATAAAATAATTAGGTTTATATATCACTATAGTTATAATAATACAATTTCACATGTTTCCTTAGTAATTTATTTAATCATAGAGAAGTACTATGTAAATTTATAATAATAATATCATTATTTATCATCATGCATAGAACATGTGATTTATAATTAAATATTATTTAATAAAATAAAATAAAATATTTTTTATTTATCACCAAACCTAGAATCTTGGCCTTCCATTTCACAAAACTATTTTTCTGACATTAAATAATGATTATTTATTTATTAAATAAATATCACTACCTTTTTCACAATAAAATTTATTAATTATTATATTCAAATAAATTGAATTTATATATTTATTAAATATTCCACTCATATTATATTCTATCAAATTACTAGTGATGATATTTATGTGATCAAGAATACTAGAATAATTATTAAAAAAATTGGGAATAATTCTATTTCAACCTGTTAGATAAAATTAATAATATATTTTCTAACTAAGATTCTATATACATTTAGTGTGTGACCCTATATCTAAATTTCCTTGTGGCATTAGGTGAAGCAGCCTAAATATGCAGGTCAGTTTCTAGAAACACACCAAGACACCCATATATAATGATTTTAACCCTGTATGACATGATACCTCAGAAGAACACTTATTTTGTACAGTAATCCTTTAATCACAAGATCAATAATCATGTATGTTTCATGATGGTTTCATCAACATATCTATTTGATATATCTCTCATTGACAGTATAGGAATATAAATAACATTTTAATCAACATTGTGATGGATTTATATATTCTTGATCATCTCAATAAAATGGACAAATATATTAACATCCATTATTGTCTAGAATGGAACAATCCTTTCTTGAATTATTCATTAATACAATATTACTCGTAACACAGTAAACTTTTCCAACCTCACTACGAAACATCTTTCATCATGGTATTTATCAATATTTGAAATTACACGACTCATAATACTCAGTAATAAATACATAATAACTAAGTAAAAGTACACATGTTCAATTATAGGAACATCCAATGACACCAATAAAAGTGAATTTCTTGCTCGTAGGTATTGTTCTCAGAAAATCTTATAGAATATTAACAATGTTGTATACAATGGGAAGGATCCTCAATGTACTTATAATGTCCACATCTGATATCTATTATCTTATATTTCCCTAAATTATATAATCTAGTTATAGAACATATATTCTATAATAGTGTCATAGTAATTATAAAATCTTATCATAGCAGGGTACTACTACAATATTTTATTCCGAAAACTACACATAAAATATTATCCCATAATATATCACATAGATGATCAATCATGATGTGATTAGTAGTTTATTGATATTAAACAGAATGAATAAATTCTATCATAATGTATAAATAATTTGGTTCAAGAGAACAAAATCCAACCTAATCCCACTTGCACTATAGCCAACTGCTAACATCCTTCAGTCTGCAAGCTCTCACATGATAACCATTCTTATTCTGATATATGAATGTATTCAAGAGTAAAAACACATTTTCTTTAATGTGTACTCTAGTTATGCTAATATCAGACCAATATAATGTTCCCTCATGAGGGGATACTTTTGGATTATGTTTTTAGTTTGTTTGTGTCACTTTAGAACTTTTTCCAGACCAATGATGTAGTATTTTTACAATACAATATGATAGGATCTTTAATTCTTGTTACAACAACAAGATGTTGGAATATAACATCAAACCTAATGAAATCCTTGACACATCATAAGCTGCTATATATTCAGACTCCACATTAGAATCAGCAAAAAACAAATTCTTTTGAACTCTTCCCACTCACAACCCCTCCATTGAGAAAGAAATAGAAATACAAATTGTAACATCAGATCATTAGGATCTGACTGAATACCATCATCAATATAACCCAATATTTTCCAACTCTACTTCTCCTATATAGACTAGAAACATATCCTTAGTTCTTCTAGGATACTCAAGGATATCTTTAAAAGTAGTCCAATATCATTTTCATCGATTTTTTTGATATCTTCCTACCATTCCCAATGCATCGGAAAGATCACATGTAGTTCATAACATGTAATTCATGATTGAACCTATATTTGAAGAGTATGAGATAATTTTAATTATATTTATGTCATATTGTGTCTCATGACACATATTATTAGAAACATGAAACAATGTGACAATAGAGAAATTCCCCTATTATATTTTTCCATTCATAATCTATTTATTATCTGTTCAATATATGTACCATGACATATTAAAAAAATTATGTTGGATCTATAATGATTGATCAGGATTCGTAGAATGTAGGAAGCTTAACCTAAGTCCTTCATGGATTTTTTTTTGATTAACTAGTCCTTTATAGACACTAAGACTCATATGTTGTTTCCAATAAGTACTATATCATCAACATATACTACTAGAATGATCCCCAAAAACCCACTAAAACTATTGTGAAATCATACATCACATTTTTTCTTAATAAAATAAAATTATTTTATGGATTCATTAAATATAATGTTCCATGACCTCGATTATGTTTTCAATCCAAAATTGGATCTATAGAATGTTAAAATACATTTCGAATCATCTAGAGTCATAAAAGCTTTAGGGTGTGACATATAGACATATTCTTAAAGGGTCCCATTAAAAAAATATAGTTTTGGAATCCATTTTCCAAATCACATTTTCTTTTTAATATGTTTTATAAAATATAATTCTAACGGATTTATACATTTAAACTGGTGAAAAAGATTCATCCTATTCAATTCCATGGAATTATATAGACCATTTATTCAATAGCCTTTCATTATAGGTATTTTCATTAGCTTTTATGTCTGTTTTCCTCTTGAATACCCATTTTCATCCAATGTGATTTACATCCGCGAGAGCATTGAAAAAACAAATATGTGGTTCAAGTATGTTTAATCCATTTTAGAATTCATGGATTATTTTGAATATTTCATTTTTTGAGTTCTTCAGTACCTCATAAAAGGATAGAAAACATCATTTTCAACCAATTGCGTAAAAAAATTATTAGTGATTAGAAAACCATACCTATGTGGTTATATTTCCTATCATTCACTGATAAATAGTACATATTAATCATAATATAATTCATGTATAGGGACCTGTTGAATTTGTTCATGTAAAAAATCTTGTGTTTCTTGAGAATAAACTTCATCGATGTGAATCTTTCTCCAAATATCCGTTTTTTTCAATGTGATCCTTCTTAAGAAAGTCATCTTGTCTTGGGACATTCACCTTATAGTTGAATGGATTTTATAGGTTGTGAAATGACCTGGTAATTTATGAATAAAATTCACATTATTTTGATGAATTTTGGATATAGAAAACACATGACCTCTTTATTTATTTGGTTTAAATGACCATCATGTATCATTAACATTGATAACATATCCATCGAATAGTGACAACCTAACTAATATAAATATATGGATTTAATAAATCATTTATACATAGAAAAAGGAGGTGATGGCCTCGAACATTAGACTCAGGCCATACACAACTCATCTGTTGGAGCTCAGAAAGGAGGTAGAGTCGCTAGGATTCACTCTTGACCAAGGGAAAGCTGATTTCCATCAATGTAAACATGAGAGAAACTAGTTATGAGAGAAGATCAAGTTCATTATCATCATGACACTTACCATGTTCATCAAAAGATACCAAGAAATCCCAAGCATTGCACACCTTACACTTAGGTTGTATGTGAGCATAGAAAAATGATACTTTCAAATTTAATTTAAAAATATATTTAAATGAATTAATGGATTTTTAAATTAAATAATATTTTCATAAATTAATATTAATAATTTTTTTTGGAATATTAATGATCATATATTTTTTAAGAAGTCAGTTTTTATATTTATTACTATTTAAAAATTGTTTTTTTCCAAACCCATCAATTTCCAATAATTATATTCATTTTTAATGGAAATTTTAATTATTTATATAATTATTTATGTAAATAAATTTTTACTTTTAGAATGAGGGCATGAATATTATATTATGCTTATTTTTATAATTTCCTGAGACACTCGATATTTTGGGTAAAAATTATATACTGTATAAATAAAATATGTGTTTAATGACTACATAATGACAAAAAAATGATGTAATAAATACAATAACAGATATTATCGGCCCAGTATATGGTTTCCCGTTTAAATAATTTTATTGTAGATATATTTGAATTATCTTATAATCACTTAGTGAATCCTTCATTATGTATAATACATTTTTATGATTTTAAATTCATTTCGTTGAGGGAGTGCCTCATCTCCACATAAGAGAAGAGAAATATTTTTATATCTTCAACCCATATCCATTTAAAATAATTTATTCCACTTCCCTTTTCTATAATACATTTGAAAAAATAATGGGATGGTTTTTGTTTTTGAACATTTTATTATGTAGGGTCCCAACCCAAAATAATAAAGAATTCCCCCTCCATTCATATATAATCCCACCCAATGTTTTATTCCTATTCACTCAAACCATTTTTATCCCTACCAATATTTTCCACATACATTCAATAATCCCCCCATGGTTCTATCATATTCCCTAGAAACCCCTCGCATGTTTTTGGGAACATGCATCCATATAAGAGATCCTCAACGTACTCTCATCTTTTCAATATAAGTATCAAATTTGTTATTTTCTTTCTTAATTTCAATTGGTTGTATTTTAATTATATATTAATCACATAATTACTTCATATTTTATGTTATGTTAATGATGGAAAATTTATCCATCCTCATATAGACTATTGCCTAAGCCGTTTCAATACCGAAATTCTCTAAGTCATTTCTCAAATCTCATTTCCATTCTTGCATATATTTTATATTATGATTCTTAAATCTCATTTTTATATCATTTTGTATGATGTTACATAATCCCCCCACATTTAAATATATTTATAAATTATGAGATCTTTATTTCACTCTCATTAATATCCCATATGATCATTTAAGCACACCAGTTACTATGCTGATATTCCATAAGGGTTTCCTTTATCATTTTTATCCAAGTTTCTATATATATTTACACTTTTTTATTTTCAATTAAAAATTATATTGTATTGTTTAAAACATGCACCATTATTCCCTTATTATGTTTTTATGATAAGATACCCCTTTATATCTCTTTAATCCCTCCCATGTACACCTATTACCATGCTGAAATTCTGTAAGAGTTATTCCATTGTTCCTCTTTGTTCAACATTTCTCTATTATGTTAATCCCTTGATTTCAAAATTAATTATGTTTGGACATGAATATATATTTCCCACTTACTGTAAATTGTATTTATATAGGATTATTTTTTCCTTTTATCTATAAACAACCATTTTTATGAATATATATTTCACGTCGTTTGACTGTCGAAATTGCATCGTGAATTTCCCTTCCAAAAACAAAATTTAGTTATTACCATGACTCATTCTCTATCAAGGGAATCCACATTAATTCATGTGTAAATATAGAATATATACTTTCTTTTATTTTTTTGATATTAATTTATCAGGGAATAAATGATGATGTTGAATAAATCCATGTTATATGACCTATGTGGAAAATTTTAAACATTATATTAAAATATTCATGAATTGTGCACCGTGATAGCGCTCCAATTCATTTGGTAATGTTTAGTATCATGATAATACATGGGAAATGAGGGGTTACTCATGAAATATCAGTTTTAATGAGGATATAATCATTCTAATCATTGTGAAATCATCCTTGGGTTATGCTAATATCATGTTGTATGTGGTTTCCAAATGTCTATGTTATGATAATCATTATATATTGTGCCTATATGTTCATGTTTCCTTTATGATACAATAAAATTCATATTTACTATCAAATTTTGTATTATCCCTATTATTCCTTGTTTACTCCTTTACTAGTCTATATTTCTCAACCCTTTCTTGTGTATATCATACGGTCATCCCCAACAATGCTAAGTATGTGGGAATGTTGGGATCATGTAAAAGATATTTTCAAAAAAGAGTTTGTATTTTATGTCTTATGTTGTCTTGTAATGTTTATAATCACTTTGATAATGAGACCTCCAAATATTTTTTAATGTTTTATGTGAAATTTGATTTTATAATTCTTGATTCAGTGTGTAATAATAATGAATGTTGTAATAGCTCTTATAAGATAATAAGATTAGTTATTATTGGATTATGATTACAAAACCATATTTAAATCCATAGGGATAAGATAATGTATACGAAAAACATCCATAAATTATTGTGAGTATAGAGTATGAGGATTATAAAGAAAATTCATATCTGGATATGAACAAGTAGAGTTGGACATGGAATAGATGTATCTGGGTGTATATCCTAAATAAATGCATTGAGATTGACTAGTATGGGAACTGGTGTACACCAATAGGCCATGCTTCCCTCTAGGTTAGACACTCACTAGGGACATGATTTGTTAAATTCATAATATTAGTATCAAATGTTATTAAGGTAATAAAAAAACCAACTATGAATATATTTTATCAAATAGATCATGGTAAACATAGATCGAGACATAGAAATTCATAATTTATGAATATAAATTTTATTCATATTTTTCCCTTTTTTCATTGGATTACACTTTATATGTTGAAATACTCATTCTTAGTTTTCATTTTATCTAAGTAAATGTTTAGAAATATATGTAAACATGTTTAAAACTGATTGGAGGGCAATGTGATGAATGTCCAAACAAGATTCCAAATCAAAGGGGAGGTCAAGTAAGAAATACCATTATTATGAAAAACCAACTACAAAAAATCATGATTAAAAATTGGCACACTGTTGAATTCCCAAGGAAATAATCAAAGAAAAATATTACATCTCACAAAATATCATTTAATAAAGGTGATAAGGGAAATAATTCCCAATTTCCTTCAAAAATAATGTGTAGAAAGAGGCACCATGGAAAATGTCACAAAGGGAATAGGAGATGATTGAAGTGGGGAAATGAAGGAAACAATTTGTATATTTTGCATTAATTAATGGATAATTTGAATGATTTAAAAAAGGATCCATATATTTATCCTTATATAGTTATAATTAATAAATGTGAAGAATTAAAGAATTATTAAAAAACAATGCTTCATTGTAAGGGCTGAGACATATGAATAGCATCAATTATCTCTATGATCAATGGAGCATGAATATTCCTATGCTAAAAGGGATAAAGATTAAATAATTATATATAACCCATTAAACAATTTATTTTTTATATTAATTAATTTCAATTCATATCTTATTAGTTTTTATGTTATGTTTTCTATGAAAATTGAGTCCCCATCAGAATATATATTAAACGAGTATGGAAAATTCAAAATGTATTGTACCATATGTTGATGTTTTTTGGAATATTATTCTTATAATTTTTATAATTCTCACATTAATGAAATTTGATTCCAAATTACAAAATCATTTCATTTGTCTCAAGGAATTTGAATGTTCATGAAAAAAATCAATTCCATGCATGATCTATAGGTGCATGTAGTGATATTTGTGTTAAAAATATTTTGGCCATATCTATTTGGGGAAATGTGTGGTATATATACAGATCAAAAAAGCATGAAGTATATATTCACATAGAAAGATTTGATTAATTTCAAACGATGATCGTTAGATCTGAACAAATACTGTGACTGCTCAATCTATTAAGACCATTGGAAAGAAAACAATGTAGCTGATACTCTATTTATAAATGTCCCAATTATTATGTCATTGATGATAACTGAAAAGGATACCATATTCATATATTTCACGAAGATGAACAAGGGAACCATACATATGAGAATATCATCAATCATATAAAAAATAATTCCTCAATAAAATCATTTGGAAAGGTTAATGTATGATCAAAAATATGATGCGAGAATTCATAAGAATGTTGAAACTATCAGAAAAGGGAAATACTTGATGTTCATGTAAAATAAAGAAGGAATAGTGAGATTTGGGTCAACAAAATGGGTTCCATAAAATCATTATTTAAATTAATAACATTTAGATAATCTATATAGTTCAAATTTCTGCATTCACTAAAGAAACACAAAGATATAGTAGAGTCTACAGTAACAATATAGATGGGATAACATAAATAAGGAGATCGCAGAATATACATTAATGTACTTGGTATGTCAGTATTTGATGGCTGTGAGGTAGAAGCCTAAGGGGATGATTCAACCATTACCAGACCAACATGAAAAAGTGAGAACATCTCTATGTACATTTTCATTAGAGTTATGATGACATCCAATGGAAACAATGCTATTTGGGTTGTTGTGGATCACCTTAAAAAGACTAAACAATTCATTATAAATCAGGATGACTTATCATTGGATCAACTAAAAATAATATAAATTAGAGATGTTGTTTAGATTCATGGTGTACCACTGTCTACTGTATCTGACTAAGATCTAAGATTCATCTCTATGTTCTCGAGGAGTTTCCAATATTCTCTGAATACTGAGTTAAACATCACAATGGCTTCTCATTCTCAAACTAATGACTAATCTATGTGAACTAAACAATCACCTGAGTTAATATAGAGAGGATGGTCAATGGACTTTAAAGGAGTATGTGAAAAAATATTCCTCTAGTGAGTTCTCTTATAATAACAGTTTCCACCAAACATCCAAATGGCCTCTTATGAACACCATTATTAGAAGAAATACCGAACACTGGTGTGTTTGGATGAAATATGGGGGAGAATGCCTCTTAGGTCCCGAAATGGTCGAAGAAATGGTGTAGAAGGTTAATACCAACCTGACTCACATCAAATCCAATCATAGTTTAAAAAAATATGATAACAACCCTCGATGAGACATATATTTGTATGTTGGAGATATGATAAGCCTCCACATATCACCATGGAAGCGAATTATTAGTATTTTGAAGAAGGGAAATCTTAGTTTATTGTACATCATCCCTTTGGATATCATTGATCGTATAGGAGCAGTGACTTGTTGACTAGAACACTAACCAAATATGACTCAAATAAATGATGTATTCTATGTTTCACAATTAAGGAAGTACATAACATACTCATCACATGTACTCAATCCAGTGGTGGTTCGAATGTATAATGACCTCTCCAATGAAAAGAAGAAAGTGTAGATCATAGATAATAAAAAAAGTACTAGGAAATAAAATTATTCCCCTCATCAAGGTGTTGCGGTGAAACAACAAGTTTAATGAAGAAATGTGGAAACTAGATGATGTGATGAGGTAGATTCATCATCATATTTTTTGGTCTAGGAAATGGAAATTTTAATTGATAAATTTATTAAGTGGGAATGCTTTAATGGACTAAAATTTAATGAATAATATTATCATTCTTTTAATAACTTATAGATTTATAAGACATAGAGAGTTTTTTTAATTATTTTTTTATAATGAACATTATGTTCAATTATCAATAATAATATAGGCGTTGAATGGTGATCACATAAAAAATATAAATATAATGTTTTAACAAATCCTTTAATGATAGAAAAATTATTTGATGGCCACATCCAGATGACTCGTGTCTTACGAAAATTTTTCAGATATCATAAAAGAGGTGGAATCACTGAGCTTTGTTTTTGATAAATTCAAATCTAATGTCCAATAACTTAAGTATGATCAAAAGTGTTTGTGGGAGAAGAACAAGAGCATCGACATCGCATCGCATACCATGTTCACTGAATGATTCCAAAAAATCCCCACCATTGTCCATATTACTCTTAGAGTGTGTCATGCTGTAAAAAAGTATATGTAAAAAGGCCTTGTAATTATGATTATGCGCATTAGTTTTTTACATGATAGTTATTATACTTTCATTTAAATTTTTTTAATTTGTAATTGATTTTAAAAACACATATAGTAATTTTTTTGGGTAATTTTTAGATTTAATTAAGAAATAAATTTTGATAAATTAATGGATTTTAAATTAAGTATTATTTTAATTAAATATTATTATTAAATTAATTTTATTATATATAAATAATCGTATAATTTTTATGATGTCAATTATAGTTTTTACATATGATTGAAAACACTTTTTATCAAAACTGTCAATTTTTAATATGTGTGGGTTCCCATTTTAGAAATGAAAATTAATATATTTTGAAAATTATTTATATAATATTGTTATTATTTAATGAATCATTATGTTGAAGTTATTCAATGGTGAATTTTTACTTTTTTTCTGATACAGTAAAATTATTCGGTAAAAATTAGATACTGTATAAAAAAATATGTGTTTTATGACATCATTATGACCAAAATGATGTCATAATAACCATTATGTATTTTCATATACAAATTTATGTTCATCCATTAAAATAATATGATTTTAGATTTATTTTACTTATTATATAATTCTATATTTTTTCCTCCTAAATGTATAATAGACATTATGATTTTATACTCATTTTAATGACGGTGTTACTCAACTCCACATAAGAAATGTAAATATAGTAATATCATCATCCCTTATCCTTTTATAATAAATTAGTGAAATCCCTATTTGAAAAAACAATGGGAAAAACCATGGTATGGTTTTCATTTTTTGATTATTTTAGTGTACAGGGTCCAAAAAAATAATAAATATTTCCCCAACAATTCCTATATAAACCCACCAAATCTCTCATTCATCATCACTAAAACCCTTTATACCATTAAAATCATACTCCCCATACTCTATATTTTCATCCCAAGGATCCCCCATGCTCCCATGAATCCTCGCCCAATCCATCGTGATCACAAATCCACTTAAATGATCCTTACCATCCTCTCCTCTCTTAAATTCAAGAACCCTATATGAAAATGGAATTTTTAATTACAATTTGATGGGTTGTAATTATTTTTTAACCATTTACCTATTGACTATTTGTTGTTATGGGAATTAGGTATCATTTATCCTCCCACATTTGGACCATTACCTATGTCGTTACTATGCTTAATTTGCGTACGACATTTCTCTCTTCACGCATACATTCAAGCACAACATTTATATTATTATTCTTATATTGCATTTTTATATCCTAGGTTATGATGTTCAATGATCCCCCTTCTATAAATTATATAAATAAATTATTTTCTATTCAATTCAATCTCATTAATCTATCCTATTATCTTGTAATCACACCTGTTACAATGCCGATATTTTGTAAGGATTTCTATCATTCTTATTTTTATCCCATAATTTTTATACTATTTCATGCATTTATATTTAGTTAAAAACGATTTTATAATTTTTTAAACATCCCCCATACTGAACATATTATTTTATTATTATGGTATAACTATTTTTCCTTCATTAAACCCTCCCATGTTAACCCTTTAATATGACAAAATTTCGTAAAAAATGTGAAATTTTTCCTCTTTCTTCTAGTTTAACAATTATATTACTCATTATATTTCGAATTACATGTTTTATGACATGTATTTATAGTACCCCCTTACTTTCTAATTCATGTATATATAAGTAGATACCCCATTCTCTCTCATCAACCACTTTTTTTAATTTTTATGTCACACCGTAGGCATCCAAAATTCCATCGCGATTTTCCCTTGCCAAAATCAACATGTAGTGAATACCATTTCCATTTCTCTATTAAGGATATGCACCATTATGAACATAAAATTATTTATTATATAATTCATGTATGTATTCTATATTCATTTTTTGTGGAATAAATGATGATGAATAATGAATCCATTTTATTTGATCTATGTGTCACACATAAGCATGGGATTAAGATGCTCATGAATGGTGAACCCTGATAGCTCTCCAATACATTGGGTAAGGTATAGTACAAGTATAATCCATTTTCAATGAATGGATACATATTCTAATTTATTATAAATGGGTTTTTACTCATGATCATCCATTTCCCATTATCATTGGATCATGCTTATATCATGTGGTATGTATTTGCCACATTTTTTGTTATTATAATAATGTTATATAATGCCTTTATGTTCATGTTTCTATATTTCCCCATTCATATGAATATTCCCTAACATGTATTTTCTTTTTCTTTTTACGGATTTTTGTTTCCCTTTCTGGGATTTATAGCTCAACCATTTCTTATGTATGTCCTTAAGTTATCCCATGAAATGATAAATATAAGGTAATTGTGTAGTACTGTAAAAAAACGTTTTAAATAAATATGTTATGTTTTATTTCTTATGTTTTCATGTAATGTTCTTATTTCCCATATACACTAGACGTCTCTATCTTCATGTTTGATTTAAGTGAATGTTCACACAGTCAACTGTGTTTAAGTGTATAATAATGACCATGGTTGTTGAAGGTTGTATCCCTTTGTTCCCTTGAGTTACCCTATAAGGAGAAACATTTTTCCTTAGGGTACTTTTTTTCACGAAAAACCCTTAAATAAATTCCTCACAACCGCATACCCATGAATGCAACAAAAATGGTTTCGTTCAACTTAATAAGTAGAATGGAATTCAATTTTTCAAATTAGTTGGTAGTTATATTAATGTGTATGCCACAATTTGTAATGAATATACCCAAAATGGATTATATAATACTTGAATGAATCATTATAGTCTTTACCCTATCTAAAAAGGAATGGTTACTCCATTCAGAAACACCATTCCACTAGTGTGTATAAAGTGGAGTGAGTTGAGATTGAATTCCAAAGCCCCAAAATAAGTCTATAAACTCTTTCTTAAGATATTCACCGCCTTAGTCTGATCAATTATTATTTATCTTCTCACTAATTAGATTCTCTAATTCATTTTTGATATTTACAAATTTCATAGAAGACATAGACTTATACCTCATAAATATTACATAGACATATTTTGGAATCCATTTTTAATAGTTATGAAGTATGAAAATCCACCTCCAGTTTCTACTATATGTGGTCTAAACACGTCAGTGTGTACCAATCCTAGAAGCCTAGTTTGAATTTAACCCTATCAAACAAATTGTTGTTTGGTCATTTATCCTTTAAAACAAGTATTATATATTACATGTGGTTTTACCTTATAATTTTCTAAATATCCATACAAACATAGATTTTTTAAATTATTCACCATAACAAGACCAATATAGTGTTTCCTAAGCCACGTGTTATATGATCCATGTGAAGATGAATCAATTTCATTTTTCCATACTTGGTTTTCATAATTCAATTCATAAAGGCTATTATTTAAAAATTCCATACAATAACATATACTGATCTTATAAAAGAAACTACATTAATTTTAAAACATGAATTTAAACACCTATTCTTCAAGTCATGATACATAAATTATGTTCATGGTAAAAGGAAGTATATATAAATATTTTTTTAAAACCAAAATCATTCATGTTGGCAATGAAAGCTGGTAGTAACAAATTGATTTAGAAGTAAGCATTTCACCATTTCCATCTATCAGATCTGTATCTCCTCTATTGATTATTATGAATCTATTTGGTTCCAGAAATATAAAACAAATGTGAGCCCCACCTTCTATATATAATACCGAATATTTAGATATTTTATGATTAATATTGATAACAAACACACCAATAGCATCCCATATCTTCTGGGGACACATCCTCTTCTTGTGTCCCTGAATCCCATATAGAAAACAAATATCCTCCTATACATGAAGGAATATGGATATTCTTTATAATGAAAGGAAATCAAAAGGGATATATTGACCTCTTATATGCATTATGACTTTTTCATTATTCTTCATTTTCATATTCACTATATGGACAACATTTTTATAATACCCCATGTTCTTATCGATATGGAAACTCAATATAAGAAGTTGCAAAAGAGTCTCATTATTGTTGATCATATTTTAATTAACAGTAAAGCTAGAGAAGGTCATGGGTGGTTATGAATGTATGTGATCTGTATGGAACTCATGTAGGAATTTAATCCCAAAGAAGTTTGATCGTTCATTATAGCCAATAATCTTGACTACATGAGACCTAGTTGGTTCAAAATCGACAAGAATAATGGTAAAAAGTAATGAAGATATCATGCATCCCCTATCTCTCCTTATCATGATATAGATCATGAAGGTATGACATCATTTTATTAGAATATGTATCCTTATATGTCTTGAAAAGATCATTAGACATAGATGATAGCAAGAAACAATGATCATTTGTGGAATCATTCAAATATTTCTCATAGAGTTTTTATTCTTGATCACCAGAATCAGTAATAAGAACACATGAAAAAGGTTTTTAGAGAACAAAAAATTTTCTATCATGGAGTTGGATTATAGGTATGTGCCTTTGTTTTGGGATGTTTCGAAATGCCCAACGGTTTCGTATCCGATGACATGAGGACCAGCTTTCCAAATGCAGGTGTTTGCTGGGCGATTTGGACAGTGACACCTAAGAACTCAAATTGGTCAAGAGGATGGGAAATCGGGCTCATCGTACCATTTTGGGGGGAATTATTGCATGTTCTTGGAATCTCTTATAGATTTATGTCGTATTCATATGTTAGAGAATCTTTGGATTATACCCAAGCATAGTATCAATAGATTACTCCTGGTTGGAATTGTTCGGCTGGACACAGGGGTTCAGAATCATTTATGCCCGAGGTTTACCGTCCATCATTAGATTAATGACCCCGATGAGTTTGGAATCACTTAGACGACACTAGTTTGAAGCCTCGTAACCAAGTACTCTTGTGTTTATTGTCATCAAGAGGGGACAGATAATGACCTCAGCATTTGGATCGAAACCTGTGATACTAGATTTCTACGTATTCCAATGAGAGGAATCGAAACCCTCATAGTTCGAAAATACAGTTTAACGTCATGCGGGATGAAGGATGAATCGACCTGAAAGGGGTCGGAATGACTGATTGTTGGGCTTGAACCTCATTAAGGTTTCCTATGTATCATTCCTTAACATGGATCAAAGTCCATGTAGTTTAACTGGATTGTCGGTGAGCCTATGTGAAGGTGCACCCGGGGGTCCGATGGTGATTGGGAGTGAACCTCTTGGAGACTTCCTACGTACCCTACCTAAGAGACTGGGATCAAATTCCACATAGATCGAACTGGAGTGTTGGTGAGCCGACATGAAGGTGGACCCGGGTGTCTGATGGTAATCGGGCTTGATCCTCTTGGAGGCTTCCTACATACCCTGCATTGGTGATAAGGATCATAGTCCACGTAGTTCGAACTAGATCGGGGATTACGCTCCCAGTCCGACCATGATAATGGATTGGGGATTACACTCTTAGGAGGCAGAAGGTAATGGATTAGGGCTTACACTCTGAGGAGGCCCATAAAATGATGTCATGGTCGACACCTACTTTAAACCCATGTGAGTCATCCTCGGTGTGAGAAACAAGAGGCAGCAGGGACCAGACGATCACGTCGCGAAAGGTGCATCTGTGGAAAATGGAGCGGGGCTTATGCATTGAGAAGCCCAAAAAATTGGGGCTTACTCTGGGAGGGATGCCCGTGGTGATAAAGCGCAATGGGAGAGGGACTTGGCCCCAAAGAAGGACGGAGCAACACCCTTCCCCACTACACCCTTCCTTGGCCACGGCCGGGGGGATGTACGGAGGTCCATGGGGGCTTCCTTGTGATGGGTAGTCCGCCACACCTGATAGAGGGGAGAAGTTACCCCGTCCAAGAAAGTAGAGGGGCAGAAAGGGGACTCCTGGGTTCGAACTCCACATTATCGTGGGAATGTGACTCCCGGAATGCTTCGAAAACAAGCTCAAGGGCCAGAGAAACCCCTTCGCACTCGCTTACCATGGGTATGTGAACTCAAAACGACACTTTGATGTGCCTGAAGGTTACATCACACAGGTCCAGTGGCTTTGGTGTAGTCCTCGGCTCGGGGTGGATGAATGGGCCAATGAGGGGATTACAAAGGATCAGGCCGGATTGGAAGGATTTTAACTGGATCGGGGAATGGGAACAACGATGGATCTGGCTAGCCACACAGGTATATGAGTGATAGAGCCCTTTGCGTAGGGAGGTGCTACGAGGCTGAAGAGGCCTTTTGCGAACCTGGGTGGTCCGCAGACTGATGGGTATTCCATGAACTAGGGTTGTTCATGGCTTGGTGGGTATCCCACGAACGAGGATGGTTTGTGACATTGGGTTTGGCATGCGTACCAAGTTGGTACGCAGAGGGGTCTATGCCAGTAGTGGAGGACAAGGGTGCGGCCGGTCAGGGGTTCATCAGTAGGGGCTTCACCCACGTAGGACGGTGTTATACGATGTGACGGATCGGAAAAGGGGCATAAACATCTGGGTCCACAGGGAGTGCATCTGTGCAGGGGACATGGTTCGCTGTCTTCCTTTATATTTTTTATTTTTAGTTTTCGGTTCACCAAGTTGATATGAATTTTCTATTCCATATTTATTCGCTACCAGTTTCATAACTATTCTGGTTCGGGAACTATAACTTCACTGTTTTCAAAATCCAATGCTCCTTCCTTCTAATTCCTTCCACCCGAATCTGATTGATCTCCCCAAAATCCCCCTTGATCTTCTCCCATTATCTCAATTTATCGAGTTAGTAAATGGATGTATCTACGGTCATGTGGCACCTTTTGCGGTGGCCCATGATCGGAAACCCGTTTTACAGATGACATTGCCAATCTGAAACTCATGGGGGGCGTTGAACACATCTCCCCAATGAACTATACTAACTCGGGGAGTGCTTCACAACCACGCAGGTTTCCGCCTCCATTTCGCGAATGACAGTGGATTCGGTCCAGGTCGGTGGATGCGGTTTGTGGCTGGGGTAGTCCGTGATGTTGAACCGTGTTGGTGCCCGTCCTGATTCATGCCCACAAAGGGCTTCTGCCTCCATTCCGTGAATGACAGCAGCCCGCGGAGGGGGTTCTTCGCAGAACCAGCTACAACTCGTTATTTTTGGACCAGTTTGTGGACCGTTTCGGCATGTGAATTCCTTTGAGTATTCTCTAAATTTTTCCCAATTCATTGGCATAAACTGGGTAGATTCTCCCTTGGATTAAAGGGAATTATCCTTATTCTTTTGCAGATTTTTCAGGACCCTACAAATTCCCCCCATCGGAATGGGGTCTGAGCTGAAGAATGAGGAGGCCATTCCGGTTTAGAGTGGTCCTTATACTTATATGGTTTGCAGTAGGGGAGTGGGCCCAGTTGGGGACCACACTTATAAATACGGGGGCCCTTCCTTTTTCCATTACCAGATTCATCTCCAAACCAGAGCTCTCGTTTCTGCGTGCTCTTTCCTTCTCAAAACACCTTGTTTGCGAACCAGTTGCCACTTATGCGGACCATTCCTCATTCGCGTTCGCCTTCATATGCGGACCAATTTCCCAAACAAGAACTAACACTTAAAAAGTAAGTCACGATTGGCCGTGTAGGAACTCTCTATATGGTTTTGATGGTCCACGTTCTGAAACCATGCCGATTATGAAATTTTCTGAATTTTACGAACCTAATTATTTAAATATGGGATTCAGATTCCATGGAGCAAACTGGTTTATGGTTTTCTAGCCAATTCCCTATGGGATAGAGTACCATAGTCCTTTTCTGGGTAGAGACGGTTTGCGGGATGCAGTCATCGGGAACCACATTTTGAGGATTTCTTGCGGACATTTTTATGAGGGCTTCTTAACTCCATTTTCATATGCCTAGTATTTTTTCCATATTTTATTATTTCAGACTGACCATTTTCTTGGTTTTCATAATTCAGGGAGAAAATATTGTTCCCCCTCATCTTGTACTCAGTCATGCTACTGATCCTCTTCCAATTGGTTCAGGGAGATGTCTAGCTATGATTCGCAGAGTGGAAAGCATGAAACAGGACCCTAGTCGGCCCATCATTATTGATGACAGTGTCTTGAACGACTTTCTCTCTCTTGATCTCCTAGGTTATCCACTATAAAATTGGATTCCACTTAATGTCTTCGTTCTTCAAGAGGACTCCCATATTCCCCCTACCTTCTCAGGTCTTCCGTCACCTTGCTTGGAAGAGTCGCCGATGTGAATTTAGGCAAACCTTTATCAATCGGGAGAGATAATCTCTGGTACTGATCTGAAATACACCTTCATTTAGAGAGGCTCTGTCTAGACCCAAAACGACCAGTATGCATAATATTTCTCTCAAAAAGTTATCCTCATGAGTTACCCCACCTTAATCAACCTTACTCGGGTGGATCTTGACACGGGGTGGATTCCTAGGTGGGATCATTGGTTTGGTGGGATGTTCTTGAATGACATGGGCTGGGCATTCTGGGTCTTCCATCATTGTCGGGAATCTCTCGAGTCACTGGAAGTAGTCAATTTTTAATCTACAGTGTGGGCCGCCCTGTTTTCTATTTACCCACCATCTTTGATCCAGCCTGACCTGCTCAGTCGCTGGTTTTCAAGCACTAATACATTCCACCATTCCCATGGTGATGTTGTAATTAGGTTATGGGAAATCTACAATTGGGAGGGATTCCGATTACTGGTGATATGTATGACAAGTTTCTTCCTACTCCTGACGCATGGGACGACGTCGAATAAGTGCCTTCATTGGCGAGGGATCTACTGGTTGTGGTAGAGCGGTCACTAGGTCAGGCCTTGCGTGCCCACTCTCTTATTCCCTACAACACTTGAATAGGGTTATTTTTGAACACCATTGGTCCTGTGCTGAAAATCAAGGACCACCGGACTCATCCTTCTCAATAGTCACGAACCATCCTAGTTTCAAACTTGGTGGTTCTGAAGATGGGTGACTACCTTTTATGGGGTTACAAGGTGTGCCCAGGTGTGACGCCTATACTCAAATTGGCTGGTCTATTTGCTATGTTTATAAGGGGGTGGCTATTCCCTTTTTGGGATATCAACCCAGGCATTTGGTCTTTCACCATGATGATGGCAGTTGAGTTGGCAGAGAACCACCAGTAGAACTTGGTAGTGCCTACTTTGGCTCGTATTTACTTACTACTGAGCCACATGCGGAAGGGAAGGCCATCCTACCATTTGAGTGGGCCAATTAAATTCTTATACGGGTGGATATCGATTCATTGTCGCTGTTATGCGTATTGTCACAACACAGTCATCCCGCTTCTTACCTTTCGGCCTACATTTATTGATATAGTCGGGGTTCGCTTGAAGTCCCTTAGTTCTAATGAAATAATCATGCTTCTGAGTGACTTCTCTGAGTTTTCATTCACTCGCTACTCCAATCCTTTCGTCTTTGTGGTGAACAACCGCAGGGGGATCCTGGAGGAGCATTCTTACATGATTTCATTGCGGGATGAGTTTCTGTTCGCGCGGGTTGACATGATTTCGTTGTGTGAGTTGTATGCCACCCAAATTTTTTTATGCTATTTTGGGTGTATGCAACTCCAAGATTCCCTTCCCTCTCCTCAGTCTTGAGGGCTGCACCTAGAAACTCTCTATCAATGGGGGTTGATGCTGATGCGGGAGGGATCTTACACAAACATTCCCTCACATGGCATAGGAGCGGCTGCTTTCATGTCCTTGGAGTAGGTATGAATGTGGGTAAAACATTATCCCAATGGGATCCTGGGGAAGGATGTCCGGAAGGTTCCCAAATCAAGAGTCATTGCGGCTGCTGCGCCTATATCACCTTCCTCCTTGGCTCTGATGGAGGACAGACTGATGGCTCATCGGCCAATGCGACTCACGGGATTTTCCTCTCCCAGCCCCTCTATAGCCAATGTTCATACAGACCCGACCCTCTTGGACGTGGATGAGGATGACCCTGTGGCTTCGGGTCCCATGGAAACAATGCCTGATGTTTTTCTGGCCGATACCAGACATAAAAACTAGATTCCCAAGCTCGAACCGGGGATAGATGATTCCGACCTTCCAACTTCGGAACCATCTTCTAGCGTGCACATTTTTGTGCTGATCGCAATTCCATACTTCGTTCCCATGATATCTAGAAAGGATACCAAATATCCTCATGTCATGGAGGGCCACCGAGCAGTGCGCAGCTGGTCCTGGACTTAGATTTGTGATATTGTCACCGAATCTCTTCACGCTGAGATGGGAACTAAAACTGAAGCATCCGACAACTCTTCTTGGGTTTGGGGTCGGGTGGCTTTGAATATCGGTGGTATCATTTTCTTGATTTCCAGGTTGTCACACTAGTGAGGAAGTTGACACTAATGAATGAAAATTTTTTTACTTTGTTTCCTCTCATTGAGGGACCCAACCCCTGGAGGAAGCCATGATAAAGCTCTATCAGCATATAGCACCGGAGGTGAGCTCTCAAGATCAGTTAGCTGCCCTATCCACTGAGTTACATGAATTTGATGTATGGGAAATGATGATGAGGGATCTGTTGAAAGCTCTAACTGGTAAACATGAAGTCACCAGGAAAGGAAACAACGATCACCAAACAACAGTAGGTCACACTCATTCAGTGGGCGAGGTTGAGGCAAGGGAGAGGGTCATGCTAGAGCAGACATGCAACAACCTCTGTCGCACATGATCCGATCTAATGGAGAGAGTGAGCCAAGATCCTTTGTGATGATAAGAGCCATTATTGTACACTCTGTTTTTCATATCCCATATGCCCTTCCCCCGGTTGTTTTTTGTTACTATGAGGGAGAGGCCCCAGCTTGTGGACATCATCCTGTTTTGTTCAGACGGAATACAATCATTGTCAATCATTCCCTACCATAAAATTGACTGTTACTGGAGTTTTCATTGTGAAAATAACATCTCAGTAAATCAAAATTAATCATAATTCATGAAAATAGAAACAAACACTAACTTTTTCCTGGATCACGGTATCTAGAGAGCATAGTTTCACTATTGCTAGGATTTTATAAAAAACCCCACAAACTTTTTGTCTTTTTCTAGTACCCTAATCTTTCTTGGTCCCATTTGGTGTGGACCCAGTGGGTACGGCCCAACATTTTCTTAGGTTTACCTTTTATGGTTTTCTTCCTAATAGGCTTTGCACCTCTTTTTGTGAGCTATTTAAAGTCCCACCGAGAATACTATCAATAATGATGTTTTAGGTCTAACAGCTTTGACCAGGTATGGTTGGTCGGGGGCCCTAATGAGGTTTGGTTGACTAAAATATGTCTCAATATACTTCAGACACATTTGGGTGAAACATGTTTAGATTTGAATTAAATGTAGGGCATGTCTCAAGGCATGGGAGTCGTATCGGCGTACAAAGGTAGGAAGAGAATCGCCTAAGGAAATCATGCCTTTGGTAGACGGGCCAGGAAACATCAATGTGAAGAGCCGACGAGGACATGGTTTTCATAGTAATGCAAAGGTGTCCTTAAGTCAATGAATCCATTTCTAATGGACTAAGGACTTCATGGAAGTCTAGCTTCTATTAACCACCATGGGTGGCTTCGAGAATTATGAAAACCCCCAGGGGTGGATCAGAAAGGATATGTGAAATCTGAAAAGTGTTTGAGGACATATGTATTAATTAGGAGGGTGAAAGTAAGGTTCCTGGCCTATGCATTACTTTATTGTAAAGTATGTTTGGTGTTGGCGTAGTCTAAAGTCATGCAACTGGGACCCCATTTAAAATGGAATGACTTCTCCTGGTTCTAGGTAATCTCATCAGAGATGTCCCACCATATTCAGGTAGGGTTGATAAAATGATAGTAAGCTGTATCTCAGAGGGTTTCCGAATCTAGGTATAGACATGGGGGATCAAAGTCCAAGAGCCGTATAGAGTAAAGAAATCCCTTATGAAATCTTGCCTTTGGTAGACGATCAAGAGGTGATAAATATGCAGAGCTGTTGTGGGCATGGTATGCATAGTCACGAAAATGTGTCCTTAGGTCAATTATTGCATTCTCCTGACAGCTAGCAACATCAAGGAATGTTGTGATTTGGGACCGCCATGGGTGATTTATGAGATTTTTCCTCTTTCTATGTACTGAGTATGGTTTATGAGGAGAGGGTGCCTAGATACGGGAGAGGAATCTAGGAAAAATTTCCCGGGAATGGGTGAAGTCATTCCTTCTCACACTAGTGTGAGATAGTGGTGTGTGCTGGTCTGACTAGTGCACTGGGGAACAATGAAGATCCTATGTTCCTTACTAAACCTATGATATGATTGACCGTGCAATTTAATTTCATGGGGTCAAGACGACTTCCATGCAATTTAATGTCATGAGGTAAGGACAAGGAGCATTATTAAAGGAAGCTATGTAGTTTAATGTCATGCAGTGAGGACTGGGGGTATTTTTAAACTATTGAAAATGCTTGTAGTTTGAGGAATTTCCCTGGATGTTTAATGATTGGTCTTTATAGCTTTATAAAAAGTGGCTAAGATGTTCCATGCAGTTTAACGTCATGCGGTAAGGATGATGTTGCAAAGGCTTCTCTCGATTAGAATGTAACAGGGCCTAAACATATTGGCATGCCTCAGATGTGGAGGGGGGTTGATAGGTATACATCATGGTTCCAAGGCTTCATGGATTAGGATAAATGATATGGGCGCTCTGAGGCTGTTAAGCGTACGTAGCTAGGAAGTGTATCATTGAGGAAGTCATGCCTTTGGTGGACAGGCCATGGGCTATTAATTTGTAGATCCGTCGAGGGAATGGTATGAATAATCATTTAAAGGTGTCCATAGGTTGATAACATTACACTTCTGATGGCCGTGAATGGTTATGAGGATCCGCAATTGTCTGGGCCATGATGTCTGTCATTTGGTATGAAAATATCTAGTCATGTTAGTCATATTAAATCTTAGTCACTGTTAAAGATTAGAGAGCTTCATATGCTGATTTATCTTGCACACGATGGTGTACCTTCACTCCATGTAGTTTAACATCGTGCGACAAGGACGAATTACTCCTTGTTTAGCGGTCATATAGCACAGACCATTGAGTTACTATTGTTACAGTCACTTGAAGGATAACTATGTCAACATGATCTGATATACTCTGAACAAGTTGGGGGATGAAGGCTATAAACTGTAACTCTGAGGTTTCCTAGATCAGGAGATGTGATGTGGGGGCTCTGAGGCTGGTATGCATAAGGAGCTAGGAAGAGTAATGCCCGAGGAAGTGTTTCCTTTGGTAGACAGGCCATGGGAGATCAATATGCAGACCCGCTGAGGGAATGGTTTTCATAGTCATGCAAAGTTGTCCCCGGGTCGATGAATTTCCACTTCCGATGGCCATGAATGATTATGAAAATTAGAGATTTCTCACAGTACAGAGTTTGGCATGCGTGGATAATGGTGTCCGAGCATACAAGATGAATCTTCACGACAATTGTCCGTTGAGTCAAGGTTGTATATCCCTGGCTTGATGTTCGTAGATTCAGGTCATCATGTGACCCACGGGTGGATACATAGGCTAACTATATAGGGATACCCTGGAAACATTTGGATGTGAAAAGGGGGATGAACATTCAAACCACTGATCCATAAATTTCCGGATCAGGAGATATGATATAAGGGCTCTGAGGCCGATAAGCATATGAATCTAGGAAGAGTATCGCCTGAGGAATTCTTTCCATTGGTATACGAGCCAAGGGATATTAATAAGAAGAGATGCTAAGAGCATGGTATGCATAATTGTGAAAAGATGTCCATGACTCGAATACTTTGTACTTCTAATGGTCGTGAATGGTTATGAAGATCCATAATTATCCGAGTCGTGGAGTCTGATGTATGAAGGGGATGTATCCAAATATGCAAGGAGTATTTCCATTATGTTTCTCCATATACCTTGGGTGGGTCATGACGAAGTCCATGCAGTTTAACGTCGTGCTGTGAGGACGAAAAATACACACTTATGTAGGGATGGTTCGTACACGGGGGGAGAGGGCATTTTTAACTTTTATTTGGGGACGTCTGAGCTAGGGTGAGGGACCCTGGCATCATTATGTATCCTGTGAGGGTAGGAATAAATCCGTATAAAGTTCTTTGATAAAACTACATCTCGTGCAGGGCTTGTACATACACATGGTGTGGGGAAATTTTTTTAATTTTATTCCATTTGGGAGTGGTTGGGCCAGGCTAGGGGATTCCATTGTCACTACGTATCCTGTGAGGGTAGGAGTCAAGCCTCACGTAGTTCTCTTTGGAGTACACCCCTTGCAGGGATGATCCGTACATGGGGGGAAGAGACATTTTTAAATCTTCTCATCCATGCAGTTTGAAGTAATGTCATAAGGATGGGGAATACACCATGTACAGGGATAGTCCATACATGGGGGGAAGGGCATTTTAAGCATTTTATTATCCGGGGGTGGCTGGGCTAGGATTGGAAAACCTGGCGTCACTACGTATGTTGCGATTGCATGAATCAAGCCATATGTAGTTCTCCGAAATCTGTGAAGTTTAACATCGTGCAGTGAGGAATAAATACTCTTAGATTAAGGTTATAGTGATTGGACCGTTGGGCTCTTGGTAGTTTAATGTCGTGCTGCTCAGACAGTAAGTATTTTTAGTTATGTCGGGGAGGGTGGAATGCTCTTAGCTTAACGTCATAGAGTATGGACCGTTGGGTGCTAGGTAATTTAACGTCATGATGATCAGACAATAACTACTTTTAGTTATACTAGTGAGGGTAGAATGCTCTTAGTTTAAGGTCATGGAGTGTGGACCATTGGGTTCTTGGAAGTTTAAAGGCATTCATCTCAGATGATAATTATATTTAGTTATTATGAGAAATACTTCTTCAAGAATATCTCATTTGTTGGAGCAGTGGTGAGCTGCCCGTCCATAGAGATCAGGGAATATGCTCCATTGGGGTAGACCTTGTGTATAATATATGGTTCTTCCAACATGGGCTCCAGCCATGGATGTTTTTTTCTAGGTATCATTGGGGTCCGGAGGACCAGCACCAATTCTACTTCCAAGAATGACTGAAGACGGACATTTTTATTGCAGGCTCGTGCAAACTGGTTTTGGTACACATCCAGATGGTGCAAAGTGTTCAACAACATCTCATCTAGCTGCTCCAATTCACCTAGCCACTTTTCCAATTTCTCATCGTTCGATAATTGGTCACAAATTGCGACGCGGAGTGAGGGAAATTGCAACTCAATGGGATGAACCAATTATATTCCGTATACTAATGAGTATGGAGTAGCCTGAGTAGCAGTGCAGATTGTGGTCTGGTAGGCCCACAATTCATGGAGGAGTTTATCTGGCCATGACATCATGTATTTGTCCACCATTTTATGGAGAATTTTGGACAAGGTATTGTTGAAGGACTCTATCTGTCCATTGGCCACTGCATGGAAGAGGGATGTGTGGTTAGCCTTGACATCATATTCTTGGTATTGTTTCTCCAATTCAGTAGAGAAGAAGTTGGTGCCGTTATCCATCAGTATGGTATGACGGACACCAAATCTGTTGATGATATTGGTTGTTACAAAGCTTACAATGCTTCTTTCCACGATTCCCTTAAGGGGTACAACTTCTGCCAATTTAGAATACATGTCGGTTTTTATGAAGATATACTTCAGCTCTTTGGCTATGGCTAGAGGATATGGTCCCATGACGTCCATTCCCAAGAAAAAAAATGTCAAGGAGTACATAGCTTGATGAAGTAACTTTAGGTGTTGGTGTATGAAGTTGGCATGAATTTGGAATGAGTGTAATTTTTTGGTAAAGTGCTCTTAATCTCGTGCCACGGTAGGCCAATAGTACCCCAGCCTTTGAACCTGATAGGGAATCCATGGAGCCCGGCTGATGTGCACCACATACTCCAGCATGTACCTCAGTCATGACGATAGTGGTTTCTTCTCCATCAATTCATTTGATGAGGATTCCGTCAAGGCCTCATTTGTAGAGGACCTCTCACTGACTCACACTTCTATATATGAAAATGTTGATTTCCCTTCTCCGTATTGGGTCTCATTCAGCCCTGTCTGATGCATGATCTCCCCGTTGAAGGTAGTTTTCAATAGGGGTCATCCATCCAGTGGTGGGATCATATGGATCTGGGATAGGACTGAATTCAGTAATTTCATCAGTCTTGACCTGAAAAAATGGTAGGACCATTCGACGATGAGAAATTATGATAACTATTTCATCCCGTTCTGGCTCGTCTGGGGCTGCGGCCGCGTTGGCTAATGCATTGGCCTGGGCATTCTAAGACCTGGGAATATAGGTCAATGTTGGTTCTATGGAGAATTCCACCATTAACCCTTGGACATGTTCAAATAGGGGAATCAACTCCTCTTATTTTATATCATAGTCACTATTGACTTTCTGGATAACGAGTTATGAGTCACCTTTGACCTTGAGGAGATGTACGTGTGCTTGGAGTGTGAGCTCTCGGCCGGGAATGAGGGCTTGATATTCCGCTTCATTGTTCATACATCCTGCTAACAAGAGGAAGGAATATTGAAAGACTACCTTTTCTGGGGACATAAGTACTATACCTAATCCCACCTTGTTAAATTTTGGATCTTCCATCTTTTCCCGGTTGGGCTTCTGGACGCAACATCGAAGTATATTTCCCATGCTGGGAACTCCTCTAGAACTGAGAATATGTCTTCATCATGTAGCTCGACATCTGGTGTGGTGGTCCTGGATGAATGTTTCTCCGCCAGAAAATTTGCTAATGCCTGGAATTTGATAGACTTCTATGGCACAAACTGAATGTCAAACTTTTGTAGTATGACTGCCCCTTGGGATAGCCTCGCGGTCAGCATCGAGCGGCTGAGAATGTACTTGAGTGGGTTACTATGCGAGACCAAATCAACTCTATGATGCTTAATATAATGTCACAACATTTGAGCTATGATGAAAAAGTCCAAACAACTCTTCTTGATGGTTGAGTATCGAGTCTCTGCATCAATCATGGTTCGATTGAGGTAATGGAGACTGTTTTCACTGCCGACATCATTATTTTGCTTACGGAAGGCTCCGAGTGATCACTATAGGGACATCATGTATCGGATGAGAGGTCTTCTTTCATCTGGGGGCATGAGAACCGGTGGGATTAAGAGATACTTCTTTATGCTGTCGAACACCTCTTGACAGTCATTTGTCTATTGGTACTTGACTCCCTTCTTCAATTACCTAGTAAAGGGAAGACATTTTCCTGCCAGGTTGGCTATGAATCACCTGATATAGGTCAGGTGCCCATGTAATTATCTCAACTCGGTGAGATTGCGGGGGGGGGGGGGTGGCATGCCGAGGATAGGATTTGTCTTTTCAGGGTCGACTTCGATGCCATAATGGCGTACGATGAAGCCAAGGAATTTCCCTGAGGTAACCCCAAAGGTGCATTTCAAGGGATTCATCTTTAGGATATGCAGCCGAAGATTGTTGTAGACGGTCCCATGGTCCAAAAGGTGATATGAGCGCTTCCTGGACTTAACCACTATCTGGTCCATATAGCATTCAACGAATCTCCCGAGGTACAATTTAAAGATACGATGCATGGCACACTGATATGTGGCACCAGCATTCTCGAGACCAAATGGCATAACCCTGTAACAAAATATTCCATGAAGGGCCCTGAAAGCAGTGTATTATTCATCTTCTTTTGCCATCCTAATTTTATTATACCCTGAATAGCCATCCATGAAGGATAGAGACTCATAACTGGCCGTTGCATCGATTAATAACTCGGTGATCGGGACCCAGAAATCATCTTTCAGACAATGCCGATTGAGATCTCTGAAATCAATGCCAACTCAGATTTGTACATTCATTTTCATGACATAGACGATGTGGGGAAACTAGATGGGGTACTTGACCTCCTGGATGAATCCTTCTTTAATGAGCTTGTCTACTTTAGCCTCTATTTTGGCAGCATGTGAGGGGTGTCTCCTTCTAGCTGCATGCTTATAGCACCGGTGGTCTTCTGGCAGACCTAGGTGATGCGTCGCCACTTTGGGTTCAAGTCCCAACATTTCTTTGTAATTCTAGCAAAAAAAAAAACTCTATCTTTCCTAAGGGAAGTTCTATATACCTTGTGCTCCTCGGCAGACATTGATGCACTAATGAGAGTGGGCCTCGGGTCTTCCTAGGTACCCAGGTTTATTTCTCTGAACTTGTCCACCATGGGGAGATAGCTTCTTCAAATGCGGGAGGTGAATCCCTGAGATCATTCTCATCCTCTTATCCCAAATCTTCATCTTCATTAACTGATGGGGGAAGAGCTCCCATCATGGGTTCTTGGGAGTCTGGAGGTGAGGCATTATGGGTGTCCTCGCTCTTGTATTCACCCCGAAATTTCGGGTTAGAGGATGTTCCCTCATTGGCACGCTCGTCCAATATGGCTGAAGTCATGAGGATAGATGAGTGTGTGTCCGGTATTGAAATCATGCTCTCAACTTGGTTGATGGGAAGTACGTAGTCTCCACCAAGATGCCTGAGGGGGTTCTGAGAAACCATTTTCTGACCATTTGGAGTAGTTATCCACTCAACACCATGGACAGAAGGATTATTCTTCTTTTTCTCATAAAACATGGAGTCAATGTAGTGAGACTCAGAGAGATCGAAAGGGGCCTTGTCAGCATGGAATGTACCACATTGCCCATTGACGCAGTATATAATGCACTGGTGGTAGGATGAAAGAATGTCCATGTTCTTATGGAGCCACGACCTTCCCAGTAGGGCATTGAATGTTGTGTTTTCCCGAACTACCAGGAATTCTGAGTTGGCTACCAGGTCTCCAAAATGGGCCGTTATCTTGATTTGTCCCATCGGCTTCTGTTCACTCTTGTCATAACCTAGTAGTGTTGGGGC
Source organism: Viscum album (assembly GCA_963277665.1). NCBI lineage: Eukaryota > Viridiplantae > Streptophyta > Magnoliopsida > Santalales > Viscaceae > Viscum > Viscum album. The sequence continues at coordinate 1,375,176,400 of OY728155.1, forward strand.
CATGGGTATTAAATCACCCTCACTATAGCCCATCATACAGAGTTTGTATAGGGGATGGAGGTTAACTACAGATCCATTGTAAATAACGACATTGCGAATCTCAACATCATCTTCTATAAAAGACACATATAGTGGTTCGATGTGTCATTGAAATTTGGAACCTCCATCTAGATCGGTGATGGAAATCACTGCATCACATTCAGTCGAGCCAGTCTCTGTTCTGTAAATCTCGGCAGCAGCAACCTCGACCTGAAACTCTTGGGGAATGACCAAGGCTTCTATAAGATCCTCCCTAAGGACTTTTGACAAACATAGGGCATCCAGGATTGACATCATGGCTGGTAATAACGCCATCTGCTTAAGGATATTTTGTTTTTTCCCAAAAGGCCGAAGCTTCTTCATTGTTCGGAGAGTTTTAGCAGGCACTACAGGAGTTGGAGCATGGGACAAAGAAGGACCGACCATGGGGTTGGTGGTTGTTAGTGTCACCACATTCTGGGAATTCTTCCAGGCCGGTTGGTTTGTGCGCACGAGGCGGCTAGACATTGTCTCCTCCTCAGATGGGTATAACATAATGACAGGGGAAGAGTAGCCGCTTGTAGAGGTGGAGGGATATTCTTTCTCCTATTGAGTCTATTGAAGGGATCTCCCATCGGTTTCCATGATATTAATAGTTTAGGCCGGGGTAAAAACATATGGTTGGTTTCGGTCGTGACTGCGCCTTCCTCAATAACCCCTGCCTTTGCGATTCCTCATCCCGGCCCCTTGCATCAAGAACTCGGGTGCTTAACCATGCCCTTATTCAGGGAACGATTCCATTAGATGTATGAAATTGATGGAAACAATGATTATCCTTTTATACTATGACAGGTCAACCTGGTCAGTTGTCCATGATGGTGCCGTTTGGTGGGTCGGTGCCCGTGGCACCAATTTTAATGGCATAAAATCTGACAGTGTCAGGGATAACTTTGGCCTCATTTCCGACTTCTTCTCTATATATTATCTTCTCCATTCTCGATTAATCCTGGAACACCGACTCAAGGAGGGTTGTAAGGCCGAAATTTTTGGTTGCGCCGCATCAGGAGTTATTCGCAGCAACACCTTCTACTGCAGTTGAGCTCAGAGTATGCCCTAAGATCAGTGGATAGTATTCTGAGTCATCCAGCTATCAAAAATCAGCCCCCTATTGCTGTTGGCTTCCTTCCAACCCTCCCCTTTGTTGGATTCAGTGGTATAAATATATGTCACACGTGCTGAGGGTGGTCCCATCTTGACCTGCCATGAGTCTACAATCCTTTGTAGGATGTCATTGAAGACAAATCATTCCAATTATTGTGGCCCACCATTCGATGGTAGGGACAGTATTCTGGCCTGTCATCGCAACTGACTTATTTGGGTTTCCTTGGCTCTGGGAGGCGGAGCATGTTGCAATTCATGGCAGCGATGAAGTAGCATTGGACTTGGTACTCTCTGAACGAGTATACTTTTTGTCTTCGTTCCTCAAATTGGTTCTTCTTTGATCCTCTTTGATCATACCATTTGGGCGGATGTGCCCACTGATATACATGGTGCGCTTGATGATTTGGTGGAGGCCTAGGTAGAGGAGTAGGCGCCGGGGATAGCTTGAGTGTGACAGAAGAAGCTTCATCTCTGGCTTCTCTATTGGAAGGAGCCTGTGAGGCTATTCGGTACATTAGATTGTTCTGCTGCATGGAGTCCTCAATTCTCTGGGAATTGGCCGTGAGATGGCAGAAGCCAGTGGTGCACTCCACTTGTATGACCAGTGTTCGATGCTCATCTCGAAGATTAGAAATGCATATTGAAAGGAACTTGTCCTGAGGCATTGTAATTTTCATGGAGTTGGTCAGACCATTCTATCTAGTGATGAAATCTGAAACTCTCTCGTTCTCCCTCTGCATGCAGTTCATGATGTCGCTGTCCATTGTTTTGAGAAACCTCGAACTGAATTGGAATAAGAACAGTTGTTTGAGGTCGTCCCATCTTTTTATTTACTGGGCTGGTATACTCGTATACCAGACGAAGGGAGATCCTTGAAGGGTCCGTACGAAGCATCTGAGATTCACCGCTTCTTATTTTTCTGTAGTTCCCATCATAGGGTCGCAAAAAGACTCATAGTTCATCAAATGTTGTTCTGGGTCACCTGATCCATTGATGATAGGGTATACAGGGCCCCAAAATTGGGTGTAGGTGGTGTTTTGCTCACCCAATCCGGGTAAGGATTCTACTCTGGCTGTATCAGAGTGCGTCGACCTTCCATTGATTCCAATTGAGGTCGCAGTGCCTCGATGGTGTTGAAGAGGCCCTGGTTTACATACTATTGGGCCCGATCCCGGGCAGTAGTTGCCCGAGGCATTTCTTGAAGATCTAGCTCAGTTGGCACTAGGGGTGCATGTGCCGTTTGTGACACCTTTAGAGGGTTCAGACGTACTCGCTCCGATTGCTTCCTGAGTGGAGGGAAGTCTTAGTATTCATCCAGTCTGCATTTAAGTAGTTGGATGGGTTGGGTGACTCATTGGGTGGCAGCCTTGACAATGCTTCATTTTTTGGTGAAAACCTTGGGCCTTGATGTTCACTTATAGGGAGTTCATGGCGTGGCTCCAGTTGGGAAACGCTTCAAATAAGACGGTTCCTTTGGAGTAGCTCGACGTTAAGACACCTCAATTCTTTCATTTCCACTTCTTTTCGAGTGAACCTCTCCTTGAGCGTGAGATGCTCATTTTAATCGAGAGAAGTAGGTCGGTTGAGCGTAAACAGTCCTTTATTCTTATCCTTATTGGATGCTCGCATGGTCCGTGGAGGAAGGCTAGTTGAAGGGTTGTCCATCTTTAGGGTGGCCCTCTGGTTCTGGGTGTGCACAGCTGGTGGTTCATTGTGTGTCACAGGCTGAGCAGAACCATCGTCTCTCGATCCATCTATATTATCATCATTTATAGTGTTACCCATTGGGTTAAACCTTATGGTGTTAATTTATGAATATCGTAGGGTAGATAAGATGTCATCTTCCAAATAAGAGTAGGATCTCCCGCATCCTTTACTTTTAATCCTTCTTCTGTCCCGGGATTTCTTTCGGGCTCCGTGATGAAGGGTGACACAGAGAGTCCTTTGATGCGACCATATGATACGCCTCCCACTTAAAGGGGATTATGATTCAAAGGACTAAATAGGGCAGGAACATCCTATTTAACTATCCTCCCAAGAGGAGAGAATAATGATTCTTGTGGGGGACATTGTTGTTAAGGAGGTAAAAATTCCCCCATCCCTGAGGGCTGGGGTTGGCTTTGTTCCTTGTACATTGAGTCCTTTCCCATTTTTATTGGTCTTATAAGGGAATTTGTTGTTAAAAATGTCCCCATTCCTACATGCTGGGGTTGAATCTGGATTTTGGCTGCGGTTGCGGCTATCGCTACATGCATGATCTTGCGTGGCCCCATTCAGGGTTGAACTAGGTTTGGTGCCGAGTTATCCTGAGAATGAATCACTTCTGGGGAGGAAAGCAATAAACACTAATTGGCCACTCTAAGGTGAGAGGCCTGTTGTATGCTCTCAGTGGCCTGATTCAGGAGTTATTGAATGGATCCTTCACGTCAGGCCTAATGCTTCTGGGACTTACTCAAGGCCCGATTTTGTTGGTTATGTTTCCTTTCCTGAATAGGGAGACCACTCGATTGCTATCTTGACGTGACGACGTTGCAAGACACCATGCCGAACATGTTCTTCTTGGTGGGGAGCAGAGTGAAATGTAGAGCTACATGTTCCCCCCATCCCCTGATATGGACTCATATTGGAGCGTCATTGATGAGGCGGTGTAGGTGGTGCAGCGCACGGAGGCTGGTTTCTCCATGTTTCCTTTACACCTCTCGGTTCACTATTTCCACACCGAAAGAAGAGCTTCTAGGTCGATGTGACGTAAGAGGTATCCTATTGTCTTGACAGGGTCTACATACCCATCGTAGGGCAGGAAGCTTGATTTCAGCCAGCAGAGGGTTGTCCATATATTGTGGAAAATTTCATGCACACATTCATCTTACAACTTTCTGGGTATGTCGAATTGAGAGGTGGTTGTGGGCCCAAATATAACTAGGATATCATCCCTGGCCAGTCGTTTCCTCAGTTGCAACATGTTGGCATACTTTTCCGCTAGTGATTCCTCTACCTAGTCAGCTTAACTTAGATTCTCACTATCAGTGTGGCTAGAGGCAGTGGGACTGGTATGTGTTGAATTATTATATGAGCGATTCCAGGGTCTTTCAAAAGACGAACTTGGCCCCGAAACATCTCCTGATCCAAGAAGGGTGTTTTTGGCGACTAGCTGGGAATCTTAAATGCTTGATCCCGTCCTTCTGAGCACCTCGACATGTGAGGGATTTTCCATGATTGATTCCGTAGGGTGAGGACCTTCCTGTCGATATGATATGTCATTGTGGGGAGGACCTTCGCAATGGCGGCCGCAATGGTGATGACTACCATTACTTATTGATGCCTCACTGAATAGAGGACTTTTGCAGTGCAGACACTGGGGAGGGCCTCCAAGGAATTTCGTAGCAAGGGGAGGATGTTCTTGCTGTGTAGAATTGTGACGGGGAGAGCCATCGCAACAACTGCCAACATGGTGAGGATGACCGTCATGGTTTGACGTTCGATGTGCATCCTGGGGAGGAACATCAAGACACACTTCGAAAAGGGGAGGACCTTATCATTTCTTGGGTCCACTGGAGGGAGTACCTCCACAATGGTGGTTGTGGTGGGGAGTACTACATTCACAACTACTTCAATGGCGAGGACTACCATTACAGCTGCCGCATGGAGAATATTTGCGGGGTACACCCTGTAGAGGGCCTTCAGAATGTACCGCAATTAGGGGAGGGCCTTCTCATTGCTTGATGTCTTTACGGGGAGGACCTACATTGTCTGGGTAGCGAGGACTACCATTGTGAACTGATTTCCAGCTGTGTGGAGTGCCGTTGCAACGTAACCCATGGGGAGGACCTTCAGGGAAGGACACGACAAGGGGAGGACCTTCTTGTTATGATGAGACGTCACTGCGTGGAGGGCCTCCACAGTTGTGACTATGAATGCAAGGACTACTATCATAATCTTTGGTCCCACTGCATGGAGTGTTCTTGTTGTCTATACCCTGGGTATAACCTTTAGGGTGAACTGCAGCAAGTGGAGGGCCTTCTTGCTGCTCAATCTTCTAGCCATGTGGAGGGTTTCCGTGAATCACATAAAAAGAGGAGATCTGGTGTTCAATAGTTATATGCCCATAGGGAGGCCCCTACGGGTGCTCTAGGGAGGACATTCAGATCATCTTGTTGAGACATTGTACGGATGACCATCACAACTGATACATACACTCATATAATATGGTAATGGGTGGGAAGGGTTCAGAGCCTTTGATATATGCTTGGAGGCATCGTGAACCCCATATTCTAGCAGAGCGGAGTCACAAACCTGCTATTTATTTTCCGGCTACATTCAGCATTTTCGGGGAACTTTCTTATGGGCAGCGGGGACCGTCTTCTATTGAAAACGGCCTTCACCTTTTGGGTCCCTATCTATTTGGGTCCCACGATGTTTCCGGGATATGTCGGAGAACCTATTGACTTTAAACAGAGATATATGCCTGCTCTGGAGAATCCACCATGATGGAGGGTGTCCCCCAGTTGGAACGAGTTAAGTTGCTCGATCCAGTTTCCCTTGCATCCCAGAATATGGCCAAAGACCCTCATGGGTAGATGAAGGGATGCATATCTGCTCTGAGGCGGCTATCTCATCTCGTAGATGAGTCGCCTCAATTGGGGAGACGATCTCCTTGGCCAGAGTCCTATCTATTGCCGGTGATTCAATTACATTCTTTAATTTCTACAAGATATGATGTGGGAACGATACCTGCTCCTCCGTCATTGCCATGATATGCAGATAGACATCTTTGGCTGGAATGGGTATTAAGGCCCATTTTGGTATCCGAGTAGGAATTTCCTACACCGGTCCTCCAGTGGTCAGTGTGTACTGACATTTCTACTATGTCGAGGCCAGTGAACGAATCTGCCCCTAGGCCAGGATATGGCGGTTTATCTCTCTAGTTGCTGCCACATCATGGTGGTGGACATTACTTGCATCGGCAGGGAGCTGGCCTTGCATATGTTAGTCTCCCACCATATCGAGTCGGTGGCCATTGTTTTCAGGTAGACATGACCACCTATTAATTATCGCAACATTTGGATGGCAGGCATTGCTGATCGCCACCACATTGGGATGGTAGGCATCAAGAGAATCTGCTAGGAACTAGTCCTGCAGGCACTGGGTCACCACCATGTTGGTTTGGTGGGCTTAATGACACTAGGCAGGGAGAGGTGCCTGCCAGGTAGGTTCTGTCCTGCATGAGCAAAGAGCTTGATGGAGCGCGGTGGGGATGTGTTCCTACTCGTATGATGCGGCCATGTCTAGATGGCAGCATTTGGAGAAGCGAACAGGTGTATGTTCTTGTTCATGATATGTCTCCGTGACTAGGCATTGAAGCTCCTCCTTAGGGACAAGGGTGATGACTGGTCCCTGGTTGTACGTATGCCGCCCTCATCGGGCAATTCGAGGGGCTGAAGCTCAGGGAGGGTGGGCATGGATCCTTAGGGAGACATCCTCCTTAGCGTGAGGATGTTTATTTGTGGTGTAACAGTGATTATGTCTACCGGTGGGGCCTGGGAAAGGACCCCCATTCATTGGGGATGAATTCCTCGACGTCAACCTCATCCGCCTCCCTAAGATAATGGAGGTAGTCATTGTATCGTTCTGGGGAGAGACTCCCAAAACTGTTTGAGAAGGAAATAGGAGCCGTTGGAATTTGATTTTTTGGCCGCTATTAGGCAGGTGACCGGCAAGTCCTTGCGGATTGGAGGGCGTGCATGACCACCTCTACCGTCGGGAGAGTAACGATCATGTGGTACTCTCGGATCAATGCATCTGAGACCCAACAATGAAGACGTTGGGTAGGTGACGGGGTCCTCCATTAGTGAGGAAGTCCACTCATTATGTTGTTGGAAGCACGTGCATGTGATTTCCTTCGTGACATCATTGGATAGAAGGGAGTTTTGTGTGGTACCTATAAAATATTTTAACAAGTAAAAACAAAATACTCGTCAAAGTAGTATCTCATGATCCCTTGTGTAATTAATGACCTTTCTTGTCCCTCCTTGTGAGTATAAAGGGGGTATATAGTGGGATTCAATTAAACCCATAATGCTTGGTTAAATATTCACATCGGGTTTAATATTTTTTGTTTTGGGATGGTTCAAAATGCCCGACGGTTCCGTATCCGATGTCACGCGTACCTGCTTTTCAAAGGCAGGAGTTTGCTGGGCTACTTGGCCAGCGACACTTAAGGACTCACATTGGTTGAGAGGATGGGATGCCGAGGTTATCTCACAATTTTGGGGGAAATTATTTCATGTTACGGGACTCTCTTATAGATTTAAGATGTATTCATATGTTCGAAAATCTTTGGGTTATACCCAAGAATAGTATCCAAAGATTACTCCTGGTTAGAAATGGTCGGCTGGACATAGGGGTTCAGAATCATTTATGCCCGAGGTTTACCATCCCTTGTTGGATTAATGACCCCGAGGACTATGGAAACACTAAGACAACACTAGCTTAAAGCCTCGTAACAAGGTACTCTGGAGTTTATCATCATCCTGGGGGGACAGATAATGACTTGAGCGTTTGGATCGAACCCATGTTACGGGCTTCCTACGTATCCCCATGAGAGGAATCAGAACCCTCGTAGTTTGGAAATACAGTTTAACATAATGCAGGATGAAGGATAAACCAACTTGAAAGTGGTCGGAATGGACAATTGTTGGGCTTGAACCTCACGAGGTTTCCTACGTATCATGCCTTAACATGGATAAAATTCCACGTAGTTCGAAATAGTGTGTTGGCGAGCCGACGTGAAGGTGGACCCGGGTGTCCAATGGTGATCGGGTTTGAACCTCTTAGAGGCTCCCTACGTACCCAGCCTAGGAGACTGGGATCAATGTCCACGTACTTCGAACTGGAGATTCAGTGATCTGACATTAAGGTGGTCTCAGGGGTCTGATGGTGATCAGGCTTGAACGTCTTGGGGGATTCCTACGTACCCTGACTAGGATATAGGGATCAAATTCCACGTAGTTTGAACTAGATTGGGTCTTACGCTCTAAGGCAGCCGAAGGTAATTCATTGGGGCTTACACTCTGAGGAGTCCCAGGGTAATGGATTAGGGGTTAAACTCTGAGGAGGCCCAGTTTAATGGATTGGGGATTTTACTCTAAGGAGGTCCATAAGAGGATGTCATGATCGATGCCTACTCTATTCCCTCATGAGTCATGCTCGGTGTAAGAAACAAGAGGCAGCATGGACCAGTCGATCACATCGCGAAAGGTGCGTCCATGGAATGTGGAGTAGGGCTTATACATTGAGCAGCCCAAAAAGGCGGGGCTTACTTCGGGATGGATTCCCATGGCGCCAAAGCGCATGGGGAGTGGGAATTGGCCCCAAAGATGGTAGGAGCCGCACCCTTCCCCACTACACCCTTCCTTGTCCATGGTCATGGGGAAGTACGAAGGTGCATGGGGGCTTCCATGTGATGGGTAGTCCGCTACACCCAATAGGTTGGAGAAGTGACCCAATCATAACAAGTTGTGGGGTAGAAAGGGGAATCTTGGGGTCGGACTCCACATTACTGTGTGAATTTGAACCCAGGAATGCTTCAGAAATCTTCTCAAGGGCCAGAGCCACCCATTCTCCCTCACATACCGTGGGTATGTGAACTGAAAACGGCGTGCTAATGCACCTAAAGGTTACATCACATGGGTTCGGGGGCTTTGGTGGAGGCCTCGTCTCGGGGCCGATGAATGATCCAATGTGGGGATGGTGGAGGATTAGGCCGGATTGGAAGGATTTTAGTTGGCTTGAGGAATGGGAGCTCTAAAGGATCTGGCTGGACACACATATATATGAGTGGTAGCGACCTTCTCTTAGGGAGGTTATATGAGGCAGGAGAGGCCATCTGCAAACCAGAGGGCCCACAGACAGATGGGCATTCCACAAATCAGGGTGGTTCACAGCTTGGTTGGCATCTCGCGGATCTAGGGTGGTTAGCAGCTTTGGGTTCGGCCTGCGTACCAGGTTGGTACACAGAGGGTTCCATGCGAGCAGCGATGGCCAAGGGCGATGCAGGTCAGGGGTTCATCGGTCGGGGCTTCGCCCATGTAGGAGGGTGCTACATGTTGCGAGGGATCATAAAATCGGCATAAACTCTTTGTTCCGCGAGGAGATCATCCGTGGAGGGGCCATGTTTCAAAGTATTCCTTTCGTTGTTATTTTATGTTCTCGGTTCACCAAGTTGTTATGCGTTTTCAGTTCCTTATTAATTCTCTTCCAGTTTCATAGTTTTTCCGGTTCGTGAGCTAGAACATTGCTGTTTGAAAAATCCTAAGCTCCTTCCTTCGAAATGCTTCCACCCGAATCTGATTTATTTCCCCAAAATACCCTTTACTCATCCCCCTTTATTTCCATTTATAGATTGTAAAAAGGGATGTATCTATGGTCATGCATCACCTTTTGTGGTGGCCCATGATCATAAACATGGTTTATAGATGACTTGGTCAATCCGCAACTCACGGGTGTCATTGAACGCATCTTCCCTGCGAACCATACTAACCCGGGGAGTGGTTCGCGGCCATGCAGGGTTCTTCCATCATTCCATGAATGACAGCGGATGCAGTCTGGGTTGGTTGATTCGGTTCATGGCTAGGGAAATCCATGATGGTGAACCGGATTGGCGCCCATCCTTCTTCGCATCCGCGAAGGGCTTCCACCTCCATTCCACGAACGACAGCGGTCCGCGGTGGGGTTGCTTCGCGGAACCAGCCACGACCTTTTATCTTTGGACCGGTCTGCGGACCGGTTCAACTTCTGCCTTCCATTGAGTATTCTTCACATTTTCCCCAATTCTTTTGGGGAAAATTGGGTAGAATCTACCTTGGATTAATGGGAATTCTCATTCTTCCTTTGCAGATTTTTCTGGACCCTACAGCCTTTTATAGTCTAGGAAATTGATTCCTTTGAAAATTTTCTCCTTCTAAAGTATGAATCAAAATTAAATGTTTGAATCCATTTAATGATGTTTCTATAAAATAATGAGATCAAAAAAATTAATTATCTGATAAAATTTATACAAATAAATAAATATTATATTTATTATTCCTTGAATATTTTTTTAAAAACATATCCCTTACCATTGTCTTCAGAGTATCTTGTTTCTTGGTCATCCTTGTGGAAATGAACCATATTCCATGTCTCATTTCTCATGCATTAGTTAGTCAGTTACCATGAATGGGTTTTGGTAGGATTTTCAAATACAAACAACAATAACACATATTTCATTGATTTCTTGAGTGGACTCCCCAATCCTGAATTCAGTAAAATTTTCATCAAACTTTTCCTCTAAGTTACACAATGTCTAGATTTTTCAGTCAACCCTTGATGTGAACTAAATTAAATCAACCTAAAACATGATATTAGAATTCCCTCGTAATTAAATTCACCCCAATGTTGGCTGGTCAAGCACATTGAACTACTGTTCTATTTTAACTACACTACTGGAATGCTATACTAATATATTAAGTAATTATGGATTTTTTTCATTTTATGCTTAAATTTAATATTATAATATTTATTAAATGATATTTTTTATTGGGTTTAATCACATATTTTCTTATCCTTTTGTTAGATAATAATTATTCCTAATCCAGTTTATTTTAGTTTTTTCTAGCATGCTCATTAATTTCATTAATTTATGTTTGTTTAAAAAAGTCAATAATTGAATAACCATAAAACATGAATGAAAAAAATTAAATAAATAGAAATTATCTTTAGACTATTCTAATTATTATGTAATATTTTTTTTGTTAAAAAAATCAATTTCATATGGGAAGAAACATCATCAACCAATTATGATTCTTGATATAGCTTTCCACTTGTCCCCTTATATGTCTCGTTAGAGTAGTTTCACCCAAGATCTTTACATGAACTACCTCCACTATCTTGGGAGATCCATCCTTTACATATTACTTTTAACACTTATTCATGTGAGGGGAAATGAGTTTACCTAAAATAAACAATGGCCACACAAATCTTACATAAAAATATTTGAGAAGGCGTGCAAGACAGATATTTGTTTTAATAATAAATTAAATTATATGAAACCAATCACATAGAAATCCATAGTCTATTCTCATGATCATCCATATGTATACAATGAATTATTCTTTCAAATATAACCAACATTAAATTCATAATGGTTATTATTTAATACAAATCGTAGTGGAATCAATTAATTATCATCATAAATTACTCGCTTCATTTATCTTCATTATCAACCAAATTTCATTGAGATGATCATCGCTTATAATTTAAAAATAATAATTTATTCAAATCATAATGTCTTGGTAAATGAACCTAAGAGGCAGCATGGTTAATACCCTCCGATAATACCAAACATATATTATACTCATATATTATATTACTCTTGTTTCATATGGTATAAACAAAATATAACATAAACACACAACACACACTTCACAACCGAGTACATTAATTACCAGATATTTTGGCCAGGTATTATCCTTCAATGCATGTAGTCTAACAAATTGAAATTCAACTCATACATGATATTTTTATCTGGTAAAAATGTAGAAATTAAGAAAAATATTATATATTTATGTATATTAAATCCTATAACATGATGAATATTATCTTTATGACCAAATTCATATATATGTCTCATGGTTAGTATTGAATAAAAAATTTAAAATCTGTGTGCCTAGGTATAAATAAATAGTATGTATAGGGGAGATACACAGTGTGTACATATCTCAATTTCTATTTAAGTAACACTCATAAGGACTCAGTGTGTTAATAGTGCATCAATTTCTAGGGTACACATTGTTTCCAATGGGATACATTCAATGTGATATACAAATTATATGGTCACCTATTAGGTAGGACGTGTTTCAAAATACATGAACCATATTATCCACAAAAGTATTACATATTATGTTCTTCAACTACACAACATGTACTCCATTTGACTGTTTTCCAATATATCCTAGTAAACACACAATGTAATAATTAACAACACAATAAGTTATCAATGAATTCAATTTTAATTAATTACTAAATTAATTAAGGGTTTATTAAACCTGAGTATATGATATGTAACTATAGATACATGACTTGTAATCCCATTTTATCTTGTTTGAATTCTGAGAACATCTAGTTGAGTTAATCTATTTTAATTTACTCAAAAAATTACTCCTTTTTATTAGATCAACGATAAATGATTGTTGAAAATGATGATTGGGTGATTTAATTTAGAATAACTAATAAATTTGAATATAATAACTAAATTAAAAAGTCTAAATCACCAATGATGATTAAATAATTATAAATAATTATATGACCCCTCTAATAACAATTTTACATTATAGGTATATTAGTAGAATGTTATGGGTGGAACCTAACATTTTTCATTTCCATGATCGATGACCAATCTGAGATCTACACAGTGATAAACATTGTGATCTAAGTAATTGGATGCCTGAAATCAAATTAGGGTACAAACGTTATAACTAGATGAGTGGTTCATCACATATTATGATTAATTAATCTAATTAAATGTGAATTAACTTGATGTAATTAACTATTCATTTATTGATCTCATAATTTATCATTGACACATCATCATTCCGATGGATGAATCAAGTGTAGATTCCCTTTAGCAGTGACATCCATGTGTTCTAATAATCTCTAGAAATCACTTAATGAATCTATTGGTTCTATCATGGATGATCGTTAAACTTGAATCATCCACCTTCTATCTCTACGAGAATCATTTCCAATGAAATTTCCTTTATTTAAGAGAGAATGATTTATCTCATTTCTTGGTAGAGTACTTGGAGAATTGAACTCTCTAGGGATTGAGATGATTTTAAAAAAAATGTGCACATAACAAAATAATGTATAGGATTACAGAGAAAATGACATAGTTCGCTTTCCTATAACGTTTAACTGTGGTTCCATTGTAACTGATATAGTGGACGACTATATTGATATGACCATAAATTGATGGATATTATCATTTTATTCATAAATTTTAAATTATTATCATTATTACATTATTACTAATATTATTTTTCTTTACTCATTTAATTAAACATATCATGGATAATATTTACGCATAAGCCTATTTATTTAAATTTTGTCTTACATAGTTGTTAATATGATAAAATTTTGTTATCACGATAGAACATCCATAATAAAATATCCAAGAAACACGATTGAAATAAAATAATAAATAGATATGATCATGATCATATAATAAAATCTATCATATATAGTGGATGATAAACTATCTGTTAAGATTATGTACAAATAATGAACTAATTATGGTTCATGTAATAGTTTTCCACCCATTGACCTATGTATCTCCTCAAATTGTTTTCAACTCAATTATGTACAATAACTATCTCTACTAACATGGGATCTCCATCCCTTAAAGATGTATTTTAACTCACATGTTGTTGAGGGGTAAATGGGTTTACTTAAAAGAATCCATAGGAACACATGCCCTACATAATTAGAGATGAAAAGGAACAAATGAGAACAATTTAATTTAATAACAAATTAAATAAAATTAAACCAATCACATAGAAATCCATGTTTTCTGTTAATGATAATCCATTTTAATGGAATAAGTTACACATTTAATAAAACTATCATTCAAATATTAATCATTCATATTATATATAAATCAGTCTTGAATCAACTTATTATCATTTATAATTAATAAATTTTTTTATCTTAATTATCATCTAAATTTCAAAGAGAATATCAAACATTATAATTTATAAAAAAATTAATTTATTTCAAATTAATTGTGTACATAAATTTTTTTTTGAGGAATCATAAGGAGTACCCAACTAATTATATACATAATGTTTTATACACAAATACTATTTTACTATTGTGACATATGGAATACAAGACTTATCACGCACATTCACATAGTGTAAATCGCGAATGATGACATGAATTACATGATTTTTTAGTGTTTTGTTATTCTTCAATGTACATAGAGTATCATCTTGTAAAACAACTAATACATGATATGAAAATCTGAAAATTTCACAAATATTAATTAAATATTTATATACTTATGTATAATAAAACATATAACATGCTGTATATTTATGACCACACATATGTACTTGCCTCATGGATTACATAATATAAATAAATTTTAAATTTGAATATATTATTAAAAGTACACAGTTTGTACAGTTGATTTACAGAACATGTAAATCTATAACTATTTATCTTTGGACCCTGCCAAGTAACTCAGTGTGTAAACCATACCTCATAAATTGGATTACATGATGTGTCAAATAGTTTTCACTCTATGTGATTTCAAAATTACATAGTCACTATTCTGGTAGGCAATGTATTAAAATTCACAACCTATATTTTAATCAAATGTACTACACATCGTGTATATGGGCTACATATAATTTACAATTGATGGAAATCAGAAAATTTTTCCTACTGAACACATAGAGTAATAATTAACTATATGACATGATATCAGTGAACGTGATGTGAATTAATTACCAAATTAATCTCTAGTGCACTGAACATTAGTACATGATATATAACTCGTGTTAAATGGTGTGTAATAATGTGTTGTCAATTTATAATCCATGGCACCTTTAGATTATTTCCAGGATTTTATTTCATTCATAAAATGTATTTTTTTGGTTTGATATAAGAGAAATGGAGGTGGAAGAATCCAATCTCATAATTTTGACTAAAATAATTATTAAACATGATCTGCAAAACTGAATTACAATATTTAAATCACTATCGATCTTTAAATATTTTTTAATATTTTTGTGACCCCTCTGATACCACCTATATGATTTGGGAACAGTAGAAGCGTGTGCTGGGATGTTATAATAAATTATTTTTTTAGGATAGATGACAAATCCATGATCTATATGACAACAGACATCATGATATTTGAAATTAGAGCAATGAAATTACTCATGTGAAATCATTAAAAAACCTTAATGGAGTATCATAACATATTATTTAGAATTAAATAAATTAAATAATAATTACCCTAATGTAACACATTCATAATTGATGGATTTGGAAATAGATCTGTGGTGGACCATAATTGTGATTTAAGAGTCAAGTACATATTTTCTCTAGCAGTCATCCACACATGTTCCAAGAATCTACAGACTACACACAAAGAATCTACAGATAAATTCATGGATGATCATTATGCTTGCATTGTTTTCCATTGATAGCTTGGAGAAACACACACAAAACATTCTCATCAATCAAATGGAGGAATATTTCACACCATTTTTAGGAGTGTTTATAGAGAAGAGATATGTATATGGATTGAGTGGATTATAAAAAAATCACAATACAGAAACAAATCAATTGTATTATTATGAAAATAAAGAAAAATGGATATATATGTCTCTATAGTTAAAAAAATATAATTTCAGCAGTTCCCAAAATTAATTATTTAATGATAGATAAACCCCATTTCGAAAAATTAAAATAAGAATTTCATTATTTCATGGAATTCACATAACATGGGAATTATAATTAAAAATAATTTAATAAAATAATATTTGAAATTTATTATATCTCAGCGTACCAAAAATACTGGTATGTCATTCCTTCATAATATTTATTAGACATTGAATAACAGCTATTTATATGTTAAATAGATATCACTACATCATTATATAATAAAAATTAAATATTATACTAACCTTAAATGAAAATAATTATATAAAAAACATTCCACTCACATTATATTTTCTTGAATAACAGGTGACATTATATATTCATTCATGCATGCATGAATAATTGTAAAACAACATATGGGAGTAATATTTATTCATATTATTAAATAATAAATAGAAAAATATTATTTAGCTGATATTCATAATAAACATAGTGTGTGAGCCTCTAGATATTTTTATGAGTGGAATTATGGGAAGAAACCAAATGTCATAGGTTAGTGTCTATCAACATGCCATGGAACCCATATAAAAAGAAGTTAATGATGCAAAAACATGTTACAAAAACTATTTCTGACTATTTAATGTCTTAACTTTATCACAATATCTCAAATAAAGTAGTTTTTGTTTTGTTACTATCAACCTATGTGCCCGATGACTCGTTATTTGAATTTAAAGAAATAAAAAATTCATATTGAAATTTTTTCCATGGATATATTAATCATAAATAATTTACATGAAAGTTCCTACAATATTAACTTCTTTTAAAGAAAAAAGTGATAAATTATTTCTCACATTTTTCATTAATGAAATATTACTCATGATACACCCATCATATCCTACCTCATTGTGAATAACTGTCATCATAGGTTTCATCAATACATCAAAGTAAATTACTCATAATACACATTAATAATAATAATAATAATAATTTCTACTAACTAATCTGTGTGTCCACAGTTTGGAACATCCAATAACATATATAAATGTTTATTTTCTACTGGAGAGTCTCATTCTCATAATATACTATAGGATATTACAATGGGTATATACTATGAAAAGGTTCCTTAATTGTCATATGAGTCTCAGCCCCTGATATTTTGTATCATTTGTGTCTCTCAAATGATTTCATCCATCAATAGTACATATATATTCAAGAATAGTTTCATATCACTTCCATGTTCTAATCATAGAAGGGAACTACTATAAAAATTATATGTGACAACTACTCTTATGAAATTATGACATAGATTATCATGTAAAATAAAAATGATGATTTTAAAAATACTTTATTAATACTAAAAAATATGAATAATTTTTATCAAAAAGTACACCTATGTTTGTTATAGGACACCGAATCCAACACCAAAAACATTTATAGTTTGTCTCAATTGTCCTTCTAAAGAATCAAGGGGCTATGGTGGACCCCCTCTATCATATAAAATTTCCAATGCATTAAACATATGAATGAGGTGAAACATATTTTTTATAAACATTACTAATGAAAAAATATAAAATTAAATGTTAATACATAGCCCGATCCATATAAATAATAAAAATCGATTTATAATATAACTTTGAATAAAATTGTTCATCAATTAAAATAATAAAAAATCATCAATATATAGAATAAAATTACATTATTAAAACATATATTTATTGAATCATATGTTTAGTTAATGTTTCATTTCATTGATGAATAGAAATACAATTAAAATATCTTTTAAAAGTTTCTTAAGAAAAACAATCTTTTCATTTTAAATACACCCTTTTAAAACTAAATAAAAATATAATATAAGAAAGAAACATTTATTTAAAAAAACCACTTGAAACTTATAATGAAATAATTAAAACCTATTGTGTTCATGATATTATGGATGTCTTCACAGGTCGATTACATTAAATAAATGATTCCTTTCACATTTTCAGTAAAAGTTAAATGGTAACTGATTTGAAAATGATATGAATTTTTCATTAAAATATTTACCAATTAAATGAGTAAAAATATCTTAAAAATAAGTTTAATAATGTTAAAAAACTATATAATTATTTATAAAACATGGGTTTTGATGAAAAAAATTTGGATTGAGGAGATATATAATGTCTTATTTTTTATAAACCATTTTCAGAATATATTTTTCCAAAAAATTGTAAATTTTATTTAGATCATATCATTTGATGTCATTTGATTTATTTGTCAAAAAATGACATTGTTAGGATGACTATATTCAATGTAGTTATTATCTAATAATATATATAATAATAATATTGACATGATTATCATATTCATAATTCATTTAAAAATGAAAATTAACTAATGGTAGATGGTTATGAAAAATAAATTATGTTACAATCATTGGTATAGTAGGACATTTTTATTAATGAGTAATGATTCCATTTTCAATGATTCTTAATGGGAAATTGTATTTAATATTTTATCACAAAATTTTGATCATAATATCATATATATATATACACCATATTAAATTGTTATATATTCTTATATATTTCATCCATGTGATGTTATGGTGAAAATAGTGTTGCATTGTGTAACACCCCAGAATGAGAAGTGTTAAATGACTAAACTATATGACTCATGTCAACAAGGTACATCTTATTTTTCAAAGAGCCTTCCATATTAGAATTTCATACTTATGTGTGTTTGGCTATGAGTAGTGATCAGGATGGGTGATCATCTGGGATGTTTTCCAATATGTGAGTTAGTGAGGAAAAAATCACACTATAAATGGAATGTATTGGACTGTGGGATAATCATTAGAAAGATTACTTGATCTAGTATTTCGGTGGGCCACTATGTGGGGACCACTTTTCTGTAGTGCAACTGGTGGTACCTGGAGGGCTAGGACCCAAAGGCCATGTTTAAGGTAATGTGTATGTGCTATCAGTAGGAAATAGTTTTGGCATATAATTTCATAGGAGGAACACAACCTTTACTATAAATCAATGCATGGGATGAAATATGTGGCCTACAACGAAGACGTTGCACTCTAATGGGAGGGTGAATGTAACAACCCAAAATGTTATGGGTTAAATGACAAAATTATACGACTCATGTCAACAAGGTGGAACATATATTTCCAGATCCCACCTCTTTATAACTCTACAGTTATTTTTTCAAGGAAAGGAGTAGTGACCATGATGGGGGATCATATGGTATGTTTCCTAAGATTTGTGTCAGTGAGGATAAAATCACACTATAAAGTACATGGGTGTGGCCATTGGGGATAGAAATTAGTTATATGAGTAGTCTGGGCAGATGGTTGGGACGAAGGGTGGGGACCAAGTGTCTACACACCAATGAGGGGTACCTGGTGGGCCATGATCCAACAACCATGTTAATGGAGGAGTGTTTTTGGTGTCACAAAGACCTATATATTACACATCGCTTCGTAAAGGTAGTGGTTCACTCATACACGATAAATGTTTTCATTTCTCAATATAAGTAGGAAAATGTTATATTATATATAATAACAATAATATACAACGAATATAAAAAAGGTTTTATTTATATCACATATATTAATTAAAATTATTCTTACCACTTTCTACATAAATCATTAGTGAATGATGAATGACATCAAATCCGGAGATAGTAGTAATACGTTCATAGATGTGACATAATAATATCCCCTATGAAATGGAATGTAAAAAATGTATATATAATATAATAATTTTAGATTTATATTATCTTTATAAAAACATATATATAATTCATATAAATATCAATACCAATCCATGAATAGTGTTAATGAAAAAATTAATAAATTCCATTTGCGAGGTGGGTTTCCACTATAAAAATGAATTAAGATTTCACAACCAATTTGAAGGAAGGGTTAGTTTTAGGTCATTAAATTTACCTTAAAACTTATAATTATATTTAATATACTATGTTTCTTATAAAATAACCATTTAATAAAAATTTAATATGGTTTAAGAAGAAACATAATAAAAAAAATTGTAGAATAAATTCAACTATATTTCAGGAATCCTTGTTATGCTTGTTAGAATGCCATACTAGGTATGATTCATTCCAATAAATAGGCTTATAGGTTTATTTAATAGTGGTGCAGAATTTTTTTTTTTGTTTTTTGAAAATATTATTGGGATTTATGTTTTTAATAGGGGAGGATGACTAGTTTCCTTTTATAAGTGAGGTGAGTGGAAAACTGTGTCTTTTTGATTGAGAATGGTTTATCCACATTATTCACATACCACAATTGTTAAAATAATGAATTATTGAACAATATATATAATTTTGAAAAAATTATTTCTTTAAAATATATTTTATATATGTTTTCATGTCAATTTAACCCTTACATTTTAAGATTAACTGCGAGTAAAATCATATTTATCTTAGATGGAGTAAATAACTTTTATGGTTTTCAATATTCTTTTTGTTCAAAAATTATGTTAAAATAATTATATAATAAAAATTATACTAATTCTAATATATTTACCATTTTAATAAATTCTACTCTTAGAAGTGGAAAAAAATTTATTTTATCTTAATCCTCCAGACTTGAAAAAAGTGTGTCTTAAAGAGAAAACATCCAAAACAGTATAATGTTTTTATATGAAAATTCAACCAGAAAAAGATTAAAATTGTATAATTGGATTAATTGATATAAAATTCAAATAATTTTACATTATAAAAAATTAATAATATAATCTACAGCTTTATATAGTTAAAATGAAATGGTATATTGAAGTTGAAATTATTTATTTTTTTAATTGTCATCAAAAAATGAATATTTTAATAAAGATACAAATAATCCACTCTATGTGAATATTTATATGATAACTACAGAATTTGAGTTTAATTTTTCCAATAAATAATATAATGTTTGAAAAAATTATTTATAATTTATGTATAAAAGCGTAAGTAAGCCGTCCTCTTGAAAAAAAATTAATTTTTTTAGAAAATATTTCCTTCTTCATTCAAATTATTTTAGTTTTATCTATAATAAAAATATATCCATTTTACTTATTTTTAATCTTTTTAATTTGATGAATTTTTTTCTACTAATCATAAAATCAAATTTATGATCTTGGATACAATTGCGACGTCAAAATATTAATATATTAGTTGAGAATCCTATTTTTTTCAAGGCCCAGCATTTCATACATTAAAAGCTATTGAAATGATTGAATTTATATAAAAATAGATATATTATAAATAATCGAGCTATTATAACCCATTTAAAACATGGATATTCATAACATTCATGTAATCACATATTATTTTACTATTATAAAATATAGATTATTAGAGGAAATTTTCACATGGCCTATGATATTTTAAAAGGGATTAAATAACAATACAAATGAGAACCTATACATTTAGGTGTCTATTCTATCAGAATACAAGACTTGTAGTTATATTTTTCATAAATCTCAAATGCTTTCTTTTTGTATTTTCAAGATGTACAATTTATACAACCATAATAATCATTTTACTACTTTATATCAAATAAAATCAAATGTATATCCTATTATAATCGATACTAAGATTATAGTTAAATGAAATCATAACATTGATTACATGATTAGTAATCCATCACACCATATTTCACTATTCGAGGATTTGTCCTCGATGATGTCACCGAATACCCAAAATATTAAATTACCA
Source organism: Viscum album (assembly GCA_963277665.1). Lineage (NCBI taxonomy): Eukaryota > Viridiplantae > Streptophyta > Magnoliopsida > Santalales > Viscaceae > Viscum > Viscum album. The sequence goes on from OY728155.1 coordinate 1,375,197,712, forward strand.
GTATTAAAACCACATCTTCCAAGGTTATTAAAACATCCACCATTAGATTGACTATTAAATCACACTCAAATATATTTAGTTAGGGATTAAGAACCACCCCTTGGAACAATGATAATGAATACAAGTAAAATTGGTGGTAAAATAAAATGAATGAAGTGAGAAACCTTCATTGTCCTCTTTGATTCAACCAAATAATTTAAAAAATTAAAAATACGAGTAAAATCATTAAATAAATAATTAATTGTGATAATGATAACAAATTAAAATTTGAGGCTCATGGGAAGAACTGAAAATGCTAAAAGATAACTAAATAAAATTATCTATGTAATAAAAATTTCATTATTGATGTTATATAGTGGAATTCAAATAGAAAAATGTTATGGTTTCAGTATTATAAAATTAAATAGAATTAAATTAATTGAGTAATTTAAAAATAATGCTTCAAATGTCTGTCATCCCTGGACTCCCAAAGTCGACCATCCTAATGTCTAACCTTGAAAAAACTCATATTTCACAAATATTTTCACTATTGATGTTACCATTGAAGGTCTTGATCAATTGATGAAGTATTTATCCTAAAAATATTCACATACCTGATATAATATATATTAATATTTTTAATATATTTACATTGGGGTAATTTTAAATTAAATCCCAACACCATGTAAAAGTTAATGAGATTTATATAAAAACCATCATACGATAAAAATGAAACATTGATCCTTACATTCTTCCCTCATTCTTGTATTTTCTCCAAAAAATAAAAAAAACAATGATTATAGGTGGGTGTACGATGCTAGAATATAGATATCAATTTCTTATGCTCTATTCAACATGGTATTGTGTTTCTAATGTACATGAAAAAATAGATGGTATGTTTATAAATGATTCTCTAATGTTTGTCCTTGATAATACATGGGCACTCTTAGTTGGTGTCTCAATTGTCAATGTCCACCCCTTATTGGATAAAGTATTTAGGTCATGTATCTATATCCTTGGTGTGGACACATTGAAGACATCATGCTATCAGTATAACTAAATCGGTTAGTCCAAGATGCATAAAAAATCAACCATCTATATGATCTTGAAAATCCATATGAAATTTTTTTTGGATTACTTCTAATGAAAAATACCCAGAATACATGTCATGTGGTTACACTCAAAAATACATGTCCTCCCTGAATGAATTACAATATCATATGGAATTTTCCACTTAATATTTCTATCAACAATAGTTTGTCCCTATTTTATAATGGATTACCGCAATCATCTCTTTGGATTACTACACCAGATCCAGCTCAACAATATATGTGTCTCCAATATCATTCACACGTCAGGGTGACCAGGAGGGTCTCCCATATATCCCCTTGAAGGGTTCCATGTAGACAGTGGAGAGATAACTATTATTATAATCAAAATACAGAACTTTAATTTTATACACCATGCTAGGGCAGAAATATAACACATTTTTTCCTATAATATCCTCTAAAAAATGGATGTTCCTCTCACACTTTCCAGCCATTTGAGGGGTGAAATGCTATGATCAGTTCTAAATAGGTCCCAAAAGACTCATTGAAACCCTTTCCACAATCATTTTGTGTAATGAGAATCATATCTAGATCAGAACATTATTGATACCTTTTGATGATGGATGATCTCACACATGTATAACAAGCCCAAAATCATGAAAAAACACTCCTCCTTGATGGAGAGAATGTGTGGAGGCTTGGTAATCAATTAAATAACAATCTAGATTGGGTTATTAATGATTTATTGTTTTGGAATCCCCATCATAATTTCCTTTGATATACCATCCCATTTCAATTCTAGGATTTGAATAGGTTCAGTCATTCCTTTTGAAACACGAAGATCATATATTATTAACTGACATGTGAGACACCAAGATACCAATATTAAAATGTTTATCCACAATATAGGCTATTGAAACAAATGTTGATGGTATGTGTACTTATTTTCCACTCCCATAATTACATTAAAAGGGGGATTATGATATTCCTTCCACACCTCCTCACAAAACATGGAAAAATCAGATATTATTCCCTGGAAAAGGGTGTGGTGACCCAACCTTTACAGAAATCATATGAGGGGATACTCCTGATAGACTATATTCATGGATAATGTATTTGATAACATCTTCCATTTATTCTTATGTCAAATAATGATGATGATTTTGATTCACTACCATAATATATATATAATATTAACCCCTCTCCACTATCAAGGGTAGTAGAAATGTGGGGAACTTTGAAACATCTCCTCAACCAAGGGAGAATTTAATTTCATTATATAGGAATATAACATAATGTTTATATTCCCATGAAATTATATTTTCTAGAATTATTATAATGAGTGGAACTCCAACTTATTCATTTTTCTCTAGTTGATATCTAACTAAGAGAATATAAACCATAGAATATAGTGGTTTGAGTTAATATTGAAATTCTAACCAAAATGATAGTGGGCCCATATATTCAAGGTGATGACTACCAATAAACTCTATTTCACTGTCCATGTAATTCATCTCTATGGTTTCCATCACCCTTGACCAATAAGCGATCGTTTCATTCCATTTCATCATACATATTCTGAACCTATCCCTAGAGACATAAAAAAGAACAACACACTCAATGCCATTATCAAGTATACATAAAACAAGATCACTGGTCAACCTCTTGCTTGGATTCTTAAAGCCTCCCAAACACTACACATTTGTGTTAACAAATTCAATTTCCATAGAAGGCTAGACAAATAATCTAAAATAATTGTAATGTCCTTAAAAATAAATTGAGGAAACATCCTAGTTTCCTAGTGCAATTTTCCACATCATTAAATTGATACTCAATATAAGAGGTCACATCCCAATGGAATGAATACAATACAAGTCATTAAACAAAAGTTAAATACTGAAAGTTTATTTTTTTTAATATAAAAATTACACAATGTTTTTTCATTTATAATTACATTTTTATAGTTATGATATCCATGTATATCAATAAAAAACTTTTTCGACTCCATGGAGATAATAAAAGATAAGAAACAGTTAATCTTAGATGATTAACATGGGTATTTGTATTTTTGAATATTTGTAGAATAATTATTTATAATTCATATTGATGGGTAAAAATTGACAACCTAAAACCCAATTTCCTACATATATTTCTAAAAATAAGTAGTATTTTGAAAAAAATAAGTAACTAGAAAATATGGAATCCTCTACAAAAAAATAATTTTTTACCTTTTTTGGTGAAAAAATACAGGCCATTAAAAAATATGATATATTAAAAATTTAATAAATAAATAACTATTTTGACATCAGTAATGTTATAGCCTTAACAATGCTAAGCACAATTGAAAAATATAATTAGTCATTGAAAAACATTTTTATATAGTGGTTGAGCTAACAATTTTCATGTAATATGATATAGAACTAGTGAAAATATTTTTATAAATATTACACAATAAATAATATGAAAAGTTTTTATTTTATATCATATATATTTGATCTAATATATTCATTTGAAAAAATAATAATTATAGGTTATTAAAAATATATAACCATGGAAAATAATTTTCAAAAACCATTGAAACAAATATATCTTTCAAATCCTCCATAAATAAAAATTATATAAAAGTTAATAAAAAACATATTTAATTGAAAATAACTGAAATTTAATAATATAAAAACATTATAAAATACATATTTCTTTAAAAACATATTTTAATTAAAAATATAATAAATTATGAAAATAAATATGAACTTTAAAACCATATTCAATTAAAAATATAATAACATTAGAAAATATACATATAAATAGTTTTTATTAATAAAATAATGGAATGATTTTTCAGAGAAATTACATTGTAATCTAAAAAAACTATAATGAAACATGGAACATTGAGGATGCCTTGGGACCATCCATCATGAAGGGTTGGGTTCACACCTCATATCCATATCATTTTTACAATGTCCATGTATATAATTTTATTATAAAACATTTAAACATGAAATTTTTTTTTATATTTCACCAGAGTTTAAATATTTTAAAAATATTTTGTTGAATACTATTAATTTCGGACACATAGACACATATATATAAGTGTATATATATATAAGAATAAATTTACTTGGAATGAAGAAACTAAACAACATAAAAATAATGGATTATTAAATAAACATTGAATATTATTGGCATCCATATTGCATGGACATAATTAAAAATATGTGAAATATTGATAAAATTTAAAGTATATTTTTCAAAATAAATTAAATATTAAATATTTCAAAAAAATCATTATTTAAACAATATTTTAGAAATTTTAATTTTAAAATCATATGAGTATTAAAATAGAAACATACACTTAAATAAGGGTGTTTTTTAATAATATATAATTCTAAAATATAATATTATACAAAAATAATTATATTAAATGTGTTTTTAAAATAAATATAAACAGTAAATAAATTTTTTGAAATAATAATTTACATTTGAAAGTGTTATTTTAAATTTACAGATCCCATTTGAAAGGGGTTTTTTGAGAAATAAAAATAGTTATGGATGAAATTATTATTCTAAAATTACTCCCTTAAATAAATGGAATTTGACTTTAGAATTCGAATATATGAAAATATGTTTCTGGAAAATTGTCATAGCTTGAAAAATATTATTTTTCTAAATATCTTCATTAAATAATATAATATTTATAATCATTTAAAATAATTTATACATTTCTAAATAAATATAGAACCCTTTAAAAAGATTTTTTTAATAAGTAATTATATGAATTGAATATAATATATCATTTTAATGCATTCTACAAATTGAAATCTAAGTGGCTTCTTCATCATGATGTTGTTTCTTATACCCAAATCATACACTCTCACATTTTTTAGATGTCTGTTGGAAGAGTCTTATTTCTCAATGATATCTGGGAATGATATTTCCCATATATCCAGTCCATGAATAATATATATATATATATATATTATCATTCAAAATAAAACATTATTGTACCAAAATTTAAATAGAAATGCTCACCTACATTCATGATTCCATCAACAATATGTGTTCTATATGTATGGAGTAATAATTATACACTATTATTTTTAACTTATAATTTTTTTAGCATTCTAGTGGTTTTGAAAAAAATCATGATGACCTCCCATTGATTTTTATGAATCAGAAAAACCAATAAGAATACATCAAACACTAATACGACACCCACAAAACTATTGGACAATTTCTATCATTCCAATGAAGTTAGAGTAATCTTGAAATTAATTTTAATGTGTATTAGGGGAGGCGATAGTGCAATATCAATGTAATGTTTTGAAGTGGGGTCATAGTTTGTTTGATATTGTTAGTAGGGAATGTAAGATATGGTGATCATCAGGAGGGGAAATATGAATACCAATGATGTCTTGTGTGTTGGTCAATGGAATTGATGATGGAAAGGTCCACAAGAAAGGGTATTAATTTCAGATCACGGTTGATGGGTGGTGTTAGTGACTTCATGTTGTTTCTTTGATAGGAATACAACAAACTATTTTTCATTTTTTATTTTACATTTTTTCTTATTTATTTTCAATATATATATATTTATATATGTATATATATATATAATATACAATTATGTGTGTATATAAATAATCTAGTATTTAATAATTCAAAATATTTTATTTGATTACTTCATTAAAAATAGATCATTATATTAAAACATCCAATATATAACATATGTTTATATGGAGATATATAAATAATCATGTATATGTATATACATACATAACTATATTAATATAATTATTATCTAAAAATAAATTAATTTAAATATAATATATATACATGAAATTACTATTTTATAGTCCATGGTTTTTTAAGACATTGAAATTGATTGTTTTGTTTTTAAAATTTCCACTTAAGAAATATATATATATATATATATATATATATATATTAAATTATATTCCATTCAAAATTTGTGTATTTATTTAAATTTAATTTATTAGGTTACATTGTTATTCATGTTTTATTATTATTATAATCATACTTTTTTTCTTATATATTTACATATATCTGCATTTATATATATATATATATATTACAGACCACATTATATATATAATTTTTCCATACATAAAACAAATATTTTTCAATATCTTATTTTAACATATTTACATAAATATTTACTCCCTTAAATATATATGTGTCTATATACATATATTAACATTATTAATATATTATGTCTATATATAAATAAATTTAATTTAATATTTCATCTCCATTTTAGTTCTTATTTATTTCCATATAAAATATCATTAATAATCCTCTGTATTTTGTTTAAAAGCTCATATATTCTATGAATAAATTTAGCTTAAATTAATATAAAATTTTTATTTTTAACACTATTATATAAATTATATTTCATAATAACTATTATTATTATCATGAAACGTCCCCCTAGGGCCCATTCTGTGACTACCCCATGCCCGCATTTCATTGGCCATAGGATGGGGACTAGCACTAGAAAGGTGTATACCTAAAATGAGAAGGCATTTTATTTAAACCTATACAATCTCATAGGGTAGAATGAAACTAGAGGAAACCACAGAGACTAGAACAAAAAAAATCATGATGTCAACTGCTATAGTGAATAGTGATAATGGTAAAGAGGCCAGAATAGAAGCCCAACTGAAATAATTACATGTAAAAATGAAAAATTACAAAACAGATGAAAGGTGGAAGGACACTCTTGGTTATCCCACCACCAAACCTACATGAAGGGTAGGTATATCTCAAAATTTGTATTCTCTTCATCATGTCACCACAAAAAGTTCCATCTCCAAGCATCACCTGGTCATAGATCCATCAACCTCGATCAATGATGTACGTCGTCTTCACCAAAAACAACATGGTGTGGGAAAAGGCCATCCAGAGGTGAGTATAACGATACCGAGTAGGGTGCTCAAGACCCACATAGGTTTCCTAGAGTTCCATAAAATAAAACCGCGTTTCCTTAATCCAATGTACAGATCACAAGTCAGCTCACACCATGTATCACATTAGGTCAACAGTAAAATGGAAAGCACATCATTGAACTCCCCGTCTAGTGGAGTACGCCTACTCTATCATGTACAGTGGTCTGGTCATGTTACTCTGAGCCGCTTCGCACCAACCATGAAAAGATGAGGCACTCCTCTACATCTCATACTATAGATCTTCTAGGTCACACAGAGCCTCCCCCCCAATGGAATACTGAGTTACACATCCCTATCACGAACAATGGTTGCCGAGTCAATTTATGTTGAATTATCAACAGTCATCAGGCCTCATCCAGCCGTAGGGTTTTCACATAGCATTCTTGGGATAATGGCACACCGAGCCATCAGTCAAATATTGATATCCATAGATTTCACTACAATATATTCCAAAAGATATGTCTCCCCAATGGGGTCCAAAAGACACAAACAACACACCAATCGAATGTGCGGTCTGGAAGATACATATGTCATAATGTCAAGGGCCGGGTTGGGTTTGTAATTGATCCAACCCAGATATACCCCAACACATTATAGAATTAAAATGGAGTGTCTCAAAAAGACCTACTGGTCCCAAGGACCCTGATGTCGTAGCTAGTTCGCCAAATAGACATCTGGTTTATAAGATAGGGCCTATTTTGTGTAAAAAATCGGTACTCGGTCCGGGTCCGGTCCACCTCGGTTGGACCAGCCTGACCCAGTTCGACATGGGCCGACCCGGATCAACCTGGGTTGACCCACCCTGAATCGGGTTCGACCTGACCCGAGTCAAACCGACCCGCTGGGCCACGCCCGACCCGGTTGGGATGAGACTCAGGTTTTTGGGTTCTGCGTCGGCCCGCTGGTTTACGGGGCAGCCCGTTGAAAGGTGGGCTAGTCCACTGTGCTGACCTGGCAGTTCCACTCGCCAAGCAGCACATGCCACCAAGGACACCCTGATGTGATGCGTCTAGGTAGGGATAACATGGCGCAGTGCCCCGTCAATGGGTCAACCCTCAGGGGTTGACCCAATGTGATGCCACGTGGCCCTATAGGTCCCCTGCACACACCATTTACCAGTTGTCGGTTTAGCCATAATCCTCTACTCCCGATGATGACATCATAGGCAAAGGCCCTACTACCATGTGGGAGTACTGGCAGGGGTATGCCCCTTCACCACTCCGCTACCACCTAAGGTGGTTTTTGATCATCCGTCTGACACACTGGAAGTGCAACTGTGTTCCACTGTCGTGCCAGTGCTGACAGCTGGGTGTTTTCTGGGCCACCTGTGGCCCTCTTTCCAGTGTCGTCTCCACATCCGGCCTCCTGGGATCACATTCTTCACTATGGTGGGCCCTGCTTCTGTTTGTTTCCAACATAAAAATGTGTGATCAAAAACAACGTTTGAATGGAGCGGAACATGCCTTTTTCGTGTCATCCTGTGTCCTACACATTAGACATAATTCCAGGGGAGATATGGGGAAATGTTTAATTAGATTTTATGCATTAATTCTAAACCCATTATGAAAAATAAATAATCACACCCACCCATAAATCGATATCATTTAACAGAACAACATTTTATTATTTGATACGTTATCGAAATTTGTGTAAGAAAATTTCTAGTATAACCAAAATAAACTCAACCCATTACCTGTAAATGTTGGAGAGCACTCGTAGTTGAAGAATTATAGTTGTTAATCATCCTCACAATAGGCTGCACTCATTGCTTCTTGAACATCAAGCCCTGGTTTGATGTTTCTGTGTTGTAGGTCACCACCTATTAGGAATGGCTTTATTCTCTATGTGAATGACGTTACAACACTCTAACAAAACATTGTTTCTTGGAGATGATTGTATGATACCCATCCACATGTTCTATATATATAAAATAGGGGGAGGTTAAGTAATGACTTGTTGAGTTAATATTGACTCATAAATTAGGAAGCTATATAATTCCCCTGAGGTATCATTACCTAGGATTTGGCATGTAAAGCCATTCATTGGTCTCACTCACCATGGTTCCAACACTCAAATTGTACGATGGTGGAAAATAATGAAAATAAATTGATAAATTATTTTATTTAATTTCTTCAAAAGTCATAAAACATAACTTCTTCTCGGGACCAACATTGGTCAATGTAATGTATCCCTTAAGAAAATTCTGGCACTACAAATTCAATGATGCCCTCAAATATTTTATCTGTGCACTAGTTCAAAAGTTATAAAATGTCGGTTATGCATTTGTTGAAGGTACTATAAAAAAAGTTCAGAAAATAATTCTATGCACACTGGACATTAGATTCACGGGCCTTAAATTTTTGTGGACTCGTAAAATTACATATAATTAAAAAAAATTACTTTAAAAAACCGGGAATTTACATTTTCCCCACATTAGGGATGTCTGTGCCTGAAATCTACAACATGGACTAAGGAAACAAATGGGGGTACTAAGCGTGGATATGAGTCTCCCGCTCCCAATTCCACTCTTAGAGGCTACCATGCTGCCAAGTAACGCATAGCAGAGGTATCAACCTCCCATGAAGTAATCACTTTTATCGATCCTCATTCTCTACTGGAACCTCCTTAAACGTCGCCCCATCATCCATTTCCATCTATCCAGGGTCGATAATGTGACCTATGTCATACATTCATAACCTCTGCTAGGATATGTGCAAGCAGCATTCTCGATCTCCAACTGTGATGGAAGTTCCATGTAGTATGCCACTTCGCCTATTCTAAGAAGACTCTGAATGGTTCTGATCTTCCTCGACCAAATCATTGTATTCCCTGTCGAGGAGAGACTCACAATAAAACATACACCTTCTTAGTGGTATCTTGTAACAACATCGGGCCCACAACTGCTGACTCTTCTAGGTCTATCCAGCATAGAGGTGATTCGCAAGTTCATCCGTAAAAGGCCTCAAATCATGACATACCAATAGTGGAGTGTTATCTATTGTTGTATGAAAACTCCACCAAAGGAATGTGATCCTCCAAACTACAAACAAAATCTTGGACATATGAACGAATCTTGTCCTACAGCGTTTGTATGGTATGCTCTGTATGACTATCCATCTGTGTATGAATGGTGGTGCTCAGACATAGCTGAGTCCCGAATGCCTCCTTCAAACACTTCTATAAACATGAATTAAAATGTGTGTCACGGTCAGAGATGATCATTGATAGCATCCCATGGAGTCACACAATCACATCTACATTGAGGTTTCATAGGATCAATATTGATCCCTACTCTCTTATTCGTAGGAAGTGGGATGAATATGGTATTCGTTAATGATCATCCATATAGAATGTTGTCCCATGGACGTATGTGGAATCCCTATCATAATTCCCATGGAGATCTCATAACACATTCACTCGGGAACCATTAGTGGTTGGGTTATGCCTGCTGGAACCTGATTCTCGGACTTCACTTGTTGACAAGTGAGGCATCGCGAAACAAACACTGCTATAATCTTCTGCATCCCTGTACACCAGTGATAATGTCATAGGTTTCATACATATTCACCTCACCTGGATATATCGCCAGAGGGGACATATAAAACTCCACCAATAGCTCCTCATGATGTGACACTAGTACCATTATACGTCCCTTGAACTGGATGAAGTGCTCCACACCATTATGTAAATCCATCAGGTACCTGTCAAGAGTATATCAAAATATGTCGAGTCTCGCAGTCAATCTCCCAAAGTTGAACCTCCCTGACTCACTAAAGGAGTGGGGGAGTGATTGTCATATACTACAGGTATGATTATCATATCTATCCACAAAGGATATCTACAATGCTGCTAGCTGTTCTATCACCACACTCAGTTACTATAGACCAGACCTCCATGTCACACCCCGACCGACGCTTTATCTTAATTTAATTATTTTTGGACATCCGTTGAGTTGTGTTTTGAATCGATATTAATTTAAAATTGATTTGGGATATTATACGAGTGTGTTCCCGTACGCGCGACTGTGTGTAGAACCCAATCGTAATTGAGTGATGTTTTATTATTAAATGTGTTATTATTCGGTTGTGCGATGTTACATACAACCATGCACATTGCCGGACCCGACTTGAGTTTTTGTGTTTTGATGGTAAAGGAGTGTTTTGGCTTGGTAGTGTCCGGTGCGCAAGAAAGGAATGGGCGAAGGCCCATGGAATCGTCAGATGTTTGTGTGACCTACCTGGTGCATGGGTAATCAATTAATTAACAAGTTGAATAATAATTTAAGTGAAAAATAAAATATGAAAAATGATTAATTAATTAAGGAATTTTTTTAATAAAAACAAGGATAATTATATTTTTATTATTTGTGTTATTTTATTATTTCAGTTAATAATTTAATTTGTTAGATAAAATTAAATTAATAAAATGGTTGTAAAATTATCAGCATTTTACTTTTTATGTCATCTCTATTGTTATTAATTTTGTTATTATTTTAAGTAAGTTATAATTATTTTTAAGTTAAAGTTATATGATTTTATTTAACACCATATTGTGGTGCTAATATTACTTATACTATTGTTAACAATATTATTGTAATTATAAGTTAATTTTGTAGTTTGTTTTAGTTTTAATTTACCTTTAATTTTTTCTTTTTAATTCCTTCATATATTTTTTTCTTTTTCTTCTTTTCCTTCTATCCTTCCCCTCTCTCTCCCTTGTCCCCAAAAATTCTCTCGGGTTCACGGTTCACCCCCCACCTCCAAACCCTAGGGGCCTTGCGCCACACCTCCCCTCCCCTTTGCTCCAACTCATTAGAAACAGCTTCTCCCGAATCTCTGACCATCGTCATGATGCCCCACACCTCCGACCGCCCTCCTACTCCCGACCAGACCATCACTCCACCTCCCTGGCGTGCATTGCGCGCTGCATGTGACCCGCACCTCCTTATCCTTTTGTTGGCCGCTACTCCCATGGTTGGAACCCTTTCCAGCTATGTCAACTGGCACCCTCCCTCTTCACTGGAATCCCTTGTACACAACCCCTTCTTCTTCTGACGAGGCTCTAGCCGGTGCAACGCCTTATGAAGTCATATATCTTGCTTGGAGAGCTATCAGACTCCTTTCTGCAAGTGCGGTTTCCTACGAATGGATTGTTCTTCTTTTTTGGGTAATTTGTGGTTAGTTTTTGGTATGAAATTCGTTCCATTATTGTGTAATTGGTCCAATTGTTTGTTTTTAGGGTTTAATTTTGTAGTTTGTGGAGTGTTTGGCAAGCGACGAGAGTTTCACGCTAATATCACGAGGTTTCCTACATACTGAGGTATGTGGTTCTATTTAAAAATATTGTTTTTTGAATTAGTTTGTGTGTTTAATTAATTTAATGTATTATTTAATCAGTTTTAATGGTGAAAATTTGGTTTTAAATGAGGTTTTATATGCATCGATTTGTTGGTAACATGTTTGTGCGATATGAGTGTGATTTTTGTGAAAAATCATGTCAAGATTATTATTAGTGTTTTACCAATTTTGCACTTGGTTTATTAGATCATGAAAAGGGTGAAAATTATATTTTAGTATGGTGTTTGTGTTTATTTTAATATAAAAATGGATATTAGATCTATTTTGATGTAAGGCCATGTGGTTCGTCTTGGGACAATTTTTATAAATATTCAAAATGTTTAACTGAATGATATCAGTGGTGAAAATCATGGTTTTATATGATTACGCAGTGGGTTTGGATCCAAAGTGGCATTTTAAATGAAACCATATGTATCTTTGGTTCAAAATTTATAGCGTTGTTTGTCAACGATCTTTTTAAAACTACTCATGTTATTTCTTTAATCGATGTAAGGGGTGTAGATCAAACACATGGTGTGGTGTTGTGTGTGTTTGGTTATGAATGAGTGTTTGGGATGGTCTAGTGCGTAAAGAAGTCTTTGTATCTTTAAAATTTATTTATGAGAATTTGGATTGTTTAATTAAGTAATTATTAAGGGTGAGAAAGTGTTTTGGTTGAATTGTGTAAATATTTTTTTTTGCATAAAGTCATTCTACGTGAGTGGAAACAGTTTAACAAACTCTTTTAATGTTGTGTTTGATGATGAAGGTAGTTTCATTGACTGTTCTCACTTTATTCTGGTTGTGTGAGTAATGAGGAATTAGTTTTGGGATATTCTTATTGTGCATCTTATTTCAAATGGTCATTGTGTGTGCAAATGGTGGATTTTGCGTGCGTAGTGTCTTGTTTTGTCTGAGTATGTCATTATGACATAATACTTGATCTCTTAACAACTTGATCACAAACAGGAAGCCAGGGTACTAGGTGGGCAGACTAGGACTAGTGTGCCTATGATACAGATGTGGTATCAGCCCAGTTTCACTTAGCTGGATTGATGACTACAACAATAACTAAACTTTTGGATGATGTTTGGAGACCACTAGGTTATGGATGTGTTTCCCTACAAGTGGCTCGTGCAAAAGAACATAAATTATTGTTTTCCTATAGCATTGTTCACTGATACACGATGTTCTAGGGTCCAACTTCTTGCTAGTATCTTTAGGGACTCTCCCATGTATTGTGATGTTCTTTTTCATTTCACTCACTATCGGCACATAGTGTGACTTTGAGGATTATAAAAAATTGTGTGTGTGTGTGTTTGTGTTAATTTAAGTTGTTTTCCATTTAGAGTAGTTTTCCATTAAAAGATGTTTTATTTAAAATTATTTAAGAACATATTTATTTTTATTACATTAAACTACATGTGTATTTGAAATTTAATAATTATGCGTGGAACCTTTTCTCAGTGGCGTGCTACTGGGATTTTAGATCCCACCCTACATTCTCCATTGGGTGTATGTAGATTCTGTTTCTTATGCATTCCACGTTGAAGCATCGTGCACAACATTGGTGGTTCACGTTGTCAGCAGCATCCACGTGTTGGTTTGATGAATTTAGCTTGAAGTTGTTGCACCACATGATGCTAAGAGGTTTGAGTTAGTTTTTTTAGTATTCCCTATATTGGTATTCTTTTTTTGGGTTTTTGGTTCAAGTTGTATACGAAAATTTTGACTCTACATTAAGGTCATGTTTGGTTATCTGTTTTTAGTTTTAAATTATTCATATTGTTTCTTGTTGTATGTCTGTCCATTCGGCTAAATCATTCCAAAGGTTCAATTTCGATACCCGGGCACTTGTGCCTGCCCATGGGGATTGGGAATGCCCTTTGAGCCTTGCCATAGACCGGGTCGGTCACTAGATCGGATGGTGTCCTAGCCTGGTTTGTGACAAAATGGTATCAAAGGGAGGTTGATCCTATTATTTGGGGTTTCATGTAGATCAGAGATAAGATTATTAGTACTTGAGTTGTAGCTGCGGGACGAGCATCGCAATCTCTTGCTCGTTCCGATCCTTGTGTAACCAGGTGTAGTCCAGGAATTATGTTTGGTCTTTGGTCTTTATGTACGGGGGATGACAATAGGAGTAAACTGGTACTATGCATGGTCTCACATGGAGTAGCGACCCATGTGATTCCTAAGAGTACAGTTCGAAACTCCTAGTGGTTGGTGCTTGCATAGAGCATGGTCTGCTAAACCATGTAGCTAGGATAGACCCAACCACTAATCCTTTTTCTAGGTTCTTTAATGTATGGGATTTCATGTTTTAGTATTGGGTTGGTGAATAAGTGTTTTATTTTTTTAAACAAGAGTGAACCCTGGGGTTGATCTTATTTTTTTCTATTGTTGTGAGTTTGACATGACATTTGGGGTGTGTTCTTTTTAACCTTGTTTCTAGAAATTGGTGCTTGATTTGTCAAATTCGAATATCTTAAATAACATCTTGACTTTTTTGAAATTGATGTGGGTTGTTTTAGAAATTGAATGCATTCTGGAAATGTTCCTGGAATTTTTTAAATTGTTTTGAAAAAAAAGTATGTTTGGATATTGTGAATGTTTTATTTTTGAAACCAGAAGAACCTTGATTTGTCTAGTAGTATTCCTACGGATGCTCATGTGGGAATGTGGAAGTGGTTAATAGATATTTGATGGATTGTGTGGAAGGGTTCCTGGTTGGCATGAATATGATAATTTACAAGGCATCTAGGAATATCAGTGGTGAGTGAATGAATTTAAATGATGTAACTTGTTTCGTGAAAAGTGGGATTTTCTCAAAAGGGGTTTTTTCCTTCAATGTTTTAGGTATTGAAATATGGTTTTGAGTATTTAATGTGGTATTGGGTATGAAATGAAAGCGATGGGTTCAAAAGAGTTGTTGGGTTATATTGTACCGTGCTTAGTTTTTCAAGTTGGTGTTTTTATTAAAGTATGAATTGATGTTTAAAATTTTAATTGGTTGATTTGTGTCTGATATATGGAGGATTGATTTGTGATGTGTTTGGATTTATGTAAGGCATTTTTGTAGTTCGTATTTCGCATATGCCCCCTAGACATGGGATTCCAGAAAGTCTCTCTATTCTTGGATCATCCCTAAGTTCTAGTGGAGTGGTGGAGTTGGGTTCTGCATTGTGGTGTCGATTGTTTGTAGATGTTGAGGACAGTTGGATATCGTTGAATGCTTTGGGGATGTTGTATGTGTCTCCAGTTTTTTGAGGAACTCCAAATTTTGTGTGGGTGTAAGTTGTCTCGAGTGTGTTTGGAGGAGTGAGACTACACCAACAAATTGTAATCATTTCGTTTTCATTGAAAATGGGAATGATGTGAGTGATCCTCATGACTAACCAAATTTCACGGTTGTACCTAAGGATGTGAAGGTAAGATAAAATGGTGGATCTCATAGGTTCTCAATCTGTCAACATGAAGAGATTGAGGTGAATTGACCTTTCTGACGAGCTAGTTTCATGTTCTCCAGAGTATTTGTTGAACAACCAGCTTAAAGATCGTAATAGTTGTTGGTCTCATCCATATTGTTGTAAGTACAGGTTCCTCATCCGATGAAGAGTGTGAACCAAAGGGACTTTTCATGGAGTGCCCCTCTTGTTAGTTTTTGTCACGCGTTTTCCAGACCGATTAAACTCCAACCTCTAGTGTAGTCAGTCGGACACCCTAAGTCGTTCAATTCAATTATTAGTTGGTATGTTGATGGAGTGTCCCCTTGGGGGACGAGGAGTAGAACACAGTTTGATTTTCCAACATAAGATGTTCTAGTCAGAGGTGTCCAGACTATAACTACGAGGATTTAGATGCTTCAGACATCAGGGCCCCAACCATAGGTCTTGGGGTGAATCTTTAATGCAGGAAAAACTCGTCCGATGGGGGATGAGCTTGATCTGACTTATGTTTACAGTGATGGGATGAGGAAAGATTAAATTTACATACTTTGGTACCTTCTTTGAATTCTTCATTCTTGTTGTGAGGGGCACGAAGCCCTTGTCTACTTATCATGGTCTTATTTTATGGGAGTTCCTCTTGGGCATTAAAGAGGATCCGAAAATCATTATTCTTGTAAAGCTAGTGAGTGTACTCCATGAACCTTTTTGAGGTCAGAGATGCTCATGTCTGGTAAAATTGTCGTGCACATATCTGGTTCTCCTCTTGGTTCGGGGTTTCTGCTATCAAAGATATCTCATGTGGCGGAGTGTAGTCCACTGTTGGAATAATCAGTGCAGGTCGTCTAGTGTGGTGGGTTTGCGATGAAGGGTTCATTCAGTATTGCTTAATGTAAAATATGAATTCCCACGTGGGTTTCGTGGTGTTAAGAAATTTTATAATCGTGGGGAGAGCCTGTGTGGGTCTCGCAGACGTCCCCTATTGTTTTGGTTAAACATAGGGGAATTTGAGGTTCTATCTAGTGTTAGAGGAGGTATGAGTTGTTAGTTGTTTTGGTTTGAAGATCCAATTTATTATGAGAACCCTAATATGGTATGGAGACCGTTATAGGACGGGATTGTGGAAGACTCTGTTTTCAATGTTCGCTTGGCGGAGCAACCCCTTGCTTCTGCTCCACCTGACCTCGACCATGCTAATTGGTTAGGTCAGATAGTGGGTTGTGTATGTTTGTTCTTGGAGATCTCGAGCTTCCATGGTAACTCCTAAGATAGGGGTCGGGGTATTCCATGTTGTATTTGTGTTTGGAGGTGAGTTCCTTGTTGTTGGTTATTTTTCGTAGTGATTCGGGCTTGGGATTCTTCGAATTATCAGGTCATGGGTGTTTTGAATTCCCGATCATCAGGTGATTGAGGTTTTGTTTTAGGTGTCTTCATGGTGTCACATTGAACCCTTTCCTGACCTAGTCTGTTTGGAATTTTTGTGGGTAGAAGGTGTCATGGTGGGGAGAATTGTCACACACCGATCGACACATTATCTTAATTCAATTATTTTGGGACTTTCTTTGAGTTTCAGTTTGAATCGTTCGTAATTTAAAAGTGATTGGGGATCTAATATGGGTGTGAGCCAGTGTGTGGTGCCCAATAGTAATTGGATGATGTTTTATTATTAAATGTGTTAGTATTTGGGTGCGAGACCTTGCACACAACTGTGCACATTTCTAGGCCGACTTGAGTTTTTGCGTTTTATGGTAAATGAGTGTTTCGGCTTGGTAGTGTCTGTCGCACGGGGAAGGAACATGCGGAGCTGGATGGCTTTGTCAGATGTTCATGTGACCTACCCATTTCGTGGGTAATCAATTAATTAACAAGTTTAATAATACATTAACCGCAAAATAAAATATGCAAAAAGATTTATTAATTAAATATTTTTTTAATAATAATAATTATTATGTTTGAATTATTTATCTCATATAATTCTTTCAGTTAATATTTTAATTTGTTAGATAATAATAAATTAATACAATAGTTGTAAAATTATAAGCATGTTAATTTTTTTGTTATTGGTATTATTATAAATTTTGTTATGAATTTAATTAGGTTATAATTATTTGAAGTAAATATTATATGTTTTTCTTTAACACCATATTTTGTGCAAAATATTTCTACTACTATTGTTAAAAATATTATTGTTAGTCTATGGTAATTTGGTAGTTTGATTGAGTTTTAATTTATCATTAAATTTTTTTCTATTTAATTCCTTTGTCTTTCTTTTTTTCTTTTTATTCTTTTCCCTCTATCCTTACCCTCTCTCTCCCTTGTCCCGCAATATTCCCCCTGGTTCACTGTTAACCCCTACCATCGAACCCCAGTGGCCTTGTGCCACACCTCCCCTCCACATTGCTCCTTCTAATCAGAACTGTCAGTCGTCAGCTCCCTGACCACCAGCACGATGCCCCCACCTCGGACCGCCATCATACTCCAAACCAGACTGACGCCCTACCGCCTCGGTGTGCCTTGCGCACCGCTGACGACCCGCACCGCCCCCTCCTTTCATAGTACACTACTACCATGGTTGGACCCCTTTACAGCTAGGTCGGGTGGCACCCTCCCTCCTCACTGGAAACCCTTGGTTGCGCCCCCTTCTTCTCATGACGAGGCTCTACTCGGTACAGCACCTTCTGAAACCATATATCGTGCTCGTACAGCACTCAGACTCCTTGTCGCAGCTGCGTTTTCATCTGACTGAGTTGCTCATCAATATTTTGTAATTTTCCGTTTAGGGTTTGGTTTTAAAATCTTATTTAATAGTGTTATTGGTCCAACTATTTTTATGTTTTAATTGTGTTTTTGTGGTGTGTTTCACATGTGGCGGTAGTTTAGGGCCAAGATCACGAGGTTTCCTACATTCCGAGGGAGGTAGTTCTGTGTAAAATTATTTTTTGATGAATTAGTTTTGTGTGTTTAACTAATTTAATATAATATTTTATCTGTTTTCTTGGTGAACAATTAGTTTTAACTGATGTTTTATATGAATTGTTTTTTTGGTAACGTGTTTGTGCGATATGAGTCTGATTATTGTGAAAAGTCATGTAAAGTTGTTTATTAGTGTCTTGTCAACTGTTCACTTGGTTAATTAGATCATGCAAAGGATGAAGAATATATTTTAGTATGGTGTAACTGTGCGTTTGATTCTATAAATATAGTTTGGATGTGTTTTGATGTAAGGCCATGTGGTTCTTCTTTGGAATAATTTTATAAATTGTCAAAATGTTTAATTGAATGATATCAGCAGTGAAAATCATGTTTTGAAAAGATTACACATTAGGTTTAGTTTTAATGTGTCATTTTAAATGAAACCTAATGTATCATTTGTTCAAAATTTATTGCGTCATTTGTCAACACTCATTGTAAAATTATTAGAATAATATCCTTAATCGGTTCAAGTGATGTAGTTCAAACTCTAGGTGTGGCGTTGTGTGTGTTAGGTTTTGATAGTGGGTTTGGGTCGATTTAGTGTGTAAAGAAGTGTTATTCTCTTTAAAATTTATTTATGAAAATTATGATTGATTCATTAAATAATTATTAAGGGTGATAAATTGTTTTGGATGAATTGTGTAAAAGTTTTTGGTGGTTAATGTCATGCGACATGTGTGGAAACTGTTTAAAAAATTCCTTTAATGTTGTGTTTGATGATGAAAGTGGTTTCATTGAATGTACAATCATTAATTTGGTTGTTAGAGTGATGCAAATTTAGTTTTGGGATATTCTTAGTGTTCATCTTATTTCAAATGGACATTGTGTATGGAAATGGTGGTTCTGGAATGTGTAGTGCCTTGTTCAGTCTAACTATGTGATTATGGCATAAGTCATGAACTCGTAACTAATTGAGCATAGATGGGAAGCCTGGGTACTAGGTGGGAGGACTAGGACTAGTGCGCTACTGATACAGAAGTGGCATCGGCCCAGTTTCACTTAGCTGGAGTGATGACTACAAAACTAACTAAACTATTAGATGATGTTTGGAGACTAATGGGTTATGGATGTGGTTCCCTACTATTGGCTCGTTCATGAGAATTTATGTCGTTGTGTTCCTGTATCATTTTTCACCGAGACATGATGTTCTAGGGTCCCACTTACCTCATGTATATTTTGAGAATCTCCCATGTATTGTTCTCCTCTTGTGCTTTTCTCTCACCGTCGACACATGGTGTGATGTTGGGGTTACCAGAAAAAGTGTTTGTGTGTGTGTAGGTGTTAATTTATGCTGTTTTCCATTTAGAGTAGTTTTCCCTTAAAAATGTTTTTCATTAAAAAAATTAATAACTTGTTTTTTTCCATTAAACTGCATATGTAGTTTCCATTTAATATTTATGCATGGAATCTTTTCTTGGTGGCATCCTATAGTGATTTTAACTCACATCCTACATACACCCTTGGGTGTAGGTAGATTCTGTTTCTTTTTTGCCTTCCATGTTGAGGAAGCATGCACATGATTGGTGGTTCACATCATCAACGACATCCACATATTGGTTTGGTGAATGTAGATTGAGGTTTTTTCACCTCATGGTGCTTAGAAGATTGAGTTAGTGTTTTTAGTTTTCCCTTAATTTCTTTTCCTTATTGGGTTTTTGGATCAAGTTGTAAACATAAATTTTGACTATAGATTAAGGTCATGTTTGGTTATCTATTTTTAGTTATAAATTAGTATGCTTTTGGTTTTGTGTATGTCTACCCATTTGGGTTAATCGTTCCCAAGTTTCAATTTTGATACCCGAGAACTTGGGTGAGCCCGTGGGGATCAGGAATGCCCTTTGGGCCTTGCTAAAGACCAGGTCGGGGGTCGGGTTAGATGGAGATCCGGCCTGGTTCGTGACACTCTGGATGAGTGCATCTTCTTCCATGTTCTCCTTCCTAGGAGTATTGACTGTCTCAAAGTCATAGTCCTGGATGAACTCTAGTGAAAACCATTGTCTCAAGATCAGATCCTTCTGAGAGAAGTTATACTTGAAACTCTTGTGATCAAAGTAGATTGTAAAATTTTCTCTAATCAAGTAATGTTGCCACATATTCAAGGCGAAGACCGCTGCTGCTAACTCTAGTTCCGGGGTAGCGTAGTTCTGCCCATGTTGTCTCAGCTGTTGTGAGACATAGGTGATCCCTGCTCACTCCTGCCTCATGACACACCCATATCCAGTCTCTGATGTGTCCCAAGAGACTACATACCCCATAACCTCAACTGGTAGCCTCCAGATTAAAGTACTCTTCATTTTCTAAATCAAATCCTAGATACTCTACTGGAATCTCTCTATCCATATGGAAGGTTGTCCCTTATTCATAAAAGATTACAATGGTGCCAAAACTCTGGAAAAGTTTGGCACGAATCTATGGTTGTATCAAGCCAACCCCAAGAAACTCCTCACCTCTGTTACACTGTTGGGTGGCTCCCAATAAAGTGCAACCTCAATCTTCATTGGATCTATTGCAACTATATGCTCTGAGATAATGTGAACCAGAAAGTGGATGTATCGTATCCAGAACTGGCACTTCGAGAGTTTACCATAAAGT
Source organism: Viscum album (assembly GCA_963277665.1). Classification (NCBI taxonomy): domain Eukaryota; kingdom Viridiplantae; phylum Streptophyta; class Magnoliopsida; order Santalales; family Viscaceae; genus Viscum; species Viscum album. The sequence continues at coordinate 1,375,219,053 of OY728155.1, forward strand.
AAGTTCTGTTGGAGTGTATCCAAAACTATCAGCAGGTGATAGGCATGATCCTCCTCTGTCACCATGAATATCAAGATGTCATCGATGTACACCACCACAAAGCGATTGAGCAATGGATGAATGATATTTTTCTTGAGTCCCATGAGCACAACCGAGGTGTTGGTCATGTAAAAAGGAATATCCAAGAATATAATGGCCATACCAACATCTGGAGGATGACTTCTAAACATCATCATCTCGTATCCTGTGCTGATAATTGCCTCATTAGAGTTCAATCTTCAAAAACCAGTGAGATCCCATTAGATGATCGAAAATATCATCAATCCTCTAGAGTGGATACTTATTCTTAACATTCACCAAGTTCAAAACCTAGTAATCCAAATAGAGTCTCAAACTCCCATACGCCTTCATGGTGAACAAAATTGAGCCTTCCCCTGGAGAAACCCTGGCTCTTATGAACCACTTTCCCTTTAAGTCCTCCAACTATACCCGTAACTCACTAAGCTCTACATGAGCCATCCAATATGCTTGTATAGATATCAGTTTCATCTCAGGGTATATGTTGATGTAAAGGTATACCTTTTTGCATGGAGGTAGCCCTAAAACATCATCTAGAACGACATCGGAATACCATTCCACAACTACAGGATAACTCGGACTCTCAAAACCAAATGCTATGATTGTAATTATAGGCACCCAATTAGTGATCGATTGTACCCTCATCTGTTTAAGTCAATAATATGATGAAAACCTTCCCTTATAACTGATGATGGAAAAACTAGTCCCCTCCGTCTAGACACACTGTACTTTGAGCCTAATATAGTCAATCTGAGCATGGTCTATGAATAACTAATCTATACCCATGACAACATCGTATGGCCTTGATGACACTACTTGGAGATCCTAGCAAAATATCTCACCTCTTAGAGTAAGATCACACTACCAAAACTAGTTTGTAATCATCGAATATACACCCTTATTAGTCACTAGCTGTAAGCATCGAGCCAATGGAATGGTCAAAATCTCCAAGATACAAATATGTTCCGAGGAAATAAAAGAGTGAATGGAACCTGTGTATATAAATCTGTAGCTAGGGTAGAGTAGACACAGATCATACCTATAATCAACTCCGGAGTGTTGTGGTCATAGGAATCAACTACATGGAGCTGTGCTCACCCATATACTCATGTTCCCAATGGTTGGGGTGGACCTCTTGGTGGTGATGGTGGTATAAGATGTAAATCTACCCACTGACTGCTACATAGCTAGCTCCTTTGAAATTTCCCCCGCCCTACAAACCGCCTTGCTTGAACCTCTACATATGCCTCAGATATCCCTTAAATGTCTGTTGGTCGTTCGTACGGTAGATTGGGTATTGGAGAGACAAATGACCATACCAGACACATGAGTAACATTGTGTGGCTCCCTTTTGGACTCCATCTGTATTGGGAGCCTCTTACTGCCTACTTGGAGTCCTGGGATTGTCCTCTGAAAAATCTGTGCTGCTTGGGCTCACATGCCTGATTCCTATTGCATGCTAAAGACTCTGCTGCTTGGGGTCTACTGTCCGCAATAGCTATCAACACCCACATTAACAAGAATCTCTCTGCAATAAGGTCCCTCTCTAGCACTCCAGCCTGGGTGGGGTTGCTGAGGGTCATCACTGAAGCTATGATCTCCCTCATGAGCCCTTTCTTGAAGGCTCGAGCCCTAATGAAACGGTCTTTCACCATATCTGTAGAGTATAAATAATGATATGTGACCCTCACCGAGTACTCGTCTACTCTCGTGCATCCCTGCTGAAGGTGAACCCACCCCTGAATGTGCAGAGAGAACAAAGCCTCAGAAATAACACCTCTGAAAAATCCCCTAATGTCAACCCATGTAAGGGTCACCCCATTGTGATCCATGGTGGTAAAGTTCCACCATCTCCCAGCTGATCTATGTAGATGGCTCACCACCAAGAATTACTTCTAGATCTTGGTGTCCTCACTATGAAAAAGAATCACATCATGGACTCTAGCCAGTCCTCAGTGACTCGAGGGTCTATTTTCACCGATAAACCTGGGAGGTCTCCTCCTCCAAAACATTTGAGGGGCGTTTAGCCTACGAATGTTATCTACTAGAACAAATGGCAGTAGGGGACGACCATTGGGTGGTGGTAGCACTAGGGAACCACCTGATGGGACCTTCTCAAACACCGGTCCCTGGACAGGCGCCTCATCACTTAGAGGGCTATCCTCACACATCAAGATCCTTGTTGGTCATCCTCATGGTGAAATATAGAGATAAATCATGATGTGAAACATTTATAACATTACACCTTATTAGATGAATTTTATTCGAAATCCAAAAAAATGAAAATGAAACAAGTATTTTCGTGCATTGAGCCAAAAAAATAATACTCAAGGTTATAGTTTATGGATACATCGGCCACCGCAAGAACTCTAGAATCCCAGAACCTGAACATTGGACTTGAAACACATAAAACTGTTTCCTTCAAACAAAAACATGGATTCCTAGTCTTTGAGGTAGAACTAACCACCTCTCATTCCACTTTGTCACAGCATGGGCCTCGAGGGATAGGTCGTGACAATAATATAATTAAAACATATCATTATAAAATAATATTTATATTTATTGAGATACACTATAACTATATGGATGTTACAAAATATTAGAAGCACACTCCATTTAATGTATAACTTGGGCATAATATATCATGAATAACGGAAGAACATATAATGCAACATAAATAATAACATGAGATTAAATATAATCATTGGATATTCAAACTAAACAAATTATCACATTGGCGTAAATAACTAATATCATAATGAGGTAAATTAATAGTTCCGAACACCATAATCATATATTCATAATCATTCAAAATAAAATTTAAATATACTAATAAAACCACATTTAATTTGGCCAACTGAGATGTCTAATGAGACCAACTAATGCCTCGAGGGGATATGTAATTCATTGAGACACCCATTACTTCATATTTTCAATGAATAAATAATATGGAATTAGGGAAGCACAATCAACCTACACATTAATATTGGAATACTCTCTTATGAAATGATAATACATACCTAGTAAATAATCATATTTATAAAAAATCAAGGGTATTATGATGAATGATAAAAAAATTGAACATCCTCAGTAAAAATGATCATAAAACATCCAAATAATGAATATAACTAATATCAATATAGTATATCCCTATTGTGTTATATTTGAAATAAAGGGTTTTTGTCATTGATGAATAAAAGTACCATACAATTTCATTAAAACAACACTGAGGAAAATAAACATAAAAAAATAAAAATCATTTTAGAAAAACAAATATAAAAAATATGTTGAAAAATAATTTATTGTAAAATAATCATTTATATTTTTAAAGGAAATTATTGATACATGTTTTGTTTATGGAAATGTAAATTTCAATGCAATCCATAAAATTTGAAATCATTGGGATGACATAAAAGCAGTGAGATAGGGCATAAGTCGATCCTAAAACATCATCCCAATGCGAATAAAGTCACTTGTTTTGTAATTGGTTTCGATCTTGAGAAGTGAGTAGAATTGTGGTCTACTTTTTATATTCCTTCCCAGATTACCATCATCCACATGAATTTTTCATAGTAAACAGGGATGATGGGTCTGATGGATATCGCCATCAAGGGGTTTGAAACAAAATGTCGATGGCCCAGCCATGTCGATAATATGAATAGAAGTGGTCTGGTGAGGGAGAGCAAAAGATCAGTCATGTTTGGTTTTAGTTCTTTTCAGGGTCCAAATAATTATATGGGTGTAGATGTAAGGGAAATGCACACAATATTTTTTTATGTGGAATGATTAAAATTGTGGTTGTTGAATTTGAATTGGATTACAAAGAACTAGTTCAGATACATTAAGAAAAAATTGGACCATCCAGGGAGATTCTAGTATTATGTTAGGATGTTTAGATTACTAAACAATCAGGGAATAACTATTTGGATTTTTTTGAGAGACCAGGACACTACGGCTATGCGTTAGCATTTGAATGAAGAGAAGAAAATGATCTCCATCTTGACAATAGTTTGGGATTATTACTTATTGTATGCAATCATATTATCCAAGGAGATGTTATTTGGATAAATCACTACATGGATCCATAAATAAAAACCCTCTTTTTATGTATATTTTTCATTTATGATTTTCCTCTTTTTGAAAAAAATTATAATTTTAGTAATTCCTAAAATTTCCATTAACACATTTCCTTCACACTAATATAAAAATATAAATAGTTCATATTTCATAAAATGATATTATGATTTCTTTAAAAAATTAAAAAAAATATAATTGGATTAAATGTATTTAATTAATCATTTAAAAAGTCTTATAAATAATTTTTGAAACATTTTTAAATAAAATTGAATGTGATTACAATGGATTTTCTATTAATCAGAGAAATAAAGAATAATTTTATTAAAAAATATTTAATATAATTTTAAGTACCGATGATAGTGGAAATCGTATTGTTACTCAATTTTTTTAAGAATAACTAGAATAAAAATAATTATATTAATTTATAAATTTTTAATAATTCTCCCAAATGATACCTAATAATAAATAATCTATAATAATGATGAGATTATGTAATACACCCTTAACACTTTGGTAACATTAAGAACATAAGATCCATTAATGAAATAACATTAAATGAAACATAAAATACCATTATGTAATAGTCCTAATGAAATAACATGTCAAAAGGTGATATATATACACAAAAAAAACCATAATTTGGTGAGTATGGAATATGTCCCATATAAGTAAAACTTTGTTTAGAAACCCACATCCTAGGTTTGACAACCATTACATGTGTCTGATGTTTATTTATAATCAATATAGTTTTACTATAAAATTATAATATGACAATAAAATTATTTCTAATATATTATATGATTTACATATAGTCTTATAAAACTAGTTGATACACACATATTGATTGAAATCAATATTTTGGTTGATAAATACATCATTGTTCATTTTGATTTTGTGTGGTAATTGTATTACTTTTATATTAATCATGGTTTAATAATCACTAGACTTTTATCCAGGGCCTCAATACTCTATATAGTAAATATATATTTGTTTATCATAATTTCTAAAAGTTATAGAATGAAAATTTACTATATCATTCATTGATATTGTTTATTGAATGTACAAATTGACATTATTTCAATTTTTCCTAATGTATGGATTGAATTGAATGTATATAATACATAACCATTTCTATTTTCATTCTTGTATCTTATATATCACATATAATAATTAAATTTATCTTTTTTAAATTCCATGTAATTCTTAATTGAAGAATGAATCACATCGCATTATGAAGTGCTAGTTAACCATACTAATGGATACCATTATTTTATTTTTAATGGATTTCAAAATAATAAGGTATATGTGATACTATAATATTATATGTATAATTATATTTCATATTTATATATCTTGTTTATATTATGTTATCCAACACTGGGAGGTGTTTTAGAATAATATTAACTTCATTTCATGACGTGGTAGTCCACCATACACACAATCAACAATTTCATTTATCATTTTATTGAATGGTAGAAAAATATAGATAATTCTTATATCACAAAAAATATTATTATATTTAAGAATCAAATAATATTCTAGAATATTGTATTCTGAATATTATATATATAATAATGAAGAAAAATATATGAATTCTTAAATATGAACATTATCTATTCATTAGAAATCATCATCAGTTCTCTTCAATGGACATCATTTGATTGATATATGATCGAAAATGAAATATAAAATTACATAATGGAATGAGGAAGGTATTTTAGATAGTCATTATGAATAAAATTACATTGGTAATGTGATGAGGTTTGGACATGTAGTGCCATTTCATAAGTAGGGGAGATGACACACATGAAATATCTGAAATTAAAAAGTGATAATCTTGTTTTTAACCCAGAATATGCATCCAAAATAGGTTTCTCTCAAATGTCTTGATATTAATATCTTGGACTAAATAACATTTTTTGTTGGAGTATAATGATGTGTATAAAATTAGCATTTCATGTAGCTTATGACATCAATGTGATTTATTTTATTTAAATGATATTTATATTAATGTAATTGGATGTTATTTTCACTTCAAAAATTGGTGTTACACATCATATACTTCATCAAGAATGATTTCCCTCCATTAAAATTTATCGGTGTCACATTTATCCAAGTAATATAAATACCATCCTTGCAAATTAACCTTGATATAGACAATCAGGGGTATCAAATTTGAAAATTACATTATTGTAAACACAAATCATATAAATGGTTAATAAAACATTCTATAAAAAATTTAGAATGCGATGTTTAAAGGCCATTAATAATAACACCTTATCGGAGTTACAATTAGGAGTATGATGGTAAGAGGTGATGATTTGGAAATAGAAGAGAAGCATTAAAAATCATAGATTGGGATAGAAAATCATTCTGAAAAGAATGTGATTTTCTTGAAAATAAAATAATAAAAATCTATTATTATTCTATGAGTTATGATTCCATTAATTTCATTTGAATACAATTTCTATGATAACAAAATTCCTTTAGGTTCCATTTCCTATGGTAGAAGAATTATTTTACAATATAAACTAACAAAATATGATAATATATTTACTTGATAATATTTTAATTGATACGAAATATTTTATCCTTTGGTTGTTCATAGATCAACTTCCACATCATTTATTAACCTAATAAATAAATATAAAAAAAATTCATTTTTAGATAACTAATTTTAAATTTTAATAGGGCATAAAAAGATTTTAAATTTATTCCACATATATGTATAAATATTCCAAGAAACAAAATGATCAGGAAAAGTTATCTACAAGTGAATTATTGTATAAAACCCTTGAAATAACCCAAAAATGCCAGAATAACTTTATATATTTATCATTGGTTGTAGTATTACATCAATCCTAACCATGATCATATATCTTCTTATTGGGTATATTTATTCAAATCCCATGACATTAAATTTCATTGTTCCACATATCTTTATATATGATGCATTGATCATTGGATTATTATTTTTCCATTCAATCCTAAGAAAAATGCACATTCTGTATATAATTTTAGAAAACCCCCATTTATAAGGCCCCAGCCTTAAACCTTACTTAATCTTGAGTTAATACAAAATTACACATTGAGTATCTTTTCAGGTTTAGAGTTTTAGAGAATTAGATCATGAAACATGCATTACATTCAACATTTAAACAAAGTGGTTACATAAAAGATAGTATTCATTCTTCCCATCAACAGAAACATATTTAAAATAAAACATGGATTATTTCTTGACACATCCTTGACACTATCATCACATCATGTACCTTTCCCTTGACCTATGAAAAACATTTCAAAAACTTGTGATGAGCATAAAAAGCTCAGTAAGGGTTATAAAAATATGGAAAGGAAACATGAGTTCATATATACATAAGAATGAAATCATATTTTACACATAAAACATTGGCACATTAACATACCTCATCAAATCATGAATAAATCATAGAAATCATAAGACATAAAAGGTAACTTTAGGCATTCATAACATTATTACGTAGGGAGTAACCCTCATGGTTATGTTTGGAATACCCACCACAGTATATTCCCTAAATCTCTTCACGGAAACCATAAAGTTTCACTCCTTCGCGTTACCCAATTCATTGGAGAGATTTATCAGGCTCACCCTCCCTTAGTTTATCACGAAACCACCCGTCTTCATAACAATTCCCAAGAACCATAACAGAATCGTACCACATAATTCATTCATAAAGGAAACATAAAATTTCCACATTTCATTCACAAGATATCAATAAAACACCTTGATATTAAAAAACATTATGAAAACCTTTTTCAATACCAAAATAAAAGAAAATTAAAACATGGTATTTATTTTTCTTTTAAAAACAAGGTATGGCTTATAGAGGAAGCCGAAACTGAAATAATGGTCACGGTGACGGAGAAGTCATTGTCGCCGCATACGTTTGACAAAAACATTCCCTTTTGTCGTTGTGTAAAACGATTCATATAAAAATATTAATTTTGTATAAACATAAAATTCAAAGGGGTTTATACACCGTATAAAATAAGGTTGTGTATAAAACAAAATAAGCCTCAATGAATGGAGATTGAGACGAAGTCCCTTACAAAGACGGTATCCTTGGTTTAAGGATAAATCAATTACATAATTATGTGTGAAAAATGAATACACCAAATATAAGTGGATATTAAGTGTAAAATAATCAAAGGTCATTCACACATATTCAAAGGATGACATATTCAATAACTACATGTTGAAGCCAAAGAAATCGAAATTGGGTTAAGAAGTTCCCGTGACAGCCTAACGATGCCACATCAAAATGAGTTGATGAGAGATAAAAAAAGGGTATCTCATCACTTGGAAAAAAAATTTACATCAATAAGGATATATGAGAACATATCCCAACATAACAATATGTAAGTTAAATGACCCAACAAAAGAATTATTTTAAAAAGAGGAGGGTGAAAGGTTCCCTTACCGACATGGGTATCTTTCGAAACGAACACCTTGTGAAATAAGGACAATATAACATTGATGTAAATACTCATAAAAGAAAGTATATTACCAAATGAGTAAAATAATTAGAAGTACATACACCACTCAATGGAAATTGTAGAAAATTTATCATAAACCTCACGTGAATAAATGTGAGATGAAAAATCCCTTACGAAAACTCGGCAGCCTAACAGCGCCACTTAAAACTGCCAAAAATGGATTGATGAGATCAAGCAGGGCCTCTAATCATATTAACATAAATTTTACAGAAAGAGGAATATAAAATAACATCCCCTACCATAACAATGAATATCTTAAAATAAGTTACATAAAAGAGAGTACATAAAAAGAAAGAGAGAGGATAGATCTCTTACGAAAATTCGGAAGCCTAACGACGGCACTCAAAACATCCAAAATTGATTGAAGAGAAAGAATAGGGTCTCTCATCCTCTAAAAATAAAAATTACAGTAAGATTATTATAAAATAACATCCCAATAACAAGAAATATGATTTTTAAAAGGAATGACATAAAAGACTGTACTTAAAAAGAAAGAGAGGAGTAAGATCCCTTACCTCAAGTCCAACTTGTCTTGTTCGTTTCCTTATATTCCTGAATAATAAACTTTGGTGAATTAATAATTTCATAAGTACATCCTTTAGATATTATTGTTAAGTTCACATCACATATTATAATGTTATAATAATTGTTTAATAATGTTAGTTCATATCAGATTTTTTTGCCATATGTTTGGTACATGAGTCAAAAATGAACTTGTTTGAAAAAAGATTGTCCATGTAGTTATATGTAAATAATTTCCAGAATAGTATTAATGATTAAAATATCATATATATCCAGTAAATATTCATTTTATACTATTCCAGATCATTTGGAGATAAAAAACAAAAAGCACCGTTCATGGAGACGGTAGGCCGTACGTACACATGAACGCTACTTTCATTTTTTGTCATATTAATGGAATTACAACAAAATGAGAGGGATATATATATGTTATAATTCCAGAATCATGTCCATAATTTAGATGTAATATATTACATATATATCCATTATATATTTGTACTTATAATATTACATAACATTTTGAGATAAGAAATGAAATGTACCGTTCATGGAGACGGTAAGCCGTACGTACGCATGAACGCTACTTCCATTTCTATTTCATATTTCATGGAATTAAAACATAATGATACATAATAGTATTTTAATTCCAGTATGTTATCATATATAATATCATTAAATATATCCTTTATACGTACCACATATGGTATTAACGAATCAAATCACTTTGAGGGGGCGGTAGTCCGCACTTCCTTAAATGAAGATATCGCGTTTACCCATAATGGAAACCATAAAGGTATGCCATAAATGAAAAATACAGAAGCTTAAGTAAAACATAAACATATTAGATATCATATATAAATATAGTGTCATCTTAATGGCCACCTTTGAAGGTGTTAGAATAATGTTGAACAATCATCGTTTCGGGAGGCAGAAATTCGCTATCCACGGAAACAGTATGTTCTTTAACCATTTGATGTAGGTGTGGGTAAGTGTAGCTCGAATAATTATTATAACAACATCCTAGAATATTTAAGATACTGTATTTGTTACAAAATAAATGAATAAAAAGTGTTTAGGGGGTTGGAGTAGAAAAATAAAACCAAAGGACACAAGTGAAGACATTACCTTAAAATCGGATAACTCCCTTTGGTTTGAGCTCAAAGGCTTCCTTGAGAAGACTTCTGCCCAATGTGAGGCTTCAAGGAGTTATAATTGGATGTGGAGAGTCAAAATGGGTAGGGTTTGGACGAGTTAAAGGCTTTGGATGTGTGGCTAAGGAGGTAGAGTTGGGGGACTTTTATAAGAGGAGAGGAGGGGAACTCTTGGAAATGTATAAAATGTAACTTTATTTTCAAATGAGTTTCAGATTTTAATGGTCCCACATTGATGAATTTCTAGGATTAGGTGATAAAAGTTTGAAATAAACCCATCCAATAGGTTTTGGACATGTTTAGGTATTATTTTTTACATTATCTTTCCATTTTTTTAAATCGTTAAATAATGAGGTCATCACTGCATCATCATGATGTCATAAATAATTTAATTTATTCAATGTCTAAAAATTATAAAAAAATACTATGATGTATTAAATCGTGTTATATTTCCAATGAATATTTTTAGTCCAAATGATCATTTATTTAGACAAAATTAAAAATATTTTACTTAGGTGATACATTCTTTGTTACATTTGACATTCTTTAAAATTAAAAAGATAAAATGTCACTTTCTCACAAAAGTGATTCAATGGGGCCCCCAAGTTTGGCACAAGGAATCCCATGGTCGGCCATGAGACAACCAGTAGCCTTAGGACACATTTTGTGATCATTATTTATTATTATGATATTATCTATTTTCTTTAACTACCTGATTACTCATTAATCAAGATAATTAAAGATAATTACCGTCGTTACTATTCATAATGTCCAAAAACAAAAGATTATTAATTACATAATTTGGACCTTCTGATTACAAATATGTAACTAATTTTACCAAATTTGAAACACATAAATTTAAATAATTAATTTAAAAAAACATCCCGTTGTCAAAACAAATAGCGGGTTTTTTGAAACAATATTTATGAAAAGTTTGGTACTTGTTTATACCTAATCCCAAAGTGAAATGAATCCCAATGACCATAATTTAATTACATGGTAAAAATATATTCTAATTTAACTTTAAAACAAATTAAAAAGATAATATAACCATATAATTAAATTATATGAAAAAGCGGTTTTGATGTAAAATGCAGTATTTTTCACTATTCATTGAAAAATGAACATTGTTATAAAAATACCAAAAATTAACCCAAGGTAAATTTCAATGTCCCAATCATAAATAATATGTTTATTTTAAAAAATAGAGCTTATAAAATTTTCAAAAAGTGGATTTAAAAGGGGTTCGCCGTCAAGAGGTGGTTAATCGACCTTTTAAAGAATATTAGAATGTTTAAGCTTAAAAACTGGATTCATTTGGATTTTTAATCCTCTAACATTTATTGTAAAGAGTAAAAATATTTGAAAAACATATATAATCATTTTGTAGTTAGTTCTGTTCATTCCCTCCATTACAACGGCTAGGAGTTAACTACCATTTAAAATAATATTATTTTAATATTAGAGTGCAATGTAAGATTCCCAAAAACTCGTTGTTGCGTATTGGGTACGACATCGAGCATAGCATCCCATTTAAAGTAATATTAATATTTTATTCACAAATATGGATAAATATAAAGATGTCATATTCTGTATTTACCTGGGGTGTTACATCCTTCCCCCCTTTTGGGAATTGCGTCCTCGCAATTTTAAAATTTGGCTTGGAAACATCCTTGAAAGTCCCACATCGGAACAAGAGTCAGTATAACAATCACTTTAAAATAAAGAAAGATAAGTACAAAGGTCACCCATGTTAACCCATACTAGGATTCCATGTAGAAAAATATGGACATAGAGGAGAAAACATAGGGTCATGTTCGGATGGAGAGTGATAGACAACATGTTTAGGAGAAAGTTAACCACAAGAAAATCACAAACTTGTAATGGGTTAAACAATATTCGATTCCACAGTAGGAAAATTTAATAGATATCATTTGTGTTTTAAGTTTCATTTTATTGATGAATTTATTCATACGGAAACATAATTACTTATCATGTTGACTTTCAACTTTTATTAGATTTATTACACAAACTCATACTTTCTCCAAAAGATGAGTATTTGGGAAGACTTGTTCACATTAAGAGTACTATAATCAACTTCTAGAGGATCACCAAATCCAAAAAAGTGAACTATATACTTCCCATGTCTTTAGACTTTAACCAAAACCAAAACCAAAAAGGTTAGTACAAGATCAGATAATCCAGAAAAGGAAAACCCTTTATAAAAAAGAAAATCTATTCTTAATCTCCAAAATTTGTCCAACAAAACCCAAAGTTCAATGAGGACCATTCTATAATCAATATGTCCATAAATTTATTCAAAGTAAACCAAACTAATATTGAAACCCAAATATTTGAAGGATTTAGTCACATTGTCTTCCAAGTTAAATCGTAAAATTTATCTCCAAACAACATCAGTTGCTCTCAATGTCTACTATTGAAAAGTAATTAACCTAATCACATATCCTAAATGATAGGTTAATAAATAACCATAGATAACCCAAAATATACTTACTATTAATTCATAAAATCATCTAACTAAAAAGAATCAGTCAAACTAACCAGGGATTTCACGTAGTCCAATGGTAGGCGATAAATACCAGTTGCACTTTGGTTGTGGGTTCGATTCCCATAGCTTTGTCCGATGCGATGGGTTGTCACATGGTCTGCGTGTTTTCCTTTTTCCAAAACTATATAATTCTCAAATCATTCCCCAAAAAGAGAATAAATCATCAAAAATAGCCATAACATAATTTAACCTCAATTTTATCTCAAGCCTTTCACTTCTATAATAACATGTAGTAACCCATAATTACCTCAAAAGTAAGGATCATATAAACCCAAATGGTTCTTTATAACAATGTCCACAAAAGAGCAGATAACTATTCATTGAATAACATATTCATATATTAAACATCATGGTTATACATACTATAAAAAGTCTTCTAATGTAACCCCATCATCAAAGGAGACTTAATACTCTTAAGAATTTCACCATAACTCTTGAATCCCTTATATGTTGACATCTTACTCATTCAACATTCTTCATGACCCATTAACCATTCCTTTCCAACTTATTCCGAAATACTTCTTTCCTACAAACAAAATCATCAATCATATCCTAAGAATCCAAAATAGGAAAACAATAGTTATGAAATAATCCATACCTTTGATTGGACATTTTCAGTTTCTTCATCCTCAATCGGAATGGCATTAGGTATTGGTAAACAAAAATTTGTACGATCTTGGTGATCCCATTCACGAAACATCTTCATAGGACATGTGTTTTCATAATGACCATGCACAACACATTTAAAACATTCAATTGATCCCTCAGAAAGAACTTATTTCCCTTTCCTCGAGTCAATTGGATGCTTCCTTTTTCCATGGCAGGTTATTGCTTTATGACCTTCATTTCCACATCTATAGCATATTTCTGTCCCTTTGAAACATTTTTCTAGCTGTTTCATTGCACATTTTTGACACATAGATTTTTGAACACACTTACCTTTATGATTATTACCTGTAGTTCCATAGGGATTTGTATCTCGCATATATGACGCCTTAGAGTAATCACCAAGGCTAAGGTGGTCAATCATGACTCCAGATAGTTGGTTGAGGATAATCACAAGAGTTCTAATTGCAGCTCCCATATCATTTAGATGCTTTCTAAAAAAATTGTCACAGTTTCCTTCACATCCACTGTTACTTTGGTGCATGCTAGATCGAGCCATTTACTAAAACCAAAAAGGTTAGTGTGAGTATATCAACAAAACCATCATTTACTAATGAGGAAGATAAACACTAAGATATAATTACTCATTCACTTTATCTAAAACTAGGACTCTTTCTGAAATATATACCATTATGGTAATGTCACTTATGCTTAAAGAATACCCTAACCTCTAAAGTTATCTAAACTGACATTTGAAACCAACTATAGGGACCCAACCTTAAACCTTACTTAATCTTGAGTTAATACAAGACTACACATTGAGGATCTTTTCAGGTTTAGAGTTTTAGAGAATTAGATCATGAAACATGCATTACATTCCACATTTAAACAAAGTGGTTACATAAAAGACAGTATTCATTTTTCCCATCAACAGAAACATATTTAAAATAAAACATGGATTCCTTCTTGACACATCCTTGACACTATCATCACATCATGTACCTTTCCCTTGACCTGTGTAAAACATTTCAAAAACATTGGATGAGCATACAAATCTCAGTAAGGGTTATAAAAATATGGAAAGGAAACATGAGTTCATATACACATAAGAATGAAATCATACTTTACAAATAAAACATAGGAACTTTAACATACCTCATCAAATCATGAATAAATCATAGAAATCATAAGACATAAAAGGTAACTTGAGGCATTCATAACATTCTTACGTAGGGAGTAACCCTCATGGTTACGTTTGGAATACCCACCACAGTAAATTCCCTAAATCTCTTCGGAGAAACCTTAACATTTCACTCCTTCGCATTACCCAATGCATTAGAGAGCTATATCGGGATCACCCTCCCTTAGTTTATCATGGAACCACTCGTCTTCATAACAATGCCCATGAACCATAACATAATCATTCCACATAATACACACATAAAGGAAACATAACATTTCCACATTTAAATGACAAGATATCAATAAAACACCTTGATATTAAAAAACATTATGAAAACAACTTTCAATACAAAATAAAAGAAAATTAAAACATGGTATTTATTTTTCTTTTAAAATAAGGTATGGCTTGTAGAGAAATCCGAAACTCAAATAATGGTCACGGCGGTGGAGAAGTTGTTGACGCCGCATACGTATGACAAAAACATTCCATTTTTTCATTTTGTAAAACACTTAGTATAAAAAGATTCCTTTTGGATAAACGTAAAAGTCATAGGGGTTTATACACCGTATAAATGAAGGTTGTGTATAAAAAAAATATGTTTCAATGAATGGAGATTGAGAAGAAGTCCCTTATAAAGACGGTATCCTTGGTTTAAGGATAAATCAATTACATAATTATGTGTGACAAAAGAATACACCAAATATAAGTGGATATTAAGTGTAAAATAATCAAAGTTCATTCACACATATTTAAAACATGACATATTCAATAACTACATGTTGAACCCAAAGAAATCGAAATTGGGTTAAGAAGTTCCCTTGACAGCCTAACGGCGTCACATCAAAATGGGTTGATGAGAGATAAAAAAAGGGTATCTCATCACTTGGAAATAATATTTACATCAATAAGGATATATCAGAACTTATCCCAACATAACAATATGTAAATTAAAAGACCCAACCAAATAAGTCTTTTAAAAAGAGGAGGGTGAAAGGTTCCCTTACCGACATGGGTATCTTTCGAAACATACACCTCGTGAAAGAAGTACAATACAACATTGATGTAAATACTCATAAAAGAAAGTATATTACACAATGACTAAAATAATGGGAAGTACATACAACACTCAACGGAAATTGTGGCAAATGTAGCATAAATCTCACAGGAATAAAAGTGAGATGAAAATTCCCTTATGAAAACTCGGCACCCTAACGGCAAAACATAAAACTTCAAAAAATTGATTGATGAGATCAAATAGGGTCTCTCATCATATTAAAATAAAGTTTACATAAAGAGGCATATAAAAGAACATCCCCAACATAACAAAGAAGAGCCTAAATATGTGACATAAAATAGAGCACTTAAAAAGAAAGAGAGAGGATAGATCTTTTACGAAAATTCGGCAGCCGAACGACACCACTCAAAACTTCCAAAATGGATTGATGAGAGAGAATAGGGTCTATCATTATATGAACACCAAAATTACAGTAATAGAAATATAAAATAACATCCCAATAACAAGAAATGTGATCTTTAAAAGGAATGACATAAAAGAGTGTACTTAAATAGAAAGAGAGGAGTAAGATCCCTTACCTCAAGTCCAACTTGTCATGTTCGTTTCATTATATTCCTGAATAATAAACTTTCATCAATTAATAATTGCCTAAGTACCTCCTTTAGATATTTTTATTAAGTTCATATCACATATTATAATGTTATAATAATTGTTTAATAATGTTAGTTCATATCAATCATTTTTGCCGATGTTTGGTACATGAGTAAAAAATGAACTTGTTTGAAAAAAGATTGCCCATGTAGTTATAAGTAAATAATTTCCACAATAGTATTAATGATTAAAATATCATATATATCCAGTAAATATTAATTTTATACTATTCCATTTCATTTGGAGATAAAAAACGAAAAGCACCATTCATGGAGATGATAGACCGTACGTACGCAAGAACGCTACATTCATTTTTTGTCATATTAATAGAATTAAAACAAAATGAGAGAGATATGTATATGTTATAATTACAGAATGATATCCATAATTTTGATGTAATATATTACATATATATCCATTATATATATGTACTTATAATATTACATAACATTTTGAGATAAGAAATCAAATGTACCGTTCACGGAGACGGTAAGCCTTACATACGCGTAAATGCTACATCCATTTCAATTTCATATTTAATGGAATTAAAAAATAATGATACATAATAGTATTTTAATTCCAGTATGGTATCATATATAATATCATTAAATATATCCTTTATACATACCACATATGGTATTAACAAATCAAATCACTTTGAGGGGGAGGTAGTCCGCACTTCCTAAAATCAAGATATCGCGTTTACCCATAATGGAAACCATAAAGGTACGCCATAAATAAAAAATACAGAAGATTAAGTAAAACATAAACATATTAGATATCATATATAAATATAGTGTCATCTTAATGGCCACCTTTGAAGGTGTTAGAAGAATGTTGAACAATCATCGTTTCGGGATGCAGAAATTCACCATCCACGGAAATAGTATGTTCTTTAACCATTAGATGTAGGTGTGTGTATGTTTAGCTCTATTACTTCTTATAACAACATCCTAGTATGTTTACGATACTGGATTTCTTACAAAATAAATGAATAAAAATAGTTTAGGTGGTTGGAGAAGCAAAATAAAACAAAAGGACACAAGTGAATACATTACCTTAAAATCGGGTAACTCCCTTTGGTTTGAGCTCAAAGGCTTCCTTGGAAAGACTTCTGCCCAACATGAGGCTTCGAGGAGTTATAGAGGGATGTGTAGAGACAAAATGGGCAGGTTTTGGCAGAGCCAAAGGCTTTGGAAGTGTGGGTAAGGAGGTAGTGGTGGGGGCTTTTTATAAGAGGAGAGGAGGGGCACTCTTGGAAAGGTATAAAATGTAACTTTATTTTCAAATGTGTTTCGGATTTTAATGTCCCACATTGATGTGTTTATTGGATAAAGTGATAAGGGTTCGAGATAAACTCATAAAATAGGTTTTGGAAATGTGTAGGTCTTAGATTTTACATTATCTTTCCATTTTATTTAAATCGTTAAATAATGAGGTCATCGCTGCATCATCATGATGTCATAAATAATTTAATTTATTTATGTATAAAAATTATAAAAAAATACTATGATGTAGGAAATCGTTTTATATTTCCAATGAATTATTATAGTCCAAATGATAATTTCTGTAGACAAAATTAAAAATATTTTACTTAGGTGATACATTCTTTGTTACATTTAACATTCTTTAAAAATAAAAAGATAAAAAGTCACTTTCTCACAAAAGTGATTCCATGGGGCCCCCAAGTTTGGCACAAGGCATCCCATGGTCTCCCATGAGACAACCAGTAGCCTTAGGACATAGTTTGTGGTCATTTTTTATTATTATTATATTATCTTATTTTCTTTAACTACCCGATTACTCATTAATCAAGATAATTAAAGATAATTGCCGTTATTACTATTCATAATGTCCAAAAACAAAAGAGTCTTAATTACATAATTTGGTCCTTCTGATTCCAAATATGTAATTCATTTTACCAAATTCCAAACACATAAATTGCAATAATTAATTTAAAAAACTTCTCTTTGTCAAAACAAATAGCGGGTTTTTTTTAAAACAATATTTATGAAACGTTTGGTACTTGTTTATGCCTAATTCCAAAGTGAAATTAATCCCAATGAACATAATTGAATTACATGGTAAAAATATATTCTAATTAAACTTTAAAACAAATTAAAAAGATAATATAACCATATAATTAAATAATATGAAATATCAGTTTTTATGTAAAATGTAGTATTTTTCACTATTCATTTAAAAATGAACATTGTCAGAAAAATACCAAAAATTAACCCAAGGTAAATTTAGATGTCCCAATCATAAATAATATGTTTATTTTGAAAAATATATCTTATAAAATTGTCAAAAAGTGGATTTAAAAGGGGTTCTCCAGCAAAAGGCAGTTAATCGACCTTTTAAAGAATATTAGAATGTTTACGCTTAAAAACTGGATTCATTTGCATTTTTAATCCTCTAACATTTATTGTAAAGAGTAAAAATATTTGAAAAACATATATAATCATTTTGTAGTTAGTTCTTCTATTTCCAGCCATTACAACGGCTAGGTGTTAACTACCATTTAAAATAATATTATTTTATTATTAGAGTGCAATTTAAGATTCCCAAAAAACTCATTGTTGCGTATTGGGTACGCCATCGAGCATAGAAACCCATTTAAAGTAATATTAATATTTTATTCACAAATATGGATAAATATAAATATGTCATATTCATTATTTACCTAGGGTGTTACACCATTCCCCCAATAATTTAGTAGGGTCTATCATTCCAAAATTATATGTTGTGGAAAATCATTCATTCACTTCTTCCCATTAACTAACATTTTTTCTATCATCAGGTTCATAAATTTATTCTACTAAAATATATCTTCCATAAAAAATTTATGATTTATCAAGATTAAATGTAATATTATATATTCATATGACATGATAGTACTAGGGGTTTATTCCCATATATCAATTATATTATGACCATCATTGAAATTATTAATATTTCACATTAGATTTTTTATATTTTTTGTAGAATTTTAAACTAATCATGAGTTTTTGGTTTCATGAATAAAATCACGTCTATCTTAATTTATCGATATATTTTTTAGTAAAATCTCTACATTTATTCACATTTCTCATAAGTAATATACTCTTTAAAAAATAGTACATTGAATTTATTCCATTCCGTATTTTTTATTTCTCTTCCGTCTATAGTGTTTTGAATTAATAAAGACCAATGATCTAGATATCATGAGAGAAAACATACATCCACGATAATATTCTCAAGTTCATTAATACATAGAGTGAGAAATATTTTATCCTGGGAGATTATTAATTTATCACATATAAATTGGTTAGAACCACCATTAAATGAAAGTTGTTTCATACTAAAATAATGGTATACCATTATTAAAAAATGTGGTGAATCAACATGACACTATATACTATAATGTTTAGTGGTCATTACCTGAGTAATTCTCCTCAATATGGAGATAATTTGTTTAGTTTATGCAATATCTCAAGGTCCATGATCATTTTCATTCCCATTAGTGAAATACATACATGGGGTTGGTGTATTGATATGTCTATCATTCCCTCTACCAGGATCTATTTTTAAACAATGGAATACAATATATTATATCATAATAAGATGAGACATAAATTTTAATGTCAAAAAATGTAAATAAAATTACATAAATTTAAAATTTTATACACAACTAATCTAATACTCTTATATAAGATTTATTTTAGATGTTTTTCAAACTATTTTTTTTTCAAATACGTTATAATGATTTGTAATGAAATTATAAATTAGCCAAAGAATATACCACAAGAGTTTTCTACCAGGTTTTTTGTAAGACTCATTTGAGTGTAGAATGAAATACTAAAGTCAACCATGACACACTTATTTCATTGTAATTACCACTGATAAAAATTTATATAGAATCATCTATAAATGTAGTATAAGTAAATGGATTTATATATAAGTAAAATATAATATCTAATTTTCCAAAAAAATATATATTGTATCATATAGTTAGACTCACCCTAAAAACATTAATAGTGTTATATTACCTTTTATATGTTATCTTAAATCTATTTCTGATGGTTTCTTATATACTAGATTTAATAAAGACTATCAATACCCGAACCCAAGTAACATAGTGATGGTTTTTATTCCTCTATGTAGAATTTTATAAAATAAATTACATCACAAATGAACAAATAGATTACTAGAATTGGTAGCCTATATAAACACTTTATATGCACATTATATTTTAAATCATAAAGTAGAGAACATAATTTAGTTAATAAAATCCATAATTCCCCTTATCATATCCCTGTATATGAATCACAAAACACCTCATAGTATGCTAAGGAAAATAAATTATAATAAAGGGATGAACTCATACTCCCATTAATAATTTTAATATAGTTTATTCAATCATGAATAAATATGATAAATAAATATAGATATTTAAATCACTGAATATAATGTCAGGGAAATTATAATATATTCTTAATATGGCTGGACGAAATGATGATAAAATAAATCCATAGAAAATATTTGATGACCTTAAAAATTATCCATAGATATTATAACTAATAGAGTAATCACATGTACAGAAATAACTATTATAATAATATGTTAATGTATAATTTTGGAAATCCTAAATAAATTGTAATTAAAATTAACAAAATAGTTTAAAACTATGGGTAAACCCCCATTTTGTTTGAACAATTAGTATGTTTTATGATACCTATCTATTCATCAAAGAGAAATCTATTATTTTGTAATACCCATTACATAAAAATTTATATTCATTACTCGTATTAATTGGGTAAATAAAATTACATCATAAACAATTTTATTGAAAACTATAATACAAAATATTAATTCTAACCTCAATTAATAATTAAAATCAAAAACTGTGCTGTGTAATAAAGTGAATTGTTACAAAATTGTTCATACATCATCAAAATTATTATAAACCATCAAAATATAGAATATGTAAGATTTCAATACACCATATCCATTTTGGTCACAATTATAATATTATATTGACATTGTTGATGAATAAAAATGTAACATCCCTGGAAAATAAATAATATGAAATTTTTATATTTAATAATATTTGTGAATAAAATTTTACTATTACTTTAAAGGGAATGCTATGTACGATGGCGTACCAGTACACAACAATGAGTTTCTTTGAAATCTTACGTTTCACACTAATAATATAATAATATTATTTTAAATGGTAGGTAACACCTAAAAATGATTATATATGTTTGGGAAATATTTTTACATTTTTCAAATAAATGTAAGAGGAATAAAATGAGATATGAATACAATTTTAAGAATAATTATTCTAATGTTTTTTAAAAGGTCGATTAAACACCTTTTAATGGAGAACCCTATTTAAAACTGCATTTTTTCTATTTTATCTGTTATATTTGACAAAATAAAATCATTCTTTAGAATCGGGGCATCAATATTTACTTTGTGTAAATTTTTGTTGTTTTTCTGATAAAGTTGATTTTTTTTGAATAGTGACAATGCTGTATTTTAATAAAATACCTCGTTTTTAATATAATATATTTATATGATAAGATTATATTTTTAATTGGGATTAAAGTTTAGTTGAAATATATTTTTACCATTTAATCCAATGGTGGTCATTGTAATTAATTTCACATTGAAATTTGACATAAAGAAGTGTCAATCTTTAGATAGATATTGTTTCTTAAAAACACGCTATTTCTTTTGACATCAGGAATTAATTATAAAATTAATTAATGAAACTTATATTCTTGAATTGGGTATAATGGAAATAATTTTTGAATTGGAATATTAAATTTACTTTGGATAAATTTATGGTATTTTTCTAAAAAATGTTAATTTTTAATGAAGAGTGAAAAATACTGCATTTTACTTCAAAACCATTTTTTTCATATAAGGAATTATATAGTTATATGGTCTTTTTAATAGGTTTTAATGTGTAATTTAATTATGTTTTTATTACTTAATACAATTTTTTTCATTGGAAGTAATTTCACTTTTCAATTGGATGTAAAAATAGGTCAATATTTTGATAAATTTTACATCTTAAAACCCCATCTTTTGTTGTGACAATGGGATTTTTTTTAAATTAATTACTGCAATTTATGTGTTGGTAATTTTGTAAAATGGATTCAATATTTTAAATCAGAAGTTCCAAATTATGTAATTAAGACTATTTTGTTTTTTACCATTATTAATTGTAATGATGGTAATTATCTTTAATTATCACGATTAATTAGTAATCGGGTAGTTATGGGTAATAAAATAATATCATAATAATATAAAATGAACCCATAATGTGTCCAAATATTCTTTTTTGAGTCATTTATGTCCATGGGAATTTTTTTACCTAACTTGAGGGCCCACGAAGTTACATGGGTGTACTAGTGACATTTATGACATTATTTTAAAAAAAAGAGAAATATAACGAAGGTTTGTATATAGTAAGTGAAAAATGTTTACTGTTAATTAAATAAATAATCCCTTAAACTATAAATAGTAATTGGAAACCTAAAAATATTTCTTACATCATGGTATTTTATTATAACATTTACACATTAAATAAATAAATTTATTCATTACACCATGATGATGAATTATAACCTTTTAATGAACTATTTAAATGAAATGAAAACATAAGGTAGATTCTAAGACATATACATGAAAAACCAATTATATGGGTGTATTTAGAATGCTTATCACCTTATCCTTGATAAATATATTTGTGGGAATTTTAAATTCATAAAACCATTTTATAAGAAAGTTACATTTCAAGACTTTCCAAAAGTGACCCTCCTCCCTTTTATAAAAGGACCCCACCACTACCCCTTACCCACACTCTCAAGACCTTTGATCATACAACCTATTCTCATATTAACTATAAAAATACCTCTCACAGTTCTAGATTCTTCATTTTGGGAATAAGTCTTTCCAAGGAATCCTTTGGCTCAAATGAAAAAGAGTTACCCGATTTAGTGGTAATGTATTCTCTCGAGTTTCTTTCTTTTATTTTCCTTCTTCACTCACAACAATCTTTTTATTATTTTACCCCTTAATGACACCAGTATCCTAAATATACTATGATGTTTTTATGATATTTATTCTACCTAAACTCACACACACCTTCATCAAATGGTTTAAAAACATACTATTTCTATGGGTGGTGAATTACTGCCTCGCGAAATGATGGTTGTTCAATATTATTTTAACACCTTTCATGATGGCCAGTATGATGTCACTGTATTTATATATGATATATATGGTATTTATTTTTTCTATATGTTTCTGAATTTTAATTTTAAATCACATCGTTATGCTTTTCATGTTGTGGAACTGCAATAATTTCATTTGGGGAAGTGTGGACTACCGCCTTCTCAAGTGATGTGACTCATGCATTGCAAACATGGAATTTATAAAAAATGTAATTAATGAAACTATGTTACATATATACCACATATATTATAATGTAATTATAATACATATATATGTCTCATTTAGTTTTAATTCCTTTAATATGACAACGAAATGAAAGTAGCCTTCATGCGTCCGTAGGGCCTACCATCTCCATTAACGGTGAATTTCATTTTTTATCTCTATGTGTTATGGAATAGTATAAAATGAATATATAATGTATATATATGATATTTAAATCATTAATACCATTCTTTAGATGATTTAATTATAACTACATTGGAAATTATTTTCAAACAAGTTCATTTTTGACTCATGTACCGAACGTAGACAAAACGTATGATATGAACTCACATAATTAACTAATTATTATAACATGATAATATGTGATATAAATAGAATAATAAAAATTAAAGGATGTCCTTAAGCAATTATAAATCGACCAATTTTTATTATTCATGTATATAAAGAAAAGAACAAGACAAGTCAGATTTGAGGAAGGGGATTTCTTATCTCAGTTTTAATTCTGTGAGATTTCCATTGTTCGCCATTTATTTTTTGCATGTGGTGTATTGTGTACTTCCATTATATATATATATATATATATATATATATATTATTGATTCTATTTATATTAATGCTATTATGTGATTCATTTGGTGTTTATTATCTTTTGGTCATACAACATGATTGATTATAATGAGGTAAGAGTTTTTTATCTCACTTTTTATTCTCATGAGATTCATGCTACATTTTACACTATTTACTTATGTCTGTTGTATGTACTACCCATGATTTTATTATTTGGGTAATTTACATTAATTTATCGTTATTTTCATCTTCATTTTATGACCCTTCTTTCATGGTGTGTACATTTCGAATGTTACCAAAATTGATAAGGGAACCTTTCACCCTCCTCTTTTTAAAAGACATAATTTTATTAGGTCTTTTAATTTACATCATCTTATGTTGGGATATGTTATTATATATACTTATTGATACAAATTTTATTTCCATGTGATGAGATACACTTTTTATCTTTCATCAACTCATTTTTTTTTAAATTTTAAAGTGGCACTGTTATGCTATCGAATTTCTGTGAGGGAACTTCTTAACCCAATTTCAATTATTTGGGTTAAACCTCTACTTCTTGATTATGTCATGCTATGAATATGTGCGGATAATCTCTTATTGTTTTACACTTAATATCCACTTATATTGGGTGTATTTATATTTTAAACACATAATTATGTAGTTTATTTATCTTTAATCTAAGGATACTGTATTTGTACAAGACTTCGTCTTAATCTCCTTTCATTGAGGAATCTTTTTATTTCTACACAACTTTATTTTTTACATTATATAAATTCCTTTTGTCATTTAATTTCATTAAAAAGTAATCTTTTTACATGAAGCATTTTACTGAATTTTAAAATGAATAATTTTTTGTTTTATGTATGTGGCGCCAACAACTTCTCAGCCACCTTGACCATTATTAGAGTTTCAGCTTTCTCTACAAGACATATGTTTTTTAAATGACAAATAAATACCATGTTTTAATGTTTTTAGTTTTGTTATTGAAAATGGTTATGATAATTCTTTGATTATATCAATGTGTTTTATTGGTATCTTATTATTGAAATGTGGAAATGTTATGTTTTTTATGCATGTTTTATTTGATACAATAATGTTATAGTTCTTGGGAATTTTTTATGAAGTTGAGTGGTTCCATGATAATCTTAGGGTTGGTGATCCCGATATAGCTCTCCAATGCTTTTGGTAATGCAATGAAGTTAAAATCTATGGTATCTCCGAAGAAATTTATGGAATATACTGTGATGGGTATTCCAAACGTAACTCTGAGTGTTACTCCATACATAAAAATGTTATGAATTCCTCAAGTTACTTTTATTTCGTATGATTTATATGAGTTATTCGTAAATCTTATGATTTCATGAGGTATGATAAAGTGCTTATGTTTTATGAGTAAAGTCTGATTTCATTGAATCTTATGTATACATGGAATAATTTTTTCTTTTCCTATTTTCATATCCCTTACAGATATTTTTATGATAATCCCATGTTTTTGAAATGTTTTCCATAGGACATATAGTAAAATAGGGTCAAGGATGAAATTCAAGGAATGAAATACTGTCTAAAAAATGGAAATAGTCAAGTTTCTTTTTTAAGAGTTTTTATTTTATAAAAAATGGAAACCGAGTAGAAGTGTATACATTATAATATTTTGAGCTGTAATAGTTATGTCCAAATATTATAAAACACTAAACCTAAAAAGATCCTCAATGTGAATTATTCATTTAGTTCACGATTATGAAATGTCTTAACGATGGGTCCTTATAAAAAATACAATAGAAAATTCAATATAATTGTTTTTAAGGAAATTAATCATTACAGATTGAATATTTATTTCAATTAAATGATGAAAATATATTTTAAAATAATTTTTTAATTAGATCCTTTTAATTATGTAAAATTATTCTATAAAACATGTGTTGACAGGATGACTAAAAATTTATTACATATTATATAAGTTAAAAAACATTCTTTGACACTTGAAATATTGTTAAAAATTTCCCCTATTAGAGAATGAAGATTATAATTAATTCTGAAATATTTTTCTACGTAAAAAATTAAAAAATATTTATTTAATAAATAATTTTGTAATGTTAAAAACATTTTTCAAAACATGTATTTGGATAAAAAATATTTTTTATAGAAATTTGAAATAATGATGGATTTCCCATCAACCATTTTTATAATCATTTTAATTACCAATTATATGATAAAATGTCGTATTAAAATAAAAATATTACAAAAAATTTAATCATATAAAAATATATTTAATTTAATATCAAAATATCACATTGATATATTAAGGGAGTGATAAAAAATCCATAATAATGATGGAATTGTGAATTGAACCCTTATTACATTGGTATGTTTTGAATAATAAGACTCATGAATGAAATAACATTAAATTTAAAATTTAATACCATTAAATGATATAATATAAAGATATAATATATCAAATTTGGATTTATATACATCAAAAAATGGAATATATTATTAATATATAGTATATTTCATGTATGTAAATGTGATATCAGAAACCCTTACCTCATGTTTGACTTCATTCATATTTGTCTAATCGACATATATAATTTAATTGGTTTTTTATAAATATATTAATGAAAAATAACATATATATCATTACTTATATTGTTTACATATATTAATTTATTAACATTTTATTAGAAATTTATTAACATAATCAATGTTTCACATGATAATTGGTTCGTTTATCATTTATGCTTTTGTTTGGTAATTTTTTAAATTTTAATTTGATAATGGTTATACCATGTGAAGAATTTCATGCAAGATATAAATATCGTAGAAATATAATATTTATTTATTTACATTTACCTATAAAAAATGTAGATATAAAATTGATTAAACTTTTTATTGAAATAGTTGATGGATAATGAGTTACATATGTTCATGCTATAGAAGTCCATTATAAACAATATTCAAAGATTCATTTCAAATTTGACTGAACAAGATATATATATATATATATAGTTTTTTACATTAACATAATAATTTTTTATTATATATAATATAATTATTTTATTATTTAGTCATGATTTAACAATATTTTATGGAGGTTGAAGAAGAATCCAACAATACAGTTATTTAATTTATTTAGAAGAAATAAAAAGTTATTCTAGAAAATTAATTTCTAGGATTTATTTATGATAAACATGTATTATGGATATTTATAGGGAGTTGAGGAATATATATTTTTAGGTATTTTATAAACAAAATTTTATTTTATCATTGAAAATGGGAGAAGAGTGGGTAGAGTGTTATATTTGGGGGAAAACTAAATATTTTTAAAAAAAGAAATTTCCACATTTGGATCATTCCAAAAGCTATTAAATTGATAATTATAAAAAACTAGAAAATAAAGATGGTAAATAAATGTAGAAAATATAAATTTTGGTAATTTGTTTTTAAAATATCATCATATTTTTCCCATAATAAACTGGTTTTTACATAAACAATTATTATTTATTTTTACAATTTTTACTATTAATTATGAAAAAAATAGATATTATTTTGTAATATAATTCCAAACATGGAATCCAAATTAGAAAATTTATTTCACATAATTGGATGAATTAAATTTTAAATTAATGCCCCAAACATGTCGAAAAAACAATTTTTACAATGAAAAACATTTAAAAAGATTAATAAGTGTTTATATCAGAATTCAATTTGAGATTTATTAAAATTAAATAATTCAATAAAATAGTCTTCTAATAGAACAAGTGCTTAACTAAATACAATTTAATATCTAATATATCTTTTTAATTATTTAAATTAAAAATATGTTTTAAATAAAATTTTCATTTTTCATTATTTATCAAAAAACTAATTCTTTTTGAAATTAAACAAATATTATCCCAAATAAAACTTTATGAGGTAGATATAAATAAAAACTTATTTTATCACATAAATTTAACAATAGTGGTTGAAATTAAATTTAAATTATCTACACAGAGCACGACTAAACTACCATTTAGAAAAATAACATTTTTGGAAATCGTAACTTTTATTCCAACTTGTTATTATTTTATTTCAAGTAAAAAGATAATCAATGAATTTATTTATTATAGGGTTACATTATATAATTTTCATAATTGTGTTAGTGATATTTATAAATTTTAATTTATAATTCGTTTATAATGGGGATGCTGAAGTAAAAAATATTTTTTTTAGTTTATCACAATTTATTTAAACATTGTGTTCCATAAATGAATACATATTTATGTAATTGAAATTATGTAAATAGAAAATTGTCATAAAGTATTATGGTTTTACATCATCTTACCATATTCACATTAAAGACTATGAAAACTATGCACCTCTTACATATGACTAAGTAATTTATAAGAAAGCATAATATAAATAATTTATATATCCATATCTACATTGTCATAACATATGTAATTCACAAAATATTAATCCTTTCGGATCTAAAACTGATACTTCCAAAGATGAAATTATTTTTGGTTCTCCCAGAGTCAGTCTGGACCATCTTAAAACTGTTCACATGCTCCTCCATTAATATAGATTATATGATATTGTCATTGATAAAGCATATTGTGAATCAGACGATATATTAATGTATGTTTTTGTTCATAAGATACTTGAACAGTGTTTGGGCATCAATTTTAATGAAACATATAACCATGTACCCTTAATGCCAGTTGATGCATTAGAATGTCAGCTGTGGAATATCATCAATGTGTACTACATGATGATTGTAGATGGGTCTCAGAATGATCATTTGATACTGAATCACACCATTTAACTAATTGAAATGGTCATCAATCCTCTACAAGTGATATATTTTCATGAAAATTAACTCTTTATGGTGATGATATCCAAATAAAATTCTAAATCTCACATCTTCCATTTCCCCAAAAGACATTACAACCACCCATAGGAAAATCTGGTATATAAATAATTTCCTAAATGTATTACAAATGATTATTTTAATCCCATAACTTCATTAATACTACAAAATATGATGCAAAATAAATTAGTGAGGTCCTATGGGGAATGTCAATATAGAAGTTAATAGACTACCTTAGTGATAGACCTGTAAATGCTTCATGAAATATATAACAAAATTCTTCCACTAACACTTGATTCAAATTTCAAAAAGATACAACTACACTGTAGGATAAACTCGTTAAATGACAGGTGATGAGTTTCGAATTATTTCTCCTGAGACCCACTCACTGAGCCAAAACATATTATTGTCTAATAATAAAGAATCTCATCCAATCTATATAGTGGAATCTAACTCTCTTGAATATATGATCTATACAGGCACGTACCACAGAAAAGTAGTACATTCATAGGATGACACCATAAAGATTCATTGAAATGAAAAATAGGACACATGCGAAAGTATCTTTAGAAAATACATGCTCTCACTATTGGAAGATGTTTGATATAGAATAATCATTCCATGTAAGTGCCTCTAAAAATTTATGTAGGGATAAAGAATCAATTGAATGATATAGTTTTCACATCAAATATATATGGATATTGTAATGATTGTTTTGTGCCTATAAGTACTAGATCAATAGTAGTGTAGAAACATACCATAATTCAAGAAATTAATTAGAATCCAAATCACATCCCTTCATAGCTTGATACTACCCACATGGTCGACTACCAATCCTCTATGACTATAATGGATCATCTAATGGTGGTGGTCGTGGAATTTTTAGCTTCCTCCAATAGGAACTCCAATATTTAATTATATTATTAATCCACTATGAGTACCAACACTATTATGGAACCCTTTACCACACATATAAGATCCCTAATCAATTCAATTCTTATATCATGGAGTTCTTTCCACTTACTATCAACTATTTATCTCTCATACATTCAGTTAATCATTAGACAATTTACCTTTCCCATCACCAGAAATAAATAATATAACTCCATGATAAATTGACACAATCAATGATCCTAGTGATATTGATATATATTTATGATTTTGGGAGTGAGTGTACTTACTATGCGAGGTTCCTAAAATCACATTCATTTATCTACTGTGGAGGATTTAACATCACTATGTTCTCTGAAGAATCTAGATTTCTAGAATCCCTCAGTTTGAATGTTCTCTAAAATCATGGCCTCACTATAATATCCATCATAAGTGATAATAAATAAGTAGTAAAAGCTAGAATATATGCCTCTAAGGTGGTCCATTAAAAGCATCAATGCCTAGAATTGTTCATCATTCACTATGTTTGATGGACTAATTTGTGAGGATGTTAGTCCTTTATCTATACTCAACATCAATTAAATCTCCATACTAAATATCCAAAATAACCTAGACATACAAATAGCTAATGATTAATGGGTAAGACTCATCATGGAAACGCTATTGAAAGTCCATCAATGTTAGTGTTCTCTTACAATCTGTATAAGAAATCAGAACCCTGCTAGTTCCATGAAAAACTATTAATATGTATATTCATAATTGTGTCCATATTGTTGTTTGGTGTTCGAAAAATATGGAAACTAATTAATATAGCATTGATCCAGTCCTTCACTATATAAGGGTATACCTCTATATGATTCCTATGAGGTCTTTGTCTCATTAATGTGTGTAAAATTCTATTCTATCACACATCATTTTTATAACCTACTAGAGATTTCATCTATCAATAATTCCATCGATCATATAATTAAAATACAAAATGAAATAATTCACAAATGGGTCCTTAAAATTTTTCCTTTTCACAGAAACATTTATCTTAACGATCCTGTATCCCTATCCAAGATGGATTTCATTGTGAATTTATTCAGAAACTTAACAATACTTACCATGATTAAGTGAAAATATTTTAAAATGTTGGTCAAGAAGGATATGAAATTGTAATGACCTAATACTATATTATTTATGTACCATTGGGTTACCTACAACTGATGACTCATCCTACCATGTCAACAAGAAGGTAGTTAAGAGTCCTTGTGTATGGATACATATGTTTTCTCACTACAACTAGATTTCGTAGATTGAGAGTCAAACATCATAATCAAAAATATCATTTCCAGCTGTTCCAAAAAAACTATCCTACTACTAAATGATTCGATGGATAATCCACATATGAAAATACTATATCATGTCACGAACCACTGTGGCCACTCTTGATATAGATGTAAGCTTATGGTGATATTCCAATTCAATATCCAATATTATAGGAGAAAGAATATAGCCTCATGTTATTATATCTATAAATTCTGAGTCCTTATTTTATTTTCATACACACAAACACACAAACATCTCAATGAAAAAATGATGATATATAATAAAATTCCAAAACATCTTGATTTAAACCCATTCATTGAACAACCACAAGTAGATAGATCATGACAGATAATATACTAATAGTCATAAATGAAATAAATAAATGAAAAAAAATGTGATCCACTCATAATAATGAAACAAAATATGGTCTCTTTGAAAATAATATTTCCCAAAATCTCTAATTCTCACCATTGAAATTCCTAGAAACCCAATACTCGACACTGATTTTATAAAACCAAGTCTACCAATTTGATCATAAACATGAATATCATATTATTCGGAGATAAAACGTGTAGTAATATATAAAACATTAATAATTATATACATACCAGGTATGGAGTTTTCATAAACCAGGAATATCAATATATAATAATAGTCATATGATCCTATTAGAATGATTATAATGAAATCATGAAAGTATATATTCAATGAAGAACCCCAAAGATGGACAGAAATGGGATATCAATAACCACAACCATATAATAATTAAGATGATTACTCTATCATCATATATTTTATATATTATCATATTTTCATTCATAACCTTTAAACAATATGGATTTCCTCACCCCACCTTTGTTTACCATATATGAGACTCCACAACCCCAATAGAGGACACACCCACCTATAGGGATCATTGATAAGGAGTATTCACCACTGATAGTGGACCCACTCTAACTAAAAAATGGGGATGTTCTATCCATACATTTATATATAATATAATGCACCCACCAACTGTAGATAGAGGGGAATACCAACCCCAATAAGACTCTCATTATCACAATAGGTCACTATCATCACAGAAGAGTCACTGAGAAAAATTTACCTCCCACATATGATCTTGTCATATCATTTATTATGTATCATAGGCCACCAAAAATTCCCTTGAAGAAAAATAATCATTAAAGGATACACATTTACACTATTCTATGTTTTGGTGAAGAAGATAAAAATGTAAATATTATTGTAATAATTAACCAACTACTATATAGGGTCAAATGACATGTGACATCTATTAATATCATGGTAATGTCCTCCCGATGACCCAAATTGAGTTTATATGTTATAATTCTCAACTTGTACATTGGTTCAAATAGGGTGTACATTCACCGAGGTTCTAGAAAAGTATACACAATACATGACATGTTGAACAATGTACATATACACTACATGGCCAATATGGTAAATTGAGTTTCTAAGAACATGGGTTCACAATACTGTTCCTTTGGTACATGACATGGGTTACAATGTAGGGTCACACTATGTGGCATCCCGATCACACAACATATGATATTTTACTCATGTATAAAGACTAGACACAACTAGAACCCAAACAATAGAGAATGGGTTTCTCTTGGTGATATATAATCTAATTAGGTTTTTTTAAAATAGTAAATCCTTCATTCACATGGATTCCAAATTAGTGATTTATTACACCATTAATACATTTTGGAAACAGAAAATTCATTAAAGGTTGATGTAAGGTCCCACTATAATCGATTCCCAGCATACAATGGCCTGAAATATGAACTTAGACAGCCATATCGATCAACTTTTCAGTCATACACAATCAATAATAGTTCCAATCATTAACTAGATCTTCTAAATCATGCAATTTTCCTTGATATATAAAACTATACCACAACTAAGTTCAATCATAAATCAACCACATCTTCGATGTCTCAATCATACATGACTCTATCCAAATAATTTCTAATCATTAACCCTATGATAAAATGATGAGGAATTTGATGAATAGTGGTGGTAAAATAAAAAGAATGAATTTGAAAACTATAATTGGTTATTGAAACCCCATGAGATGATTTCATAATGTGGAATCAAGGTAGAAATCAACTCAGAAAAACATAAAGTTTTTCCTAAAAAAATTTAGAATCATGGTCATGAAATGAATAAAAATGTCCAGAAATTTTGTGGATAGTAAATCTATGTATGGAAAGCTTGATAAGAACACACATATAAAAAAATAAAAAAATATACAATAATAATGGATTGGTAATTAGTGAATAATGAGTCTCCAAATAATGAATGTGAATTTTCCAATATGTTATCCATTTGTATCATGATTATCTATGATCGTTTTTCATAGATCAATGTTTCCTTACACCTAATGACATCAAATATCTCATCTTCATCCTCTCCAATATCCTAGGTTAATGTGGAAAATAGTGGAGACTACCTATAATTGAATTCATATGGGGATTATATTTTTGAGACAATAAATAAATCAATATAATTAATTAATTAATTCAATTAAAGAAATATATAATGTATACGGTCTAAAAATAATAGATGTCAATGAGCATTATGGAATGATTATTAAAAAATAATGTTTCGGAAACAAACACAATCTAAAACTTCCTATATATGTTCATGATAAATAAGAAATAAATGTATCCCAACATAAGTTTCTTCTGTAATTTAAAATATATTATAATTTTCAAATTTATTTAGGATCTTGTGAAACCAAAACAAACATCCAAATCATAGGATATATCAAATAATATATATATTTATTTTAAAAAGAAAAATCAAATGAAAATGTAGCCATTATATAAATAATTAATTACTAATTTCAAATCAAAGACGAAAAAAAAGATTATATAAATAAACACTTAGCTAATTGAAATGTAAAAGGATATTTAGAATAGAGTATATTTTCAAATATAAGAATAAAATTTATAAACACAAAAAATAATGTAATTGAATTTAATTAGTTCTTTTATATTGATTTATATAAATTTATTATGTGGGTGAAATATCTCTACAACCTAAATGCATAAAAAAATAAAATATATATGAAAATACCACATTATTGATTTTCACCCTATAATAGAATATGTCTAAAAAGGCGGGTTGAAATAAAAAAATTCACATATTCAAATTCAGATAAGTGAATTTATGTATCCAAATTCAGAAATTCGTCATTCTTAAATCTATAATTGACATAATTATTCAAATTTTAGACCTAAACAATTATTTAAATATAGAAAATCATATTTTTGTCCACCTTAATTATTATTGAACAATTTATGATATATATATTGAATTTAGAATAACCATAATTACATATCTATAAATCAATTTATCCATGAAATATAGTAACAACACATTTAAAGAAAAATATAGAACTGAGACTGAATGATTTCTGTAAATTATAATAAATTTTTAGACCTCAAAAAGTTCAACAAATAATTTTTTTATTCAAATGAAATGTATATATTTAATCATCATTAAATCTAGTTATAATATCTCAATTTTGAGTTTTGTAGACCATGTTCTTACAAAAATATATAATGTTACAAAATCTATTAATTTTTCTATGAGGTTTAGCAAAGTGGTATAATTTTATACATGGATTGGCTATTTGGAAAATGTGAAAATTTGGTTTGTCTATGTGGGAGGAGTAATGAAAAGTATAAATAATATTTAGAAGTCTTTAATGATGTATTTATGCATATAATTCAGTAAGAATCATTAAAACATGTTTTTAATATTAAAAACGTGAAAAATAAATATATTTAATGTAATGAAATATTATGATAAAATCAAGGTTATGAAAAAACAATTATATAAAAATTATAATAATTTATCATACATAATTATAATTAATAATACATTAATGGATATTAAAAAATTAATGCTTTTTAATCTTCAAGACATAATGTGGTTCAAGGAGATAATATTTTTTTTTTGCATTTATGTAAAATAAATATTGGTTTAAAGAGATTCTAAACAATCAATACTTTAAAAATAAATACAAAATGAAGTATGATTTCAGTACTTCTCCCAAATTCTTAAATTATAATGAATATAATGTTGCAACGAATTATTTGATAGAATTCATTTGGAATGAATATAATTCTTTAAAATTTAATATCAAAAAAATAATTTACCAATTTATTAGACATGTGATTATAAATTCTTGAGAAAATATTTCTATAATTAAAACATTGTAAAAATTAATAAAAAGTAATTCAATAAACTTCTTTATAGAAAATTCATTATAAATAATATTCGAATGGGATAATAGAATATATTATATGGTAATAAAAATATACTGTACATATTGACAATATTTGATATTATATTTATAAAAGGTCAATGAGAAACCCTTCATAAAAAAGAATTTTTAATAAATTGGAGTCTTAATCAATATGTAGACATGAACTAGCATATAGGAGAAGTACTAAAGTGATTATAAAATGTATTTATTTATTAATATAGTATCTAAAAAAATTATATTATTATATATATAATGTAAATCTAAATACTTCCAAATATAAACACATTCAATCTGACACGACATTTTAAATTTGAATCTCCATGAGTGTAATAGAAGAAAAATGAATTTATTACACAAACCAAATTTTTACACCATAAAAAATATGTTTAAACCCATTAGGTTAAAATTCATTTATCATGTGATTCACTAAGAGCATTATTTAAAATTTCTCATTCCCAAGCATAAATACAAATATTATTAATTCATACATTAAATAGACTAACTTCAAGTGTAATGTTTTTTTAAAAATTTAAGAATTAAAATAATATTATATTCTGGTTAATTGATACATTCTATAAATAAATTAATATAACATGTATTTTAAATATAACACAATACCACAAATTGAATGAAATTATCTTGATTAAATAGAAACTTTTATATTGAAATTGAATTTCAAAATAGATAAAATATTAAATATAACATATAATTATACACATTTTAGATGATAAGAAGGATTTAAATTTTTAAAACATATACATATATGATTATATATTATTAAATCTATATTTCAAATGAATTTTCAGTTTATTTAAATTAATTAAAAATATTAATTTTAAATTCATAATTTGAACTCATAAATAGTTTAGAAGTATTTAATAAATTCAAAAATAAGGAACATGAATTTCTTCCAGTATTATAATATTTTCCTTATTTCTTGAAAAAAACCATTTCAATAGTATATTAAATTTTTTTGAAATGCCATAATTTTATATTTTTTATTATGATGAATTTTTAATGTTTTTAAAACTATATATATATATATCATTGTATAAGAATATTTAATAAATAAAATATCCAATATTAATTATTAAATTAGAATGAAAGTAACTCACCCCAAATTGTTTATTTCATTCAAATAAAAACATAAAATAAATTCAATGATAAATTAAATTCTATTAGTGGGATCTCATAAAAAACATAGCATAAGATCACATGTATTGAGAAATCATGCACTGAGTTATTAAAATATTTTAAAATATACCCAAATGCAAATATTATACATTTAAATAATACCTCTTTAACCAAAAAAACATATTCACTTGAAAAATGAAAATGAAAATTGAAGACCATGAATTAAAAATTACATTACATTAATTATTACTGGAAAAATAATAAATTATGATGGAAAACTTATCATCCCAATAAGAAAAAAATATTTATTACATTGAAAAAATTAAATATTATTTCCTATAATTATCATCCCAAAATAGAGTGGATAGTATTATAATTACATGTATGATGAACATAATAATATTAAATTTTATACGTAATACTTTAGTATAATAAATTGTTTAATTTCACAAAAATAATAATAAATAATTATTAGAAAACATGAATTTGTGGGTATATAATGTTTGTACTTGAAATAAAATTTCGACGTCAAATTAATTTAGTTAACAAGATATGGTGTGATCGTCATTGTATAATGACAAGAATAATGGCCATAATTCCCACATATAGATTCATTAACGAAATAAATATAGTATATATTTTCTATTAAGAAAATATATTTTTAAGCATTGTTTGAAAAAAAATATGAACATCTAATTGTACAAAATTTATCATTATATTTAATTAAATAATAATTTTTTACATAATTTAAATTTTAAATACATTTATTATAATGTTTCTATATTAATAAAATTGATTTATTTCAAAGTTTATCCAATTCATTTTTTCATCATTTCTTTTTATTTTTAAAAATATTCAAAATCATGACAGATATTTTTTTGGAATAAATTTTTAGTTTTTTCATTTAAATTTTCATTTTTACCGATGAACTATTTTTAATTAATCATTACTTATGTTAAATATATATCCATTTCTATTTTATGCACCCATTTATATTTTTTGATTATTGAGACATATATAGAAGTCATTTATTTTATTTATTGTCCATATTGATCCCAAATTTCCATTTCAAAATGAATAATTCAGTCATCATTTTTATAATTTATTATGGCATATGAATTTTAATTAAAATACCTATATTTAGTTATAAATGTCAAAAAATTATTTACATTATTTATATCATATGAACCAAGATCACCTGAATATTAATTATGAGTTCAATATGTTACCATAAAATATTTTCATTAATTTAAATTTTCTAGTTTCAGTTTTGAATTTTAACCTTATTGCAAGACCATTCATAATTGATCAAATTAGTCATAAATTTCATTTTGTTCGTCATGACCCTAATATATATTCTTTTCCATTTCATAATTATAAATAATAAATCAGTTCTTATTGTAACAATATCATGTAATATTTAAAGAATATATATTCAAATTTCAATTACCTAAACTAATATATCATTCATAAAAATGGTTTTTTTATTTTTCGTGCATGTACTCTCTATTTTCATGTCTCTAGACATTCTATATTTAATGAGATGAATTTTTTGTGAATTTCATTCATTAATGATTTTTTATAGATGATTCCAAATTTTATGAGTACAATTAATATTTTTTTAAATGTATACATAAAAAAAATATTTAATATTTATTAAATTAAAATTAATTTTGATTTTAATATCATATCATTTATTCAATTTTACTAAATTAGGTTTAAGTTAAAAAATTTAATCATAATATCAAAAAAAATTATATCATTACTATTATGATATGATTTTATATGGAGCAGCCAATGAGTAGAGATACTACTATTTAAAAATCATGGAACTGGCAAATTCAAACAATTTTAATTTTTTATATCAACTATAACAAAATTATCCTTACACATCAATTTTATAAGGACTAAGATAAAATAATTATACAACTAATATGAACATCCAAGTGAAGAAAAGTTTATCCCTATAGAGTAATCATCTTCTATAAACTCTGTGGTATTAAATATTTTTCAAAAATAACATTTTCTAAATTGTTAAACTATAAATACTTATTATTATATGATAAATTAGTAACAGAATTATATACAATCGGCAGAATTTTATTTCATGAAAAAATTAACAATTTGAAAATTTAATAGATATATTGTTTTATTCAAATATTAAAAATTTCATCCACATAAAAATAATAAATCATATAGAAAAATAAATATATGATAGTAAATGACAAAAAAAATGTTATAGTGGTTTGGATATATATTATTATACTCCTCTCATCACACAAATAGTAAAAATTATAAAAATGAATATGTTATATAACTATTGATATACAACGAAACACCTTTAAATTTTCAATTGATACCCAAAGTGGGTTAACACAATTCCCTTGTATATTATGGGTTTAGACAAAAAAATATATCAATTTATAATAAGAGACCTATAATAAACCAATATATGATCTATGAAAACTAAATTCTTTTGTTTATTTTTTTAGAACTCAGCCTTTAATAGGTGGAAAATAAAGATAATGTTTTAATGTTTAAAAATTAACTATAATTTCAACATCTAATTATTAAACTCTTCAATTTTATCGGTCAATAAAAACATAATATTATATGAGGATAAACTAAATCATGATATATACATGAGTAGTCCATTAATCTATTGTTTTATGAGATTAAGAAACAAGGTCATTGAACGGGAAATATAAACATTCTTTTATAACTATCTAGAAAAAACCCATATAAATAATTTATTTGGGCAATTTTAACCCATTCAAGATGAAATATTCTTGATAATATAGCACAAACTATTAGCAAAAAATAAATAATAAAAACATTCAAACAAATTAATGATCTTTGATGAATATTCTAACATATTTATTAGGAATAATATTGAAATACTTTTTCATGGGTGACTGGAAGTTCTCTTACGCGATTACAATGTACTAGGAATGTCAATGATGTGTTTTTGAACTATGAAACATGAAATAATTAAATTAGAGTAACATCTATATTTCGGACCACACATGTTTCCCATTTTATACATAAAATTAGAACATTTATTTCTTCACATTAATGTAAATGAATTTCTTTTATAAATTTCAATGAATAATTCATTTTTTGAAGGAAATTTTCCTTAAAATTTATATAATTAAAAAATGAAAACTATTATATACACAAATATTCATAAGAAATACAAATAAAAAATTAATATTCCAGTATATACATCAATAATAGTTGATCATAAATTCCATAGAATATATACAGATTTAATGTGAAACAAATAATTTGTATACTAATATGACTCTTGTTTTTGAATTATTATTTTAAAAGATTCATAATACTCATTTTATTTTCCCAATTAAATGTCAAGCCTATGGTTCTTAAAAATAGATTATTTAAATACACATGATCCCTCAGTCAATATCATGTAAAATAAAACACATATTGTATATAAAATTATTTTTAAAATATTAATACAGTTTTTAATAAACATTAATGTATCCTTGGAAAAAAATTTAAAAATATTATAGAAAAACACATCATATTTAAATATTTTTCTATTTAAATATATGATGCTCAAAAATTATAGTGTGAATACCAATTTTTCATAATCTGAGATAAATATGATTTAATTTTACATAAAAATATATAGAAGATATTCTTTTTCATTCTAAATTAATAATAACTAATATTTGGACAAATAATATGTTAAATATATTCAAAAAAATATTTTAGAAAATTTATATTTCTAACATTGGAAAAAATAAAGTGTACTCTTACATTAAAGAATAACGTAAATAAGATCGCTTTACAAAGTTGGGTTATTTGATAAAGAACCAAATTATCATATATGCATATCAGTCAAAATGATTAAATACCCACATAAAATTAATTTTTATGAAATATAAAATTACATAATTGAATAAATCACATAGATGAATTTTAACACATAAGTGAAAATATCTAAATTGATGAATTTGTTTTAATGAATTTAATCAATAATATTTATTTAGTCTAATTCAAAAATTCACATCCTCATAGCTAAATTTATTTTGGAAATTTAACATATTCAATTTCACATATCAAAAATTATTAAATATGTAAATAGATTAACATGTCAAATAATAGAGCTAAATAATTTCTTATAAATGATAGAATCACCTTAGGATCAGTTGTATGTATATATGTTAAATTTTAATATATATTCAAATATTTAATAATGAATATAATCTGACCAATATATTTCCATATTTCAATAAAATAAAATTGAAAAAAAAATTCAAAAAAATATGAAATAAATATGAAATAACAAGTAGTGATTTATAACATAAATATGGACATCATAACGATTGAATAAAATTATTATTCAAATAATTAATAATTAATAATTATTATATCATTCAAACATTACAATAATCCATAAATTTGATGTTTTTTTCACATTATTTTTCTAGAATACATAAGTTAACCATGTATTGAATTTTGGTTTCATGATGAATTTTTTACTTGTTTTGGATATGATAAAATACTAAAACCAAGGAAAAAAGTTATTTAATGTTCCCAAATGACATATTTGTCCTATTAAGGTAATAAGAATGTTTTAAAAAATTATATGAAAAATGAAAACATGGATTATTATTAGACATAATCAAATGAAAAAAATTTATATAATCAAGGACAATAATACTTTTATCAGTTAATAATATAAAAATTATAGTTATAAAATCATATATGTTATGACTTTTATAGTAAAAATATATATTTGAAAGAATAAACAGAATTTTTTTTCTATAAGAAAATAAAAATATAGTGTTTAACAATTATAAAAACATAAAAAGGATCAATGTGATAATCAACATCTGGTTATACTATTCGAATAAAATCCTCAATTTCAAAGGGGCCCATTTAAAGAAGGGGTGATACAAACTATGCAAGCATGTAATTAGTATATAAATTATCTATTTATATTATAATATTTAATCATTATAAATACTAACGTTAATTGTTTTACTTTTATAACAACTTAATTATTATCTTATTGAATTTTTATTACTATTTTATAACTCAAAACATTCTCATTCAACAGAACATCGTGTTTTTGGTTTGGGATAGTTGAACCACCTATATAATCTGTCACACATAAAAATTACAAAATCATTTGTTATTTTCAGGACATTACCTTCATTTTCATTGAAGATGTTTTCAATATTATATTTTTAGATAATTACACCACAACTCATACATTAAAACCCATAAAATGTAAATTGTACACTTTATATCATTTCGTAATTTTTCACAATATAAATCTTTTTATATATAATGATTGATCCAGTTTATGAAATCTATTTAAAAAATAATATTTGACCTCTTTCAATTCATTATTCATCACTAAATCCCCATATATGTTTAGTCAATAAGGTTTTCCTTATGACTTTTCCATTCCTTCTTGTTTTTAAAATCACAAACACCTTTCTTTAAGAAAATCGATTTTATAAAGAAAAATTATTTTTATAAGGAAAATTTCTTTTATAAGGAAAATCGCTTTTGTAAGAAAAATTATCCTTTTCAAATTTTCATCAATATTTTTCTTAAGTATAAGATTCAGATTCATTTCTATATTCTCGGAAATGTTTGAAACTTTGATACGAAGTATTCTATATTAGGATCTGAATTCTGGATAAAACTGTAATAATGTTTCACTCCAAAATCCAGATGAGAACTGTTATAATGTTTCATTCCGAATTCCAGATATGAACTCTGATTAAGTTCTACTCCAAATTTAGGATACGAATCCTTATAAAGTTCGACATCGAATTCTCATTATGAATTCTAATGACGAATTCTCATTATGAATTCT
The DNA here is from genome assembly GCA_963277665.1 of Viscum album. Classification (NCBI taxonomy): domain Eukaryota; kingdom Viridiplantae; phylum Streptophyta; class Magnoliopsida; order Santalales; family Viscaceae; genus Viscum; species Viscum album. The sequence continues at coordinate 1,375,261,814 of OY728155.1, forward strand.
AATGACGAATTCTCATTAAGATTTCTGATGACGAATTCTCATTACAAATTCCGATGATGAATTCTCATTTCGAATTCTGGATACGATTTCTCATTACAAATTCTGATGATGAATTCTCATTACAAATTCTGCTGATTAATTCTCATTACGAATTCTATTGATGAATTCTCATTCCGAATTCTCATTCCGAATTCACCTATTAAATAGAATTTGATCATCTTTGTTATATACACTCTGGATTTATTTAGACTCCAAAAAAATATTTTTTGTTTACACTCCGAACATTCACTCCAAACTTTTGAGTTAGACTTTAAACGATGTCATACATTCTGTTACACTTGTTTTTTTATAAAATGATGCAGTCTATTCTGTTATGAACTAACCGTTGGTTAAGTTACATGTGTACAGGTCCCTCCTATTTTTAAGGAAAATATGGTCGTTGGAAAAGAGGCCGACCATGCCTATAAATAGGAGCTGATTTGAAAGAGCTCTACACTGAAATGCTGACTGATCTTCGACTCATGTGATTACATGATTGAAGTGATTTCTAGAGAGAGAGTGTAACACCCCAAGATTTCATAGTGTGTTATTTCTTCAAAATAATTTAATAACTTGCACTACACGCAACACCGAGTTCAATTGCACCATGACTTACCAAAAAAAAAGCCATTAAAAGAGGTCATGAATAGTATTAACTAAATTTTAAACTTTATATAATCCTTATAATTTTAGAATCCATATTATGAGTTTCTTAGTCATAATGCAAGAACAGATTCATTTTCAGTATTGCACTTTTATCAACTTTTGATAGAGAAACCTTTTTAAATACAATATTTTAAACTTTTTGACTAAATGGAGACATCAAAAAATTTAAAATGTAACACCCCAAACTTCCACGGTACGTTTCCCTTCGAATAATCGATAGCGTGTGTTGTACGCAACCTCGAGTTCTAACACACACCACAACTAATTAAACTAGCCATTGTGAATAGTAATACCTACTTTTTGAAATCATATATATTTTATATTTCAAAATGGACTTCATTTTTGGATTCGGAATATTGAAATTAGCCTAGGGTGAAATTTTGGTACTTTTCGGATAACTTTTATATTTTGATGAATAGTGAAAATTACTAAATTTTAATTAAAAACAACTTTTTTAATCAAAATAATTAATAGTGATAAATTGTGAATTTGAGTGGTTTTAAAGTATATTTAGAATATATTTTTACCATTTAATATAATGTTGGTCATTGGACATAATTTTACAATTAAACCGAACATAAACAAGTGTCAATCTTTTTATAGTTATTATCTCTTAAAAACACGCTTTTTGTTTTAACAGCGGGAATTAATTTTAAATTAATTTCTTCCACTTATGTGTTTTGAATTTAGGAAAATGGATTCCATATTTGGAATCAGGATGTTCAAATTGTGTAAATAGGTAACTTTTATTTTTAGACATTTTGAATAGTTACTGTGGTAAATATTTTATTTACCATGGTTAAAGGGTAAATCCGGTAAATAAGGGTTAAAATATAATATTATAATAATACAAAATTACCCTAAAACGTGTCCTAACCTTATTGGTGGACACATACCCGACCATGGGCATCCTTGGGTCAATTTGGGGACCCCTTGGAGCCACTTGTATGTGGTAGGGACACATTATATTAATAAAGTTAAAATAAAAATAAAAATGGCATAAGCTTACATCTTTTAGAAGAACAATTTTTACATAGGGTTATACATGTTGGATTTTCGATTATAAATATTCATTAGGAAGCTAAAAAGATTTCATACATGATGATATTTTATTTATAATTTTTAGACATCAAATAAGTTAAATTATTAATGACACAATAATGATGAAATGTTTACCTCATTAATAAATCATTGAAATAAATAATATTATAATGATTAAAATATTATCTAAAACCTGTCCAATTATTATTGGTTGATGTTATTTAGAATATGAGTCATCTTATCTTCGACCTCAATGATTTTTTGACCATTATAAACCGAATATAATTATATTATAAAGTAATACTTTCACTCTTTCCTAAAGAGCCCCTCCTCTCCCTTATAAAAGGAGACCACTTCTACTCATTCCTCACACCTCTCAAGCCACTTGGCTCGTCCAAAATCTTCCCAACTAAGCTCCCCACATCCCTCTCCTCCTCCTTGAAGCTTCCCCTTAGGCAGAAAGCATTTCAACAAGTCCTTTGGTTCTAACCAAAGTGAGTTACCTAAATTAAAGGTAACGATTTCTCTTAAATTATTTTCATTTATTTTGCTTCTCCAACCCCCAAACTCTTTTTATTTCCTTTCTTTTGTAACAACACCAGTATCCTCAATATACTAGGATGTTGTTATAATATGGATTCAAACTACACATACACACAACTCCATCTAATGGATGATGAACATAATGTTTCTGTGGATGGCAAACTAACGCCTCACGAAACGATGATTGTTCAAATACATCTTACCGCCTCTCATGGTGGCCATTATGATGGCACTGTAATTAAATATTATATTAATGATATATATTTTATATATAAGCTTCTGTAATTCCATTTTATTTCATACCATTATTCGTTTCATGTTGTATATACATACGATAATTTCATTTGAGGAAGTGCGGACTACCGCCCCCTTAAAATGATATGACTCGTTCATACCACACATGGAACGTATAAAGGATGGTGTTAATGAACATAAGTAACATATATAAAATATTATATTATACTGGAATATTAATATACCTATGTATCATTTGGATTCGATTCTTTTAAAATAAAAATTAAATGGAAGTAGCGTTCGTGCGTACGTACGGACTACCGTCTCCACGAACGCGATGAGATTCATTCCTCATCGTATCCATTCAAGTATAATTATGATTTAATGATTTAAAAATGATGTTTAAGGACTTTATATCATTCTGGATATGAATATGATACAACAAACATGACTTATGTAACAAAACATATAAAAGAAAATGAGTAAGTTAACACACGAAACGACGATAATACTAAGATATTATCAAATCAATATTAAAAGATCATATATGATATCATATTAATGTATATGATTCTTTTATAATTTAATAACAATTATTTCACCATTATACAGGAGGTTAACCTACCCCAACCAAGGAAAAGTACAAGGTAAGGGTTTATTTCACAATCTCTTCATTATCCGAGGTTGTTTATACGTAATAATCTACTGGGATATCTTTATCATCCACATCCATGTTTCTTCGAAATGTATTTCAAAACATTTTTACTATTTACAAGAATATGGGTTAAAGTCATTTATACCCTTGTTTGACTTTTTATAAGAGGTTTATAAAGGAATCATTCCGTCGTTTTCAAAACAAGGTCCTTTTTAACCTTTTCCACAGAATTGAGGTAAGAATGTTTTTTTTAACTTATACGGCGGGTGCGGTTATTTTCCGCCGTTATAAAATCGTCGAAGCTTTCCATACAAGCTTATAAGAATATTTTCAAAGAAAATGTTTTATTTTATATGGACCTTAAATGATTTCAAAATAAAAGGAGATACTTCTTTAAAAAGAATTTTGATTTCATCTATGTCAACATCCTTTGATGGATTTTAAGATTATTTGAAGTTGATTTATTATGATACAAAACTTCTATATTGTATTGAAGGTTTTGTGATATGTTTGACTGTGGATGTGCTATTTTTATACCATTCATAGTTTATGGTGAAATTATTGACATTTCGTATTCTAGTTTTAATACGAATGTTTATGTTATGTTTAAACCTTTTCATATGGGAATGCATTGGACTTAATAAGTGACGGGTGGAGCCCGCTATAGCTCCTCGATGCATCGGTAGGTCTCATGAGACAAACTAGTGTCTTGGCACAAGGCCTTGACAAAATCTTATTTGTAGTCTTGGCACGAGGCCTTGGCTATGTGGTTATGATAGTCTGGCATTATGCATTCCAACATTATGAAAGTGGTTATTGATTTTTGCATGTGATTATTCGATTAGTAGAATATCCATGTGAATAAGTAAATGGCATTATTTCATTTTACTTTTGCCATACCATGTTGAAGTTAAAGTTTAAAAGGCTTTTGTTTTAGTAATGCATTGCCTTAAATGTTTATTCTTATTTATGAAAGTTTCCGCTATATTGTTATCCTTACTGGGCATTTGAGCTCACCCCTTTTCTATGTTTTATTTTTCCCAGGATGTGAAGAAGTAAGTTATGAATGACCTGCAGGGATTTTATGAGGGGTTAATAGTGTGGATTGTGGAAACATTATGTTGTTGTATTAGTTTTTCATTTTATGATGTAATGTAAAACTTATGAATATATCTAGTGTTTCCAAGGCTACTAAACCAATCGGTCATTCGAGATTTGATCTTTCTTGTGATCATGCCAATGTTTATGTAATTAATGCACCGACTCTGGGTAGCTGGGGTCGGGGCGTTACAGTTGGTATCAGAGGAAGTTTAGTACAAACCTTGGAAGCTAGATTTAGATAAACTCTGATTAGAGCACGTAGACCTAAGATGAACTTTGAAGATTAGTATAGAAGAACTTCCTAGAATTTTGGTATTGTAGAGATTTTGTGAGTTTTCCGAGAAATACATCCCTGTCTGGATACGAGCAGGTAGAGGCGGCTCTGGCACAGATGTACCTAGGGGTAAAACCCGAAAACACCGCTTTGAGCTAGACTCGAACGGGAACTGGTGCACGACAACGGGCCTTGCTGCACTCTTGGTTACGACACTCCCGGGGGATATGCTTAGGATAACTCTCATTTTCATTACAAATCATTATGAAGGGTTTATGAGTATATACTTCCTCAAAGAAAACATTTTTATGATTATGGATTATATCCATAAATAGTTCAATTTATGTTGAGAGTTTTATAAGTATGGGATTATGTATTTTGATTCATAAACTGATCTAGTGTATGCCATTGTTTAGAAATGGCGCCCAGTAGAAGGAATGAGAACTCCAGATATGCACATGATACAAAGAGAAGGAAGTATCATATCTTTCATGGACTTAAGCTAGAATTTATAAGAGAAATAGTCTCTCATGTATTATCATCATATGAAGAAATAATATCCTGTGTTGATAAGATATGTAAAGAGTTTACTGAGTCCTATGGCTTTGAAGGGAAACAAGAGAAGAAAAGGATAGAAGAGAGAAAGATGGATAAAGGGAAGAGGGAAAAGAATAATTTTCCCATATGTGGTAACTGTGGAAAGAAACACCCTGGAACTTGCCAGAAAGGAATGGGAGTTTGTTATAAGTGTGGAGGAAAAGGGCACAAAGTACGTGACTGCAAGGGTAAGAAAATGGTTTTAAATGTACAATGCTTAATTTGCAAAGAGTTTGGACACTACGCGAACCTATGTCCCAGTCATCAGACTATGCCGCAAATGATGTTATTGGATAATAATAAATTTATGATACTACCACAGATGAAGAGGAATGATTAGAGTTCTTACGTTGATTATGTCAATTGAGTGTTGTATAAACAATGTACTTGTTATAATAATTATGGAGTATATAAGGATTGTACTGCAGTACTATTTCATTAAGGACTTGAGATTGTGTGGAACAAAGAAAAGTGACTCAATAGCAGGATAAATTTTTGGAAAATATATGGTTGAGAGAATGATAAATCATAATATAGTTCTGATACTGAGGTGGTGATTTTGGAATAATATGTGATTATTTGGATAAATTATATTGGATATTCTTGACTACCTTGGAACTGATTAATGATTTGTACATTCCATCATTGTTGGAGTTTAAAACATTTTTGGATTAATGAAGTATATCCAGCATTCTATATGGAATAAGGGAGCATGAATGTAATCAATAAGGAATATGGTAATACATGATGAAGGTATTCATATGCTATTACGGGGTAAAAAGGATCTATATTATGTTTACCTTCCTTATAAATGTTGGACTGTGAGTTTGGACAGAAGTATTTTGGATAGTTCTAGTTTGGATTATTTTGGATTGCCATAAAAGGACAACCCGGAGGTCGGGCGGCAACCCGTCGCGTCCGGCAAGGCTGCGAGACTTGAACCCGCAACCGAAGGGCGACAAGGGTGTATCACCTACCACTGGACCTTGAGATGTCCTGGATTAAATAATGTAGTTTTTATTAAAAGATCATGTAGATGAATTATAAATTCGTTTATTTTAGAACCCTATACGAATAGTGTAAATAGAATTTTTTTTTACATTCTATTATCTTTTAGAGTGAAATATGAGTTTGTGGTAGAAATTTATTAATGGATAAAACTCTAATTATAAAGTAAGTATATCTCCTTATGATCTTAGCCAATCTCATAAATAAATTCCTCAATATTAAGAAAAGAAACTTTGAACAAAAATGTTTTCCTAGATGGTACCTTAAATCATCACTAATTTTTGGCTTTGGGATTGTTGGCCTTTTTATAGCCATGTTCTCTACCACTCTCCATCAGATAATTGATGGTTAGATTTTTCTTCCATATCCATATTTTACTACATGGAACCCTAGTATGTGTTATTTTCGGTAATCTTCATACTTTCGACTCTTTATTTTAAATAGAGGCCTCATTAATTCATTTTTCGATGTGGGATTTCAACTAGGATACTTTGAAACGTCAAAAATATGTTATCCTAATACCCTATGTTTTGTTGAACCGATGGTATTTCAATTCATCATAGATTGATGAATTTAAGGACCTCAATTTTATACTTGTTTGTGATTGATGACCTCAATCACTACCTATAAATATTTACGTTTTTCCTCCGATTATATGTCTCCAATTTCCAGCAATGTTCTCCTAATCGAGATCATAATTTGGTGGTGACCCTTTGATTTCTCTTTTCCTCATATTAAGACTAAATTTTAGTAACCCAATTTCCGATGTGGGTTTTCCCACAAATATATTTTCTACTTTCAACCTTTTATTTTCGAAGAACAATTTCAAATTGTGAGGACGCAATTTATTGAAGGAGGGGAGAATGTAACACCCCAAGATTTCATAGTGTGTTATTTCTTCAAAATAATTTAATAACTTTCACTACACGCAACACCGAGTTCAATTGCACCATGACTTACCAAAAAAAAAGCCATTAAAAGAGGTCATGAATAGTTTTAACTAAATTTTAAACTTTATATAATCCTTATAATTTTAGAATCCATATTATGAGTTTCTTAGTCATAATGCAAGAACAGATTCATTTTCAGTATTGCACTTTTATCAACTTTTGATAGAGAAACCTTTTTAAATACAATATTTTAAACTTTTTGACTAAATGGAGACATCAAAGAATTTAAAATGTAACACCCCAAACTTCCACGGAACGTTTCCCTTCGAATAATCGATAGCGTGTGTTGTACGCAACCTCGAGTTCTAACACACACCACAACTAATTAAACTAGCCGTTGTGAATAGTAATACCTACTTTTTGAAATCATATATATTTTATATTTCAATATGGACTTCATTTTTGGATTCGGAATATTGAAATTAGCCTAGGGTGAAATTTTGGTACTTTTCGGATAACTTTTATATTTTGATGAATAGTGAAAATTACTAAATTTTAATTAAAAACAACTTTTTTAATCAAAATAATTAATAGTGATAAATTGTGAATTTGAGTGGTTTTAAATTATATTTAGAATATATTGTTACCATTTAATATAATGTTGGTCATTGGACATAATTTTACAATTAAACCGAACATAAACAAGTGTCAATCTTTTTATAGTTATTATCTCTTAAAAACACGCTTTTTGTTTTGACAGCGGGAATTAATTTTAAATTAATTTCTGCCACTTCTGTGTTTTGAATTTAGGAAAATGTATTCCATATTAGGAATCAGGATGTTCAAATTGTGTAAATAGGTAACTTTTATTTTTAGACATTTTGAATAGTTACTGTGGTAAATATTTTATTTATCATGGTTAAAGGGTAAATCCGGTAAATAAGGGTTAAAAAATAATATTATAATAATACAAAATTACCCTAAAACGTGTCCTAACCTTATTTGTGGACACATACTCGACCATGGGCATCCTTGGGTCAATTTGGGGACCCCTTGGAGCCACTTGTATGTGGTAGGGACACATTATATTAATAAAGTTAAAATAAAAATAAAAATGGCATAAGCTTACATCTTTTAGAAGAACAATTTTTACATAGGGTTATACATGTTGTATTTTCGATTATAAATATTCATTAGAAAGCTAAAAAGATTTCCTACATGAGGATATTTTATTTATAATTTTTAGACATCAAATAAGTTAAATTATTAATGACACAATAATGATGCAATGTTTACCTCATTAATAAATCATTGAAATAAATAATATTATAATGATTAAAATATTATCTAAAACCTGTCCAATTATTATTGGTTGATGTTATTTAGAATATGAGTCATCTTATATTCGACCTCAATGATTTTTGGACCATTATAAACCGAATATAATTATATTATAAAGTAATACTTTCACTCTTTCCTAAAGAGCCCCTCCTCTCCCTTATAAAAGGAGACCACTTCTACTCATTCCTCACACCTCTCAAGCCACTTGGCTCGTCCAAAATCTGCCCAACTAAGCTCCCCACATCCCTCTCCTCCTCCTTGAAGCTTTCCCTTAGGCAGAAAGCATTTCAACAAGTCCTTTGGTTCTAACCAAAGTGAGTTACCTACATTAAAGGTAACGATTTCTCTTAAATTATTTTCATTTATTTTGCTTCTCCAACCCCCAAACTCTTTTTATTTCCTTTCTTTTGAAACAAAACCAGTATCCTCAATATACTAGGATGTTGTTATAATATGGATTCAAACTACACATACACACAACTCTATCTAATGGATGATGAACATAATGTTTCTGTGGATGGCAAACTAACGCCTCACGAAACGATGATTGTTCAAATACATCTTACCGCCTCTCATGGTGGCCATTATGATGGAACTGTAATTAAATATGATATTAATGATATATATTTTATATATAAGCTTCTGTAATTCCATTTTATTTCATACCATTATTCGTTTCATGTTGTATATACATACGATAATTTCATTTGAGGAAGTGCGGACTACCGCCCCCTTAAAATGATATGACTCGTTCATACCACACATGGAACGTATAAAGGATGGTGTTAATGAACATAAGTAACATATATAAAATATTATATTATACTGGAATATTAATATACCTATGTATCATTTGGATTCGATTCTTTTAAAATAAAAATTAAATGGAAGTAGCGTTCGTGCGTACGTACGGACTACCGTCTCCACGAACGCGATGAGATTCATTCCTCATCGTATCCATTCAAGTATAATTATCATTTAATGATTTAAAAATGATGTTTAAGGACTTTATATCATTCTGGATATGAATAAGATACAACAAACATGACTTATGTAACAAAACATATAAAAGAAAATGAGTATGTTAACACACGAAACGACGATAATACTAAGATATTATCAAATAAATATTAAAAGATCATATATGATATCATATTAATGTATATGATTCTTTTATAATTTAATAACAATTATTTCACCATTATACAGGAGGTTAACCTACCCCAACCAAGGAAAAGTACAAGGTAAGGGTTTATTTCACAATCTCTTCATTATCCGAGGTTGTTTATACGTAATAATCTACTGGGATATCTTTATCATCCACATCCATGTTTCTTCGAAATGTATTTCAAAACATTTTTACTATTTACAAGAATATGGGTTAAAGTCATTTATACCCTTGTTTGACTTTTTATAAGAGGTTTATAAAGGAATCTTTCCGTCGTTTTCAAAACAAGGTCCTTTTTAACCTTTTCGACAGAATTGAGGTAAGAATGTTTTTTTAACTTATACGGCGGGTGCGGTTATTTTCCGCCGTTATAAAATCGTCGAAGCTTTCCATACAAGCTTATAAGAATATTTTCAAAGAAAATGTTTTATTTTATATGGACCTTAAATGATTTCAAAATAAAAGGAGATACTTCTTTAAAAAGAATTTTGATTTCATCTATGTCAACATCCTTTGATGGATTTTAAGATTATTTGAAGTTGATTTATTATGATACAAAACTTCTATATTGTATTGAAGGTTTTGTGATATGTTTGACTGTGGATGTGCTATTTTTATACCATTCATAGTTTATGGTGAAATTATTGACATTTCGTATGCTAGTTTTAATACGAATGTTTATGTTATGTTTAAACCTTTTCATATGGGAATGCATTGGACTTAATAAGTGACGGGTGGAGCCCGCTATAGCTCCTCCATGCATCGGTAGGTCTCATGAGACAAACTAGTGTCTTGGCACAAGGCCTTGACAAAATCTTATTTGTAGTCTTGGCATGAGGCCTTGGCTATGTGGTTATGATAGTCTGGCATTATGCATTCCAACATTATGAAAGTGGTTATTGATTTTTTCATGTGATTATTCGATTAGTAGAATATCCATGTGAATAAGTAAATGGAATTATTTCATTTTACTTTTGCCATACCATGTTGAAGTTAAAGTTTAAAAGGCTTTTGTTTTAGTAATGCATTGCCTTAAATGTTTATTCTTATTTATGAAAGTTTCCGCTATATTGTTATCCTTACTGGGCATTTGAGCTCACCCCTTTTCTATGTTTTATTTTTCCCAGGATGTGAAGATGTAAGTTATGAATGACCTGCAGGGATTTTATGAGGGTTTAATAGTGTGGATTGTGGAAACATTATGTTGTTGTATTAGTTTTTCATTTTATGATGTAATGTAAAACTTATGAATATATCTAGTGTTTCCAAGGCTACTAAACCAATCGGTCTTTCGAGATTTGATCTTTCTTGTGATCATGCCAATGTTTATGTAATTAATGCACCGACTCTGGGTAGCTGTGGTCGGGGCGTTACAGAGAGTCTCTTATTCAATCTCAATGATTCGTGCCACTCCGAATGTTGGTGATTACATTCGAGGACTTCGGGGGATAGGAAGACAGAGGTTTCCAACACCTTGAAGTTTAGAGCTTCTGTGCTGAGGAAAACAGAGGTTGCCAACTACCTTGAAGTTGATGGCTTGAGGGGATAGAAAGACAGAGACTCGTATCAAGGGCTTACCCTAGTGTGGGTAAGACCGACTTTCTTGAAAGTATAAATCAAGGGACCTTTATCCAAGGTTGTTTGATACCCTTCTATTTGGGTTAAAATACATATATCTTGTTACTTGTAGTTTTACTACTTGTTTGATTCCTCTGCATTTTGTATTATAAGGAATTTATAACGTTCTAATACTTTTTTACTTGTACTCTATTTCTTTTAGATTCTATACGCTTTAAGGTATAATCTCATATTGTAATCTTTTGTTAAGTTTCAATTTCCGGAACCATACTTCAGGAACCTACTTTCGGTATCTCTTTCCAGTTTTAAGAAAGTTCATAGGACTTGAAGTTTATAACTTCATTCCTTATTCCATGTTTTTTTTGGTGTTAGAGGTGTTGTGGATTTGCATAGTTTAACTTTTTTAACCATAGCCCTTTCCTTTTCTTAAGGAAAACATAGTTATTCATAACTAACATTAAAGGTTCCAATGAAATTTTTAAAGTATACAATTCACCCCCCTCTTGTAAATTGAGCATCTACATCCTTATTTTGATCCTACAATTGGTATCCGAGGTTGGAATCCTCATTCTCTATACCAATCCTACAATTGGTATCAGAGAAGGTCTCTGAAATACTTATACTCATGTATTTGTTTTTCTTGTTTGAACTTTATCATTCCAAACTTTGTCATCCCAAACATTGTTATTCCGAAATTTCCAATTCCGAACTTTGTGATTCGGAACTTTTTCTACTAACAAGATTGTGTGCCGAAGGTTTTTAAGTATATCAGGAATTATTGTTGGTTCTATTGATAATATGAATCCTAAAAGACCATCAATCGTTGATGGTAATGAATATTAGTATTGTAGAGATCGAATGAAGGCTTTTGTTATCAATACTGGAGTGGACAACTTTTTATGCTTACTGGTGATTATAAAATTCCTGATAAGTAAGTTAGAACTTTCACTAACTAGGAAAAGCACGAGTATCAACTCAAATATAAGGTATGCAATAATCTACTTTGTTCAATTACTTGAAATATATATAGTCAAATTTCTTCTTGTGAAGCAGCTATTTGTATCTGGAAGAAGTTAGAGGTTACAAACTTTGGAACTTTTAAAGTGATTGAGACTAAGAGAGCTATGCTTAGATCTGAATATCATGGCATCAATTTTCCGTATGGTGAACCAATTTGTAAATTTCAATAGAGATTTATGACTATCGTCAACAGCCTACAGTCTATGGGAGAAAAAGGTTTAGATGATGAAGCAATTGTGGATAAGATAATTGATATTATGCCCAATGAGTGGGGATCCAAAAGAACATCTATAGATGAGAAGAGGAAGGTCACTCAAATTTCTCTTGATGAGTTATTTGGAACTCTTCTCCAACATGAAACAAGAATGAAGAGAGATGTTGACAACATCAAAAAGAAAAATAGAAATATTATTGTTTCTTTTACAACAACATCAAATCAGATGAAAGCTAAGACTCCTGAGAGAGTAACCAGTTCCATGTCTAAGAAAGTTATTTTCCAATCCGAATCTAGTGAGAGTGATGTTTCTGAAAGTGAGTTAGAAAATCTTGCTAGAAGGATGAAAAAGATAGTTGGCCAGAGAAATTTATAATCCAAGTATAAGAAAAAGGAAAGGAAAGATAGGAAAGATGGAGAAGTTACTTTTTATGAATGCAAGAGAGCTGGACATATTAGACCAGATTTCCCTATGCATAAAAATAAAGAAAGGAAAGAAAGGCATTCAGACAGGAATAGAAAGATGTATTATAAATCCAAAGCTAAGAAAGATTTGAAAGCTAATGATACCTGGAGTTCTAGTGGTGGTGACTCTTCAGATGAATCTTCTGATTACGAATCTTCAGGACAAGAGAATCTTGGTCTTATAGCCATATTACCTATTGATAATCATTGTTTTAAGGCTAAGGTACGAAATGCTGATTCATTGACCAATGTTTCTTTAAATTCTAATGATAGTAAGTATTATAACTCTTCTGATGAAAAATCCTCTTCTGATGAAGAAAATACTTTACCTACCTATGAAGAAGTCTCTAGGTTTACTGGACATCTTGAAATTGATAATTCCAAACTCAATAAGAAACTTGATAAGTAAAACTCTAGGAATTCAATTCTTACAAAAGAGATATCAGATATTTCTAAAGATCTTGATAGAAAAAATGCTGATTTTGAAAGTATTTCAAAAAATCATGAGGAAGTATCTTCAGAGAAGAACAAACTTACTAAAGAATTAGAAAAACTAATTTCTAAGAAAAATGTTTTCGAGCCTAGCTCTAGTTCTAAAACTAATTATTTTGAGTATAAAAACATGGTTATAAAACTCATGTCCGAAATTTTTTTCTTAAAGAAGTTTTTATCAAACTTTACCCATGGTAAAGAAAATTTTGATAAAATGTATTCCCAAGTACGACCTTTAAGAAATAAATTCGGATTTGGTTATACCCATGAAAAACCAATTTTTAGTAACAATTATTTTGTTCCTCAATGTGCCCCATTTTGTACTAAGTATCAATGTGGTGGTCACTGGGAAAAGAATTTTTCCTTAAACAAAACCCAATCTATAGGATTTCACAAAACTTTCTTTTCTAAGAAGATGTGGGTTCCTAAAATTTTGTTCTCTGGTAATCTCGGATCCAAAAAAAGTTTGGATTCTGAAAGTCTAATTCTCTTCTTGATTTCAGTAAAATAGAGTACCAGCAACAATACTAAAGATAACCAAGACTATCCTACTTCAAGGTTTTTGGTTGCAAAGTATTCATTCTGAATACTAAAGATAACCTACATAAATTCTCACCAAAATCTGATGAAGGAATTTTCTTAGGTTATTCCAAAACTTCTAAGGCTTATAGAGTTTTTAATAAAAATACTTGTACTATTGAAGAAACAGTACATGTAAAATATGATGAGACCGATCCTTTTGTTTTTAAACCATCCAATCCTACATCCTCATATGTGTTTTCAAAAACTGATTATCATCCTTTGATAGAAGTACCTTCTGATAAGGATAATTTTCAAGAAGATAATTCTGAAACATTTACCCCGGAAGACTTTCTATCCTATGTTGATGAACAGGCTTTCCAAAACCCAAATCAGGTGTTTCTTAAGAATCATCCTAGTGATAGTATAATTGGTGATGTAAATCAACCAGTAAGGACTAGAAGTTACTTAAGAAATGATGTAGAACATATAGCGTTACTTTCCCAATTAGAACCTAGAAGCACTGATGAATCATTATGCGATGATGATTGGATCAAACAATGCAAGAAGAACTAAATGAATTCAAATGGAATAAAGTCTGGAACTTGGTCGAAAGACCAAAGGAATCTTCTGTTATTGGAGTAAAGTGGGTCTTCAGAAACAAATGTCATGAAAATGGAGTCATAGTAATAAAAAAGCTAGATTTTTTGCTAAAGGCTATAATCAGCAAGAGGGAATAGACTAAGAAGAAACCTATGCTCCAGTAGCCAAACTTGAATCTATCCGTATTCTACTTGCCTTTGCCGCATTCTTCAAATATAGACTTTTTCAAATGGATGTGAAATGTGCTTTTCTTAACGGTTATGTTCATGAGGAAGTTTTTGTTGAACAACCTCCTAGCGTTGAAGATACAAAAATCCTGATTATGTTTTTAGGCTTACCAAATCTCCGTATGGTCATAAACAAGCCCCACGAGCATGGGATGATAGACTCACTGGATTTTTTCTTCAAAATAACTATGTTAAGGGAAATGAATATCCCACCTTTTTTATAAAGAATCATAAGAAAAATGTTTTGAATGTTCAAATTTATGTTGATGACATCATATTTGGTTCAACTCATCAATCTTTGACCGACTCTTTTTCAATTCTAATGAAATATGAGTTTGAAAATAGTATGATGGGTGAGTTAACTTTTTTCCTTGGTTTTCAAATTTCTCAAAAACTAGAAGGAACCTACATATATCAACCTATGTATATTAAAAATCTTCTTAAAAAGTGTGGTTATGACAACAATATGAGTATAAGTACTCCCATTGGTACCTCAAACTCTTTAGATATTGATGAAGCTGGTAAACCAGTAAATCAAAAATCTTTTAGAGGTATGATAGGAAGTTTACTTTAGATAACAGCTAGTCGACCAGACATAATGTTTGCAGTATGCTTATGTGCATGATATCAATCCAATCCTAAGGAATCTCACTTAAAGGCAGTAAAAAGATTTTTTTGCTACCTTAAGGGAACCATGGATCTAGGATTATTTTATACTTCTGGAAATTATTTTGTTCTAATAATATTTTCTGATGATGACTTTGGTGGATATAGAATGGATAGAAAGAGTACATCTAGAACTTGTCTTTTGTTAGGAGATTCATTAGTTTCTTGGTCCTGCAAGAAGCAACATTCTGTAGCAGTCTCCACTGCGGAAGCTGAATATATAGCAGCTGGATGTTGTTGTGCTCTAGTATTGTGGATGCAACACACACTCACAGACTATGGCATGAGTTTTACTAAAACTCAAATTTTGGGTGATAACACAAGTGCCATTTCCCATAGTAAGAACCCAGCACATCACTCTCGTGTAAAACACATAGATATTAGGCATCACTTTCTTTGGGATCACACACAAAAAGTATATATTATTCTTCATTTTATCGGAAAGCATGATCAACATGCTTATATTTTCAAAAAATCTATGCCTTCTGATAGATTTCAATACATTAAACAGAAGATAGGAATTATAACTGTAAGGTAATCCTTCTTAATTGACATTCTATTGAAAAGCCTCCTTACAATAATAAACTCCTTTTCATAGGGGGAGAACATTTTATTGTTAGAGTAACTAAGTTTTTCAATGTTTGTTTTCAATCTTTTAGGAACTAAAATTCAGTAATGGTAATTTTCGGAACTAAAATTTTCCAGAATGGATATTTTCCTATAGAAAACTTCTGGAATGGAAATTTTTATATTGAAAACTTCCGGAATGAAAATTTCATACTGGTATTTCCATAACAATATTTTTGTACCAAGACTTTCATAATGAGATTTTTGTTTTTCAATTTCATATAATGAATTTTTCATCCTGAGTTTTCCATACTGAGATTGTTTTTTCATAGTTTTTTTTAGAATGTTACACATTACGAATAATCCTCCTAAGCCAATCCGAAAGGTACGATTTCCTAACTTAATGATTTCTTAATCATACTTTACCTGCTGTTTTTTTGGATTACAGTTTTGTTAAATCATTGTTTTAATAAAAACCTCAAAATATCGGATTCACGTTTTCTAGAGAGTTGGGTTTCAACCATCAGATCTGATCTCATCTTGTTACAACTGTTCGATCAATTGAAGAAGTTGAACCATCTTCTCACTGCCTATATAAAGGGGACCCCAAATAGTTTTCCCACATCGGTTTTCAAGCTCCAGCGTCTTGATGCTCAGCCTCTCCATTTTAAATCCATTTTGAACTTCATCTTTCTCCGTTCTGAACTTCTCAGAGTTCTTCTGATCCGAATGACTGTGGATGTAGCTTCTCAAGACATGTCTTCCTCTAAGCCGATTTCGAAGTGGTTAGTTTATAGAGAAAGGTTGGTTCATCCTTATTTCATCAACAAATATGATTCTCTCATATCCAAGAATATTAAGATTAATGGATGGGAAGATGTTGCAATGTCAATGCTCAGGAATCAAGATGATGTTTATTCGGATTTACTTATAGAATTCTATGAGACAGTTTCCTTCTATATGGAAGATGGCAAGGAGAAGTTGTCGTTTAAGTATTATACAAGACTTATAAACATTCTTAGGTGAAGGAAGCTAGCTTGGTAGGGCTGAACAATAAAGGAGAAGCTGAATTCATATATCATGTGTTTCCGGATTCAAAGGGAAGCTTCGACAAGGAAATGGCTTTGGAGAGTCTCGGACTGTCATATGATAAGGCTCTGAAGATTTCTTCTAAGTCTACAAATTTCCGGATTCTAGAGTTATGAGTACAAGGCCTTATCGTACCGAGAAAGGGTGACAAAGATAGTTTGAAGAAGAGTGAGATCTACATCCTAGATTTTTTGATAAATCTAAGGAAGTTTAATCTGCTGAAACAAATTCTTATTACTCTTGAGAATGTTAAGAAAGGGAATCTGAGAGCTCATATCATAATGTATCCATCAATAATATAAAAGTTTATAGTTCGGTTCCTTGAGTCTTTCAAAGAGGCTTGCAAGTCAAAGCCAAGAGTTTGCAAGATTATGTTGGTGGGTGATGGTACACTTAAAAGGATGGATGTAGCCTTCGTCCGAAAGAATGGACAGTTTATTGATTTACCTGCTCAAGAAAAAGTAGTTCCGAAAGTTGCTGATCAAGAATCATCTAAGCCAGTGAGGAAGAGAAAGTTGAAAGAAGTTGAAGTTGATGCAGAGAATCTCAAATCTATGGAAATTCATTCTACACCCCCTAAACCGAAGAAGAAGAAAGCTTACCCTGATGAGGTAGTTTCTAAATGGAGGGAAATCAAAGAAAAGAGAGTGCAAGGGGAGCCTCAGTTTCGCTTGGATCCTGCGGAGGCTATGACCTTGAAGGAATGAAATGTGGGTGAGCTAGAAAAACATGTGAATGAAAAGAATCTTAAGGAGAAGCTGTCTGATGCTGAGGTAGCTAAGGCTTTGTTGAAGTTCAATGAGATGGTTTCAGCAAACATTCTTGTTCCGAGATCTTTTTCTCTGGAATCTCTACCTGAGACTCCAGGAAGAAACTTTTTTGCTTTAGAAGAGGCAGTAGGTAAGCCTACTGAGGAAGTAGAGTAGATAGAGCAAGTGGAAGAAGAAGAAGCTGCTGCTGAAGGAAGTGGGGAAACCGAAGATGTTTTAAAGAAAGTAGATGATTATAAGGGGAAACCTTCAGAATATTTGTCACTCCGAACCTCAGAAGATGAGTCTTATAATTTAGTCACTCCAGTGATGGATGAGGCGAAATGAGAAGTATAAGTAGCTTATCATGCAGAAAAAGAAAAACTTCTACATGATATTGCTCAAATGGATAATGTAGAGGGAGGTGCTCAGAAAGTTGCTGATGAGGAAGACAATGTTGTTCAAGTATCTGACAGTGAAAAGAGAACTCCAGAACAAGACTCAATTCCGAAATAGGACAAGGGAAAGCAACTTGTTGTTGATACCCCGAGCTCTGTGGTAGTAAATAGAAGGGAATTTGGTGAATCTTCTAATAAGAAGGTTGAGCATTTTGAAGAATAAGATTCTCCAAGAAAAGTTTTAGATTCGGAGTCATCTTCGTTGGGGCATGACTTTGTTGTTCAGTATTTAAAGAAGTTGGTAGGTACTATTCTGACTTTCTCAAGTACTGATTCAAGATGCTGGATGCTCCAACATGATTTGAATCAGAAAATAGTCTTCGTATCTATGGTTATGGAAAAGTGGGTTGAGATAGAGGCTCAGTTCAAAACATTCTTTGTCGGCTATGAAGCCCACAAAATATCATGCAAGAGGATGACTAGTTGGTCGAGGAAGACTGTGGAAGAGATGAGGATCTTTGATGAATTCCAAGACAATGTGAAGGATGCCTTTGAGACATAAGATAGGGAGATAAATGAACTTACTTCATCCTTTGAGGAAAAGTTAATAGATGAAAAGAACTTACAGATTCAAGAAGTCAGAGATCTGAATGGGAAGCTAAATTCTGTTTCTCAAAATTGGAAGTCTGAAAGGGATCATCGGATTGAGTTTCAAGAGAAATTGAAAGCTGAGGAAGAAAAGTTTAAAGCTCAGGAAGAAAATCTTAAAACCCAGGAAGAAAAGATTGAAGCTCAAAGTGCAAGAATTTTTGTGTTAGAGAAGCAAGCCGAGGAAGACCATAAGGACTTTAATAAGATAAAGACTATCCTTAAGGGTCTCATGGAGAAGGAAAAAGATCCAAAATAGACAGATCCGATCTTTTTTTGTATCTAAACTTCTTTGTTGATGAGATTTCAAACTTAATGAAAATTGTGCTTGCTCGTTTCTTTTGTTGTCAATACTAATTTTTTCAGGTACTTTGTTATATTATCCATTCCCTTGAATTCATTTTGAAAATCATAAAGGAGGAGAAGGAAAAGAACCATAAAAAAGGGAAAAAGAATCTTAACAAATGATGATAAAGAAAACAAACTCTAATAGAGTTTATCTGAGGGGGAGTTTTTCATTAAAGAAGACTTTCTTATTCTTAATGAAATATCATTCCGGAAATCTAGAATATGATTCTTAGTGTTTCAAAGCCTAAGGGGGAGTTAGTCGTAATCATCAACATCCATAATCCAAGGGAGATAAACCTTAATGTTTTCATTCTTCTTCGACTTTTTTTTCATAGGGATGTTTGTGCTTTCCAAAAACAGGGAGATTGTTGAGTTAATAAGGTTTTCCTTATGACTTTTCCATTCCTTCTTATTTTGAAAATCACAAACACATTTCTTTAATAAAATCACTATTATAAGGGAAATTTCTTTTATAATGAAAATTTCTTTTATAAAGAAAAATCTATTTTGTAAGAAAAATTATCCTTATCATATTTTCATCCATTTTTTTCTTAAGTATAAGATTCAGATTCATTTCTATATTCTAGGAATTGTTTGAAACTTTGATACAATGTATTTTGTTTTTGGATCCGAATTCTGGATAAAACTGTAATAATGTTTCACTCTGAAATCCAGATGAGAACTGTGATAAAGTTTCATTCCGAATTCCGGATACGAACTCTGATTAAGTTCTACTCCGAATTCAGGATACGAATCCTTATGAAGTTCGACATAGAAATCTCATTAAGAATTATAATGAAGAATTCTCATTACGAATTCTGATAATGGATTCTCATTAATATTTCTGATGACGAATTCTCATTACGAATTCTGATGGTGAATTCTCATTCCGAATTCTGGATACAAATTCTCATTAAGAATTCTGATGATGAATTCTCATTATGAATTCTGATGATGAATTCTCATTACAAATTCTCTTGATGAATTCTTATTCCGAATTCTCATTCAGAATTCTCATTCCAAATTCACCTATTAAACAGAATCTGATCATCTTTGTTTTATACACTCCGAATTTATTTAGACTCCAAAAAAATATATTTTTTACACTCTAAACATTCACTCCAAACTTTTGAGTTAGACATTAAAAGATGTCGTACATTCTGTTGCACTTGTTTTGTTATAAAACGATGTTGTCTATTCTGTTATGAACTAACCGTTGGTTATGTTACATGTGTACAAGTCCCTCCAATTTTTAAGGAAAATATGTCCATTGGAAAACAGGACGACCTTGCCTATAAATAGGAGCTCATTTGAAAGTGCTATACACTAAAATGTTGACTGATCTTAGACTCATGTGATTACATTCTTGAATTGATTTCTAGAGAGAGAGGCTCTTATTAACTCCCAATGCTTCGTGCGACTCCGAATGTTGGTGATTATATTCATGGACTTCCGGGGATAAAAAGACAGAGGTTTCCAAAACCTTGAAGTTGAGGTCTTCCTTGCTGAGGAAGACAGAGGTTGCCAACTACCTTGAAGTGGAGGGCTTGCGGGGATATCAAGACGGAGACTTCGATCTTCATATTGAGGGCTTACCCTAGTGTGGGTAAGATATACTTGCATGATAGTATAAATCAAGGGACCTTTATCCAAGGTTGTTTGATACCCTTATCTTTGGGTTAAAAGACTTATATCTTGTTACTTGTAGTTTTACTACTTGTTTGATTCCACTGCATTTTTTATTATAAGGAAAGTATAACTTTATTATACTTCCTTACTTGTACTCTGTTTCTTTTAGATTCTATACGCTTTAAGGTAGATTCTCATATTGTAATATTTTGTTATGTTTCAATTTCTGGAACCATACTTTCAGAACCTACTTTCGGAATCTCTTTCCAGTTTTAAGAAAGTTCATAGGACTTGAAGTTTATAACATTATTCCTTATTCCATGTTTACTTTTGGTGTTAGAGGTGTTGTGAATTTTCTTAGTTTAAATTTGTTAAACAAACCCATTTCCTTTGCATAAGGAAAACATAATTATTCATAACTAACCTTAAAGGTTACAAAGGAATTTTTTAAGTATACAATTCACCCCCCTCTTGTTAATTGAGTATCTACATCATTATTTGATCCAACAATATAAACATTTAAAAACCTTGGATGAGCATAAAAAACATTAGTATGGGATATAAAAATAATGAATATTCAATTCATTTGACAATCATTAAAACACATGGAAATAATTTATTTAAACGTTAAATGTTTACCCCAAAATTATAAATATCATCTTATAATAAATCTCATTTATTTTGCCATTTTAAAAAAGATAATTTCTATAAAAGATCATTAATAGACGTAGTATATTCTAGTAGGTACCTTGGGACACAATGACATTGAATCCTTGTAAAAACATTACATAACCTAAATAGATTTTAATAACTGTATGACCAACTTACCATTTCATTTTTTAGGGAATTTAAAACAAAACTAATCCATTGGAGAAATATCATGGTGCACTCATCCGTTAATATATATTTGAATCATCTGAGGCTATCTTGAAATACTGTTGATTAATAATATCCAATAACCACAACATGGAACTAAAAATTTCATCATTAGAAAATTATTTTAATCTCATAAAAAAATAATATTATGTTTTTAAAATACAATTTTCATATGAAATAACCATTTAAAAAACATTTTTGAAAAACGTTTTCAATAAAAAATAATAATTAAATAAATATTTTTTCCCATTAAAAAAACATGAAAAATTTCAATGCAAGCCAGAAATAAAATAACGATCACAACAGTAAAATTAATTATTGATATGTATGTTAAGAATATAACATATATTTATGTTTGTAAAAAATTTACTTATAAAAAAATAATAAAATGATTCAGTTTGAAATAATTTGAATGAAATTAATAATAGATAGAAAATATAGTTATAAAAAATATATACAAATAAAAATATATTATAATATATTAAATATCAACATGGAGAAAAATAATTGACAATTATATTTTTAAAAATTCAACGTGTCTAAAACCAATTTTAACATTCAAATCATAAGCCCCATGAAATAATTACAATTTACAAAACATTAAAAAATAAGACAAAAGATACAATAAGGATATTGAATAACAAAAGGGTTTTACAAACTCCTTATAAAAGAATAAATGTTCAAATCATCAAAATATGTCTCAATGAAAATAGATTGAGATGAAATCTCTTACAACTCTAGTAAAATGTGAAATGAAAACCCAAATGTATTATTTATGAAATGAAACATTTAAATAATATTAATAATAAATAATACATTATATAATATTTCAAACGGTATAGTAGATACAAGATAATAAATAAGTCAGTGAAAATTGGGAAAATTATCCCACATATGTTAAAAGTGAGATAAAAATCTCCTACCTTGAGTCTGACTTATCTTGTGTGTCTTCATTTTTAAACACAATAAATTTTTAATAAATTTTTAATTTCTATAGAAACATTTTTAATATAATCATTAGTTTTATATCTCTTATTACATTTTTTTATACAAATACTTAAATAAATATGTCTACATCAGGAGTTTTGACAGTATTTATTTAATTGGTCAAAAATGAGTTATCTAGGTCAAATATGGTCAAAGTGGTCATCATGTAAACATATCAATAATAATAATAATAAAATTATTATCCAATTTATACACAAATTAATTCATTAAATCCAATCAAAAAAATATTATTAAAAAAATTAACCAACATTAAAATCATAGAGATGGTAGGTCATACATACACAAGAGTAGCGATCCCATTTTTCAATGATCATTAATGAAAGAAAAAAATTAAAATTTATATTGATATAATTGTTTTTATATCATATATAAAATATTATTTATTCATTTATACTTATATATTGATTTAATTTGATGTAAAATTAACCACCTCACTTTGAGTAGGTGGTAGACTATATGTCTACAAAGGACGTTATAACTTTTTCAGTGTGTGAAAGTGTAATGAATAAAATAATATATTATATTACAAAAAATGTAATTATTTCACTAATATAATATATATTACATTTATTTTTTATATTTTTAATTAAATATTTCTTTAATACATTCCTTTTAATGTGAGGAAGTACGACATCAATTTGAGGAGGCTGTATTCCACATGTCCACAAAGAACATTACCATATTTACATAAAATTGAATTAATGAAGATTTATGCATATTAAAATTATATAATTATAAATAAATCATAAGAATATTATATAGACCATAAAAAATATTTTTCTATCATAATTTCATTCATTGAGAGTTGTTAATGGATAAAACAAATGACATCATTATGTGACGTCGAAGTTCTCTATAAACAAATAGTAATGTAATAACCCGTCTAATTAATGTATATGTAGGTGTTTGTATAACCCCTAAAATAAAAATTAATAAGAATATAATGGATAATTATGTCATTATATAATAATGTAATTTTAATAAATTAATGGAATGGAGAAGGAAACACAGTAAAAAATGCATGTCAATAAGTGTTACATCTTCTTCGGGTAGCTCATGTTGGTTTCCAGCAAAATACATATTGGTTAGATTAATCCATTAGGAATGACCTCTACACAATGGGAGTTAATTTGGGAGATTATTTTGGAAGTGGCTGGATGATCTACATTTCTCTATAGGTTTAGAGAAATAGGTTGTTTGAGTGGCTTTATATAGTAGAGGAGGGGTGACATTCATGTAATTTTTTTAAAAGGAAATTCCACCCATGTTCTAGCATGTCTATTTCATCAAATAATTTTAAATTTTATATAAAAATGTTTATTGATTAGACATCTGAAAAAATTGATTTAGGATAAGTATCTATGTTATTTTTTCTCTGATGATAATGCATTTCTCCCTTATTAAAATAATTTTTTATAAATCGTTATAATTAATTCTAATTAAATTCAATACTAATTTTGAGTAAAAAATATTGGCCATTTTAGAAATAATAATTTTTTATATTAAAAATATGTAATCAATATTTCCAAACTCAAATCCTAGAATTAGTATAATGGAATTTAAATCTAATCAAGTATATGAGATGACAAATAAGGTTTTTAATGTAAATTTTTTCGAACGTTTTCTATGTTTTTATATAAAAATTCAATGAATTTTTTTTTGTAAAGATATAAATTAGTTTAAATAATATAAATTTTAGTTTATTAAACATTAAAAAAATTAAATATATATAAATATAAATTGTCTGAAAATGCATTTTTGAACTAAAATTCAGTATTATTTAGTATTCATCAAAATGTAAATGTTATTAGAAAAATAAAATAAATCAGCCATATTAAAATTCAAAAATTAAAATTCAAAAATAAATATTATATTTTTATATAATGATTATAATTTTTTCTGTATTTAAATTTAATATGATCTCTCCATTACTTGGTGTTAAAATAGTCTTTTAATAGTTTAGATCTTTTTATTCATAGAATTGTATTTATTATTATTTTAAGCCGATAATATTTTTTGATGAATGTAAAAAAAATTATAAACATATAAAAAATAATATAGTTAAACTATTAATTATTACTAATTCGATGGATTATAGATAACTACTAAATTAATTAATAATATTAACAATAAAGTAATTTTTTGTATAAAATTGTCTTTCATGAAATACAATATGTCAAACAAACACATTATTTCACCTCGGGGTCTATATTAGCCATAGCGTCCCATTGAAGGTAAAATAACTATTTTATTCATAATTATTAAAAAATATGATAAATATTATTCTATAATTACATGGGATGTTACACCCTTCACCACAGATGAAAATTTCTTCATTGAAATTTTATTGACATATCAAATAAGTGGGAGTATTTTTCAATAACAATATTTTAAGACCCCCATGTCGGATCTTCAATCAGATGGTTTTTCCGTATAACATTGAATTGATGAGTATATTTATTATTCAATATCTACTCTCTATAGTCATTTACCTAAACAAGATGTTCTTTATATGAAATATTGTTTTCCTACTAAACTATGGAAGGTCTCAAAACATGATATAAATATGTTAAATAATTCCTTAACATTTAGAAATGAAATATGTATTGTACCTAAGATAAAAATTTATGTAATAATAATCAGTATGGAACAGTTCAAACATTATCTATGATTTATATATTCCAATTAATCTTGGACTCATCATACACATTATTCAAAAACACATTAATCATTTTTATGGAGAAAATTTTAAAAATACATTAAAACCAACCTTGAAAGAATGATCATTACTCTAGTAATCTGTGAAACTATTTTTCGTACTACATATTCTCTCGTGTGTCATATAATCAACTAATGTTTCACAATCGTTACCCCTGCCAAACCTAGTCTAAAAAATCCATGTTATGACATTGCTATCCATATAATGACTCAAACAGTGAAATATATATAAGAGAATGAAAACTATTGTTATAGGAAAACACATACAAATAAAGATATTATTCTCCAAATAGAATGTAATCTGTTGTACATGAATATGTAATTTATACTAAGGTCTGAATCATGATCTTATAATGTCCATTATATTATGTTTGGAAAGATGTATTAAAATTTAATTCATTAAAAAATGACTTATAGTGTCCTCTAAAGAAAATGGATGTGATCCTTGATTCAGAGTCTTAGACAATGTAAAGAGGCACCCAATGTAACAATAAAATCTCTTTTAGATGCATCCTAGAAGGCTTCACTAATGACATTATATCTGAAATGGTAGAAAATGTAAGTATGTAGTTAGTCGATCAATAGTAACTGAAATCGAATTCTTATATTGAAAATTATTTGGCAAACCTACCAGGAAATACACTTATATACATTTTCAATTTCAACATCAACAACAGAATGTGTGATGTATTCCCTTTTATAACTATCATTGTGCATTAGCATACTAAAAATAAAATCACATCTCGATTAATTTGGAAATAACTTATTTCATTCTATCCCTCCAGTAATACTCTCGAAGAACTATGTACATATTATTCACTCTTGGAAGTATAGAAAATATTGAACTATGTTCATCATTAATCAACTCTTTCCTCAAATGTAAATAAAAAGTCCGACATAATATTTTACAAAATCATAAAAAATATTCCACAAATATATTAAAATCAATAAAATTTCCACTCTTACTATATTCCACCATTTCATGAAAATATTCATCAATATTCTCAACTATCTTAATTAATTATTTCAAATACATCTACACAAAAACCTGAGAAAAACATAGGATGCCCCTACTTCTAAATATTCTAGTGCAAAAATTATCAAATAATTTGCAAGAGAATCACATTCAAAACATAACATGGTTAATGAATCATTACTTTTTAGACTAAAAGTATCAAGAATAATGATTACTTTTTTAGGATGATAAAGAATAATGAAATCATAATCCTTTATCAGTCACATTTATCTTTAATGTCTCATGCTCAATTCATTATAACTGAAATTATAGTTAATACTATTCGGATCAGTATATATTTCATTTATTACCCCATAAAAATGAAGATTCTACATTTTCATAAGAAAACAAAAACATTTGTTAATTTCAAATGATGCATATGGTAGTTCTACTCATGTAATTTCAAATGACTTATAGCTGAAGAAATTACCTAATAATTTTTCATTAGAACATAACCAAGTAAATTTAATGAAGAATCACTATAGTAATGAAATTCATAATTTTTAGAATTCATGGAAAAAATAATAACATTTACTAATCTTATTTTCAGTTCCTGAAAACAAACATAAAATTGTTATATCTAGATTAACATATCTCATTTTCATGGTATCTTAGTTAGTGGGGTAGAAATCAGAGAAATGTTAACCGCTATTTGAAAGATTCTAAACAAAAAAACCTACAAATATATACAATTTTTTTGGATATTAGAAACTCATTATCATTTTTCTTTTTATAAGGATCAATAATAATTCCATGTTTAGATGAAATGTTACCACTTAATGTTTATTTTTTCAAAAGAAATTATTAAACGATCAATTTAAAATATAGATTCATTTATTTTATGGTTTTCAAAACTATTCCTATAAGACCTTCTTGTCAGTATTGGATTTAAGAAAATACGTAAACATCATCGATAAAAACAACAACAATCATATCCAAAGATTCTTGCAAAATTATATTCATAATATCAATAAATAATATAGGTGTATTAAGTAACCCTAACTATATACTACTAAACCATAGTGTCCAAATCTAGATTAAAAAGTAGACATTGAAATTTTAGATTAATTATCTTTCTAATGACATTTACAAAACATTAGGAAAAAACATTTAAAAATAATTATGATCCCTATAGATGATCAAACAAATCATAGATATAAGGAAAATAGTACTTCTTCATACTGATGATATTGAAGGATCTATAATAAATGAAATAACGCAATGATACATAGTAATTTTTGTAACACCCCAAGCTTCTACGGTACGCTTCTCTTTGAATAATGTGATAGCGTGTATTGTACGCAACACCGAGTTCTAAAAAACCATAACTAATCAAACTAGCCGTTATGAATAGTAATACCTACTATTTGAAATTATTTATATTTTATATTTCAAAATGGACTTCATTTTTGGATTTGGAATATCGAATTTAGCCTAAGGTGAAATTTTGGTACTTTTTGGATAACTTTAATATTTTGATGAATAGTGAAAATTACTAAATCTTAATTAAAAACAACTTTTTTAATCGAAATAATTTATATTGATAAATTATGAATTTGAGGGGTTTCAAAGTATATTTAGAATATATTTTTACCATTTAATACCATGTTGGTCCTTGGACATAATTTCACAATTAAACCAAACATAAACAAGTATCAATCTTTTGACAGTTATTATATCTTAAAAACACGATTTTTGTTTTGATAGCGGGAATTAAATTTAAATTTATTTCTGCCACTTTTTTGTTTTGAATTTATAAAAATGGATTCCATATTTGGAATTATGATGTTCAAATTGTGTAAATAGGTAACTTTTATTTTTATACATTTTGAATAATTACTGAGGTAAATATTCTATTTACCATGGTTAAGGGTAAATCTGGTAAACAAGGGTTAAAAATAATATCATAATAATATAAAATTACCTTAAAACGTGTCCTAACATTATTGGTTGATACAGTTTCGACCATGGTCATCTTTGGGTCGATTTTTGGACCCCATGGTGCCACTTGTAGGTGATAGGGACACATAATTTTAATTAAGTTAAAATAAGTACAAAAATGACACAAGCATATATCTTTTAGAACAACAATTTTTACATAGGGTTATATATGTTGGATTTTCGACTATAAATATTAATTATAAATCTAAAAATATTTCCTACATAATGATATTTTATTTATAATTTTTAGACATTATATAATTTAATTTATTTATGACACAATGATGATGTAGTAATTACCATAATAGTGAAAAATTAAAATAATTGATATTATAAATACAAAAATTAATATAATTTGAGACTTTCAATGAATTAAAATGATTTTATACGATAATATGACATATTATAATTGATTTAATGAAACTTTTTTTAAGTAATAGTTCTTTTATAAGTTTCAAAAAAATCAACTATTGAATAGTGTCAAAATTGACAAAAAAGAGATTTTAAAACAAATATTATATTATTAATTGATATTAAATTTCTAAAAATCTAAGGATCAGGGAAAAAAACTTATATAATGATAGTTGTATCATTAATGGACCACTTGGGGGTCTCTTGGATGTATATAGTAAGTTTATTAACCATATAATATAAAAACACAAAGAGACATTGTAAAAGTGAAACTAATTAACTTAGAGTTAATACTTAATGATAAGGTTAATATAAGTACCCAAACCTGTCCAAATTCTATTGTATGAGTGGTTCTCTACCTATCACCACATTAATATTTGAATAATAAACTTTTTAGCCATTAGAAACCGAATATGAATTTATTATAAATTAATATTTCTAGCATTTCCAATGGAGCCCCTTACCCCTCTTATAAAAGGTCACTCCTCCTTCTCATTTCTTCACACCTTCAAAGCCTTTTGGTTCGGACAAACTCTGCCCAAATACTCTCCAAACATCCCTCAATACAACCTAGAGGCCTTAGTTTGATCATTAAGCAAACCTATGGAGCCATTTTTATCAAATCAAAAGGAAGAGCCCGAAGAAGAGGTAATAATTTCACCACCCTTTTCCAAGTTCCTTTCTTCTTCCACATCTTCTTCCTTTGTTATTACCATTATAAAATAATAACTCCAGTATCATATATATTCTGTGATGTTATTCTAAATATGGTAAAACCATATTCAGTATTCTATCCACCCTTTGAATAACATGTCACCATACGTGCCTACGTACGGCTTAACGTCTCCACGTCGTGGTGTAATTGTTATTCAATATATTATTATTTGGATGGGTATAATAATGATGTGTAAATCAAGTAAATAATAAATATAACATGTTAATGATTCTCTATATATGATATACCATCCATTTATACATTATTTTAATATCAAAAGAATGATATTGTCGCTCGTGCGTACGTACGGACTACCGTCTCCACGAACGCGATGCGATTCATTCTCCATCGTATCCATTCAAATATAATTATCATTTGATGATTTAAAAATAATGTTTAAGGACTTTATATCATTATTTATTTGTATAACATACAACCTATCCATGACAAACATGGCTTATGTAACAAAACATATAAAATAAAATGAGTAAGTTAACACCCGAAACGACAATAATACTAAGATATTATTAACAAAGCAATGTTAAAAGATCATATATGATATCATAAGACTGTATATGATTATTGTATAATTTAATAACAATTATTTCAATAATATATAGGAGTTTAACCTACCCCATCCAAGTAAAAGTACAAGGTAAGGGTGGTTTTACAATCTCTTCATTATCTGAGGTTGTTTATACGTAATAATCTACTGGGATCTCTTTATCATCCACATCCATATTTCTTAGAAATGTATTTCAAAACATTTTTAATATTTAAAAGAATATGGGTTAAAGTCATTTATACCCTTTTTTGACTTTTTATAAGAGTTTTATGAAGGAATCATTCCGTCGTTTTCCTAACAAGGTGCCTTTAACCTTTTCGGCAAAATTAAGGTAAGAATGTTTTTTTAACTAATACGGTGGCTGCGGTTGTTTTACGCCGTTATAAAATCATCGAAGCTTCCATTGCAATCTTATAAGAATAATTTCAACGAAAATGTTTTATTTTATAAATATATGACTCTTAAATGATTTCAAAAATAGAATGAGATATTTCTCTAAAAAGAGTTTTGATTTCAACTATGTCAACATACTTTGATGGATTTTACGGTTATTTGAAGTTGATTTATTATGATACAAAACATATATATTGTATTTAAGGTTTTGTGATATGTTTGACTATGGATGTGCAATTTTTATACCATTCGTGGTTTATGGTGAAAGTATTGACATTTTGTATGCTAGTTTTAATACGAATGTTTATGTCATGTTTAAACCTTTTCATATGGGAATGCATTGGACTTAATATGTGACGGGTGGAGCCCACTATAGCTCCTCGATGCATCGGTAGGTCTCATGAGACTAACTAGTGTCTTGGCACAAGGCCTTGACAAAATCTTAAATGTAGTCTTGGCACGAGGCCTTGGCTATGTGGCTATGATCGTCTGGCATTATGCATTCCATCATTATGAAAGTGGCTATTGATATTGCATGTGATTATTCGATTATTATAATATTCATGTGAATAAGTAAATGGAATTATTTCATTTTATTTTTGCCATAATATGTTTAATTTCATGTTTAAAATATGTTTGTTTTCATTATACATTTCCATAAATGATTATTCTTATTTATGAAAGTTTCCACAAAATTGTTATCCTTACTGGGCATTTGAGCTCACCCCTTTTCTATGTTTTTTTTCCCAAGAAGTGAATAAGTAAATTATGAATGACCTACAGGGATATTATGAGGGGATAATACAGTGGATTATAGAGACAATATGTTGTTGTAGTAGTTTTTCACTTCATGATGTAATGTAAAACTTTATGAATATATCTAGTGTTTCCAAGGCTACTAAACCAATCGGTATTTCGAGATTTGATCTTTCTTGTGATCATTCCAATGTTATGTAATAATTCACCGACTCTGGGTAACTGGGTTCAGGGCATTACAGTTGGAATCAGAGGATGTTTAGTACAAACCATGGAAGCTAGATTTAGATAAACTCTGATTAGAGCACATAGATTTAAGATAAACTTTGAGGATTAGTATTGAAGAATATCCTAGAATTTTTGTATTGTAGAGATTTTGTGAATTTTCCGAGAAACACATCCTTGTCTACATACGAGCAGGTAGAGGCGGCTCTGGCAAAGATGTACCTAGGGGTAAAACCCAAAAACACCGCATTGAGCTATACTCGAACGGGAACTGGTGCTGGACAACGGGCCTTGCTGCACTCTTGGTTACGACACTCCCGGGGGATATGCTAAGGATAACTCTCGTTTTCTTTACAAATCATTATGAAGGGTTTATGATTATATACTTCTTCAAAGAAAAGATTCTTATGATTATGGATTACATCCATAAATAGTTCAATTTATGTTAAGTGTTTTATAAGTATGGGATTATGTATTTTGATTTATAAACTGATCTAGTTTATACCATTGTTTAGAAATGGCGCCTAGTGGAAGAAATGGAAACTGTATCAATGCATGCACTCCATGTTGGGATTTCCCTCCTGCTCAAGATAATTATAGTGGAGCTGGTGATGCAGCTGGTGCCAATCAACTAATCACCATACTGTGACAACTAGCTTAGGTTATGAAAAATAACCTTACCCGTATGGAGCACCCTGATCCGCAGCATGGAGGATCAATGTTAGATCGATTCATGAGGCAACAACCAACAACGTTTAATGGGAGTACACATCCCTTAGTAGCTGAGAAATGGATATTTTCCTAAGAGAAAATATTTCAGGCTTTGGGGAGTTGTGAATGGGAAAAAGTTATCATGGCAGTTTACCGCCTCACTAGAGATGCTGATCAATGGTGGTCATTGATTTAAAATACGAAGGAAGATGATGCAGTATCAAATATGGAATGGAGGGAGTTCAAAGATCTGTTTTTAGAAAAATACATTTCTCGCGACCATCATGCAGATATGGAAATGCAGTTTCTGAGTCGGAGGCAAAAGGAGGATGAGAATGTCACAAAGTATGAGGCTAACATTACAAGGTTACCAAGGTATGCTGGAGATTATATACATAACCCAAGAAGTACGATTGATCATTTCTTTGATGGGTTAAAACCATTTCTCCGTCAAGCATTAGTCTCACAATCTTTTTCGTCGTACGAAGACATTGTCTCATGTACTATCAAGACCGAAAAGGAATTCTCTAAGTCTTATGATGTTAAAGAAAAGCAAGAGAAGAAGAGACCTACTGATCAATCTGGGAATGAGAATAATGGGAAGAAGGGAAAGGTTTAATATCCATCCTGTGGTAAATGCGGGATGAAACACCATGGTACTTTCTTGAAGGGAATGGGAGTCTGTTACAAGTGTGGTGAAAAAGGCCACCAAGCTCGTGATTGCAAGGGGAAGAAGGAAGAAACCAATTTTCAGTGCTACAATTTCAAGGAGATGGTACATTATGCAAATGAATGTCCTAAACATCAGGAGAACTTACTTCAAAAAAGGCCAAGGGATCAAGGCCAAGCTTATGCTATCACTACTGCTGAGGTAGAAGCTCCAAAAGACGTAGTGGCATGTATTTTAATGGTTTCCTCAAGTTTAGAAAATGCATTATTTGATTCTGGATCATCGCATTGTTTCATATCTTCCCAGTTTGCTAAGAAAATTAGATATTTCCAATTTGATTTAACAAGGGATTTGTCAGTTAAAACTCCTAAGGGAAGTATCATTGCAACAAAGTTTTGTGAATCAGTCCCCATTAGAGCACATAAATGTTATTTATCTGCTGATCTCATTGTCATACCTATGATTGAGTTTGATATAATTCATGGTATGTACTAGCATTCGGACTATGAAGTGAAGATTTATTGTAAGAATAAAGAGGTTACGATTCTTGATGATGATGATAAGGAACACCTTATCTTTAGAGTAGAATCATCACCACCTAATTCTTATTTAGATCCACCCCCAGTACCTCATCTAAATTCAATTATTGGGGAGGAAGATAATGAAATAACTATGGGTGAGTAAGGGAATGTTCAAATAGAGGATGTACCTATTTTGAAATAATTTTTAGATGTATTTTTGGAAGATTTACCTGGACATCCTCCAGAACGAGTAGTTGAGTTTTCCACTGATTTAATTCCTGGATCAAGGCATATATCGAAGACCCCTTATAGAATGGCCACTGTAGAATTAGTTGAACTAAAGAAACAACTAGAGGAATTGAGTAATAAGGGATTTATTCACCCTAGTGTTTCTCCATGGGGTGCCTCTGTTGATTTTGTTAAAAAGAATGATGGATCTAGGAGGTTATGTATCGACTACAGGGAGATCAATGCTATAACAATAAAGAAAAAGTATCCCCTACCTTGAATTGATGATTTATTTGACCAACTGCATGGAGCTCAATACTTTTCAAAGATTGACCTTCGATCTGGATACCATCAGTTGTGTCTGAAGATGGAAGACATCCCGAAGACAGAATTTCGAACCAGGTATGGGCATTATGAGTTTACTGTAATGCCTTTTGGATTGACTAATTTACCCTCTGTATTCATGGATCTAATGAATAGAGTTTTCAAGGATTATCTCGATGAATTTGTGGTGGAATTTATTGATGATATCTTGGTATACTCCAAAATCTACGAAGATCATGAAAATCACTTGCGCATTATCTTGAAGACTTTAAGAAGGCATGAAATATATGGTAAGTTTAGCAAGTGTGAATTCTGGCTTCAGGAGATTTATTTTCTGGGCCATATTGTCTCTAAAGATGGATTCTCTATTGATCCTTCTAAGACCAAGTAAATCCAAGAATGTCCAGCACCTACGAATATAACTGAGGTACGTATTTTAATTCGTTTAGCAGGTTATTATCGACGTTTCGTCCAGAATTTTTCCCGATTGGCTAACCCATTAACGATGCTCGCACATAAAGCGGTTAAATTTGTTTGTAAAAAAGAGTGTGAAGAATGTTTTGAAGAACTGAAGAGAAGATTAGTCAATGCTCCTATATTGACTCTACCATCAGAGAATGATGGGTTCATTATTTATAGTGATGCATCGAAGAAATGACTTGGTTGTGTCCTTATGCAGAATGATATAGTTATTGCCTATGCATCACAACAGTTGAAAATTCATGAACAAAATTATCCTACTCATGATCTCGAGTTAGCAGATGTGATCTTTGCTTTGATGATTTAGAGGCACTACCTCTATGGTGAAAAATGTGAGATTTATACTGATCATAAGGGTTTGAAGTATATTTTCACACAAAAAGAACTCAACATGAGGCAAAGGAGATGGCTTGAATTACTCAAGGATTATGATTGCAC
This sequence comes from Viscum album, assembly GCA_963277665.1. Classification (NCBI taxonomy): domain Eukaryota; kingdom Viridiplantae; phylum Streptophyta; class Magnoliopsida; order Santalales; family Viscaceae; genus Viscum; species Viscum album. Next base: position 1,375,296,578 of record OY728155.1, read on the forward strand.
GATACACTACCACCCGGGGAAGGCAAATAAGGTGACAAATGCTTTGAGCAGAAAAGTTCATGGAGTTTTGAACAATATGAGAATTGAAAGGGATCCAATTTTCATGGAACTAGTAAGGATGGACATGGGAATAACCAGGGAAGGAGAAACATCAATGCTTTTTCAAATGGTTTCCAAACCATGTTTACTAGAAAGGATTAAGAGTTCTCAGACTAATGATGGAGAATTTCAAAATAAGATTAAAGCTGGGAATGATGGGAGACTGAGAGACATTGTGTGTGAAGATGGAATTTTGAAATTTGGGAAGAGACTTGGTGTTCCCGATATACATGATCTAAAAAGGGAATTGCTGGATGATGCTCATAGTTCCAATTTCTCTATACACCTTGGGAGCACCAAAATGTATAGAGATTTGAAGAAACATTTTTGGTGGGACAACATGAAGAGGGAGATTGATGATTTTGTGTCAAGATGTATGGTTTTTCCACAAGTGAAAGATGGAAGGCAACAGCCTAGAGAAGTCATGCAACCTCTTCCCATACCAGAGTGGAAATGTGACAATATTACGATGGACTTTGTCATGGGGCTACCAATGACTTCTAGAAGGAATGATGCAATATGGGTAATTGTTGATCGTCTTACCAAGTCAGCACATTTTCTTTTTATAAGAGAAGATCTACCCCTGGAACGTCTAGGAAGACTATATATTAATGAAGTTTTGAGACTTCATAGAGTACCCCTATCAATTGTTTCTGATCGTGATCCCCGTTTTACATCAAGATTCTGGAAAAGTCTTCAGAAGTCCCTGGATACTGAACTTCATTTGAGCACTGCTTACCACCCTCAGACAGACGGACAATCAGAATAGACTATTCAAAGCTTAGAAGACATGTTGAGATCTTGCTCACTTGACTTTCCGGATATGTGGGATCAGTATTTAACTCTGGTAGAATTTTATAATAACAATAGATTCCATTCTAATATTCAGATGGCACCATATGAAGCGTTATATAGAAAGAGATGTTGCACACCAACCTGTTGGGATGATGTTGGTGAAAGAAAACATGTAGGTCCATAACTGGTGGAGGAAACGATGGAAAAGGTGAAGGTAATCCAAAATCACATCAAAGCAGCTCAAAGTAGGCAAAAGAGCTATGCCGATAATCGAAGGAAGGATTTGGAATTTCAAGTCGGTGATCATGTTTTCCTGAAGGTATATCCATGGAATGGAGTCATACGTTTTGATAATAAAGGTAAATTGAGTCTCAGGTACATCGAACCTATTGAAATTCTAAAAAGAATTGGGGTTGTAGCTTACCCATTACCAATGCCGCCAAGTCTCTCCAAAGATCATGATGTGTTCCACATATCTCTATTGAGGAAATACATGACTAAACCAACGCATGTACTCACCTATGAGGAATTAGAACTGCAACCCGATCTGTCTTTTTGCGAAGAGCCCATCAGGATTCTTGATACGAGAGAAGAAGTACTGAGAAACTGGACAACACGTCTGGTAAAAGTTTTGTGGAGAAACCATAAGATGGAAGAGGCAACATAGGAACCCGAGGAACTTTTGATGAAGAACCACCTGAGTCTTTTCATGCGATAATATTCTAGAAATTTTGAGGACGAAATTATTTGAGGGAGGGTAGAATGTAACACCCCAAGCTTCTATGGTACGCTTCTCTTTGTATAATGTGATAGCGTGTGTTGTACACAACACCGAGTTCTAATCAAACTAGCTGTTATGGATAGTAATACCTAATTTTTGAAATTATATATATTCTATATTTCAAAATGGACTTCATTTATGGATTCGGAATATCAAATTTATCCTACGGTGAAATTTTGGTACTTTTTGGATAACTTTAATATTTTGATGAATAGTGAAAATTATTAAATTTTGATTAAAAACAACTTCTTTAATCGAAATAATTTATATTGATAAATTATGAATTTTAGTGGTTTTAAAGTATATTTAGAATATATTTTTACCATTTAATACAATGTTGGTCATTGGACATAATTTCACAATTAAACCGAACATAAACAAGTATCAATCTTTTGATAGTTATTATATCTTAAAAACACGCTTTTTGTTTTGACAGCTGGAATTAATTTTAAATTAATTCCTGCCACTTCTGTGTTTTGAATTTAGAAAAATTGATTCCATATTTGGAATCAGGATGTTCAAATTTTTTAAATAGGAAACTCTTATTTTTATACATTTTGAATAATTACTGCGGTAAATATTTTATTTACCATGGTTAAGGGTAAATCCGGTAAACAAGGGTTAAAAAATAATATTATAATAATACAAAATTACCCTAAACCGTGTACTAACCTTATTGGATGATACATGTTAGACCAATGGGAATATTTGGGTTGATTTTGGGACCCAATGGTGCCAATTGTAGGTGATAGGGACACTTAATTTTAATTAAGTTAAAATAAGTACAAAAATGACACAATCATATATCTTTTAGAAAAACAATTTTTACCTAGAGTTATATATGTTGTAGTTTCGACTATAAATATTCATTAGAAAGATAAAACTATTTTCGACATAATGATATTTTATTTATAATTTTTTGACTTTAAATAATGTAATTTATTTATGACACAACGATGATGTAGTAATTACGATAATATTGAAAAATTAAAATAATTGATATTATAAATAACCAAATTAATATAATTTGAGACTTTTAATGAATTAAACTAATTTTATAGGATAATATGACATATTTTAATTGATTTAATTAACTTTTTTCAAAGTAATCATTCGGTTATAAGTTTCAAAAAAATCAACTGTTGTATAGTGTCAAAATTGACCTAAAAGAGTTTTTAAAACAAAAATTATATTATTAATGCATATTAAATTTTAAAAAATCGAAGGTTATGTCAAGAGACATATATCATGATAGGTGTATGATTAATGGACCACTTTGGGGTATCTTGGGTGTATATAGTATGTTTATTAACCATATAATATAAAAACACAATGAGACATTGTAAAAGTGAAACTAATTAACTTAGAGTTAATAATTAAAGGTAAGGATAATATAAATACCCAAACCTGTATAAATTCTATTGGATGAGTGTTTTTAGACCTATCCCCATTATAATATTTGAATATTAAACTTTGGAGCCATTATAAATCGAATATTAATTTATTATAAATTAATATTTGTAGCTTTTCCAATGGTGCCCCTTACCCCTCTTATAAAAGGGCACTCCTCCTTCTTATTTCTTCACACCATATAAGCATTTTGGTTCGGCCAAACTCTACCCAAATACTCTCCCAACTTCCCTCAATAAAACCTAGAGGCCTTAGTTTGATCATAAAGCCAACCTAAGGAGCCCTTTTTATCAAATCAAAAGGAAGAGCCTGAAGAAGAGGTAATAATTTCAGCACCCTTTTCCAAGTTCCTTGCTTTTTCCAATTCTTCTTCCTTTGTTATTACCATTCTAAAATAATAACTAAAATATCATATATATAATGTGATGTTATTATAAATATGGTACAACCATATTCATTTTTCTATCCACCCTTTGAATAACATGTCACCATACATGCGTACGTACGGCTTACCGTCTCCACGTCGTGGTGTAATTGTTATTCAATAAATTATTATTTGGATGGGTATAATAATGATGTTTAAATCATGTAAATAATAAATATAACATGTTAATGATTCTGTATATAGGATATAAAATCCATTTATATATTATTTTAATTTTAAAATATTGATATTGTCTCTCATGCATACGTACGGACTACCGTCTCTACGAACGCGATGCGATTCATTCTCCATCGTATCCATTCAAGTATAATTATCATTTGATGATTTAAAAATAATGTTTAAGGACGTGATATCATTCTTTATATGAATAATATACAACCTATCCACAACAAACATGGCTTATGAAACAGAACATATAAAAGAAAATGAGTAAGTTAACACCGGAAACGACAATAATACTAAGATATTATTAACAAAGCAATGTTAAAAGATCATATATGATATCATATTAATGTATATGATTATTTTATAATTTAATAACAATTATTTCACTATTATACAGGATGTTAACATACCCCGTCCAAGGAAAAGTACAAGGTAAGGGTTATTTCACAATCTCTTCATTATCTGAGGTTGTTTATACGTAATAATCTACTGGATTCTCTTTATCATCCACATCCATGTTTCTTAGAAATGTATTTCAAAAAAATTTTACTATTTCAAAGAATATGGGTTAAAGTCATTTATACCCTTTTTTGGAAATTTATAAGAGTTTTATAATGGAATCTTTCCATCGTTTTCCAAACAAGGTGCTTTTAGCCTTTTTGACAAAATTAAGGTAAGAATGTTTTTTTAACTTATACGGTGGGTGTGGTTATTTTACGCCATTATAAAATCATAGAAGATTCACATAGAAGATTATAAGAATATTTTCAAAGAAAATGTTTTATTTTATAAATATATAACTATTAAATGATTTCAAAAATAGAAGGAGATATTTCTCTAAAAAGAGTTTTTATTTCATCTATGTCAACATCCTTTGATGGATTTTACACTTATTTGAAGTTGATTTATTATGATACAAAACTTCTATATTGTATTTATGGTTTTGTGATATGTTTGACTGTGGATGTTCTATCTTTATACCATTCATAGTTTATGGTGAATGTATTGACATTTCATATTCTAGTTTTAATACGAATGTTTATGTTATGTTTAAACCATTCATATGGGAATGTATTGGACTTAATATGTGACGGGTGGAGCCCGCTGTAGCTCCTCGATGCATTGGTAGGTCTCATGAGACAAACTAGTGTCTTGGCACAAGGCCTTGAAAAAATCTTTTTTGTAGTCTTGGCACGAGGCCTTGGCTATGTGGTTATGATAGTCTGGCATTATGCATTCCATCATTATGAAAGTAGTTATTGATATTGCATGTGATGATTCGATTAGTAGAATATCCATGTGAATAAGTAAATGGCATTAATTAATTTTAATTTTTCCATACTATGTTGAAGTTCAAGTTTAAAAGGCTTCTGTTTTAGTTATACATTGCATTAAATGTTTATTCTTATTTATGAAAATTTCTGCTATATTGTTATCCTTACTGGGCATTTGAGCTCACCCCTTTTCAATGTTTTATTTTTCTCAGGAAGTGAAGAAGTAAATTATGAATGACCTGCAGGGATATTATGAGGGGATAATAGTGTGGATTATGGAGACAATATGTTGTTGTAGTAGTTTTTCACATCATGATGTAATGTAAAACTTTATGAATATATATAGTGTTTCCAAGGCTACTAAACCAATAGGTCTTTCGAGATTTGATCATTATTGTGATCATGCCAATGTTATGTAATAATGCACTGACTCTGGGTAACTGGGGTCGGGGCGTTACAATTTTTATCAAACAAGATATGATATCAAAATGTGGAATGTTTCGTTTAGATAAAATCTTTTTCACACAAGTCCTACAATCTCTTTTTAAACTCTATAAATCCATATATTCATTTAGTAGTGGAATATCACTAATATAAATAGATTATTTCCTTCAATATGAGCATGGTGTCTTTAATTTTAATATCAAATCACTTTCTCAGATTCTTGGTATGTTATGAAAGTAATCTAATCAATGAAATCATATTTATTAGAATTGAAATTTATTTTATCATGGTAATCATTAATATCATCCATTCAAATGATGATATCAAAATATAATTTATCTAGTTCAACAAGATTTTAATGAAAGTCCATGACACTGATAACAATAAGTATCTATAAATAATGATATATTTAATAATTCAACCTAAATTCATGACCAAATTTTCTATCCTACATTAATGAGCTGATATGCAAAATATTATAAACAATTTCAAAGAAATTTTCGAATTCAATGATAGAGAGTAAAAATGGGTATTGGAAGTATTCAAAAAAACATAAGCGACATAGGTTTCACCAATCCATTTGATGGCCCAACATCAACTATAGTAGTAGAAAAATTTATCTCTACACCTTTTTATTTCTGATCATGATGATTTACATCCTTTGCAATAAACATTAGACATGAGTTATCATAATGAAATATGTCATTCAAACTGAGACATCATAATATTGGATTTACATCAATTAGAAAATTCATTGATTCATTGGGATTAATTTCTATGCATTCGAGGGATCTATGTCCAAACATTCTACTTTGGTAAGACTTCCCCATCTTCATTAGACATTTTAATGTGTGCTTTTTACCCCACATAATTCATGGTTTGTAAATATTTTTCTTATCTTAGTATTCATTGTTTATTTTTTCCCTATCACTTTCCATAATGAATTCTTCTTTCTCTCATCACCACGAGGCACGTAAGTGTCAGAAAAAATCCATCTCAAATTTTTCAACATGATGAAAAAATTCTAATTGAATATAAATTTCCATTTCTTCGAAGAACTTCATAGAATATGAATCAATTCTAAAAAATCGTGACTAAATTTTCTACCAGTGTCCAAAATAAAATTGATAACATGTCTGACCTACCTTGTGATGTATCCTTCATATGGATCTTGGAGTCATTTTCATTTTTCCTCATTTCCTAGAATTAGATGATATATTATATTTAAAAAAGGTAATTATTTTATGAATATCATAAATAATTCATGTATGTCACATTTGTTTAATTAAAACAATCCTTAATATAATATATTATATTTTATATCGTATCACATCGATTTGAGGAGGCGGTAGTCCACACATCCGCAAACACACAAAATGAAAAGCATGAAGGTGTGTGTAATTAAAAATTCCATAAATAAAAAAATGATATATATATATATATATATCACATAAATGTATTATTTCGATCACAATTATTAAATCTGAGATATGGTTAAGGAAAAATGAAAGACACCATTAAAGGAGACGATAATTCTTTATACAAAAACAATAGTTTCATTACCCATATGATTAAATGTGTATGTGTAGGTTGAAACCATTACATTACAATTTCCCAGCATATTGAGGATACTAATATTATATTTTAAGATTTTATTATTATGGAATGAACGTTGTGGTGAATGAAATAATGAAAAAATCCATGTTGATGAATACTGTCTCTTCTTCAATTAATTTATTTTGGTTTATATAAAAGGAATTCATGGTGGTATTTCTATCTATAGCGAGGCATCCGAGGTTTGGGCAGTGATGTTGGGAGAATATTATGGTACTTTATGGGCTATGAAAATTTCCATTATTGTATTGATGAAATTGGATGGTTGGGTGCCTTTTTATATTGGAGGAGGAGTTGATTTTTTTTTTCAATTTTTAAAAACAGAGTACTACCCAAATTCCCCATTTCGTTAGGCAAAAATAGTTGTCCGGGTTCTATAAAACGGAGTATATGGTATATTTATGAAGATAAAATGGATTTTTGAATATTTTCAAGGTCATTTTGGCTCTAATGTTTATATTTTAGTCGCATATTAAGATAATTATCCTCTTAATACATGTAATTAATTGTATTTATAGTCACTCATAATTTTGGTCAAATTATATGAGGATCACAATGCAATTTCAGAAATATTTTGATTCAAAACGTGGAATCAATTTTTCTAAATTAAAATCATAGAAGTGTGATAAAATAATTTAAATTTTATCTCACTGACAAGATGACAATTGAATTTTTTAAAGTAAAAGTATACAAAAATTTTCCTATTTTTAAATCTGAACTCAATGTAATTTTTTTCCAATGAAATAAACTAGTTTAAAAGATAAAAAATTTAACTAAATATATTTTAAATCCAAATAATAAAATGACGATATAAATAAATTGGATCTATATGGTGATCTCAACTAAAACTGATTATTATTCAATACTCATCAAAATGTGATTGTTCCCAGAAATATAAATAAAACACAAAAATTAAATATTCAATTTTTTTTAAAAAGAATTAATATTACTTTTATAGACAATAATATTTTAAAAAATAATATTTAAAATATGTTCTCTATTAAAAGTACATAAAAGTAAATTTATAAATAATATAGTTTTTAACAATTAATATTATTCTTAAATTTAGCATAAAAAATTTATTAGATAAAAGTAAAAAAAATTTAAAAAAAATTCATAGATAGTATTTTTATTCCTATAAATTCACACTAATAAAAATCGTATGAGATAACTATAACATAAAATTATAATATTACAATTATTTAATTTTTTTGGTATAACATAGACATTCATGAAACACAATACTGCACTGAATATAATTGTTGTGTGTTGAGTACTATATCAAAAATATCAACCCTTTTAATGTAAAATGAATCTTTAATTAGTTATTATTAACAAATACATAAATAAATTATTCTATAATTACCTGAGATGTGACAACCTATATGTTTGCTGTTAAAACAGCAACATTATTTTTATCCTGATTGATTATGAGGAAATAAATTTAGTGAAATGTTAAATTGTAGAATCAATTATGTTTTAAATAATGTACAATAATTTTGAAACCAAAATTAATGGACCTTATAAGGTAACTCATTTTATTCTATAAATTATCGAAAACATTATCATTATAAATTCAATTATCTTGTTCCACAATCGTAACCCCATTCAAATGAATAGGTGACACAATAATTCATTGGAAGAAAATAATTATTGTAACTTATAAAATTTTTAAATTATGGTAATGATTTAAATGAATAACGATGAACATCCCCACTATGAAACATGCTTGTAATAATCGAAACTACTAACTTGATTTTAGAAATAATAATTAATAACTATGAAATATATTAGCTTTCCCCGGGATGGATGGGAAATAAAGGGGGGTGGATGAATCAATTTGTTATATTTATGAATAATTATCCTTTTGTATTATACATAATAAGATGTTTATGGTTCACAATCCACCAATGAGTTTTTCACAGATCCTATCCTAGTTTATTGTTATAAACGGAATGAAATAAATATAGAGAATATACAAGGATCATTATTAAATCATTCATCTCTATAAATATAGTTATTTTCATTTAGTTTTTATTATTTTATATAAATATGTGTATAAACACAATAAAAATTCCTATTCAAATAAAATATGAGCCCAATAATGATACCAATATAGAGACACACTACAGATCACAACATCATACATACAGATGCTATCAATATAGTTCTACTGTGTATTCTACCATTGTAGAGAAATCTACATTCATCCAGATCTCATAAAAATATTATCCACTAATTTAAAAGTGCATTGTTGAATTATAAATGATTCATAACAGCCTCAAGATAAAATATTACACTATTATCAAACTGGATCACTTTGTCTTAGTATGTACAAATTCATGAATATTACCTGATTCATAGAATAATTCTAGTATTCTAGAATAATTATCCATATTTTGCATGATTTATTATATCCTAAAAAACATTTAATAGTTAATTATATCAACACAAATTTTTTTTCACCTTTTATTTTTATCTATACTATATATATTGGTCTCTCAGGTGAACATGTGATGTGCATAAAAGTGCATAATTCTCTACACCCATTCTTCGATTCCAACACCAATTTTTTTTCAATATATAAAAGTGAATATTATCCCTACACAATCATAGTATGTGTTTCAATATTTAAAATTTTTATTCCTAATGATATTGTGTAGTGGCATATTTTCATTAAAATTTGTCACCATATTTTTGGATAGATTGCACATTTTCAATCTCATTCAAATATTCATTTATGTATATGGGATAATCTAATTTCACTTTTAAAATGATAGATATATATATATTTATATATATATCCATATTTTTACCCCATAATTTAAATTCATAATATACATGCATCTTATTTTCTTCTCAAATAATGAACTACCAAAATCTTTAGCATCAAAACAATCTTCATTGATTAAAACTAATAGGAATGTTCATTACATACCACTTCCACAAAATATCTATTATTTCCAAGTTAATCGCCTCATTAATATATTCCATGTGGAACAAATATTCAATGATTTATTGATTCACATACTCCTTCCCAGTACATAATAATATATTCCATTACATGATTCATAAAATTACTATATAAATACCATACATGGATTCATAGAATACATCAACTACATCTCAAATAATTGGTATCTAAATAAAAAAATCTACATGAAACAATATGAAATATGAATTCTAATATAAAACTACAAGTCACTGTTTAGTAATATTTCATTATATATTTTACAAAATGGATATAATAATCCTCTTTTCTATGTCACTATATTTCCATACGACATTAGAATAGTTACATGTTTTTCTTTAATTGTGGGAATCAACTACTTATCATTCATTTACATGGAATTTTTTACTATACGATTCTATATAAAATTAATATGTAACATATTTGGAAACCTAGTAACATGTATTTTGAAAAGGCTAATATGAATCAGAAAAAATTTGATATCACTAAATATATGTCAGAACCACTTTATTCGGCATCAAAACAACTTCAGGAAAACATTAAAAAATCAATAAACTCTTTTTAATGATATATATCATTACAAAATTGATCACTAATATTCAAAATTATATTTTATCATGTTTTATTCAACTTATTCTCATGATTTGTTCATGTTATAGAATAAAAATGACATTTTAATTAAATAATAAAACATCTCAAAAATATTATTTTCTTACATGGATGACATAAAATTCCTCCAAATGAATAAATTATAATTCTCTAAGAATCACAATCAAATAAAAAATTATTAACCCATTGAGAAAAATATAATACATACGTTGTCAATACAATCTCCCATTTTTAATTTTTTATCAATAAAAATAACCAATAATAATATGTTCTCTTAGTTGGACACTCCTATTGTCCTCATTTATGAAAATAAAATTTAATGTTAATTTTAACGTTATTCTTCTATTTTGTTATTCCTTTTTGGAACTAAAATTCTATTCTACATTTTCCCCGTGATAATGATGATACCACATGGTTCCAATATAAATTTTCCTTTTTTGACATATCTGAATCTACATGGGAGAACTATAAATGAAAATAATAGAGACATAACCAAGGAGTTCTAGGATTTTAATACATTACCATGCATGTTAAATCTAGTTTTATTTTTTTATTAGGGAAATATGATTTGTATAAAAAATTAAAAATTAAAATAAAAAATGAACCCCTGACACATAACAAGAAATCATAAAAAACTTTCTTGTAAAAGTTATTTCAATCCCCATTTCATTTAGTGGTTACCAAAAACATCCAATTAATAATTAAATGTAATAAAATCATAATAAATGGTTAACATTATGATTCTTATAATAAAAACATAATGTTTAAAATCATTGTAAAATTTCAATATTCACATGAATTTATTATAATATAATGTCCTTTTCAATGTCCTTCCCCCTTATGTGATGCACTATATGTTTGGTTTTTAATATTTAATTATAATCTTTGATGGGAAATATATTCATTTTTTCCAATAGTGACATCCTAAAACATTACCATTAAATTCACAAAACAATTGTTTAATAAATGAAGAATAAAATGAATAAATAATTACATCTTATATTAAAAGAAATATCATTTAGAGAGATATAAAATTCACATCATGGGATAGTCAATTAGTCAAAATCATTGTGGAATATTTCATTAGAGACTTTATTAATTTTTAAGTATCATATATTTTACAATCTTTATTTCATTTAATTCATTTGTTTCATCAAGGGAATTTAGCACATCAAGTTTTTTGTTTTTATAAACCATCTCATCATAAGTATCCTCACCTTTGGATTGCACATTAATTTCATTAACATAATAATATTTCTCATTAACCTATAATTTTTTTTCTAATTTCAGTTGATATGTCTTATTAATAAAAACACTTTCCTAACATTTTCAATATTCTTAAAATCGATATATGACTTACCCCTATATTCCTTTTGAACCAATTCTCTTTCATAGCCTATCAAACATACCCATCCAACATTGACATGTACACGTAATACTTTTTTCCTTTTAAAATGCATCTTCCATATACATATCCATGAATTTAATTTATTTTGTAGATAATTATGCTTTATATTTTGTCACATGTTGATTCATATAAGATTTTTTATTTTGGTTATAAGGAATCAAAAACACTTAGATCATTCCACAATTTTTATAAATACATATTGAACCATTAAGAGTTGATATATACCTAATACAAAGCATATCACCAATAAAACCCTTGAAACAATTTATAAAAAAATTTAGATCATCCCAGATTTATGTTTTTGCAATCCAATTTTAAACTGAGAATCACATTGAAATTGTAGATGTGACATCCTTCAAATATTCATTACTTTCATTAAATTTAGATACAGACATATAGTTTTATTTTCCAACACATCCCCACATTCAGTGTTCACATATACAATATTAATAAAATCATTAATATTTTTAAATTGATTTTTTATATATTTTCCATTTTCAAATGAACATTTTTTCTCATTACTCTTATACGAATCACTTTTTACGTCAAACGAATTAGAAAAATCTTACCGAGTCATTTTTAACTCTTGTTTTTCAATGATATATATGGATTATTTCCCACCTAGATCAAATATAATTACATCCAACTCCTTTCAAAAACTGGTTCTATTCTAATCATTCTCATCTTCTCTAGGATTTTAATATTTATCCTCGTTAATATTAACTATTTCATTCATTCCTAGTCATTCTTGTAATGGCCCGGACCTCTCTGGTCCATTACATTGTAAAAATGTGTTGTTGGAGGTGTTCTGGGGGGTCAACGTGACTTCTCCCCAACAATTTCCCAAATTTCTAGTTCTGTGGACAGTGTTTCCAGTTTTATGAACAGTATCGGTAGGTAAAAAATGTTTCTATCAGTGAGGTTCAGTGAACAGTGTTTTTATCGGTGAGTTCTATCGTTGAGGTCTATCGGTTGACTTGTATAGTGTTGCCAGATCGGTGGACTTGTACAGTGTTTCCAGATCGGTAGACATTTACAGTGTTTCTATATCAGTAGGTGTACAATATTTCTAGATCAGTAGACTTGTATAGTGTTTCCAGATCGGTAGACTTATATAGTGTTTCTATTGTTGATGTCTATCGGTAGATTTGTATAGTTTTTCCAGATCGGTAGGTGTACAGTTTTTCCATCTATCGGTGAGGTCTATTTGTTGACTTGTAGAGTGTTTCCAGATCGGTAGACTTGTATAGTGTTTCCAGAACTGTGAGGTCTATCGGTAACCTCTAACGATGAGGTGTATCAATATCCTCTAACGGTGAGGTCTATCGGTAACCTCTAACGGTGAGGTCTATCAGTAACATATAGAAATGAGTTCTATCGGTAACCTCTAACGGTGAGGTCTAAAGGTGACCATTTCATTCCTTTGCCAAATTTTGAGTATGTGAATAATGTTTCCAACTTCTTACAGTTTCACACCTTTGATGTTTCCTTTGACATAAAATACATTAAAATCCTTATTTTAAGGTCTTTAAGGTCGATTCAAATTCTATAAATCCTATATTAATTATCCCTATAGCTCAGGATGTTTTGACTTGGTTAAACCGTGTGGGATAATGTTATACAATTTTAATGGAGAATTAAGCATATCGTAAATCGTCGCCCCATTAAATCTTCAAAAGGGACAAGATATCATCCTCCCTTGTTCTTCCTCTTTGTTCTTGGCTATGAGACGCCTGTAGGAGTGTCATAATCAAACCCTACTCCTCCGATTCGTCACACTCTATTTTGAATGCAACCATGCGGTGTCGGTCAATCTTCCATATAAGTATGTTTTATCTTCGTTCATTTAGGGACCGTCTTCTCCTATTTCTCCCTTCCATATTATACCAAGTATTCTCTAAGATTATAATGGGTTTTTCTTGGGGTTTTGTTGGTGTTGTCGTATCGTGGAATCCTCTGGTAGATGCAGTTATCACGATAGGATGATTTTGACCCATAGTGTGGATAAAGAACGTCAAGAATTATTGAGTTAGGGGATTCATTACTTCTATTTTTTTACGTGCAACTGTATCATTAGTATCTTTTATCCCAGTGTATCACAATGGAATTGAGTTAATAAATATTTCAACTGGATAAATAAATTAATACCTATCATATGTTATTGCCTCTTGTTCTTCATAATAGTGTGTTATCTATGATTTGTTTGTCTAGTTGTTTGTTCACGATGTAAATTGGTAAAGAACGTAAATTGGGATTAATTAATAATTGTTGGCAAAAGATAATGAGGCATGAGAAAGAATCTGGTTCTTATTATAATTTGATGTTAATCAAATTAGTACAGTGATCATGATGAATTATTTGTGATATCTTACTAATTATGTTTCCCGAATTTGTATCATATGTTTAATAAATCTGTTGATTCAAGATGGATTAAAGAACCCCTAGATTGATAATTTCTAAAAGGGTTCTGAGATACCCTCTTGATTTTTCAAGGTCCAAGAGACCATTGATGTTATTTTTTTCCATATCCTTGTGTTGTGATGTGATCCTGGATGGCTATGGTGATATGTGGAGGCATAAAGACTTTTGATGTTGGTAACAGATGATGACTAGAGTGGCGAGATACATCAGTTTATCCATCTGGGTGTCGGAGAGGACTCCAGGGATGATGGAATGGGATGGATGTGATTGTTGGATACTTGTTGATTCATTGGTTGATTATCTGCATTACTTTTCCCCACTTCCCAAGGCAGTAGGTATTGCTTACCCATTTTTCGAAAGAGGTGAAAAAATGTGGGGTATGGCACGTGCTTTCTCTGTCTATCCTCTCAAGGGAGAATGGGTAAATGCTCTTTCTATAGGTGGCCAAGACTCGACGGGTAGTACATCAAATCACCATGTTGAGCCAATTGTGTTTATTAGCATAGAATTCTTTTCTAGAATGTCTGGGAATATGGAAATGTTATTCTGTAATGAATAATTGAATAAATGTTGTTAACTCAAGGGGTTGGAGTTGCTGGAACATAATGACAAAGTTGTAATTTGGAAGGTACAGTGGATATTGGGTGTGATGCTAATGATGTTTAATGCAAAATTGTTCATAGTTAATTTATGTTTAAATAATTAATTAACGTATAGTAGAACTAATAAAAATTGAATGAATTAATCCAATAAATCTCTTCAAATGGTTGTGTGCTTATAAGATACCTAGTCTTAGAAGTAGTAGCCCGGAGTCTGAGAGACGTTAGCTACAGTTGTCTCTAAGACTAGGTAATGCCCATAGTGTGGTTGTGAGATATAATATATTATGTACTTTTTATGTTTCTATATGCTACTCCACCCTGTCAGTAAGTGAAACTGACACCCCAGGGATTCTGAGCAATAGGGGGGTGTTTTCCCCAACATTATGGTGGGAAGACAAATGGCTGATTACCCCCTTTGGACCCACTCTCTTCTCTTGGTGGATACTTGTGCCAATAGGCACTATGGTTAGTTTCTCCATATATGTGTGTATAGGGTTGTAAAGGATTGTGGTTATTTCATACACATATATTTTGGATATTGTATCCTATGGACTACTATAGGTGTAACGTGTATAGGTTGTGATGGCTTGAGGATCCCTACTCGGTGTATGGGATGTAAATGATTGAGGTATAATACCCGAAGTATTATACATGTTATGCGGGCTATGCTGGCTCCCAGAACTTACCTGGTTACTTTTGGTTGTTAGGATGGTGTGGTTCTTCGCCCAGGTGTCTGCGGGCAAACCATTTGGAGAGAGATGCTTAGTAAGTGTGACGTTGGGGAAAATCCGCAAACCAATGGGAAAGTAGTAGCGGGTTACCACTGATAACTTTTATTATATGATATATTTACTCTCTATGTTACTTTTTGAGAGTATCCATGGTGAGGTTGGGAACTTATTATACCTGTTTAGGTGACGAGTTAGTATCACTTGTTGTTCACTGAGATTTAGTATGATTTTTTACATTCGCATGAGAGGCTTCGTGGAGGATCCTACTAAGTATATAGTTATACTCACCCTATATTAATATATACTATTTTTTAGGTCACTTAGAGCAGTTTGGAGATCATGCTGGTTTCTACTAGGTTGGGGTTACAAGAGTTGTTTAGGCTTGTGGCTGTAGCTATTTTACATTCTTTTGGGAACTTTCAGTTTTTCCATTCCAGTTGTAGTTCATTTACATGACATTTCATATGTGTACTTGGGTATCTTTTATATTCTAGTTCTGATTTGGAGTTGATTGGTTTCTATATTATATATCTCTTATGCATGTGTTCTCATAGAGGGTAATGCCTCCCATTTGTGTGTCTACTATACCATTGGTGGTAGTTACCCACCCGGGGCCTACTGGAGGCAGGTCTCGGGGGTCATTATCGCCTTTCAAACATTGTCGGCCCAGGAGGGCTACAATGTGTGGGGAGGGGGGGCAGGAAATAGTGGTATCAAAGGTTTGGTTGATGGATAGGATGGAGTTTGGAGTTAGGAATAGGTGAGGATACGTGGGTTGGTTGGGAAACAGTGTCATTCATGTTTATCAAGTGAGGTAATCACTGGAAACCAGCTATGAAAAAGGCATTTAGGGCCCCCTATGATCTGATGTACGGACCATTACGTTTACAATGGCAACTAAACAAGTTAATACTAGTTGCTGGGTATAGATCTATGAAAATATCATGCATCATTCTTCTTCATCCGGTGTTTGAATAGGTAGACCTTTGGATAGGATAACCTAAAATGAATGAAAGAGAACAATAAATTTATAAATGTTGAGTCTTCCATATTCGAGGTTTAGGAGCTCTAACAGTTTTTCATTTTACATGTAGGGCTTGAGGTTGACGTCCTCATCAGGTTTTCACAGAAAATGTCATGCATGCTATTCCATCAGAACACCGTAGGGTAGAGGTTGGAAACGACAACACATGGAAGAAGACACTTTGAAAGATTTACCACCAGAGTCTACAGAAGTATGAGGGGTCTGTTTCCGATGCAGTCACGGAAGACTGGTTAGAGGAGGTCGAGATTTGCTTCAGTTCGATTCGTGCTTGTAAGGATCATGGGGTGTCCTTGGTTGTTACAATGTTGTGTGGAGCTGTGGGGAAGTGGTGGTTCTTTTTCCTCGGGGATTGTTAGGAGTCAATGATCTCATGGTAGGAGTTTCGATACAGGTTTAGAGTGGAGTTTCTTTCTTCAACTGAGAAGGCATCCAGTGACCAGGAGCATCTTACCCTTAGCCAGGGGAGCTCCAGCGTTCGATAGTTCAGAATCCATTACAGGAACCTTCTACGATATGCTTCCAACATACTGCCAGATGAGGAGGCTAGGGAGAGGCATTTTGAGGAGGCTTTGCATCCATAGATCTAGCGCCAGGTCACCCCATTTATGATGAAGATATATCTTGAGGTGCTGGAGAGAGAAGAGGTTTTTGAGATGACTTTCGCCAGGATGAGATCATCTTGAGAGGGAAATCTGCATGATTCCACATGAAGCAGGGTTGTGGTCTGGGTTTCGCGGTTTTCAGGGAAGAAGAGATTCTGTTCACCCGGGGTAGGTCACATCCCTTCACATCTCGTTTCACTAGAGGCAGAAACACATAGGCCAATTCCAAGGGATCGTGATCTTTTTTTCTTTTGGTGGGTATGGTCATCATCAGCAGGAGTACTCGACCTTTTAGAGCAGCCATCATAGGCCCAGAACTACGCTACAGGTTCCTCCATTGAGGCAGTTCCAGCCGAGGTAGTAGCAACCAGTTTCCCCATCTTTAGAATAGTAGAGGGTAGATGGGGCGGGAAAAGGACAGCCCCATGATGCTCCTCATCCTCAGATAGTAGAGCGTGATCATGGTGGTGGTCGTCATTAAGAGCATAGAGGCATAGGAGGTGGTTGTGGTCAGCTTAATGCTCTATCATTTCCATCTCCAGGTGAGCCAGACATCGTCTGAGGTACCCTTTTCTAGTTTTATACCATGGTGTATGCCTTTTTTGAGTCAGGAGTGACACAATCCTTCATATCACCTACCCATGTCCTTGCTTTGGGACTTGAGATAGAGAGGCTTCCAGTGACCTTGGGGTTTACTACGCTAGTTGGAGGACGATATGACTTGTTTGAAGTATGTAGAGACTAAGAGCTAGTGTTAAGGAAACACCGCTCATGGGGATATTTCCTATGGTTATGTATACAACCATATGATTTCATCCTCAGAATTGATTGGTTGTATTCAGTGTAGGCTATCATGGATTGCTTTAGGAAAAATTTTGACTTCATTTGTGCAGATGGAGAGAAAGTGGTGTTTGTTGGTGAGCGGGATCCTCGGATGGGTCATAGGCACATTTCACCCTTATCATCCATGATGGATAAGTTGATTCTAAGTTCTTCAGAGGTTCAGTAGTTGGAGTTTCCTAGGGTCGTAGAGGAGTACCCTGATGACTTTCCCGAAGAGGTTGTAGCATTACCCCCTCGAAAAGATATTGAGTTTGGGATTGAGGTACATCCAATAGTGTCTCCTATCTCTATGTCTCCATATAGGATGGCCCCTTCTGAGTTATGATAACTACGTATGCAGCTTGATGGTCTGTTATAGTGTGGTTTTGTTCGGCCAAGTGTGTCACTGTGGGGTGCACCAGTGTTTTTCGTTAGGAAGGCCGATGACAGTTTGCGGTTACTTCGCAGGAGCCTGGAAGGCTGTACGGAAAAACTACGAATGGCGCGCAAGTCCGGCAAGGGAGACATCATGTTCCTGTGCAGGGGGCTGCCAAGGGGCATCAAGGTAAGGGGTCCTGGGCTTTGCGCGCAAAAGGGAAGGTTTGTGCGCAAAACACCTGGACGTCACGCAATTGGAGAAAGGGAATTGTGAGAAGAGAGGGAACTATGCGCATGGTTTTGTGCGCAGGGCAGGGTATTACGCGCATGAGACACTGATTGCGCGCAAGGTTGTAACCCTGGGGAGAGGGAAAATTCACTGAAGCTGGTGGAGTTGCGCACAAAGGAGAACTCCAAGGCAAGGTTGCATGAAATGAGGGATTACCTGAAGTCATCTTGCGCGTGGGGGAAGCCAAATTGTGCGCATGAGAGTCGCTTCAGATTCCTCAACCACCAAACCATTCGGGGTCACCTTCTATTTATAGGCGAACTCTGGCATGGAATCCAGGCGGCGCACAAAATTCTTCGCACCGAGCACATACAATGAGCAAAAACTCGTCGCGCAGAACGGTGGAGCGCAAAGATTGCGTGCATCATCGGCTCAATTCTGCGAATCCCGGTGATTCTACGCGCTCAGAACAATTTTTCGCGAGGGGACTCCTTTATTTCGCGCACCACATCCCGGGCCTCCTGATCGGGCCTCTGATTCCGAATATGACTTCTCTACGTCATTCCGAAACTTCCTCCGAGAGTTACGTGCTTTTTTCGGCGTCAACAAATGCCCCCCATTGGAATAGGATCAGCGATAGGTCGCTACAATCGGATTCCAAGGGAAATGCCAAAACGTCGAAATGCTAAGTCCCCTGGTCTAGTTGTGTGCAAAATTCCAATGGGGCTCGCAAAACCTACGGACGCGCGCAGAATCCTCTTTCCGCGCAGCACGAAACCTAGGCCTCACCTATAAAAAGGGGTGCTGGGTCCCAAATCCGTACTTCCTCTTTTTTCCACGTGATAAGCTCATTTCTCTCGTGCGTCAAATCGCTTCCACAACTACACGTAAAAATGCTCTGGAAGTGCGGGATTCTCTCCAAAATTTGGCCGTGATTTCCCACCTATTTGGGATCTTCCACGCTTCGCTTGCCGATTGTGAGATCATCTCTAGGATTTCACGCAACTACTTCATATTTCGCGCAAAACTCTCCGATTCCGCACACTGCATCCTGATTTCCGCCCAACTCCCGAATGATTCGAGATGGCTGCAAACCGAGTTGATGAGGGGGAAGCCACTGCCCGTAGGATAGAAATGGCGGAAAACAAGGAGGTTTATCGCGCCAAGGAGATTTTCTCCAACAACCTGACCTTTGTTCAATCTACAGACTCTGGCCCAGAAGACGTATCCCTTGTCGGAAAACCTCCCGCTCGGGAATTTTGGCTTCCTGGAGGAGGTACCACTGCCGGGCTTCGATGTGGACACTCCGTGATCTTGGGTGACCGGGGAGGATGAACTTCCTCGCTACAAAATCACCAACAAAGACCATCCTACCAGGGAAACTATACATATGGACTTATATGTCCTAAACCCGAGGTCTAGGACCATTACCAGGGATGAGCATGTGGTAGAGGATTCTACTTCTCTCTACGCGAGCACGTTCCGTCAGAGCGTCATAGATGACCGGAAGGGCTGGCTGAAGGATTGGGACCTGCGGTCTGGGGGTAACTTCACCAGCGAATGGGCCTGGGCGTTCTGGGTTCGCCATACCTGTGACCAGTTTAGGAACGAACTGCGGTATATCGGCCTGTTCGAGGAGGTATGGACATTACAGCTCCATTTCCACCGCCAGCATGAACTCTGACCGGAGTTATTCACCCGGTGGTCTCCTGATACCAACACATTCCACCTTCATCATAGGGATGTCGACATCAGTCTCTGGGATGTTCACTACATCAGAGGTATCCCACTGGATTGTTAATAATACGACGAGTTCGTTCCACCAAATAACACCTGGGGAGACAGGTCGCGGATGCCTATGATGACGTGGAACCTACTGTAGCTGGCCAAGGAGAGGCTGGGGGTCAAGGATATCCTGACGGACATCGCTTACAATGGCTCGTTCAGCCTGTTCTTTGAGAAGGATTCCGCCATCAAGATGCCAGGACAGGGAAAACGTTCCCCAACCGCGACTCAGAGGAGCAATGACGGGTCATACTGGAAGACCCTGAAGGCGGGGCAATACCAATCATGGGGCTACCGCATAATTGAGGCATGAGACCTGAATGTCCGGTATGACGGGTTCCAGGCCGCCTTCTTGGGCGGGTGGCTTCTGTCGGTGCGGGACGTGAGGATGGGCATCCGTCCAGCAACACTAGTGATGGCGGGCTCCATGGCCACCAACAAATGGTTCAACTTGGGAGTCCCCGTACTGGCCAAGCTGTATACCATCCAAGGGCGAATCTCATGAGGGGGGTTTCATCGGAGAGTATGTGGTCCCTTCCAGATCTTCCATGGCTAGGTGGCGGCTCATCTCGGCCGGTATACTTTCCCAAACGTCGTCCGTCCTCTGGGCAACGGTCTGCGACTGTCCTTGCTAAACATCGTAGTGGTGGCGCCGATGATGCTCAATGTGGAGGGAATGAGGATCCACATCAGCAACCATGGCAACATCAACTTCATCCCATTCCCCACCCCAGTCGGCCAGCTGGTGGACAACGGGTGAGGCTCTCTGGAACAGCAGGAATACTTCCAGAGCATTCGGGGCGGGGTACTCGTGGATCGGATCGACGGGAAGGTGATCTGCGAGCCTTACGTTCCATCCCGATTCGCCAGGCAGTTCGGGTGCCTCCAGCGATGGCCGAAGAAGGTATTCACAGCTGTCTGGTAGGAGAAGAATCCATGTGTCATGCGCCCGATGTGGTAGATGTTTACCACTTCTGGCTCTGGCGATGACGTTACTCTTCCTCCCAACAGGGTCGATGTCGGCCTTGCAACCAAATATGCCGAGCAGTGGTCTATTGCGTACCCTGAGGGGCTATTACGCAAGCGCTTCCAGCAACTCGAGGTTACTTGCATGGAAACCGGGCGACAGGACAGAAGGCACGGTGCCGTCGGAAGGGGGGAACCAAGGGCGCGTCAGGTAGCGAGGCCGGTGCAGGTCGGGACTTCAGCAGTGGGGACATCACATGGTTCTTCCACATCCTCGTTACCTGTAGGGGGGCACAAGTGGCGGCTAGGGAACTTCCTAGGAAACAGATAAGAAATCTTTTCGAACCTTCCCAAGTCGCAATTCTCCGGGCACTGTGGTCCTCCAAGATGACCATGCGGCAATTGCTAAGCATCGGATCCATCTGGCAGAAGATAATGCAAAACCGGTTCCAACTACCAGTGGCCAGGCTTGTTCGAATTACCGACCGAGTAAACTTCCATCGGTGGCATGCTTATCTTACGACCATGTATGCATACGCACGCCAAAGGGGGCGGCGTGCGGAGCCACCTTTACTAGTGAAAGTGATGCTCGGCCAAGAGCATGACCCGGAAGTGATTCCGCCAGGATAAAGCGATAGTGACGAGGAGCTGGAGGTGGAGGAGGATACCGGAGAGGAAGAAGGTAAGGAAGAACACAAAGAAGATGAGCCCGAAGATGAGGGGATGCAAGGGGTGACCTACCAAGGGAGTCTCTGAGAGAGTGGCGAGATTGCCAACTCTGATCTCGAAATAACCTATATTCTCGAGATTTGTCTCTATCTTCATTCATTTTCCTCATTCATCCATTATCCATTCCAACTTCTAACTCACTTCCCCATCCTACTCAGGAGCAGTTGAGCGTTGGATGGGCATCCCCACCAGAGGAGGGATGAGAGGAACCAGTGGGACATGATGGGGATCTGGCACCCATCATTGAATTAACAAACGTAGAGGGGTATCCCCTTACGGCGGCTCCCGCAGCGGCCGAAACAATGGGGACCGACGCTATGGATTCCTGTAAGTCTCACGTTTCACTCCTGGTGCTTGGTGGAAAAATATCTCATCTGACCAGTGTATTCCTTGCCCAGTGATCTCAACACTGGAGGCACGTCAGGCTGCGGATCCCGGGCCATCCATGAGTGGGCCAGTGGAAGACATACCACCTCGTTCGGAACATGCTATCTCCACAGAGTCGGCCCCGACAATTGATGAACAAGGGGTGGCGGACATCAGCGGCGTTGTTCCTGAAATGAGGTCAGAAGCTGGTGGAGGCATCATTGCTGCTGGGGAGAGAGAAGAAGGTCGCCCGAACGTCGAGGATTCTATTCATCACGAAGAAATCCCTGGGGTAGATCCTGCTGCTGATCTACTATCGGCCTTCCCCATATACCGACCCGCTGACCCTAAGGAGATAGATGACTCAGACTCAAAGGCAGTCGTGGAGATCCAGATGACATGGCACAAAGGGTGGATGTGTATCCAGCGCTTCCTCAGGCATCCCCAGTCTGATTGGATGAGGCAGATGGGATCTCTTCAGACCTGGCTACGCTTCTTGTGTGTCGGAGGGGCTGATGCCCAGCGTCTTCATCTGACGGTCCGTGATTACGTGGCCGAGAAGATACGCGAGAGCAGCCAGCGCAACGACATTTCGAACTGCCGGGAAGGATCAGCGATCACTCAAGAGCTGCTGAGGGTGGAGCAGGAAGTCTGGCACCTTGAAGGGAAGGCGGCAGATAATGAGGCCTTCATCGCAACATGCTCTGAGCTTGTCGAGCAACTGACGGCCCAGCTGGCTGATGCGCAGGATCAACTGGTGGAGGCGAGTCACCAGATGACCGTACTTCAAACCGAGCAGGCGCAGGCACTAGCTATGGTTGACGAGCTGTGCTCTATGGTGGACGATGAGGAGAGAGTCTTCACAGAGTGAGAAGCGGTCCTGGAGGCTACCGACCAGAGGGTAGCAGCGCTTTAAAGATCGCTTCAGCACGCTGATCACTAAGGGCTTTGTTTTTTCCATCTCAAGAACATTCTTCTTGTACTGCTCATCGCCTCAATCCAATATATAGCCAAATCCACTCATTTGTACTCTTGGTTTAATGATCTCAACCATAGTTTCGAAATGAATAATAACTCATCCCTAGGTTCTTATGGGTCGTGCCCAACGCATGAAGCAGAAGATGCTCGTACCATCATTTCGTTCAACAGTGGGGCATTGACCAAGCTTCGGGCATCCAAAATTGGGCCTGGAATTCTGAGGAGACCCCCAACCGATTGATGTGTCGACTTCTCAATGTGCTCTGACACACAAGTGGGGAAATTCCGGGGGCATTGAAATCAATCCGAACACAGGTGGATGGAGAGGAAGGGTGAATCACGCTGCCCAAATTCAGAACCCAATGGGGCGCAACCGTGGAGGATAACTGTCAACCGTGGAGGAAACACAACATAAATATAATGTTGGACTGGAATGGGGGGGGGGAATAAATAAGGGCTGACCGCAGACCATGTTCGCAACACGGGGCCTAACTCAAATATCATCGGTCAGTTTTCTGAAACGTTGGCCCAGGACAATAGGCCGACCATAGGTCTTTCATCAATACTGTTAGGGGGTCCCATAAAATATGAAAGGAAATGAGGATCCGAATAAGGGGGGACGCAATGCGTGGAATGTTGAGTGGTGGTTTTCTCGAACATAGTCCAACAGTCCCGAAATTGCTCCGCCATGGCGAAGGCGCGTTAGGCGGACATACCGACCTCATCAAGGGTCATCCCAATTTCCTGGCGGGACCACTTTCACGAGAGAACTGCCGCTTCCCATTATTTTCATGGGTCATCCCGAACCTCCTCGGGGTAGATGTCCCGATTACACCACTTCCCAAGAAGTCGGGCCGAGGGGCCGACAATAAGGAAGGATGGGGTTCAGTAATCCCTGGGGCTGGACCCAAGATGAAATGTCTGGGCAGTCCTACGTATCTCATTAGGATGAAAATCAAGCCAAACGTAGTTCTTGAAACACAGTTTAACGTCATGTTGGACGAAATAATGTTTCACTTCATTCGGGTCGGAATAGAGTTTAACATCATGCGGGACGGAATACAGTTTAACTTCATGTTGGACGAAATGATGTTTAACGTCATTAAGAATGAGATATGGATCTTATTATTAAGTCTTAGAGCTCGGACCAAGAGGATCTTAGTTTGAGGTCTTAGAGCTCGGACCGTGAGGATCTTAGTTTTAGGTCTTAGAGCTCGGACCGAATGAAAGGTCAGAGTTTGGTAACTCCTGGGGCTGGACCCAAAATGAAACGTCCGGCTGTTCCTACATATCTCATCAGGAAAAGAATCAATCCATAAGTAGTTCTGGAAATATATTTTATCGTCATGTTGGGCGAAATATGGATCATACTTTTAGGTGTTAGATCTCGGACCATGGAGCCCCGATGTAGGGCAGAGTGTAGATTACGGTCATGTTGGACCATACTGTTTAAGGTCATTCAGGACCAATAGAGGATCTTAGTTTTAGGTCATAGAGATCGGACGATGGAGCCCCGATGTAGGGAAGAGTGTAGTCTAAGGTCGTGCTGGACCATACAGTTTAAGGTCATAAAGGACCATGATGGTTAGGCAAAATACTTCATGAGGAACCTAGAGTTTCTAGAAGGAGTGATATTCTCACCATCCATAGTCACATGGGAATACACGCCATTGGGATATGTCTTGTGGACAATAAAAGGCCGCTCCCACTTGGGCTCCAACTTGGGTGGTTTTCTGCCAGGAATCATTGGCGCTCTTAGAGCCAACACCAAGTCACCTTGCCGGATGTAGCGGAGGCAATCCTTCTTATCAAATGCTCGAGCCATCCTGCTCTCATGCATTTCCATGTTATGTAATGTTTGAAGCCTACTTCCGTCCAGCGCTTCCAATTTGGCTAGACAGATCTCGACAAATCTGTCTGGTTCTTACTGGTCGTAGACTGCTGTGCGCAATGAGGGCAGCTGGACTTCGATGGGAAGGACAGCCTCAGCTCCGTATACCAGGGAATACGGAGTCACCTGGGTGGAATTCCGAGTCTTCGTCCTATAAGACTAGAAGGCGTTGGGGAGATTGTCCGACCAACTTTTCTTGTTCTGACCAACTATTTTTGGCAGAATGTTAGAGAGGATTTTTTTAAACGCCTCAATCTGTCCATTCGCATGCGCTTGATAGCGGGAGGTGCAGTTAGATGGAATGTTGTACTTGGCGTACAATCTTTTCAGCTCGGCCGCTCGGAAGTTGGTTCCGTTATCCGTGAGGATAGTGTTAGGTATTCCAAACCAGTGGATGATATTGGAGCTCACGAAGTCGGCGATAGAACCAGCCTTGACTTCCCAGAGCGGAGCTGCCTCTACCCACATTGAGAAGAAATCTGTGGCGGTTAAGATGAACCGGAACAGGTGGGCCGTCGGCGGTCGGTGAGGCCATATGACATCCAACCCCCAAACTGCAAAGGGCCAAGAATACATAGTAGCATGGAGAGGCTCCAGTGGTTGATGCACAAAGATAGCATGAACATGACACGCATGACACCTCTTGGCATACTCGATGCAGTCGTGGATCAGGGAGGGCCAGAAGTATCATAGCCTCCGAATCTGGGGGGACAACATCGACCCGGCCTAGTGGGCGCCAAAGGAACCAGCGTGCACTTCCTGGATGACCTGTTGGATCTCAACTTCTTGAAGACAATGGAGGAGAACATCGTCAAACCCGCACCTGTACAGGAGCTGCACACGGCTAGGACCGCCTTGAAGGGTGAACTGCGGCGCGCGGTGCCGGATTCATTCCCGATCTGCTCGTTCCATCGGAAGATTGGCGTGCCAGAGATATTCAACCAAGGGTGTCATCTAGTTAGGAACTGTCTCTATCACCGTGCCTGAAGAACAGGGGGTCCTGACGCATGGGCACCCGTGGTGAGATGGTTCACTCACAGGCCACGATCACCCTCTAGGATAACAGGAGAAATGAATCTCCGGTGCACCACGTGGATGATCAGTTCATCCTGTTCGGGCTCTGTGAGTGATGCGGTTAGGCTGGCCAAAGCATCTGCTCGACTGTTCTGCGACCGGGGAACATGAATGACATCTAGTCTGTAGGGGAACATAGCCATTAGAGGGAGGGTGCACTCCAGCAAAGGCATGAGTTCTGGATTCCTGACAGCATAGTCACTGTTATCCTGCTTGATGACTAGCTCAGAGTCCCCTTTTACATACAGGTGGGGTACGTTAACCTCCAGATCCAACTCGGGGCCAGTGATGAGGGCATGATATTCTGCCTCATTATTGGTGTAACCTTCTGACAACAAGAATGAATATGGCAGAACGGCTTGCTCCAGGGTGATGATGACGATACCCAGGCCCACTCTATTAAGCCTAGGATCGTTGATCCTTCTACCGATATGACCTCGGGAGGCGCCATCAATGTGCATCTGCCATCATGGGTTGGTGTGATTGACTGAGAGTACTGCCACATCATGAAATCCCAAATCCAGTGGCTGGTCCGCAGAGGTTGGGTGGGAAGCTAAGAAGTCTGCCAATGCCTATCCTTTGACAGCCTTCTGAGGTATGAACCTAATGTCGAACTGCTGGAGGATCACCGCCCAGCATGCCCATCGGCTGATCAACATAGGCTGGATCAGGATTTATTTCAACGGGTCTACCCGAGAGACCAGCTGTACCTCATGTTGCTGCAAGTAGAGCTGCAATTTCTGTATGGAGAATATGAGCGCCAGGCAGCTCTTCTCGATGGGGGAATATCTAATTTCCGCGTCGAGGAAAATGCGACTGATGTAGTAGAGGATATTCTATGTTCCCTCGTTGTTCTTCTAGGCAAGAAGGGCGTCGAGGGATCGCTCTAGGGTGGTCACTTAAAGGACTAGTGGATTTCTGGGAATTGGTGGCATCAGCACCGGAGTCTGAAGCAGATACCACTTCATTTCCTCAAAAGCGGTTTACACTCTTCGTCCCACCCATAGGCGGCACGTTTCTTCATGAGTCGAGAAAAGGGCTTACACTTGCCGGCCAGATTCGCAATGAATCGGCGTATATATGCTATGTGGCCTTGGAGGCCTCGAAGCTCCCGAATATCACTCAGGGGAGGCATCTGACTGATGGACTTGATCTTCTCGGGGTCAATCTCGATACCTTGATACCTAACGATGAAGCCCAGAATCTTTCCGGAGGTGACCCCGAAGGCACACTTCAACGGGTTCATCTTCAAGTGGTGAGAATGGAGCAAACCGAATACTTTCTCATGGTCTTTGAGATGGTCCCGGTGCTGACGATATTTAACCACCAGGTCATCTACGTAGCACTCCACCAGTGTCCCAAGGATCAGCTTGAATATGCGGTGAATAGCCCATTGATAGGTGGCACCCGCATTCTTCATGCTGAAGGGCATAACCCAGTATTAGAAAGTTCCCTAGGGGACCCTGATGGAATAGAACTCTTTATCCTCAGGGAGCCATCCGGATCGGGTTGTACCCGGAGTACCCATCCTTGAAGGAGAGGGCTTGGAACCCGGCCGCTGCGTCGATCAATAGCTCTGTCACTGGAAGGGGAAAGTCATTTTTCAGATAGTGGCGATTAAGATCGTGGATGTCGATGCATACCCTGATCTGCCCGTTCTTCTTCCTGACGGGCACAATGTTGGCAAGCCACCTGGGGTACTGGACTTCCTTGACGAAGTTGGACTTAATGAGCTTATCAAATTCGCCCTCAACCATGGCACCATGAAGGGGGTGAATTTTCCAGGGATGCTTCTTGAACCCGCAATGGTTTTCTGGGAGGCCTAGACGGTGGACGACTACCTGGGGATCTTGTCCCGGCATCTCGTCATAACTCCAGGCAAACACATCATGATGATGTTTGAGGAAGTCTATGTAATGTTGCCGTTCCTCGGGAGGCATAGCGGCGCTGACCAATGTGGGTCTCGGGTCCACCTCACTACCAAGGATCACCTATATTAGCTCATTGACCATGGTGGAGATGCCCTCCTCAAAGGCAGGAGGAGCATATTCCTTGTCTCCTTCTCCTCTTGTGGAAGGATCGTCCACGGCGGGAGCCATTCCAGGGCTGCTCGACCCTGATGGGGAGCTGGAACCGGCTTCGGCGATAGAGGTCGCCATGACGGGAGGCTGATGTACCATAGAGACCATGCCGACGAAGGTGGTTGATCCAATCCCATCCGGCCTTCGGCCCAAGGGTCCACGCTTTACGACATCAAAGCAGTGGCGACTCGTTGGCTTGAGCCGGTCAATTCTGGCCTGGAGAAACAGACACGTATGACATACTACCGTTTCCATGATCCCAACATCCCGATATCGTATAGGGGTAGGAGGCTTGGGGATCACCTGATCCTGGTTGGTGTAAGAGTACAAGGTTATTTCCCTCTATCCGAAATCAAATCAGTGGTGATGCGTTGGCTTGAACCGGTCGATTCTGGCCTGTAGAAATAGACACGTATGACGTACTTCCGTTGCCATGATCCCAACATCCCGATATCGTACAGGGGTAGGAGGCTCGGGGATCACCTAAGCCTGGTTGGTGTAAGAGTACGAGTTGATTTCCAGCCATAGCGTAGACCTAGAAATATGCCTTCCTTTGGTACCTGAGACAACAAATCACTCTCCCATATCGGGAGTCATTGTGTCCAACAGATGGATTGGGAAGACATATGTGTCATCCAAACCTGCCCAGGGATCACTCGCGACAGCGGCGGCCTCAACCTCACCTGCCAGGATTTGCTTGTCCTTATTCTTGTAATAGTCAGCATCCAGGTAATGAGCTTCACAAGGGGCCAACAGAGACACATCTCCGTGGGGCACACACACTCGACCCTTAAGGGAGTATTTGAGGCACTGATGGTATGATGAGGGAATCGCTGTTTGACGATGGAGCCACGACCTACCCATCAATGCGTTGTAGGAAGTGTCCTGAGAGACAACCATGAATTCAGAATTGGCAATTAAGCCACCGAAATGGGTCTTCAGATGAATCTTACCGAGTGGAGTTTTCTCGGTCCTGTCATACCCCTGGATTCTGAGGTCAGAGGGAGTTAAATTATCCTCGGACAACCCCAGTTTTAGCAGTGTCTGGGTTGGTATCATGTTAATCCTAGAACCCATGTCGACAAGACAACGATGGACTTCCATGCCATTGAACTGGCCAGTGATGTACATCGGGCGGATGTGCCCCTGTTTGGGAGGGTCTTAATCTTCACCGGAGAATGAGACAACTACCTGATATTCTGCGTCCTCAATCACCTAGGTGTGGAAGGCTTATACGGTCGCGACCTCCTTTTCAAACTGGAGGGTGCTCCTTAGAGCCTCTGCGAGTGCCTCACGCATTTTGGATGATAGGAGAAGGGTCTCAAGGATGGAAAGCCATGCCAGAATTCCGACCAGATGCTTCATGACATCATAATTTGGCACCAAATGTGAGCTTCGTCATACAGTAGGTCGGTCAGCAATTGGGGGCATGACGGGCCCTAATGGAGGGACCAGTGACTGACTAGTACTAGGCACATCCCACTGATCACTAGCTGAAGCCAAGGAGGTGGCTGTCATGCGAGGACCGGAAGGCCATAGTCGGCCAGTGACAGGGCTGGGCTGGTTGCGACATGGGTAAGGCGGTTCCACCCGATCCAGCAACACAAACGGCGGTGGAAGTGAACCTGTTGTCACCGGGTGAGGGAGCCGGGAGCGCTTCTCTCTATACAGGGATTTCTTCCTGGTCTCGGTAGTGTGCATGGCCTGGATGGAGGTGATGACTACCGTGCCACAGTGATTTGCGTTTCCACGGCTCCGTCGATGTTGGCGACGACTGGGGACATTGGGGAGGTCCACCTGGGGCTCCTCATCGTCAGGAGCAAAAAATGGATTTACCAACTCTACGGTGTTAACCTAAGCATACCCCGGGCTTCCTGGGAGGTCCACCTGGCTCTTCTCATCGTCGGGAGCCAAAAAGGGATTTACCAACTCTATGGTGTTAACCGAATCATACTCTGGGCTTCCTGGGAGGTCCACCTGACACTCCTCATTGTCGGGATCCAAAAAGAAATTTACCAACTCTACGGTATTAACTGATGCATACCCTGGGCTTCCTGGAAGGACCACCTGGCGCTCCTCACCATCAGGAGCCAAAAAGGGATTTACCAACTCTACGGTGTTAACCGAAGCGTACACCGGGCTTTCTGGGAGGTCCACCTGGCGCTTCTCACCGTCGGGAGCCAAAAAGGGATTTACCAACTCTACGGTGTTAATTGAAGCGTACCCCGGGCTTCCTGGGAGGTCCACCTAGCGCTCCTCACCGTCGGGTGCCAAAAAGGGATTTACCAACACTACAATATTAACCGAAGCGTACACCGGGCTTCCTGGGAGGTCTACCTGGTGCTCCTAAATGTCAGGATCCAAAAAGGGATTTACCAACTCTACGGTGTTAACCAAAGTGTTCCACGGGATCTCACTCGAGGAGTCATCCACTACCGGACAGGGTCTCAGAGGGATCCCCATTTCTGGGGGCATTAAATCACCAAGCGTGCGAGAAGATGACGACAATGGCAGGGCACGTTCATTCTTCTTGTGACGCCGCCTGGTCTTCTGGGAAGAGGTAGGCTGGGGCGACGATGCCAAAGCGGCGCTCACAGACTCTGAGGGCTCTGGATGATCCATGTGGTCACAGATGATGCCATGGGCACGGGCGACCGTCCCACAGGCCATCCAGTCATTATACGTCTGGGACCCATGGTCGGAAACCTGTTCCCACCCATCCCCGTCGTCACTACTGCCATCTGATCCCACGAAGAATCCTGTCACCTGTGTCGGGGATGGGCCCAACC
This sequence comes from Viscum album, assembly GCA_963277665.1. Lineage (NCBI taxonomy): Eukaryota > Viridiplantae > Streptophyta > Magnoliopsida > Santalales > Viscaceae > Viscum > Viscum album. The sequence continues at coordinate 1,375,328,082 of OY728155.1, forward strand.
TGACTATGTTGTTGTCAATCTGATCTTGGAGCCAGTCCTTGAACACATATCATTTCTGTATGGTGTGTCCTAGGATCTGGTGATAGGGGAAGTAGTTAGGGCGATCAGTGAGACACGCCTCTTCTGGCTTCCAGCACTCAGCCAGTCGCACGATCCTCTGCTCCAAGGAACTATGAAAATAACCGGGGACCTGGGCATTGCCAAACGAGTATGCCTGATTCCTTCTATCTAGAAAGGGGACTCTTGGGGGCTGACCAAGACTAGAGGCCGGAGGAGAAGGCCGAGGAGGTGGAGCTGGATTACACCGCCTAGGTGATGGCGGTGCATTACGCAGAGGGACCTACCGAATTTGAGGCGGTCGCTGCTGGGCCAGAGGCTGTGGGGGTGGACCCCTATGTGCCTAATGAGCTGGCCTCACTGGCAGCAACTCTAGCTGTCTGGGGGCATCTATCTGGGCCATAGCAGCGGGCTTGGCTCTAGAGGTTGTCCTTGCAGATATTACAGGAGGCAGCGGGCGTGGCTGACTGGCCTGTTGTAGGGCTTCTTCAAGGTGTTGAGCCTTGTCCGAGAAGTCCCGGAACCCTCCAGGGTAATTCTGTGTGATCAAAGAAGGAACCAACTCCGCCTTGACAATACCTACACACATCGTCAGTAATTTATCCTGAGTCAGTGGCATGTCAAGGGAGTATGTGAGCCCCTTCCACCAGGCGACGAAGTCCGCGACTCGCTCATAGGGCCTTTTCTTCCACCTGAAGAGGTCTGCAATGTTCGTCTTCCAGGATGTGGAACTGAACTGGTAGAGAAATTTCTGGCGAAGGTCCTTCGAGCTAGTCATCAATCCAACAGGGAGCTGGCTGTACCAGACGAATGCTGGTCCTTCCAGAGTCTGAACGAAGCAACGGAGCTTAGCAACCTCCTACTGCGCCGGAGTCCCTAACATAGGACCACACCTTGATTTGAAGTGGAACAAGTGTTGTGGAGGGTCTTCAGTCCCGTTAAAGGGGGAACATGTGGGGTTCCCAAATCTCGGCGAGGCCGGCAAGTCCTCCACCCATGCGTGGTACGACTTGCCATCTGGTGGTATTTCCACCTGCCGAGTTTCCATGGCATCCAAGCAGGCGATGAGTACTTCCATTAGATCATCTGTATGTGGATTCCTGTCCTGATGGGGATCCTTAACCACAATCTCGTTGCTAGGCTCTTCGATGTGATATTCACGCTCAGCGGCTCGCGGGGTAGCTGGCGGAGCGACTATCGGAGCGGTGGTAGGAAACTAAGCAGGGTCCCCCATGTTGTCTTGCCGCTCAGGAGGGTTCGGTGAAACATATCTTGCCCTCTTGCCATGGGTTCCAGTGTCTCCCTTGTCGGCGAACACGACAAGGTCACGGTTTCCCGGTGGGATCTCAACAAGGGGTAGATGCTTCGACCCCTGCTGTCCTGGTCTAGGGTCACTGTATACAGGCCGCCACTCTGCAATGTTTTCGACCAGGAGCTCATCAACTAGCCTCTTTTTCTCATCTAGTTGATGTCATAGCGTGGCCTTCTCAGGATCTTCCTCTACCTTCTGCACTTAGGCAGATGGGTCGGCGAGTTAGACAGACCCGAGGGCTCTTTACCCTTGCCGATGTTTCGGCCTAGCGCCAGTGCCTCCGTGGGTACAGGAAAACCTAGGAGGCTCCTCTGTTGGCAATTTATCCTCCCAGATGGGTCCAGTAGCGGCCTTTCCTCGGAGGGTGAGTCCCCATAGAGGGGCTCCACAATGTTTACCTCATCTGAAAGGTCATCCATGTTGACTGAGACTACCCTTAGCGACGTTCCCTCAGGGCCACCCAGTGGATCGGGCTGTCGGCGGATCGCATAGAAGTGGAGAGCAGCGTACTGCCCCCATCCGCGGAGATGCACATGGGGGTGGCTTCCTTGTTAACTCTGCAGAGTACTTGAAAACTCTTGACGCATTTTTGCTGGAGGGCCTCATGGTGGCCCATCGACTCGAGGTGCCGGACCGCGGGGAGTGCTGCTAAGTTTACCCGACGACATTGCTCACTGATCTCCTAGAGATGCACATGGCTCCCGGGATAAGGCTCTAGATGATGGCATAGGCGGGAGTGAGTCACTCGAAGAATCTGGCGGAAGCATTCAAACTCTCCCGGGGTGAGTGAATCTGGCACATCAAAACCCGATTCTGCGACTGGCCAAAACTTCTCAGGGAAGTGGCCCGCTGCCAGAACGGTCCAGAAGCTCCACGGCTCCGGTTCGGTGTCCGGAACTTTCCTCCCCTGCTCGTCCAATGAGGAAAATTGGGGAATTGGCAATGGCGACGAGGCAGGCCATCAAGGCAGTGGGCTGGCCAGCGGGGAATACGGCGAACATGATGATTGGCCGCTGATCCCTAGGTCATCCTCCAGGGGTTGCAGTGCCCTGGATGCCACGTCGCGAAAGGATGGGCCAGTGAATGAGCCTCCATTGATAGCGCCAGTGCTCGTCGAGGGTGTATCGCCTCACGGTTCTTACGTTGGCCCCTAGAAAAGTTCCTCACCCTCCCTAATAGGAGAGGGAGGTGCTTCCGAGGAGGCCAGTGGCAACTGCGGGCTTGATCCCCAGCGGTACTCTAAGTCCTCATCCTACTAAATATACCTTAGATGGTAGGATGGAATCATATAGATCTCGCATTCAGGGAGTAAAAGACTAACGCGCCATGTCACCATCCATGCCCTCAACTCGACGGGTTGGGGGGGGGGGGTGGTTCCATCGCTGAGTCGTACTCTGCCTCAGAATCCGTGAAACAGACTGGTTTAATTTCTGTCCAGACTCCCCTGACATTCCTCCTGCGGTGACGACGCCCGACCATCCTGACCCTGGGTAACTCCTCAGGGTAAGGACGATTTCCATCATTGGGTCCCTCGGCCACAATAGAGCTAGGGAAGAGGGGACTGAAGGCCGAGGTATGAGAAGCACCGGGACAGATGTCGAAAGGGACATGGGGAGGACCTCCATGTGGCTGAGCGACTGGATACACAACGACTCCATGCTCGCGGCCGGCAGTAGGTGGAGTGACCTCATACCCCATGCAGTGGGCTCCGGAAAGAGTCATACCCAGAGCATAGACTTCGCGAGAAAGATTTCGACTTTCCAGATGAGTGGCAGTGAATGAGCCTTCATGGTGAGCGGCACTACCGCGGGTTGGTCCGCAGTGGCCATTTCCAGTGTCCGCGGCCGGGATATTTGACCCAACATGCCTGCAGGGCGGTTGGGGTTTCGATCCCTGTCGGGCACCTGGATGCCCCTGCTCAACGTGTGCAGGGATCCGGTAATAGGATTCAGCAGTGGCTCGGGCCACGGTGGTTGCTGATGTTTGTGCCCTAGGACAGGCATTCTCTCCCGCTTGCGCCCAACGCTGGCGTCGAGTCAGATGGGCCAGAACCGACAGTGCGGGCATGAATATTGCCTGCTCCTAGGCTCGGGGAGTCGGGCAGTGGCTTCGACCTAGCCTAACAGGGGTTCTTGCCGTTAACCCCTGGGACGGATCGCCGATCGGGTGGACCCGGACATCCCCCACCTCATTGGCATAGAGGAGGGATGTGTCAAGGCACTCCGGGGATAGGCTCCCATAGCGGTTGAACGTCGGTGTCGGGAGCGGCGGCTCCCTGCGCGGACCTCGAGGGCGGCGATGGTGGTGAGGCGCAGCTGCCTCTAGATCCAAGAGGGCCATGCCCCTGGTTGGGATGACCCCTCCCTCGTCATACCTACGAACCAGTTCATTTATCACCCTCAGCTGGATGATTTATGTCAGGGAATGGGGGTGCAAGCGCCCGACTGCTACGGGGGTCGAAGTCGGAGTGACCGTGGAATAGGTGGCACAATGCGGGGTGTCTGCGCCGATACTACCCCTGTCCCTGCGCCGGTGGGTAGGTGGCGATCGAGCTCCGAATGTAGTGATATGATTCCTGGATGCAGCGAGATGAACCCATTAGTATCAACATGAAAGGAAATCAAAAACCAAGGCCCATCGTCATTTTGTATTCCATGGTCGGTGGGAGGTATCCACGCTAACGACGTCGTAGAACGGAGTAGTCAACATCCTGACGGCCTCGACCCCTTGCGGGTTCACGTCCCTGTTAGGGTTACCCGGACCTAGTGACATGATATTCTGCCGACACCCTGATGGCTACCATTCCTCGTATTGAGGAGAAGAGCTTCACGTCAGGTTCACCATTTTTTGTTACTCTAATTCTTTCGCCGGGGTGCGCGCATTCGTCTGTAGGAAGGACGCGCTGCTTGTTACCCCGCATTCCCACTTTCCAATGGCAGGCGACATCCGTTCCTTGTTCAGGGATGTCTGCTCCTTGATCGAAACTGGGATGATGGGATGTCAGTTCTTCCTTCCGTGGATTCTTCCTAGGAGCTCATTACCTAGTCTGGGACTCCCTCATAGATTTAAGACGGGTTCGTGAAGCTCATTCCCTGTGCCATATCTACATGGATGCCAGTTAATTACGCTGCTTCCATCAAGACGCTCCTAGGGGTATTGTCAGGGCAGCAACCTTCGGTGAGGAGAACGGTCACATTGGGGCGCCGTCGACATGTCTGTCTTCGGTCCCTCATCACAGGGCTTCTCAAGGGCGCGGAAGCCAGAGGCATCCCACATCGAATGTGGGGAATATGTACCATCTGAGGTTTTCCTCAGCTTCCCATGTTTAACACGGGGTATGTCGCAAGTTTAATGCCTTGCGGAGACGGATCGGGTTGAAGGACCCCTAGGGGGGAACACCGATGTTGGGGCCAGCACGTGGGCGGCTTCCCTGATGTCATGGAGTGGGATGGGGTGGCATGACCATACCGGAATGTGGCCGCCCATGTAAGGATGAGGATGGATGGTGGAGTGAGACATGGGGATTACGTTCTGAGATGGCCCAATAGGGGGGATACAGTTTAAATTCATTTGGGACGAGATATAGTTTAACGTCATGCGGGACATAATACAGTTTAACATCGTGCGGGACGGAATATAGTTTAACGTCATGCGGGATGAGGGGTTTGGGGATTACGCTCTGAGGCGGCCCAAGGTGGTCAGGGAACCGACATAGAGAGGACGGGACAACCGGGTGGTGGGCTTGAACCTCATGGAGGCTTCCTACGTACCGTGCGTTAGAAAGGATCAAAGTCCACATAGTTCGCTGGGATGGGGATTACGCACTAGGGCGGCCCATTGGAGGATGTCATAGTCGATGAGCACTCTAAGACCACGTGAGTCATGCTCGGTGTGAGAAACAAGAGGCAGCAGGGACCAGACGATCACGTCGTGAAGGGTGCGTCCGTGAGAAGCGTAATGGGGCTTACGCGTTGAGCGGACCAAAGAGGAAATATGGGATTACGCGTGGTTAGAGGCCCTTGGTGCCGGGGCTTACTCTAGGGTGGATGCTCGTGGTGCGACAACACACATTGGGAAAAAGACTCCATTGGCCTTGGCAGGGGGGAAGTATGGAGATGCATGGGTGCAGTCATCCGTAAGAAATGCTAGGGGATTACACTCTGAGGCAGCCCTTCCCCCACAGAAAAACGTCGCTCCGTCAAGGAAGATCTCATTCCATGTGAGGAAGAGTCCATTCCCGTGGAGACGAGTGGTGTAAAAAATATCCGAGCTGGGGGGACCCTGGATGTGAAGCGCGGGGTCGGACCACAGTTTAACGTCTTGTGTTAAGGATGAGGTGCTTACCAGTTTAACGTCCTGCAGCTTGGACGGGGTGGGTTTGCTCCGCACCCCTAGGGCTTACATGCCCAACGCCCTCTACCCCTTGTTGGAGGGAAGGCATCGGCAAGGCCATAGCAAAGAGGGGGCCGCATGGCAAACAACCAGGAGTTCCACGTTAGCGTGGCTATGCGAAGAAGCAATAGTCGTTAGCGTGACTATGCAGAGAAGAATAAGTCAAAGAAATGCAACAGGAAACACGACCAAGGGGACCTTGAGGTTACTTCGCACGAGCCTGGAAGGCCGTACGGAAAAACTACGCATGGCGTGCATGCCCGGCAGGGGAGACATCAGGTGCCGGTGCAGGGGGCAGCCAAGGGGCGTCGAGGTGAGGGGTCATGGGATTTGCGCGCAGAAGGGAAGTTTTGAGCGCAAAACACCGGGACGACGCACAATTGGAGCAAGGGAATTGTGTGCCGTGAGTGAACAACGCACAAGGTTTTGCGCGCATGGCAGGGTATTTCGCGCAAGGCTGGAACCCTGGGGAGAGGCAAATTCACTAAAGCCGGTGGAGTTGCATGCAATGACGATCTCCGGGGAAAGGATGCGTGAAATAAGGGATTACCTGGATGTCATCTTGCCCGTGGGGGGAGCCAAATTGCGCGCACAAGATTCTCTTCAGATTCCTCAACCCCCAAACCGTTTGGGGTCACCTTCTATTTATAGGCGACCTCCGGCGTGGAATCCTGGCAGCGCGCGAAATTCTTCACGCCGATGGCAGCCAGTGCGCAAAAACTCACCGCGCAGAACCGGGGCGCGCAAAGATTGCACGCCTCATCGTCTCAATTCTGCGAAACCCGGTGATTCTACGCGCGCAGAACAATTTTTCACGCGGAGACTCCTTTATTTCGCACACCACACCCCGGGCCTCTGGATCGGGCCTCTGATTCTGAATATGAATTCGCTTCGTCATTCCGAAACTTCCTCCGAGAGTTACGGGCTTTTTTCGGCGTCGACAATTATTTTTTTGAAAATTCCATATGGTTGTTTCTCTAATAAATTATGTTTTATAATTATGAGGAATGTAAATTATTCCGATGAAATAAAATTATGACTACCATGGACATTGTGATATAAAATTGTGTATATTTATAAATATGTTCCTAGAATGTATATTTTATAAATTGATTAAAATATAACTGAGTTCTAATAAATTGGTCAAAAAATAATCTTGGAAGCAATGTTTCTTAGGTTCCAAAACTATCATCTATATAACTTCTTATGGAAATAATATTTCATGTCTCATGAATTATGAATGATACATAGATATTGGATTATTTAGTCATATGATTATAGAACTATAAAAAAATATTGACACGGAAGATGTGTTGGAGGGACTACGAATATTAGTGATGATAATAATTGAAATTTAAAATATTATTGTGGAATTTGTATTGATAACACTGTAATAATTTCAAATAGATTATATATTGATGGCCTATAATTTTACTGAAATACAGTATCTAAATTTTATGATGATGATAAGAGTGTTAAATTTTAAACGATAAATGTTTTTTAGGTTAATTATTTTATTTTTTATTCCAATAGCAATTAAATTATCTATTCTATTGAATTTTTAAAGCTAAAAATTAAATAAAATTAGAGTGGGAGAATTGTAAACAATGATACTATTCTTTAGCATTGGATATTGGTCGTGTTAAATTTTGTATCATATAAAATTTCTATAAATGAAACGTACTATAATTACATGACATGTTGAAGGATATTCATTATATTTCATATTTTTTTTTCATGAGAAGAAAACATTATAACTTATATTTTAAACAAGTAAAATAATTTAAATCTTTCTAACTTCAACAAGTTATTCATCAGGACATGATGAATCATACTCATATAATCAGTTTTGGGTTAAAGAGGTAATTATTTTTATAATAGGTGATTATAGTATTTTTATGAGGATTATATTCTCACACATAAAAGTGAAATATTATCAATATATATTTATTATGTAATTTATTATATATTGATTAATATTATTGAATTTATTTAATTCGTACTGATAGAATAGGTTAATTTAAATATGTTAAATTTGAAATATTCCGTGAATATATTGTTCATTTACATAATATTTCATCATCTATAAATATCCATTTAAAAAATGTGGTATGAATAAATAATCGAACAGTAATAGAAATTTTTCAAACTATTTTTATTAAGTAAATATTATAGATTTATTTTAATGATAAATATACACTTACATAGTTTTATATAATAAATATATTTAATAGTAGATTAATTGAAAAGAATAATACTTATGAACTTTATAATGAAATTTATGGTGAAGTTTATTATCATAATTTTATTTGATATTATGTATTATACATAAATACTACTAAAATACTAGATAATTTTGGCGACAACTATGATCATTGATTTTTTCAATTATAATAAAATATTATTAACAATCATATATATATTTTATTATGTGAATAATAACTATAGAGGATCCTTAACATGATGCATTGATTCTAAATTATTTCAAAACATAATTATGATTTATCACACATTTATGACGAATATAGAGAATATAATTTTGGGAAATTTTAACATGAAAATAATGTATCTATTTAAGGGGAGAACATTAATTTTAAATATGATACTAGATCATGGAAACATAATTGATATATATTATTTATAAATTCATTAATAAAAATAAGGAGATTTATTTTTATTTTCATATAAATTTATTCTCATTATAATATATTTCAAACTGATGATATTAATCACTTATTAATTAATTTTAATTGGACTGTTTCTATAGATAATGAACCAAATAAATGTAATAGGATTAATTATTTTTCATTAGTTGATACGTTAAATGATAATAATGTTATTAGAACTAAATAGTTTTTTAGAAACAAATAGGACCAATCTTTAGAAATTTTAAATAATATACAAGACTTGGTATATAACATTGAAGTAAATAAAAAAAGTATATCATTTGATAAACAAAATGTCAACAGATACTATGCATGAATTAATTATTATTTAAATATATTTTAGTGTAATTTAATATTAAATATTATATAAAATGGATTATAAAAGTCATTTATTAATTTCTTTTATTTAATGAATAATATATTATCATCAACCACTTTTAGAAAATTTAATAACTTCTTAATCGTTGTTTACAAGATCTCAAAATATATAAATGAAATAAATAGTATACTATATATTATAATTATCAACTATATATAATTATTTTATAAAATACATTTTTATTTTTAATATATATCCTACGTTATATATAATTATTATATAAAATCATATTAATTTTATTTAAATTTATATTGGTGACACATTCTTTGATCAATATGAGAATTTAATGGTATGGAATTTTCAAATATTATAACTATTGAATTTGAAGTGTGTCACCTTATATAATTTAGATATATTTAGGAATAAAATGTTTTCAAAAAAATGTGAAATATTTTTTTATCAATATATGTGTGCTAAATATAGTTACCCAACATTTTCAGATGTTTATAATACATTATTTTAAGGATAAACAACATAATTATAATAAATTGATAGATAATATGGTTAATTATCATGGGTGAATTTGGATTACACTTAAAATGAATATTATATTAAAAAATTGTTATTAAAATACTAATTATTTATCTACATAAAAACAATCATAATCAAATTAGAACATGTAATCACTAGAGGATGTACATTAAAAAATGGGCTAATATAAAACCTCAATAAGGGGAGGTATTGGGGATATCAATGAAAAGTATATAGGTAAACACACTAAAAATAATTATATAATAATGTTGGATCACTATCGTACTCATGATGGAAATTTTTAATAATTCCATGAATTATGAATTATGTATAACAATCATACAACATAAAATATTAGTTAAATACTTCACATGTTTTTGAAAAAACAAAACATCATTTTTAAAAGTATCATATGATCGTAAATAAAATAATCATAATTGTGATGAATGACATAATCATTTTCCCCAAAAATAAACATAATCCCATGAGATATATTACATTACCCAATGCATGGGCAGACTATATAAATTTTTTTCCACCCATCAACTCAATAAATTCTCATAATCTTTCTTGCAAAGTACAACATAAAACCATCGTAGGCATAAAACAATCTCATGTTATGATGTGGGTTACATGAATAATAATACATATCATATATCACTAAAAAACAAATGTGGGACCCTAATGTATAAGTGAGATAATATACTAGAAAAATATATAATTCTTATTTTAATAATAAATAAAAAAATGTGAGTGATTATGTGTTTTGAAGAGCGAAGTTAATTTTTGAAAAATCACCTATATTGAAAATAATTTTTTCTGAAATGTTAAAACATTAATAAATAAAAATTAAAAATTGTGTGATTAATCGAAGTAAAATTTATGTACATTATATGAACATCCATACTAGATAATAATTTGGAAGAATATATAACCCAAAATGATGGAATTGGGATTGATAATTTCCTTAAATAAATTCCCACGATATTTTTTTTATTTTTAACCATACGAGATAATAAAAACAAATTTCCAATAAATGTCAAATAAATTCAATTGTTTTCTTTTTTTATCTATCTATTAATTCTAATCATTTTATTTTTTTTCTTAATTTCATTTGTTAATGATGAAACATTTTGACGTCATATTTTCCTTAAAAATATACCTTTTGGTTTTTATTTCTCAATTTTTATTCAATGATTTTTACACATGACTAGAATTAAATCTTAAATATTAAAATAAAAAAATTTATAATTAATATATAATAAATAATTTAAAATTTCCATCCACAATGGTGGTGATATGAATTTAGTTGGAAATGTCCTTATATTTTGGTAACCGACCATTAATGAGACATTCTCAATAGAAGAATAAATATAATTATAAAATATACTTAATTTCAAAATATAATTTCTATCATAGTTTTAAATCATTGATATTATTTTAAAATATTAATTTTGTAATATATTTATATTTAGGTGAGAATTTTTGATATAAAATGAGAAAGAGATGATAAAAATAGGTGAGTTTTTGATAAAAAAAACTTGCGTGTCATTCTTGATTTTGTTCTAAAACAATAAAACTATTTATTCATGGATTTATATTTTTCTATAATGTATTTACAGATTATAGGGTATTAATACATAATAATTCAGCCGATATTTTACTTTTGGAAGTGAGTTTGTAGTTATTTTCCACATGGAGGGTTACAAGGTTTATCTACTCAAGGAGACATGTATTTTATAGTTAAAATATTTAATAAAACAAATTAACATGTTAAAATATTGAATAGTAAAATTATTTTCATTGTGGAATATATTATAATTCAGTGACATGATTTTATTAATTTTCAGAAATAGAAATTATGAATTTTTAAGTTTATCTGGTATGAAAACCTAAATAATGGGAAAATATTATTTTAATTGAATATTTCAAATAATTGTATTTGAAATGTACTTTTAGTGCTGAAAAATTGATATTGTATTTGAATGAATCATTTATTAAATTAATTTTTTTTAATATTTTAATAAATATAATATATTTGGAAATAATTACACAATGAGTGAGGTTATTTGAAATACAATAGCTATGAAAAACAGATTTTATAGACATACATATAATTGAAGCATGCAATAATTTTATAAATATCCACCATTGATATATTTGGATGTTATATACCAAAATATTTCATTCAGGGTTTGAAAATAATTTTTTGTCAATGGTAATTTTAGTTTTTAATTTAAAAATATGATTTATATAATTATATTAAAATATAGTTTATTACAAATATGCTTATGTACTTTTTGTGTTTTAATCATAATATTTAATTTATGTAATTATAATATTTATAGAATATTATACTTATCAGTTTAAATTTTATTTATTCATTAATTTTTTTATTTTGATTTTAAATTTTCTCTCCTACTATAATGTTATTATTCCCAACATCCATGTTACTATTACAATCACCGCATTTATATTCTAGGGGTCATATTAACAACATAAAATTACACTTAATTACTTCAATCATTATTCTGTACAATTTATCCCATAATTAAATATTTTTTTCTTAAATATCAATTTGTATACTAATATTGTCATTTATATTTTTATTCTGGGGGTGATGATTCTTATTGATTAAAATGATTTATATTCATTTATTCATCATTTCTTATTTATTATTTTCAATATCATTATATTGTTAATAATTTTAATGGGTTTATTTATCTAAAAAATTTATTTTTCATCTATATTTGTTTTATGTGTATGATACCATATAATATTATATACAAAAATATATACATAAAACATATTTCTCTTAATCATTTCGAGTCATTAAACTATATAATTTGTTAATATATATATACATTGTTATTATAAATCATTTAAAACACCTATAAGTGAAAATTATTATATTGAATAAGATATTATCGTAAAATCTATTGATTTCAAACTATTTAAAATAATAATATGTAATTTATATTATTTAAATGATTATGTGATTGATATTATGACTACTATGTGTATGTGTAAATTATTTCAATATAACTGTAAAGAATCATAGTTAATGGACATAAAAATAATCATTAGATATATTAATGGAAATATTAATTCATTATTCTTTTAATTTTTTTATTTAGTATTTTTAGAAATTCTGGATCACATATCATAGTTTATATATAATATATATAGATTACACCACAAAGTTTCATTTTTAATAGAATATTATTTTCATAGAGTATAAATAAAATCTTACTAGTATATTTATAAAAAATTTAAATTAAATACATTTTCATAATTATTTTTTTTATGTTTTTTGAATAAACAAATATCATCTCATTTTATTATTTATTTTAACACCGAATATATATCTTATGGAAAGTTATCTGTGATTTATATTTCTTATATACCATTAAAACATGCTAGGAATAAACATATAGAAGTTATAATTAATTTTATTAAAGATCATGTTAATTTATTTGATATCTTTTTTTATTTCATTTTATTTATAATAAAATTGTTGAAATCTTTCATAAGTAAATTTGAAATAGTGATATTTGAAGAAATAATCCACATAGATTAAATAGAGGAGGCTTAATAGAGTAAATAATTATTTTAATATTTTCTAATTACTATAATTTAGTATCATTTATGGATTTTTTTTCTATATAGGAACTATTAAATGTAGAATAATTTATTTTTATATCAATTTTTGAGAGAGAATTATGAAAATTTCATTTTTTATCATAACATTAATAATTAATTATTCTAAATTGATTAGTATTATTATAATATTTAATCTCCAATTTAACTGGTGAAATAAAATATTATTCCCACCCTTTAAATCACGTATAAAATATAATTTAAATTACAAATCAAAACGTAATTATAATTTTTTAAAAATCCTCTTTTATGTCTAAATTTAGGTTTTTAATATTTATTTATTGGGTTTATCTTCAATTTTTTAGGTCATGTGTTAATTTGAAAATTTTTCTTCAAATCTATAGTTATAATAACCATAAAATATATTTTATCTCATAATTTATGGATGTAATATGTTTATTATATTATAATAAAATCATTTTTTCTTATTTTGGAGAGTTTTATTTGAATAAAATATTAATATATCATTTTTAAATATTATGAAAAGGGACATAGTATATCATTAAATAACTAGTTATATAATACTAAAAATTTAATATTTTTGGGGCATTTTGAGGTGGATCCCAATTCCATATTATATTTTTTATAATAAAAAAATATTATATGGTTCAATTTTTATTCTTTATAACATGAAAATATAAAATCATAATTTATTCTATTAATGTATACCCAAAATTTAGAATATAATAATGATATTGAATTTATTTTTCCATTTTCATTAAAATTTTATTTTATCTTATTAATTTTATAACTATTGTTTTACTCTCTTAATTATGAATATTTTTTCAATTATTTAAATTTCACTTATGCCCAATAAATTGACCCATATGGGCACTCCCATAAAACATTGACACAGTAGAATGATTCATGAAAAAATATATAAATGAATCATATGAAGTCATATTACATTTTTGTATTTTTCAAACTACACCAACATTATAATGTCTCATATGTATTGTAAAAAACTCGTATATAGAAAAATGATCTCATAGACATATTCTTGTTTTAAATATAGATCAATTTGATTCATGGAAATCCATTCTATTTCAATGGATTCATTTTAAGTTTCTTAATATATTGTTTTTTATAATATTCAAGAATATTTTATATTTATATATCCTATGTTTTGATAATTTCATATCTTACAAATAAAAGTTTTCAAAAACAATCTCATTTTTTATTTAACATTATTATCTTATACTAAATAAAACAATTAAAAATATAGATTCAATGTATATTATATATAAAAATATTATTCTATATTATTAATATCAATATATTATTATTCTTTAATATTTTTATTTTATTTTAATTTAATAATATTTTTTTTTCTTAAAATATGACATAAGTATATGGTTTCTAATTATATTCACATTTTAATATTTTATGAATTGACATAAAAATATAAAAATTATTTTATTAACTAAAATAGTTTGAATAGGTATTGAATTTTATTTATTTTCGAGTTTTCTAATAATATGTAACATATCTAATTTATTTCATTATTTCAAGGTACATATTTTGAAATGATTCAACTGAGTATTCTAGACTGTGTATTGGTGATGAATTTTGCGAAATTATTTACTGATATCGATATTATTTTTATTTTTATTTTTAATTATTCTATACATTATATAATAATTACTTTTAACTATTAGTTACTAAAATTTTTATATAAATATATACTGACATCATTATTGAAAACAAACTATATATGAGAATATAAAAGTGGACTTTTTAATACATTTTATCAATGTGTGAGCTGGAAATGAAGTAAATCCATTATAATCGTTACATCGTTACTATTGGAATACATGATTAAAAATTAAATGTTATTTGATCTAGAATAAAATATTAAATGTCTTATACCTTTTTTAGTTATTTAAATTGTTTAATTAATCTGATATATCCATTCTCAAGTACTATATTTATATTTTATTAATAATTATATTTCCATAAAAAATATATTCCATTCCATCACTAGGTATACCTCCACAAAAGTTACCTGTTGTAATTATGTTTTGAATCCCCATTATATATCAGTTTCATTGTATAGCCTTCACAAAAATTGAAATGAAATTTTGTAAATTGGATGTTACTCCCCTTAAAAATTCATGTCTAATTAATATCATTCTGTTCAAGGGGTAATGTTTATTAAAGTGTAAATTTATATCAAAATTGATTTAAAAACAATCGCATGTTTATATTATTCTTTTAAATTCCAACAAAAAATAAATGTTTAATCTAATTTAATTTCATTAATTTTTTTTTAAGAAATGTATATTCACCCCTTCTATACGGTCATCAAATTTTGTTGGGACCTATAAAATTGAGTATAATTATTCTTATTGTTTTATGATTTAGATTATTTCGAAGCCTATGGTTATGATACCAATATTGAGGATTAGTGAATAACATTGGTTTAATGTTCCATATGTGTTGAGAGATAGAATTTTCAATAATGTAGATCAATGATCATAAAAATAAAAATAATATGATAAATAATTTGATTTATTTTTATGAAATATATCTTTGTTTAAGGTGAATCTAAAGTACATAGTTGAATGGTTTTTATAAAACTGAGACATTGAAAATATATTAATTATTTGATGCTTCCAATTTATTACATTTTTGATAATTATTTAGTATATAATTGGGGTTTTAATCGTTATAATTAAGGGATTTATTTTTAATGATATGGATATTTTATTATTGATAAAACTAATATTCTTATATATGGGTTGATTTTATTTCTAAAATATAATGATTAATTTTTTTTTCAATTTCATAAAATTTATTTATTTTTCATTTTTTTGTCTTATTTTCATTAGCATAATTTTTTTCTAATATTGAAATAATTTTTATGAATTTTGGAATAAAATAAGGGAAAAATATATTCAAGTAATCTCTAGGAAGATATGTAGAAAATTAATTATCGTGGTTGCTATATATTATGGAGATAATTTGGAAAAAAAATTCACGATAGTTATAACTATGTTGTGACAATATTGATCTAGGAAATATAAGTTTATTTTTTATTCATGGTACTATCATCTCTTATGTTATAAAAGTTATTATGAGTTGAGATGATTTTGAAAAGTGTTCAGATGAATATCTTTTTGGGTGATTCATTTGATTATTATATTGATAAAGAAAAAAAATTTACTTCAGAAATTATAAATGAAACATAGGATATTTATTGTTAATATGTAATAACTATAACTTATGTGTGAGAAATTTCTCAATACTAATGGATATAGAGATAAATTATCATTGAATGTAAACATGTTTTTGATAACAAGAAATGATTTATACTATGATAAATTTAACATCACATATCATATGACTTGTATGGTCTATATATGAAAATTCCAAAATCATATGTATGAATTTTCTCAGGAGATAAAAGATTCCTCTCTTTAAAAAATTACACTCCTAATGAATTAAAATTCATAATGATGAAGTATTGAATAAATGTTGATATTAATTACCATTAATATTTTTATCAAATATATTTGAAATAAATTATTTTTTTAAAGATAAGAATAATTTATTTTAACTATGACTCTCACATTCATGGAATGATGTCAAAGCCTATGGAAAATATTTATAAATATAAAAATACAGTCGATAATTTGATAAAGAAGAAAAGAGAGCGAATGTACATAATTGATGATTTAGGGGGTTATATTTAGTTGATTTTGTGTTCATTAAATAGTTGGATGAGGGTTGTAACAAGGTTTCCATGTGATAATGATGAAAATATATGTTCGTGAGATATAGAAATGAATAGTGTAATATCCCCACCCAACCCACTATGTAGGTTTAGGTCAAAGATTGCACTAAACTTATGTAACATTCCAAAGATAGAAAATACCATCAATAAATTCCAATATCTTTTTAAAATAGGATTTGATGATTTTCCATTATAAAAAGAAACCCATCTTGAAAATTATAGACAACATCTCCCTTTCTATGATGTATGAGTATACAAATATATCTCATTTAAAATAAATACAATAATAATATGAATGTATATGAGATATAAATGTATATTACATATTTCTTCAATTAAAGGATTATATGATTTAGAAACACAGATGATTCATCACATCCATAAAACCACGGGAAACAAAATGTTTATAACCCCAAATAATGAAGTACCATTAGGTTTTCCACTATGAAAATGATAGAACATTCGACTACCTAGGTCCTAATAAAATAATTTACAATAGATGAAATTTTTTAAAACCATGGGATGATTATAAAAATAAATATTTATTACCTAGATACAACGCAACACAAAATAGTAAAATAAAAACATGTTATCAACTTTTATATAGAACAAATGAGAAAAAGAATTTAATTTGAAAAAATTCATGAAAAAATTCATTGTATAAAAATATTATAAAAATATTATTTACATTTATTACCTATTTTTGTAACCCTCTCATGAAAATACATATATATACTTGTCATGTATTTCCATATACTCAAGAGTGGTGAGTGATCCAATCACCAAAATGTCACTTAGTGTTCCACGTTGATAGAGATTCATTATGACCATTCTCCATCCAACATTATGGTGGAACTTCACCACCATGAACCATCCCAAATTAACATGAAAAAATAATATACTTGTATTTGATGTTATTATATCTAACCATTCCTTGAATGTAAATTATTAAAAAAATTGTTTCAATGGTCATCATGTAAAAAATTAAAAAACTAAAACATTAAATCCATAATTTAGAAATTTTAATGCAAGGTTGTTTTCTAAAAACTATTAAAATTATAATTAGTATCCAATTATTTATCTATTAAACTGTTCAAAAATAATAAATAAAAACCAAAATATCATGTTCAAAATTATGTTGTGTGGACTATAATTGACCAAATTACTATTTGTTGAGGGAAATTAAAAATTAAACAAGAACACATCTAGATTATGGATCCAAAACAAATCCAATACATCAAATAAATATCTGAGGAAAAATATATGATTGGACATTTAAATAAATCAGCAATATTATATATATATATATCTCAATAAGATATTAGACGATTTAGTTTATTGAAAAAATACTGGAATGAAGAGTTATAATTGATTATGGATATCCAACGAACAATGATTTGTCAAAATTCTATTTTTTATCAAAAGAAATATTGAAGGGTTCATTAATTAAGAGATGACTTCATGATACTTACATTCTAGATTAAAAAAATATTTTTTGTTATAAATATGAGATAAACAATGATTTTCGGATCATTTGATGTATATTAAATAGATTAGCTACATGAATTTTTAAAATATGCACCAACATAGAAAATTAAACTATCACCAAACTAGTGAGTTTCAGGGTTGATCACAATGGTTTTGAAAAACAATGTTTCATCAATGCACATACTATTGGAAACAAAAAAGTGGAATGACATGTTTATGCCACATGGTTTGTAACACAAAGTATCGACCCAGAGTAGTTGCATCTATAGGTGTTCTACTGTCCATTTATTCAAAAGGCCTCAAGTGAAACATTCAATATTCTATAGGCTATCGATAAGCATCCAGAGCATATAGTGTGTGGTTTGAGAGACTATTCCCCTATTTTAGAGTATAAATCATCATAAATATCTAGATGAAATCCTTTGTAATAAATAATACAGTATATAATTACTAAACATAACAAGAATGTAATAAATAATGAATGTAGAAAACTCGTGAACAACAATTTAATATAAATTGCATTTATATCCCACTTGTATGATCTCATATATAATGGACAGTAAATGTAATAAAACTAAATTATAATTATATATTTCTATATTC
This sequence comes from Viscum album, assembly GCA_963277665.1. Classification (NCBI taxonomy): domain Eukaryota; kingdom Viridiplantae; phylum Streptophyta; class Magnoliopsida; order Santalales; family Viscaceae; genus Viscum; species Viscum album. The sequence continues at coordinate 1,375,346,846 of OY728155.1, forward strand.
AAGATAATCCACATACCCTATATTCTCATAAATATCTGATCTTTCATAACCAACTAGTCTTGGTCGTAATCCCAATATGTTCTCACTACCAAGTGAACTTATGCTTGAGTAACCTTGTATAATAGTATCTTGAGTATGGTGTGAGTGCAATATATGTAGGTAACCAATAATATGGTCCCATAAATGGGAAATAAATGATGCATATTTATATGTGAGCTACTCATCAGGATAACCCTAATGATTATAATAAAAAGATAGATTTATTAAAAAAAAAATTTAATGCATGACCAATGCATGTGATCTGATAAATGATTGATCATGTTTATATATGGGTATATATATTTCCATAAACACACACACAAACACACACATTCACACACAGACATATATATATATATATAGTGAAAAATAAGATTATCCAAAATGTTTTTGATCCTTGGTAATGTAATCCCAATTGTCTGAAAATTATATTATATATGAAATTAATCTAGGTGTTCTACTAGAAAAGATGTTTATAATTATGTAATTCCTTGGTATCATAATCCTAATTAATAATACCTTCTTTAAGAAGAGATATAAATGTTACTAATTATAATATATTAACAATTTGGGATCCATGTCCAAACCATTGGTTCATCCATACTTTTCTCAAATAACAATTAAAAGATTCTAGTTATTGACATTATATATGGTCAATGGTCTTTGAGTTAGATACCATAACACTCATTCTATGAAAATCATGTTTTATTTCTAATCCCCATGTCTCATTACATAATAATTCTAGACATCGTGACACAGATTGGGCCCCATTGGGATGAACCTATGATAAAATTTAAAATATTATATAAAGATCGAAATACATCTTCAACATCAGTTAAATAAATGGATCAACAACTAACTCGTAGAAAATCCAAGATTCTGTAGTTAAGTTATTTGAACTCAACCTTTTGGGGAATTATATGTGTAATTATATGCGTGTGGAATTATATTTCGGTATATGTCACGAATTCCATGTAGTGTCATTCTCACATACAGACATGTATGGCTCAAAAGATAAATCCCATGAAGTATGATTGAGTATCCCAATAAGATAAAATTAAATCATAAAGGAACATGACACAGATTCCATGATTCACCTATGTGTAACCATGAAATAAAAATCAATAAGGATCGTATAACAGAACCCAAATAGTACATCTAGAATCCCATTCATATATCAGATCATGTTCAAGTCAGAATAGAATATTCTAGGAATCTTCATAAGAAAGAATCACTTCATTAATAGTAATTGGGTAAATTCATAAATAAGTTATAATAGAGGAACACCTAAAACCAATATTATTGATAAAATATCATGGGATAGTGTTTTTAGTATGTGTTCTAGGTGATACCTACTACCTTCTCTACCGAAAACCACAAGAACTAGGTCATTTTTTTTACACCATTGAGGAACCCACATGGGTCAGTTAGATCAATAAACTAATAAGGAATCCAATATGATATCCTCAATGTAATTCCATAAATAAAGTTATTCAACGTGATAATATATATGTCAGCACCATAGTAACACTATGATAGTTTAAACACTGATCTTTATTTTGATATGACATAGGTTCATCCACTTGACCTAAAAAATGTATGACAACACTTAACAAGTATAGATTATTCTCTTTAGTAGTATGGAGGTAATTCGATGTGTCATGGGATAAATCTCAATGACTATAGGCTAAACCATTAGGGTATAACATAGGACTGGTGGTAACCCATTTAGTTTATCCAATACAATTAAAAAAAATAATTTGTTAATGAATACATTAAATAAATTAAATTAGGGGTGTCACCATAAGGGTAGAATAAATGAATATAAATAATCCTTGAAAAATTAAAAAATACTAAATGTGTAGGTTTGTTGTACAACATATCTTTATGAATCATTCTATTTATGTAAATATATCATTAACTGACATTATTCTCTATGAGATCTGAGACAAGATGCATCAACTTAAAATATCCTAGACAAATATCTATATCTCATGTATATCTAAGAAACAACTATTACAACATTTAAATTTTATTTAAAAAATTAAATCCATAATTGAATAATAGGTTATGAATCATTGAGCACTCATTTCATGTTGTAAATTCACACCACCACTTGCAGTATGAATACATGGAATAACCAAAACCATTCTTGAGAAGTCCCTAACTAATAGTATTAACTGAATTATTTAAAAAAATAAACATATATTTTAAATAATAATGAGAAATTAACTCTGGTGACATAACTCAATGAAACGACAAGATGTGAATGACATACAACCTTTCAGGTCATCCTATTTCTAAGAAGAGTAGATTCACTATCACTATTATATAATTTTACCATGTTCGGATGGTATTGAGATTAAATACCCTAATCTAAAAAACAAATAATCTCAGATGAAGAGATTGGGTTACATATGAATATTATTGGCAGTGAAATATTACTATATAATAACATGGAATTCCATTAAACCACCACTTGATGATGTTTGAATAAAGGGAATGCGGGAACATATTGAGTTGTGTGAGGTAGAAAATAGGTATAAATAGGTGGGATCCCACTTATAGTTTGTTTCTGAAAAAATTTAATTTACATATTCTTGTTCGCCACATAGATTTCAAATCTATTCCATGACTGTATGGTTGGTGTTGTGTTGAGCCATCCACCTCAAATGATTATAGACCACTATTTAACATATCATTACAAAACCATATGAAATTTCTATAAAAAGTAAATATCACCCACATAGTCTCCCTTTCCTTGTCACAAGGTTTATAAAAATGTGTACCTATAAAAAAAGTCACATATTTTTAGGATATACACATATAATTAACTGTGTTCCAAAGATGAACCATATGCTACACTTTTATTAAACTATAATGTTAGGTAAAAAATCATAATGTAACTCCTTAAAACTCCAATCTAAGATCCATTTCACATTACATGTCTATTAAATTATATATATGAATCCAATCCCTAATATTTCTATTACAAGTCACTAATAAATATTTTATCCCTCTAGAAATTAAAAAATATATTTTTATTTTGACTACTAAATCTCCAAAATTACAAGACCACAAACTTTTCACACCATTAAACTCATCTTCCTAAGAATTTATTTTCAAATAAAATAAGATAAAACCCATCTTTATAGGTTCATGGATTACAATGAAGCATCTATGTTGCATTTGTGAATTCCCAATTGAACCTAAAAGGCTACTTTCATTACAAAAAACATAAACCATTAAAATTTTAGCCACCACTCATAATTGCATTTGATAACATCATGAAGGAACATTCCACAGATTATCATTGATGAATTATGATCATGTTATTCCCCAACTGATCAAATTGATACAGATATCCCCTATATAGGATTGTAATTTTTACAAACCAATTCTGAGACATGGTACTACCACTTTCATTAATTACAAATGAAACACATCCCACATGTCTGGATGATACTTATGACATGTTTCCAAATGGGTTAGACCTAATACGAAATTTTTTTCACTTCCCACTATTATGTATCATGTCCATCGATAAAATTCAATTTAAACATGGTCATCCTATTCAAGTCACATTATTACTGGAAATCCTAAACCGTCCTCATGTATACCCTCATATCATTTCAATAATGTTAATAATCTGGTTTCTCATTGACCATATCCATCTATATTAATTAAAAAACATAAAACCACCTCTTGGTGTATATTTCTTGAATATTATAAACATTATTAATTAACTCATCAAAAAAAATATATATATATACAATGACATTATCAAAAGGCATGTTAATATCACTCAGAACATTATCACTAATTCACATAAGAAACTTTTGGTGCGCGTATTATTCATAACTATCCCCCCATAAAAAATTTATATGTGTTAGAACGTATTATCTGAAAGAATACTCGATCAAATACCATTATCTCTATAAATGATACAATGGTCTTAATTCATATACACTTACTTCAAAAAAAATTATATCCAAATATGTACTAATTATTTGTCATGGTATATAATCATATGTGAGTACAATTATTTAATGATATACAAGATTGAAAATGACTTTCTAATAACTGATATCTATACCCCACAATGATTCTGACACGAGGGTCACCCAACAGGCACATATATCACACTCCAAAACATATGTTCATCCTTATCATCACACTAACAAAATAGAACGCAATTATTATTTTTTCTTCCCTATCCCCCCATATATAACAATTGACATGGCTTATATCATGATCATATACTAATTGAGCATTAATTTCACCCTCAAAATTCCCATTTTCCTATAATAGTTTCCATAATCAAATAAAAAAACATCTGTCACCATAATCAGATGGTAAATGGGGAATATACCACCAAATATATTAATATATCCATTTCCTTGAGGGAAACACCCAAGCAATTACCCTACCAATCCAAAATAAATTTTGATATTACTCAACATACCTGAAAAAATATACCATCATAGTCAAGACAACTTGATGAATTATTTCATGTTAATCTATAAAATAGTATTATAAAATGGTTCGATCGATAAGATTGCATCTCCTTCCTCATTCCACACTCACATTGAACCCATATATTCTTTCATTTCACTAACTCCTCACCCCATGACTCTTAAAAATGTCTGTCAATTCCATCAATGTATTAACTACATCCCTGATGTAGATTTATTCTTAACACATCATATACCATGTGATTCATTCATAATTTATGTCACAACATTTGACATACAATTTCTTCAACATCTGTTACCAACTTGATACATCAACTCCTAAATTACAACTCACAAATATGTGATATGAATGGCACCATATGTATCTGACATTTCCCAAATTTCCATACACACGGTTACTTCCCAGGTAATGATATATTTGGTCTATATTAATTTAAAAATGTTCTTTTTTGATTGATTTTATATATTTAATATGCATATTATATTTATAAATATTCCAATCATTAATATAATATATATATATATATTGCCTTTTGATGGTTAAAATGTTTTAAATATAGTTTTTTACATTTTTTAATGTTTTATCTTCCAAAATAAACATCTTCAATTAAAAAAAAGTATTTACATTTATATTATTTTGTTTTTGGAATATTTTTTTGATAAGATTTAATTATTGTGAATCGTGAAAAATAATCTTTTTATTAAAAAAATACATTTTCATAATTTTTTATAACATTGAATTAAATTTTTGTTTGAATTACTAGTATAATTATATAATTATTTAGCATTTAATACATTTTAGGTCATTGGATGTATTTTCACATTGATATGGGATATAAACATATGTCATTCTTTGGATGAGGTTTATTTAAAAAAATGGTTTTCTTGTTCTATTAACAAGACTAATATTAAATTATTTAATGGAACTTATGTGTTATAAATTTCTGAAATGGAAATAATATTAAAAATAAGTGGGTTCATATTATTTAAATATTTTCCATTATTTTATTCATTGAATTATATATATGATTTTTTTATTTAACAATGTTAAATGTAAATCGGGTAAAATAATGTAACAAATAATATTATAAGGAATATAAAATTAACCTAAAATATATCAACATCCTATGAGATGAATAATATTCTACCCTTATCACATAAGTGGATTAATTTTCTCATATAATATACTTTTGATAGGTAAAATGAAAAACATTATTATAATATAAGAATGTGACAAAATGACACACTCTTATTTCTAATAAGTATAAAAATTTTCATATACGGATAAAAATGATATATTATCAATCATAAAAGTTATCTAGAGAAATTATTAAATCATATAAATCATTAAAATTATTTATTGTTCTTATAGATTAAATAATTACCATAAAATTTGACAAAACAATGATATAATAATGATTTTATTAATAAAAATATCAAATAAATGATATGAAATGTACTAAATTAAATATTATTTGAATTATTTAGTGTAATTTAAAATTATTATATTTTACATTGCCATAATATTATAAAATTAATTTTTTTTCAATGTTATCCCACTCTTTGTATTTTTTTCAATTAAATTAAATTGATAGTGTCAAAATTGGCAGTATTGATAATTTATAAACAATAATATTATATAATATTATTTAAGAATAATTAAAATAACTATAAATTAAAAAATTCAACAATATAAGGTTTAAATGTTTTTAAATAGTCCATTTATATTCAATTTTTTCCATATTAGTAAAATTGTTTTCCTCTTAATTTTAAAATATTGTCACAACATTTAAGATTAAAATAGAATAATTTAGTGTGAAAAAAAATGATAATGTTTAAAATGAAATAAAAAAATGTCTACATTTTTTTTATGTTATTGTATTTATAAATATAATCATGTTAAATTTGACATAACACTATTTGGAGTCATTGTTGAGTAAAAAATAACTTAAAATAATTTGTTATTTTATGATTCTCTAACTCTGTCCATCCCCTCACACATAAAAAGAAACCCATTATTATATATTACATATACATAATAAACCATTTAGGTCAAAAATTATCTCCCAAATACCGTTATAATAATTTTTAACCCACATTATTGAGTCATTATAGAAGCCATAAATCATTCATTAAAAGTGTTAAGGTTGTAATTAGAGGAGACCATTCGAAGAATAAGTATCATTTTTTATTTGTTTCTATTTTATTTCTTCATAAAAATACATTAAATATTCCTTATTCAAGATTAAATAATAAATATAATATCCTTATTATATTTATATTTCTTTTAAATTTCATTCCCCAAATATATCTCAACATCAATTAAATGTGATTGGAATTAATCTTTTGTGCGTACGTGTGAACTATCACATCTACGAACCAATATAGTTCATTTTCCATAACCATCTATCATGAATGGTTAAAATTATTCAATTAATGATAATATGTGATATTAATCACATGTTATTCATTATAATAAAATATTTTTTCTAGCATATTCTTACATTCCATCTATATAAACATGATAATGCCGTTCATGCGTATGTGTGAACTGTCACCTCCACATAGAGATGTGATTCATTTTTGGTCACAACATCAATTTTATGATATATAAATATAAGTATATTAAAATCATAAATTTGATATTAATTATATTATTTTAATTCTAGAATTTTAATATGATACTAACCTTTATTCTATAATGATCATTGAAGAATGTAATTGTTACTCTTGTGTACGTACAACATACAATCTTAATGATTATAATTTTATATATTTGTAATAAAAAGATTTTTGATTTAAATTTATAATTTATGTATTGAAATTATAAAATTATTATTAATATTATCTGTATATGATATAATTATTTCTACATGCACTTTTTACATCATAACAAGTTCATTTTTGACTCATGTACTGAATACATAAAAAACATCTAAAAAGATCATAAATAAATATTTAATTATTATAACATGGAAATAATTGATATAAAATTAATAATAAACGTTAATAAGGTTCCCAATAATGTAAATAATTAACCTTAGTTGGTTATTCAAGAAGATAAAGAATATACGTAATGAATCAATCTCGAGGTAAGGGAATTCATCTCAATCTTATTTCATTGAGGCTTATCGTCATGTTATAATCCACATTATTTTATAAAGTGTATAAAAAACCACATTTAGTTTTAGTTTCATTCAGTCATCTTAAATATTAATCATTATATATGTTGAATTTGGCATTATGTTGAAACAACTGAATGAATTTTCTTAAGGATTACTGCGACAATGAGTTCTCCACTGCCAATACTGTTATTTGATATTTTGGCATCCTATACAAACCATAATATATTTTTAATGAAAAATAAATCAATTATATGCCTTTCTAAATATTTTGTTATTTAAAATGGATAGATTGTTCAAATATAATAAAATCCTTTCTTTTAATTTCCAATGAAACATTATGTGTTAAATGTTGGAATTTCAAATCATTTGTGTGTTATTATTATAGAATAGAACATCAAAACATTTAGCGGTGGTTAAATTATAAACAAAGGATGAGTGGTTCTATGATAATCCAAGAATGTGTGGTTATGTATTAACCTCTAATTCCTTGGTTATGTATGTCGGCCATATGACTATTACATTTATAAGGGTGACATATAGGGAAGTCTTCCATATTGTTATTTCATTTATGTATATTAATCAAGTAGGTAACCATTATATGACATAAGTTCATTCTATGGTTTTATGGTAATGTTATATTTAAAAAAGATTAAGGAATAATTAAATTTTCATGGAATGAATTTACAAATTATTAATGTTGTAATGTATTACTTTATGATAATGTATTCATGGGTTTATATTTTTTACAAGACTAATGGTTTTCAATATTTGTGTATCCCTTCCATATATTTTTATGTAAAGACCTATTTTTAAAATTTTTTACAAATGATTTACAGGAAAATAGTGACAATAATGGGATTAAAGTAAAAATTCATAGCATTAAACATTAAAATTACCGATCATTCATTTTCGATGATTTTTAATAAATAAGTCAATACTATTTTTAACTAGGAAATTTTAATTTATATTTTTTTTGTTATGTATGATTAATGTAATAATTATATAAAGAACTAAACCCAAATAGTTTTTAAAGTGAAATAATTTTAAATTTATGACATAAATCATGATTATGTAATATTATAAGGAAATTGTATTACAGTTTGTATTGGAATATGGTTTAGACATAATTTATTGGTTATAGTAATATTAATCCCATACATTGGAAATGTTTTTGGTCATGTTAAAATTTTTTTGAATTTAAATATTACCATGTTCTATCATCTAAGATAGGTCTATTCAGAATTGTTTTCCATAGATTAAATAGGTAAATTGTGCGGAAATGGAATCAAGACGATGAAATCCTTCCTAATCAGCATTAAGAGATGGTCAGAATTAGATATGAGCAGTTTCTTGCTTTGATGGATCAGTTGACTAAGAAAATAAATGTTAGTATTTTTCATGAAAGAGTGAAACCTGAACAACCAATGAGAAACATGATTACAGTGGATCAATTTATGATACAACAAACACCAGCATTCATAAAAACTTATAATTATTCCCTTGTTGAAAGGGGGATTAAATCCCACGATAATAAATTCATCATCAGGGGTTGTTCGGAGAACCAAATAGTAAATCATATAATTTATCATTTTTATGGTGAATATAATATGTGAGGAAAAATGGTTAAAAATGTTATAGGAAATAATGAAATCGAGTCCATGTAATGGGATGAAGTTAAGAATAACATTCTCATGAAAAATGTCCAGTACAATATTTTAATAGGATGGAAATGAAATTCAGGTGATTCCAAAAAAAGGATGATCATTTGGTGACTATGTATGAATAAAATTTCACAAAGTTGGAAATGTATATCCAAAATTATACAAGGGTTATTGATAATAAGCTAAAACTATTTAACTCAGCATTGAAGGTGAGATATCGTAGGGTATTAGCTTTTCATGAGATCAAAATGTCACATGCCAGAATGATAAAGGGTTAAATGAATAAAATGATATGGATCATTTCAACCATGAAAACAATTTTTTAGCCTACCTGATCATAAATATATAGTTAATCATGTTTTTCTTATAGTATTGACAATAATGGGAGACATACGTGTATGTTTTATAAGGTATGTGGGAGTGAGGAAAAAGTACACTAAAAAGAACATGTGTTGGCCTGTGGATATATTCATTTGTCAGATGACACATCCATCCACTTGGGTCAGCCCCATTGTGCAGACCATATACCTATGAGGAAACGAGTGCTACCAAGCGGCCCAGAAATAGTCCATCCATGTTAATGTGGGGTATCAGCCCTCTCACTAGATCTCAGTTGCAACATTTTCTATCAACGAAATGGTGGTTCACTCCCATGGATGATATATAGGGTAACCATTGAGGACATTGTACTCTAGGGGTGGATGTTTTAATGGAAAACACTCAAATGATAATGGGTCAAATTACAAAAATGATGTGACTATTTTCAAGAAAGTGCACCATTAATTTTGAGAACATACATGATTAGAACTAAATTATTAATAATTCTTGTCCTGGAGTAGTGATTATGATTTGTGACCTCCTAGGAAGATTCCATAGGTGATTTAGAGTGATGAAATATTACACTTGAATGTAAATGTTTATTAAAATAAGTATTATCATTAGAGAAATGACCCATTCAAGAAAGTGTGTGGGTACCGGGGTGGGGAAAACATGTCTGTGGGGAGAACTGGTGGTACCTAGTAGAACATGACCCAATGGCCAAATTAATGGTGGATCTTTGTTCTATTAATGGGGCACATTTTTTTATAGAAATTCAGTGAGAAACAAGTCTCATTTTATGTGATGGTAGAAATAGTGTTTTATGACGATCATGTGTTTTATGGGAGAATAGAAATAAGATATCCAATGGGAAGGAACTGGGAAATCATTCACCAGTGCTGTTGGGAGGTTATAAAACTAAATTTCCATGTTATGTGATGTATAATAAGAAGAATCCGGGATAATTTCATTATATTTCAAGGAAGTGGATCTAATGAGGCATGATGGGTTGTTTTTCTCATGACTTCAAGGGATATGGTCATTCAAGAAATTAAAGGGCATCGATAAGGTGTTATAGTTGTTATGAGGTAGGTAAAAATGAAAATGTGTGTCCATGGTTGATTACCCAAGTTTAAAACCAGAAAAAAAGAAACTATAAGGCCATGAGAATATCTTTTACTACTAATAAAAATTATGTGGGACCATATAATGGAGTGGTGATGGGTATGTTATGGGTTTTTTCAATATATTCCATTAATCCCTTTTGCAATAGATATTCACATTCTTTCATTAATGAGAGATATGAATTTAAATTGGAAATATCACCTCATGATTGTGGTATATAAATTTTGGTAAAAACTATGTGTGTAATTATTAATGTAAAATAGATTAATAATAAGCTTCATAATATCCAGAGTTAGATGGAATTTCCAATAAATCATATTGAAATTCCACTTTTGATGTATTATTTAATGTTGGGAATTCATTAACATTTAGTTTATCATCAAAAATTAGATTTAAAATACAACAAAATTTTATTCAATATTTCTATACAATTAGCAACATAAAAATAAAATATGATATTGATTAAATATTGTAGTTAATGTCATATAGATCATGATGTTGAATTGAGAGGATCATTTTTTATTATTTACATTTCAACTGTGAATGAATTTACGGATTCTATTTTGTTTGAATATCAAAGTATTTTCCAGATTGGGAGATTGAATTTACTATTGATTTTTTTTCATGATGATAAGCTTATTTGAAATCCTCGTTATGGAATGGTTATATTATAACTAGTGTAATTTTAAAACCAGATGCAATAATTTCTTGATAAATGTTTCATTTGACTGAGCTGTTCAATGTGGGGTGCTTCAATTTTACTTGAGAAATCGAACGAATGTTCCATTAGAATTTTAATTAATTAATAATCCATGAATATAATCACTATTAATAAATAATATCATTTTCCACATAACGATGAATTACTTGATCAAATTCGGGGAGATCAGTATTTTTCGAAGTTTGATTAGAGGTACAGGTACCAGTAGCTGAAGTTGAAAGAGGATGACATTCCAAAGATAGTGTTCAAAATGAGATACGGTAATTATGTGTTTTATGTTATTCCTTTTAGGTTATCTAATGATCTAGATATATTTTTGAATCTCATGAATGGAGTCTTTCATATATATTTGTATCATTTAATTATTGTGTTTATAGTTGATATTTTGGTTTATTTGAAAGTCTAGGAGGAACATTAAAGTCACTGAATGATTGTTTTTAAAACCATAAAATGATGAATACTATATAGAATGTTTAAAAATAGTGAATTTATGGTTCAGAAATATTTTTCCTTGTTCTTATAATTTCTACAGATTAAATATTTTTTTAAAATTATATATTTTATTTTGAATAGTGTCAAACCTACCAATTTCATACAGATTCATAACATTATTGGATTAGTGGGTTATTACAGATGGTTTGTCGAAACGTTTTCTCAGTTATCATCCCAAAATCTATGTTAACATGTAATGGAGTTATGTTCATCATGAAAAATTAATATGAATATTGTTTTTCTGAATTGAAAAAAATATTAGTAAATTCTCTTTTTTTGTATGTGGCTTCAAGAAGTGGTGAAAGTTTTACCTACAGTTATTCTACATTAAAATGATTTGGTTGTGTCCTAATGAAAAATTATTAGGTAATTATGTATTCATAACATCATTTTAATGTTCATGAGTTAAATTACAACATACATGATTTGGAATTAGGTGTTATTTTTTCATTAAAATTTTTGATACATCATTTGGATTGAGTGAAGAGTGAATTATATGCTGGTCACAAAATATTGAAGTGTATATTCACTCAAAATGAATTGAACATGAGGAAATAGAGATGGATGGAACTGATCATGGAATACGATTATATTATTCAGTACTATATTAGAAAAAAAGTGGACAAATCATTAAGTTAAAAAATTAATGCTACATAAATGATGATGCATTTGGAACAAGATCGTTCGGATAATGATTTAGGGAATTTTTCCCTGGATGTTGTGGGTTTATAAAATTCCTAATTTTTTTCCGGATTTTTTTCAATCAACTCAATTAGAAAAGAATATGAAAGTGTTGACGAAGACAGTGAGTTATAGAAATTGGCATAATTGGTCGAAAGGGTTAGTTTATTAAATTTTGTCAATGATAAATATTTTTTTGTGATATTTGAGAAGAGATTATGTGTTCATTATGATTAAATGTTAAAGAACATGATTTTATTTTAAGCCCATTATTTTTCATTTTTAGTTCATCTTGGATGCAATATGATATACATAGACTATCGAGAGTATTACTAGTGAGATGGAATAAAAAGTGATATTTTCTATGTTACCCTGAGATGTTTGTCTTTTAATATGTTGAATGTAGATATGTAGTTACCGAATGTGTGGATTCATCCATTTCTAGTGCCATAATGGATTTGGAAAAATATATGAAACTATTTTAGAGTGGAATTATTGAAGGATTCGTGACGTAATAATGTGGTCTACGTTGTTGTTGATAGATTGACTAAATTTTATCATATTCTTATTATTTGAGAAAATGTGTCTCTAGATCAATATTATCAATTGTATATTAATTATATAATTATGTTACATATATTTTACCTCACCATTATATAATATTATGATCAGAGGTTTACATATAACATGTGTAAAAGACTTTATAAGTCATTGTGTACTAAATTGAATTTCACTATAACTTTTCACCCTCAATATTATGCACATTCAGAATTTTAAATGTATACAATGGTGGATATGATATGTGCATGTTAAATGTATTACTATGGACATTAAGAGAAATATATTTCTTTTCCCGTGTTTTCCTATAATAATATTTTTTTGTCCTAGTATACCGATGGAACCATTTAATGCATCATAAATGAAGTAGTATCAAACTCTAGTTTTATTGGAAGAAGTAGATAGAAGATTGTTGATGGGACTAGAAGTGGTAGAGGAAATAATAAATAATTTATTGTTTTTTTGTAGATGATGTGGGTAGCACATAGCCTGAAGAAAAGTTTTTTGGATGACCAGAAGAAAGAGATTTTTTTCGAGGGGGTAATAATTACATAACAAATAACACTATAAGGAATATATTTATGTGTTTTGGTATGAAAATGGAGTTGTGTTAATGGTTCATTAGACCATAATAAATGATTGAAAATTCTCGACCAATTTGTTACAAATTAGATTTAACTCTGATTTTATCCATGTTATACAATGATTTTTATGTTTTATTTTTAAGAAAGTATATAGAAGATACTTCTCATGTTTTTATTATTGAAGTGGTTCTTATAGAAAAGATTCTTTCTTATAAGGAACAACTAGTCCAAATTATTTACTATAGAGATCCAAGGTTGTAGACTATACAGATTCATCAGGATACAGATTTGTGGGAAAACCATATTGTTGAAGAGACAACAGAGGGATTTTAAAATGATACGCTGGAAAAATAACCCACTAATTTTATTAGTGAATAAATTTTTTGGATGCACATTCCAAAAGGGGGAAGAATTTAGCAACCCATGTAAAGATAGAATAAACATATATTAATTCAATTGAAAAATTATTTTTAATTAAATGTATTTATTATATAAAATTTTAGTTTTAACTGGTTTTAATGTATAATTATATTTTTTTATTATTTTTAACATTATATTTATTCGATGTAATTTCACATTGAAAATATATAATAACATATATCAATATCATGATGTTTTTTACTTTTAAAAAACACAATTTTTTTTCTTTTAATGAGATTACTTTTTATTTTATTGTTGAAACATAGGAGTTAAAAATTTTTTAAATTTTATTACAATTTTGGAATAAATGGCTTAAAATTTTTAAATATCGTTTTTTTATAATTTTTATTTTTTTACCAATATATTCTTTTATAATTTATTATTTAAAATGGTTAATGGTAAATAATGTAAATTAAGGTATCACAAAATATGATAATGGAAATAAAATTACCCTAACCCTATTTAAAATCTTTTGGGATGGATAAAATTATAACCTTAACACATTAGTAACTAAATTTAATCATTTATTTTACTTTTGTCTATGAAAACTATATAAATATTATTTAAAAAATAACTTGACAAAAAGACATGCTATTAATTATTATATGAATTATACTTATAACAATTTTATAAACATGATATAAATATGATCATAAATATCCTATAGAAATATAATAAAATTCTATCCTTTACAAGAATTTATTTGTAATTCGTAGATTTTATATTAATATAATAATTTCTGACATAACACATATAAATTATGTAATATTTTAATAGAATTATCAAATAATTGATATGTGAAATTTTAAATTACATTAAATTCTACATTATTAGGGTACTCCACAAATTTAAAAGATGTATATGATATATATATGTTAAAATATTTTTTATAAGTTTACTTTCTTTTGGGATTATAATTATATTAAATGAAATTAATACTGAAAATATTTACAAAATTATTAATTTATAAATAATAATATTTTTTAAAATATTTTATATATCATAAATATCATTAAAAATTATAATAATGGATATTATAAGGTATCAAATTTATTAAATAGTCAATTTATGGGTCAATAACCCCATATATATATAATTTATAGCATCTTAATATTTAAAATATTGATACCATAATTAATGTTAATATATAATAACTAAGGGTAAAATAGAATGATAAGGTATAAAATAAAATCTTAACATCAATATTACTTATTTTTTATGTTTATTCATAATGATCATATTCTAATATTTTACAAATGTAAATTTTGAGTCATTTAGAGCTATGAAAATATATATTAATTTAATATTTTTAGAGTTTCCAAAGGGGCCCATTCCCTCACCTATAAAAGGAACGCTTTCATCTCAATTTCATTTAGTTAATAATCCTTTTTTGGAAAGGATCTGACAAAACACCTACCAAGAATATCATCCCACATTCTACATGTATTAGTATAGGAAGAACACTCTAGTTATAATTTTAAAGGTGGTAATTAAAGGATACCATTCAAAGAAGTATTGTGTTTTTCTGTGTTTCTATTTTATTTCTTATTCCATTTCCTCAAAATATTATTCATCCACGACTAAGTAAAAAATAAAGTATACTCAACATATAAGATGTAATTATGTTAATATCATCACCTAAATCCATATTCACTTCAATCAATGGGGAATGTAATTAGTGGTCTGTTTGTATGTGTGAACTATCACCACCATGAACTGATATAATTCATTTTCCATAACAATATATAATATCTAATTATGATTATATAATTAATATTAATATTTAAAAATCAGGATATATTAATCAATATAATATAATAATTTATCTTTGATGTTCTTAAAATCCATGCTCATAAAAATGATAACTTTGTTCATGCGTGCGGGTGAACTATCACCTCTATGAAATGATGATATTAATTTTTATTCACTACATAATATGTATGGCATATAAAATAACATTTTAATGATTAATGTTATAATAATTATTTTATTATCATTATGGAATGATCAAATGATACATACATTATTTCCATAATGATCATCAAAAAATGGAAATGTTACTCACACATACATATAACATACCATATCCATGATGATAACATAATTAATTTTTCATAACAATACATAATGGATTGGTTAAAAAGTATAATTGATTTATAAAAATTAAAATATTTTTATTAATGTTATCTTGGAGAATATGGGATGACTAACACATGGGATTTTGACATCATAATAAGTTTTTTTCTGACTCAAGTATCGAATAACTATAAAACATCCAACATGAAAATAACTATATAGGTAATTTTTTTATTGTAATAAGTTATATAAAATAAATATATAACATGAAAACGTTCTCAATAAATGTAATAATTAACGAAATTTTTTTTTTTAGGATGATAACAAACATAAGTGACTAATCAGACTTGAGATAAGGTACTTTGTGTCAATCTATTATCAATGAGGAAAATGTTGATGTAATGAACCACATTTTATTATATGGTGTATAATCAACAAAAATTTCAATTAATATCTTTCAATGTATTTGAAAAGGAAAATTTCTATACGATGACTTATACTTTATTTACAAATAAAAATTTTATTTGTTTTAACATTTATGGCGACAAAGATTTCTTGACCGTCATATATAATTGGATTCTTATAAAAGAAATAATATTTTTAGTAAAATAGAAATAACATGTTACATTTTCTAGTTATTTTTGTTATGAATGTGGGTTTTTAAATTTATTGAATATTTTAATGCATTGAAATTTTTTATTTTGATTGATAATGATCCATTATGAGTGAAATATTGAAAATTGAAATATTTTATTTGTAATTATAATATAATTGTACATTGACATTTAATGGGTTGTTACATGATTTTCCATGATTGCATGGCTCTTTGATAAACCAAAGGTATGTGGTTATGTTATAACATCAAATGGATTTGGAATCAAATTTAGTTGTATGGAAATTCCATTTATAAGATTGAAAGGTATTGTAGTTGACAGAATGGGTATTACGTTAATGTATATTTATGTCCCAATTTCCCTTTATATGTTATATGTTATTTATATGTTTTTAGGGAAATATATTTAATTCATATTGGTAAACAAAGAACTTATCCTCAATGGAATGTATGTACTACTTCATAAAGGACTAATGTATAACATTATGATAAAGTATACATTTGTTTATACATTTTTACAATACCAAATAACTTACTTCATTGGGTATCTCTTAATGATATTTTTATACCCATATGAATATTTAAATTATTTTACATAGTATTTAAGTTATTATTAATATAAGTAATTATTCAAGGGGAAATCGTGATGATTTATCATGAAAAGAACCCATGTATCTTTTTTAATTTATTTTATGAATGAAATGTATGATGTTTTTATGTTTCCAATTATTATGTATATGGTTTTATATGTATGAATTCTGAGAAATTTATTTAATGAATTAAACCTAAAAATAGAATCAATGTGAAATATAGTAAAATTAATGACTTCACTGGAGATTATTTAATGTTTTACTGCTGGGTCATTGCACATAGTGGGTGTACTATTTTGAAAACTCGATCATCATCAATTCAATAATGATTCATTGATTCATTCACCAACTAATCCTAGATATCCATGATACTAATAATTTATGTATCACCAAAAAAAATTCATTTGTACTACTCTTCATAGTGTAGAACATTGCCCATTCAATGAATTATTCAAATACAGCCCTTCACCTGATGTCATTACATTAATGAGAGTCTATAGGTGCTCTAACATTATTAGAAACCATAAATCATAGGTTAATAGGTATTGAAACCCAAAATTTCCATCACATAAAATCCAGTATCATTTCCTAAGAAAAATATTTTCTTTATTAGAAATTGAATGCATCATCATGCATATATCACCAAACAAGAGCATATACCAAGTGTTGGTCTGATGACAATCATAAAACCCGGCTCCTACCTGAACATCATCCATAATTTTGAGACAAAACCTCACACCATTTTCCATCAATTGGTCTAATTTTCAACCTACTATGGCGTAAATAAAAACCACATACCACAAAGACATCCACCCAGATCTATAGATCATATCTCACATGGAATCATCCACACACCTGTCTAAATATATGGAAACTAATACTCCTTTAAGACCACCAATAAGGAAGGTAAAGATAACATTAAACTATAAGGGATAAAACCTACTAATCCAATTTCAATTATTTTGGATTTAACTTCCAATTTTATATTGGAAGAAAACCTATAAGATGTAAATGGAAATAAATTTTATTACAACCCATTAAAAATAAATAACTAAAGAAAAATTCAAACACCATATCTTTAAAAATATATGCCTAAAATAGTCTTAATCCACTTCTATCATCTCGTAAGGTAGTAATATATATAGGGTAACAATATGATCATAGATATCATGATAAAATAATAGTCATTAAAGATATATGTAAGGTAATATTTCATTTGAGGTTTAGTTTACAGATAATGTTTTGGTATATATCAACATCATATTCAGTGTTCTTATTAGATAACCATAATGAAGAACAATTATGTATAATTTCATTACATTCTATTTCAGAGGATACCATATTGGTTGTTACTAAAAATATAAAAAACTAATCCTAAGGATTAAATCCAAATTAGTGGTATAAAACTAAATCTCCATGTTCTTTATTAATTTATTAGTGTAAATACATCTCCCATTAATGGTTTCAGATTCATATGCCTCATTTTCAAATGTCTCTCAATATATACATATTAGAATCAATTATAAGAAAATAATTATATATGTTGGAAATAATAACAACATTGAAATCAAGAAATTATTTGAAAAAAATGGTTTTTTGAAGGAACATAGTAGAATTGGCTGCTACCATCAGAAAAATAAAATGGTAATAGGCTTATCTCATGTGGACCATGCATGCCAAATATAATCCCTAAGATGACTATTTCCATTTATAGAATGGTGTAAAAATTAGTCACTACCCGCATGAAAATTGGTAAATATACATAATATAAAATAAATCAGGATCTCAAAATCACATATCTACCACATAAAGGTAAAATCATATAAAATTTAAGTATTTGAGAGAAAGAAAAATATTCTGATATTCTTGGATTTTTGGAATTGTCCCTGAAACAGATGTTTATAGTGCACTAACCCAATATCAATCACAAATTAGGAAAGATTCATAATAATCCTATATCCCATATACCCAATAGTAATATAATAGTAAAAGAACAAATTTGATACCATTTTGAAATGATCAAGTCTGAATATTCCTAAATACATTCCCAAATTTGATTCACCATAGGGCCACATGAAATTTTCTGTAGAGACTAATAGTTATAGACTAAAAATTAGGAATATTTGTGTGATCATGGTGTGATTGTTACATCCTCTCAGAGTATGAGAAATTAAAAATAATATGACAATATTTATGTAAGTTAACAAGAGAGTTATAAAGTGGTACATATAAGAATACTATAATAAATAATGAAATAGTCTAATTTCCCAGATAATACTGTCACACCTACAAAACTAATGACCTAGTAGGCCAATATCATATATATATATATATATGAGTAATAAAATATTTTATAATTCACAACATTAAACACCGATCTAAACCACATACTAGCTCTCCATATATATATATGAGACATTATGGTTGACTAATATAAGGCATCGGCCTAAACAATGCCTAAAACCAAATTAATGACTGAGTGGGTACACAAATTATATAGAGTCCCAAGAAGGAATTTAGTAAATAAATTAATAGGGAACCACATGAATGGTTCTTTAAATTGTAATTAAATGAATTATATGTAATTTATAGATGCACCCTAAGAAAAAATAATTTATTATAATAAAGAATATTCATATAATGAATTTCCCATGTTTTGACACACTGAGATTTGGTGAATTTTTTTTCAAATTAACTTAATTTTTTTTGATATTTTTCAGTTCAGACAACCAAGAAAATAGTTTATTTAACATAAAAGAATAATGTATGATTTATTTTATATGAAAAACCATGTTAATAATGCATTTTATAAAAATTAATTTTATATTTTTCAAATCATCGAGGTTACCTTTATTACAAACAAAATTTCTTTCGTTGATGAATTTTGTAACATGCAAGATGGAGTTTAACAGAACAATAATAAATTATTTTAAATGTTATTATTTAATATAATGAGATATAACCTAGCCATGAACATAATGTTTATGAATATTAATATCTAATTTATGAAAATATATTTTTTACAAAAAAACAAGAGGAATTCACATGTTACCAATTAATGAGAAATGAATATGAAAAATGATTGATTATAAAAAAAATTCTTTTATTTTTATGATCACATAACAGTTTTACCCAATAAATTAAATTAAATAAATTTAGTGAGTTATAAAAATTAAATATATATGTTATATACTAAATAAAATATATAATATATTCATTCAATTGATACGATTTTCATAAGCTATGAATACATTAAATATTTTTTATAAAAATATATTTTCATATAAAAATAGTTTTACTACCTTTTAATGTACAACCCATTTTAAATACAAAATTTTTAACATTTATGAATTTATTATGTGAAAATAAAAATCACATTTTAAATGGAATGATAAATATTAGTTTATTATAATGTGTTTTTATTTTTATTTAAGGTTTCAATTTTTCATGAATAGTCTTAAATACTGAATTTTAATTAAAAATTTATTTTATTTGTATTTAATATGTATGGATAAATTAAATATTAAATTTCAATCAATGTGAAAATAGAATATATTTTTATAATATAATCTAATTTTGGTCCTTAGAACCAATTTTACTTTGGTATTGGAATAGAAACATAGAAATAGTTTGGCCGTTTTTACCTTAAAACATGGAGTGTCCTCTAATAATTATGATTAATTTAATTTTATTTCAACAACATATGTGTTTTAAATATAAAAAAAATGATAAAAATTTTAAAATTAATCTAATTTAAAATATATAATATTTTCATGTATTTTTTCAACCAATTTTTTTTTCAATGTAATAAAAATAAATCAAATTGATTAATGTAAAATAAAGCTTAATTGAAGAATAAAACTTAAATATATGACTCAAAACAACGTAGAAACTAATAAAAGGGACATTATCTTGCCATATTGAGACCCTAAACACCCATTTCTATAATTTGTCCCATTAATGGATTATCTTGACATATCAAAAAAGTGTATGGAATTCCATTAAATTAATATTAAAGGAGTGTCACTCCTCCTCCAATAGAAAAAGGCCACCACTCCTCCTAGTTCTTTACAAATCCAAAGGCAATTTGGATAGACCATGTTATAAACAAATATATCAAAAAAATTCTTCCTTTAGTCCATTATTCATAACTTTTTTCAGAATTCCTTCCATGGAATCCCATTGTTGCAAACCAAAAGGAGTTATCAGATTAATTGGTAACACCCCCTCAAGCTCATTTCTTTTATTTTCTTTCTCCACTAACTAGATTATTCTTATTAAATAATTGTAAAAAAAATTATCCTTAATATTAACTGATTTTTTTTATAAAATGGATTCATCCTCCACATAAGAAAAATATATCTAATTGGAAATGAACACACTGTTTATGATTTTGGGGAACTACTACCTCATTAAACAAGGATTGTTCATTAAATCCATTAAAACGTATGATGGGGAAATTATTATGGGAAAAATGTATATATATATATATATATTTATATTTATATTTATTATTTCATTAATCTTGTGAATTTATTTTACAAAAAATAAATTTTTTTCATTCCATTTGGTGTAAATAAGACAATTTCAATTGAGGAATTGTGGACTACCACACCAACAAATTGTTGTGATTCATTCAAAAACATCATAAAACATTTTAAGAGTGGGTTTATTTAACATATACAATAGATATGATACAATAATTACACATTAATATTGATACATGTACTTAAATATACTTATATTTTATGTAAATTATTTCTTTCAATACAACAACAAAAACTGAAACAACGCTCATGCGTACATACGGATCACCGTCTCCCTGAATGGCGTATTCCAATTCTTGCATATATAATCAATAGATTTTTATATTAAACATAAAATGAATATATAGTATATTTATAGAATGTTTTACATAATATATATCATGATATAATTATAAGGAACAAAAATATAACATATTAAGACACATACGAAGAACATAGTGGATATTACCTGAAAAGAAACATTAAATAAACATTTAACAACAATGTAACATATGTTCATAATGACACCATATATGTTATGAGAAATAAAAATATTATTCAATAAATGATAAATAATAAAAATATATTTATTATATAAGAATATTGGGCGATTATGAAAATAAATGTAATGACCCATAAAATTCAAGGGAAATTTTTTCTTACTTTTGTTTGGGAATTTACAAGAACGCAGTTTCTGAAGACACCTGATTCCGAGGCCCGGTGAGCCCGGAATTATTTTCCAATGATTAGCTCATGTACGTTCAGTGAAAGAATGAGCGGGTTTTCCTAGCTTTTGAACCGGTGCTCAGAATCGAAATCTGAGGACACCGATGGAACCGCAACGCAGGTAATTTCTTTGGAGCACTTTTTCCGAAGGTGCATTTGCTCAGGATGAGTTGTTTAAAATTGTGGTTTTCGTGAGGAATAAATAATATTTTATCACAATATTATTTATTTTTCTCTATGTAGTTATATCCTATGTAAGGGAGTTGGGGGTGTGACCCACAAGTTGTTAACCATCCATGAGAGGATAATGGTTGGGTGGGCCCCACATGAGCCCAACCCCTCACATTCATATCTCCTCAAACCCCCCCCCCCCATTTTTTTTATCCAACTTATTACTTCATTAAATTTTTAAAAGATAAGTAAATTAATTTCGAATGTTTGAATTTAGAATTTTGAGTTGGCTTGTGTGTTAATTAAATAAGACAAAGTATTATTTATTTATGTTGGAGTTTTCAATGTGCGAGGGGGATTTTGAGAAGATTTGCTCTAACTATTAAATAACATCTTCTTCCTCATCAAAGAACGCGAAGAACACTGAGCCTTCGATGAAGAACTTCGTCATGACAAAGGGGAGTTCGTCGTACTGTCTTCTTCTCACTCTACAGCCGGTGAGAGGCGCCATCCCCAGAGATCAACGACACGACTCTGTATACCGCGACTCCGATGATCTTCCTTCCACTACGCTATCTTCTACGATGTCCCTTCCCCGCAATAAACCTTCTTTCAACTGCACGTTGAGGTAGGGGAATTAATTGTTTTTGTACGTGAATAATTTTGTCGCCATTCTTCATTTTCTAATTGGGCCACCTGTTATCGAAATAACGGGAGGAGGTCGGACCCCACAAACACGGCCGACTCTCCTCCCCCTCCCCCCTGATGCTTGAATTTGTTGTGGAACGAGCAAAGGTAGCGCAGTGCCATTGCACCTCGTGGTAATAATAAATAATGGGCGAATAAGCGCAGAACCGTCGCACCATGCCTTTGAAGACGAACGAGGTCATGGTGTCGTTGCGCCGCGTCGTAGAACCTCGAAGTGGTCTCCGCTGAAGTGGGGCCACGGTGGAGGGGCGCGGCACTGACGCGCCGCGCCAGTCGGACAAGGCCGCGGGGGTGCTAGGGCGACAGCCGGAACCGCCGGCCACCGGAGAAGGAGGGCGGAACTGCGGTGGTCCCCCGACAGAAGCAACCGGCCAGCCGGACCAGGCAAACCATTTCAGGGGGAGATCAGGGGTTCATAACCCACGGCTGGAAGGAGAGCAGCCCCCACGTGGGGGGGGGGGGGGGGGGGGGGTTGTCAATCAGGGGGGGCAGCGTGCCACCCCTGTTCCACTCAGCTCGGCAAGCCAAGCTAACCATGTGGGCCGCCCGAGTGCGCCAGGCCAGGCTGGGCGAGGCCACGTATGCTGGGATGGGCCGTGCCATCCGGGCTGAGCCATGTCTAATTGGGCCGGACCCGGACCCAGGTCGGGTCGACCCGGTTCAGGCCAACCTAGGGGGTCTCGGGCCGGGTCGGTCCGGGCCCAAACCCCCTATTTTTGGACAGAACCGTTCAAAAGACCATATCGTGGGCTAAGAACCTCCGATCGATGCACCGTCAGGTGTGATACGATCCTTGAATCTAGATTTTCATTTTGGTATATTAAAATCAAGTTTTCGGAGAACATTGTGTTCGGCCGGGTTGGTTCGAACACGAAACCTACCGGGCCCTTTGAGCGGAAACGCTTATAACTCAAGCTTCAGAAGTCCGATTGACGTGACGTCGACTTTGATGGATTCCTCTTAGTGATACAGACCTTTTCACTTAATCTTCTCGAGGTTTGGATGAAGTTGGTGTATGGCTAGGTTGGTTTTGACTTAAAAACAAACAGGGCCCCTAAACCGAAAAAGACAATAACTCTCAGACCGGGCATCTGGTTGACGCGCCGTCTGTCACATTGAGTTCCTTTTGACGATACAGATCTTTGGGATAAATCAACTCCGAACTTCGTGTTAGTTGATTTATCATAATCTCGGATCATGGAGCGGACCCTCCTGAAATGAGCTTGCTTTGTGCGGAAACCCTAGAGCTGGCTACGACTACGACGACGATGACGACTGTACAGAAATCCTCCGTGGGATCGACATCGATGACTACAGCACTCAGCGATCCTGTGTGGATCAGTGCCTACTGATCCTGTGTGGGTCAGCGCTTAGCGGTCCTATGTGGGCCAGCGCATACTGATCCTGTGTGGGTCAGATCCTGTGTGGGTCATCGCGGGGGTTAGTACCTATCAATCCTATGTAGGTCATTGCGGGGGTTAGTACCTATTGATCCTGTGTGGGTCTGATGGGTTAGATGAATCATTTTCTATATCTGATCATCTCTATCATCTTAAGATGATGTATACCTAGGTGAGATGAGTCTTGACTTTCAATCATATTCTTTTATATGCTTGACTTGCCTTCCTATGTAGATTGTGTTGTGCTATCCTGTGTGGATGTGTTCTAACATGGGCTCGGATGCTGGCGCCGAACTGGAATTGATGACTTAGGTATATGCATGGACATATACCTATGTAGTGTTGGTTGTTACGTCATGATTGTATCATTCTTTTGTGGATTATCCTTTGTGGATTTTGGGAGACCGTCAGGGGTCTCGGGGTCCCTACTGAGTAGAGTATACTCACCCATGCAGGAGCTATGTCCACACTACGTTGTGTTGGTTTCAAATGATAAAAATCGATGATCATGGCGTAGGCTTGTTGAGAAAGTCAGTACCGGGAGGTGGACCACTAGGTGGGACGTACACGGAGTGGACGGCTGGACCCAAGGAGCTGAGGATGCTATATGTACCCACCATTCAGGTGGGACTACCTTTTGATGAATCGACGTTTCTTATTTCCTTTCAGTTACTGTACTTTCTTTCCAGTTATACTTTTCTTCAGTTTTGGGTTTGTATTCTGGCCCATTTACTTTTCTGCACTTACTATTGTACCCAGTTTTACATAATGTTTACTTATTCTTGCATACAATGTGTGTTTGTTTACTTTATAAAGGCAATGCCATCCCTTTCTATAGGGAATTATTCCTTGGTGCTAGTCGGAAGCCCCTAGCCTATGGAAGGCGGGCTTGGGGTAGTCACAACATGGGCCTTGAGGACGGGTCGTGACAAATTGTTATCAGAAGAGTTCGGATCTACTGCAGAACTCAGGACTCCGTACTTTGTCTATGTGAAGCAATAGTGTTAAGTGTATTGACTGTGGTTATTAGTCTAGGAAGACCAGTGTTGGGGTGGTGGCCGACATATCCGTACACCAGGACCCTGACTTCTGATATCCAACTTAGTGCACAAAAACATTGATTGCATGTGTGTCTCAATTTTCCTTTGTGATTAATTTGTGTCAGCTCACCAGGTATACTGTATTAACCGTGGCGTAACTATTTCTTTTCAGGATGGCCCCACGACGACAGCCAGCTAGGATTCCATGTTTTGCACGTGATGACAGCCCACCGAGCGACGAGGCCTCGGTGCATGGCACTATAACTGCGGAGGCACCGGAGGTACCACTACCCGTTGAGCCACCAATGCTACCTGCCCCAGCCGCTGAGAGTGCACGTTGCCATGGTGCACTGCATGAGTTTCAGCATCAGAGACTGCCCAGGTTCCGTGGGGAGATGGTCCCAAAGGCAGCCGAGGATTGGCTAGAGGCAGTTGTGCGAGTTTTCTGGTTAGTGGGGAAATCAGCTGACCCCATGGTGATCCTCGCAGCGAGGCTGCTGCACAAGACATTAGGAAGATGGTGATGCTTGATGCTCTAGGTGCACGACGAGTCATCACTCCTCTGGACGGACATTGAGAGCCTCTTCTACACAGAGTTCATCCCAACCACCCTCCGTGCGGTGCACATCCTGGAGCTTCTACAACTGCGGAAGGGCAGCATGACGGTCGCACAGTACTCGGCATGATTTACCGATCTCTTGTGCTATTCGATAGACATGGTACGAGACCCATTCTTCCAGGCCCGCACTATCAAGAAGGGATTGAGGCATGAGATGAAATCATTACCCATCTCCCTCAACATTCCAATATAGGTAGGGGTACTGGAGCGATCCTTTATCATTGAGAGCTTTCTTGATGAGCCTACATCAGCAGCGAGACCGACCGCAGTGCGTCACGTAGTAGATTCTTCTGCAGTTGGCAGTCGACAGATGACACATTGGACCAGGCGGACCAGTCCCTCTGGTGGATGACCTCAGGACATTGGCTCAGAGGTACAGGGCACACAACGTGGAGACAGTCTTTCGAGAGGCAGACAGTGCTATGCATGCGGCGGGCAGGGCCACATGGCTCAGGACTGCCCGACCCACCGTGCGGAGGAGCAGCAGACAGTTGAGGGACCACCCAGGTAGAGGCAGACGGTCGACCGTGGCGGTCCACAGGGAGCAGGCGGACAAGGTAGTGGAGCTGGCCGAGCATCAGGTTGTGGGAAATGCTTTTAGGCTCTACCACCACCACCACCATGAGGCCCACCCTGACTACAGGGAGCTGGCGGGCATAGGAAAGCACAACTTCAGGCAGCGGAGGCCTACGACCACGGCGAGCCCGTAATGATTCGAGGTACTATCTATGTCTACTCCTCCCTTGTTGTAGTTCTTATAGTCACTGGAGAGAGTCATTCTTTCATTGTCGCTGCCCTTTTTCAGATCTCGGATATTCCGACGGAGTTGTTATCTCGATCCTTACAGTAAGAGACTCATACGAGCGCATACTCATCGATTAAGCACTGGTGCCGGCAGCGTGAGCTTACTCCAGGTGGTGAGAGCTTAGGCTAGGAGCTTCTTGTAGCTGGGTCGAGGCATTACGATGCCATCTTGGGCATGGATTGGTTATCAACAGTCAATGGTAAGATCGACTGCATTAGGAGGAAGGTGCGATGTGTTCACACCGATGGGGGCATGTTCACCTTCACCAGTGAGAAGGGAGCCTTTGAACCATATGATGAAATCATACAGAGGAGAGGATATCCCATCACTCTTCAGTTGGCTAGCCTCATCCTAGGAGCAGTTGACATGCAGAGTTCGAGCATACCTGCAGTGGCGGATCAGTATGCAGATATTTTTCCCGACAATGTTCCAGCACTACATCCTCATAGATAGGTGGACTTTTATATTGACATGTACCCCAGGACATCCCAGATATCAACCCCAGTATATCGGATGGCTCCTGCCGAGCTTCTAGAGCTACGAGTATAGCTGGAGGACTTGCAGGGAAAGGGATTCATCCGACCCAGTGTTTCACCATGGGCTTCCCCGATTTTGTTCGCCATGAAGGCGGACGAGAGCTTGAGACTGTGTGTTGATTGTCATCGCCTGAACCAGGTGACCATGAAAAACAATTATATTATACCTAGGATTGAAGACCTCTTCGATCAGCTCAAGGGAGAATGGCGGTTCCCGAAGATAATCCTCTGGTCATGCTATCATAAGCTCATATTTTGGGACAAGGACATGCAGAAGATGACCTTCAGATGTCGGTATGGCCACTATGAGTTCTTGGTTATGACTTTCGGTGTAACCAATCCTCCAGCAGTATTCATGGGTCTCATTAACATGATCTTTCAGCCATACCTCGATTGATTTGTCATAGTCTTCATCGATGACATATTGATATACTCGACGACTGAGGAGGAGCACGCCTACCACTTGCGGGTTGTGCTGGACACACTTCTAGAGCACCTTCTTTAAGGTATGCTCTCGAAGTGTCAGTTATGGAAATGTGAGGTCCACTTCATGGGACACATCATCTATGAGGCATGAGTTGTGGTGGATCCTGTGATGATCGAGATAGTGGTAGCTTGGGAGCCACCTTGGAGGGTAACGGAGGTGCAGAGTTTCTTGGGTCTATCTGAGTACTACCATAGATTTGTCCCAGACTTTTCCAGAGTTACGGCACCACTCTCAGCTTTGAAGAAGAAGGGGAAACTCTTTGTGTGGTTGGACAGATGTCAGCAGAGCTTCCAGGAGCTAAGATAGAGATTGACCATCACAACTATCTTGAGGCTACCGGAGGAGTGAGTAGGGTACGTAGTCTACTGCGATGCATTAGGGACCGTACAAAGATGTGGCCTGATGCAGGAACGGGCAGTGATCACCTATGGATCATTTCAGTTGAGGCAGCATGAGAAAAACTATGATACCCATGACCTGGAGTTAGCAGTAGTGGTCTTCGCTCTAAAGATGTGGCGACACTACCTGATGGGCGAGCGCTTTACAGTCTACTCTGACCACCAGAATCTCAAGTACATCTTCTCACAGACGGACCTGAACCTGAGACAACAGAGATGGATCGAGTTCCTCCAGGACTATGACTTTTAGATAGTCTCTACTCCTGGAAAGGGAAACGTAGTAGCTGATTCTCTTAGCAGGAGGATGGGAATTCAGCTACTTGAGGAGGCGAAAGAGTAGCTAGCCGCTTTGCAGCTATCCTTCGTGGATATTGATGGGGCACACTTTCTACAGTCACTCCTCCACATCTACAGTGGGTCAGAGAGGTATAACATGGGGACGTTGACTGTGAGATGCGACATGCACAGATATCCTGAGGACATGCACCTGATGGATTCTCAATGGGAGTAGAGCACGTCATACTTTTCAAGGGACGTACCATGGTTCCAGCTGCTTTATAGGATGAGGTACTTAGGGAGTTCCACACTTCCCCTTTAGAAGTACATCCAAGAGTGGTGAAGATGTACCAGGTCCACAGAAGACAGCACTGCAGGCCGAGTATAAAGAAGGTTGTGGCAGAGTTCGTTTCTCGACGCCTCACCTGCCAGAAGGTGAAGGCAGGGAACCAGGTACTAGCAGGCTTTGTACAACCTTTGGAGGTCCTGGAGTGGAATTGGGATGGGATATCTATGGATTTTGTGACTGGACTTCCACGCTCTTCCAGAGGTCATGACTCCATTTGGGTGATTGTCAAAGGACTCACCATGTCGGCCCACTTCTTACCCATCAGAGAGCAGGACTCAATAGAGAGCTTGGGATTCCTCTATATTCGGGAGATTTTATGGATTCATGATGTGCCATCATATATCGTATCTGACCGAGATGCCCGCTTTCATTCCCAGCATTGTAAGGGGTTGCAGGAGGAATTCGGGACGCAACTACATCTGAGAACCACCTTTCATCCTCAGACAGATGGTCAGATGGAGAGGACCATTCAGACTCTCGAGGGCATGCTCTGTGCATCTGTTCTCGACATTGGTCATAGCTGGGAGGATCACCTACCCTTGGTGGAGTTCGTGTACAACAATAGCTACCACTCCACCATCAGGATGGCACCATTTGAGGCGTTGTACGACCGACCTTGAAGATCACCACTGTGCTGGATAGACCCTGGGGAGTCGGCACTTGTTGGACCAGAGATGGTCCAGGACACGATAGAGAAGGTCCAGGTCATCCAAGAGCGGATGACGATAGCTCAGAGCTGGTACAAGTCTTATGCTGACAGGAGGCGGACACCACAAGAGTTTGAGGATGGAAACCAAGTCTTCTTGCGGGTCTCACCTCGACGGGGATTATAGAGATTTGGCCGAGGTGACAAGTTGTCTCCGCGCTTAATCAGACCACTCCAGGTCCTCAGCAGGATTGGTGAGGTGGCTTATCGCGTGGCTATACCACCTCAGTTGCACCGAGTGAAAGACATCTATCATGAATCTTATCTGAGGAGATACATGCACGACCCGAAACATATCATTGACCATGGGGAGATATACATTGATGATGGGGAAACTTTTGTAGAGGTCTTAGTTGAGATCGAGGATCGAAAAAAGTGGGTCCTACATGGATGGTCAATTCCTCTAGTGCGCATCAGATGGTAGCACAAGAAACTCCAAGAGAGAACTTGGGAGTGGGAGGCTTAGATGCATGCTCAATACCCACATTTTTTCCCTAGTTTATGATGTATCTTTACGGGGACATAAATCCCTGATGTGAGAGTAATGTAAAGACCCTTAAGATTCACGAGAAATTTATTCTTAATTTCCCTTGGGAATTTACAAGAACGCAGTTTCGGACGACACCTAATTCCGAGGCCCGGTGAGCCCGGAATAATTTTCCAAAGTTTAGCTCGGGTACGCTCAGTGAACGAACGAGTGGGTTTTCCTAACATTTGAACTGGTGCTCAGAATTGAAATATGAGGACACCGATGGAACCACATCACTGGTAATTCCTTAGGAGCACCTTTTCCAAAGGTGCATTTTCTCAGGATGAGTTATTTAAAATTGTGGTTTTAGTGACGAATAAATAAAATTATTTCAGAATTTTATTTATTTTTCTCTAGGTAGTTATATCCTAAGTAAGGGAGTTGGGGTGGGACCCAGAAGTTGTTAAAAAACCATGAGAGGATAAAGGTGGTGTGGGCCCCACACGAGCCAAACCCCTCACATTCCTAACTCCACACCCCCCCCCCCCATTTTTTTTTCAACTTATCACTTAATTAAATTTTGACAGTTTATGTGAATTAATTTCAAATGATTGAATTTCGAATATTGAGTTGGCTAGTGTGTTAATTAAATAAAACAAAGTCTTATTTCATTAAGTTGGAGTTTTCGTTGTGCGAGGAAGATTTAATGAGGATTTTATCTAACTCTTGAAGAAAATATTCTTCCTCATTGAAGAACATGAAGAACACAGTGCCTTCGATGAAGAAATCTGTCACCGCAAATGGGAGATCATCGTACCGTCTTCTTCTCTCTCTGCAGCTGGTGAGAGACACCATCCCTGGAGATCAATGGCCTAACGTCATGTACCGTGATGCAGACGATCTTCCGTCCGCAACATCATCTTCTGTGACGTACCTTCCCCACGACGAACCTTCATTCAACAGAACCTTGAGGTAGTGGAATTATTTGTTTTCGTACGTGAAAACATTCGTTGTTGTTCTTTGTTCTCTAATTGGGCCACCTGTTATCGCAATAATGGGAGGAGGTCAGACCGGACGAACATGCCCGTCTCTCCTCCCCCCTAAATTCTTGAATTTGTTGCGGCACGAGCAAAGGTAGCACAATACCATTACACCGCGCAGTAATAATAAAGAATGGGTGAATAAGTGTGGCGTCGTCGCGCCGTGTTGTTGAATTCGAACAAGGCCGAGACACCATCGCACTGCGCCGGAGAACCTCGAAAAGGCTGCGGCCTGAGCGGGGCCGCGACGGAGGGGCGCAGCGGCTTCGCGCCATGAAGGTTTGACAAGGCCACGGCCTATGGACATGGTGGTATGGGGGTGACAGCCGGAACCTCTGGCCGCCGAAGCAGGAGGGCGGGACCGCAACAGTCCTGCGGCGGCAGCAACCGGCCAACCAGACTAGGCCGGCCGTTTTAGTGGGAGACCAAGGGTTCATAACCCCCGGCTGGAAGGAGAGCGGCCCCAATAAGGGGGGTGCGGGTTGTCAATCAGGGGGGCAGTGCCCCCCCTATTCGGCTCAGCTCAGCCAGCCGAGCTGGCCAAGCGGGCCACCCGTGCCCGCTAGGCCGGGCCGCACCCAATAGGACCAAACCCGGAACTGGGTCGGGTCGACCCGGTTCGGACCGACCCCAGGGGTCTCGGGCCGGGTCAGTCCGTGCCCAAACCCCATATTTTTGGACAGAACCGTTCAAAAACCCATATCATGGTCTATAGACCTCCGATCGACGTACCATCATCTATGATGCGATCCTTGGATCAAGACGGGTGTTTCTGTATATTACACTCATAGTTTTGGAGAACATTGGGTTCAGCCGGGTTGGTTCGAACACGAAACCAACCAGGCCCTCGGAGCGGAAACGCTTATAACTCAAGCTTCGGATGTCTTATTGTTGTGTCGTCATCTTTATGGATTCCTATTAGTGAGACGGACCTTTTGGATTACTCTGGATGAGTTTTGGATGTAGTTGGTGAACGACTAGGTTGGTATTGACGTAAAAACTAACCAGGCCCCTGGAACAAAAAATCCAATAACTCTCAGACCAAGCGTCTGATTGACACGCCGTTTGTCACATTGAGGTCCTTTTGACGATACAGATATTTGGGATACCTCAACTCCGAACATCATGTCAGTTGATGTATCATCCCCTCGGCTCGTGGAGTAGATCCTCCCGAAATGAGCTTGCTGTGTGCGGAAACCCAAGAGCTGGCTGCGACTACAATGACGATGATGACTGTACAGAAATCCTCCGTGGGTTCGACAGCGACGACTACAACACTCAGTGATCCTGTGTAGATCAGTGCCTACTGATCCTGTGTGGGTCAGCGCTCAGCGGTCCTGCGTGGGCCATCACATACCGATCTTGTGTGGGTCATTGCGGGGGTTAGTACCTATCGATCCTGTGTGGGTCATTGCAGGTGTTAGTACCTATCGATCTTGTGTGGGTCCGACAGCATAGATGAATCAGTGGCTACATCTGATCATCTCTATCTTCTTACGAAGAAGTATACCTGTGTGAGATGAGTCTTGACATTCAATCATTATCTTTGATATGAATGACTTGCCTTCTTATGTGGATTGTGTTGTGCTATCCTGTGTGGACGTGATCGAACATAGGCTCGGAAGCTGGAGCCAAACTAGAATTGATGACTTAGGTATATGTATGGGAATATACTTAAGTAGTGTTGGTTGTTACTTCGTGATTGTATCATTCTTCTGTGGATTATCCATTGTGGATTCTGGGAGACCTTCGGGGGTCTCGGGGTCCCTACTGAGTAGCGTATACTCACCCCTACATGGGCTATTCTCACACTATGTTGTGTTGGTTGCAGACGACAGACATCGCTGATCATGGTGGATGCATGTGGAACAAGTCGGTACCTGGAGGTGGACCACTGGGCGGGACGTACACGGAGCGAACAGCTGGACCCAAGGAGCTGAGGTGACTATTTGTACCCACATTTCAGGTGGGACTACTAGTGGATGGATCAACATTGTTGTTTTACTTTCAGTTGCTGTACTTTCTTTCTATTTGTACTTTATTTTAGTTTTGGTTTTTTACTCTGGCCCATTTACTTTTCCGCACTTACTATTGTACCCAGTTTTACTTAGTGTTTACTTCTTCTTGCTTACTCTATGTGTTTTTTTTTCTTTATAAAGGCAATGCCTTCACTTTTAATCGGGAATTACGCCTTGGTGCTAGTCCCCAGCCCCTGGCCTATGGAAGGCGGGCTTGGGGTAGTCACGAAACAGGCCCCGATGACGGGTCGTGACAATAAAAAAGACATAAGATAAGTGAATTTCTTCTCACTATTTATTTAAATTCGATACATGTTTTATTTACCACCCATTCCTTTTTTTTGGTTTGTTTACTATCCATATATGTATTCAAAAATTATTATAATTATATTTATAATTATTTTAATATCCATTTTTTTTTTATTTATTTCAATGGGAATATGTTTCAGAATATTCCTTATCAAATGAATGATTTGGACTCAATTTTCATTCGTTGAGACACATGCCAGGTTGTGCACAAATATTTTTCCATGAGGTGTATATACTGACTCTATTTTTTTATGAAATGAATCTATTTATATTTATGATATTCTATGCTTCATGTAATTTAATTTTATTAAATGGATATAATGATTCATAGTTACCAAGTATGAAGAGTTTATTAGAAAAATTATTTCTTTTTGGCATTATTTATGATTATATTTCTTTTTAAGAAATCTTATTAAGCATATCCTGTAAAAAATCATTAATTTTTTCACCAATTATTATTCATGATATATTAATATATTGGTACCATATTTCTACTCTTTGGTACATAATATATTTATGAATGTGTTTTTACATAATTCTTTATTGACCTCTCTCTTCATGCAGAAATTTGAGTTTCTTCAAACCCATGTTTTCATAAAATGGGTTCCTAGAATATTATACTATTCTAATGTGATCATTAAATTACATAATCACAATTTATTTATTTTACCAAGGAATTTAATTCATTCTTCTTTTCAATTTCTGAATAATGATTTTTTCATACCATTGTACTATAATGAATAAAAAATTCATGTTACCTCGTACAACATGTACAGATTTTTCCTACATCATTTCTATGAATCTTCTATTCTATTTTTAAAAGGTAAGGCTTTTATAAAATTGTTTAATAAAATAATTTCATGGATTATTTTTTCAAAATTATTTCAATCTTCATTTAAAAATTTTCATGAAACTTTTTTTTGAATAAATATTCAAATATTTTTATACATTTTTAGGGAAATAGGTTTTCACATTGATATAAAGTACACTTTCAATGTTTTCAATGTATTTTAAAAAAATTGGTTTTAAAATGTTTTTCACTAATAAATTATATCATTTCATGGAAAATGTTTTTAAAATTATTTTGAAGACATATTTATATGATTATAAATTATTTTCAATTAAAATTTTTTCAATACATTATCAATCACCGTTAATTAGTTTATAAGGAAAATCGTTTTAAAATAGTTATCTCGATCTCCTTAAATTATTTAAAATAAGAAGACTTATAATAGGATTTTAATGTGATATTTTTATGATTTAATGCTTATTATCATAAAAATGGTATTGAAAAGATATTTATGATTCACATAGTCTTTTGAAAATAATAAGGGATATATTCCCCAAGAATATTTTTTAAAATATCATTCAAAGTTATTTTGATTTTAAGATGACATATTTTGATGTTACTCATTCCCTTATATGAAATGATCAAATTTTAATTTCATATTTTTTGTTCAATAGTTTATGTTTTAATAGAAGAATTATTATAACATCCATTTCTCTTCCAAGGTTTATATTCTTTTTAAATCCAATTATTTTCATTGGTTATGCATTTGATGATATAAAAATGAAACCAATTTATATTTCCACTGGTTATGATATGATTACATGATTATTATGCCCATTAAATTTTATGGCTTATCATTTGATACATAATGATTTTTTGAACACGTATGTATGACTTTATCATGTTATGGGTTGGAGTTATATCTACCTCCAATGTGTTTGATACTAATGGATGGATTGTGAGTGTAAATTTTATGAGTGGTGTAGATAAAATCTTCAAAACATTATGCATGGACCTAGTTATGAATCCATATGATTACACATGAACATTATTACGTTGTGAAAATGTTATGAGTGAACCTTACTATATGTTGGAAATGTTATGTGTGAAGTTGATTTCATGTTCACAATGTTTTCTGTGAACTTGATTAAATGTTCACAACACTATTCATGGACCTGATTGCATAAACATAAGTCTATGAGAGGGCCTGATTTTAGCTCCTTACCATAAAATGTCAACCTTTTTCTACTTATACATGTTCACTATGTTATACATTGATGATTATTCCACAATTCCCTTTCTTATAACTATGTTATACTTTCCTGGATTATGATATTTATTTCTTTATGATTCTTGTATTATGAATTACAAACCTTTTTTTATGACTCTTATTTGTTATATTAGATATGGTGGGTATTATATAATAATGATCACAGTCAAATTCTTATACCAATATTTTCATGATATTTCAAGTCATTTCCTTTATTTACCCTTACAATGAATTTGATCTCATCCATTTCATATGTTTCATTTCCCTAAGTTATAAATTTTTTTTCAATAGATTTACTAAGGGTAACGATCATTGTGGAATACAACGTTGATCATTCAATGAGCTAGTGGATTTGTGTTCCATGTTTCTAATCCCACTAAACAAATGTAGTGTGTGGGTTTCGGATTGAATAATTTTTTAAGTATTCTAAAACTGTTATGTAATGTTTATATAAGAAGAGGAGGCCCACTATATCTGGTAATAGATAAATGATTTATTTAACCATTAGAAACTAGTATGTGATAAAATTAGAAATACCACATGTTATATTTCAAAGGATATGTCTAGGGATGTCTATAAGGATGTGTGTAAGGATGAGTAAACATTTATGAAAATATCATGGAATTTTTTAAATGGATAGATGGGTGGTTTCATTGAAATACATCCATTTAGGGATAATACAAGTGGATGTGGCTCTGACATAGACTTACCAAGATTTAATAACATTGAAAAGTTGTTTTTGGACTAACTCGGGGTAATGTGGTACTGGAAAAACAGCCCTAATGTACACCAAGTTTGACACTCTTGGGTAATATGCTTTACAAATTCACAAAATCATTAGGATAAATTATGATTTATATGAATATAATATGACTATGAATAAAATATGAAAAAACTGTAGTGTCACTGATTAAAGAATCAGGTATCCTGTTATAGGCATCCTAAAGGTTATTTTCAAGATTATATGGATTTCCCTTTGAGAAGTTTTTCATACATTATGGTGTGTAGTATTAGACCATTGTCGAAGCTATAATGATATATTTTAATATTGAATGTGATAGTGTTTTTTTCATGAAAAATGAAATGGGATAATGAATAGAGAAAAATATATCGTGATCATTCAAAATTAGCTATTGTGATATATGATTAGCAATGTTAACTTTGGTGATATTACTACAGCAATGAGTTAGAGGATGATGTACTATTATAAATGATTACATGATAAGTAACATAGATGAAAGAATAACCATCATCATTCATTATAATAATAAGGGAAGAATAACATTGATTAATAAATAATATTTAGGGGAAGATGTTATCTATGAAAGAAATCTTGTTATATAGTGACGAATTTCCATGAAGTTCAATGTATTATCTATGGAGGTTATAGGTATTACCTAAGTCAATGCCTTAAACAATGAATTTAATTCTAATCAAAATAAGGTCTCATTCCAGACAAATTATTATACTGCAATGATTAATGTATTTATGCACATGGATTCCATAATGATGAACGATGAAATATATAAGGATTATTCAGATAATTTTTTTGTACTAAGGATTTACTATAATACATTTAAGGGTTTAATTTGACAATAACAATTACATAATGGTTAGGTTATGTCCATTGAAAACACATGATTATGTGAAATAGAACCCTTAATAAATCTCGTATGATATGAAAATATTGTTTGTATAATTAGATGTCTGATATGAATCAATAAATTAAATGGTACTAATAACCCTAAACCAAAAAATTATTTGTTGGAAATGTAGTTTTTGATATCATGGATGGAATTTATAACAAATTTTTAGTTATGAAATTAATTTAAAAATTAGGGTAATATGGAAAAATTTATGTATGCAAAAATAATTATTGGAAATTCAGGTCATTACTAGGTTTTAAGAGAATACTTGAGGAATGTATTCACATGTGTTGAATGTGAAAACCTATAGAAAATTTATGTTATATGAGTAATCTATATTAAGATGATTTTGTGACTTCTTTATAATATTTAGGATTCATTCCTTTCACGATGGTTATAAGGTTGACCATTTATGGATTGATTATGATAATATAAGGTTTATAGTTGTGATAATAATGTATTATATCAGAAAATGATAATTTATGAATATTGTATAACCTGATTTAAAAGCTTGTTGTTCAGGGAAACAAGATAGCATATAGAATGCAATATCATTGATCTAATGACCTGTTAGTGATTTAGGGTTGTAAAAAAATTCCATTTTGGAGAAAGTGTTGATGTGGATCAAGTAACTGAAAAGGGGTGGACCTTGTACTCAAATAATGAAATTATATCTCTTCATGAAAATTCAATACCTTTTGGAAAAAATAACAATGAAACCAAAAAATTATCATAATGCATTTTTATCAATAAATATTCCCCTTATATAATTATATATGGATTAAATTTAGATTGATAACTATCCCCAATCCATTTTCTATTTCACTCTCCATCACATCCTAACTGTTATATTTCCCTTCGATATCCATCTTTTCACAGTGTACCTATGTTCTCTAATGTGGAAGCCTATTTATATATTACATTGGGTAACCTTTATGGTTCCAACATTCCATTTTTATATGATGTTTCAGTATTCATTTTTATGATGCGAGTTTTTATGAATGAAACATTCAAATATTAATCAATTTATGAAAGAAACGATTTTGGATGATGAAATGAATTTTATGGTGGGTAGAATGTAACACCTTACAATTTATTGTAATATTATTTTTCAAAATAATTAAACATTTCTGATATTTCTCATTTCACAAAATACTGAAATGAGTTTATTTTATATTAATGAAAAATGTTTGGTTTATGTTATATGAAACACAATGTTTCTGGTGAACTACACTAAAATAAATTTTATTTTTCTCTACACACAACACCAAGGATTGTTTGTGTTATATGAAATGGTGACTTACCATGACGTCATTCATAACACGCAATATCGGGTTTTATGAAAAAATTATTTATTATTCAAATGTTTTTAGTTAATATAATAGGATATAATATATACCTTAAATTTTAGGTTTTGAAGAGTAGTAACAAATATAGATACCCTAGCGTTTTGCACGCAACATTTCATGATTTTATACATAATTCATCATCAGAGTACAAGTCAAGGATCGTTATGTCTAGTGTCTTGGAAGACTAGGTACATATTTCAAAAAAAATGGGGTAAAAAAAAATTCTTTATTTAATATTTATAATGAGATACTAACCTCCTTTGAGCCCTTACATCAGCACATGGTACCCTAGGGAACACATGAACAAAGGGATGAGCTAAAAATAACAATAAGGGAAAGAACATAAGAATAAACTTTAAGCACATGGGTTAGGAGGCTTGGCATAATGATATTGGAAGCATGGAACATATGAAATCATAACATATACAAATGGGATCATAAAATCATGGAATAAAATAATCATGGGATCATATAAGAATGATATTATATAAGCATAGTTTCATAGAGAGGTGGAATCAACATTAAACATGACTTTAGTATGAGGCAATGCTAACCACCAATCTCATTTCCTATAGTAGAAAAAGATAAGGATAACCGCCCGAACCATTTTCCCATAACCATCTCATGAGACATTACCATTTCCAAATCCATTGGAGTTCTATCTGGGCACACCCATCTAATCTTCTTTATGTATATTCTTTCCACATAAAGAATCTCACATAACCAATCATACATAAACATAAGAGTACCCATGGAATGAAATGAGCACACAATCACGTCATGAAGCATAATAAAAAGGTATGTAACATACAAAAGTCCATGAAAGAAAGGAATCAAATCATAAATAGAAATTAATAATGTATAAAGGCATATATCATTACAAGAGATAACAATCTGAAAGGATAACATGTAAAAATAGTTTTTAGGAATATTTGAGTCAAAACATTTTAGTGCGGTTTAAGAAAACACAGAGTTTTTATTAAAATGAAAAGAGGAATAATATTTTTGATAAAACCATAAGTCAACCAGGAGGGTTTTCATAATAAAAATTCATATTTTAAAAAGAAAAAGGTGACATAAAACAAAGGATAGAGTACACTTGATAATAGAAATAATTCGTGAAGTTCCCTTAAAACGTGTTCACTTATCGGGAAGTAATGAAGAGAGAATCAATTGAAACCATGCATATCACCGAAGAGAATGATGAAATAGTCTTGATAAATAAACGTAGAACATGTAAAAAACATTTAGTGTATGCACAAGAATAGAAAAGACAACATAATTTTGGTAGAATTGTGGATAAGAGAACCCGACGAAATAAAAGAGGTTCGGGTAGAATTCATTACAGATTGTCATCATGGTATCAGGAGTGCTTGAGAAAGCATAGTGAGAGAGAAAATTGAATAATAATCACATATACATAAATAGGAATTTATGGGGGAGGTGATAAATCATACCCCATAATTAATAATTAGACACAACATTTCTTAACATAGTGAACAATCTTGAATAAGGGTGAAATTGAAAGGATCCTTTATCATAGGTCCATTGGTGTTCTCCACATGATATTAATGACCTGAATAGTAAAATTAGTTTTATTAATCAATAGATCCAGAACCATATCTATAATTAAAAGATTCATTAAAACCTTTTTATGTTCATTTTTACGGATTTTGATTGATAACAAGGTTCGATTTAATTGT
The DNA here is from genome assembly GCA_963277665.1 of Viscum album. Lineage (NCBI taxonomy): Eukaryota > Viridiplantae > Streptophyta > Magnoliopsida > Santalales > Viscaceae > Viscum > Viscum album. The sequence goes on from OY728155.1 coordinate 1,375,387,665, forward strand.
TCAGGTCCGTTTGTTTCATTTGTTATAATAATTGGTTCAATTGTATTTAGAATAAAATAAATTGTAAGATGAAAGTTGTTGTCCAGATTTAATCTTATATAACATTATTGGACATCCAGTAGGATACATGGTTACAAAATTAGTTTTATTAATCCGAGTGAAAGAGAACCTTTACATTAAACATTAATGATAAACACTTGAATTATTTTTAATTATTTGGCCCATAATTGGCTTGTTTTGTGTTATTGTTTTATATCATGAGTGTATGAGGATTACAGAACCTTAAATCGGACATATAACATATATAGTAATCTAGTTAAACCATAACATAAATGGTTTCATGACAAGAAATAAAATGATAAAAAAAATTCGAAAACACATTATCCATGATGTCAGTAATTTGACACATCACAGACGATGTTTCAATTCAAGAACGTGAGGGAGAGGAGGAGAATTTTTATGCTAGAAATTTTCCATAAACATGATTAAAATCCAGAATATTTGGGATTTTGGAGCTTTCATGCCTTTTGGATAAGGGAACGGGAAGAGGGTATAAAAAAAAGAAATAAAATGAAAACAAAACGCTTGGAAACGAAAGAGGGTTCTTACGCTTTGATTTCCTCTCTTTGAGACTCCTCTTAGGGGCTTTGATTTTGGCCTTTTGGAAAGACTAGAAATCCTTAGACGTGGGGAATGAGCTTGTGAGGGTATTTGGGATGAATTTTGGCTAGGAATATTGCTTGAGAGGAGTGAGGAAAAGTGGTAAGAAGAGGGGGTATTTATAGTGATAGAGGTGAGGGTTTTCCAAATTGTTTATTCAATAGTTTATTAATTTCCCTCAAGACAAGGAATATTGATGATTCCTTGAACCAAAATAGTAAATTTATCATTTAAGTCCGAACCAATTGGGCTTTCATCAGCATAACATCATCATGACTTCATAATTAATGTATTTTTCTTAATTTTAGAATTATCGTATTTCACTAAACCTCAAAATTTCAAATATTTCATAAAAATCCCAAAAATTCCCCCTAACCATTTTTCGACGTGTATAATCCAAAAATGGATTCCATTTTTCAATAATAATTTTCTAAATATTATTATTTTAATATTTAATTAAAATAATAATTTATTATCAAAACCAGTTTTAAAACATTTATTAGCTCATTCAAAAAAATAGGTATATCATACTTCCAACTTGAATATAATTTTTATACCACCATCGGTGAGATTAATATTCATTAGGGTAAAACACTATTCATAAGGGTATGTTACTATTCATTTGGGTTGGTTACTATTCACCAAATGTTTCTGTTAGACTACAAAAAACTTCTTGAACACAACCGTGTTTGCCGGATTGTTGAAATTCCAATCCCAGAAGTGAAAGAATTATGTTTAATGCTCACTTGTCACATAGTAGTTAATTATTTTGTGATTTCATGAGATTTTATGACATAAATATAAAAAGGGAATTTCCATTCAAAAACATTGGGTCATTACATTCTTCCCCCCTTATGAAATTTCTCCCTTTATATTTCATTTTAAATACTAAGCCAAAAACAAGTGCGGGTACTTTTCCTTCATTTTATCCTCCAATTCCCATGTTTCTTCCTCAAACATATGGTTCCTCTACAACACATTGACAGTATGGGTTGTCTTGTTGCATATAACATTGTCTCTCTCGTCCAGAATCTTTACTGGATGCTCCTCGTAGGAGAGATCATCTTCTAGCTGCACCACATCTAAGTTTAGTAGAGGCGAGGGATCAGGTATATACTTCCTCATGAGCGATTCATGAAGAGCATCTTGAACTCGAGCCATATTCAGTGGATGTTCAAGCCGATAGGCCACAGATCCTATGCGGTCAAGGATCTGAAATGCGCCAATATACCTTGGTCCTAGCTTCCCTTTCTTCCTGAATCACTTGACTCTCTTCCATGGAGATATTCGAAGGAATACTTTATCTCCAACTTCAAACTCCAATTCCCTTCGACGGGTGTCAGCATAGCTCTTTTTCTAACATTGAGTAGATTTGATGTGTTTCTGGATGACTTGAACCTTCTCTATCATCTCTTGAACATGATAATGTCCAAGTAGCTTTATTTCTCCAACTTCATCCCAACAGGTTGGAGTTCTACGTTTTTTTCCATACAGAGCTTCATATAGAGCCAATTGAATACTCGAGTGGAAGCTATTGTTGTATGAGAACTCAACCAATGGGAGATGCTGATTGTAACAACATGAGATTTTATAAAAAAATATTCTTTTTAATTTCATTAATGTCTTGTGTTGTACGCTACACCAAAAGGAGCTTGCACAACACACATCCTTGACTTGCCTTGCATTACACGCAATTGTGACCTTCCACGATAGCGTGTGTAGTACGCAGTAACGAGTTTTACTAAACAACAATATGCTCTTAAAATATTATTAAAACTAGCCGTTATGAATAGTAATAACCACTTTTTGAAATTTTTTGAATTTTAATTTTCAAAATGGTCTTAATTTATGGATTCAGAATATCAAAATTAGCTTAGGGTGAAATTTTGGTACTTTTCGGATAACTTTCATATTCTGATGAATAGTGAAAATTACTAAATTATAATTAAAAACAAAATTTTTATTCAAAACAATTAATAGTGATAAATTATTAATTTGAGTGGTTTTAAAGTATATTTAGAATATATTTTTACAATTTAATACAATGTTGGTCATTGGATGTAATTTCACATTTAAACTAGTTATAAACAAGTGTCAATCGTTTGATAGTTATTATCTCTTAAAAACACGCTATTTTTTTTGACGACAGAAACTAATTTTTAAATTAATTAATTCAACTGATATTTTCTGAATTTGCTAAAATAGACAACATTTTTTAATTCTTAATATCAAATATAGGTTAGGCCTAATTTTTTGTATTTTTCTGGAAACTTTCATTTTTTTGATGAATAGTGAAACCACAAAGTGGTAGTTAAAAAACTGAATTTTTCATAAAACATAATTTTACCGCTTCTGTGAGTGGAATTTAGAACATCCTAGAGACACGGTATATATCAAGGACTAAAATGTGGTTCAATGAGATCAAAATAAATTTTGGTGAACAATAACTTTTTACTTTTTTTTACCATAGCTAAAAGTAAATAGGGTAATTAAGGGTAAAAATGATATTATTATTACCCTAATATATGTCATAATTATATTAGACAAGTTTAATTCGACCAAGAACAACCTTAGAAATAACATATTACCATTTAGGCCCACTTGGATTAGATTAGGACATTTATTATTAATTTATTTAAAGAAGGGTTAAAATAGTTAAAATCAATGTTTAATAAGTAAATCATTTTTAATATAGGGTTATAAATAAGATAAATTAGACTATAAATATTAATTATAAAGATAAAAATATTTCCTACATAATTGTATTTTATTTTTTATTTTTAGACATTAAATAATTTAATTTATTTATGACACAAAAATGATGCAGCAATTATCTTATTAATGAAATATTGACATAATTGATGTTATAAATACACAAATAAATATAATTTGAGAATTTTTATGAACTAAACTAATTTTCCAGGTTAATATGACATATTAGGATTGATTTAATTAACTTTTGTTTATGTAATAATTCTTTTATGAGTTTCAAAAAAATCAACTATTGAATAGTGACAAAATTGACATAAAATAGTTTTTAAAACAAATAGTATATTATTAATTGTTATTTTTTTCCTAAAAATCTAAGGATTGGCCAAATGACATATATAAGGTTTTATATATTAATAAAACACAACATGGGGGTCTCTTGGATGTATATGGTATTTTTATTAACTATATAATAAAAAAAATAAAAAGTGACATGGTTAATGTCAATCTAATTAATTAAGAGTTAAAACTAAAATATAAGGTTAATATAATGACCTAAACATGACTAAATTCTATTGGATGAAAGGATTTAGACCCATCCCCACCGTATCTTCTAAATAAATCAATTTGGAGCTACATAAAACCGAACTTGACATTATAATAAAATACTTTTTTTAGTTATTCCAAAGGTGCCCCTCTCCTCCCATATAAAAGGGCACCTACTCCCCCTCTTCCTCACACCACTTTGAGCCTTCACACTCAGCCAACCCCTGCCAATTTCTTCTCTCCACTTATTCTAGAAACATCCTAGAGGTTCTGGTCTTCTTCAAAGACCTATTTTATTTCCCTAAAAGGAGGTCTCAAAGAAGCAATTCCAAGAAGAGGAGGTTCAGACACGTACAAAGCATATCGGACCAAAGGTAAGGAAAATATCACAATCTCATTTTTATCAGAGATTGTTTATAATTTGATATTTACTGGGGTGTATTTTATCATCCACATCCATGTTTCCTCAATATGTGATATTCATATCCTTATAAAATAGTTTATAACCAATTTTACCCTTCGGTGAGTTTTTAGTAAATGATATGAAAGGAATCTTTTTTTGTTTTTCGTATGAGGTACTTTTTGAATTTTCCGACAAAAGTATGAAGAATGTTTTTTTAACTTATATGGAATGAATGGATTTTTAAAACATTAATTCCAAGAAGCTTCCTTTACAAGTTTTCACATTTATTTTTAATCAACTTCATTTAGTTTAGAATTGTACAACATGTTTAGAAAGGAAACGTGTTTTTGAAGCAAAAAATATATTTTCCTCAAGAATGGAGTTCAAGTGTTTTATCAAAATTATTTTCCATCTATGATAATAAAGGGTCTGTTACTATCCTTATCATTACATTGAATTGATTATGTTGTGATGGAATTATATTTTTATGAATTCCTTTAACTTATATGAATTGTTTTATGATGTCACGATGTTTAAGATTTCCATTTTTATTACATGGGTTATGCAATGATGTATGATTTACGATTTTGTGGCACACATAAGAATGATATCATTATGAGATGGGTGGGACCTACATCTCCCTCCAATGCATTGGGTAAAGATTTTATATCTCAAGAGATAGACATGGCTGGAACGATAGGTTATACCGGTTCAGTGAAATTGGACTGAAACGAGGGTGACTCGGTTCAGAAATGGACTTTGTCCACTAAGATAGTCTTGGAAATGAGTCTCGAATATTAAGATATGATTCCGTATGATTATGTGTGTATGCCACAAAGTTTCATGTTTTATCTTATGATTATTGGGATTTCATTTCACTAATATGATTTATCCCATGTTATGGAATTATGCTCTCTTTTGCAGGTTAAGATTTCCAAAATGATACGTTCTTATGAAAATGATGTGATTGATATTTCTTTTGTTTACCCTTACTGAGCATTTGAGCTCACCCTTTAATATTTTCTTTTCCCCAGGATATAAAAAAAGGTTTTAGGAAAAAAATGTATGATCTTTATGGGAGATGCTGAAGATCATTCACCACAATTAGAAGATTATATTCCGAATTTCCAAAGACAGTAAACTGTTACGATCCTTGTCTGTGTGTTTTTGTTATGTACTAAGTATTCAACAAAAGTAATGTAATGTCCATGTACATCAAGCTTTGGGTCTCTACAATTGGTGTCAGAGGAAAATTTTAGTCAACCTTTGGAAACTAGGATGTGAAAACGTTAGTGAGATCCCAAGAGATATTTCTAAGGTATTTCTAGGGATGTCCCTAAGGATAAGTATACATATAGGATATAGTCCTAGAACTATGGTAACAATATTAGATTAAACAAAATATGTTAGATATTGAAGTTACTCCCCCTTTATTATGATTTTCCCCCTCACACTATTCTTTTTGGGTTTTAGAAAATGGATGGAAACAAGATGATTCATGATAATGGAGGATATGATGAAAAATGGAATGATATTATTCATGACCAACCAAATGAAATGAGATTTGGAAGTCCAAACATCATTATTATGCCAAATCAGTAATCTCATAATATTATCAATAAATTAAAATTCGGTAAATTTTCTGACTCGGCTAATAATAGAAATATGGAGTTTCATGATGATCATAGAGGAAAGAACGTTTAATTTCCCCTATGTAAATCATGTGGGAAGAGGAATCAAGGAGAATGTTTCAAAGGAACTAGAAGATGCTTTGGGTGTGGAAAAGAAGGACACAAAGCCAGTAAGTGCAAAGGAAAAGGTTCAGTTAACACCAGGGATGAGGATAATGGTATTTCTATGACATCAACAATGGTTAAATGTTTTAAATGTGGAATGTACAGGCAATAGGCAAACCAATGCCCTAAGGGAAAGTCTCATGAAGAGAATCAGTATGGTCGTATGGGTAGTATTTATGTGGATGATGATGAAGAGACTACAAATGATATGTGAGATGAAAGTATTGTTGAAGCTCAGTCAATGGTTTAAGAATGTAGTGGAATTATTACATTTTTATCATGTGTAATGCTGTATAAGTATTCTCATGGTACTATGGAATAAAGAGACATATAAGGATTTTTACTGTTGTCTTTCCTTGAGTATTGAAAGTGTATGATTAATGTTACCAGTATCCATGAAAGTTTATTCAGATATTTTTGGAATGTAGATGATATGCGCATAATGAAGGGAAAATGAGAAAAGGAAATATTTGACAGTATTCATGAGCTCATGATTGATATAAGGACTAAGTGATATCATGGTTTGATTGTATAGAATTTTGAGGATTTTATTATATGTAAAGTTTTATCTTTTAACTACATTAATTATTTCACTAAGGTTCAATGAGTATTCATTTTTCAAGAGAATAAATAATTAAGGCCTTAGAATGTTTGGAATGTGACCAACATGACATATCTCATGATATACGGGGATCAACGATGGTATTAACGTGCTTGTTATATGAAATATTTGATAATCGTTCTCAATATAATATGAGATTGGACATCAGTATTATGGATAAGACTAAAGTTTAGAATGGATTATGTTGGACATAAGTTAGTATTGTTTAAGGATAGATGTTCTTTGATATTATTGATGGGATGTTATAGTAATATAGTTTTAGAAAAAGGACAACCTGCAGGACGGGCCACATCCCATCGCGTCGGACAAGGCCGTGGGAATCGAACCCACAACCGAAGTGCGACTGGCCTTCATCAACTACCACTAGCCTACAGGAAGTCCCTGTTTAGTATAAACTAGTTTTATTATATTAAGCAGTATAATATATGAAGTGTAAGTCCATTTTAGGAACTATATATGATTAATCTCACTATAGATGGACTTATGTATTTTTTGATAACTTTTCTAAACATTTGTTTGAGACAGATGGAATTAACCATTATTCTATCACATGATCTGCTAACACATCATGAATGAAAAATTAAACTTCATTTCTTTAAGAGATGAAGTGGAAATTGTCCACAGAATGACAAACGGTGAGACTATACCAAAATCGCGAAAGTATATCTTCTAATTTCATCATCTTTTGGGAAATGATCTTCAAAACCAAAAATGTTGTCCTAGTGCTTATATATATGATGAATCAGATTGTACCTTAGATCATCACAAATTTATGGCTTTGTGATTGCTGGTTTTTCCATAACCTTGTTCTCTACCACTCTCCATCAGAACATGATGGTTAGATGTCTCTTCCATATCCATATTTTTACCTATGTGGAAACCCAGTGATTAGTTTATTTGGGTAATCGTTACATTTCATACATTAGTTTTTAAAGCCATGTTTTGGTATTCCTTTTTATGATGTGGGTTTCTATTAAAGAAACTTTCGAGTAGTAAACAATTTATAACCCTGTCAAATTTCGAGCGAGAAATTCATTTTAAGGGGGTAGAATGTAACAGCCCGATATTTTGTAAAAAATTATTCTTTTTAATTTCATTAATGACTTGTGTTGTATGCTACACCAAAAGGATCTTGCACTACACACATCCTTGACATGCCTTGCATTACACGCAATCGCGACCTTCCTCGATAGCGTGTGTAGTACGCAGTAAGGGGTTTTACTAAACAACAATATGATATTAAAATATTATTAAAACTAGCCGTTATGAATAGTAATAACCACTTTTTGAAATTTTGTAAATTTTATTTTTCAAAATGGTCTTCATTTTTTGATACGGAATATCGAAAATAGATTAGGGTAAAATTTTGGTACTTTTCGGATAACTTTCATATTCTGATGAATAGTGAAAATTACTAATTTATAAATAAAAACAACTTTTTAAATCAAAATAATTAACAGTGATAAATTATTAATTTGAGTGATTTTAAAGTATATTTATAATATATTTTTACAATTTAATACAATGTTTTTCATTGGATGTAATTTCACATTTAAAACAGTTATAAACAAGTGTCAATCTTTTGATAGTTATTATCTCTTAAAAACATGCTATTTGTTTTGACGACGGGAACTAATTTTTAAATTAATTAATGAAATTGATATGTTATGAATTTGGTAAAATAGAAATCATTTTTGAATTATTAACGTCAAATATAGCTTAGGCCTAATTTTTGGTATTTTTTTGGAATCTTTCATTTTTTGATGAATAGTGAAACCACTAAGTGGTAGTTAAAAAACTGAATTTTTCATAAAACGTGATTTTACCGCATCGGTGAGTGGAATTTCGAAAATCCGAGAGACACGGTTAATATCAAGAACTAAAATGTGGTTCAATGAGATGAAAATAATTTTTGGAGAATAGTATCTTTTTACTTTTATTTACCACGGTTAAAATTAAATAGGGTAATTAAGGGTAAAAATGATATTAATATTACCCTAACACATGTCCTAATTCTATTTGACAATTGTAATTCGACCAAAAACAACCTTAGGAATAAACTATTACCGTTTAGGCCCACATGGATTAGATTAGGACATTTATTATTAATTCATTTAAAGAAAGGTTAAAATAGTTAAAATCAACGTTTAATTAGTAAATCATTTTTAATATGGGGATATACATAAGATAAATTCGACTATAAATATTCATTAGAAAGATAGAAAGATTTCCTACATAATGGTATTTTATTTGTAATTTTTCGAAATTAAATAATGTAATTTATTTATGACACAACGATGATGCCGTAATTATCTTATTAATGAAATATTGACATAATTGATGTTATAAATACCCAAATAAATATAATTTTAGACTTTTTATGAACAAAACTAATTTTCTCGGATAATATGACATGTTAGGATTGATTTAATTAACTTTGGTCAAAGTAATCATTCGGTTATGAGTTTCAAAAAAATCAACTATTGAATAGTGTCAAAATTGACATAAAATAGTTTTTAAAACAAATATTATATTATTAATTGTTATTTTATTCCTAAAAATATAAGGATCGTCAAAATGACTTAGATAAGGATATATATATTAATAAAACACAACTTGGGAGTCTCTTGGATGTATATGGTAAGTTTATAAACTATATAATATAAAAATACAAAGTGCCATGGTAAATGTCAATCTAATTAACTAAGAATCTAAACTAAAAGATAAGGTTATTATAATGACCTAAACTTGTCACAATTCAATTGGATGAAAGGATTTATACCCGTACCAACCTTATCTTCTAAATAACTCAATTTTGAGCTACATAAAACCGAAATTGACTTTATAATAAAATAATATTTTTTGTTATTCCAAAGGTGCCCCTCTCCTCCCTTATAAAAGGGCACCTCCTCCCCCTTTTCCTCACACCACTTTGAGCCTTCAAGCTCAGCCAAACCCTGCCAATTTCTGCTCTACACATCCTTAGATACATACTAGAGGTTCTGGTCTTCTTCAAAGACCTATTTTAGTGCCCTAAAAGGAGGTCTCAAAGAAGCACTTCAAAGAAGAGGAGGTTCGGACACGTACAAAGCATATCAGACCAAAGGTAAGGAAAATATCACAATCTCATTTTTATCTGAGATTTTTTATACTTTGATAATTACTGGGGTGTATTTTATCATCCACATCCATGTTTTCTCAATATGTGATATTTATGTCCTTATAAATTAGTTTATATCCAATTTTACCCTTCGGTGAGTTTTTAGTAAAAAATATGAAAGAAATATTTTGTCGTTTTTCGTACGAGGTACTTTTTGACTTTTCCGACAAAAGTACGAAGAATGTTTTTTTTAACATTTACGGGATGAATGGATTTTTAAAACATTATTTCCAAGAAGATTAATTTACAATTTTTCATGTTTATTTTTAATCAACTTCTTTTATTTTAGAATTGTACAACATGTTTAGAAAGGAAAAGTGTTTTTGAAACAGAAAGGATATTTTCCTCAAGAATGGAGTTCAATTGTTTTATCAAAATTATTTTCCATCTAAGATAATAAAGGGTTCTATTTATATCCCTATTATTACATTGATTTGATTGTGTTGTGATGGAATTATATTTTTACGAATTCCTTTATCTTATATGAATTGTTTTATGATGTCACGATGTTTAAGATTTCCATTTTTATTACATGGGTTATGCAATGATGTATGATTTAAGATTTTGTGGCACACATAAGAATGGCATCATTATGAGATGGGTGGGACCTATATCTCCCAATAATGCATTGGGTAAAGATTTTATATCTCATGAGATAAACTTGGATGGAACGGTAGGTTATAACAGTTCAGTGAAACAGGACTGAAATGAGGGTGACTCGGTTCAGAAATGGACATTGTCCACTAAGATAGTCTTGGCAATGAGTCTTGACTAATAAGATATGATTCTCTATGATTATGTGTGTATGCCACAATGTTTCATGTTTTATGTTATGATTATTGGGATTTCATTTCACTAATATGATTTATCCTATGTTATGAAATTATGCTCTCTTTTGCAGGTTAAGATTTCCAAAATGTTAAGTTCTTATGAAAATGATGTGATTGATATTTCTTTTGTCTACCCTTACTGAGCATTTGAGCTCACCCGTTTATGTTTTATTTTCCCCAGGATATAAAAAAAGGTTTTAGGTAAAAAAAGGAAGATCTTTATGGGAGATGTTGAAGATCTTTCACCACGATTAGAAGATTATATTCCGAGTTTCCAATGACACTAAACTATTACGATCCTTGTGTGTGTGTTTTTGTAATGTACTAAGTATTCCACAAAAGTAATGTAATTTCCATGTACATCATGCTTTGGGTATCTACACTGATCCCATCAACCTTTAAATTCTAGAGAGTAGGCTCTAATCATATCTTCAAGCGTCTGAATAGTTCTTTTAGATTGTCCATCCGTTTGGGGGTGATAGGTCGTGCTGAGATTTAATTCAGTACTCAAAGAATGTTCAAGGCTCTTCCAGAATATAGATGTGAACTGTGGATCATGGTCAAAGAAAATTGAGAGTGTAAAACCATGCAGTCTCACCGCCTATTTCACATATAAATTTACAAGTTGTTCAAGAAAATGATCTTCCCTAATAGTGATGAAATTGGATGTCTTGATGAGTCGGTCAACCACAATCCATATAGCATTATTTCCCTTCGACGTCTTTGGGTGACCCATGACAAAGTACATAGTAAAATTTTCTCATTTACACATGGTTATAGGCAATGGTCGAATCATAAATTTGGATTTTTTTCAGTCAACTTTAACTTGCTGACATACTAAGCACCTTGATATATATTCTGCAATCTCCTTCTTCATGTTATCCCACCATATGTGTTCTCGGAGATCACGATACATTTTGGTTCTCCCATTATGTATAGAGATGGTCAAGTTATGTGCATCATTCAATTGCTCTTTCTTTATCTGTGTATCAGATGGTACACATAATCGGGTCCCAAATCGTTTAACTCCTTCCTCATCAATTTTGAAATTGGAGGATTTCCCATTTTTTACTCCTTCAACCCTTTTATGAATTTCTACATCTTTTCTTTGTGCAACCTTTATTTTCTCCATGAGGTATGGTTGAGAAATCATTTTTGAAAGGATTTATTATGTTCCTCCCTTAATGATTCCAATTTCCATCCTTTTCAAATCTATGAAGATCAGATTCTTTTCTATTCTCATCATTGATTAAGATGCAGGATCTATTCTACTTAGAGAATCCACCACTTTGTCTACCTTACCTGATGGTAGTGGATTGAGTAGCTATAATCATTGATGAGCACTATCCATCGTTATTGGCGCATATTAAGCTCATTCTGTGTGGATATATATTTGAGACTCTTGTGATCCTTATATATCTCACATTTTCCCCATAGAGAGAATGTGTCCATATATTCAAGGCAAAGATCACATCCCCTAACTCCAGATCATGCGTTGGATAGTTTTGCTCATGGATATTTATCTGCCTTTAGGCATAGGCTGTCACTTTATCATTATTTCATCAGCACAAAGGCTAAGAACTTCTTAGAATCATAACTATACACCACAAAGAGTTCCCCACTCGTTGGGTGTGTGAGTACTACCGCAGTGATAATCCTCTTTTTCAACTCCTTGAAATAGTCTTCACACTCTTATGTCCAGACAAACTTTACTCACATCCATGTTATCTTGGTCATTTGGTTTGAAAATCATGAAATGTTCTTCATGAGTCGTCGATAATACCCCGCTAGACCCAAAAAGCTGCAGATCTTCGTTATAGATGTTTGTATGGGACACTCTACAATTGCCTTCGTCTTGGAAGGGTCCACAGATATCCCTTTTCTATTGATATTTTTCCCCAATAATGATACTTCCTCCATCCAAAAGTCACATTTACTGTACTTTTCCTACAACTTATCCCTCCGCAAAGTCTTTAACACAGTTTCAAAATGCTCCTCTAGTTCATCCTTACTCTTGGTGTATATCATAATATCATCAATAAAGACTACCATAAAATTGTTGAGGTAATATATAAAGACTCTATTCATTAAATCCATGACAATTGTTGGAGCACTAGTGAGTCTGAATGGAATCACTATGAACTCATAGTGTCGATAACTCATTAGATAGGTAGTCATGGGAATTATCATCCTTCCTAACCTTTAGTTGGTGATATCCTAACCTAAGGTCCACCTTAGAGAAATAACTGGCCCCATGTAGATGATCGAACAAGTCATCTATCCATGTAAGGGTGTAATTTTTCATTGTTGTGATTTTATTTATCTCACGATAATCAATGCAGAGACACATTGATCTATCCTTCTTCTTGAAAAATAGGACTGGAACACCCCATGGTGAAGCCCTCGGGAATATAAAACCCTTCCCCATATTCTTTTGTAACTGCTTCTTCAGCTCTTCTAGCTCTACGGTGGCCATTTTGTAAGGGGTATTTGAGATTGGAAGAGATTCATTGATAAGTTCAATTGAGAACTCAACCTCTCGGTCAAGAGGAAGACCAGGCAACTGTTCAGGGAATATATCAGTGTAATCCCTCACGATGGGCATGTCTTCAAGATTGATTTTCTCCTTCGTCTCAATCATTTGAGTTAGATATGTTTGCTTATAAGGAAAAAATATCCACACATGAGAAGATGATTCGAAAGGAGATTCATCTTACTCCTTTCACTTGTAATGAATCAGAGGATACATTGGGATGTGAATAGTAATCACCTTTCCCGACAGTTGATGTTGGCCTTGTAAAAAGATAGCCAATCCATGCCCAAGATAGTGTCAAATTCCACTAAAGGAAGTATGACAACATTTTCTGGGAGGTTCAGTCCACAAACATTAACCAGGGAGGAGATATAAACCATGGATGCAATAATTTCCCCATTCACTATTCTCACATATAAATTTTCATCCAAAATTTGAGGTGGTGTTTGAATAGTTCTACAAAACATGCAAGATATGAAAGAATGCGTAGAACCAGAATCAAATAGTATTTTCACTATTCTTGAATGAATAACAAGAATACATGTCACCACATCATTTTCCGGCTCCACCTCAGAAGTAGTGATAGAATAATTCCATCCTTATTGCCTTGGTGGTTGTTTCTGATTGCGTCCGAAAACCATCGGATTCGGGCAATTTTTCGCATAATGCCCAAGCTCCTTACAGTTATAAAACTGCACAGCACGCTGAGTGATGATCTTAACCTTCCTTTCTTCTTCAACATTTGCGGTATTTTTCATACCCCTTCTGCAGTTCTTGTCTAAATGACCAATCTTTCCACATTTTAAGCAATTATTGGTTTCCTTCAAACAGTTCCCAGGATGTTTCGTCCCACAATTTTTGTAAAGGAGAAAGTTGAGATTCTATCCATCATGGTATTTGTTTGATGCAACACCCATGATGTTTTCCATTTTCCTCTTCTTGTCACTGGGCCCATGAGACCACTGAGAGTCTCCAATAATCATTTCTACCTTGAGGTCACAATGAAAAATGTCCTCATAACTGTCAATGTCTCGAATCAGAAATGCTTTTGGTAGTATCGGCTTTAGTTCGCTAAATAAGTGATCCACTTTTCATTTAGTGTTCATGAAAAAGCCATAGGCCTACCATTAAAGACTTATAAATTTTTCTTCATATGACCCGATGGACTCATCTTCCCTCTTCTTGAGTCAGAGGAACTCCCTTTCCATCTTGAGAGGGAGGGTTAGAGGAAAATACTTTTGGAAAAACAATGTCTTTAATTCCTCCCAATCTATGGAATCAATTTATTTTTGTGATATTGTATTCTTGATGAGTGTCCACCACTGATCAGCTTCCCCATTAAAACGATAGACTGCAAGTACATCTTTCTCTTCTTCCAAGCACTGGAGGACAACGAAAATATTTTCAATGGATTTAATCCATTGTTCTGCAAGGAGGGGATCAGAAGACCCAGTAAACATTGAAGGCCTTTTTCGCAAGAATGATTCAATGACAACTTTATCTTTCCTTGGAGGAGGGGGTAGTTCCACCTGATTCATGTTATTATTCATAACTCGTGCCAGATGAGCAAGTACTACCATGAAGTTTTGAGCATCCGCTTTTGTCACATCATGCATGTCATTAGGGAAATGATCACATTTCCTTTCACATTGGTTGTTGGAACCTGTTCTTCAATTTACTGCCATTAACATGAAAAATTTCATATAAATAGAGGTCTTGAATACTTAGCTATTGAGCATTGAAAGGAAACTTTTAACATTAAATGATAAACTGATAATGAATAAGTACATCCAAACGTGTGATTCCTTAGGTTTATGTCTTGGTTATCGTAAATATATTTTTTTAAAATATATTCTTATGGTATTTTTCCCTTTAAAATGGTTTGTACTAAGCTTTTGAATCTACCAAAGAAAATCCCCCAGGATTTTCTTTACCAAGAGTGCAGCAAAGCCCGTTTTCGTGCACCATTTATGGTTTGAGTCTAGATCAAAATGGTGTTTTCGGGGTTTACCCATTGGATACATCTGTGCCGGGGCCACCTCTAATAGATCGTATTCAGAGAGGGATGTGTTTTATTGATAAACCACATACTCAATACTGACCAATATTTGGGAATTTTTTCTAATACTTTGTCTTATCCTTAAGGTTATTAATAAGGTTCTATATTCCTAATCTCCAAAAATAACTAGACCATTCTATGATACCAACTATAGTGACCCTAGCCTTTTACAAATAACATTTCATGATTTTATAAATAATTCATCATCAGATTACAAGATGAGGATCGTTAAGTCTAGTGTCTTGGAAGATTAGGTACATATATCACAAAACATGGGGGTAAAAACAATTCTTTATTTAATCTTCATAATGGGATCCTAACTTCTTTTGGGCCCTTAAATCTGCATAGGGTACCCTGGGGAACACATGAAAATATGGATGAGCTAAAAATCCCAGTAAGGTAAAGAACATAAGAATAAACATTAAGAACATGGGATAGGAGGCTTGACATAATGACATTGGAAGCATGGAACATATGGAATCATAACATATAAACATGGGATCATAAAAACATGGAATAAAATAATAATGGGATCATATAAGTATGAGATTATATAAGCATTGTTTCATATAAAGGTGAAAATATCTTTAAAAATGACTTTAGTACGAGTCAAGGCTAACCGCCAGTCTCATTTCCCATAGTAGCACAAGTCAAGGATAACCTCCCATTCCATTTCCCCATAACCTTCTCATGAGATATTAAATTTACCCAATACATTGGATTGCTATCTAGGCGCACTCATATAAGCTTATTCATGTATATTCTTTCCACATAATGAATCTGACATAATCAATCATACATAAACATAAGAGTACCCGTGGAATGAAATGAGCACACAATCACGTCATGAAGCATAATAAAAAGGGACGTAACATACAAGAGTCCATGAAAGAAATTAATTAAATCATAAATAGACATTATTAATGTATAATAGAATAAATCATGATAAGAGATAACAAACTGAAGTGATGACATGTAAAAATAGTTTTTAGGAATCTTTGAATCAAAACATATTAGTGCGGTTTAAGAAAACATCAAATATCTCTTAAAATGAAAAGCAGCATAATATTTTTTAACAAACCAGAAGTAAACCTAGAGGGTTTTCATAATAAAAAGACGGATTTTAAAAAGGCCAAGGTACTTAAAATAGAGGATATAGTACAATTGATAATAGGAAATAATTCTGGAAGTTCCCTTAACATGGGTTCACTAATCGAGAAGTAATGAGGAGAAAATCACTTAAAATCATGTATATACCCAAAGAGAGTGATCAATGAGTCTCGGAAAATAAACTTGTAACATGCACATATCATTTAGAGTATTCACAAGAAATCATAAGATAACATCATTTTGGTAGAAAGGTAGATAAGACAACCCGAAGGAATAAAAGAGGTTTGGGTAGAATTCTTTACGGATTATCGGCATGGTATTAGAAGTACTTGAGGGGGATTAGTGAGAGATAAAAGGGAATTATCATCACTTATAAATACATATTTTCGTATGGGGGAGGTCCTAAATCATACCCCATAATTAATAATTACACACAACATGTCCTAACATAGTGATCAGTCTTGAATAAGGTTGAAATTGAGAGGATCCCTTACCTTAGGTCCGTCATTGTTCTCCACTTGATATTAATGAAATGAATAGTAAAATTAGGTTTATTAATCATCAGAAACTGAACCTTATCTAAAATTTAATGATTTATTATACCCTTTTTATGTTCATTTATACCCATTTTGATTGATTACAAGGTTCAATTTCATTGTTCGGGTCTGTTTGTTTCATTTTTTTTAAATATCTGTGCAATTGTATTTGGGTTCAAATAAATTATAATATGGAAGTGGTTGTATAGAATTGACGTTATAATACAATAGTGTAAACTAATTATCTTACATGGTTACAATATTCATTTGGTAAATTAGATGGAAAGGGAACCATTACATTAAATAGTAATGGGAAAACACTTGAATTAATTTTAATTATTTTTCACATAATTGACTTGTTTTGTATTATTGTTTTATATCATGAGTGTATGAGGATTAAAGAAAATTAAATAGGACATATAACATATATAGTAATCTGGTTCAACGATAACATAAATAGTTTCATGACCAGAAACAATATGTTAAAAGAATTTGAAAACACATTATCCATGATGTTGGTAATTTGACACATCATAGACGATGTTTTAATTCTAGAACATGAGGGAGAGGAGGAGAAGTATGATGCTTGTAATTTTCCATAAAAATCATTATCTTCTAGAATATATGAGATTATGGAGCTTTCATGCCTTTTGGATAAGGTAAGGGGATGAGGGTATACAAAATAATAAAAATGAAAACAAAACGCTTGGAAACGAATGAGGGTTCTTACCCTTTGATCTCCTCTCTTTGAGACTCCTCTTAGGGGCTTTGATTTTTTAAATTTTTAAAGACTAGAAAGCCTTATACGTGGGGAAGGAGCTTGAGAGGATATTTGGGAAGAATTATGTCTAGGAAGAAGGATTGAGAGGTGTGAGGAAAAGAGGTAAAAAGTGGGGGTATTTATAGTGACAGAGGAGAGGGTTTTCCCAATTGTTTATTCAATAACATATAAATTTCACTCAAGACAAGGAATTATGATGATTCCTTAATGACAATAGTAAATTTATAATATGAGTCCAAACAAATTGGGCATACATCAGAATAACATCATCATGTCTTCATAATTAATTTATTTTGATAATTTTGTGAATTATCATATTTCACTGTTCATCAAAATTTCTAGTATTTTAGAAAAATCCCAAAAATTCACCCAAACCATTTTTCGACATGTATAATGAAAAAATGAAGTCCATTTTTCAAAAATATTTTTCTATATATGATTATTTTAATATTTATTTAAAATAATAATTTATTATCAAAACCAGTTTTAAAAAATTCTTTAACTCTTTGTAAAGTATAGGTATATCATACTTCCAACATAAATATTATTTGTAAACCACCGTAGGTGAGATTACTATTCATTAGTGTATATCACTATTCATAAGGGTATTCTACTATTCATTACGGTTGGTTCATATTCATAAAAAATTATTTTTATTTTATTAGACTCCAAAAAACATCTTGAACAAAACTATGTTTGCCGGATTTTCGAAATTTCAAACACAAAAGAAACAAAATTATGAATAAAGTTCACTTATGACTTAGTAGTTCATTATGATTTTCATTCATGAGATATTATGAAATAAATATAAGAAGGGAATTTCTATTTCAAATCATTGGGTCGTTACAACTAACTTCTAGAGTTATATGGTTTACACAAATTTAATATAAATAGATAGGTTACTTATTAATTAGAAATGAATATGAAAACCAATTAAATATAAAAGGAAATATTATTATTTTTGGCCACAAATGTAATTTAAACAAATAAATAAAATAAAATAAAATTAGTGATCTATATGAATTTAATATGAATGATAAATATTCTGTAAAATATTCTTTATATTAATTCAATATACATTATAAAAATAACTTAAAAACAAACCCCATTTTATATTGAAAACATATATTATTAATAATGATGTTTTACAGAATTATAATTGATAAATAATTATTTTATATAGATTTTGGATCATTTAATGATTAGATATGTTAAAATTAATTTATATTAGAAATAAAAAAAGAAAAAATATGTTGTGATAAATTTTTTGGTATATTTATGTATCATTTCATTTTTTTAATTAATAGTTAAAATACGGAATGATAAATCAAAATATTTCCACATACAATTAGTTTATTAAGTTAAAATTACTTTTAAATTAGATTTCATTTTTTATTATATAATATATGATTCATTTAATCCAATTTAGGTCCTGGAATGAAATTTGAAATTCGAATTTGACAAAAAAAATAGCAAAATTTTATTAATTTTAAATTTTAAAATCTCACATTGTCGTCCTATTAGTGGGATTAACATTAAATTAATTTCTTTCCACTTATGAATTTTTAATTATGAAAAATGGATTCAATATTTTGAATAATACCAATTTTTATGTTAAAATATGTTAAATTTTTTAAAATATATATTATTGATTGTAATTAAAATTAATAACATCTATTAAAGTAAATTTAAACATAATCATGGACTTTTCTATAGATATGGGACTAAATTCGACCTAAAAACTTTTTCAAGAGACATTAAATGCACATATTTCGACCATATTGTACCTTTTCACTAATTGGGTCCATTATTTTACCCTTTTGACATGTTAAAGATGTGTATGGAATTCCATTGTCAAAATATTACTCGAGTGGCACTCCTTATCCAATATAAATGGCCTCCTCCCTTCCAACAACATCATATCTCTCAAACCACACCTCCTCAAGAAATATATTCCTAAATAGATCCTAAAAATACCTCAATTAATCATTAAATCCTCCCATTGGTCAGAAATCCATCCATCAAATTGATTTTCTACAAACCAAAAGCATTTACCCAAATAAAGGCAACACACTCCCTATATCTCCTTTTATTATGTATAAAAATAATGATATCCTAAATATAATTGGTATTTTTTACGATAATGGTTATACCTACACTGACACACACCTCTATCTAATGTGTAATGAACATACTATTTATCTATATGGCGAACTACTTCCTCACTAAAAGATAGTTATCCAATTTTCATTTACTACCTATAATGGTGGACATTATAATGGAGAATATGTTTACATATGATAAATATTATATTTATTAAATTATTATTCTACTATATTCCTCTTGAAATGCAAATCATTTTTACTTTCCCTTTGTTTTACATTTGATATTTTCGTTTGAGAATGTCTGGACTACCAGTCCCACAAATATATATATGATTATTTCACACACTACATGTAAGGTATTAAGAAGAAGTTTAATGAAAATATATATTATATAAGATAGAATAACTGTACTGAAATAATGATATATATTCATATATATATATATACATATATGTCATGTACTTTAATTATTTCAATATGATAATACAAATGGAAACAAAGTTCATGTATACCAACAACTTACCGTCTCCCGGAATTGTGTTTTCCATTTCAAACTTCTATATTATAAATATTATTATAATACAAATATACAAAGTATACATGATATTAATATCATTGTTGAAATTATTCAATTCATTATATATCTATAGGGACCAATTATATTACAAATTAAAACACATGCGACGAAAAAAGAGGATATTATATAAAGTGAATCCATAACGTAGAATTGTTAACAAGAGGGTTATATAAGGTAATAATCAATACACATAGGGTAATATGTATAAGAATATTATTATGAAAAAGACGAATAATAATCTTATATTTATTAAACTGTAATCTTACATGAGTACGAAGATAGTCAAGACACAAGGTATGGGAATCTCACAAATCTTTTTATTTTAGTGAGACACATGCTTTATTAAGCACAGATTTCATTTGTATGTTTTGTCTTTGTTAAATATATGTAATCAATAATTTATATAGATCAGAATATTGGGGTTTTCATATATATTTGAAATATGTTTCATGGGTACTATGTTTCATGAGTTACCAAATTAGAAAATTTATATTCTCTCAATTACCATTCATTGAGACAAATTCCTTGTTATAGAACCCATAATTTTCCCTAAGGTGTATATAATTCATTTTAAATTTTATATCATGAATCTCTTTATATTAATGATATTTTAGGCTTCATTTCGATTTATTTTATTAGATTTTGGGTATAATTCATAGTTATATGGTGGTAAGATTTTGTTTAAATAAACTCATCGCTTTATGAGAATGCTTATGATTATGTTCCCATTGATGAAGTATTATGATACATATTTCAAAAAAAACATCAATTTTATTCTATTATGTTTATTCATGATATCTTAATATATTGGTAACATTTTTCTACTCTTTGGAACATATGATAGTTAAATTTTTTTTTAGAATTTTGGAATTTACCTCTCTCATCAGATGAAAATATAGGTTCCTAAAAAAACATGTTTCCTAAAAAGGGTACTTAATAATATTATGTTGTTCTGGTATAATCATTAATATATATATTTAGCCTATTTTATTTTACCAATTTTTATAATATTTATCTTCATCTCTCATTCATAATACGGAATTTTTCTTACCTTTATATTGTGAAAAATTAAATCTTCAATTTACCAAATAAGACATATACAGGTTTACATGTTATTATTTATTTGAAAATTCCATTCAATTATTAATAGGGTAATTGTAAGGAAAACCTTCTTATAATTAATTTTCATGGAAAATTATTCTCTAAATTTTTTTTCTAAGACCCATGATCTTATTAAGCTATTTTTTTTTGTTTTTGTTTGGACTCATGTTTTTGGATAGATAAGTAATTTCCCTTGTTTAAGAAATGTATGTATGTTGTTATAGGGGTTTGAGATACGAAATTGGAATAAAAGATAGTTCTTTGGAAAGTTTAATGGTCTGTTTCTAGCTAGTGAAAATTGTGAAGAGTATCTGAGGTAACCATGTAGTCATGGACATAAGCTTACACAAGGTTGACACATGTAATGGATAAACATATAGAATACCTATGAAATCATTTTAAGCGTGTGATTTTTGGGCAGTATCTTTGACATGGTTAGCGCAGTGTCTGGAAAACTGTTCTAGTAAATCGTGCGGCCAAAAACATTTAGAAAATTAAAAAATTTCCATTTTAAGATTTTTAAAACCAGCTCTTATTTATTCTATATTTTACCAATGCAATACTAGTGACAAACATGGATGATCTAAGCTTCAAAGTGGTTGTTCTCATTCAATTAACATACATTTTTAGCATCATTGGTTTTAGATCAAAGCCTTGGGTTGGTCTAACACTCTTCTTGCTTTCTTTTTTCACCTATGGTATTTTGGTTTCTTCCATCTTCTTAAAAATTCATAAAACCCACTATTTCAAGTATAACCTAGTTTGGGGATTTATGTGGTGATTGTATCTGGATCTAAGGCCATTATTGAGAGTATGTTCATCAATAGAATCATGGTAGGTGGTCTATGAGTATTATCCCATATTCTTTCCTTGATTTGTGCATGGAAGATTTTCTTCATCATTTACCTGAATTGTGTTCTTAGTTCCATTTTCATATTTGGAAAAAATGGGTTTCTATGTGACCAATTGATATCGTCATGATCCACATGGGATATAGATATTAGGATTTGAAATTTTTAAGGCCACCCTAGGTGTGATGACATTCCCAGATCTAGATAGTGGTTTGTAACATGAATTATTACTGAGTAATAATGTGAATCCCTTATAGAAAATGTTAAAGGATTGTTTATTTTGTCATTGTTTTGATGATAAATATTACAAGGGTGATAAAGGAATAAGGGGTTGTTTAGAATGACATGATAATGGTAATATAAGGTAAAATTAGATTATGAAAATTGTTTAATGAAATTTGGATAGATATTCCTAAGAGGATTATTACATATTTATTGGTGAACATATAAATTTACAATGGAATGGGAAATGGGGAGCTTGCCAATGGGATTTAACAAGGCCGTGGTTGAAAATTTGAAATGGGTTAATACATGGGAATTTTTTGAGCACCTAATGGTTAAATGTAACATGTTATTGTGTTATGAGATATGGGAAATGTACTTGGGATGCATAAATTGGTGAAGTGGATAAATGTATTTTCATTGATGAATTTTGATAAGACGTAGGGGTTATTGAATTAACATAAAGGGTTAAGGTGTGATAATGAGAACATGGATAAATTAGTATGAATGGTAGTCAATAAGTTTTTAATGTGTTATGGAATTGTATTAATTCCCATGCTTCTTTTTATTCATTGTGATTAATGATTTAAAAAGGCATTGGTTATGTTATGTTCTTCTATGATATGTTTTTGTTGATTTTTTAAATAAATATGTGAACATGTCTTCGTATATTGTGGTATTGACTTAAGGTTTTATGCCCACGAGTCGAGTTAGACTATGGTTCTAAACTCCACCTGATAAATGCAAGGGTTGGGTATGGGGATGGAGGATCTATGCCACTAATAGATGCATTCCACTCGTACTGATGATTCAAGGTGAGGAAATGTGTTGATCTGATATGTGTATCCCTAGTGAGTTAGGGTCGTGACTTATTTTTCCTTATGAATTGTTATTTATTTATTTCAACCCTTATGTAGATGAAATTTATTCCTAACCCAAGGAAAACGTGACAGAAATAGAGTATGTAATAATGTTGGTATAAGAAATGGATTTTTGGATAGATGCTAGTCATGAATGAAATAAACTTTGTTAACATATAGCACCCAAACTATTCCTTGTCTACATAGAAGTTATTTTTTACTTTCTTTCACTATTTATTAGACAAGATATTTTGTAGACATTATGGGTGGTTCCCTACTATGTTTTGTACTCACACCCTTCTCGGGCCGTCGTTGGGTACCATGGTAGATCTCTTGTTTATAAGACAAGAAAATGGAAGAGGCCCAACACAATAATGTTGATTTGGTCTCAGGATGTACAAGAAGAGGGACCCAGACATGGAGTCAGGACCTGTTTGGGAATTTGTAATTTTTTTATTATGAGTTTTTTACACTTAATGCATGAAATGGTAGTATTTGATTTGTGAATTGTTCACCATTTTGGAATCTTTTGGTTGCGAATGTTTATTGGTTGTTTATATTGTTTTCTCTATTTATATGTTGTTATTCTGTGGATTATTCTAGTAATGTGGGTATATTATCCCCACGTAACTTATTAGACCCTATCCAATATTCATCAACATCTGGCATACGAGGAGGCGTTCTTGAGGACATGTGTTGACTCAGGTCGGGGTACTGGTTTAGTGGCCTTGAGGTCGAGGATGTTACAAAATGGTATCAGAGGAGTAATTTTTATTTTATTACTATTTTGGGATGTTGTAAAACATATTATGATGTGTCATGCCTGGGTAATGAGATTGTGATTTGGAGTAGCTAACCCATGTACGAGTGAAAACTGATGACCCATGGGTGGTAATTGTTGTTCTTGATGTGTGTTGTGACAGTTGAATGATATTTCATCATTGGGTGATGTACATTTTGTGTGATTTTCTTGTTTTATGATATTTCACACCTTACCAACATGGCATGGGGTTCGACATTCATGCATCATTTTAAGCACCGAATGATATAGGTTGCATGCATCATTATAGGCACACACATGGGATGGGTTTGTGTGGAACAGAGAGTAGAATTTATTTTTCTTCCAGGATAAATATGAATAAAATAATAACTAATAATCACAGTTCAAGTGGGTGAATGAAAATAATTCACATGAATAGTTATGGAATATCGTTTAAAAAGAAATATTGTGACCAAGTTATCATTTTGGACGGTGATAAATTATAAAGGTTGATTTGGTGACTAAAATATTATAGATTATATAGTGATGGAATAAATATTAATAACTTTTCCTAGTGAATTGTTTAAATGAGTTAAAGTTATGATTATAACATGTTGTGAAATGGGATATGTTCCTAAGAGGAAAGGATCATGTTGTAAAATGAGAGATGGTTTGATGATGTGTTGACCAAAGACTTGTGTTCATTGGGGAAGAGTACGATGTATGAATTATTTTCGGTTGATAATGTGAGATCATCTCATCTATTGTTAAATAATGTTGGAAATTCTTTAAAGAGTTAGGTAAATGATATGTTCCTTATGAGAATGACTGAGTTCAAATGTGGGTATCCATTATTTTGTTGGTCTGACACTTGAATGTGTTGGTGGTTGTAGAGAGTGTTCCATAGATTGAGACCTTTTAGTGGGACCATGAGGCCTTTCCATTGATTTTTTGGCCCAGGTAGTGTTCTTAGGGAACCCTTGGTAGGGTTGTGGACTTTGGGATAAGAGGAATTTTTTGGTTATGAGAGTGAGGAAAAGAATATGATTCGTAACTATACATATTGCAAGTTGGACCTTCTGGATAGTGCTTGGGTCATAGTGAACTTGTGAGTTGAAATCTTACAAGATGTATTTTGAATGTTGAATAGTATTTTTTTCTCTCAGTGATGATGAATGTGTACTCCTTTGGCATAGAACCTAGAGTAGGCATTTGTTTGTTGTGCTATTCATAATGTACACAGGAACATGAGATATTTTTCTATGCATTTGTATTGCTTTGGATGTGTCAGTATATGTAGAGTTTTGAAAGACGAAAAAAATGAAATTCTTATTTTTTACTCCAGTCTAGGGAGTTGGTATCATTCATCCTTTATGCTGACCTATGAGAAAGGTGGGGCGAGGTTCTAGTGCTTTTGGGTGTGTTTCACACACTTTCATTTTTTTTGACTCTGATTGTGGAACTCATAGTGTTGTATGGTGTGGGTTTGGCCTATAAGGGTATGGGGGAAGGTTGGTGGTTGGTGGTGCTACTCAAGATTTTCTACACAATGATTTTTTTATGAAAATAAAGGGTGACCTCGTGGGATGTTAGGTGAGTGGTGAATGTACCTTAGAATATGAACCATGAGAGATAATTAATAGGTTGTTTCAACACATACCGAGTGTTATTATGTTTAGAAAATGGTATAGTGGTGCCCTAGTTCTTTGTAAGGGAGTCATTATAGTTGTCATAGGGTTTAAGGTTCTTTTTTGAAGGGTTGTATCCTAGGGAGCCTGGCTCTCCTCTTTGGATGATGATTAATGGAGGTTTCGATGTTATTTTTATACTGTAATAGACAATGGTGGCTGGAGTTTTGTTATTTGCTTTCTCTCAATGGTGACATGCTAGGTGAGGGTGGTCACATTGTTGAACATGCTTTTATGAATGGTTTGGTTTTTATGTGTGAATCATAGGCTGCCTCAGGGCTGATAAGGCTGACTAACCAAGATACATGGGAAGGTATGTAAGCGGGAAATGGGATACACATATATAAAGGTTATTTTTTGAGATGTCATTGGGTTGTTTGGTGAAATAAACCCTTTTTCTTTGTCTATTATCTATCAGGGACACATTTAAAAGTCTCTAGTAGTGTGGTGGATGTAGTTCTGCAAGAAACATTCAATCAAAGTTACTTGGAAATTAGGTCATAGAGTGAGGGTTATACTTGGTTGTAAATCACACCTGTATGGCGATGGTTTATGTATTGATGTGATGTGTTTGGTAGGAGACCTTGAGACCCTTTACTGGTCATGATGATACATAGTTTTTAATAATAAATGGGTAAGTTGGTGGTGGAGTTTGTCGACAACCTTTTAGCATATATCATCTAGTGACGAGAAAGCCCATAATCTTGAAATCATCCTAGGTATGTTGAGAAGCTCTGGCTTTACAAAAAGGACTGGAGAGTGGTTGTCTGGAGGAGGCACATAACATATTTTATGCACAAGGTAGAGGTATGTGTGAAGCATGATTATGGGATGTACACCCTCAATGGATTCAGGGGAGGTCCTCGGGATAGATGGTATGGTGAAAAATGTTAAGGGCATCGTTCACGGAAGGTGGGTACATGAACTGGGTGATGTTTGTTTTCTTGTTTTGGGAATAAGATAAATAGACAAGTCTATGTCTTGGGATTCTACTTGGGATCGATTATGAGATGTGGAAATTGAAATCCCTCTTATAAATAAGTATTCAAAACTCTCTAAAGGTGGGGAGTGATATGTCAGTCCTATATGTGGAGAAAATAACATGAAATCGACATAATGGCACTGTGGTGTCAATGAGAAACTTGTGAGGTGCATGTCGGGTTCCTCAGAGAGGCAATGTTGGACATGGATGTGGTTGATGGTGAGTCAAGAGTATTCTTCGATCACATTTTGTTTCCATCTGAATCTAGTGATTTATGTTGTGTAGTCATGGAAGGCGTCGGTTGGATATAACAATATGTTGTGGAAAGGAGGTTGGGATCTTTAACTCTAATGATGTACGAGGTCAGACTCAGGTAATTCTTTAATTCTTGATTTATGAACGTCTCATGGATGAGGTAACCATGTCCATGGGATGTGGTGTCATTATAAGGGTGAAGCCAATGACAGTTTAAAGAGAAGTAATGTCATGATGAATAAATCTATTTTAAATCAATGAATGAACTCATTGGGTGTGTGGGATGATAATGATGAGATTTAAGTTAGTATTCATAGTGGGTGGGTGAGAAAGGGTTATCATACCATTAGTGGAGTGTGGGTGTTCTTGTACAATCCAATCGGGTGTGTACCTGCCTGATATGGTAGAATTGGATTGGTGTGGTTGGAGTGACCAACCTCTGGGTTCATATTGTAGTGAAATACCCTTTTTAAAATAATGATGTACCTGAGTGAGGTCATGTTGATCATATAATTTGAATGGATATTGTAGTAATGTCAAACCGAATGATTTTAATTGTGTGGATATATTCTAGTGAAGGGTAATTCTCTATGGATGTTGTGGCATAGATAGTTGGATCTTTCTAGGTGAGGTGAAATCCTGGCTATGGTTAGGGTGCTCTTTCATCAAAAGTGGTGGTACAAATTAACCAAAAGTGGTGGATATAACCATATTGCATAAATTATTTGTAAACAATGTGATAATAATTTTTAGTTGGAAGGACATGATTAGTCACCATTTGGGTGATTTGACACTGGTAAAGAGTTTTGGCATGCATTTACATGGTCGATTAGTCAATATTTTTGGTTATCTTTTGTTGTATATTTTTAGAATGAAATAATCAGAAAATGTGGTTGGATATATCTTCTGTTTTCTATTGGGTGGTATCATGTTCGTCATAGTTAGAATTTGGAAAATAAAAAAATGAATCGATGTGATTTGTGTCACAAGTTGTAAGGATGATCAGATCAATGGGATTCTTGTTTGTTCATTATAATGTGATGATGTGGTGTTTCATGTTCACATATTTTGTGTGTTGGGTGATGTTACCTATGTTTTTTCTCCAATTATTTATTGGTTGGGTATGGTCGAAGATGATGCATCATGGAATAAATTTCTACTCCTGTTGTCATTTTAATAAGGAAGGATTGTGGAGAAAGATTGTCCCCTTAATCCGTGTTTAGTGGGAATTGAAATGTGCAACCCAAAAAAAGGAATGTGGGAATGGATAGGTAGTCCTCGTTGCAAGATTCCTAGTTAAATAATTTATTGTTGCATAGAAGAGAGGCTCAACGAAGATCTGTTATAAGGTGAGGAGGTTGTAAGATCACATGTCTTCATAAGATATGTTTTTTCAAGTTTTTGATTGGCCTCTTCTCTATGTCTATATAACTGTTTCCCCATGTTTAGGTGTAGGATCAATGGTTTTCTGGGGGTTTGGAACATGAATGAGGAATAAAAGGTAGTTCATGTGAATGTTGAATGGTTTGTGAATGGTTAGTGGAAACTATGAAAAGTATCCCAGGTAACTGTGTGGTCAAGGATAGATGCTTATTCACAGTTGATTCACGGTTTGAGTAATTGTGTAGTATTCTTAGGAAACCATGTTAATGGGGTGATTTTCAAGTAGTATATTCTGCATAGTTTGCACACTAATTGAAAAATAGTGGGGCCCAGAAACATTATGAAAATTACAAAAATAAAACCCTAGGATTTCAAAACCCAATTCGATTTTGTCCTCAATTTACAGCTATAACCTAAGTGATGAACATGGATGACCCGAGCTTCCAAGATGTAATTCTCCTTCGATTCTTGTCCTTTTAGAGAGTCATTGGTTGTGGATCAAACCTCAGGTTATGTATAACACTCCACTTGCTACAATTTTCCATATTAGGGTTTGTGGTTTCTTCCATCTTCTTTCAAAACCCTATTACCCTATTATTCTAGTGGAACCTAGGTTGGTGATTCAAGGGGAGCTTTAATGATGATATAAGGCCATGATTGATAGTGGGTTCATCAACTGATTCGAGTTAGGTGGTATACAAGTATTATCCAATAGATTTATTCTAGGTTTGTGCATTGAAACATGTGTTCGATGTTCCCCTAATTGTGGTCATTGTTCCGTTGGATTGTTTTGTAAAAAAGAGTGTCTAAGTTACTAAATGAAATCCTCATGATCATTCTGGAATGCATAGAGGGGGACATGGCCATTTTAAGGTTACCCATGGGTTCTCATGAAATACTAGACATATAGAGTTTTAGGGTAGGTGAAGGATTGACATATAACAATGTAAATCCCTTGTAGAACACGTTAAATTCTTTTTTATGTTGTAAATGGTTTTATGATGAATATTAATATGCTGATAAAGGCAATAGGATATGTTTGTAATAACATAGAAATTATAAAATTCAGTCGAATGGGATTATAAAAATTCAGTAATGAAATTTAGTTAAAATTCTTGAGAATATTACCACATATTATATGATGAACATATAAATGGACTATGGAATGGGAAATGAGGATCATGTCAATGGATTTTAGAAAGGCAACAAATGTTAATGTTAAATGTGTTAATACATGGGAGTTATGGTTCACTTAATGGTTGAATGTAACAAGTGGTTGTGTTATGAGATATGGGAAATGTACTTGTGATGCATAAAGAGGTTAAATGGGTAAATTTATGGTCATTGAGGTATTAAGATATGACATAGCGTGTTTCAAATAAACATAATGTTTTAAGATAGGAGAATGAGAACATGACTAAATATCTACAAATATTAATTGGTAAATGTATTAATGGGATATGGAATAGTATTAATTCACATTTTTTTGTTATTCATTGTGATTAATGATTTCAAATGGCATTGGTTATGTTAGGTTGTGAGATGGTATGGTGGTGGTGATTTGATAAATAATAATGTGAACATGGTTAGTTGCGTGGGCTATTAACTTGAGGTTCTATGCCCACTAGTAGAGTTATAGTTAGGATCTAAACCCCACCCAATAAATGCACGGGTTAGGGAAGGGGATGTAGCCTCTATTCACTAAACGATTACATTCCACCCATATTGAGGATTTAGGTGAGTAAATGTGTTGATGTGATATGTAAATCCCGTGTTAGATAGGGGCTTGAACTATTTTACCCTATGCATTTGGATTTATCTCCTTAGACCCCTGTGTAAATGATATTTATTCTTAACTAAAGGAACATTTGATCAAAATGAATTATGTAATGATGATGGCATAATAATTGGAATTGGGATTAATGCTAGTCATGAGTAAAATAAACTATTTCAACTTATAGAACTCGAACTGTTCCTTGTGTACATACAATTTATTTTATACATTCTTGCACAATCTATTAGACTAGATATGTTGAATACACTGTTAGTGGTGGCATACTAGGGTTTTTACTCACCCACTGGTCGGGGTGCCATTAGGTACCTGGGTAGAACTCATTGTTTTATGATAGGACAAGGGATGATACCCTACATATGGATGTTGACTTTCCCACTCAAATATGGACTCAGGTCCTATATAGGAATTTTTCCTTTGGTTTTATTATGAGTTTTAATCACATTTCACTACTAGTATGGCATGGTGTGTTTGTATTTGATTTTTATATCGTATCCCATTTGTAAAACATTTAGTTATTCATGATTATTGGTTGTTCATAATGTATTCTCAATTTATATGTTTTTCTGGTGTGGTTAACTTTGGTAAAGAGCACGCAGTCTCCCCACATGACTTGTTAGATCCTCACTACTATTCGGCATCCTCCGGTACATGGGGAGCCATTCTTGAGTTCATGTGTCGAATCAGCTGAGGGCACTTATTTAGTGGCCTCTGTGCTAGGGACATTAAATAATCTTGCTACGTTTATATTTTTTCAATGAAAAATGTAAGAACCCGACCCCAGTTCCCCGATGTAGGTGCCTTATTTGATTACATTGGCATTCATACAAGGAATATGAATCCTAAAGGACAATATAGTTTAGTATTATTGGAAACAACATACACACATAAGTTCATCTTTACATATGGAATGGAAAAAGCAATGCTAATTTACTCCACAACATACATCATGTCTCCTCAATTATTCTTGTAAGTCATTCATAAATTACTTCTTCATATCCTAAGAAAAATAAAACATAAGAAAGGGTGAGATCAAAACACTCAGTAAGTGTAAGAAATAGAGAGGATGAAAATATAAACATTATATATGGTGAAATATTGAAAACCCATGCCTTTAATAATACACTTGAACACATTATGTCAGGAATACGAGCTGAGTAAATATGAATATAATAAAACATAATCAAGGGTATTCTACTAGTCGAATATACACAAGAAAATTCAATTACTAGCTTCATAATGAGGTAAGTTCATATTCTGGACATTCTGAATCATTTTTTCATCACCTCGACAAAGACATCTTGTGATTAAGGCCGCAGCCAAAATCCATATCATGTGGGGAAAGGCCTCGGCCCATTCCACGTCTATTTTTCTCATGAGACATACTGGTGCATAGAGGGGCTATAGGAGGGCCCACCCATCACATAATAAGTCCATTGCATTCCTCATATGAGCAGGGATAAACATAAAAAACATATAGATTCATATTGATTCTATCATATGGAATGTAACTATCTTTCCCCAATCATTAAATAGAAAACACTAACCATTTGGAATAATATGGTGAATGGTTTTAGTATAGATCATACACAATATAGTCAGTAATAAACCATTAAATCAAATATGGTGGATTAATTTATAAATTTTTAAACCCAATAATACCATGGAATCAACAAGAGTGTTGAATTAGATGAAAACACTCTTATAAAATCATTAAGAAATTCAAGAGACAAATTCTCTTTTATACTTAAACGATGAATTCTTTTGAAAAAACTCTTGTATAAAACCTGATGTGAAGTAAGATTTTATTTTCGTAATAAAATGAATGATTTTATAATGATTATGGTTTCCAAAAACAGATTATATAGTTCCCTTGAAAATATGTAAGAATTTGAGAAATTCCCTTGAATTGGGATTGTATTTTTTAAACAATTTTGACAGTTCCTTTTAAAACATGTAACTATCCATAAAATAAGGTAGGATTCGGTTTGTAAATATATATATGATACTCAAACAGAAAATACGAGGAGTTCAAAACAATAAATAATAATTTCATTGAGGTATTTAGTCAATGAAAGTATCCCGAATGAAAATGGATGTTCGGGTGGAAAAACCCTTACATTAACTCCAAATGTGTTCCACTCTTGTATTTAAGTTCCTGTAATATGAAATTATACTTTTTAATAACTTATATTAGAACCTATAAGATATGTATTTATTTTTCCATAATTATGGTTTGTTAATTTATGTCTTTATTAAATATTTATTGTATAAAATTTCGTCGTTCTAGAGTGTTCGTTTCCTTTACTTCCTTATTCAGTTCAGTTGTTTTTAAGAAATGATGTTCATGTGGAATGGTTATAAATCTCTAGGATTAGAATTATATATTATTAATGAACATAAAAAAATTATAATGGTCATTTCTATAATTTTTTTACATGGAATTTGGATGAATCATTAGATGACAACCACTTCGATTATTCTGCGGTATTTGGAATATTATGAACTAGTTTGGTCATATAACATAATTATATGTAAATATTCTGGTACATAAATATTAATTAGGTTATAACACATATATTATAGTCTGGTTCAACCATGAATATGGTTTCATGACCTGTAATGAATAAAAAATTGATGAATAAAACTCTATCATCCTCGATGGTTATAAATCAGAACCTCATGGACGTCGATTTCATTTATAAAAATAAAAGTGAGGGATTGAAAATAATTATGATGGTTCTTACATTAACATGATATAAATCTAATATATAGTTGTTATTGGAGTTATTATGGTCATTTGGATAGAGGATGTGATGAGAGGATAACAAAAGTAGATAAATTGAAATAATCCAAATGAGAAAGAAGGGTGCTTTACCTCTTGAAATAAGAAACTCTTTAAGGGAAGGGGGTTTGGTCTATTGGAAATAATAAGAGATTCTTGGTAGTGAGGATTGACTAGGAAAAGTTAATTGCGCATAAAATTAATGAGAATCAAGGCTTAGAATCATGAAGTGTAGATGTTGTGGTGTAGGGTTTTATATTGGAGGAGAGGGGTATAATTTGAATATGTATTCATTATTTTATTATTTCTCTCAATACAACAAAATACTATTGTTTAATGTGACCCCTAATATTAATAATTTAATTTGAGTTTCAACTAAGTGGCCTTGAATTAATTGTGATCTCATGAATAGTGTATTTAACTGTTAAATTAAATATACGGTCTTTTACCGTATTTCACTATTCATAAAAAATTCAAAATTTTCAGAAAAATACAAAAAATTCACACCTACCATTTTCTTACATGTAGAATTCAAATGTGAACTCCATTTTTCAAAAATATTTTTCTAAATATTATTAATTAAATTTTTAATTAACGTCATAGTTAATTAGAAAAAAAAATCTTGATGTCATGTTATTTTTATGTGACATTGAAAAATTAATTAAGATCTCATTATCATATTTCCTTAAGAAAATAAAAAATATATCATTATTTACTCTTCAATGTTCAAATTACTATTCATATTAATATTCATAAGGGTATGTTACTATTCACAAAAAACTGTGTTTGCTCTATCAGACTCCAAATGGCTTACTGAATATAACACTAGATGGCCATTTCTTGAAATTCAAAACATAGTAGAGGAAAAATTTCATTCTATATTTATTTTCAAAACCATCGGGTGTTACATTTTCCCCTCCTTCAAAAAATTTCATCCTAGAAATTCACAGAATATTACTTAAAAATATATGGGTATGTCTTTAACGTAAGCTCTTCAGGCTCCCATGTTGCTTCCTCTATCTTATGGTTCCTCCATAGAACCTTCACCAGAAAAGTTTTCGGATTTCACAATACTTGTTCTCTAATATCAAGAATCTTGATATGATCTGCCCAGTAAGAGAGATCGGGCTTAACTTCCACTTCTTCATAAGTGAGTAAATTTGTTGGGTTTGGCCTGTACTTTCTTAACATTGAATCATGGACCACATTATGAACCTTGGAGAGACTTGGAGGAATTGTAAAATGGTAAGGTACAACTCAAATTCAGTCCAGAATTTCAAAATATCTGATGAACCTTGGACTTAATTTTCCCTTCATACCGAATCGTATAATACCCTTCCATTGAGATACTTTTACGAAAAAATGATCACCTTCTTGAAACTCCAAAACCTTCATTTGGTTATCATTATAGCTTTATTGCCTACATTGAGCTATTTTGATATGGTTTTGGATAATCGTCACCTTTTCCATTGTTTCTTCAACATGTTCTGTGCCCACAAGCTTTCTTTCACCAGCACCATCCCAACAAATTGGTCTATGACATCACCTACCATATGATGATTCATAGGGTCCCATACGTATACTTTAATGGAAGGTATTGTTGAGCAAAATTTTAAGAGAGGTAAATACTGATCCCACATGCCTTGAAAATCACGTGAACAATACTTCAACATGTCTTCCAATGATTGAATAGTATGTTCTGATTGTCCATCAGTTTGTGGGTAGTAGGAAGTGCTCAAATGAAGATCAGTATCTAGGGCCATCAGAAGACTTTTCCATAATCTTGATGTAAAACGTGGATCACGATCATAAACAATCGAAAGGGATACATCATGAAGTCTCACAAATTCAATAATATATAATCTTTCTAGACGTTCAAGTTGTAGATCTTCTCATATAGCAAGAAAATATGCTGACTTGGTAGATGATCAATAATGACCCATATTTCATTTTTACTTCTAGGAGTCTTTGGTTGTCCCATGACAATGTCTCTTCTGAAATTTCAAAATCCATTATTTATATACGATGATAATCAATCTCCTATAATTCAAAACTTTAATATTCTTTTGAAACTAATCGTCATCATCCTGAGAACTTTTTATCCTTTCTAGTAAATATAGTTTGTCTAAATTTGGAAAAATCATTGATGGTTCACCATACATGGTAATTACCATATCCTTCTTTACTAGCTCCATGAAAATAGGATCCCTTTCAACTCTCATCATGTCCAAAACAGCAAGATACTTTCTTCTCAAATCATATTCCACCTTATTTGGCTTCCCTTGGTGGTAGTGTATCATGCAATCATAATCCTTGAAGAGTTAAATCCATCTCCATTGCCTCATGTTGAGTTCATTATGTTATAAAATATACTTCAATCTATTGTGATTAGTATAAATATCACATTTTTCACCATAGTGATAATGTCTTCATATATTCAAATCGATGAGTACAACAGCTAAATCAAGATCATGAGTAGGGTAGTTTTTCTCATGAATTTTTATCTGTAGTGATGCATAAGCAGTAACCCTATCATTTTGCATAAGGAAACAACCATGTACTTTCTTTGGAGAATCACTATAAATAAAAAACCCATAATTTCCTAATGGTGGATTCAATATAGGAGCATTGAATAATCTTCTATTCAGTTCATTAAAACATTCTTCACAATCTTTTTTCCAAAGAAATTGAACCCTTTAACATGTGAGATTCGTTATCAAGATAGCTAGTTAGGAAAGATTTTGTACGAAATGCCGATAATAACCTTCTAAGCCAATAAAACTACATACCTCAGTTATGTGTGTTGGTGTGGGAAAATCTTATTTTTCCTTTGTCTATGCATTATCAACTTGGATTCCATCCATAGAGACTATATAGCCAAGAAACGAAATCTCATGAGGCCATAATTCACACTTGCTAAATTTCCTATTTAATTAATGTCTTCTATGAGTCCTCAGGATAATGTGAAAGTGATTTTCATGATCTCCACAACTTTTGGAGTATACCATGATATCATAAATAAATACCACTAAAAAATCCTCATGATATTCCTTGAAAACTTTGTTCATTAGATCCATGAAGATAGAGGGTGCATTAGTCTATCCAAAAGGCATCACTATAAACTTTTAATGCTCGTACATGGATCAAAATGATGTTATCAGAATGTCTTCCTTCTTCACACATAATTGATGATATCCAGATCGAAGGTCAACATTTGAAATGTAATGAGATCCATGTAGTTGGTCAAATAAATCATCAATGTGAGGTAAGAGATACTCATTCTTTATTGTAATAGCATTGAATTCCCTGTAATCAATGCAAAGCCTCATGGATCCGTCTTTCTTCTTGAAAAATAGGACATATGATCCCCATGGAGAAATCTAGGTTGAATAAATCCTTTATCACTCAAATCCTATAGTTGTTTTATTTTCTCTACTAATTCCACATTGGTAATTCTATAAGGGGTCTTCGATTAGGTCCTTGAACAAGGAATTAAATCAATGGAAAACTCAATTTCTCAGTTTGGAGGATGTCCAGGTAAATCTTCTGGAAACACATCAACATATTATCACAAAATATGTAAATCCTCTATTTGAAAATTACATTCCACCACCAGAGTTATTTTATTATCTTCCTCCCCAATAATTGAATTTAGTTGAGCTATTCGGGGTGGATGTAGATAAGAATCAGGTGGTGATGATTCTACTCTAAAGAAAAGGTGTTCTTTATCATTATCGTAAATAAATTTAACCTCATTATTCTTACAATAAAATTTTTCATCATGGTCCAAAAGCCAATCCATAATGGGGATTATATCAATATCAATAATGGTTATGATGACGAGATCAGCAGATAAAGTACATTTGTATGCTCTAAGGGGAACTGATTGATATAACATTGTTGCAATGATACTTCCCTTAGGAGTTTTAACTGATAAATCCCTTGTTAAATAAAATTGGAAATATATAATTTTTTTAGCAAACTTGGAAGATATGAAGCAATGAGATGATCCAGAATCAAATAAAGCATTGGCTAAACTAGAGGAAACAATTAATGTATCTACAACCACATCATTATGAACTTCATCCTCTGCAGTTGTGACTACATAAGCTTGTCCCTGATCCCTTTCCCTTTTATGTTACTTATTTCCTTGACATTTTAGACAATCATTAGAATAGTGTCCCATATCTCGATAATAATATCATTGAACATCATTGGTTTCCTTCTTAACTTTGCAATCACCACCAAGATGGCCTTTATGAAAACATTTTTAGCATACTCCTTTTCCTTTTAAGCATGAACCAGTGTGTTACCTTTTAAAATTTCCATTTAGTAAAAATTAGACTCTTCTCTTCTTCCTTGTTTCATTATTTCCTTTCCCAAGGATTTCAGCAGCCCTATTCTTTTCTTGCATTCCTTCATAGTCATAAAACATAGGGAATTATTTTTCTGTCTTTATGGAAAAAGAAAATATAAACTGATTTGAGGAAAAACATTGGGAGACCAGTGACCACTTGAGGAATGGCTTTAGGCCATTAAACAATTGATCTATTTTTCTCCTAGGATTTCGTATGTATTCTACAATAGGTCTTTCTAATCATGGGAAGTTAGCTTTATTCCTTACGACATTCTCATCTTCAATCTTCCTCTGAATCAAGAGTTGGCTCTCCATATCTGCTCACTACACACAAGGGAAGTATTTTTTTTGAATAATATTTCATTAAAATCCCTCTATTATATCTCTTATTCCTCCATTGTGTTTTGGATTAATGACTACCACTGATCAGCATCTCCCGATAGACGATATAATTCCATGACAACCTTCTCTATTTCATTACATCCCAGTGTGAGAAAAATCTTATCAAGGGAACATATCCACTACTCCACTACAAATGGTTTTTAGTTCCGTTGTATGATGGAGGTTGTTGTTGCATAAATCGATCTAGCATGGATCCTCCATGTGGTGGATCCAGATGATCCATACGGGTAAGGTTATTATTCATAACCTGAATAAGTTTTCCCGATATAGTTATAGGTTGCTAAGAACCAGTCACAGCACCAGAGCCAACATCATTATCTTGCATCGAAGGAAAATCCAAACAGAGAACACATGCATTTGTGCGGTTTTCAATCCATCCACTACGCACCATATCTAGATAATGTCATACACTAGATCAGGTTATGAATCATAATGTATAATTTTAACTAAAAAAACTCAGAAAAAATGAGATCCTATGCATGGATAATACCATATTCACATAAAATGGTTTCTTTGAGGAATATTTTACATTTCAATCCTTCATAATGGCTTGTAAAGAAAATTGGAATTATCCTAAGAATATCCTCCAGGAGTATAGTACCCAAAAGTGCATCAAGGCCTATTGTCGTGCACCATTTCCCATTTGAGTCTAGCTCAAAGTGGTGTTTTTAGGATTTATCCCTAGATACTTCTATTCCAGATCCGCCTCTACCTGATTGTATCCAGATAATGATGTATTGATTGAATGATCCAGATAATATATTCCTTACCAAAATACTAGGACGTTATTGGATGTTTATCCTCAAAGACTAACATAGGGACTCTTCCCTAATTCTACGTTTTGTAAATCTAGTTTCCATGTATTCTACTAAACTTCCTCTAATACCAACTATAAGGACCAGACCCCAGTTGCTCGATGCCAGTGCCTTATTTGATTACATTGGCATACACACAAGGAATACGAATCCCGAAAGACCATGTAGTTTAGTATTATTGGAAACAAGATACATAAATAAGTTCATCATTACACATGGAATGGAAAAACATCATGAATTTAGTCCACTAGAAATAGCACGTCTCCTAGATTATTCTTGTAATTAATTCATAAATAACTTATTCATATCATGAGAAAAATGAAACATAATAAAGGGTGAGCTCAAATGCTTAGTAAGAGTACGAAATATAGCAAAAGATAAACTAAACATTAGACATGGTGAAATATTGAAAACACAAGCCTTTAATAAAAATCTTGAACACATTATGGAAGGAATATGAGATGAGTATATATTATCATAATAAAACAAAATCAAGGGTATTATACTAGTAGAATATTCACATGAAGATTAAATTACTAGCTTCATAATGATGGAAGTACATATGCCAGACATTCTTAATCATTTTGTCATGGACTCGGCTAGGACATCTAGTGATTAAGGCCTCAACCAAAATCCACATCACATTGGGAAATGCCTCGGCTAATTCCATGTCTATTTGTCTCATGAGACCTAGAGATGCATCAAGGGGATATATAAGGACCCACCCATCGCATAATAAGTCCAATAAATTTATAATATGAGTTGGGATAAACATAAAAAAAATATACACTCTTATTGAAACCATCGTATGAAATGTAACTATCTTTTCCCAATCATTAAACATAAAACACTAACCATTCAAAATAATATGGTGAATGGTTTAGGATAGATCATACACCATATAGTTATTCATAAACCATTCAATAAAATATGGCAGATTACTTCATAAATTATTAAACCCAAAAATTCCATGGAATAAACAGGAGTGTTGAATTTGATGAAAACACTCTTATAAAATTGTTAAGCAATTCTGGAGACAAATACTCTTTTATTCTGAAAAGAAGAATTATTTTGGAAAAATCATTATATAAAACCATAAGTAAAGAAAGAATGTATTTTCATTATAAAATTAATGATTTTATTTATATTATTTTTTCTAAAAACAGATTATAGAGTTCCCTTGAAAATATGTAAGAATTTGATAAATTCCCTTGAATTGAGCATGTATTTTTTAAACAATTTTGACAGTTCATTTTAAAACGTGTAACTATGCATAAAATAAGGAAGGATTCTGGTTTGTAAACATATATATGATAATAAAACTGAATACATGAGTAGTACATACCAATACATAAGAATTTTAGTGATGTAATTAGACAATGATTGTATCCCGAATGAAAATGGAATTTCGGGTGGAAAACCCTTACCTTAAATCCAATTGTGTTCCTACCTTGTACATAAGTTCATGGAATATGAAATTATACATGTTAATACCTTATTTATAAACCTATTATACATGTATTTAGTTCACCATATTTCTGGTTTGTTCATTTATGTCTTTATTGATAACTTATTGTATTGAATTTCATTGTATTGGAGTGTTCGTTTCCTTTACTTCCATATTCGGTTCTCTTTTTTTAAGTAACAAAGATCATGTGGAATGGGTATAAATATCTAGGATTGGAATTATATAATATTAATGAACATAAATAATTGATAATGGTCATTTCTATCATTTGTTTACATGGAATGAGGATGAGTCATTAGATGACAACAACTTCGATTATTAGGCGGTATTTTGAATATTATGAACTAGTTTGGTCATATAACATAATTATATGTACATATTCTGGTTCCTGAATATTAATTATGTTAGAAAACATATATTATAGTCTTATTAAACCATGAATATGGTTTCATGAACAGTATTGTTGATGAAACTGAATAACGAAACTTCATCGTCCATGAAGGTTATAAATCATAAACTCATGGATGTCGGTTTCGTTTATAAAAATAAAAGGGAGGGAATAAGAATATTTATGATGGTTCTCCCATTAACATGATATAAATCTCATATATATATTATACTAGAGTTATAAGGGTCATTTGGACATAGGAGGTGAGTAGAAGATAACAAAAGTAGATAAATTGAAATATAACAAATGAGAAAGAAGGGTGCTTTACCTTTTGAAATAACCTTCTTTAGAAACTCCTTAAGGGAAAGGGTATTAGTCTGTTGGAAAGACTAAGAGCTTCATGGTCAAGGGTAGTGACTAGGGAAGGGTAATTGGGATGA
Organism: Viscum album; assembly: GCA_963277665.1. NCBI lineage: Eukaryota > Viridiplantae > Streptophyta > Magnoliopsida > Santalales > Viscaceae > Viscum > Viscum album. Next base: position 1,375,428,641 of record OY728155.1, read on the forward strand.
ACGTTGAGGAGCTTCATGGATTAGAGGTGTGAAGAGAAGAGGTTGTAGTGGGGGGTTTTATAGTGAAGGAGTGGGGTATAATTTGAATATATAAATCCTTATTTTATTATTTCCTTCAAGACAACCAAATAGTGTTGTTTCATGTGACCCATAATAGTAATAAGTTCATGTGAGTTCGAACCATGTTTCTTTTCATCACTTGTGATGTAATGAATAGTGTATTTAACTAATAATTTGAATATAAGGTATTTTACTGTATTTCACTATTCATAAAAAATTCATGATTTTTAAAAAAATCACAAAACATCACCACTAACATTTTCTGACGTGTAGAATTCAAAAGTGAAATCCAATTTCAAAAATATTTTTCTAACTATTATTAATTTAATTTTCATATAAAGTCATTTTTAATTCAAAAAATAATAATCTTGAAGTGCAATTAGTTTTATGTGACATTAAAAAATTAATTAAGATCTGATTATCATATTTCTATAAGAAAATAAAATAATATCATTATTTACTATTGAAGGGTCATATTTCATATCATATTACTATTCATATTACTATTCATAAGGGTATGATACTATTAAAAAAATCATGTTTGTTCTATCAGACTCCAAATGACTTTCTGAACACAACTCTAGATGACCATTTCTTGAAATTCAAAACATAGAAGAGGCAGAATTGTATTATATATTTATTTTCAAAATTGTGGGGTGTTACAAAAACATTTTTCATAATGATTTCATGTCCTCTTTCTATATTTTCAATGTACTTTCAATTAATTATTTTTCAAAACATTTTCATCATCATTTATATGATTTCAATGATAATGGTTTTCAAATTATTTTCAACAAATTTTTATAATTTTGAAATGTATATTCAAATTAAATGTTTTCAAATCATTATCATTATCTTTTTATATGAATTTAAGGAAAATGGTATCTAAATGAATTCAATACATCTTTAATTTCTGTTTTAACAAAAAAATTATGAGAATGGGTTTTTAAGGAATTATTTATAGGATATAAATTTTTTTGGAAAATGGTTATCAATAGGTTTTTAAGATTTTAAAAATCCATTTTCAAAAGGAATGGATATTTTCCTCATGAAATTATTTCAAAATAAATTTCAATGTTAATTTCCATCTAAGATTTAATATGTTGATGTCACACATTAACTTATAAGAAATGATCTAATGGATACATTAAAATTACTTTTTGTATGGTTTATGTTTTAGTGGAATGATGATTACGACACTCATTTGTATTCTACAAGTTGTATGCTTCTAAAACCAGATTATTTTCATGTGTACGTCTTCTGATGAAATTATTATGAAACCTATATCTTTTTTCTCATATTATGATATGATTAAATATTTATGATACCAATTCCATTTCAGGGGTTATGTTGTGATTTTGATTATTTTCAAGAACAAAAATGTATTATATTATCATGTAATAGGTGGTACCTATATCTCCCTTCAATGAATTGGGTAATAATGGATTACTAATGAGTATAAATGATGTGTATAAACCATATTCAAAGTTAAAAATGTTAAAAATGTTTGTCACAAGTCAATATATTTATGAATTAACCTAATAACATGTTCACAATGTTATGAGAGAACCTTTTTATGTGTTCACAATGTTATGTGTGAACATGATTTCATTATATAAATATTATTTCATATTCACAACATTATTCATGGGCCTGGTTTCACATACATATGTCTACGAAAGGGCCAATTTTCATTTAATTAACATATTTTGTGATGCTATTTATATTTATAGTTGTTCACAATGTTATACGTTGATGTTTATTCCACCATTTAATGTCTTAATAATATGTTATGGTTTCATGGTCTATGCTCTTGATGTCATTATGATTCATGTATTATCAACTGAAAACATTTTATAAATGATTTTTTTACGATCATTAACATGTAGGTTATGATATTTTAATGATAATGATAATATTATTAAAAACCTATGTTCATGATACACACATACATTTCATTTGTTTCCCGTTAATGGGAATTTAAGATCCCATATTTCTTATGTTCCCTCTCCCTATTTTATGAAGAAAGGTGTTTTAATTGTAATTACTAATGGGGAGATCATTAGGTGAATCATTGAAGATCTCTCAATGTGCTAGATTAATTTTTGTCCAATGTTTCCAATGGAATTAAACTAATATAGTCTTTGTGAGTCTTTTTTTTAATAATTGCTACATATTCCTAATATGTTATGTAATGTTTATGTATGAAATGTGAGCGTCTCTGTACAAGTAATGTTACCAGAACATATGACCATATGTTATATATATGTGTGTATAGAAATACATATTATCATAAATATATTTATATATCAAAATATGTAAAATATTTATTTATGTAAGGAAACAAATAACAAGAACTAAACATCGGCCGATCATTAATAATTTTATCCGTATCATATGGGTATCATGTCAAATGAGGAATCATTTTGGATATCATACCACTAAATATTTGTACAATTAATTTGATCAGTGTGTTTATAATCTAGATGAAAAATACCTTCTTCCCCCGACATTTAAATTGTCTCTGAGAAATCTACATCACATAATGGAGATGTATGTTCTAACTATGGGTTCACCCTTATTTTCCTATATTATTTATAATTACGGATTCTTGGTAATTTCTAAAAATTGTTTAAATTGTCCCTAATATGGATTCTATACCACTCATTAAATATAAAATCAGTCCTATTATTGATCCCTAGGTTATAGTCTGTAGGCAGTCACAACATCACAACATGGATAGTCTCTAGTGTGATGAGCCTTTGGTGACATGTAAGGAATTATATTTAGATATTTTTACATTCTCAGTATCCATTGGATAAATGTTCAAAAATACCAATAAGGGAAAACTCAAATGATATTTGTAATACTTCATCTACCAAACCATAGGGGTCATCCAAGGTGTATCTTGAGGACTGAATAATCATTTTTCAATATATCCGTAGATGTCTGTGGATCATATTTTCTTTTTTTAAACATATATTTTTTAATAGAAGGAGCCAATGAACTAAATCTTAGCATCGAAAAAAGGTAAAGTTCATTCATAATGGTACAGGATTCCAGTCCTAGGTAGCACAACTTGATATCCCTGAAATCTAAATCATTAAGAATTAGAATCCAGAACATATGAAGTATGTCTATTATCTATGTCACGTATCAGATCAAATTAGTATAACCATTCATCATACTATGTAAAACCTCAAGAAATCATAACTCATCAAACGTTAATGAAAAAACATAATATAATGAGTGAGGCTGGATGAATGGAAAAACCCACCACTATTGTCAAAACAAATCATTATTTCATGTTCAGTATAGGTTCAAGATAAAACATGTTTAAATCTATTCTCGAACCAATATGTCATAATATGGGGTTGGTTGACCACCAAGGTACCCGCAAGGGTCCAGTATATTCACCCCAAAAACGGATTCCTCTTCTGGATATGTGATGTAAATTAACAAATTATGTTCTACTTGGATATTATATGTAGTAACACATTAGATATGTGGTTGTATACACAAACAATGCAATACTAGTCTTCAAATGGTTTGATTACATATGAATATGGAAAATCTAAAATACCTTATCAAACATAGTCTCACATCCCGATGTGTACGTATGTTAAATTATTGCATATGGGTTAAATCATGACTACTAGGTGCTGCATGATGAGGTTAATCCATATGGGTTGTTAGTGACCTATATTTTTCATTCACAAAAATAATTAAATTAATGAATTAATCCGTCCATTGAATAAATTAAACTTGAGGCATCACCCTTAGAGGAGATCCCATGAATACACATAATCACATAAACATTCATAAAAACTAAAATGGAGGGTAAGGAAAATGACCTTACTAAAGGAATATTTTCAATTTTAAATAGTTCCCAATAGCTCTATCTATTATGACCATCATCTTATCAACGAATTATCAAATTCCTAAATCCTACACAATAGTGGATATCTCAGTATAGTCTATAACATTAATTAAAATGTGTACTAATTAATTATTTGGTAATTATATATAGTAATAATAAGATTATCACACCAATTTTAACACCCCAATACATTACAATATACTTCATCTTGAAAATATTTATTTTATTCATTATCATACAATACAGAAAATAATTTATTTATAGAAATAATATACTCTTTGATGATATTAATTAATCATAACTATAAAAACCTTGTAGTAAAATTAGAGGGTATAAATAAAAGGGAATATATTATGAAAAGTATTTATTTTACCCATATACATTATTTATCTATTAATAAGAAACAAAATTAACAACAACTAATAATAATAATAATTTTTGGAACAAGAGTTTTTTTCTAAATGCTGGGTTAGTCACGCTTCACACAAATAATTTAATTATTCTTTTTATACATTTATAAAATATAAATACAATCACTGATTATTTAAAAAGGTTATTAAAAATATATTAGGATGGATTTTTTTAAAATTTTCAGAAATGTTTTATTTCATGATGAATAGTGAAATATATTGAATTTTAATTTAAATATTTTATTTAAATTAAACAAAGAAATGATTTTTTTTAATTATTTATAATGAAATTTTATTTTAAATATACGTTTATTTTTTCAATTTACATATTTATTAACATTTTCATATTGAATATTAATATAAAAATATTGTAATCATTTAAACATTATCTCTTTGAAACCTATAATTCTAGTCAGATATGCAACATAAATTTTAAATTAATGATTTCCACATATTGCAAATAACTTTGAATAACATATATTATATAATTGAATAAATAATAAATTATATTTTCTAATATTTCCAACAAATTTTTTTTACAATAATAAATATTAAATATTTAAAAATTTATTTATAATGGTTTGGGTAATAGTGGATTTACTGAAGGTTGAACTAAAAAGTTAAGTGAAATACATACCTCTAGGCTTTTATAAAATCTCTTTTAATAAAATATAGTGGCCCTATATTAACTAAGGATATATAATTAAATATTTTGGTCCCATATTTAATGTGAATGACATGGGTACACATTTTACATTCACAAAATTACATGTTTTCCCTCGAACTCAATTATAAAATCCACCCTCCTTTATGCTCCTCTACAGACATTCTATCCATTTTGGATGGGATGAAAAATGAAAAAAAAATCATTACCAAATTAAATCCCTAAATTCTATATAACTTATTATTATGATAAAATCTAACCAAGGTGGGTTTCAGTTAAACCTGATGATGTCACCTAATGAAGAGGTAATGTTCGTCAATGATGATTTTTGCTTTATTCCTTCCTCAACCTCCCTTATTATTTTTACTTCTTCATACAAAAACCTCAGTGTCCACTATATACTAATATGTTTTTATATTAATGTAATTTCATATATACATATCCAAATTCTATAAATTGGATACATGATAATCATTCATGAGTTTTGGATTCTACCACCATGAGAACGAATGTCATTCATTGTTCCAATAACAACTCTAACAGTTTTGTGTGATGAAGGATCAAAAGTATATATATGAATAATATAAAATAATTATACATATATATTCATTATATATATATATATAATTCTATTCCACAAGGGATATGATAATGACACTCATGTGTACCCTAAACTACCGCCTTGTGGAGCGATGTGATCCATATTAACCTAATTATTTACATGGAATGTGATAAGAATAATGTTAGAGATTATATGTGTTAGAATTTATATATTGATGATATTAATGACATTTTATAATTATAAATAGATAATACATCAATTTCATTTCTATATTTTCACTCAATGAATGTTGATAACATCATTTGTGTGGGTGTGGAATACCACCTTCATGAATCAATGGGACTCTATTTCAATCACAACACCACAAGGATGATATATATAATTATATTTTCAGAAATAATATAGTATTTATTATATTATGAAAAATTATTTGAGATAAAATTTTACTTTAATATCTTACAATTTTATCATTGAAAAAAATAAATCCTAAAAATACGTAAGTAAGACCTACCATCTCCATGATTACAATATAATTTATTTCTCAACAACATATTTAATGATATGACATAAAATTATAATATGTGTTTAAATATGATATCAATTTCCATTTTAGTTTTCTATTAAATTTTAAACTATATATTATTCACATGAATTTAAAATTTTATAATTATGTGTAAACGAGAAATCATAACAATTAACACCCAATATAATGAAAAAAACGAAATATTATTAATGAAATTAGAACATAATTTCATAAGAGGATCGAATATCATATTATTAATATTAATATTTTTAAAAAATTATTTAATAATTAGTTTAAAAAAAATATAATTATTCTAAAGAATATTCAACCAAAAGTAATTTAAAGGTAACCGACTTCTTCTAAATTCCATTTAATTGATGCATATTGAAATGTTATGCAGTTTATTTTTCGAATACATGTACACATTCTCTTCATGATTCATTAGTATTATGTGTAAGTTTAACCATTGAAAATTTATATCAATAAACCCACTATATTCATCACAAATAATGTTTCATTTGATCTTTTGATTTTTATTGTAATTAAAACTATTATTAAAGCGACAAGGGATTTTTTATCAATTTCTATTCTCATAGAATTATATCATGTTATGAACCTATCATATTTTATGAGGATTATAGATAGGGAATTTGACATCAAATATCATGAATTTATATAATATAATGTTACTTTTTTATTTATTTAATGTTTTCATTCCCTATGCCTATGATTCACTATTACTAAAGAGGTAATATTTTTGGGTTATAAACTCATCTTATATCGGTATTGTTTTTTATTAGGCCTCTAATGATGAAATAAAAAGATATACCTCTCAATAATTCATTTTAAAATCTTGTATTATATATTTTTGAATTAAATTTTCATGTAATGGGAATAGATTAACAATGTATAATACATACAAAATATATAAAATGTTTTTATTACAAATCACATTTATTCTAGAATTTGTTGAATTCCCTTTTTCATACAAAAAAATGTTTTAAACTATATTAGAACTATTTATTGATGAAATTTTTATTGAATGATGAAATTTTAAAAAATTATGTTAATATAATATTCATGTATTATTCAAAACAATTACCATTTGGATTTTATTGAATATGGAGAAGGAATTATTATTTTAATATCGTTGAAATGAAAAATATATTTCACCATCAATATTATTATCTTCCCATGAGGTTCATTTATATTTTTTCATTTTTGGTTACAAAAAATTGTATTTTTAACTGGTTTATGGATTTTGTGTTTGAAATAGATATTTTAAATAAATGTTAATTTCCACTAAAAATGATAAATGTGATCATTAAAAAATGTTAGCCATCATATATTAAATCAATTGATGTAAATTATTGTTTCATGGGGATATGAACCAAGGATATAATTATTATATTTTCTCAGAATGATTAATAATTAGAAGATTTCAATGAAATATTTTTATCTTCATTCGTTTATAATTTAAGTAAATTCTCATGATTACTAATTAGTATTACAGGGGTAATGAAATGAATAATTAAATAAATGATTATAAAATAATGTTCCTTTGTAGTGGTTCTGCTCAGATGAATTTTTTTAAAATCCTTTTAATTTCCTGGGTTCTGTCATTATTAATAATTTATGATTTTATTTGAAACATATGAATGATATTCATTATGTGATAATTTTGTTCTATATATATTCATAATGAATTTTTTAATATATATTATTATATCAGATCCTAGGTTTTATGGTTCGTTATACTACGACAGAAATGTAGGGCAGATGGGTGGTGAACCAAAGCCCAAAAACATGGTACAATGGTGGTTATCCCACTGTCTAAAAATAGGATACCATAACAGTTATACCAATCCCATGTAAAGTACATAGGTGAGTATCCCATTCCATATATTTTATTAATGTCTTGTTTGGTATCCGTAATATAATTATTTAATTGATAATGTGTGTTCCACATATATAATTTTATCCCAATGTTATGATATTATAGATCATATTTTATGATTTCATTTTTATTCTGGTCTTATGAACAAAAAAAATCAATGAAATGACCCGGGATTATGATATTTTTAATAAATTTAATGTTAATAAAATGATAATCTTATGTTTGTAAACACTTATGACTATGTTACGCTTATATGTCACACTTTTTTTCCATTTCCAAGCATCTGAGTTCAAACGTTCATATGTTTTATTTCCCTATAATATGACGAATAGTTTTATATATATTTAGTAAATGTGTATGAACATTATGGGATACATTTAATATCATTCAGTAACTAAAAATATTGTGTTCCATTTTTTCAAATGCACTAAAATATAATAATTATTAGGAATGTGTTTCATTAATATAATTACTATTCAACTAAAAATAGATAATATTCATGTACATAATGCATGGGTCCTTATTATATTATAGTTCCATAAGCCTCTAAATTATATAATGAATTCTTTACCATTTTTTTCCAATACATGTATCGTACATTTAGATTTTTCATCCACATGAGAATGATATGTTTTTGACCGGTTCAACTAGTTTATCTGTCCGTTATAAATGTTATTCCAAAAATCATTATATAAAAATGGTGTCATAAATATTCCCAAGTGAATTTTTAATTCCATTCAATATTTCATCTTCCTAAATAAAATGTCTTATCATGTATGCCACCCTATCGGATAATTGAAATTGGATAATCTGGGCCAAAATTATGAGAAAAATTATCATCACCCAAATGATATAATGTTTCCAAACAATTATTGGTAAACACAATGAGGAAATATGTTTCTAAAAACTATCATTCACTCATGGTTTTAGTTAGTAATTCTAAAATATCATCTACTTTTTTTGTCCCCCTAGAACTCCAGATATGTGATATATCATTACAAATAAACTATCATGATCTATCACATTATATCAAACTATTACAATTTTATAAATACAATTTATATCATCAGAATTATTTTATTAGTTATACATCTTGAGTGGTGATAGAAAGAAATGAGTCCCCTAATATATTCAAAGGTGCCATATTCAAATCACTCAATCACAAATAATATTTACCATATTGTATTTATACCTCAAATATCTCCCCATCATTATTTAAAAACATCATTGTTAAATAATCAGGCTCAAATGTTTGGGCATTATCAACTTACAAAATTAAATTAGGAATAAAAATTGGAAAAAAACCCCATGACATCCATAGTCAGTATAATCTAGCTTCATATCATTTATGACCTTTATCATATTCCAGTGATTTTTAGAATCGTTAAATATAGGAGTATATGAATACCTGCATAATTAATCAACAACTAAATTTTCATTTCATAGTTAATTTATATAGGAATATTAAAAATAATTATATTCATTATATGAAATTAAAATACCATTATGGGGATAGAGTTATCAATAATTTATGATACGTTAAGTCTCTAAATATCTTACCAAAGTGGTAATGACTACATGTTTTCATTAAATGGACCAAAAAATAAAATTTTAATGATTTTTTTTGGAAATTAATCACACCTTCCACAACTAGAATCACTAATAAGATACTCTATGGTATCCCTACATATGAATAAGTATCAAAAATATCTATATTATTTATAATAGAATGTATATCATCATCCTACTTTTATAAATTTAATGATATCTTATGAGGAATGTCGTACCATGACCCCATAAAGTAATTTTTATAAATAACCATTCCCTTGTAATGGAATAAATTTACTCATCAATGTAATAATTATATAAAAATAACATTAAAAATAACCAACAGTTTATTAGTAATAAGATAATAAAATAAACAATCAAAAAATATAAAAGTTAATATGTGGTGGTTTCCAAGAGATAAAAGGTACAAAATATAAAGGATCTACCAAGACTCCAAAATAATAAAAAAAATATTTGGTATGATTTGAAAAATTATATAATTAAATAACATAATTAGTTATTTTGATAATGGGGAGGCTCTCACATGATACTGAAATTTTTACCAAGGTTTTCTCATGATCATCCTTAGTCCTCGAATATAATAGAATATATTCTATAAATATGAATGAAATTGAGTTGTGATGGATAAAAATTACCCAATTAATTTACTCAATAATAAATTATTGGATATTCATATGACCGATTTTGATATCCACATATTCACCAATACCATGAAAACTCCTAAAAAATGTATTTAGATTATCATTATCCTACACTAAATGATGCTGAAAACCAGGTCATCTATATATATTTGAGTAATTATTTGATACCCTTATATTATTAAAACTATAATGAATTCATGTATGAGGAAATAAATTCATTATAATAACAACAAATAGATTATAATAACCCGAATTGATTCAATTTCGTCCATCTAAATGATTTAAAAATGAAATAGAGAATCCCACAGAGCCATACTCTTTAAAATTAACCATTTAGATCCCAAATCATAGAAGAAAAAATCCATTATATTAATTATATTGGTTTCATCATATATAATGCAATTGAAATTGTATTTGTATTTATTATGTGACCAATAATCAATTATACTTCAAAATGATATTGTAACATTGCGAAATTATGAAGATACACATATGGAAATTGATCTATTATGGTGATAGAATTAGTATTTTTGATTATATCAATTGAATCTTGTTTAACATTTACATATATGTAAGAAATATTCCTTTTGACTTGTAATGATGGTATTTAACATCATATTTTTACATCAAAACATTATTTAATGAGATGTTCAACTATTTTAAAAAAATTAAAAAAATCTCCACATTCATAATAGTTTGTGTGGGTCAAGAAGGATATCAACCAATACATTTTGAAAATAAGTTCAATGGTTAATTTCTCAAGAACAAATTAATCCTTAAAACATTGTAATATATACGAACAATTTATCATTAAATAAAATGTTTCCCCATATTATCAATGAATATTTAATTAATTAAAGTGTTTTATGTACCATTATCAAATAGAACATACATTATACTATAGTTAAATATAATAGTATATCGAAAAATTGAAGGACCATACCAGCATTACATGATCACTGGATCAACACCATAGATATTTTTACAATACCCCATTGTTTTTTTACTTTTGCTCTTATTTTGAGGTGGTGTGGTGTTCCAAGAATCACTTTTTGTCACTCGGTTCAGTAGATGATAATTATATTAAATATATCATCTGGTGGAATCATTCTATGTATGGGAGACATTATTGGAAATATAAAAATTATGATATAGTAAAACAACTAAAAATAATATGGGGAATCGGATTATAGTTTTGAAATGCTCTTGGTATGGCTGTACAATCACCCTTGATATGATCACATGAATATCCTTATAAATATCGCTTTTTCCCTTGGACCAATGAGGAATGTAATAAAATCACACCCCAGCCACTGATATTACATTTTTATTACTATATTTATCTTTAAATCTTTAAGATTCAGTTTGGGTTGAGGCCCAATATGATTTTTTTTTGATTCTATTGAAAATTAGATGTTTTGGCTTCGAAGAAAGGGGATCATGTATAGGGCATGGTTAAGGGAAATCGTGAGGTTTATACAATATAAAATGTGTTTTGTATTGAAGTACCAATGTAATCGTGACGTGTTTCATAGGGTTTAGGAAACTAGGAAAAAAAACTTCATGAGGTTCCATCGATTTGGATAGTGGTGATCATGTAGAATGTGCACAGTCAAAAATATTTTACATGAATACTATGTGAGTTGACCAAATTTCAAAACACTTTAAATTCCAATTGTTCCCCAATTAGTTTTAAACTCTAATAAATCCCCCTCCGACTTGGTTGTTTCTTCCATATTATGGTATTACATAACCCCTCTCCCTTTGGTTATCCTCCCACCAATAATGCTCTTTCATGCATTGAAAGGTGGTATTAATTGAGTTTCAGTTGATTTCCACTTCCATTTCCTCTTCTATATTAGTTCGTTGTTCGTTATTGTTGGGTTTCACTCTTTGATTAACCCTAGGATTATGTTAGGGTGATTTTGGTCTTTTTCTTTATGTTATAGTGTGTATATCATTTTTTGGGGATTGTTCTTCTTTCTCTAAAAGTTTCATATAATCTGAACTCAATTGAGGTAGGTGTTTCAATCCATTTCCATTGCGTCTCCTTCCATTTGATTCTTATATATTTTTAATATATATATATATATATAAATGTTTTATATGTTTGTGATATGATTTCTTGTCATTGTATAGTGATTTGTTATTTGAAACAATTCGTGGAAGTCAATTTAAAGGGGTCTATTAAATCATGATAAATATTTATTCACTATAGTTGTTTGTTAAATTGTAAAATTTTAATTCAAAGTAAAATTTTGTTCTTGGAGTGGTGTTAGTCCTTTGTAATATTTTCATATAATTATTGGGATGTGAATTTGTAAATTATTGTCTAAATTTCTGAGTTTAATGGCATGACTCTTACATGTAGTTTTTGTATTTTTTTAAAAAACTTATGATTTTTCATTGAAAATATTTCTTTTTATATAATTAATGTTGTCATGTTTTGAAAGTGGGTTTTCTAATGGAAATGTTTTTTTATAAGTGAGATACATTATTGTGATTTATAAATGCTTCTCTGAATTGTGAAATTATTTTTATGAATGTTATAAAAATTTATATAATACGAATTTTATTTTTAGATGTTAATATTCTTATAGAAATTTTGGGTTTGTACATTTGTTCTTATTAAAGTTTTTTTAAATTACATTAATAAATTCGGTAAGTGGTTTGAATTTTATTCCCAATTTGTCTTTATGTGTGGGTAAATAAGGGAAATGGGCTTTCCCATTGACTTTTTTTATATATGTTTTTTTTCTAATGGTTGGTTTTGTTTTATTTTTCATTTGTGAATTAAAATGATATTTTTTTTGGAAATTAAATTTTAAATGTACTGTAATTGATATTGTTATTGGGATTTTTAGAATTATATAATGTTTTGAGAAATTGTTTGAAAGGTATTATGATTTGACGACCCATTTGGCCATTATGAAATTATTGTTGCAATATATGATACCCTATGAATATTTTTTTCTATGACTGGGTTTTAATATATGGGATGTCAGTATTTTGGGTAGGCAAGGGAGATGACTGTGGTAAAGGTAAGTCATTCATGCGATGAACTCTTCCATTCACCATGAACTATAATCATGTGTTTAATATGTGATTTTTAGAGGGTTGAGTTGTGGTTGATAGTTAACCCCAATAAGAGGGTTTGGTACCCATTTGTTGTTTTAGATAAAATTTGGTATTATGATACTACATTGGTAGTTAGAACAACCAATGTGTTACTGAATACAGAGAGACAACATATGCTGATAGGTGAGTCCAATCTGAGTACACCCATGGATTTCCCTAGGGATTTGTAAGGAACACCAATGGCTTCTATATATATATGTTACTATTTATATTATATTTATCATGGATACTTGTGTATATTTATTATTTTCCATAAACATAGCTAATTATTTTTTTCGCTTTGATTATAGTTTTGGTTTGGTATTAAAAATAGAAAATGTGTTTTGAAAATGATAATGTGTTGTGTGTTCACTAACAATGGAAAGTTGTTGCAGTTATTTTAAAATTAGAACATATGGGAGGCTATGATTGTTTTTTTAAAATTATAATTTGTTATTCAATGTTTTTAAACTAGTTTTAATGGACTATATCTATAAAAAAATTTGGAGTCTATGGCCATTACATATTAATCACCTATAGCACCCATCTGTATTGTTCAAATCAGCATCTATAGATTCGAGCTATTTTATAAGAATATGATTCTTATTTAGTTGCTCAAATTTTTATTTGGTTGGTTATGCTGTTGGTGGTAACCGAGGGGTCACGTGGAGATCATGATGTGGGGTCGAGTTTTAGATTTGAATTTAGTTTCTATTTTTTTCAAATGTTATTAATAAATCATTATTTATATTAATTTCAGATTAATTTATTATTTATTTTTATTAATAATTATTTTATCTATTTAATCATTAGTATTTACTGGGAAGAATTCATTCCAATAGTGATTGAATTGATTCCCGACACCAGTTCGTTGCCTGTTGGGATTGGTAATGCCATTCGTGTTGTGCCACAGACTGAGTTGGGTGTGGGGTCAGATGACATCGCTGATTGGTTAGTTAAAATTAGTATCACTGTATTCCATATATATTTGAGTTGTCATGTATTTATAGTCTAGTATTTTCAGGACATGATATGTATGTATAGGAACAACAACCTACATACTTTCTCATTCTGATCCTCGAGTTTCAAGGGGTAGTATGGGGTCTGAATCTTTGTTTTTTTCATGGTCTGTTTTGAATGTGGAATGACAATAGAACCATACAAGTGTTATTCCACATAATCACATGAAGTAGTGACCCATAAGGAGTAGTATTACATATATTAGATTCCACCTAGTTATTTATGATTACATATGGAATGGCCCACTATCCATGTCGCCAGATTAGTCATGGACCATAGTTCCTCACTCCCATAGTTTGGAGTGATATATTATTTATTTTAGTCTTAGTGGATGTAACTATTCTATTAAAATGGTTGTGGGTTTTGAAATGTAATGGATTTTTTTTCATATTTTTTTTGTGAACAAAACATATATTTTAAAGAAATATGTGAACCGTAATTTTGAAAAGTCTAGGTAAATGACCATGTGAAATGGTGTAATGGTTCGTGTGAACCTTAGTTTTCCATTAAAATGTTCGCAACTGTGTGGGTAAGCATATGAAGTGCATGTTGGCATCTGGGTGTAGAATAAGTATATGTGGAAGAACACATGTTTGACGATTCATAGGACACCATGTGTAATATTTTTAAACCAAAAATATGTCTTGGATTTTATAAAATTAAATTTTCATGGGGAATGATTTAAAAAAAATTATTTCGTTGAATAGTCAGTTCTTGTTCTGGGAAAAATCGATGTTTGGTATTTGGGGAGTTTCCTAGAAATAAATTGTATTTTAAAATGAAATGAACACTAATTTTTTTAGAAATTTGTTTTTTATTCTTCATATATATGTTTGGATTTCGAGCATGTTTTATGGGATCAAGAGGTTCTTTCTGATTGTGTATATTTATTAATTTTGATTTTGGTTTCTCTATTTTTTTCTATTCTGAATATACTAATGAGAAATTTTCCTAGGTATTCGAGTTACTCTTTCCCAGTTTTTGGTTCTTCTGAAGTATTTATTATCAGTAATGGTGATCTAGGTCGATTATAGGTAATGTATTGGCATAATGAAGTTAATTGTGTCTTTATATCATTAGAAAGTACAAAATCTGTTAGGGTTTGTGTCGTTCTAGTATTGTTTGAGGGTCTAGACTTGGATAAATGAATGAATATTTTTCTTCCATCACTTATCATTGTGATGACTTTAGAAATCATTAAGATGAAATTCTTATAAATTTTCATACCTATGGTGGTGATGATGAGGAATGTGGTATAGAGGTGGGATAATCAGTGGGGTGGTAGTTAAGAAAATGTTATGTGGACCACTAAAAAGTGCGTGTTTGCTTATCTTTGGAGGTAGAATCAGAAGATATGATGGAATATCATCTTTATGGGGACTTTATCTGATGATCATGGAAAAGGGACACCAATTCAGCATTATCTGTTTTGAGAAGTTTCTGATTAATGTGTTTTTTAGCTGAGTTGGATCTTGGGGAGTAGCCATTGGTACTTGTATCTCAGAAAATATCTACATCTAGTTAGCGGGGTTATCTAGAAAAACCTATTTCTTAAAATTATATATCATTGATTTTGTCTTATAGGTTTTTATTTTATTCACTAAGGTGCTTCCATTGTACTTGGTTCGGTCATTCGATGTTTTCAATTCAAAATTATCTAGTGACCTATCATCATTGTGGACATATAGGGAATCTAGATATGTTTTTTAGGAATTTTTTTTCCAAAAATATAGCCTTTATTAGAGTATTTTAGTGCCTTATTGTGATTAAATAGATGCTTAAATCATTGGGGTTCTATCTGTAGGACTCTAAGAGAATCTCACACATTTTTAGGGAATATTCGGTGGTTTGTGAGGAAACTCATGAACAACCTTTTGCCTCCCATGTTTGGGTGGAGACATTTGGAGTTTTCTTATATTATTTTTTCTACTATTGGGAGTTTATATTTTTGTTGTAAAAGAGTAATAGAAAATTTGCTTCATAGTTTCTTTGGGATTTTTATTAATATGATTCTTTATGTGGTTTTCCTTCAATGAATATTTTTCATGTTTCTACTTGTGTCTATATATCGATACTTATTCTTAAGAAAAATGATGTTTGTAGCTTCTGTTTAGGTTAATATTCTGTTTGAGGTCCTTTTATGGGTTTCCCCTAGTGTTGGTGGGGGTTTTTATGTGGGATGTTTCTAGTTCCGGTGAAAGATATTTTTTCCCTATGAGATAATGTGGATAAGTTCTTGTTGGGTGTTCTCATGTTATATGACCCATTGTGTAATTTTTGGAATTTTTATTTCAGTGTCATGTTGTTTAAAGTTTCATTGATGGTGATTATTTTGAGTTTATATAGGGTAGTGAATCCAATAGTGTTCTCGAATTATTCTTCATGTTCTTATTTATTATATATATGGGGAGGTGTGACTAGCGGAGATAAAAATCACCCATAGGTTCATATTTTAGTTATATTCTTTTTGATTTGGGACTGATATTTGTTTATCATTAAGCTAAGTAAATTTATAGAGGATAAAATTGTTTTTCTTGGTGTGAAGGTTTACACCACAACCTTGGAAGTTATGTTTTTATTCACATCTTTATCTTGGATTCTATTTTTTTGAAGTTTAGTTTTAGTCCCTATAGTGCACGGTTAAGGTAAACTGTGTGTCTTCACCCATATAACCTTGTAGCTTTTTCGGGGTCCCGAATTAAGGAACATAGATATCAAATAGTAAGTGAAACAATGAGACTATTGTGTGTGAGTTTTTATAATTTTGGATAGTGGTTACATCACAGGTTTTTCATGTTTTGAAAAACCATTCATTCAAGCCATGTGATTTTCCTAGATATCTTCAAGATTGAAATTCCAATTGTTCCACTCATACATTTTAACCACAAATTGATCCCCTCCATCCTAGGTCGTTTTTAGTGCCTGAAGGTATCCCAAAACCCATTTCCTATTGGTAATCTTCCCTACATAGATACTCCCTCACCCTTCCAATGTATGATTTTATGAGGTTTGATTGATCTCCTCTTCCCCTCACTCTTATATCATTGTTTTTCTTCTTTCTATGGGGGGTTCACATTTTTCAGAACCCAATGAATAGGGTTGGATGATTTTTATTGTTTTATTTGGTGTTATGGTGTGTGTGTCATCTTTTGGGGAATATTATTCCTTCCCTGAGACTCTCTTTCAACCTACACTCCCTAGAGGTAGGTCGTTTTATCCATTTCTTTTCAACCTCAATCAATTTGATTTTTGGATATTTTTTAAAAATATATTAATGTGTTTTTTATTATTTTTGTATGATTGTTTGTGTTTGTAATGTGTTTTCCTGTTTGAAAAAATTATAGGATTTTCATTTAATGTGGTTTCCTTAACCATGTATTATATTTATACAGAAAATGTATATTTGAAATATTTAATTGATCTTTCATAGAGAAATTGTGGGCATTGAGAGGTTTCTAACCATGGTAAAATTTTGATGTCATTCTTATGATGTGAATTTGGAAATTTGTGTGTAGATTGGTGAATGATTTGAAATGAATCTTATATGTGGTTGAATCGTTTTATTAAAAACAATTGCTTATTTCTTAATAAGATGTCCATAGAGTGAATTGATGTGTCCATGTATTGAAAGTCGTATGTAATAAGGAAATGTGTTTTGTTTCAAGAGGGATTCATTAATGTTATTTATTAATGTGTCATTGAATTACAAAAGGATTGTTAAGAATATTATAAAAATGTGTTTTAATGTGAATGTGAAATTTTAAAGGCATAAACCCACATAAATATATATATTTCACAGTAATTCTTCATGTAGTGTTTTAAAATTGATTTAATAAATTGTGAATGTGGTGATAATTTTATTCTAAAATAGTATTGGTTTTTGTATAATCATAGGAAATTATATTTGACAATTAGTTGTATTTTTTTATGTTTTTTATAATGGTTTTTTGGGGTTCATTTTACATTTTTCATAAAATTGATGTTTATATTTTATTTGGAAATTATTTTGTAAATATATTTGAATTAGAAATGTTGATTACTTGGTTGGAATCTTAATATGTTTCGAGAAATAGTTTGAATGATCATTTTATGTAACATCCTAGTAGTAAAATATGAAATGATTGCTGCAAGATGCGTAAAACTATAGAGAATTTGTAGAGAGTGGGATACCACATAGGTAGTGTGAGTGTTTGGGGAAGGTAAGTGCAGTCATGATAGGTAATGTTATTAATTCATGGGAGGGCCTCCTCTATTCCCCATGAAAAATTTACCTGTGTTTCATGGATGCCTTTTATAGGGTGTATTGATTGTTTAAAGTCATGCATGATTAAATTCTTGGGTACCACATGAATGTTTTAGTGGAAATGTGAGATTAGGCCACTCGATTACCAGTTAGAAGAGCCAGTGAATTATTGACTATGATGATGAACTATATGCTAGTTGGTGAGTCCGATTTGTATTCATAGAGATATCACTATGGTGATGTTTAGTAAAATACCATTGTTTATATCTATATGTACCTCTTTATATTTTATTTCTCTTGGTTTAATATTTATATTTATTATATACCTTTAACATATCTTGTTATTTTTATTCAGGTATTCTAGGTTTTGGTTGGTATGAAAAATAGTAAATACACTAATAAAATGGTAATGTGGTGTGTGTTCCCATACAATGGATAGATGTGTGAGTTATTTTAAAATTATATTTTTTAGGATGTTATGATTTGATTTTTAAAATTATTAAAACTTGTTACTATTTTTTTAAATAGTATTTATCAAATCTCTCAATATAGGATATGTATGGACTTTTTGGTGATTACATATATATTTTCTTAACCTCACACCCTACATTTTCCACTCAGTGTCTGTAGACCAGTTCTATTTTGCAGGTGCATGTTTTTTGTTCGGTTGGTCACTATTAAAGTAGGTCGGTGTTGTTTTTGGTTGTAACCAAGAGGCCATGTTTAAATTTTTTTTGTGGTAGAATATTGCTTTTTATTAATTTTCTATTTTATAAATTTGTCATAACTGATCAGTTTTTTATATTTTTCTGAGATTTTGTTGTTTTTGGTACTTTCCAATGTTTGTTTTTTTATTTTTTCCTGGTTATTTATTTAGTAAATTTGGTCCCATAGTGATTGCATTGTTTCCCGACAATAGATCCCAGCCTGTGGACATTTATAATTACCTTTGGGCTATCCACTTCACAAGATTGGTGTTGCGGGGTTAAAATACAAACATTCTTCATTACATAACCAATTAAGTGATTTAGTACTATAATGCTCAAAAACACATTAAGATGTGACTATATTCTTCTTGTTAAAATTATAAGAGTTTCACCACATTTTATATGATCGAAACATATTTACTCTTTTGTGATTCCTAGGAAAAAATATTTTTAAAACAAATCCATATAGAAGTTCAATTTTAAAAAAAAAAAATAGGTTCATTTCCTTCCACGTTGAATAACGATACAATGTTTAAACAAAAATAGACATAAATAATTACATTAATCTCTATATACTCCCAAGTGGGGAGTATTCTTATCACCATTCTATCGCTTGCTGACCCACATTGATTTTGGTAATTCAAAATGATGCTTTGATGCACATTCAAAGAGTTAAATCATAACCATTCACTATATAAAATCCACATGGAATATTTACCTACACATATTCAATGTTCACATATATACCGATTCCCCAAAAATAAATTATTTATTTTAAAATATTTCTACAAGTACCATTCATGAGTTAAGACAAAAAATTATTTTTTAAACCATATTTTTTAATTTATATTTCATGGGAGATTTAATAATTCATTTCATATTTCCTTATGAATTGAATAACTCAATTATATAATTATGAATTTGTATTATTTAAAATAAAAAGTCATGTTGTAGAATGATTTGATGGGAAGAGAAGAAACTCAAATCCCAACTGTTGATGACAATGACAAATTCCCTAAGATTAATTCAAGATCCTGGATAAGAACCACATTCCTTCAATAGATCGAATCATGATATCATCAAAATAATCATCATAATATATATATATATATATATATATATATCTATGATTAGATATATGTAACTATGATACAATATATTATAATATCTAGGGTGAAAAATAAATAATGATTATATTCCATTGATTACACATATCAACACTCTTTTATTTTTCATTATCTCTTTCTAGATCCCAACGAATTTCCAAGGATATATAGGTAAATAGAATACATTGAGATCATTGTATAATTATAGAAAAATTGCAGTTTCTTGGTGTAAATATGAGAAAAACTATAGTTTTAAGATAATATATTTTTCATCCAAGGGTTAGGAAACCTAATTTTTAAAATCATTTTCCATCCAGGTTCATGCTACTGGACATCCACAAGGAATTTATATAGTTGTGAGGCATGGTTTTGAAGACCTGGAAATAACTATTGCATTCCACTCACCAAAATACCCCATCATACATAGTTTATCCTGGACACCCATGTGGTTTTCCAACCACTGTTCCATCTATAGACCTACCCACTAAATCAAATAATATTTTATCATATATAACCCATCAGAGATAGGCCGATGACCCGACTACCCCAAGACCTCCTCTAAAAGGATAGGGGATTATTACTAGAGCTGAGTAGGAATATCATTAAGATGGGAGGTACTGCCATTGTACCAGCTTTCACATACAAATTTCTATCTCAAAAAATTTAGAAAATTAAAAACAAAAAGTTACCAATTCATTAAATCATATATATTCCACTACTATATTACAATATAAGTATTAATTGTTAAAGAAAGGAAAAAAATACCCACCAAAGAAAAACTGTTAAATCATCCAACCCACCCTGAAGGAGGGGATCACTATAGAATGTATCTACCAGAAATCTCCTCACCACATCTCTATTGGACACATTAGTCTATCTAGACCACTATGATTTTCCTTCCGTAGTTCCACCATGGACTCCGTCTTGTGAAATCTGGTCTAGAAAAGAGAAAAAACATGTGGGGGAAACCCCACACTGGGGTAAGAATAAAAAATACTCAATAATGTTCCGAAAAACCCTCTAAATAAAAATTGATCCTATGAAAGGAAAATTTCTAGTTGACCTAGACAGAGGGAACCCCAATCAATGGAGTGAAAATCTATATCAAATCATAATAGAATTTACCAAATAATTCATCTCAATCTACAAGGGGTATCAACCATGACATGTGATAACAATATGCGGACTCCTTGAAATCACTAGATATACTCATCTAAAACATTAAATACCAGCAGTATCCTACATTATTGCCAGCAATATTATTCTATTCGCAGGATCTAAATGTTACAAAAAAAATTTAAAACACACTCAATGAGATGAGAAAAACCATATTCCATATATATGAGAAATTAAATCCATCGATAAAAACTATAAAACACAAAAAGGAATGTCAGAGAAAACATGATCCATCTTGAACATCATACATTTTATATCTCTAGAGCCCAAAATTTTTCTACATAAAATCGTCACCTTTTTCACAATGCCAGTTATTACAACCTTGGTGATGAGTTCCTCCTCTCACCACATCACACAGTTGAGAGGGAACTATTCTAGACTATGCATTACATGCATCATCTCTAACAATAGAGAACATTGGGACCCATGACTCACAATATCGAGTATCACTAAACGATATATTATTATAATATTATTATGACCTAGCTGTTATTTGTAGTAATAACCACTTTTTGAATTTTTATAAATTTTATCATTCAAAAAGGACTTCAATTTTTGATTCGGAATATCAAAATTATCCTAGGATTAATTTTTTATATTTTTCTTAAAACATTCAATTTTTTTGATGAATAGTGAAAACACTCGGTTCCTATTTAAAAGATGACATTTTATTTAAATAAATAATTATTTTATTTAAATTTATTTTAGGTAAAAATTTATACATAATACCTATATATGTTCAATGTAATTCATTGAATTCATTTTATTATAATTTTAGATATATAAAAATTTTATTGAACTTTTCACTATCTTTTACCTATCTCTTAGGAGCTTTTTGCAAACATAAATAAAACATAATTTTACCACTTCTGTTACTGGAATTTTAATAATCTGAGAGACTCAGATAATGTCAAGGTGTAATATTTGGTTCAATAAGATAAAAATTATTTTTGATGAATAATAACTTTTTATTTTTATTTACCACCGTTGAAAGTACATATGGTAATTAAGGGTACAATTGATATTATTATTACCCAAACACATGTAATAATTCTATTGGATAAGTATAATTCAACCAAAAAAATACTTAGGAATATAATATTATCATTTATGTCCACTTGGATTAGATTAGGACAATTATTATTATTTTATTTAAAAAAGATTTAAATTTGTTAAAATCAAAGATTAAAAACTAAAACATTTTTAATATAGGCTTTTACATAAGAAAAATTCGACAATAAATATTAATTAGAATTAAAAAACGATTTCCTACATAATGGTATTTTATTTATAATTTTTAGAAATTAAATTATTTAATTTATTTACGACACAATGATGATGTAGTAATTACCTTATTAATGAAATATTAACATAATTGATTTTATAAATACCCAAATAAATGTAATTTGAGACTTTTAATAAATTCCACTAATATTATAAGTTAATAATACATATTAGTATTGATTTAATTAACTTTATTCGAACTAATAATATTTATATGATTTTCAAAAAATTCAATTACCAAATTGTGTCAAAATTAACATAAAATTGTTTTTAAAACAAATGTTATATTATTAATTGTTATTATTTTCATTAAAAGCTTAAGGTTGGACAAATGACTTAGATAATATTATATATATTAATAATTAACCACTTGGGGTTATTTTGGCTTGATATAGTATGTTTATTAACCATATAGTGTAACAAAACAGGAAGACGCGGTAAAAGTTAAATTATTAAACATAGAGTTAAATATAATTGATAAGGTTAAAATAGTAACCTAAACAAGTCTAAATTATATTGGTTGAGCTTATTTCGACCAATTACCACTATTGATTTTAAATAAATCAATTTGGAGCTATTATAAATCGAATATTACTTTATTATAAAATAATATTTAAAGTTTTTCCAACGGTACCCCTTTCCTACCTTGTAAAAGGGAACCCCTTTCACCTTCTTTTGACACCCTTTTGAGCCTTGAAGCTGGGCCAAACCCTGACCATTTTCCTTCTAATCTTCCCTAGAAACATTATATAGGTTCTGGTCTATAACGACCCAAACTTTTTAAATAGTATATTAACTTACTCTTAACAATTTAATAGAGATGTTAATGGTTAATGTAGAAAGATGAGTCGATGGCTTCATCGAGTAGACTCGAACCTTATGAATCCCACTTATCAGAGCTTGGGAAGGAGGTGGCATATTTGGGCTCGATTTGGACCAAGCCCAAGCCGAACTCTAGCGTGTCAAGCTTGAACAGAAACGCCTGTGGGAGAAGTTCAAGTTAGTAGAGATTACTACTAGGGCAATGTTATCTGAGCCTCCCTCAGATTCTCTCACCATAGCACACCTTACACTTGGGTCATATGCTGGTGTTATAAGGGGCTATGTGACGAGACCCTAGCTTCTTTGTGTAATCCTTTGGGATGAATGAATTGAGATTTATTCCTTTAGTGATGTTTATGAAATTTCAAATGTCCAGAAAATTTTAGAATGTATATTATTTTGAAAAAAGGATATTTCAAAATATTTATGAAAACCCTAAATAACTAATGATGTGTAATGATTTTCAAAAAATGG
Source organism: Viscum album (assembly GCA_963277665.1). Lineage (NCBI taxonomy): Eukaryota > Viridiplantae > Streptophyta > Magnoliopsida > Santalales > Viscaceae > Viscum > Viscum album. The sequence continues at coordinate 1,375,452,796 of OY728155.1, forward strand.
TCTTCTACAAAAGTGTTCAGTAAGGAATTTGGAGTCTAATAAGATCAACTTAATTTTTGATGTATAGAAAATTATGAATAGTGATTTTACGCGTAGGATTAGTAATGTGACCAAATGGATTAGTAATTTCACTTAAAGAATGTTTTAATATAATTTAGACACCTAGATTAAGTAATCTGATTCAATAAAATGTGTAAATAACGGTTTCATAAATGATTAATCAAGTATTAGTTTTTTCGGGTGAATAGTGTTTTTTAATTAAAATTTTAATTAAAAATAATTAGATAATAATTTTTATAAAAAGGTCTTTATTTTTGAACTCAGAGCATTGATATTATGGTATGGTAATTTTTGGGGATTTTTATGGAAAAAATTGAATTTTCGATGAATAGTGCTTTTATTTAAAAATTAAATTAAAAATATTTAGATAATTATTTTTATAAAATGGAGTTCATAAATGTACATAGAGCATCGATATTTGATTAAGGTGAAATTTTGGGATTTTTCTGAGAAAGTTGAATTTTCAGTGAATAGTAAAAATACAGTTTTAGGGTTTCGGTATGTTTAATGACATCATAACTGTGTCATGATGATGTCATGAGATATTTTAAGGGTTGGCCGGCCAAGGGTGATGAATTATTGTTTTGGGGGCCCCATGTGGCCTAACTCTATGGTAAATTCCAAGGGAGAGCACATGGGTTTGAGAAAAGCACTTGTGAGGTGTCCATTAGCCATTAATTCCTTGTCCACACACTTTCCCTATAAATACCCATCCTTTTCTCCTTTAGTTTTCACTCCCTACTCTCCCCCAACGATGTTCTGGTCTCCTTACCTCCCAAGGTGCCCCAATGCCCTCAAGGTCAAAACCTTGGAGTTTTAAGAGTTACATTTTATGGTTAGGGATCTGACCTCTCTCTTTCATTTCAAGTAATCTCTTTTATGTCATTTCATTTATAATCCATGTTCTTATGTTGGAGGATGTTCTTCTATATTCATATTACTTCCCTTTCTATGTTCATATGATGAGAGACCCCCTCTTACTCTCATCATTTCATTTTATTAATGCTTAAGTGACGCTGTTAGGCTGCCGAAATATTTGTAACGGATTCTTTCACCCTTCTCATTTTTTTCAAGTTCTATTTTCATGTCAAGTCTTTCAAGTTCCTTTTTGTTATGTTGGGGTATGATCTCTATATCTATCATAATGATCTTTTATGATAATATTATGAGAGACCATATTTGATCTTGTCAATTCATTTTTATTGAAGGTTAAGTGACGCTGTTAGGCTGTCGAATTGTTATAAGAGAAACCTTATTTTTTTTCTTCCTTTCATGTTCTTCATTTCATATGGTATATCTTTAAAATTTCATTAACATGTTCTCAAATCCTTTATATTCTGTCCCTGTACTGTCTTATAGGTCATTTTTGATTGTTTTACCCATGTCCCCTCTCTTTTCAATATTTTCCAAAACCCCGAAATATAGCCGTTATGCTGCAGAATTTCCGTCTCAAAATGTCTCTCTCTTTTTCTAAAGTTCTATTATTTTATTAAGTGATTACTCAAAGATATTTATTTTAAATAGGTATTCACATATATAACAAAATGTTTGATTTTAAATTCTGGGATTTACATACATGAAACCTGCTTTCCCTTTCTGTGGGTTTAAACTAACATAAAGCTCATGTCATTAAAGCAGTTTTTAAAACGTTGTGACTATGAAATGAAACCCATTTATTTTATGCTATATGCATTTTTTATGAAATTATTGATGATGATATATGAGGATCACATGATAATAAAGACATGTCAAGGGTGCGCCCAGATAGCACTCCAATGCATTGGGTAAAGACATAATCTCTAGAGATGACTTTTTAGACTGATTCCTTGGTGAATAACCTTGGTAATTTTTAATGACACCTTGGGGATCGACCTTGGTGAAACGAAATGATTTTCAATATTGAATGTAGTAGCCACATATTCATGTTATGAAAAATGTTGTTTTTATTATGATGTATCTCATGATTTCTTTCTCATGGCTTACTGTTCTTTTCATGGCCTTATTGAAGTATCTGAAGTTCACATGTAAAATGATTCTCTTGTTTCCCTTACTGGGCCTTCTGCTCACACTTTCTTTTGATGTATGTCCCCAGGTAATGAGATGTAGTAATGAACCTAGGATTAACATATGGAGAAGCCTTTCATGTGTTTAAGAAGAATTTTTTATGTTCTTTTCATGTATTATGTTCCTCGTTTCCAAGAAACTAAACATTAAAGATCCTCAGTTTCATGTAATGAAATGAAAGTTATGTTATAAAAATACGGGATGCTATAGTTGGTATCAAAGGATGGTTTAGTTATTTGTGGAAATTAGGATATAAAACCATTATGGAGAACATTATAGAAAAGTTTAAATATAGGAAAACTTCCTGGTATTTTGGTAAGTATTGTGTGAGTGGTTTATCAAACAAATACATCCCTGTCTGGATACGAGCAGGTAGACGCGGCTCTGGCACAGATGTACATAGGGGTAAAACCCGAAAACACCGCTTTGAGCTAGACTTGAACGGGAACTGGTGCACGATAACGGGCATTACTGTACTCTTGGTTATGACACTTTTGGGGGATATGATTGGTTAATCACAAGCATTTTAGGAATCATTATTAGGGAATTATAGAGAAATTTAATTGTCTAAGAATGAAGTCTTAGTTAAAAGATTCATAAATGAAATAAGTTTCTCACTAAAGTTTTATCCTTTTAGAAAATGGTGGGCAATAGGAGGAATCGTGCCGATGGTGACCGTAATGCACCATGTGCTGACGGCCCTCCGATGTAAGCCTGAATGGAAACATTCATGCGATTTACGAACCAAATGACTCATGTTATGAGTAACAACATGAATAAAGCTGAGAGGTTGATCTCACCGCGAAGGGAAAAACATTCTGTTGAGTCCTTCATGCGTCAACGACTGCCATCATTCAGTGGATCTACTGACCCATTGGTTGCGGAACAATGGATAAGCTCCATTGAAAAGATCTTTTCTGTACTCCTTTGTTCGGAACACGAAAAAGTCACCCTTGCCATTTACCGCCTAGAGGGAGAAGCTGATTAATGGTGGTCACTGGTCAAAAACACGAAGCCTAGAGGAGAGATGGAAGCTATGGAGTGGGAAGAATTCTGGGGAATATTCATTAACAAGTATTTCCCTCGTTCAATGAGAACGAGAATGGAGAAAGTGTTTCTCGAGCTGAAGCAGAGGGAGAACAAATCTATCGGATGCTCTGAGATGAACATCACCCAACATTCATGATATACCTCTAGCATTTTCATGGATCCAAGTGGGAAGGATGATAGATTTTCCGGCAGACTGAGACGTCATCTGCGGAAGAATTTAGCAAACCGGGACTACGATAGCTACGAGGAGATCGTGCGGAGTGCAATGAAAGTCGAGCTGGGGTTTGGTGAGGCACAGTGGTCTCATAAATCAAAGATCAAGAAGAGATTGTTTGAGCCCCGTTTAGGGAAGACATTTGAGTAGGGAAGAGGTGGAAAACAAATGCAACTTACCACATGCAATAAATGTGGGAAGAAGCATCCGAGGAACTACTTGGTCAGAAGTGGAAAGTGCTACAAGTGTGGAAGAGGAGGCCATATTGCTCGGAATTATCGTAGTGAGGTGAAGCCTCAACTCCCCAACACTAACGACAGAGGAAAGATGTTTCTGGCCTTACCCGAAGTCCATTTCTTCAAGTATTAACAGCTTTGGCACTATGCTAATCTCTGTCCAAATCCAAGGGCAGTGGAGGGGAATCATCATCAACCTCAGCAAAGGCCAGGGGAGCAAGGTGGTGCTTTTGCTATCACAACAACTGAAGTTGAAGCTCCAAATGATGTGGTAGCAGGTACTCTCGTTGTCCTCTCAAAACTAGCAACTACTTTGTTTGATTCTGGTTCTACGCATTCCATTATTTCCTCCAAGTTTGTAATGAATATAGAATAAATCTCGGAATTGCTTGAGGTAGATTTGTTAGTCAAGACTCCAAGTTGGATTATCTATGCATCAACAGTGTTTAGATACTCTAGTGTTTACTTTAGTGAGCATAATATTATCTCAAATCTAGTAGTCATTCCCATGTTGGAATTCAACGTTACACTAGGGATGGACCGGCTCTCAAAGTATACGGCTAAGATCAAATGCAGAAGTAAGGAAATCTCAGTAGACTTGAATAAAATACCTACAGTTATCTTCCAAGGAGAGATATCCCGAACTGATCCCTATCTAGAAGCACCTCCCATAGCTTTTTTTATGGAGTTAATCGGTGATAATGAATATGGGAAAGGGAGCATACAAATAGAAGATGTTCTGATTGTTCAAAAATACATGGATGTATTTCCTGAGGAGTTACCTGGACCTCCCCTAGAAAGAGAGGTAGAGTTCTCCATTGAACTCGTACCTGGGTCTCAACCGATATCAAAGAATCTGTATAGAATGGAAAATGTGGAGCTAGAAGAGTTAAAGAAACAACTCCAAGACTTGTTGGAGAATGGGTTTATCCGACTGAGTGTGTCACCTTGGGGAGCACCAGTTCTCTTTGTGAAGAAAAAGGATGGATCACTGCGGCTATGCATTGTTTATAGAGAACATAATGGGATCACAGTGAAGAATAGATATCCACTTCCATTAATTGATGATTTATTTTACCAACTTTGTGGGGCTCAATTCTTCTCTAAGATTGACCTTTGATCTGGTTGTCATCAAATGAGGGTGAAGAAGGAAGATATTCCAAATACAGCCTTCTGATAAAGATATGGTCATTATGAGTTTATTGTTATTCCCTTCAGCATGACTAATTCTCCTACTATTTTCATGGATTCGATGAATATAGTCTTTAAGGACTATCTTGATAACTTTTTGGTAGTTTTATTGATGATATTTTGATATATTCAAAAAGTCATGAGGAGCATGAAGATCATCTGAGGGTTATTTTGAAAACTCTATGGAAGGAGAGGCTCTTTGGAATGTTCAGCAAGTGTGAGTTCTGGTTACAACACGTGGCTTTCTTGGGGCACATCGTAACCAGTGAAGGAATCTCGGTTGACCATGAAAAGAAAATAGTTGTGGAGGAGTGGCCTCAACCCACAAAAGTAACTGAGATTCTTAGTTTCCTTGGTTTAGCGGGATATTATAGAAGGTTTTTGAAAAACTATTCAAGACATTCTAATCCACAAACCAAGTTGACTCAAAAAGGGGTTATGTTCATCTGAAAAAAGGAATGCGAGGAAAGTTTCCAAGAGCTAAAGAAGATACTGGTTACTGCACCTGTGTTAACACTACCCTCTATCGGAGAAGGATTTGTTATTTTTAGCGATGCATATCGGAAAGGGCTTGGGTACATCCTCATACGAAATGACAAGGTAATTTCTTATGCATCTCGACAGTTGAAGATTCATGAGAAGAATTATTCTACGCATGATATAGAGTTAGCGGCAGTTGTTTTTGCTCTAATGATTTAGAGGCACTATCATTATGGGGTGAAATGTGAGATATACACCGACCACCAAGGTTTAAAGTATATTTTCACACAGAAAGAATTGAACATGATACAAAGGAGATGGTTGGAGCTTATTAAAGACTATGATTGTTCAATTCATTATCACCCTGGAGGAGCAAACAAAGTCGCAGATGCGTTAAGTAGGAAATATCCTATTGTTCTGGCAACAATTAGGATCTTAGGAGACCCCTTGATTAAATATCTAGTAAAACTGGATATGGGAATTATAAGGAAAGGGACATCATCAACCCTATCCCAATTTATTTCTCAAACTTCATTGCTAGAGAAGATCAAGAAGGCTCAAAAAGAAGATCCTTTGCTGCTGGAGAAGTTGGAGGCTATAAAAGATGGTAAGTTCCCTGATTTCAATATTGATCAAGAAGGTGTATTGAAATTTCGTACAAGACTATGTGTTCCATCTATTCCGGAGATAAAGAACGAACTGATCGATGAAGCTCATAGCTCTACTTTCTCTATAAATCCGGGAAGCACTAAGATGTATAGAGACCTTTGTGATCATTATTGGTGGGATAACATGAAGAGGGAGATTTCTGATTACACTACAAGGTGCCTGGTGTTTCAGCAAGTAAAAGCAGAACAACAACTTCCTAAGGGGGTATTACAACCGCTACCAATACCAGTATGGAAGTGGGATAATATCACTATGGACTTTGTAACTGGTCTCCCGAAAACATCCAATGGAAACAATGCGATATTGGTTATTGTGGACCGTCTCACCAAGACAACCCATTTTATCTCTATTCAGGAAGATTTCTCTCTGGATCAGCATGACAAGATATACGTAAGGGAAGTGGTAAGGCTGCATGGGTACCAGTATCCATCGTTTCTAATTGTGATCCAAGATTCACATCAAAATTCTGGAGAAGTCTTCAATATGCTCTGAATACTGAATTGATTTTTTGTACGACCTTTCATCCTCAAACTGATGGCCAATCTGAAAGGACTATTCAGACACTCGAAGACATGTTGTGATTATGCTCAATGGAAAATAAAGGTGGATGGGATCAACACCTCCCATTAGTTGAGTTCTCCTATAGCAACGGCTTCCATTTGAGTATTCAGATGGAACCTTATGAAGCTCTGTATGGAAAGAGATATAGAACTCCTCCTTGTTGGGATGAAACTTGTGAGAGAAAGCTTTTTGGGCCTGATCTTGTGCAAGAGATGACAGAACAGGTTCATGCCATCCAACAACACATAAAGGCTGCTCAGAGTCGGTAGAAGAGCTATGCTGACAATCATCGAAGGGACTTGGAGTTTGGTGTTGGTGAAAAAGTCTTCCTTCGAATTTCTCTATGGAAGAGAGTCATGCAGTTTGGGAAGAAAGGGAAGCTCAGCCCTAGGTTCATTGGCCCCTATGAAATCCTTGATCGCATAGGAGCAGTGGCCTATCGTCTAGAACTTCCACAGAACCTAGATCAAGTTCACAATGTCTTCCATGTATCTCTCTTGAGGATGTACATACACGACCCTTCGCATGTACTGAACCCAGAGGTGGTACAACTGGAACATGTCTTCTCTTATGAGGAGAAGCCGGTGGAGATCTTAGACCGTAGAGACAAGGTTCTACGAAACAAGACTACCCACCTTGTGAATGTGTTGTGGAGGAATCATAAGTATGAAGAAGCGACTTGGGAGCCTGAAGAAACGATGAAGCAAAAGTACCCTCAACTTTTCGACTAGGCCTCAAGTATAAATTTCGGGGACAAAATTTCTTTAGGGGGGAAGAATGTAATGACCCAAACTTTTTAAATAGTATATTAACATACTCTTAACGATTTAATAGGGATGTTAATGGTAAATGCAGAAATAGGAGTTGATTGCTTCATCCAGTAGACTCGAACCTTATGAGGCCAACTTATTAGAGCTTGGGAAAGAGGTGGCATCTATGGGCTTCGGTTTGGACCAAGCCCAAGCCGAACTCCAGCGTGTCAAGCTTGAACGGAAACGCCTACGGGAGAAGTTAATGTTAGTAGAGATTACTACTAGGGCAATGTTATCTGATCCTCCATCAGATTCTCTCACCATAGCACAACTTACACTTAGGTCATATGCTGGTGTTATAAGGGGCTATGTGACGAGACACTAGATTCTTTGTGTAATCCATTGGGATGAATGAATTGATATTTCTTCCTTTAGTGATGTTTGTGAAATTTCAAATGTCCAGATAATTTTAGAATGTATTTTATTTTGAAAAAAGGATATTTTAAAATATTTATGAAAACCCTAAATAACTAATGATGTGTAATGATTTTCAAAAAATGGTCTTCTACAAAAGTGTTCAGTAAGGAATTTGGAGTCTAATAAGATCAACTAAATTTTTGATGAATAGTAAATTATGAATAGTGATTTTATGCTTAGGATTAGTAATTTGACTAAATGGATTAGTAATTTCACTTAAAGAATGTTTTAATATAATTTAGACAGCTAGATTAAGTAATGTGATTCAATAAAATTGGTAAATAACGGTTTTATAAATGATTAATCAAGTATTAGTTTTTTCGGGTGAATATCGTTTTTTAATTAAAAATTTAATTAAAAATAATTAGATAATTATTTTTATAAAAAGGACTTTATTTTTGAACTCAGCGCATCGATATTATGGTATGTTAATTTTTGGGGACTTTTCTGAAAAAATGAATTTTTGATGAATAGTGCTTTTATTTAAAAATTAAATTAAAAATATTCAGAAAATTATTTTTCTAAAATGGAGTTCATAAATGTACTTAGAGCATCGATATTTGGTTAAGGTGAAATTTTGGGATTTTTCTGAGAAAGTTGAATTTTCAGTGAATAGTGAAAATACAGTTTTAGGGTTTCGGTATGTTTAATGACATCATAACTGTTTCATGATGATGTCATGAGATATTTTAATGGTTGGCCGGACAAGGGTGATGAATTATTGTTTTGGGGGACCCATGTGGCCTAACTCCATGGTAAATGCCAAGGGAGAGCACATGGGTTTGAGAAAAGCACTTGTGAGGTGTCCCTTGGCCATTAATGTCTTGTCCCCTAACTTTCCCTATAAATACCCACCCTTTACCGCTTTAGTTTTCACTCCCAACTCTCCCCCAACGAAGTTCTGTTATCCTTACCTCCCAAGGAGTCCTCCCAAGGTTCCCCCAATCCCTCATGGTCCAAACCTTGGAGTTTTAAGAATTACGTTTTAAGTTAAGGGATCCGACCTCTCTCTTTCTTTTCAAGTAATCTCTTTTATGTCAATTATCTTATACTCCGTGTTCTTATGTTGGAGGATGTTCTTATATATTCATATTACTTCCCTTTTTATTTTCATATGATGAGATACCCCCTCTTACTCTCATCATTTCATTTTATGAAAGTTTAAGTGACGTCGTTAGGCGGCCAAAATTTTTTCAACAGATTCATTCACCCTTCTCATTTTTTTCAAGTTCTATTTTCATGTCAAATCTTTCAAGTTCCTTTTTGTTATGTTAGTGTATGATCTCTATATCTATCATACTGATCTTTTATGATCATATAATGAGAGACCCTATTTGATCTTGTCAATTCATTTTTATTGAAGTTTAAGTGACGTCGTTAGGCTGCCGAATTGTTATAAGAGAAACCTTATTTTTTCTCTTCCTTTCATGTTCTTCATTTCATATGGTATATATTTCAAATTTCATTACCATGTTCTCAAATCCTTTATATTCTGTCCCTGTACTGTTTTATGGGTCATTTTTGATAGTTTGACCCATGTCCCATCTCTTGTCAATATTTTCTAAAACCCCGAAACATAGCCGTTATGCTGCCGATTTTCCGTCTCCAAATGTCTCTCTCTTTTTCTAATGTTCTATTATTTTATTAAATGAATACTCAAAGATCATTCTTTTAAAGGGGTATTCACATATATAACAAAATGTTTTATTTTATATTCTGGTATTTACATACATGAAACCCGCTTTCCCTTTCCGTGGGTTTAAAGTGACATAAATATCATGTCATTAAAACAGTTTTTAAAACGTTATGACTATGAAATGAATCCCATTTATATTATGATATATGGGTTGTTTATGAAATGATTGATGATGATATATGTGGCTCACATGATAATAAAAAAATGTCAAGGGTCGCCCAGATAGCGCTCCAATGCATTGGGTAAAGACTTAATCTCTATAGATGACTTTTTAGACAGATACCTTGGTGAATAACATTTGTAATTTTAATGACACCTTGGGGATGGACCTTGGTGAAACTAAATGATTTTCAATATTGAAGGTTGCAGCCACATCTTCATGTTATGAAAAATGTTGTTTTTATTATGATGTATCTCATGATTTTTTCCTCATGCCTTAAAGTTCTTTTCATGTCCTTATTGAAGTATCTCAAGTTCACATGTAAAATGTTTCTCTTGTTTCCCTTACTGGGCCTTCTGCTCACCCTTTCTTTTGATGTATGTCCCCAGGCTATGAGATGCAGTAATGAACCTAGGATGAACTTAAGGAGAAGCCTTTCAAGTGTTTAAGAAAAATGTTTTATGTTCTTTTCATGTATTATGTTCCTTGTTTCCAAAACACTAAACCTTAAAGATCTTCAGTTCCATGTAATGAAATGAATGTTATGTTATAAAAATATAGGATGCTATATGGTCTCCTCAAAATTCCAAACCTAGTGCCTTAAGAGAAGGTTAAGAAGTGGCACGTAAAAAAAGAGGTAATATCCTTTACTGATTCTTTCCTATTTATTTCTTCATCTACTTCTTCTTATTTATTCGTTTAATCATAAATTAATAACATCAGTACCACTCATTTACTGATATGTTATTATAAATATTAAACAACCCAATTTCATCTTCTATCCATCTTACGGAAAACGAAATCATCGCGCATGCGTTCGTTCAGAATACCGTTTCCACGCCATTGTGTAATCTGTTTTTCACCCACCACCTTACTTGGATTAGAATAATTGTGTAAATAATAACTATATGGTTATTATAACATCATTATTATTCTAATATATTATTTCATCCACTCCAATTCCATTAAATACAAATGGGAACGACATCATCGCTCGTGCGTACGTACGGATTACCGTCTCCACGACACGATGAGATTCAATTTCCATGTTAACAATTCAAGAATGATTAGAAAGTATATAAAATAAGTAATCATGAAATATATTACATGATAATGCTTCTAGATTTATGTGTATATATATATATGTATTTTATCTACTTAATTTCTTTCAATTCAATAAGGAAACCAAAACACCATTCATGCGTACGTACGGCCTACCGTCTCTATGAACGGTGTATCTGATTTCATTTATCTATCTATTATATATATACAAAATATATACGATACATACAACATTATTTACAATCTTTAAGTAAGAAAATAATGAAATAAGTAATAATAATATCAAGAACACCAAGTCCATACATGTACGATAAATAAAATGATTTTACCCAAAACGGTGCTTTAACATGGAATTTACAAAAGACAGGGTAATATAAAGTCATAAGTCAACCATATATGACATAATAACAATTAATATGATTCTTTAATAAGTCAATGACATTATTTAAATCATTATATAGGAGGTTCAAATACGTACGAAGCATATCAGACCTATGGTAAGGGATGGAGTTTCAAATCACATTTTTATCTGAGAATGTCTATTCGTAAGTATTTATTGGGGATATATTTATCATCCATGTCCATGTTTTCTAAAAATTGTCTCATGTATGTTTAAAGTCCTTTTTACACATTTTATTTACTTTTACTACATGGTATGTAAGGAATCATTCTTTTCTTTACCATACGAGGTACTTTTTTACTTTTCTGGAAAAGGTATGAGAGGAATGTTTTTTGAACTTATACGGCATGAATGGATTTTTACGGTTTTATAACGCCTTATTTTCCGGAATATGTCTCTACAATATTTATTCACTATTTTAAAAAAATCATTTTCTTTTAAAACTGCTTGTAATTTTCTAAAAAGAAAATTATTTTGAAGAAGAAATGATATTTTCTTCAAGAATTTCATTTCAAGTGTTTTATCAAAACCATATTCCATCTAAGATGAAATTATTTCATATGTGTATGTTTCATGTATAATGTCTCTATGATTTACATGGTTTCACTTTTCTTATAGTGAAATCATATCCATATGTTTTATATGGATTATGTTATGATGTGATGATGTTTATGAAACCCATTTTATTCATTGTGTTATGATGAATGATTTATGATTATGTTGTGGAACACATAAGAATGATTTCATTATGAGATGGGTGGGGCATATATCTACCTCTAATTCATTGGGTAATGATTTATATCTCATGAGATAGAGATGGCTGGAATGGTAATTTTATCCGGTTCTGTGTTACAAGACTGAAATGAGGAGTGAACTTGATTCAGAAAAGGACTTTGTCCACTAAGATGGTCTTGGAAGCAATGCCTTTCCCACTATAGAAATCATATCATGTTCTTAACGTTTCTCCATGATTACATGTTTTATTTCAAATCTATTTTATCATAATTAATGTTCCATTATGATCTATGCCTTACATACTTCCATTTTTTAGGTAATTGCTCAAGATTTCGATGTTTAAACATTATGTTCATGTTTTTATGTTCAACTGTATATGGTTTGTTTTATTTTCTCCATGCATACCTTTATTGAGCATTTGAGCTCAACCTTTATATGTTTTCCCAATAGGATATAAAGAATGGTTTTATTTAAAGAAACAAAAGGGGATGATCTTTATGGGATATGTTGAAGATCTTTCTCCATAATTAGAAGATTGTGTTCTTAGTTTCCAAAGACACTACAATATTACTGTCCTTCGGTGTTTGTTTTTGTTATGTATTAAGTATTCCGCCAATGTAATGTAATGTCCATGTACGTCAAGCTTTGGGTCTATACATACAATTCCATTTTCCTTTGAATAAACCTAATCATCTATCCTTCAAAACACCCTCACATTGACCTATAAGACATATTTTGATTAGAAATCCAACGAAAGGATCCCTTTTGGTCAACTCAAATAAAAACACTCGAAGAAGAGGTTATAATTTCACCACATCATTCAATGTTTTTTATTCATCCACTACCTATTTTATTTTTGTTTCCATACCAAAATAATAAATCTAGTAAATAATAAATACTATGATGTTATTATAAATATGGTAAAACCATATCAATTAATCCATCCATCATATTAATTAGAATTCTCCATAAGTGCATACATACAACATACCATCTCGACGTCATTGTGTAGTATGTTATTTAGAAAATTCATTATTTGTAGGTGTATTATAATGAGCATAACATATGTAAATAAAAAATATAACATGTTATTATTTCTTTATATATGATAATCAATTTAATTACATACGATTCGACAATCAATAGAGTGATATTATCGATCATTCATTCGTATGAATTACCGTCTCCACAAACGTGATTATGTCATTCCCCATCATAACCATTCATGAATTATTTTCATTTTTGATTAAAAATCATTTTTAATGACATAATATAATTTTGGAAATGAATTGAATACATCCAATCCATAAAAAACAAGGCTTACGTAACCAAGAATACAAAGGTAAAACAAATCAGTTAACACCTGAAACAATGATACTACTAAAATATTATTATCAATTCAATATTAGAAGATCATATATGATATAATATTTATATATGTGTTTCTTTTATAATATAAAAAAAATATTTAACTATTAAAAATTATGTTAGCATACCCTCAATCAAGAAAAAGTACAAGGTAATACATAATTCTACAATCTCTTCATTTTCAAATGATGTTGATAAGTATGTATCTACTGGGATCTCTTTAGCATCCACATATCTGTTTCTAAAAAATGTATTTCAAAACTTTTTTAATATTTCCATGACTATGGGTTAAAGTCATTTATACCCTTGTTTTACTTTTTATAATATTATTTTTAAAGGAATCTTCCTGTTTTTTTTCAAACATTGTCCTTCATGTCCTTTTCGACAAATTTAAGTAATGAATGTATTTAAACTATATGGTAGGTGCAACTTTTTTCCACTGTTACGACACATTCAAAGTTTCCCTTACAAGATTATAATATTATTTCCAAAATAACTGATATATTTTATAACAATGGGACTTTTAAATGATTTAAAAATAGAAAGAGATATTTTTCTCAAATAGTTTTTATTTCAACTATGTCAAAATCCTTTTATGTATTTTACACTTGTTTGATTTTGATTTATTATTATAGAATCCTCCATATTATATCGGAATTTTTGTGATATTTTTACTATAGATGTGTTATTTTAATACCATTAATGGTTTATGGATAAATTTGTGACATTTCTAATGCTAGTTTTAATATGAATGTTTATGTAATGTATCAACCTTTTCATATGAGGAATGCATTGGACTTAGTAAGTATCGTGGGGAGACCTCTATATCTCCTCAATTAATCAGTCAGTCTCATGAGAGAAACATGTAACTAGTCATAAGGCAATTAAAAAAACTTATTTTTAGTCTTCGCATTAATCATTGACTATGTGGTTATGATGTCTGGCATTACACATTCCTTCATTATAAAATTGTCCATTAATATTACATGTGATTTTCTGAAAAGATGAATATCTGTGTAAATAAGTAAATGGTATTACTTAATTTATATTTTCCATATTATGATAAGTTTATGTTTAATAGTCTTTTGTTTAATTCTTATACATTTCCTAAAATTTTTATGATTATTTAGGAATGTTTCTGCTTTATTGGTATCCTTACCGAGTAGCTGAGGTCACTTATTTCAATGTTTTATTTTTCCCAGGATGCGAAGAAGTATATTATGTATGACAAGTAGGGATATTCTAAGATAAATTAATGTTATCAATGGGAAAAATGTTGTTGTTTTTCATTTCATAATTTAATTTAAAACCAATTTTTGTATCTAGTACTTCCAATGCTACTAAATTGATCGTTATTTCAGGAGTTGATCCCTTGTGATCATGCCAATGTTATGTATTAATGCACTGACTCTAGGTAATAATGTTTAGGAATTACAAAGATATGATAGGGTCTAAATATGGAAATAAAATTGATATTATATAAGATATATATAATTTTAACCATTATCCATTTAGATTGACTTCATATAATCTAATTTGTATGATAATCGTGGTTAATAATATTTACTACTTTTTTGTGTTCAATTTTTTCCAAAAATTATGCCGAGTTTATTAGATATTATAAATTATTTATATTCCATAAATGGAATCAATATTTAAAAATTAAATTCACAAAAGTGGAAAATTTTAATTTAAAAATAATCATGAATAAATGATGTGAACGATGGTTTTGAAAGTGATTGTGTTCGAATTTTTGAAAACACTTGGCTTCCAAATTCATTATAAAATGATAAATATTAACTAAAATTTATTAAAATATATTTTATTTAACTATATTAAAGTAAAAATCATTTAAAATCTTATTTCTCTATAATTGAAGTTAAATAGAATGATAGTTTTAAATTAAAAATTGGTACTATTTTCAATTCATCATGAAAATAATCTATTTGGAAAAATATCAGAAATAATCTCTATAATTATTTTGATATTATTATTCAAAATTGAAAAATATTTTTCAAAATAGTTTCTCTAAAGCATTGAAAAATAGTTTCAAAATATTTTTAAAAAAAATGAAAGAACATTACTTTTTGGAAATATATATTTTCTAGGTTTAAAATTTTATTAATTATTATGACTTGTCTAGGAAAAAATAACATGAATTAAATATTTTTCATTGAATATATAATATATTAATTTGAATAAAATAAATCCAAAAAAGTTGTTTATATAATTTTATGATATAACACCTATTTGATTGAAAAACAATAGTTTTTTTTAAAATATATCTCCATTATCTTAAAATGGTTTGTTGTTTTAATTTTTAATGAATTATACCCCTTTGAATTCATTGAATATACAAGTTTTAACTATATATTTTTATAATTTGTTAAATCAAATGTATACAATCAATTCCTACATATTTTTTATGATTATCATATTAAATAATAATTTCTTATTAGCGAGTCATTATTTTAATAATTTGGTGTTGCTTACAATGTATGAAAAAATATATGTTGTGTGTTACACTTGATAAAATTATTTTTTTGTATATTTCAATAAAAATTCATTGTTTCCAATAATTAATAATATTGAAATTATAAAATATATTTGAAAAAATATTTCCAAAAAACTCATTTCTTTATAATTATAACCCATAATATATTTTTTATTATTAAAAAGATATATAATTGATCATGATATAATATTTAATAAGATGACCCAAAAAAAAACCAAGCAAATATCTGATCTGATTATCCACAAACCTAAAGGGATTTATCACACTCTGTGGGTAGTAAATATGAAAATGGAAATCTTAAAATAACCATTGGGAACCATTTCTAACAAAAATAGTACAATAAAAAATGTATACTACAAAAACATAATTAGATACATACATTAGAAGAATCCTATTATGTATAAATAGTCTATATATAAATAATAAAAATCAATAAAAAAGTCATCAATTTGTTTTCCATTTCACCAACTATGTTTTATGTGAAACACCCTTTGTCACCTTAACTAAAACCCACAAATAATATTTGAGAACGAACGTGCAAAATATTATCATAAAGGAATCAAACAAAAAATGATACATTAAGGGTTTGAGATAAATCACCCAGTAGGAGTCCACCATAGATTCTATATAGTTACTTCATAATGTAATTCAAATATGATTAATGGGATTTATAACAATGAGAGTATGCGGGTTAGTTTAAAAATAAAATTTTTAACAAAAAATCAATTATTAAACAAAATCTATAAATATTTCAAATTCAACATATAAAAATTAAACATCTTTGTGGACATGTTTAAAAACGTTTCACATGATAATATTAGATATTCATTAAATGATGATAGTATGCACCAAATATCTGATGGTAAATAGGAATAGAAACTATATTTATATGGTTTATAATAAAACTAATATGATACATTATGAATGGAATCTATGGTTCCTTGTAGTGTCAACAAAATATTCCAGGTATCTATATCATAATATAGATGTCATTGGTAGATCATTAACATGAGAGTGATTAAAAAATAATACATAATAAAAAATCATCATTATAATCTTTGAACATAGATATACTATCACGAGGCCACAGGAAATACAGTTATACTCACAACCTCTTCCCTCATCACTGATTCATACACTGACCATTTCATGATCCTTGCAGATCCACTAGAGGATGTGTGGGTCCCAAAATGATTACATATCTATGTTATTAAATCTAATATTCTATGTTTCCATGACTACTATAAATAGGGGACTGAGATTATCAATTTACAAGGATCACATAGGTATTATTAACAATATAAATCATGCGATCATTCCCTCAATATTTTAATGATTTGAAAATTCCCTCAAATAACTTCTATCTCTCATCCTTGAACTCTTTTAAAGTATGTAATTTATATTTCATCAGCAAATAATGGGATGTATAATAATTAAATAAGATACAATATGGGATTGATACATGTCTAAATAATCTTAATGTAAATATCGGGCCATCAAGTATGATAAATTTTAATTCAATCCCATTTAAACAATTCAACATTGAAAAGGGTAACTATACTCACTTTCGTTCATAAATCTTCATAATAATGTCGAATGGGCCTTTAAAATAATATTTTTTATATAAAGAAATTCTAAATCGTACAACATGTATAATATAATATTAAGAGGTTTCCATACATTATAGAACATTGGTTTACAACCTCATTCTATGTGAATAAATCACCAATTTCAAATCCCCCAAGGACACCTATTTTAAAATAATGTAGATAATAATTTATAGAGGGAACCATGTATCTTCAAAAAATAATGCATTTGAAACTATTTAGAGAAACAATACTAATTCAAATCAATTTTTATGTCATGGAATATCAATTTAAGAATAAAATCATAGTTTAAAAACATCATTTTTAAAAAAACAGCTATTAAAATTCCATTGAAAATTTATTAGAAAACTGTATTAATAATAAACAAAATGGTGATATAGATCATGATTATAAAAAATAAACTACAAAATGATTATATTTTTTTTAAAATTCCCTGATTATGATTTCAAAAGGTAATTCATGATAAATTAATATAGAACATGGGTTTCAAGGGGGAACATATATATAAGTAATCAATAGAAACTATATTAAAAAATAATGAAAAATCATAGAAACGCAAACATATAGTTTTAGAGATACAAACACAACGTGTTTGAGATGTGTCACCAATGACGGTGATCACTGAATCATGGAAGAGTGAACATAAAAAATATATACACTACCCTAGATCCACAATTCCATATCAATAATTATATATTCAGAGAAACATAATGAAATAATTTCCTCTAGGAAGATGTAATTAATAATGACTTATAATCTAAGACCATAGAGAATGATACTTAGTAGATGAGGATTATAGCTTCAAAATAATCATTGATCCCTTATTAAATGTGGATAGGTGAAACAAAAATATTTTAGATGGGTGTCAATAACTCATGTATAGAATTATGATTGAGTTAGAATTATTTGGGGATAATTAGTGGGTCTCCAGATTTTAATAAAATCAGAATTTTTCAAAAAATCATATTTAATGGATTCATGGTATATGTCACATAGGTAGTAGTAACTGTGTTCCTAAAAATGTGCCAATATTTGATCCCTTGGAAAATCACCAGTGTTTTGATTCATAGTTATTTTATAATTTCACCAACCATGTGACCCCCCATATATAAAACATTCATTATTACATTATTCATTTAAAAATTGTTCCCCAACGGTGCAACCACACATGGGATACTATAAATGTTACACATTGCTATTCATGGTTTATCAATATTTTGACCGACCATGTGTTCCCCAATACCTCTAAAAATAAAAAAAATATTATAAACAACCTATGATGGATTCATGTCATTGGATATTAAATAAAATGGGTTTAAACACCATAAAACAGTTAATAGGTTGTTACAACTTCTACACCATTGGACATTCTATACATATAAAGATTCTATTCTGAATGATAGATCATAATGACAAAATAGTAACCCCCTAATTATTCTTATGATGCTGATGGCTCATATTCAAAATGTGAGACTCGCCTAAAGGTTAATACCTCATAGACAACTCTATGATCAACACAAAATAATCATCACACATCTCTACAATTGATAAAGACTTGAGAACTAGAATATTTCCTCATACCATTTAATGATTCATCAATATAGGGTAAAATAATAGATGAATTTCTCTTCCATCCAATGCCAAATATCAACCACAAACCACAATGAAACATCTTATATAAATCATCTATAAGAAATATAAATAACATAAAATGATTTTTGGCCTGAGTAATTACTTGATGGTAACATATGATTTTTTAATAGTGAGCCTCACCCTTCGATGATCTCATAAAATTATATGATATCACATCCAATTATGTGGAACATTAAAAATATACATCATCCTTTTACTTGAGTATATTACCATGGTGCATCCCATTAAAAATGGAATGATATCAATCATCTATATTTGTTCACAATAAGACACAACCCTCTTACATGGGAGAACAACTTTTAAAATAAATTTTTCTCTAAACAACATGGAAATAATAAGATAAAATCATGTAAGAAAATATGTAAATAATCTCAAGGACTCATATAATAATATTCAACTCAATCATCACGAGCTTAAAAATCATCAACAAACTAAATTCATTTGAGAAGAAGGATACACGTTTATGTGTGCACACCTAATAAGAATAATGACATAAATATTAATAAATGGAAACCATTAACCCATAATTAATCCAAAAATAGCCCAATATATGGTCTACAATATATCTTCCACAATAATTCCTTAATTGGCCACCAATATCACTAAAAATATGATTTCAATAATATTGAGGTCCATTGAAAATTTACTTTTCACTCTATTGATAGAAATAAAAATATCGAACAATGTCTACCACATCCTGAAAATGATAATGGATAGCTCCACAGTTGCATAAAGAGAATCACACTAAGGCCAATAGAAAGATAAGTACTATATTAATGAATCAACTACTATATAGTAATGTTCTAATGATCATGACTAAAACATCCCTATTAAGTCACCCATCCATCAGAACGTCTTAAGGTTATCAAATTATCCACACCATTTATTGACTCTCAAACCCCAAAAGAAACTCTTAAAATATCCAGTGGATCTGCATTGGAAAAACAGTACATAAATATTATTTTCCCATAAAGGATGCTCTTTTTTCAACCATGAAATATGTAATCTCCCCTTCATGTCAATTCATTATCTCTAATTCAACTGAATAATTATTACATAGCATATATGAATAAGGGATCCTCCCAACAATAAGAATGGTGGATAAGATGTTTTGGTTATTAAAATTTCTAAAATATGTAGCCTTACTGATAATATTCCAAAAAATATCTAGTATTAAACATACCATACATGAGAAATAGAAAACATACTACGCAATGGATATATGATCATGAAAAAACATAATAACTCAAAAAATTCATTATAATTCTTGAATCCTTTTGGATACTAAAACATAATTACGATTAACCCAATAGATTACGAATTAATTATTTCTTATTGAAATGAGGGAATGAAAACTTTTATATACTCTTGAAAAGTTCCATAAAATAATGAGTTTATAGAATTAAACTAATAACCAGCATGAGTTGTGAGATAATTGAACATTCCATCATCATCTTCAGGACAATTTAATACATCATGGGAACCATGATGAAATTTACAATAAAGTGGATGGAAATACATGAATTCATGTATGAGGTTGAAATGTTAAAAGATATATACCTCCACAACTTGATATATATTACGATTAGATTCATCATTAATGGATTTATGTTCCATTAAATTTGAATAACAACACTGAGAACTAGACCGTTGAATTCACAGTAAATATTTCCTAGAAACAATCCATGTGTATACATTCTCATCAACATAAGAAAAAAATCATATCAACATAGACATAACAAAAAAATAAAAACATGATATAAGAAATTTGATATGATTAAAACAATACATAAAACACATTTGAATGTAATCATTGATTTCAAAACGGAAAATATTTTTCCATTTATAAAACATTACAAATATAAAATAAGCAATCCTATTATAAATCCATTAGAATATTTTTTAAATAATTTACGAATCTGGGAAATTCTTCCATGGTTTCAAAAAGATAAATTCCATTTTTTAATTACTAATAACAATTATATATCTCTACCATTTTGACACATATTTCATCATAATATGTTTCTATAACAATTAATTAAAGATTAATTAAAATTCAGTTTTCCAAAAAGAACAATTTATAAATAAAAAATCCGAGTCCTTAAAAATATTTATAAAAGAACCCAATATATATTAATTTTAATCCACTATTTAGATTTAAAAATGTATTTAAAATCCTACAAAATTGATTAATGTTTAATTTTTAATGTCATGAACATGAATCACATTGAACCCATATCCCTCCAAATTACCATAATTCAAGTGATGTCACCTTGAATAAAATATATAAGGATTCATGTTTATAACCTAGTTTGGACTATATATGTCTGGGTAGTATCGTCTGTTAAACCATAAACCAGCCTCAAAACAACTCATGGGTGTATTTCAAGCTTAGTTACTCTGATACCTTAGTGTTTACCAGAGCTTGGATACATGATTCCACATTGGTAATCCTACCATACTAGTTTCCAAACTCATTAGATATTCCAAATATCAAATATATATTCATTAGGAATCTAACTCTCGTTTGACATTTGGAAACCAATAAATCAAAAGAACATTCCATGTCCCCACATTTATGTTAACTAATGTTTCATAATAATGGGTGGTTGATCAATCACCAAATCCCAAAATACATTTTCAGTTCCAATGGGTTCTTAATATCCTATCTACCATGACCAACCACCAAAAAAATATAATCTCTAATGAAAAATAACATTATATTATAGAAATACCAAATTTTATTGAATTTGTAATTAATCAAATAGGAAAACCATTCATATTGATATCCAAACCAATTTTACAGTAACATGAAAAAATTAAGATCTATATTGGATGGAGATGAGGACCAAGGTACTATCAGATAGACATTTCGAATTACTTCTTCCACAAATTATTATAAAAATAAATGTACACTATGGAAAAATCATCATATACATACATAATTATAACAATATTATCTGTAGGGTGATGGTATAAAACAATAAATATATAATTGATTTCAAAAATACATCTATTGTGGCCCATAACCATCCACAATGTCTATTGTCTCTCACCTTTAGTCACCAAAATCCATATCTAAAGTGGACGTCGATGCCAGGAAAACCATTTATAAGATCGTATAGTCTAAAAACACATAATTGTACATCATATGTGTGAGAGAAATATCCAAGTAGGATTAGATAAAATATTCTTTGAAACTATAACATAAGATAATTTATATATTCTAGTAGCGTTGTACACAAAATTGAGTATGTTTCATAGTTTAAAAAATAATTTTAAATATTTCCTAATCAATTATCTAACCAAACATGTAAAAAATTTCTTTCACCATTTAAAAACTAAAAATTTTCTTCAAATTATTTAAAAATAATTTCACAAGGTAAATTCAAATCATCAAGAAAAAATTATAATTTTCAGTTAGTATCAAAATGTTTATAATATTTATAAAAATTTGTTCAAGGTGTATAATAACATTAATATATTATTTCATGAGAGAAAAATCATTTGACCAGTACTTACAATGATGGTTGTCATGTATTGAGGTTGAGTATATAGATTTCATGTGTAAAACATTGGTATGATAGTTTTTACTCCATAGAACAACTAGAATAAATCATCAATACATATCACCACGGTTAATTCTAGAGTCATGGGGTCTCAAAAAAATGAGTTCCATGAAAACTAACTTTATTGACCACATGTCTATAGCCCGAACCATTCATGTTCTATATGGATCCTCTAGACAATATGTGAGTGTGGTAATAAAGTATATATCTTTGAAACACCTTCTAACTAACCAGGATCCGCATAATATTCAAAAGAGATGTGTGAGATAAAAGTGTTATAAGGATCACATAGGGATCTGTATCAATATTAATCATAGACTCATTCCATAAACATTTCTATCATTGGCACATGCCATCAAATAATATCAACATATCACTCCCAAAATACATAAACGTAACGAATCACTTTTTCATTAGCAAAATATTAGATTTATTTGAATAATATAGGTGAAAATAATATAATACTACATGGTAGAATGATCCAAATTTTCCAACCATTCCATTAAGAGTATTCAATTTCAATTCAAAATATTTAATAAATTCAAAATTAAAAAGGGTAGTCATAATAAATATGATTCAAAAATCATCATAATAACGCCAAAAAGGACTTTAAATTAATATTTTTTTTCAAATTTAAGCTTAAACCAATCAAAGAATGTATTATAATTTCATATGTTTCCATTGCTTGTCCAGACATGGGGTAACACCGTGCCTTCATGGGAATAAATAATACATTTCAAATTTCCCAATATACCATACCTAAAAACAACGGGAAAATACTTCGACGAAGTCCATCAGTAATAAAACAAATTCAATCATTTCATAATACATGTAAAGCATATAACAGTTCTAATCATTACATTTGATTTATGGAATTTCTTTTTTTGGATAATAACTACTTACAAGGCACTAAATTTCAAAAAAAAATTTAATTAAATGTATATTGAATATAAATCAAAAAAATGATATTAACTAATTCAAAAATGTTGATATATATCAACATTATATCCATTCAAATAATGAAATGTTAACTTTATTTAAAACAGCGTCAAAGAGGGTTTGATATGGGAATTCATGATCAAATATAATATAAAATGTATAGTAATCAGGAATTTATTTACAATTTATCAATAAAAAACTAATGGAAAAATTAAGGAGAGGCATATAAAACCTTCATTGACAACTAGATATCCAAATAAAATGGATATGATATTTTTTTCAATAGGTATTAACGAATCTAGGAAGATATATATAGAGATATGATATAAAAGGAATCACAATATATATTATACATCAATAATTTTTTATCCAATGGAATAATAGGTCATCCAAACCGCTATGAAGAAATCATAAGATGAAAAAGTGTGATCAAGGAAAAGGATGATAGAGATCGCTAGAATAGGATCATAGCTTCGATTGAAACATTGATATTTTAATAAAATATATTGGTAGAGCCAAAACGAATTTATATGTCTTCTAAGAGCTAATAAATCAAATTATGTTTTATGGGTAGACGTTTGGCATTAATTAAGAGGGTTTTGTGATTTTAAATATTATCACATGATTTTATAAGTTAGTTACCATGGTTATTACTAATAGTGAACCAAACCATACACAAACAACATATCCCCCAATAAATGTTACATGTTTAGGAAGAAATGTAAGTTTATCTGTGTTTCAACCATGCATCTCCCTTCTATCTTGTATTCATGGGTTGTATTGACTTGTGTAAATAATGTTAAAGCCTAGAAGCCATACCCGATTCAGTATAAATTATGAATGGTTTGGAAGCATGGGTTTTGAAAACATGAACCATCCATGTGCATGCCTAAAAACATCAATAAATATAGGAAAAATCAGAGAAAATCCTAGTAAGAGATTAAATCCTTAAAAAAATATAATCAATGGGATAAAAAACCTATAAATAGGTTACATAACTTCACATTATATACTAGTGTATTATTGATATTATATATTATTGAAGATAATTTTTCTACTCCAATCTGTTATCAGTGACTATATATATGGAGTTAAATGTATAGTTAAAGCTACAATGAGGTCGATAGAGATAGATAATGATATTCTTAAATATTCAATTCATATATTTTTTGTAAATATTGGATACTTTTGTATATTGGAATGACTCTTTTGGTATCTGAAATTTTCTCTATCATGAGAATGAGTTTATCTAATACTATAAAATAATTTATATTTTTTATACATTATTTCTTGTATATAATTTGGATGTTGTTCTTTTCACCTAGGATATGTAATGATGGGGTATTTTTTTAATAATATTCCTCTATTGTATTATTGAATGTTGGGATCTTATATTTCTATTTTTATTCAATATATTCTATCATATTTTAATAGTGACCATTATGTATTGATGAATGCTATATTTTGTATATAAATATTTAATTATATTGGATCATTCATGAACATCTCCAGGACGGTGTATTTTTGTTAAAATAAATTTTTCTATCACTGATCGTATAAATATTCCATATTAAATAACAATATCAAATTGTGAGTTAAATAGATAAATAATTAATTCCACAGTGATGGATTTTTAAAGAATAAATTGAATAGAAATATTGGATAGAAAATAATTTTTTCTTTAAAAAATTATTTATAATTGATTTATAAATATTGTTACACAACTGTGAATCATTATTTACATGTTTTTTTCATATGGATTTCGATAAAAAAATGTTTAAAATAAATGTTTTTCGGTTTTTCCTCAGAATTCATATATGTAAAATCATTTTAATTTTTATACTGTATATTTAATTTTTTAATTATAAACATTATAACTCATATGAAATAAAAATACCCTATATGATATCAATATTTCTTAGTAAACTAACATTTCCAAAATCCCACATATCAATTTAGAAAAATATTCAAATATAATATATATGTAAAATATAATGTTTATAGTATATTTTAATATAAATCCTTGAAAAAACCTATCATAGAGGTTAAAACCTAGAAAAACACAAGTTCATTCCCAGATCATTTATGTCTAGTAACTAGTATAATGGAATAAAAATATTTCTCTATAGGAGATTTACATCATATTATATAATTACATGATAATTATCAAACAATGTGGAATCAAAACATTCGTGAAAATAAATAATTCTAAATATATACTAATGTTTATATCAATAGAATATACTAAAAAAGAAATATACCCCATTATAAATACATGTCTTCTATAATTATTATCATATGTAGACGTATCAAAAAAAATATATCTAAAAACCTTATAGTAAGTTCTATGAAAAAACTAGAAAACAACTAGAAATATAAAGTATCCAACTTGTTTATAAAAACTGTACCATTTCTTACATTGCTTAAAATAAGATACACAAGAAGACACAAAATAACCTAAAATATGTTCACACATGGGTTGTGATTATGAAAATTAATATGATAGAACTAAAATCCCCAAACATTTCCGCTCAAAAAATGTGTCTCTATATTTATTTTATAATGTAATAAAAAAATAATGAAAATAAAGATCCACAATTATTCAATACCATATAAATAAAATATATTTTTACTGAAATATGAAATATCACCCAATAAAATAATAATTCATACAAATAACACATAAATGTTATCCTTTAATTCATAGATTAACATAATGATTCACATACCCAAATTATCACATATAGAATCATAT
Organism: Viscum album; assembly: GCA_963277665.1. Lineage (NCBI taxonomy): Eukaryota > Viridiplantae > Streptophyta > Magnoliopsida > Santalales > Viscaceae > Viscum > Viscum album. The sequence goes on from OY728155.1 coordinate 1,375,479,009, forward strand.
AGGCATTAAAATTTAAATTTTAATCACTTGGAATAACATAGGATATCATATTTATAATCTTCACACATGATATGAAATAGATACTAAATTCACTTTTAACACTTTTAATAAGATAGCAATAAAATTACAAATACACACATGGTGGAATTTGTTATTCAAATCACCCACTAGAATTTTGAAAACAATGTACATTATAAAACTATTCTCTTATATTGTAAAATAGTATGGTAATTTCCAATTTATAATGTCTAAAACCAGTTTTAATGAATATATCTATATATTATCTATCACGATCAATTAATTTGTGTTATAGTTACTACTAGGAATACACCAACAAAAAATAATATTGCATAATGTTAAATTGTACTTATCAAGTTGGCATAAAAACTACTGTTATAATAGAAACCCTATTACTTTTGAGATCATTTTTATAAAAGAATTACATGCACTGTTATTGGTTCGTAGTAAAACATCATTTAAATATTAATAATTATTATATCTCCTCAGATATATAAATATTATTTCAATTCAAATTTTTACTTTTTTAATTTCCCTATTTCCCCTCTTTTTTTCAAATGAAATTATTATTAATGTTTCTTGTTTACAGATACCCATGCATCACAAAAATAAATTTCAAATATCCTTATATGAATATTCATTACATATCATGATGATTAATTATATAAATGAATCTGTATATAATCTTTTAAAAAATGGATATATAAAGAACGTTTTTATAATATATTACCATTATGTTTATCATAAATAGCACCCGTCTTAGACATATAATTCAGAAAACCATTTTTCACAACCAAAATAAAGAAAACCAACTAAATGTATTCTTTGCTGCCATGTGAGGGTAAATAACGGATATATCAATGACCACATAAACAGATCATGAGAATAAGGTTATGTGAACATGATAATAAAATTTTAAATCATATTATACTTTACTAATATAAAAACAACGACTCATACCATAAATCATGGAAGATTAAAATATATGTATCATAAATTAATTAAAAAAATGGGAATTGAGAGTACAAAAAATGGTGAAAATAAATGAAAAATTTAATATATATAATCATATAAAATAATTTTAAAACTCATCATGACTTTTTTCTATGTGTATCATAGTGGAATGAATATAAAACACAAACCATCTTAGTCATTAATGTTCCAATTTATGAATATCATTGTTGATAGAGTCCCATACTGAACTAGTTTCAATCTATATTCAATAATTTTTTACCTCATGAGATATCAATCATTTAAAAATGCATGTCAGGTTCTATACTTCAATGATTACTCATCCTTGGTTATTACATGACTATTATACTTGGTTATAAATTAACCAACCTCATATTTTATAACAAAACAAATATACTCGAATATATCCATTAAAAAAATATTAAATATATATACATATATATGTCTTCAATAAGATCATAAATAAATCATTATACCATTAGATCAGAAATTATTAAAAGAAAATAGATTTTATTAACATTTCATTAACTCATCCCAACATTTCCCAATGAATATAAATTGGTTTCATAAAAATATCATTAAAAAAGGATTAACAATCTATATGAATTATACTAATAGAATCAATGTATCATATATGATGAAAATTATAATTATCATCAAATGATACTATCATATATTAACAGTATATTCAAATAACAAAAAAATATTTCTTTCAGAAAATATATATTTTTAAAATAAATAAAAATTAAAAAATCTCTGAAAATTAATTTTGACAAATTTTCATGGAAAATAATTTGGTAAATTATAATTTATTACTAACAAAATTTTTTATCCATGAATAATGAAATTTATATTCATTATTTATAAGAAAAAATAATTAAATCTCTTTATATTTTTGAGTAAAAGGTAAAAAATTACCTCACTAAATAAATGAAATGATTTTTTCATATAATACCTTTTTTCAAATATCACCATGGGTTATAATTAATTTAAAAATTTATAGTGGAATACTAAAAAAAATAGTTAATAACTCTCTCGAGTATAGTGATATGGATTAAAATATATATTTTATGAGAGTGATATATAAATTCTATTTTCCTTGAAAACATATTTTCTATCTCTTGAGTACCCATGTCCAGAATTTTAATAGGGAAGGATTTTTTTATATACATAACTAGGGCAGAATAAAATTAATGACTTCCTTGTAAATAATTTTATAATAATTCATTATTGGTTATTTTTCAATAATCAATACAAATAAATGTTGCTATTATAATATAAAACCCTTTACTACATTGGTATTGTCATGACCTATCCCCCGGGGCCTGTGTCGTGACTACCCCAAGCCCATCTTCCATATGTCAGGGGCTGGTGACTAGAACCGAAAGCATAATTCCCTAAATCTGGGAAGGAATTTCCTTTATAAACATTAAACGGACACAACAGAGCAAACAGATGGATTCAAACACTAGTAAACTATATAAAAAAATAATGGGGAAGAGTAGAGGGGTTGGACATACAAGCCCAAATATAAAGTACAAGGAACTGGAAATAAAAGTACAACTAAGGAAAGGAAAAATAGATGTTGGGTTGTCCTCTATAATTACTACCAGAAGGGTTGGTAAAGATAAACTCCTCATTAATCTGGGTACTTCAGTCTCCTCTATGTACCTACTCATCGTATGGTCCACCTCCAGTTACTTTCGAGTCCAGGTACTCTCAGCCTTAGTCAGCGCTTTATTTCGTCTACAACCAACACAACGAGGTGCGGGAATAGCCCGTGCAGAGGTGATTATAATGATACTCAGTAGGGACCCTGATACCCTCAATGTCACAAAAAAACCAACATGGATAATCAAAAAAGTAATGATACAATCACAAAGTATCATCCAACCTTACTTAGTTTTATACCCATACGTGTACCGAAGTAATCATTACCATTTGTCTCCAACTCTTGAGCCCAAGCACAACACATTCCATGAAGGAAGAAAGGTAAATCTATGATAACAACATGGAGTCAAGGCTCTTCCTAAACAGGTATATAACTTATGTAGAGGGATAGAGATGATTAGATGTAGCCACTAAATCATCTACTCTTTCGAACTCACATAGGATCCTGGACCAGAAATCTGATCTGTCGAAACCACGTTGGATCCTTGCATAGTAGTCATAGATTTCGAACCCACGTAGGATCCTAGAACAGTAGTCAAATTTGTCGTACCAACGTAGCTTCCTGGAATAGTAGTCAGAGCCGTCGAACCCACGTAGGATCCTGGAAGAGTAGCATGAGCTGTTGAACCCACGTAGGATCTTGGAACAATAATCAGAGCTGTCAGACCCACATACGATCCATGAATAGTAGTCAGAGTTGTCAATCCCATGTAGGATCCTAGAACATTATTCAGTCCTCATAGGATCCCATTATCACAATGTATCCAGCCGTAGAGTTCCCCACAAAAAGAATGTTTGATTCTGGGAGGGTATACTCCTCATGCCTAGTGTCGATACATCAACATCCATGAATTCTCAAGAATATGTATTTCAATGGTCCGCCACGTCTTAGAGGTCTCAACGAAACATGTCGTGCGTCAATCAGAATCCCGGTAGGATTCATGTATGATCCAACCTGACCGTATCAAACTATACCCCCAACATTAGTGGGGTATACTCAAAAAAACAACCAGACTCCAAGATTACCAGCACCGCTAAAGGTTCATAAAACGGACATCCAATGCCAAATATATTGCTAGAATAAAGTAAAGGGATGGTTGTAGAATGAGGGAATGGACTGGCCACATGTCGATGTAAAGGCTGTTCAGCCCGGATGCTCGGTGAGGGACATGCGAGGCCAGATCGGCCAGACGCGCGTGGGGAACGACTCAGCTGCTTGGTACAGAAGGCCAGACTAGTTCAGTCAGTGCCGCTAGGGGCACGACTCGAACGGCTCGACCGAGATGGTCGAGGGTAGTTCGGCCCGGATGGCTGAGGTCAGTGTGGCCAGAGGTGGAGCAGTGTGGGTGGATTGCGCGAAGGCTGAAGACCGTTGTTGCTCTGGCCGACGGGGCTGGTGTAGGTCAGCCTCGGCGCTGCGAGGGGGCCGTCGGCTAGAGCGTTTCAACTGGGGGACCGCGTGAGGGGCTGCGGGCCGGCGTGGTTCGAGTCGGTGGGACCAGTGCATTTCGACAGTGATCTGGTAGGCGTGAACGTGGCGAGGCACGCCGGCACAGCCGGGAGACACAGGCAGCAGGGAGGGCACCACAGTTCGGCCCAGGGCGGCAGAGCCGGTTCGGCCGGTAGATAGGTTGGACCAGACTAGTTCAGTCGGTGGATGGCATAGCTGGTGGGTGGCTCGGGTTGCAGAGGCCGCGAGGAGCGTGACCATTGCCAATGTGACATTCATCGTCTCGTCACCTCATCAACATTCCAAAGAACATCACAAATAAGAATGGAGGAGGGGTCGGCCCATTTTGGTGTGACTCACACCCTATTTATTTTTGGTGGTAGCAAGAAGATCAAATCATTCACCAATTTCAATTAATAAACAAGAAAAGAAGTTAAATGAAGAAAAGTCTACCCACACCCCATATCTTCCGACAAAAACAATTTCCAACCCGTAAGGAATATTATAAAAAATAATTATCTTTCTTCAATGGGAAGAATTAATGAAATAAAAAGATATTCAAATAAAACCCTACATGTCCGTTGTCCGTTGACGGGGTCGCGGGGAAGAAGACAAAGTTGTCATCGTTCGTCGCATCCATTGCACAATTGCAAACCCAAGCTCGTGTGTTGGCTCGTTGATTAAAATTAGGAGGGAAATTCAGTCATCGAATATGTCCCAGGTCGGTACGAGTCTGAGGATGAAGGTCGAAGAGGATCATTCTTGTTAGTTGATGTCATCCCTCATCTGCATTCTTCATCGGGAGCGTTCATCATTGGGAGCTTTCTCCCAAGCTCTATCTCTTCTCCCAAATTCCACTAAAAAGAAAAGGGGGTCCAAAATAATAGATGAGACCATATATTATTTTGTTGGTGAGAATTAAAAAATCCAAATTAGTTATGGTGGGTGGCATAATTAATCAAGAGAAGGGTTGAAACATTTAATTGGTGTGTTGGCACAATAAATTGGTTAGAAGAGGTCAAAAGACTCTCCCACATTTATAGGGAGTTGAGTGGTTTCCCTCATTAAATTGGGGGGTTTAATACCAGGTGGTCCCCATACTGTAACCTATCATGGGTGGTTAGGTTGTAATGGTCCCCACCATTCTATCCTCTCATGGGAAGTTATGGTGTGGTGGTCCCCACCATCAACATCCACTTAGTTGGGTATAATAAAATAAAACATGCGTCATTTTATTTTATTATTTCCATGAATACCCAAAAAACCCTCTTCCATCCTCGAACAACTGTCGTCAAGGTGAAAGCATTCATAAGAAAATACTAGTGATGCGAGTTAAATGGTTCCCTCAGATTTCAATTCTGATCACCTGTTCAATAGTTACAAAACACCGCTTGCGCGTTCACTAAACGTACCCGAAATAATGTTCGGGAAATTTTTATCAGTCACCCTTGACCCATATCAGTCATGGATAGGATATTACTAGGTGAAACACACCCCATATAACCCAATGGTACTCTTGTATTTTCAATTCAAGTTAACGTTTAGAAGTTATAAATATTACAATAAAATAATTGTCACTTAATTAATGTATTTACAGCCAAAAACTAACTTTTTCTGGTGGCCCGCGCCGGCCAAAGTTTGTGTCTTCTTAAGGAAAGCATACTCTCAATAGTTCATCGATGGTCTCATATATTTTATCTGAGTTATAGTATGTGAGTTATAATCGTTTGAAAAAAAATAATGTATTTAATTTTTTTATTTACTATTATCCCATTTTTTCATTTTCTCACAGGAGGCCCGCACCGACTAATCTGAAGTTGCAGATAGTGTAAAACTACCATTATGAGAGCAACGGTGCCCTTGGATTTCTATTCCAAGTTACCATTTAACAGTTATACCACTTTTTTAGGAAAATTGCTTACGAGCGTTACCATAAGCTCAACCAAACATCGATGGATCATTCCGGGCAATCAGGGCCTCAGAATCGTGCACTGTCAGATTTCACAAACATATCAATTTACCATATATTTACGAAAAATTACATGGAAATTATGGGTCTTTACATTATCCCCACCTCAGCGTTCTACATCCCCATAATCCAAAACTCAAAAAAAAGAAACATGTGGCAGTACTCTGCACACATCTGAGCCAACAACTCCCATGTGCTTTTCTAGATGTTCCCATGAGGCCAACGAACGTGCACCATAGGTATCGACCATCCAAAAAAGACACACTCCAGTAGATCCTCAATCTATACTGAAACCTCCATAAAAGTCTCCCCATCTCCGATGTCCAACTCTCCGTGGTATATTACGTGAGAAGGGTCGTGCATGTATCTCCTCAGCTGGGATACGTGGAAGACGTTGTGTACCAAATGCAATTGAAGTCGAATCACTAAGAGTTATGCAACCTCACCAACTATACTAAGTACCTGAATAAGTCTGATGAAACTCAGAGATAACTTGACACCTCGGCCTAATCTCCGTAATCGGATTCGAGGTGAGACCCATAAAAATACGTGATCACTATCCTCTAACTCCATAGGACTCCATCTCAGGTCCACGTATGACTTATATCTGCTCTGTACAATCTTCATCTGCACCTTGATGATCTACGCTTCGATATGGAAGCTTGTACAATCTCTGGTCCCACTAGTGCTTACTCCCCTAGGTCAGTCCAACACAATGGTGATCTGAAGGACGCACATATAATGCTTAGAAAGGTTCCATCCCAATGGTGAAGTGATAATTGTAGTTATATGAAAACTCCACCGAAGGTAAGTGATCCTCCCAGATGCGGCCGATGTGAAAGAAAGTTGCACACAACATGTCCTTGAGGATCTAAATGGTCCGTTGAGTCTGACCATCAGTCTGAGGATGGAAGGCATTGCCCAAACGAAGATGCCTCTAGAAAGAATTCTGAAACCCTTTTCATAGCTAGGATGTAAATCCCGCATCATGATTAGAGACAATCGTCTATGGTACTCCATGAAACCACAAAATCTCATGTACATATAGGCATCCCAAGCACTCTACCGAATACTTCTATTTGAATGGTAGGAAGTGGGCCCACATGGTGAGTAGGTCGATGATCACTGAAATCGTGTCATGACCCCTGGATGTACATGGAAGTTCTATCATGAAGTCCATGGATATCCCATCCCACTTCCACCATGGGAATTCTAAAGGATGAACCAATCCTGTGGTTACATGATGCCCTGTCTCCACTTGCTAACAAGTGAGTCACTGAGAGACAAACTCTACAATTGCTCTATTCATTCCTAGTCACCAGTGTTGTCGTCAAATATCATGGTACATCTTAACCACTAATGGATGTACCAGTAGAGGGTATATTTGTAACTCTCTCAACACATCATCCTTATGTGACACTAGTACCTTGGTACATCCCATGAAGAAAACGAGGTGCTCCCCACATTCAGAAAATCCATCAGGTGTCAGTCCTTTGGATGTCTGAGAATGTTGTGTATCACAATCAACATCACCATGTTGCGGACCCCGTACTCTCTAAAGGTGCGGGGGAGTTACTGGAAGAGACTAAATAAAATATTCTCCTTCCCGATCCACATAGAAAATCTGCAAAGTAGCTAGCTGCTCTGTCTCCTCACTTAGTAGATGCAGGCCAGACCTCCTGTTGAGTGTGATTGCTTCCATGTTCCACTTCCAATATGTATATACTGTCTCAAATTCAACATTAGCTTCCATGGGGGTGAGTTTGGAAAACTCAAAAGTGAATGGATGCACCCACTTATGCATGAGTTTATCATGTGCTTCCTGGGTTTTCTTTTTCATTGTCCAAGAAAAACCACATACCAACATTGTAGAAAAACCACAACATTGATGCCTAATATAGTCAATCTGAGTGTTAACTGTGGATGTCAAGTCCAAACCCAAACAATCTTTTTAAGGACTATATGCTACAAATAAGAGATTCGAACCAAAAATCTCACCTCATGGTTCAGATAGCTTTGTCAGTGTGTGTGTGATTATCGAGTCTCCTCCCAAAGGTAGCTCCAGACGTGAGGGTCAATTCAATGGTTGAACTAGGAACTCTAGGTCATGGAGAAGATTTGTGTAAGGAAGGAATAATTGGTAACTATGTATATTGTTACGACAGGTAGTAGTTGACACATATCGTATCTCGAATCATTTTTAATACCCTAGGGTTGCACTCCTTGGCCGCAATTTGCTACTTTAATTCCCCTGTCCTCCAGCTCCCAGAGCCTAGCGGGGACAAAAAGGGGGTGTTTGTAACATGTCGAAATGTACACCACATCATTCTGCTCCCCTAGATCCGTTTAAACTTCTACAGCCCTGTAGATTCTTCTTTCCCTAACACTTCTTCTTCCCTAAAATTTTTACTCACCCAAGTCTCTAAGACGGGCGCCAGTTTCCTGCTTTCCCCACTTCTAATATTCCCTGGATGCATCTGCTCTGCCAAGGAATATTCAACCACAAAGGATGTATATAGAACCCTAAAATAAATAGTAATGGAATGATGAATAGTGAAAGCTCAGATGTCCATAAAGACACCTCTCTCAATGGTCTGAGATCGGAAGCACTGATCATATTGTATTCATCGTGTACTAGGAATGATCAGTATGCCTCGATGATTACTCAACTAGCGACATGTCATCCTGCAGAAGTTATATAAGATCTTGGAAACACTCAGCTACCTCTTCAATCCAGTCCACAATTGCCTGTGATTCGAGATCTCCTTGGAACATGAGGGGTATCTAATTATGAAACATGTGTAAGGCACTAAACCTACATGTGTCCTCTACCCGTACCGCCAGTTTTCACTGTTGACCAATGGTTAGTGATATTTCTGGCACACTACCCGATGGTAATATCTCGGGTAACGTTCCATATACCAAAGCTTCATCAATAATAAATCCATCCTCATAGTCACTCATTGCAAAAGACTATCATCTTAAATCACCGTCTCCTCAACTAGTGTCTCAACTAGACGAGAAACTCTAAATATAACCTCCAGTATGTGCTCAGCTGCGTGGGAATATATCTCACCTCGAAACCCGAGAGGCCTATGATTCCGTAACTCGTGAAACATGATCTGTCGGCGTGCACCATCCACCAATGTAGCTAGTAGTATCTGCTACCTAATAGGTGGTGGTGCTGATGGTAAACCACTCGAAGGTGTCAACATAGTAAGAGGGCTCTACAACGGATCCTTGTTGCTCGGTGGGCTATCTGTGCATACAACAGTTAGAACTCTAGCCAACTTCCTGTGTAGAGGCATCCTGAATAGAAAAAGGTTCACTTCAGTTAAATGGTTATACCTATTGAGCTGACCTGGTGAGCTGACTTAAGAAATCACAATGAAAATCCACACGCAATCAGTGTTTTCATGTAGTGTGTTGGAAATCAGAAGTTAGGGTCCTGGTGTATGGATAGGTTGCCCGCCGCACCAACATTGGACTCTCTGAACTGAGAACCGTACTCACTACACTTAAAACTATTACATAAAAAAATCAGAGTCATCAGTTATGCGGTAGAATCAAATCCTCTAATACCAATTGTCAGGACCAGTCCTCCGGGGCATGTGTTGTGATTACCCCACGCCCGCCTTCCATAGGTCAGGGGATGGTGACTAGCACAAAATGCGTGATTCCCTAAACCATTGAAGGCATTGAATTTTTATCTTCTAAACACTTACAACAGAGCACACAGCTAGATAAAAAAACTAGTTAAATGTATAACAAAAGAGTGCTGAAAAGTATAGGGGCCGGAAATACAAGCCCAACTGTAAAGTACATGAAACTAGAAATATAAGTACAACTGATTAAAGGAAAAAAAGTTGCAGGTTCGTCCCTCAGAAATCCAACCTAAAGGGTAGGTACATGTAGCCTCCTCAGTACTCCATGTCTTTCAGTATCCTCCGTGTACTGACTCATCGTATGGTCAACCTCCATGTACTGTCTAGTCCTGGTACTCTCAACTTTAGTCAGGGTTGTCTATCATCTGCAACCAACACAATGAGGTGATAGAATATCCCATTAAGGGAGGAGTATAATGATACTCGGTAGGGGCCCCAACACTTTCAAGGTATCATGAAAACCAACAAGGATAAACCACAAAGTAAGGATACAATCACAAACTATCATCCAATACTACTTATGTATATGCCCATTCATATACTTAAGTAATCAAATACAATCTAGCTCTAACAATTGATCCCACAAAAAATGTTCCACGAAGGAAGAAATATAACTCGTTGATAACAACACGGAGTCAAGGCTCATCTCACATAGGTATAAAACATATGTAGAGTGATAGAGATGATTAGATGTATCCACTGAATCATCTACTCTATTGAATCCACATAGGATCCTAGACCATAAATCAAAGATGTAAAACCCATGTAGGATCCTGGAATAGTAGTCTAAGCTATCGAACCAATGTAGGACCCTGGAAGAGTAGTCAAATTTTTTCACCCATGTCTGATCCTAGAACAGTATTCAGACCTGTCGAACCCACGTAGGATCCTGGAACAGTAGTTAGTGCAGTCATACCCACATATGATCTTCAAATAGTAGTCAGAGAACTCTAGCCCTTGTACGATCCTTGAATAGTTATCTGAGCTGTCAAAAACAAGTAGGATCATAGAATTGTATTCAATCCTCGTAGGATCCCCTTATCACAATGCTTCCAGCCATAGGGTTCCTCGCACAAAACAAACATGATTCTGGGAGGGTCTGCTCCTATAGTTTATTGTTGATACATCAACTACCACTAATTCGAAAGAAGAATTATCTCAATGGTATGCCATGTTATATAGGTCTAAACTCAATAGACAACGTGTCAGTAAGACACCCGTTCTATGAGTTATTATCATTTTAGTCCTGGGGGCTTGGTTGGATTCATGAATTATCCAACCTGACTGAATCTCAACTGTACCCCAAACTCCAATAGGTTATACTCAACGGTGTCGCTACACTCCATGATTACCAGTGTCATAGAATATTCATCAAACCGATGTCCTTTGAGAAATATATATCCAAAAGAATGTAAAGGGGAAGTAGTACGACCACGTTTGGCCTGACCTGACCCATTGGGTTTGGCCCGCCCACTGGGCCCGGCCAAGAAGACCGTGAGGGCTGCGAGTAGCGTGAGGGTGTGGACCGACCACTGGTCAATGCAACGGTGGTTCGTCCTGGAGGCACCGATAGGTGCATGAGAGGCTGGCTCGGCCAGATGCGCATGGGGAAGGACTCGACGGCTCGACCCGGGTGGTTGGGGCCAGTTCGGCCAGTGCCGCGAGGGGAGCAACTCAGACGGCGTGACCCAGATGGTTGAGGCCGATTCAACTAGCAGTGGCATTGGGAGTACAAGGAACACTGAGTTCCCGATGGCCAGAGATCGGTGTGGCTCGGGCTGACAGGGCCGACATGGTGTGGTCGGGGCACCGCGAGGGTGTCTCGGGCCAGTGGGGTTTGGTCGTGGCACTGCGTGGGGGGGGGGTACGAGTCGGTGCGGGTTAGGCCGGCAAGATCGATGTCGTTCGGCTGGGAGCCGAGAGGCCCAACCGTGGCGAGGTTGGCCGGGAGACGCGAGCGGCCGGGAGGGCTCTATGTTACGACCCGGGGTAGCAAAGCCGATTTGGCCGATGGATAGCATGACCGGCGGGCAGCGTGGGTCAATGAGGCCATGGGTAGGGTGACTTTTGTCGACTTTGAATTCGTCGTCTCATCGCCATACCGAAGTACATCACAAAAAAAATGGCAGAGGGGTTGGGCCATGTTGGTTTTACCCGAACCCTCCACATTTAAGGTGGTAGAAAGTAGATCATTTAGTTCTTGAATTTCAAAGAATTAACAAAAAAAGAAGTTAGAAGATGAAAATTCTATCAACACCCCACATCATCACGCAAAAATAATTCCCAACCCGTAAGAAAAATCATCCACAATAATTCTTTTCCTTAGAAGGGAATAATTAATAGAATAATATCATTTTCAAATAAAACCCCTACTATTTAATTGTCTGTTTTATGGAGTCACGAGGAAGAAGAAGAAGTTGTCATCGTTCACCGCGTCTACCGCACACTTCCATACCTGAGCTCATGCATCAGCTCATTGAAACGATGAGGAGGGAAGGTCAGTTTTTGAATACGTCCCATGTTAGTAGGAGTCTAAGGATGAAGTTTGAAGGATATCATTTTTTGTAGTTAAAGGTGTCCCTCATCGGCATTCTTCATCGAGAGCGTTCTTTATTGAGTGATTTTTCCCACGCTATCTCTCTTCTCCCAAATTCCACCATTATGAAATGAGGTGCCAAAATAGTAGATTAGACAATCTATTATTTTTTTGGAGAGAATTCTAAAAACCAAATTAATTATAATGGGTGGAATAATTAATCAAGAGAAGGGTTGACACATTTAATTGGTACGTTGGAAGAATTAATTAGGTAGAGGAGGTCAAGAGAATCTTCCTCATTTAGGAGGGAGTTGACAGGTTTAACTCATTTAATTGGGTGGGGGGGGTTAGTCCAAGGCGGTTCCCACACTGTAATGTCTCATGGGAGTTTATGTTTGGGTGGGCCCCTCCACCATAACCTATCATGGGAGGTTAAGGTGTGGTGGTCAGCACCTCCAAATTCCACTTGAGTGGATATAATAAAATAAAACATGCGTCATTTTATTTTATTATTTCCACAAAAAATCCAAAAACCATCTTCCACCCTCAACCAACTACCGTTGAGGTGAAAGTCATAAAAATTAAATACTGGCACTGCAAGTTCAATAGTTCCCCAAGATTTTAATTCTGAGCACCAGTTAAAAAGTTACAAAATACTGCTTGTGTGTTCACTGAACGTACCCAAAAAAAGTACGGGAAATTATTATCTGTCACCCTAGACCCACGTTGGTGGAGGTTAGGCTATGCCTAGGTGAAACACACCCAAATGAACCCATAGGTACTCTAGGATTAACAATTCGATTTACCATTTAGATGCAATGAATTTTACAATAAAATAATTGTCACTTAATTATTTTATTTTTGGCCAAAAACATAAATTCTATGGTGGCCCGTGCCGGACAATGTTATTGTCTTCATAAAGAAATAATACCCTTATGAGTTCAACAATTCTCTCAATTTTATAATCTAAGTTACCATTTTTGACTTATAAGCATTTGAAAAATAATATAATTTATTTAATTATTTCATTTATGATTATTCCATTTTCTGGTTTTCTCACAGGAGGCCCGCACCGACAAATCATAAGTTTCCCCTAGGGTAAACACGCCATTTTGAGTGCAATAGGGCCCTTAGATTTCTGATCTGAGTTACCGTTTAAGAGTTATTATACTATTCAAAGAAAAATATTTACATGTGTTAACATAAGCTCAACTAAACTTCGAGGAATAATTTCGGGAACTCTGGGCATCAGAATCGCGCACTGTCAGATTTCACAGAATGATAATGTTCTTATATATTTTTAAAAAATTACATGGAAATACAGGGTATTTACAGGTATCATTGGAATCATAATACCTATAAAAAATCGACCCATAGCTGGATATGTAATTCCATATAAAATTTAAAATATTCAAGAAAAATAAAAAGCATAGTAATTATATACACCAAATTCAAGAAATAGTGTTGTGTATATGGCATGGGTATCATAGAAATAAGAGTGATATAGAAATCACTTAGCTGAGGTCCAAAAAACATAATAATCATTGAAACCACCTGTATAATAAATATAGATTTATTATATATATAATTATAAGAACAATAAAATATATATATAAAAACATATATGATTTACATATATCATTTTTTCATATTTTTTCATGTATTTATTTATTTATAAAATCGGGTGATATATGTTTCATTTTTCAAATATATTGTATTCAATTGTTTTTATCCTTGAAAACTGACTGGGGTTCTATAATATCCAGATTGATAATAATTATATAAATAATCTAAATAATTCTTATATACATTTTTTAGTTATTCATAAAATTATGGATAAAATAATCATTTTGACCCCTTCATGGTGACATTATGCTTTACTTACGAATGAACACAATTTTAACTTTTTGGATGGATGGAATGAAATAATGGACAATTATAACAAACCACTAGATAATTAATATATATATATATATAATTTATAAATTAAATAAATAAGCATTACCATCATAGTGAAATTTAAATGAAAAATTAGTCACAATGATTGATTGAGCTGGTTATCCATACGTGTGCATTAATGACATTATCAGCTTCCAATGGTTTCAAATGTAAGAAGGTATATATGATATAATCATAAAAACCATATTTATGATATAAATATAAATTATAAACCTTACAATAATAATAAAAACAACTAATTAATGATGGTAATTGAATATGAATATCCTTATTACATGGAGACAATATGTTGTAAATATGACCAATAGATACATTCACATCCCATTTATGGTAACCTAGTAAATAAAGGTTCTATAATAATTATAATAAAATTTCAAAATAATTTGGACAATAAATTATTTATTCTCTTAAAAATATATAATACATGAAGGATGTAAAATAATAATTCATATTAATGTTAGTTATTAAAGTGGTTAAGTCTTCTTTGAAACTATTACTTTTGATCTCCTCAAAATAGATATACGGTTTGTCTTCAAGAATGACTATATAATATATATTGTGGAAATGAATTTTATAATTGAACATGGTAGACATTGGTTGAGCTAATAGACTAAATGTGGTTTTAATAAAATAATGGAGGGTTTACCATTAATAATTGACAGCCAATAAGGGACACTCCAAGTAATTCTGAAAATATGAAAACATATTAATGTTATTATAATGAATAATGCATCAAAATAGGTTATATATGATAGTTGGGTGATATTTTAGAAGAAATAATTCCCCCTTCACCATTTTTAAAATTTTAATATTATCAAATAATTTAGTGTGGTTTTATTTTTATAAAATATCTTTAATGTAATTTTTTGCACTATTTAGTTATATTCTCATTAAATTCATATTAACAATGTCTAAGATCAAATATAACCCCATTAAATAAAAATTACCTATTATATTCACATAAAAAATATAGGGCTCTAATTAAATCATTTTCAGAAATACTATTAAGGTTATTATAAAAATTCATTATATTCCTTTTAAATTCGAGAAATATGGCATCAATGTTTTATAAGAATTTAAGGAAAATAAATATTTATTAAAAATTATAAATAACATTAAATCATGAAAATAATTTCATTATTATAAAAAATGAAACTTTTGATCATTAATAACCTGGTTTTTTTCAAAGTTGACACATATGTTTTTTAAAAAAAATAATAGAGTGACATTTTACAATATTCATTTATATAAATATAATATAGTTCATTCCCATTTAATTATTTATATTAAATATATATTTGTTATATAAATGTACCATGGCTCCAATTACCATCATAAAATGTCAATTATGCTGAATAATTTGGGATGTATCACGTAGTTTAATTTATGATTAAAAGGATTTAGTCTTTACTGAGTTAAACATTTCATACAAGGTTACTATTCATATTGACTAAAAATAAATGGAACATGTTTACCAAATTGGAACCTCATGATTAAAAATATAGAATCTATATTATAAAATTAAATACCAATTTGAGGAAAAAATTAATATTAAAATAAGAACACAGTGAGATATATCAATTTAATATATAGAAAAATTCCTTTTTAAGAATTAAAATGGTTTTTTATTATTCTATAACAAAATAAAATATTAGATAAATGTTAAATACTTAGAATAATTTTATAGTATTTAAATTTCATAAAATTAATTCAAAAATATTGATTTACTTAATTTGTTTAGATAAAAAAATTTCCCAAAAAATTTGAGTTTTGGAAAAATATCTTTTTTTAATTGAAAATGATTTTATTTTTTATTATGATAAATTATTAACAAATGAATTTATTTGAAAAATTTATAAAATTTGAATTTTATTATTATATATTTTAATATTCAAAATTTTCAATCCAATTTCTAGTTGACTCTTATAACATAATAATATTTTAACTGTATTTTCGGATAGAATTAATGTCGTTGTTGATTGTAATGAATGATATCTTATAAACTTATATTCACATAAATTTTTTCCCCTAAAATAATAGGGTAATATATCACACCACCCCTAAAAAGAATTTTTCCTAGGAAATGTTTCCCTCTAATAAGAAAATTGACGGTATATTTGTTTTATTAAATCCTTAGATTCACATGTAGATTATTCGAATTTTCAAATTCTAAAAATAACATTTTACATGGTGAGTTGTCTTATTCAATAAAACATAATCCTATTGATAAAATACTTATATATGATTTTATTGTTATCAAACATTATGTTTTAAGGGTATATCTTAAGATTTTAGAATATCGGATGAATCAAGTATGTACCTCGTTAGAATATATAGATGGAACACATTCTAAAATTAAGAGATGTTCAATAGAACCCCCATTCAATAATCAATGATTCCATAAACGATCAACAATATTTAAAGTGGAAGCAGACTTTGGGATCATATTTAATTTTTGATTGAACCACATAATAGTCTTCAATGAATAAACTCATAGTAAAATCACCCCCACCATATTTATATTCCAAGCCACCCTGACTATATTCTCAAAATATATTTAATTATACGGAGATACTTTGGTGTGATTCTAAATTGATCTAAATTTAATTGTTATTTAATCAACTATATCAGGTCTCAATAGCATCATTTACCAAACCCCATTCTATAATATTATAGTTATAAACTTATTTCAATACAATTAATTATAATGACTCACCTTAATTCACCCATGAAATATATTATTTGGAGAAATATCAACTGGATGAATGTGTTGATCATAACAATCCATTTTGTCAATAAAATATTCTATCAAAATATCATATATAATTGTAATTCTATTACATAGACTATCCATATTTTATATCATGTTATTTTTTACATAATCTAAACTATGTATTAATAACATTTTTATTACATTTTTAGAACATCAAGGAAATCCTCCGATCCAAATCCGATAAAATAGAATATGATTCACCATGATCCTTCACTACATCCCTAAATTTCTATCCATATGATACAAATATTGATCTTATCGAATGTAAATTAAGTGTGACAACATCAAAATTTTATTGAATATAACTCATATGACATTACTACCATTAGATATATTTTGGAGTATGATGTAAAAAATACTTGAGGTTGTTTTCTAATTTATAATGTAGAATGGATATTGATTGTACCCTAACATTAGAAATATGTCTCTCAGAAATTACATACATAAATATATGAACATTTATAAATACTCTATAATATATATGTCTATGTATTCCCACAATAAATAATATTTTAAATCTATATAAATATTTTTAAGTCTATAATTATTACGTAATGATGATTTTTTAACCACATCCAATAGATCCATATATTTGGTTGTAGATATCACACAAAAATGTTCCCTAAACATTATCGTTATATCTATAAAAGGTTTAGTCTTATTAAATTTTCCAACCATATTTTATATATCTATATCATCCTTATATACCTCTTTAATCATCACCTTATTAGATGGATGAACACTCATAGGAGAATGACAAGATCATTCTTCTTACATTAAAATATTGTTATTAATCCTTTAATATCCATAAATATCAGATATTTATGGATCCACATCGAAGATAATATATCACATTTTTTGAGTCAATACATATGAATCCATGTTCTCTTTCATAGGGTTGTAATGTATTGAGTAGTTATAATATTTATTCATCACCAAAAATAATCTTTGTTTTATAATAAAATCTTTCATTGTTAAATCATATTGAATAAAATTTGGTTATATATATATATCACACATTCCATGAAAATTAAATTCCTTTAAAAATATAATTAACTCATTATAGTATCTAGATAGTGGGAAATATTTGGTAAATTTTGTTCATGAATATTCAATTAGTAAAATTCATTATCTATGACCATATAATTATATATAACAATTCATCCCAACCCCATAATTGATTAATACCTATAGATTTAAAACCCATATCCTTTATTTGGTATTGTTTGTAAATATGACCGGACTAATTATATCATTATTTCGTTGAATAATTCATTACATTCATATAAATTGAGAAACTAATATCATTTATATGTAATCATAATTAGTTGACTGGAAAATTCCGGGAAATTATTAAATAAATCACATAATATATCCACCAAAACCATAAATGAAATGGAAATCAGTCATAGTAGAATTTAAAGGGAAATGTTTTGAAAATATTTTCATTGATGGATCTATTGATTTTAACTTACATGAGATTATATGTATCAATAATGAAAAATTTTCAAACCAAAATTCAGAAGTGATAATTTTTCATAATGGTTATCCATAGTCATGGTCATAATCAAAAAATTTAAATGATCTTCAGGAATTTATTTATATTTCATATATATAAGAATATAATTAATAAATAATAATTCTTGTTTATAAATATAATATGTAATTAATATATTGAATAAAACCATGAATATATTGGGGGTATTGGTAAGAACCAGTGATATCAATATAAATTCATAGATCACATATCAAGTATGGAATAAAATATTGGGAATATCCACATTATTGAAATATTAATGATCATATCAAGAGGGAATTTCTATCTCATAAAAGTAATGATATTCACATAGTTGATCAAGAAAGTCATCAATATGAGATATATGGTACATGATATTCATTTTTATGTCGTTTTATTTCTGATAATAACTAATAAGTGACATTGATTAATATTTATGTCAACAAAATGTAATTTTGGACCCCATAGAGATTCACTCAGTTAAATAAATCCCATGTCACGATTCACTGGGAGTTTCTTATCTAATTACAATAACTCAATATGTTTCATAGTATATATAGTCATTGAAGAGGATGCAATTCCATGTAAGAGTTATATTGAAAAAAAACATCAAGATTAGGTGAAATAAAATAAAAGTATTTTTAAAATATATATAAAATATCCCATACAGTATTCGTTCCATTGATGTTGAGTTTCACCCCAACCATTTGAGATACACACCATTATAATAGGAACCACAATCCATACAATGGATTTAATTTCAATTGACTGAACATATTTATTATTTCACTACTATACAATCATTAGTATATTCATTATATATATAACATGGCTTTCCATGGTAATTGTAATAAGATTTTTCTAATAACATCCAATCCTTACAAATGAAAACATCAATATGGACTATTGGGAGAATAACATAATTTAGAAGAACCACTTTCTAAAACAAATAATACAAAGATGATTCATAGACTTTGGAAGATACCAAAATACCAATAAAATGTTTTAATTATAACTCAACACATAATAATTGAGTATGTGCTGTGATAACTTTATAAAATTACTCTAAAATAAAATAGTTTTTATATTAATAATTAAATAATAAATTAGTTTTTTGGGAGAGTATGATATGTGAACCTTTTAACTACCTCAATATCATATAACACTACAATAGCCCTGATAACATAATATGTTAATATTTAATTAGACTTAGGGGGTGGTCGATAATGTTAATAAAAAAATTATAATCTATTCATGGGTTGAATAATGCCCATAATCAATGAATTTTATGAATTAGAACTTGGATGGGGCATAAGTAGTCACCATTCATTCATCAATTATATCATCTATCATTTTCCCCACCATTTGAAGATTAATATAGGATTGAAACACATTAAAACATTTAAAATACATCCCAATTAAACTCATGACATTCCCATTATTTTTCATTCCATATTTTATTCATGTTGGGTAGTTTAAATTCCCCCCCAATGAGATTAATTCAAGCTCACATGAGACTTGAGCATCATTTACGTATCAAAACCTTGTAAACTAATGTAATATATAATTTTTCTATATACCTGGAGAGAATATTAAACCATTTTTTATGTAGATACAATTTTTTGTTATAGATAAGTGTTAATGGATAGAATTTTATTTTAATATTTTATCATTGGATATTTAATCATAATCAATCCTAATGAACAATTTGATAGTAATATAAAACTGACATCCACATTAGATATAAGTGAATCATATGCCCCATGAAATAATGAACATTTTATGGATATGTAAAAGAACATATAATTGATAATAATCATCATAAAATACATTTAATATTATTATTAGAACCAAAAATACAATTATGTGTAGAATAGGGACTTTGCCTCACTAAAAATAAATGTGAGACAAAAATACCATACAACTGGTATGAAATAAAAGTACCATTATATTAAATATAAATGAATTTTACATATATAATAGTTCTATACACATATATATCATATAATATATAATTTTTCTATAACATTTTACAACCTGTTTAATAATAATTTTTATTAAAATAAATATTCTTGACTGTTATATATTTTATTTTCTTTATGTATTTTTGTTTTCTAGTTTCAGTAATTTTAAATTAATCATTGTTATTTAATATCAAAATTTTAAATAATGATTCAAGTATCATATATATTACTTTTTTATATTTTTATGGGAATTCTTAAAAGTAGTGAGAGATAAATTAAATATACAAATCATGGAGACATAAGGATGTATTTACAGATGAATATTGAATTCATTTTTTATATGGATATATTTAAAGAAATATAATATCAAATAACATTTAAATAATTATTAAATCATGTACATATATATATATCAATTGTATTCAGAATAACCATCCAAATTACCATCCTTGTAAAATATATATAAAAAACATAACACATTCAATCGTAGAGGTTGTAGTAAAAATGTGCACAAGAATAATGTAATAAATTTTAACAGGTTGGATTCTCAAAATATATTTAAGATAATATCATTATATAATAATAATTATTTCATAAATATTAAAAAAAAATTATATGTGCCATTATAATCTAACATGAAATATTTTTTTGGAAAAATAATTTTATCTCTATTGGAGAATCTAATTCGTACTGAGAACGAGTGATACATTAAGTTATGTTTAGATGGAATGATGTAGAACAAATTTCTTAACAATAATATTAATAATAACGAATTCTATGTATATTGAGTAAACATAGGTTACTATTTTAGTATGAATATAATATATTTCAAGGAATAAGAAGTGTAATTAATAATAATTTGATTTGTGAAGGTCATTATATATCATTTCAAACAACTTCTTAACATCTCATCTTATGGGATATATGTTTTTTCATTTGGGAAGACAATACGATATAAAATATTTCATGGGTATTTTAAAATAGACCATTTTAGATGAATCATGATACATAAAGATTGATGTGGTGTGTAGAAAAGATATGAGGGGTTCCTTTTTATAATTAATGGGAGGGACACTAATGGAAATTCATAAACTATTAAAATATACAAGATTAATTATCTTGAAAAATATTTCAAAATAATTTATAAATGGCCATGGTATGACATTTTTGACGAAATATTATCCCACATGTCCAGTTTTTATATTTTAAATTTATTTTAAAATATAAAGAAATAATATTTTGATAAAATATCTTTATTTTCAATCTTGAAACATCCCATTTATTTTCACATAAGTGAAATAAATAATTTTTTTTCATTTTAATATAATCCATTAACATTACACATATAATTTAAATTTTCATACATAATGTTGTGGTGCAAATTAAATCACTCAAATTATATAAGATTAATTAATTTAAATGTAATTGATTATATTTTTTTTAATTTATGAAATATTCCACTGAGTTTTCATAATATGTTTTTTTTCATTTTATAATTTCAAAAAATGATAAATAAATATATATCATGAAAATTATTTTATTAAACATAATATAGTGACTTTTATTCTTTTATTAGATATAACTACATGTAATTTTTGGAAACCATCATCATGCTCAATAACGTGTATGATTGAAAAAATAATGATTATATCATAATTTAACACCATAATAGACTGTGATATTGTACATTTTTATAAATTCATATTTCAATGACATTTTATGATGCACACAATGCTTGGATGAATACAACAAATTTTTTCTATTAAAATTTTATTATTATAACAAAAAGGCTATAGCATAGTAAAAATGTTGGTGGGTATGAATATGAAAATAAATATATATAAAATATTATATAGTACAACTATATAAACTATTTTAAATGTTTTCCATATTGATTATAAATAAAATAAAAATAATTTTAAAGAAAAATAAATTCTTTATGAAAAACTAAAATTTATTTAACTGCGTATTAGTTGCAATTTTTTCAAAAAAATAAAAAAAAATATTTCAATTATATAAATTTTATAAAACTATATATATTTCACTATTGAAATATAAATTTAAAATTTATCATTTTATGGATTTTTGAGAAATTTGTGAAAAGTATAATGTAATCATGAATAGTGAAAATTAATTATTTTTATTGAAAACAACATTTTTCAATTAAATTATTAACAAAGGAAACATATTTTTTTAATAATTTATTTTATTAATCAATTATTTTACAATATAAATTTTTTTCATTATAATTGATTTCATAATGAATTCTTATATAATTACTTTTTAATATTTTACATTCTTTTATTTGGAATAAACATTTTAATATGCATCTATTGGTATAATTAAATTTCTATCCTAACACATATGTCAATTGAACTTCTCAAAATAGATTCTATATTTTTAATATTAATAATTTATATTATACATTATGTCCACCTTATTTTTATTCAAAAAAATACTAAAAATATTTAAATTTATTTAACATGCTTGAGGTTAAAACATGATTACAAGGGAATTAATAATTAATGTTAGGGGTTAAAAATAAAAAATAAAATGTTTGAATAATATTTGATAGACATAATGAATCATTATCAGTTAAATGTTTTGTTTATTATCCATTTTTGTCTTTTTTAATGAAAATAATATTAATGTGATTAATAATGTTTGAAAATTCCATGCCGATATAATCCCCCACATAATAAATACACCCCATATCCTCTAAACATTACCCAAACATAGATATTTTGTTCAAATAATACCAACCAAAATTTAATAAATGGATACATTTAAATATCATAGAGTACATATTCTGATTTTTAATGCCTTCTATTATGACTTTAAATATATACCTATAGAGGGTTAATGAGGAAGATGTATATTCTATAACCCCATATTTTAATTTTTTTCTTCATCCATATTCATTTAATATTATTGAAATATAAAAATATAATTACATGTTTGATTCCCATTTAATTATATTTCATAATGTAAATTTAATTACCTGTATCAATCTTCTATTCATCTCAATGGGAAACGAAAATGCCAATCAATTTTATGATTTAATACCTCCCCATCAACTGATTTAATATATCTTCAATCACTTTCTATCACAACTATATACAATGACATATAAAATATTTTAATGTGATAATTTTTAAAGTAATAAATTTTTTTAACTATACTATTTTTACCTCCAAAATCTAGAATTTAAACCCATTTTAACATAATATTGTTGGCCATGTGTTCGAAAATTTACCTCCTTGTGAACAGATGTAATTTATTATCCCACTTGAATTCGACATTGATGGTAATAAGAGTATGTTAAAAACATTTATTTGAAAATTCTTACATAATTATTTTTCTGTAATTTAGATATCACATATAACTTATTATAATACATTACCTTTAAAATTGAAAATTGTTTCTCATGTGTACAACAATCTACCGCCCCACGACGTAATGTGATTCAACTTTCTATTACTCTTTACAGGGAAGGTAACAAGAATAATTTTTTTAAAATTTTAAATATTAAAAAAATTATAATTAATATATAAAATTTGATATTTTATTTTCTATTCATTTTTTCCATAAATTGATATAAAATGAAAACTATATTCATTCATGCATAAGAGATATCATTTCAATTAATGGAGTTATTTTTTTAAATATATACATTTATGGATGAATAAAAATAAATATAATGAATATAAACAGTATATAATTAATTATTAAAAACCTATATATGATGAAATAATAATAAATTTACAATTTCTTGAACCCGCGAAACCAAAATTTATGAAAACATCGATAAAACTTTCACTCAAAATAATGATTTTCTTAATGAGTGGTTAGTAAATTATTGATTAATGGTTATAATTAAGTAATGTAAGGTATGATTTAAGGGTTTTTAATATATATATGAATAAATAATATTGGTTATAAAAGAGTTAATGACACATGTGAAGGATATTATACATGGGATTCTTATCCCACTATTACAATCATCACACATATGTTGTATTCACATCTTATATATTTGTTTTGGGATTTATTAACGACCGCATGAATATGTTATATTTTGAATATATTCTCATTATTTTTTTGAAATTTTCATTTTATATAATTTTTAAGGGGATAATGATTTAGATGTTACCAATGTAAATGTATTTATTTCACAATCTCATCGTTATTCATAATTTTTTAGGTTTATGTCTACTATTAGAGAATTATTGGGAATTTATATTCTAAAAAGAATTTATTTTCATATTCACCTATTCATTATGAAATTTTAATGTAATAATTCAATTTTATCTCTTTGGTACTTGAAATTATTGAGAAAATGTTTTAATAAAATAAAACATTATTTCGCATTTCAATAAAAAAATTTGCTAATTTATTTCCATGATTTAAAAAAAATTAAAAAATGATTTTATTATTATATGAAAGATTTATTTAAGATCATTTTTATGATTATTTTACAATTTTTTATAATATTCTAAATGACTCTTCATTAAATTTTTCAATTATGTAACATTTAAATTTTACATAAAATTTTGCAATGAATATTGGTTTTAATGTTTAAAACATGAACAAAATTCCCCTACATCATGAGAAATCAATTAAGTACATCATTTATATTAAATTTAAAATTTTACTTTTAATGGAACTTATTTCCCTAATTTTTTTAATATTTTATTTGGAAAAATTATTTTCAATGATGAAAGGTTATTTTCCTCAATATTGTTTTAATGATATCAAAACAAAAATTATTTTCATAAAAATTGAAAAAATCATTGCCTATATATTCTCTACTAGTGATATATTATAAGGTATAAATTAATAGTAATTCTCTAGAAGTTATATGATTTTTTGAGTGAGGATTTCAAATATCATTATCATTCACCATATTACACAATATTTTTTTATGATTAAGTTAATTGATTAAGATAAGTATTAAATTTTCATATGTTAGTTATTTAATACCAATGTTTATACAGATTATGATTCAACTCATTTATATGAGGAAATAATTTAACTTATACTAATTGGGGGGCCCAAAATTATTTATCCCTTTGATAGATCATTTGGTCTAATGAGACACGTTATTTAGACGAATTAAACATGTTTTTTTCTATAGTATTAAATAGTATGATGAATGGAATTAAATAAATATTTTTATAGTCTAAACATATATATTCCCTCCTAGGGTGAGTAGTTATTTAAGTCTAATTGATTATTTGTATATATAAAATTTTAATAAATAGGTTTAATGATCTTTTTATCAGATAGATGAAGTTATTTGGTCAGTAATTCTTCCATCTATATTATTCCATGTCATTATTTAAATTTTTTTGTGTTTTTTTATTTACATTCACATATTTATTTTTATTATATAATAATGATAGCTTCTATTTTATGCATATCCATTCTGAGAAAATCATCTGAAACCTTTATTTTGTAAAATTTTACATAGGATACCACGAAGTGTTTTAGGATTTTAATGGGTGGATACACTAATGGGAAAAATGGTGTACTCAAGAAAAATTCACGGTGTTTTTTATATTTTAAAATGTAGTTATGTTTTTATTGAGTATTTTTAGTTTTTCATGAATAATAATAAAAATTTCCCTTGTGATATGATTGAATTTATCTAGTCATAATGTTATAATTTTATCATTGGATTTGGTCTACATGGGTGAGGTTATTTTCATAACATGTATTTTTTTCAAATGAGGGCACATAAATAATATTTTGAGTAATGATAGATATTTTTTTAACATTCATTGATTTAAAAATTATATAATTATTTTCATGAATAATTTTCCATTAACCAAATAACATTCGATCCTATGGTAAAAAGGGTCAAATACTCTTCAATCAAAAAAATTGGATTAATAATTCCATCTTATTAATTATTTTTGTCCAAGAATATTGTGATATACCCATTATAGAGGTGAATGATTTTAATGAGTTTACTGTGGATATAGAAATAAATTGAAGGTACCTATATACAAATTGTTTACCTCACAATAAAAAATATAAAATATATTTTATCAAATTAAATAAAAATAAGTGCATGAAATAAATTTTATGAGAAGTGCATAATTTTTGATGGAAACTGTATTTTTTTATAAATATAATCTAAGAATTTAATAACATTTTATTCTTATTCCTTGAATATAAAATATAATAGATAAATAATAGAATTTTTTTAAATTTATAATATATACATGCAACTGAAATCATTCATCAAAATGATTTATTTAATTTAATATTAACAAAAATTTTACGGCACATACAAATAGTTTTCTAGAACAATATTCATTTATTTCAAATGACTGTATTTTTTTTATAATCAATTATTATCCAATTAATTTATCTTATAAATGTATATAGAATAATTTTTTCATAATTTACATATTATTATTCATTCTTATAAAACTATTTACTAATTGATATCCAGTATATAGTTATATTTTAAAAAAAATATATTGGTTAATTAAAAATCAATGATGTGTGGTTCCTTAGCTAGTAAGGTAATTAAATTAATTTAAAAAAAGAAAATAAAATATTGTGGTTCTATAATGATACTAAATAATATGTATATGATAATAAATTCTGTATATTGAGATCATATTTCTCTAGTAGATTTAAAATTATGATTAAAGGAAAGGTACATATTGGATCAACACTTTATTTAACATCAATTTTATATGATTTATGCATGAATATTATCTTTATTATATAAAATAAAAATTAATTTTTAATGTGTTAAATAATAAGTGATATTATATTTATTGGGATCTATAGCCTCAATATTTTGATAGATTTACAATTATCATATATGAAGGAATCATTATTTTTATATTCGGAATAATAATATGATGAATTAGTTTATTGAATTACTCTTTAACCTGTAAAAGAATCAATGATTTTAAATAAAAGAATAAATTATATGATAGATGTTTAATTCGTAAATGATTATAGTCATGAATATTTTTTATCAAATCAATGATTTCATCAACTTCACAATAATGTTTATATTTATTTTAATTTTCTTAAATAATACCATAAGTATCTCTTTGGACAATTAAACAATTATTTTAAACTACTTTATTGATCTAATCATCAGTAATGATATTTAGAGATGAATTTTTTTAATATTATACATATCTACACATTAAATTTGATTCCATGGTAAAGTTGTATAGTTTGGTAATTATAAAGTATTTTAGAAATGAATATGAAAGGCCTATGACATGTGGAAGGGTAATGGTCCAACCTGATAGACTTATGAGATGAAATGACATTTAATTGTGAAATGTGATAAATTAAGTCCATTTTTTCGAAATTTTACAATCATGATATGTGTGAGAAGTAATTTTTTTATTATTGTTCATCAATAAATATATGGATAGTTAGTTTCTCTTACATGGGGGAATCATTTCCTTCCAAATTCGAAAAAATAACCTAAAAAATTTGTTTTATAAATATTTTGAAATTTAAATTTTAATATTTATACCCAATATTGACTATATGAAATATAGGCTCATAGAAAATATATATATATATGGGGGTATATTTGGGTTTGTATGAAATTTTCTATATCTATTTCATATGATAAAATCATACACAGGTCGTCCAACATAATAATATAATTTTAAATTCAACTTTTCCTAGTGATATATATAATATTATTAAAAGTTAAATTGCATGTATCTATAATGAAATCATCATTTCCTTATGTTAGATATATAATGAGTCCTAATATATTGAATTTTTTTTAAAAATATTAAATTAGAGAAATTTATTATTTATTTCAAATTAATATTATAGGTTTAATTTTTTTTGTGTATCAATTAAATATTATAACATCAATGTTTTTTCACTCATAGTTTTCTAAAAAATTATGTTTTTTTTAAATGTTGATAATTTTGGTATTTTAAAATATAATATATAAATATATATACCATTTATATATTTGGATGTTTTATATAATATTGATATAAATTTGTTTTGTATAATTATTTTTATAAATTTCTTATAGTCTATAAATTTACTGGATGTTTATATATATTTTTCAAAAATACATTATTATGAATATTTCAATACAATATCATGATGATTTTTTATGTACTATTTATATTTTAAAAAACACTTCAAATTAATATATATTTTAGGAATATCTGATTTGGGGATTCAATAATAATGACTATTAATCATAATTCAATGTTTAGGGAATTTTAAACCTCTATAAGTGGAGTGGATCATATTATCTAGAGGTATTTATGGGAGAGGGGATATACTAAAGGATAAAATATAAATAGACAAATTAATAGATTTCATGATTTTAATAGGGTTAATTTGGTGTGAGAAATAATTATAAAAGGAACATAAAAATTTGTGAATCTTGGAGAACTATTACAGAGTTGAACCCACCATTTTCCTAATAATAAAAATAGTTTAAATGAATTGTAACTATAATAGAACATTTATATAAGGTATGATTTATTTTTACATAGTTAATATATGTAATATATTTTCATATGAAACTTAAAAGATAATGGATTCTCATTGTTTGAAAAACGTTTCTAAAACAATCCTAATTGTCATTTCAACCCCTTCCAATTTTTTTCTTGTGCCCTTAACATCGATGGTAACATGATTAGTGATGTATTTTTGGAATATTAATGATATAAGAAAATTAAATTAATTGGATTGATTCTAGGCCTATATGAATTAAAATTTCATTGGATATCATAATTTTTAATATGTATCCCCATTCTAGACATATTTATACAAATTAAATATAATGGACTGTAATGAAACATAGTGGTTATGCATCTCAAAATTTTATTTCTAGATTCATATTGTTTTAAATAATATGGTTCATTTTATGTGAATAATATTATCTTCTCTCCTTGATGAATTGATTTGAATAAATATGAACCCATGATAATGTTGCACTGAAATAATAATCGTTCACTAATTTTGATTTTCCTCTGAAATTTAATCATGGAAACCACGTAATTCAATTGATAGAAAGACACCATTATATATCATAGGACAATATTAAAGGCACTAATCCAACAAAAAAAATTTATTCATCCTTATATTAGGCTCAGTGAAAGAGTCATGTTTAACACTTTACATGGACTCGATGGGGGATATTACATAATTGGGGAAGGGTACTAATTCAATGAATGAATTCCCTCAAATAAATGATCCGCATTATTATTGTTTTATAAGGAATTTTACTATTAATTTTCCTTCATTTCTATATATTTCGGGTTAAATATTCATAAATTTTACTAATAGTGTTTTTGTGTGGTTTGATCTGCTATTATTAATAGTTATAATGTATGTGTTCTATTATTATATTAAAAACCATGTGCAATGGGAAGTTTTTTTCAGAATATGAATGGAAATGAAAAATACATAATAGAAATGGAAAATAAAAAGTAAATATTATTAAACATTTCTATTTCTATTTTTTTATTATACATTGATATATATATTTTCTATTATAGTAATATAATTTTATTATATATTGAAATATATATATATATTCACAAATTGGAATTATGTTATAGGATGAAAATAATATTAAATATTGGAGTTAAAAGTAAATGTTGATGGGATGTTAAAATGAATAGAAACGTTCATTTAAATATTCTTCTATTTGAATTTCCTATTATTTTATTCAAATAGAATTAATGAATATTTTTACAATTATATTACATATAAGTGGTTATTTATTTTGTAAGGTTATTATTATTGTTGGTTTACATGGTGATGTTTGTAAGATAATGTAATATATATTTATGTGAATACATGTCTCAATGTAAATAAATATTCTTATGAAGAATTAACTAATTACTATATACTATTTTATGTTGTGTTGGAGGTGAAGATATAAGTAATTTTAGAGGAATTTTAAACAAGGAGTATAAAAATATTTATAAAATTATGTTTACTTTGTGTCACCAAATTTATTTTTTGGGAGAATGCAAATACGTAACATTACAGAATTAATAATTTATCATTGTATGGCATGCTTATTGAGTGGATTAATAGAAATTTTTTCATCTATATAGAAACATAGGATTATGTGGTGAAATAAAATCTTAGTTCAAAAAACTATATAATTAAATGAAATAATAAATATGACAAATAAATAATATTAAGACATAGGACTATAATTCCATATGTTTTAGGAACCATTGTCTTTCCATATAATAAGTTGTTTTAATTCTATCGTATTTCTAAATTCATTCAATAAAAATGAATTACATTAATTAATAATTTGAACCGAATTTGAATTAAACTAAAAAATGTATTCACTCAATGTAAATTTTTTCAACAAGATCACATAAAAATAAGATTTACAAACCATATAATATTACATAGTTTCATAGTGATTATATAAAAAGGGGAAAATAGATAAAAAATAATAAGACCATTTACAATTTGAAAGTATATAGATCATATTTACTATTGAAGATCACCAATATAAAAATAAAACCTATTTTTAGGATAAAAATCATGAAAGAATAGTTAATATGGTTAGAAATAAAATAAAATCAGTAGAAATGAGATGTTCTCCTTGAGAAGTAAAAATGGAAGAAATTATATTAGAAAGGATATAAATATAGGTACCCTATATTATATTTATAAATATGGTTAACAGAAAGTATTCATTGAATAAATAGTAGTTAAAAATATGGTCATTTGATATGAATTTATTAAATGGTTATTCTAATGTTATATATTTTTTGTATTAAATTATAAATAACATTACAGATGGATTATTAATAAAAAATATAATATTAAAATATTATAATAAATTATTGATTGATTTATTTATTTATTTCTGTTTTATGTATTATTATTATTAATGTTCTTGAATTTATAGAAATTATAACATTAATGTAAACATAATAAAAAAAAAATATTTTATGATTATAATTTAATAATATTTAATTAATTGGGAAAATAATATTCGATATATATTTTATTCATTTCAAAGAACTATTCATTAAAACTATAATATATATTATAATTAAAATTAAAATTCATAAAACTAAAATTTTAATATATAAATCAACAAATATATTAGAATTTATTAAATTATTAATTTTTATTAAATAATTTCATTAACAGTTCATGATGAAAATCATAATTTATTCTAAATAAGGATTTTTTTCGTCATATTATGAATTATTATTTAATCGATTTTTTTAAAATTTTATAACATCAAAATTATATGTTGGAATATTTTTTTGAATCATTCATGTTAAATTTATGTTTTTTTGAATTTAGTAATTTCACTAAAATGTGTTTTTTTACTAAATATTGGAAAATAACGCTTTCACTAAATTTTTAGTGTTTATGACTATTACAAGGTGTATGGATAATATAAAACATATAAACAATTTTGCATGATAAATTAGGAATTAATGAAATAAATATATATTTTTTAAAATATAATTATTATTCTTTATAATCTATGTATAACAAGTTATGTAATATTTTACAACAATTTTTTTATGTACTTTCATTATAATGAAGTTATATTTTTATATGATACAACTATTGATTTCATTGAAATCCAACATTACATTTATAATTATTATATTAAATATATTTATATCATGAAAACTATATATATTTATAATTTAATATTCAACATAATTTTTTTTCTTAAAAAAATATTTCTTAAAATAGGTTTTTACATGTTACATTAACTAATGTTATTATTCATATTTAATAAAAATAGAAATTTTATATTATAAAATTTATTTTATTTTGGAAATTATTAGTTTAAAATTATATAATAAGATCTATTATGATTTTTGTTAGCAAATTTTTAATGATTTTAGTGATAAT
The DNA here is from genome assembly GCA_963277665.1 of Viscum album. Classification (NCBI taxonomy): domain Eukaryota; kingdom Viridiplantae; phylum Streptophyta; class Magnoliopsida; order Santalales; family Viscaceae; genus Viscum; species Viscum album. The sequence continues at coordinate 1,375,511,391 of OY728155.1, forward strand.
TAGTTATCAATTCCAAAAATTTAAAAGATAAAATATTATTAGTAAAGAACATAATAAAATATATAAAACATGTGTTCAATTATAATTATGAAGTATATATTAACATATATTTTCAAAAATAAATTAATATATATTCTTTATAAATCTATGATATGATAAACTAGTGATATCAGTGCATTATGTTGAAATATATACAAGAATATCATTCTCACCACATATAAATGGAGCCACTCATCTCCCAAACAATGCCTCCCAAAAAATTTAGAATCCTATTAAACTTTTTTATTTTTCTAATAACCTATATTTTTATTCATTATCCTTTAAGATATGGTCATATTATATAATCACAATACATTCCATTACAAGGAGTCCTCAAATGGAAATCAGGTGTCATTAATGTGAGTATTTCTCCCTAACTTATTTTCATATTTTTAATAAAAAATGATTTTTTTAATTTGTACATAATAAAATAATTATTTTTTGTTATAAAAAAATTATTATTATCTATTAATATATAGTAACCACTTTTATCTTTTTATATAATGATAAATGAAACTAGTGTTTGGTGTATACTGAAGACTACCTCCCCCACGAAGCCATTCATTCTATTTTGTCACCACCACCTCAAAATTTTTATTATAAGGATAAAATTGAAAGATAAATATGATGTATACAATATAATAATGAATATGATGATAAAACTAATAATAAACCTTTATTTCATATTATCCACTGAGAAACATATGTGTTGACCATGTGTTGTGCAGACAACCACTTCCACAAGTAAACATATCTCATTTACATTGAGTTTGTATATCATATATTAACAAGAGTAAAGTATATTCATCACCAGAAAATATCTAAATAATATATATATTATTCTATAGCAATTATATTCCCTTATATAAACAATATTCATAATAATAATTCTATATTGATTATGTTGTGTGTTTATTTAGTTCATTCTAACCACCTACTTGAACATTTAACCAAATTAATATCAGGGATGAATATCAGTACACATATACCAATATTATATTATTGAAATATGTAAATAAATATTTTATTATATTTTTGGTATAGAAATTAGAATAATAAACTCATTAATAAATATACCAAAGAACATTCATTTAAAATAACAAAAACATCCTCATTGATGATTTAAAGTCTAGTGAATGTAACCCAACATCCAATATAATAAATAATAAAAATAAAAAATTATCAAAAATTATAACTGTTACGAATATGGTCATATGATGACTATGTTGAATATATTAATGATGAAAAATTCCATTGATCCAAAATTAGTTCAAAATAATCAATATTACTCACACTTTATAATTATAATTGATAAGAACTACATATTGTACGAATGGAGAATAATAATAAATGTTACAACACAAGTATTTATAAAATATTAATTTTTAATTATTTTATTAATAATGAATAATATACTAATTTAATGTTAATAAATGCACTTTTCTTGATAGAATACTCAACATGAAACAACATATTTCTCTAAAATCTTACGTTGCACACAATGATGAGTTGTATAGAAAAATAATATAATCATATTAATTTTTTAAATGGTTGTTAATAACGAGTTGTTGTATTAGAATGAATGAAAATAACTAACCATATATTTATTAATCATTTTTGTTAAATGTTTTTGCATTTGTCAATTAATTTTTATGTTTAAAATAACAATGAATCCGATTTTAGGCATGAAATACACAAATATTATTTAAAAGATCGATTTATTGCATTTTAATAGAGTAACCTTCCTAAATATAGTTATTTTCGATATTATATTTTCTATTTTCCTAAATAATTATTTTCTTTTGATGTTGGACATCAAAATTTACATTGGGTTCAATTTTCATATATTTATGAAAATGATTATTTTTTGAAGAATAGTGAAAAATAAAACCTTTTAATTCAACACTATAAATAATATTATTTATTAATATGATTATACTATCATTTTAGTTGGATTAAATGTTTAATTAGACTATTTTTTATAAATTGATCTAATGTTTGTCATTTAAATTAATTTCACTATGAAATTTGACATAAACACATGTCAATCATTTTGATTGTTTTTACTTATAAAAAAAGATTTTTCAGTTTGGACAAATAGAATTAATTTCAAATTAATTATTGAAACATTTGTTTTTTAAATTTGTGGAAATGGATTCAATATTTGGAATCAGTATCTCAAAATTGTGTAATCATTTAACTTGTATTTTTAGAAATTATAAATAGCAACTTCAGTTAATATTTTATTTACAATGGTTATATTGTCAATATAGTAAAAATTGGTAAAAAAATAATATTATAATAAAATAAATTACCCTAACACATTTCCAACCCTATTGGATGATAAACATTCTTCCAAGGGAATCATTCGTTCGATTTTGGGACCCATGGACCCACATGTAATTAAAAATGACATTTTATAAAAATTAATTTCATATTAAAGAAAATGTAACAAAAACATATATCTTTTACTAATACAATTTTTAATGGGATTATATAAGTTATCTATACCTATATAAAAATCATTATTAAGACATAACGACTTAATATATTATGGTATTTTATTTATAATTTATAGAAATTAAATATATAAATATAATGATGACACAATGATGATGTAGTGATGGAATCATTAATAAACTTCCAACATATCTATCTTCTTCCAAGATTCCTTCTCCAAGGATGAATGAAATTCAAGAGATCCCTTTGGCTCAAATCAAAAATATTAATCGGATTTAATGGAACAACTTTTCTAATGTTTCTTTCTATTATTTCCCCCCCTCAAATGACTATTCTCTTATAATTATTTTTTACAAAAAAACACATTTATCATTAATATAGTAGGTTGTTTTTGTTATACAGATTCAAACTATATTTACACACACCTCTTTATAATTTGTATAAAATATATGTTTACAGTGGCTGGTGAAATACTGCCTCACAAAATGATGATTTCTCAACCTTTTTCTACTGCATCTTATATTGGCCATTATGATCGAATTATAATAATATATGATATTTATTTGATATTTATTTTATCTCTAATATTGTTTAATTACCTTTCATAATATTCTATTATTATGTTCATGTTTTAAAAATATGAAAATTTCTTTTGGGGATGTCCGGACTACTGCCCCCTAAAAGTGATATGTCTCATTCATGCTATACATGGAACATATAAATGTTGTAAATACTAAAATTATGTAATATATATCATATATATTATTCCGGAATTATAATATAACTATTTATCAGTTTTTTTTTCTTTCCATTAAATTTGGAATATAAATGAATGTTTCCTTCATATGTATGTATGCCATACCGTCTCCCTGAATGATGCATATCATTAATTTTATCAAAATTATATTGACTGTTATAAATACACATATACAGAAATTATATATTATCTAAATCATGAATATTAATATGGACATATTTGATGCTTCCCATGGACAATTTATAATTATAACAATTTCATTTTTTAATCTTGTTTCAAACAATGAAAAAATTTATGATAATAACTCAAATAATCAACAAATTGATATTGCAAGGTAATAAGTGATATAAAAGGAATAATAAATTTAAAAAAGGTTCTGAATCATGTAATAATTAACTGATATTTATGTTTCTTGAAATTAAAGATTGATTATGTCATTCCGGAAATGAGGTATGTGAACTTATTAATCCAATTTCTATTATTTGGGTTGATATTATAATTCTTCTTTATTCGATTCTATAATTATGTGAGAAATGAATTTTGATATATAATATTGTATTTTTACTTTCATTATATGTACTTATAGTGAATACACATAAATGATATATTTTATTTATAGAATGATCCTGGTATGAGACTTCATCTTAATCTTATTTCATTGAGGCATATTTAGATAATATATAAATTCTATATTATATGGTTTATACTAAAACACATTGAATTTTACATTCTTTCAAAGGGAATATTTTTTCTATGAATCATTTTAATAAATTTAAAAATTAATGTTTTTAACATTTGCGGCGATGATGACCTCTCTGCAATTGTAATATTTATTTGGCTTCTTCTATATGCTTTAATGTTTTTAAAAAATGAATTATGTATTCCCTTTTTGGTTGTCTTTATTATTGAAAATAATTTTTGAATAGATTTTGTATCTCAATATCTTGAAATTATTTCTTGTGATTTCATTTTAAATGTTATTAGTGAAATATTTATATTTTATATATTTTGTGTGAGGATTATAAAATTGTACATGGACATTTTATGGGTGGTTACATGATAAACCAAATGACAGGTGGTCCAATGATAAACCAAGGATGGGTGGTTGTGTAATAACCACCAATTCATTGGGTATGGATGTCGGCCATATGGCTATTCCATTTATTGATATGTGTGGATGTTGACCATATGTTTACATCATTAATTTATGTTTATGTCCCATGATACCTTTATAATTTTTACTTTGATTTCAATGGGATTTATGGTAATACTTTTATTACAAAAGTTAAAGAAATGTTCTTATATACATGGAAGTGTTTTTTCAACTTCATTATGGTTAAAAGTATTACATTATGATAAATTATTAATGGTTTACTTGTTGTTTTTAAAAAATAACATTTTTCCATCATTATTTATCCCTTACTATGCTTTTTATTCTATTCCAATGTTTTGAATTGTTTTTCAAAAGACTCATAGATGAGTAAGGTCAAGGAAGGGATCATAGAAAAGGCTTTCTGTTTAAATCAAAGAACTAAAAATGTATTTTTTAATGATTTTTTTATATAAAAAATTGATAGTTAGAAGAAGTGTCTACTTATAATATTCATGTTGTCATGTATATGTTATTGAATAATTATCTAAAGATCTAAACATGAAAATATCCTCATTGATAATTGTTAATTTAATATATTATTTTCTAATGTTTAATGCTAGGTCCTTATAATATATCATGTTTATAAAATTTTATGTATGTGAAATATGTAATAAAATTCACTATTATGTTATTTAGGTTTTATATATAGGGTTATAGATTGCATTCAGATGTTCGAATAAATGTGGAAATAAATTATTGTTATAATCATTAACCCCAAGAAAAATATTTTGTTTTATAAAACATGTTTTCATTGTGAATTTTTCATGTACTATATAATTACATAATATCACCACATTATTTTAAATCACGTGGTTCTAAAAACATTATCATGCTTACTATTTGGATTCATGTTCTTTAGGAATTTATTTAAATGTACATTCACTTCCAAAATTATGGATGATGACTTTTATTTTAGATCATTTACCTTGATAAATATTTATTCTAATAATTTTTATCACTGATTACAAAAATTCATATATTATTTGAAAATGGGTTTCCCTCATTTTCAAAATTTTCTGTTTTTCTCTATTTCTATACACTATAATTTGAAATTTAATTAAATATAATATCCTGACACTTCTCTATTTTCATTATCCTTATTTAAAAAGTATGTTTTTATGAAATTTATGAAGAATATTTTTAGTAAATATATTTAAAAATAAATAAAAAATAATTCAACCTTTGAAATCAAATTTTCTAAATTCCCTAAAAAAATTATATTTATAACATTTATATATTTTAATGGATCAATAATTCTAGTTTATTCTTTAATTTATTATGTTTTACATATTTTTAAATTCATTTTTAATAGAAATTACTAAAGTACATGTACCATCATATTTTTGTAAAAATGCTAAAAATTCTATATAAAACCTATTTTTATATTATTATTATATTTTAAAAAATAATTCCACTTCCATTATAATATTATATTATTCATTTCTCAAATAATTTCTTTATTTATAAAATTTATAATGTATTTTATATATTTAGTAATTTCTTTTCTAACTATTTCATTATTTTAATGAAATATGTTATTTCCAAAGTAATTTTTTCTAAACAACCCTAACATTGTTATTCTTTTTTGAAATTTACCTATGATATATCATATTCATGACTAGTTATGTAATTAAAATAATATAAAAATTTGTATTTCATTCTATATTTGAAATTATTTTTTTCACATATAAATGATTAATTATTCTGTTTTTCTTTTTAGTCATTTATTCTTTATAAAACAAATTTGAATTCTAAATATATTCTTCTTTACATATAATATTTTTACTACCATTAAAAATAGGATTTTCAAATAGGTGCCATAGATCGATTCAATGTGGAATATATAAATGTATCTGTATACTCCTTAATATTATGATTTTAATTCCAAATGGGCTATTATCTATACTGAGTAGTATTTAAATATAAATTTTTAGAATATATTTTTGAACAAATTTATATTTAATCCTTATATCATCATTATTGATAGAATAAGTAATACATTCTTTTGTGGTTCCACTTGAAAATGATCATGAAACAAATTTTTTTCTTTGGGTTATTTTTCATTTGATTAATGATTTAATTTATATGGAACACAAAGGTATTTATAATGATTTTTGGGGACATATATTTACCTCTAATGCATTATTTTAACTTATTTAGTAGTTTTTAATTCATAAAACCTATGTGTTAAAATAGTTGAGTGCGAAATTAGTTTTCTCATACATTTATGTTTGAACATAATCAGTTTTTTTAAATACATGAGAATAATAACTTTTATTATGAAAATAGAACCCTATTATTATTTTTATTCCATATATCTAATATATTTTCCATTTTATTACATAAATTAATATTGATTATTATTATTAATTTAATATCTCATGGATTATGAATGTTGTATTATGTTTTCACGTTCTAGATTATTTATCTATTATTAGGTGAGCCTTATTCCATTAATCATGACTATTGATTAATTTATAATTGGTTAAAATTTTAGATGTTAAATTTATTGTACACATTTCTAACATATTATAGTCTTATATTATTAATGAAGCATGTCATTTATGTTTACCATACAGAGAATTTGAGATAACAGATTACATTTTTTTACGTCCATGACCAATGATGAAAAGAAATGTCTATGATGTGACAATATGATTATCTTGTGTGGTTAATTTAAGGGATATGTTTAATACTTAATATTTATATATTAGTAGGTTATATAGTAGGAAATAATTAACTATATTAAAAAAATAAGGTTTTTATAGTTAATTTGTTTTCCAAATTGTAGAATAATTTAAAAATAAAATAACATTAGAATGGACTGTTTTGAAATATATAATTTTATTAATGTATATATATATATTCATGTATATAGGGTGATACAAAATGATTCAAAGTAGGTTTTAGATACATTTACAGTTTTTTATGTTAGTTCAGGGATGAATTAATTGTTGATTATTTATGTTTGAACATAATTTCAAATGTATATATAATCTATAAACCTAGTAAATGAAAAAATTTAATATATTTGAATTTAGGGTAAAATATCATCATTAAAATCTCTACGTATATGTATAATTTATATTTCTATGTAAAGAATATTATAATGGATTTTGGATAAAGTAGAGATTTTGTGGTCCTCTAGGATAAAATATCATCGTATTGATAATGGAATATTAATGAGGCTATAGAATAGATGCCCATAATTTTAATCACCCCAAAAATGAATATTGGGTATCAAATTAGTCACTTATTAATTCTATGATGCTTGGTCCTATGAATGATCACCTAGAAAGAAACACATAGGGGCTATGCTTCGGTAAGTAAAATTATCATTACAAGCCATTATAAAGTATTTGAGCAAGTTGTTAACTAATAATGATAGTGAACCGAATCACAAATTTCCAGGTATTATAATGTATTGAATAAAGAGAGTTGAATAATTAGCTAAAACTATTATATTATTAAAATAAGGGGGTCATAGTGGATGTAATATTCATATGGTGGTTTATATATTCATATATTATGTAATATCATATTCATATTTCAGATTTGGAATATGGATGATGTTGTACTTTGAAAATTAATATAATAATTGAAATTAACTAATTTATAATATGTATTATAATAAAACAAGGAATATTAATTTAATGGTTATTATTTTCATATATAGATGTAGTGATAGAAAATGTGATTTTCTTTCTCTTACCTATGGTTGTGAAGCATATATCTTAATAGTAAATAAATCATGATAGTCTAATATTTTTTAATTTTATTAATATATATCAATGATATTTTGCAATATTATAATGTCTGTTACGATTATTTGATAGATCTATGGATTTTTCATCATTAGTTTTATTCGATGGATTGGTATACAAATTGGAATTTAATAAAAAAGCATTGAAATTCTATTTTTAAAATAGGTTATAACATTTTGGAAAGTTACATAAGAACACATTAGCAAAGGATATATAATTCATTTGTTATAGATTTTTATTATGGTTGTAAAATAAATGTTTGATAAATTTAGTGGAAAAATAAATTATGCAGTATTTGTAACATTGGGATTGATAATTGATTTATGATATTTTTGTTATTGTTCATTACATTTTTAGTTTTCTAGTAAATGTTGGCTAGAATGAGACATTATGACATTGAAATTAATACATTATTATAGTAATATGATGTGATATTTTTTAGAAGGACATGTGGTTTCACAATTGTTTAATGGATTATAGATTCATATTCTTTTAAAAAAAATATTTCAGATAATTTATGATTATTGTATATTAAAAAATGTATATATAATTTTATAAAAATTATAATTTTCTGGAATGTGAATTATAATTAAATACCCTAATAGAGTATCTCTGATGTCAAAATAGATGTTATATATTTAATTACAAATTATTCAATATTATCATGGACTACATTTGTCAGTGATTAATAATTAAATTTACATGTTCAAAAGTGGAGTATAATGAAATTAATTAGGATTTATAAATTATTCAATAAACAATATGATAAAATTATTATTTTATAATTTATTAAAAATTAATTTAAATAAATTATGTTGTAATTCATAAAATATATGAATAAAACTTGTAACACATTATTCATAGAGAGTAAATTATATCCATAAAATCATAGTATCCAATTATTACACACCGTGGATGATAATATCCTTTAATGGTTTACCATTTAAAGGGACATAATAAATATAAAATTATATGATCTTCAACACTAAGAGATATATTGGATAATTTTCACCCATGAGGATAACTAATAACTAAATAAATACTATAATGTGTAAGAATATCATGATATGATAATATATATTATATGATATATATTGAAAACTATAAAAATATAAGTGTGACATGATAAATATGAATGGAATGAAAGAGTTTTTTAAGGATATATATAAAAAATAAATTTAGTCATTATAATTATTGTAATTATAAATTTTTTAGTTAATATATGGTCATCAGAAATAAGGATGATGGATATACATGTATCCAATAGGTATACATAACATTAGAATTTTTAGTAGTAAATATAAAATTTTATACCCCTCAATAATAAATAATAAATTATAAATATATTATTAAAATATTATAAATATATTTACATTTATTCATTAATTATTATATTTAAATATATTATTAATTTAATTTTTTTTTAATTTATGAAAATAAAATAAAAAAATTGAAAAATTATTAAATTATAAATAAATAATTTTTAAGGTATTCAGTAAATATTATTTAATACCGATATTTTACTCAAATAATATTGTTTTCAAAATTTTAATACAAATTAGGATAATGAATTTAATTCACCACATTAAAAATATTATAATCTACATTTACTCTTATAGTAAAATTCATTATGTTAGAATTTGATATATAAAAACATTAAGAACTTTAATTTTTAAAGTTTTCATTTTTTCCATAATATTTATCATTATCATTGAACATCTTATTTTAAAAAATAATTTTATAATCATTAAAATAATAATTATATAAAATAAAATGAATTTTGGAATTAAGAATTTTAAAATTTTCATAGTATCTTTTAATATTTTCTTAAATATTTATTTATATATAATAAAAACAATTATTTTTATTACAAAAATAATAACATCCACAACTATACCATGAACTAAAAATAATATAAAAACAAAAAAAATTCAAGAAAAATTATTTATATGTTGAAAAAATTCATAATTAAATTATCAATTTAAAGAACATATGTGTAATAAAATATGTTATATTTTCTAAAGTAAATAATTTTTTGGTTTTTTTAATTAGATAATATTTATTTTGAATGGAGTTCCAAATTTTTTGGAATTACACTTTACATTTCAGTGTTTTATAAAAAAATAATTTTTATAAATAAAATAGTATTATTTGATAAATTAATCTCTCAATTTAATTTGAAGCATAAAATACATGTTCTCAAAAAAATGTTTTTGGGTGTCTTATATGATAATGTCAAAACCAATCTTCCATTATATTAAACATTAATCTGTTAAAATAGATTTCATATTTATTATTAGTAGGTCCAATTTATGTAAAAAAAATAAATTATTTTTGGATTTAATATTATATTACATTATAAAAACATTAATAATAAATAAAAAAATGGTGAATATGGAAACTCTAATAGTAAAAAGCATAAACCCATGAATAAAATATGTTTGGAATCTAATGGATGAGGTTTAATATACATTATCTCACCCCAAAATCCATTATTTTAATTTTTTCATTAAACATAAGAAAGTGATATCTATATATTATGTTTTAATATTCACAAGAATATATTTTTAACCATATATAAAATTGTTCTCTTAACACCCATTCAAATACACAATTAATATTAGTTTTACTATTTTAGCAGTAAATATTATACTTCACATGGAATCATATTTTTTTCTTTATCAGATTTTGTAAGTTAAATTTATTATAACATGAAATTGCTCCTTGTGTGTTTTGTGATCGACTGCCTCTATAAAAAGGAAACTATTGTTTTATCAACACTTCCTCTTTTTGTATATTATGCGTGAGAAATTTTTAAATAAATCTGATATATTCAATTTATCTGAGTAATATTAATTAACTTTATAATACACATTATTTCCCTATGATTCATCAATAAACCAAAAATTTAACAGGTAGTTTTGTAGAGTACATCCTTCATAAAGAAATGAATATCATTTTTATCATGTTTCATTGTTTTTTATTTAAATATAACATAATATTATCCAAAAACATAAAATGATTTATAATATATCATTATAAATTGGTAAAAATTAAAAAATTTCAAATGAAACCCCATTCATAATCATAATTATAAACTATTTATGGTATTTTCTTGTTTCATTCTTCCTAACCATATGATTGAAAAATAGAATAATATTGAATATATGATGAATAATAAAAATTAATAATTGATAAAATATTATAAAAGTAAGTATATAAAGATTTTATTTTGGTTTTGTAATGGTAACATTAATATTAGAATAATTAATTATGAAACAAATATCTATTATTTAAAATCATGGAAAATTTATCATCAATTATTTCTTCAATATGTATCATATAAAGAATTTTATTATTATTTATTTATAAATTTATTAATATTTATAAAACATCAATTATTTAATTATTTAGGATAATATATTTAACATATTTTGGTGGAGAATGATAAAAAAAAGATAATTTGAAAGAGGTTGAAATGTTCAATATTTCTATATTGATATTTTAAAATTTTATCATAAATAACTAATATAAATGTATATAATAATCATAAATTTATTTTATATAATATTATTATTTTTAAAAATTATTTTAAATATATGAATAAGATATTTATATTTCCCATATCAAATCTTATAGTGCATTAAACAACACATGAGAAACAATGTAAGAGTTTCCTCATTTAAATTTTCACACCGTTGAGAAATATTTTCTATTATAAACAATGTTATCTTTGGAATTGGTGTAAGTTATGCCTTCTTAATGTAATATAATATAATAATTTAATTTATCTGGTTTCATGTGACTTATCATTTTATGATATTAAATGGCATCTAATTCAAACAATATTAATTCTATTAAAGATATTTCATACTCAACTCTAGTAATTGAGTCCTAATTTTTATTAATGAACTTATTTATTTAATGTTAGATATCATCCACATTAATAGTTTTTTTCATTATAATATCACTTCATATATTTTTTGAAATGATAATTTAAATCAATTTTCTCCCTCAAAAAAATATCATCCCCAAAATGTGTATAAGTTTCTAATGTAATAAATATTTTCTTTAGTGATTGTTTTACATCCTTATCAGTTTGTAATTTTACCAAAATTTTCTCCTTAATAATTATAAAACTAATTATTTTTATCTCATGACACCTTCAAAAATTACCTCCCCTATTTTAAAATATTTTTTTCAATTTATATGATGCAGGTTTTCAACAATGTTATTTAAAAATAATTTCAGATGAATTTAATCCAATTAAATTAAAAAATTATTTTCCATCAAAAATTTTATTTGATTACCATTATATTTATTTAAGAATCTATAATAGTTTTTTTTCATTTCATATGTAAATATTTTCAAAATTTTTAATTCTTCTTTTTGAAAATTTATTTTGAATGGTCATAAAACTTCATCGTTCTACGATAATTTGTAATTTTTTTAAAAATAAATATTTACATTTTTCTACAATGATAGAAAATTTTCTCTCTTCCAAAATCATTTTATATATTTATTTCTTCATAATATTACATCATTTATTAATGAAATTGTTTTTCTCTTAGTTTTCTAAAATAATTCATAAAAACGATTTCAAATGATCTTGTATATTACTTATATTGACATAGTTTTTTATTAAACACAAACCAACTGTTTATCATCTATATTTTTATACACCTATATTAATTATTATTTATTTAGGATGTTATTAAAATTATATTTTTCACCTTATTTCTCAATACGTATAATTAAATGTTATTTTCAATTATGAAAATAATTCATTAAAGTATTTTATATATAATTCCATTTTGGATTATAACACTAATATTACATCCAATTGTTTTACACAATAAATAATATATAAATCAATAAATTGATTGAAGAGTGTTCACCTAAATTTCATAATCAATTTTTATGTATATTATTGTAATAATCACACACCGTTTATACATATAGAGTAAATACAATATACTCTGTTATCTTAATTGAATGGTACATTGCTAGAATGATACTGAAAACTAGAGGATACATTTTTTAAAGATATTATCTTAATTATAATTGGAATTATGATGGTTTACCTTATTTTGTTTTATTTGAAAAGGGATATGAAACCCATTTTAAATCCATGTGTTCTTTGTGTTACGCTGAATTTTTGAATTAATATTGATCACATATATCTGGATAATTATCAGTGGGGCCTATATCCCTGTAAAATGCATTTCAATATGTTTTTATCTCTTGATATATTCATACATACAAACAAATGCTTGATTCACATAGTTAAGAGAATAATGATTTTTCTAATGAAGGTATTCCTATTAATTTTTAATTTATATTTCTAATGTATTTTCCATGTTATAACATAATTTCACTATTAAAAATAAAAATTTATTACATTTTATTTAATTAATTTTTAATAAAAATAAAAATAATATAACCCAAAAAATTGGAAATCCTAGTGTATTTTCTGTTTAGGTTAATTACATGAAAACAAAAATAAGAAATATAACATCATTATTCAAAACATCCTTTTCATTATCATCCTGAAAACATAATTGGATAACCTGGGGGAATACATATAAAAATGGTAAGATGTTAATTTTAATAACGTAATAAATAGGGAATAACATGAACGATATAGTACATGTTAATCAGTAGGCCTATAAGTGGTCCATAAAAGGGTTCAAAATCATAAACATGAACAATAATGCATGATATTACATTATAATCATTTTTGATTAATGAGGAATGTTGTAACAACATAAAATAGTTCATCATAAACATAGGTCAAGGATAACTAACAATACATCATGATGGAAAAATGAATATATATCAATAAGATTCACCCCTATCCTAATAGGAAATCTCATGTTACTTCACAAATTAGAATGCTTGGAGCATTAAATATTTCAGGCACACCCATCACATTCATTTATTTCTCATGATTAACTTTGATACCTAGATAATACAATAATGATTCATTCAACGTCATATTTTATTTAATGATATTTGAGTGTGTAATACATTATTGTATGTCCTAAATAGAAGAATTATTTTTATACAAAGATAAACTCCATATATGGGAAATCTGTATTGTATTTACTACATAATTTTTTTGGGATGGAAGACTTCGAGGAAATTTTGGTTACATAATGACATCACAAAAAGATTCAAAAAATTTGATAATTAGAGATAAAGGTGTCTCATGTAATTTGGAAATAAAATAAATATTAATAGGGAAATATAAAAATATATCCCATTATTATGAATTTGAAATAAAAATTATTATATAATAAAGAAAATAAAATACAGTGGAGAATGAAATGACCACTTACTAAATTTCTACATGGTAATGGGTGTACATAATGGTTCATTAGAGGGATTAATGAGATTGAAAGTTTCAGATAATCATTTTTTACATAATATGGAATGAATTTTAGAATATATAATATCATATCCCAAGGTGAAAAAATGGAAATTAAGAGACATAACATAAAATAAGTGTTTAATAAAAATAGGAGAGTTGATGATATCTTACATGAGCGTGTGACACAATATTCATGAGAGGATCATCTTTAGAGCTTTGGGGCACCTTGATAAGACTCTATGGGGAGTATATAAGAGTAAAGATATTCTATAAGGATTTTTGGTGAAGATTAAGGGGACATGTTTTGGGTTTTTATAGGAAATTATTATGGAATTCTTTATCATTCCACAATAATAGGTTTGGACCTCTATATAATTAAATTACAAAAACTGTATACCTTACGATGGTTTTTTTCCTGGCATCCACCAAAGGGGAGAGGTTCTCAGTAAATTATAAGTTCATGGTCAGATTTTATTTAAAAAATAACCTTGTAGATGAAGAATTGTGTCATACTCTAAATAAGGTAATTTTAAAACCATATAATATATTAACGGTTTTAGAAGATTAAAAATGTATTTTTATTATTAATAAAATAAAAAATTTTAAAAAATAATTTAAACTAATAATGATTTTCTCAGGGACACCATTTATAGTTATTCATGCATCACTTTTTCTCATTATGATGATATAAAACACACCATATATTTTATTAATGTAATATTTATTTATAAAATACTTTAATTAAACAAAATAAATATATCAATTGAATTTGAATATTAAAAAAAATCAATTTCAGATTTCATGAATCAAAATTAAAATACTTTACAGAGTAACAATAACTCAATGAAATGATATTCATTATTATAAGTAAAAATTTTTACAAACTCATATTTTGGGGTGTTCATTCACATCTATTTAATAAACCCAAAAATTAACTAAAGGTATGTAGTGCGATTGATGGATATTAATGGGGTGGTTCAATGATCTTTTTTGGGTTCATGATATAGATTAGATTAAGATTCTCTCGAAAATGGTTTCACTCATTAAAATGATTTTGGATATCTTCTTGGTCTTGTTTATAATAAAATCCAAGTGATTCTAATTCCCTCAAAAGCATTGATAAATGGTCTTCATAGGGTTTCATCATACATTATTAGGACATCTCTTTCCTTGATAATATTGATTGGATTTTTTAAAACTTATATTTATACTAATCATGATATGACTGTTCAACAGCAATATTTTCAATGGTATGTAATCATAAAAGTATATAGAAAAAAGTATATAATAAATTCAGATAAGTTGATGTGATTTATAAAACCATTAGACAAAAAAGTACATTAACTTAAATCATTAGGTAATTTTATTTATTATAGTTCTAGTCAAACAATCCTCCCCTCTTTCAGAAATTTCTCCCAAAATTTTTTTACGTATCACACTAAAACAGAAGAGGGTAACACTATTTCATCACATCCTCTAAAACCAATGTCTCAAATTCAAACATGTGGTATCTCTACATCAAATATACATGTTGTATTGTCTTATTTTGTATAACATTATCTTAATGATCCTCAATTTTTACCAGCTGATCAAAATCTTAATAACATTCACTAATCTAAGAACCTTTTTATTTAGTATGTATGAGGGGTTTTAATGTACATAATCATGTGGGATATAAGTAATACATATTGTACTTATGATAGGATATGTGTGAGGGCCTCTCTATAGGACACCATTCTGATGTGATCTGATATCTCAAATGTGTATATGAATAATAGACTAATCTTTTCCTTCTTCAAAAATCACATGACATTATTACATGATGAAAAAATAAATAATACCATGTGTCCAACATCAATCTCTATATAATGTAGATGATTGTCAGCAAATCAATTCGGCCAATCGTGAAAAGCCTTGATTTTATATTGAATGATCATAAACTTTTCCAACATTTCCTCGAAAATTTAAGGTCCTAAAACATTTTTCCCACTACATTATCCCGAACTGAAGTTGTTCTTCAACTATTCACACAATGGGTGTCATATGGAGCATATGTGAGCCATGATTAGAAACTATTTTTGTATGATAACATGACCAGATGAATATGATGATCCCATACTGCATTGACGTCTATTGAGCATGCTCTCAACAAATCATCAATTGTCTAGAGAGTATGCTCATATTGACCATCTGTTAGGAGGTTATATTCTGTAATTATGTTCAAATATGTATTTAAATCATGTTAAATAATCATCTATAACATGGAGGTAAATCCTTGATCTGATGTGGATACCATCATTAGTGGTGTTTCATGTATCTTCACCACTTCTCTAATGAATACCCTAGCAAGTTAACCATATAATAAATCCTTCTCAAATCACAAATAATTGTGTGGACATTTTAGAAAAATCCACCAAAAACTCATATAGCATTATTTAATCTTGATTTAATTATTATTACCTTGAAAAGATCCATATAGATGATTTCACATTTCAATATATTTATGGATAACGGTTGCATCATCCCCTTGGTTATTTTCCTTTATACCATTAAATACTAGTATACAAGACATATTTATGAACATTCAATGATAATCATCTTCATATTGTCCCACCAATAATAATTTAATATATATTTATATATATTAGTACTTTCAGGATGGATAGATAAGGTAGAACTATGTGAATCATCGAACAACACCTTCATTAAATCGGGATTTTATTGTACTCCTCATTGTAACCCAAATCATACAATTATGTACCCATTAACATTGATATATGAGGATTTATCATTTCTTATAGTTTTCTCTTATTTTTGAATTCCTACATTACACAATTGATCATCCTATATCCTCCCCATAATAAATGGATTATAAATTTTTTTTGAAAGTATTGACAGTGTTTTCCCATTATTATTCTCATGTACTCCTTTTTATGTCTAAGAAGATCAGATCCTTTTAAATAATCATCAATGAAAAAATTTCATAGATCATTTCTACTTTTAATTCCTGCCACATTATTATCTTTCAAGTGATGAAAATGGAATGGGTAGAAGATGTCCTTTATCTTATCTAACAATCATCATTGGTGAATAATCACCTCTTTATATGTGAATATATACATGATGATTTTTTCTCATTAAATATGTTTCACTTCAACCAAAGAGATAATTATGCCATATTTTCAATGAAAATTTCATGTTTCCATCTCCAGATCTTGTATTGGGTAGTTTTATTGATGATAATTAAACATCATTTAAGCTTAGGATGTGAATTTTTCATTATTCATTAATAAAAATATCAACCCCTTCATCGATGTTTTTATTAATAACCCATATTTTTATCCTTTAGGGATTACTGTATGTACTAGTTCAGTGATAATATTCCTTTTAAAATCGATTAATCCCTCTTCATATTCATCATTTCAAGAAAACTAAACTCCATTATGAATTATCTTTGTTAGAGTGTTTTTGTATCATATTAGATTTCACACAAATTTACGACAATACTAATAAAATGGAACTATAAATATCTAACATAGATGTAGACCTCATACATCATTATATTTCAAATAACATTGATGTGACCACTATTTTCTGATTTATTATGATTATATTCTCAATTTATGATACATCAGACAAACAAGGATCACATTTTTTGATGTTCGAATAAATCCTCTCCTTATATAAGGACTTTATCATAGTAATAATATGCTCCTAATGCTTCACTATGGTTTTCATGTATACGATAGTATCATCTATATATACTAAACAAATAATTCATTATTAATCCATAATGTCTCTATAAAATAATTCATTAATGACTTCTTGTTCATTAGTTAGTCTAAATGGAATTACTATTAAATCATAGTTCCTATACATTGTTTGAAAAGTTGAAGTGGGGATATAATCCTTCTTCACTCTAACATGATAATATCATGGCCGTAGATCCATCATGGAGAAGTACTTTTTTCCATTTATATTATAGAACAAGCCATCAATACATTTAGGGGATTCCTGATATTTTTCATGATCTTGTGGAGATCATGATAATCAATGGAAAGGTGTATTAACTCATCCTTCTTCTTCAAGAAGATGACATTTTCACCCCATTGAGAAGAACATAGGCATATGAACCCCTTATCCTAATTTTCATGTAGTTGTTTTTCCTTCTCCTCATGTTCCACTATATCAATTATATACAATGTCTTGGAAAATAGTGAAACCCATGAATAAGATCAAAGAAAAATTCAATCTATATACATGGAGGAAGGTAAAGAAATTATTTGGGAAACACCTCATCTTATTCCCTCTCAATGGGCATGTAATCTGGGATGATTCATTCCTTTGACTCAATCATTTTATTTGGATTTTGTTTCACAAAATGAAATAATATCTATTAATTGGATGTTGTTTCTAAATAATATTCATCTTCCTCATTATACTTGTATATAATCATGAGAGGCTTCATTATACATAGATCTATTTCCTTTTTTCGACAATTTATTTTTGATATTCATAAGGTATTACTGTCCATATATATAATTTAATAAAATTCCACAAGATGGAGTACCAATATATTCCTTGTGATTTTAACCCCACAAATTTTTAATTGGGATGAGTTATATTCTAGCGATATAATAATTTTACCATTTTTATTTTTCCCTAAAAACTCTACTAAAATTATATGAGGTATTGTTTGAATAGTTCTTCTAAAAATTTGTAATATGACGGAATGCGTACAACTTCAATCAAATTGTTAGTTCAATATTCTTGAATGAATAACCAGAATTATTTAAACAACTTCATTTTTAGAATCCATCTCAACGGTTGTGATGGAAAATTCTCAATCTTGATTCATTAAAGTTTGATGGTTGGATCATAGAACCCATATATTAGTGCATTAGTGTGAAAAGTTCAATGTTTCTTTATAGATGAAGCAAAAAATAATGAACTGAGTGTAGACAAAATCATTCTAATCTTATAATGCATTAATGGGTTTTCCCTATCAATAATTTCTATATTTTCCCCATATCCTTAACATAAATCATTTCCTCATTCCCTTTAATAAATTTTTGGGGGTTTTATTCCCCACATTTAAAACATTTTATGTTTATATTTATTAGCTTCATCATATTTTTCCATCAGAACACTAGAATTTGACTTCAATTATAGTTGTTATCCCCATTATACCCTTGATATTTATGGAACTCTATATCAAATTTTTGGGAATATATGAAAACATCTGTATAACTATAAATGTCTTGTATCTTCACAGATTTCAAAGACAAGGTTTTATCCCACAAAAGAATTGATAAAAATTGAATTTATGTGTAATGATTAAGTCAAATGTGTATCGAGAATACTTTTTTATTTTTTTCATCATATTCCTTGATAGATTAATCATATTTTTGTTTTATTAAAAATAAATCACATTCTATTTTTAGAATCAAATTGTCATGAAAGTATTTCTTGATTAATAATTTCACGAATTACATTCAATCATTCACATCGATCTCCTTATCAAGATTATTGTTTTTTTCAATTTCAACCTCTAACCATTGTTTCCCTCTATATGATAATCATCATGTACATCCATATATTTTATTATAACAATGAAGGATGGAGAATATCTTCTTAATTGAGACGGTCCATTTTCATTGAATACTGGATAAGTTGAACAACTGGAAGTCATACACATTTGTCTCACAACGGCTATATAGGAAACATGTTCTATATTAGTGGGATTTGTGTCCTTATTTAAATCTAGAATTCTATTTATAATATGAGTCAGTTAAGAGTGCATTTTTTTAATGATCTTGATTCGCACTCCGATTAGGTTGGAAATCTTGTTGGGGTATTCATCACATTTCACTTAACATTTGTTTTTTACCGAATTCATAAATTTTTTTTGACATAATATTGAATAAGAGGATAATTGGGGATTCTGATTTTATAACTATAAAACACATTAATGGGGGATCCCAAGAAATTAAAGGTATAGTTTATAAATTAAATTTATTTCTTAATATATGAACTTTTAGGATTAAGTATATGTTATCTAGGATCTATATCATAATATATATTATCATGTGAACTAGTTAATGATCCCTTAATAATGGTTCATAATTAAATTATGATTTTAACAAATAATATCCCTCAGGAATGTAAAACTAGGTGTGTAGTAAGACATTTTTTCATTTACCTTTTTTTTTATCAAGTCTAACTCAACTTGGTGTTTTTTTTAACCTATATACATTTGTGCCATAGCCACATCCATTTTTAGTGTCTAAAGATGTTATTATTTATATGATAAACCACATACCCTATACTTACCAATATTTTGGGTTTTTTTAATGATAGTATTATCCCTAAGGCCTTCACTGGATTTTATTAATCATAAACAAAAAAATTAACTAATATATACGTTAATACTAACTATAACTACCCATCCAATTATAACATAATAATTTATTAATTATTACATAAATTAAATCATAATAAATCCTGATATATCAATAAATATTGTTTATTTGACGATTATGTATATTATAAATCAAGATGAATAAAAAAGACATCATCATTATTGAAAACTTCTTTAAAATACTCGTACTGAAACTACATTGGATTATCTTTGGACATATATATGAAACAAGTTACTCAAAAATAACAATAAAAGAATAAACATGTAATAACATGAATAAGAAAATAAATATTATAAAATATTAAAATAAATGGAAAATTAATTCGGTGTGAATCACCAAAATTAACAAAGAGGCAAGAGATGACATGATAAACATATATGAACATGGGAAATGTAACAATAACATTCAACACTACATCATAATCATAGTTCAAGGATAAAATCTAATACATCATGAAGGAAAATGTACCATAATGTAATAAGGTTCAATCTCAATACCAAAATGATGTCTCATGAGTATAAACATAATCCAATGCATTGTACAACTATATAATTCGTATGTAAACCATAACATTCATTTAATTCTCATCCTTACGTGTGACACATACATCATAAAACATAGATTCATTAATTATAATATTTATTTGATGATCATGAAATGTCAAATATATTCATGTATTTACCCAATAATATATGTATATTAGTTTAAAGATAAACACCATTGATATGAAGTGGGAATGTTATTAAGTACAAAATTGTTCTATAAGAAACCAAAACAATGAAATTTATACACCATGATAACATCTCCAAAATATTAATATAATTGGTTGATGAGAGATAAGGGAATATCATCATTTTTAATATTATTAAACATTATAGGCCTCTGTAAAAATATATACCATCATTAGTAATTTAAAATAGAAGGAATATGTCAATTTGGAAACATGAATAAAGATGTGAAATAAATAAACCCCTACTAAATATTATCTTGCTAATGGGTGTAGATAATGATTCATGGTTGATATTAATGAGAGTAAAATGGAAATCTAAGTGTTTATAAAAAATAATAAATGTATGGGTAATATGTAATATCCTATAAAGAATTGAAAAAGTTAAATCAAGAGACATAAAATAAAATAAGTGCGTGTTAAATAGAGGGTGAATGATCAAAAACCAGAGTGTATGAATCCAAATGTTTGGGAAGACATTCTTGAGGTATAAGAGGCACCATGGGATGACTCTAATGATGAGAGGTAATATTAATGAATTTATATATGTATTTTTATTAATGGTAAATGTATGCCTTGGTGGATATATATATGGAATGATTAAGGATTTTTTATCATTTCTAAAACACGTGTTTTGGACTGTATATAATAAAATAACCAAAAAAATTCATTATCATCTTATCATAACAAATTTTATAAAAAAAGGTATCATCATTAATTATTTTATAATTACATGAACCATATATAATAATATAATTTCTTTGTTTATGTGTAAGTGAGTAAGGCTCTTAAATAAATGATTTTAAAACTATAAAATATATTAATGGGAATGTATCATTCATAATGGATTTATAAATTATCTAAAATAAAAATAAAATATAATAATAATATTAATAGAACAAATATTTTTTCTTCGATACAATTTATATTGTGTATTAAATCCGTTTTGGTTAATTATGATGTCAAAAAACCTAATGTAAATTTAAAATGTATATAATTTTTACCAGAAATTTCAACTATCTCGTAAAAAAATTTAAAATTAACAGCCGAATAATTTCGACATTATAATTCCAAAAAATAATTTTCATTTTATCTTGATATAATTCTAAATATTGGTATTTTTACTTTTAAAAATAATATTCAACATTTATTGGTAAATTCTAGATTTTTTGACAATAAAAGTTTTTGAATATTTATAAAAATTAAAATTAACTTCAAAGATATTATATATTAATTTATATTTAAAAAAATTATTTAATAATAATTACTTGATAAAATATTATTTCTTTAAAAAATCCATTATTTCCAAAATATTAATTCTATAATTTTATTTCAATAAAACTCAAAATTAAATTTTTTTACCTATTTCAGTGTAATATATAATATTTAATGTAATGATAATAAGATAAAAATATATTCAATAATAAATATAAAATAAAGTATACAGTAATATTTATGGGGTCTGGATACATATCCCTTTAATACAGAAGAAAACTCACTAACGGTAAGATGTACACTAGTGAGAGCATCATGGAGTGGTACAGAAAACATCGATTCGTCTGTGATCTCGATGAGATTGAACATCGTCAATTAATGGTTTCACTCATGATTATGTTATTTGACCTCAGCCATGGATTTTTTGAGGTTAAATCCCAGTAATTTTATCTCCCTCTTAATTTATAATTAATGGGATTTATATGGTAAAATTTTATGGAATGAGGCTTTCACATTCTTCGTATATGTAACTATTATTTTTAATTACTATTTTTATACAAATAATCTGATCAATATTAAATGAATATATTTTCAATGGTAATTATTTTTAACAGATATTTAAATATTATAGGATATAATAAAATAAAATATATTCTTGTGGTTTCTATATCTATACTATATAATAAAAAATTTGATTAAATCATAAGGTAAAATATTATCATGGTGGAAAATATGATGGAATTGTATTTATATATGATATATATATAATTTTTATGTTATAATTATTATTATGTATTTTTCATTTATATTATACTTGTATGGTTACCATTATGGGTAATGCGATAATTTCATTTGAGGAAGTGTGGTCTACCCCCACATCAAAGTGATATGACTGATTTATTCCATATGATGGGAATATAAATGATAGATTTAATGATATTATATATTATATAATACTGTAATTATAATATACCTATGTATCGTTTTGTTTTAATTCCATTACAATATAAAATATAAGTGAAATTAGTGATCATGCGTACGTATGGCTTTCCGTCTCCTTGAACAGTGCATTTTATTTCTTACATCTATAAGTTATGTAATATTATAAATACATATATTTATTGGGGTTATAATGTTTTGGTCATACGACATTATTGATTAAAATGTGTAATTGATTTTCATCTCACTCTTTATTCCCATGAGATTCATGCTATACTTTCCACTATTTCATTTTGTGGGGTGTATGTTCTGCCAATGGTGGTATTCATTGGATAATATAATTCCATTTATAGGTATTCACGTCTTCATTTTATCATTGTTTTTTCTTGGTTTGTATGTTTCTACGTTACCAATTCGATAAGAGATCCTTTTAACCCAATTTTCTTTCCTTCTGTTAAAAATCTAATTGTTTATTTTTCCATACTATGATTTTGTGTGGAATGTGTATTTATTTATTTGTGTTGTAATTTCCACTCCCCATTGTGTGGATATACTTTTTATGCACATAATCACTCCATTGATAAATTTTCAAATCCTTGATTTGAACTTGATAAGTGTAATTCTAACTCAATTTCCATTCATTGAGTTGAACATCCACATAATTTTTTTTGTCTTAAATAGAACATTTGTCAATTTCCTATGATTTATTTACATTGAATATCTAATAATATTAACTGTATTTATATTTTCCACACATTATTATGTAATTTATTTATACTTATTCTAAGGATACAATTTTTGTAAGGTATTTCGTCTCAATTTACATTTCATTGAGACATTATTGTCATTATACACCAATTCACTTTTGTACAGTGTATATACTGTCATTTGACATATTATACTATGAATACAATTATCTTCATGATATTATAATTTTTTTATTCAATGTAATTCCTAAATTATTTGTATCAAAGTGCCTCTCATTTTGATAAAAAATCATTAAATAAAACATAGTTTTAAATGTTTAAAATATTTATTCTTCTAATTCATTCTCATTAATGTCCATTTTTTCAAAATGGTTTTTAGGATTTTATTTTATGAATACTAATGTATTAAAATGTTAATTCCTTTAAAATATTCAATGTGGTATAGGACACATTGATTAAAAATTATCTTTATTAAATTTTTTACATGGTTGTGAAAAGGTTTTGATAAAGTATTGTTTATTTCAATATATTGATTTGATATATTGCAATGTGAAAATGTTATCATTACATTATACTTTTGTTATGTGTTATAGTTATGTTATGGTTATTAAGAATTGTTTACATATACAGGTGGTTCTGTGAAAAACGTAGTGTGGGTGAGCCTAAGATAGCTCTTCAATGCATTTGGTAACGTGACAGAGGTAAACGTTAATGGTTATCCTTAGATATTTACGGAATATACTGTGATAGGTATTCCAAATTTGAAACCCTATATTGATGTGATGTCTAATATGTATGTATGTTATGAATTATATAGTTTTACTTTTTGATTTATGATTTTTGTATGTTATTCAATAAACATATGGTTTCATGAGGTATGTTATGATTGAAAAGTATTGGTTTCATTGATTTTTATTTATTGATGGGTTAATGTTTCCATTGCTTATTTTATAACCCTTACTGAGACTTTTTATGCTCATACAATTTTTTTGAAATGTTTTCCATAATACATAAAGATGAATAGGGTTAGGGATGGGATCAAGGAAAAGTCATGTAGTCTAAAACATTGAACTAGAAATATTTCTTTTTAAGAGTATATATTTTTTATAAATTTTATACTGAGTAGTAGCGTCTAAATGTAATTTTCATTTTGATATGTAATAGTTATTTCCCAATTATATAAAACTCTATAGCTGAAAAAATCGTTAAAGTGAATTATTCTTTTAATTCATGATTATTTAATGTTTAAGGCTGGGTCATTATATTAAATTATTAAAGGTAATGTGCCATTATTATAATTATAGAGGAAAGGGAAATATAGATCATAAATAAAATGGATAGAATGAAATCATTATTATCTAGTACATAATCTATTATAGTGGGGTAACTATTTTATCAAACACACTAGCCATTATGGGAACCCACCATGTATTGGTGAATGGGGTATTTGACAGAATAAATGATTAATAAAACAATAATATAGGTACCAAGTGATGTTTTTAAGATATATTAATAGTATAATAATATCTTATTAAATACTTTTATTTGAAGTTGATCAAAAAAGGCATTTATATAATCAGAATTTTCAATGGAAACAAATTGACCTCCTCTCATCGTTACATGGGTGTTTTCAATGAAGAAAACTCATGAAAATGTTATTTCAATGGAGATGATCCATTAATTCATAATTACAATGAATATAAATACCAAATTTGTAAATATGGGTTATATATATTTTGTTAATTAAGATACAATCTGGGTTACTACTTGGTTTTAATATATAATCATAGTATTTATTTCTAATAGAATGATATTATGTTTCAAGATAAAGGTATTAAATCAATTTAATTACCAAGAGACATTATCTGCTGATTCCTATCTCGGTCTGTTTCCTTAGCACAATATATTAAAAAAAATTATTATGAAAAAATGAATCTTATGATTATGACTGGTATCCTTAGAAGAGAAGATGAATGTTTTTTATAGGAATAAGTTGATGTTTGACCACAACATTAACTATGAAATCCACAAAAAAATTAGTTTTAGATTTCCACTAAACTCATCCCTATCTATACCCATTATCTAAGAGTTCCCATTGAAAAAAAAGTAGTTCAAAAGAAGAACATACTATATGCATTATGCAATAAGGTATTCATATGTCGTAGTTTTTCACCATGGGGAGCCTATATTATTTTTTAATAAATAAGGATGGATAAATGAGATTATAAATTATATATAGGGATCGAAATCCCATTATTATTATGAAAAAGTATAATTTCCCCCTATTAAAGACTTGTTATTTTATCACAAAATAGATCAATAATTTTCAATGATTGATCTCTATTTTAGCTATCTCGAATTTCGATTATGTAATTAATAAATTTTAATGAATACATTTCACAAATGTTATTAATGTTAGGGATTTAAAATAATGAACATTGGGTTGAATAATGGTATCTCTATTATAATGGATGGCATGAATAGTGTATTCAATGATTTTATTGAAAATTTAATTATGTAATTTAATTATTCTATCATTGCATACATTAAAACACATGACCAATGTAGTCTAAATTAATGAATTATTTATGAAACTCATAATTGAATGTTCTTATATGATAATTTTATTAATTTATAATATGGAATGACGATGTTCTATTCCATGATATTATATCCATTTAGGATGGAATATCATTTGAATATTAAAATAATAATCTAGATAATGTATGTCATATAGTGATTATCATAACCATGATATATAGTTTATTTTTTATTAGTAGGTTATTAACTATGATTTTCACAAAATTATTCCCAATTAGTAAACCCATTAACCATGATAAGGAATAAATTGGTATAACTAATATTATCAATACAAAACATATAATTTTCAATAGAACATAAATGTTCTTAAGTAAATATAAAAATTTATTTTAATGGTACAAACAACTATTTATGTTACGTTAGATAATCATGAATTTTATATGTTTCTCAAGAATGATGATGGGAGAAATAGAATAAATATATTTTGGATGGGACTATATGTTGGGAAAAAACATAAATTTTTGAATTAAATGGAATTTTTAGTGCCCTAGATATTGAATCAATATCAGGATAATGGGATGTGGTTAAAGATGTGGAACAAATGACACTATCTGTAATCAATTTGAAAAATAATAGTGATACTTGAATAAATTTTCACATTGGTGAAATAAAAATTTGTTTTATGAAAGAAAATGTGGAAATAAATTTCGTAGTGGTATGATTTGAATGGTCATGAGATCTATGAAACAATTGTGGTTATATTAATAGATTTACTTTAGATAATATATTAAGAAACTAATATGTGATAAAATTGATTCAAACATTGGTATTCATCAAAAATAAATTTATTTATTGAAATTTGATTTTATATATGAATGGAATTTTGATTACAAGGATAATATATTTTAATAACTTTCTTGGTACTAATTCAGTAATAATTTTCATGGTAAATTGGGATTGTTATATCTAAATATTTGGAGAATTAAAAAACCAAAATGACAATGATATAGGTTGAGCCATGAGTTTTATATCTCAAATGAAAAAAAAATATAAAATCACATTATAGCTTCATAGAGTATGTAATCCCATTGATTATTTTTTCATGAACCTATTATTATTCTAATTTTTCAACACTCATGAGATGTAATTTTCATTTTAGTAAATATTAGTTCTTGGATTATCGTTATTAATAATATATACGATGGAAAATTCGATGATGGTGATGATGAAAAAACAAATGTGACATGATTTAAAGTGACTATTATTATTATCACATATAACCATCAATAAAATGTTATTATTAAATAAATCAATCACGATAGATACCCAAACCCATAAATTTAGGGAGTTATGGAGCCTCAAGGAATTTTAGTAGAAAATAATGATGAAGGATATAAAATTCAATATCCAATATGTAAATAATTTGTCAAGAAACATCCGATGAATTATTTCAATTGAACTGGATAGTTCATAATTATATGAAAACGTTGAAAAATAAGCAACACCTTTATATTTTATAATATTTTCCTCTTTAAATAAATTATATTTCTTTGATTGTTTGTTATACAATTAAAATTTAGTTTAAATGATGATGTGTATAGTATAAAAACACTATTTTTTATATATGATAATTAAAACATAATACATGAATTCATGGATATGAAAAGTATTAAGATAATTATATAGTAAACATAAAGTTCTTAATAAAATACATATTTATTATGCAATTCTTATGAAATATAAGCACAATTTTTATTATAGTCATTTAATTCATCTGAAATATGATTTATTCATAAATGATTATTATTAATTTTTGAGCAAATACGATATAAATAATTTCTACTAATAATAATAATTTTATTCTAAAAAGAATAAATTTGTGTGAATATGAAAATAAAAAATATATTACCCAGAATTTTTAATCTGTTTTTAGAAAATATTTTTTTCTAGTGAAAATATCTATTTTCTAAAACAAACATTTCCTTTAATTTAATAAATATATTTAAAGCCTAATTATATTTTTTTATTTTATATTGAATATAAATATTAATCACTTTATTTATAAAAACATATGTAATTTTATTTGAGTCATCAATTTCTATGATTTTGATAAAAAAACTATTTTTCTTCATAAAACACTTTTTCCTAAAAACTATTTACTGTGTACATTGTTTTTATAGATCAATAAGATAAAATAAATTATGAGGAATAAATTAAATTAAATTTATATATATTTTATATTTTTCCCTAATTATTGAAATAAATATAATGATGATTAATATCCATATATTTAATGAAGAATTATGTTTTTATAGAGAAGTAAATTTTACTAAATTGAAATATTTCATTAAGATTAATATATCTTATTTTATCAATAATTATTTCTATGTTGAGAAAATAATTTTGAATAAAGGAAAACGGTTTCTTAAATAAAAATTTATAAATTACCTTATTGATAATTTTATAGAATTTTCTAAAAAGAATAGTTTTTCAATGGATAGTAAAAAAATAATGATTAAAATTAAAAATTAATCAATTATATCATTCAAAAAATTATAATTGACATAAAAATAGTCAAAAAGTAATAATAGTTATATTATGTTATTAATTACCGAATTTCATATTTAGAATCAATTTTATATTAAAGTTTGATTTAATTTTTTTATTATTTTGAATACATTATTTGGGAAGCAGAATTCTTATCACGTGTGCAGGTTCAATTTTATATTAAAGTAAGTACAAAATTCAAATTTTCTATTAAAAATTATTAATAATTGTCAATTATAATAATTAATATTACTGAATATATAAAAAATATTTTTTTTGTCTTAATGATTATTTTTAACATAATAATCCAGTTACAGTAGTAAAGGTTGCCATGTGTTTACCTAAGGGTTAAACTAAAATGATAAGGATTAAAATAAATTAAAAAACTCTAATTTATATTTTATGGAATTATTTATACTTTAAATCTTATAATTTTTATTAATTTTCCATATTGGTTTCAATATGGGGTTTTTAATATGTTGTTATATTTTACTATTTCAAAAAATTCCTCATGTGTTCCTTCCCCCACATATAAAAAGCCATCGATTTCCTTTAGATAAAAATAAATAAGATACTTATATATATAATAAACTTTATACATTAATCATTCCTTAAATCCCAAACCATGACCTAGATAACATTGTCACAAACCCCTTCTAATATCGATATAGTTATAAAACTAATGTGGTTGCTCAAAGAAGTGGTATAATTATTTTCAATTCATTTTCCTTTTTTTTAAATTAGATAACCATCATATAATATTCACCATACTTATATAATAACATAATTATGTCCATTATAAATATATATTATTATGTTAGTTTTATAACATCTATGTATATCATCTTCCATCATATGGGAAATGAAATTGTTTACTATGTGTGCGATCAACTATCACCTTATGAACCGATGTAATTAAAATTTCATCACTAATTCAGACAAATAAGTATATGTAAATTTATAATATATTTATATATATATAATGTTTATTAAATTATTTTAATTCTAGAAATATATTATTAAATATATTTTCTTACCTTGCAATCTATTGGTAAATTATCACGTTTCTTTCAAATGTGTGTGGACGACTGCCTACAAGAAGCGATGTGATATGTTTTTCAATTTATTATTTCATAGATTTTAAAAAGTATCTAATTAATTAAAATGTTTTATTTTTATAGAATAAAAAATATTATTAATTTGGAATTACTATTTATATTAATTTTTTTAATTCATTAAAATATGTGAAGTAATTTATAGGCATAAATACAACCAATCATCTCCATAAAATTAGTAATTCATTTTTCAATATCTACAATTATGGTCAACCAATAAAATGTATATGAAAAATGTATATGATATTTATATCATGATTAACATTATTGGGATTATGGAACACCAATCACTGTATAGAGACTAAAATAACTGAACTTAAATACTGTTGAAAAATTTTAGTTTGTACCTGGAAAGGTGCTTTTAACCAAAAATTGTTAATAAATGGGAGATAAATAGTTTATTATACATTAAATATATTATAATATTTATGATTTTTGTCATTTAATAGACTTATGATATTTTTATATTTATTATAAAATAGAATCAATCATAGATTATGAATATCATGTCTTGAGGTATCATATTTTCATGTCACATTTACTTTTATAATCCATATTCCATATACACCAAATGTTCGATTTTTTCATGTATATTTTTACCATTTTTAATTATAAATCTCATATAATTTTCAATGGATATTATTCTTTCATGGATCTTCTGATTGTATTGTTTTCAAAGTGGTATGGTTTTTATGTTATAATCTAATTTTTATCAAGATTGTTTAGTATTATTTTTATGAAGATTATATATTATAATCTATAACTAATGAGAATTATTAATTTTATTATACTATATTTTTTATATAGTATACATGTTTCCCTATTAGTTTTCCTCAGTTTATGTACACAATAGTCTAATTTGTTTTATAGAAAACTAAATTTATTCTTTTTTGGGGTCAACAATTCTTTTCTTTTCCATGTACATGATTTGTATTGCTATTTTAAAGAATGATTATATCATTATCCAGTTGTTATAAAAATTGTTTTTCCTTTTATATATATAAAAACATTGTTTAAAATGAATCATATTGTCATTTTTTTTGAATGAGGTACATTTTTAATTTTTCAAAATAATGAATAAATTCATTATTTTTACTTATAAAACATGGGAAATATATCCTCCCATAATGACATATCAATTATTTACTTATTCATTTAAAAGATTATATTTTTGTTTTAAAAGAATATATTTTTCATTAATATTTCGTAAATTTCTGTATTTGATAAGTCCTTTTCCAATTAGACTGGGTATTTTCCTAATAAATGCTTTTAATGATCATTTAATCGGTATTTTTTGTAAATAAAATACAACAATAAAAAAAACTAATTTTGAAATAATGGTGATATGATTTAGTGACACAAATATTATTCATTATATAAAGGGTTTTATATTATGATTAAAAAATATACAAACATTATATTTTTTTCATGGGTTATGGGATAATGAATTGATTTAGTAAATATTATACTAGTATTATTTTCATAGAATATTCAATGAAAAAATTTTAATACTTCAAATTTCCTTTATCTTTTATATGATATGATGAATGTGTTATTAAAATCTTGTTGACATTTTTTTTATTTAAAATATGTTGAGGGTGGGCCTTTAATTAATAGTCACTCAAATGCATTGTGAAAAAATGTATAAATCATGTGATACATAAGAATATGACAAATGGTGAACGCATTTCATTATGGTTTTATGTCTAACATGATTGGCTTTAGAGTTAATGTTAAAAATTATGATTTATTTTGGAATGATCCCAATCCACCATTATGGTCACAATATTAATAAATAACTTATAAGGAAGTGATTCTATTTGCAAATTTTTAATCCTCAAGATCATATGTTATGCCTCTGTTACAATCTCCTGGATCATATTCTTTTTATCCATTATGATTCATTAGTAAATAAATACAAATACATAATTTCAAAAGAAAAAATACAAATATTTATTCCATGTTTCATGGTTATGATAATTTATATGCATGTTATATTTTTTATATACTAAGTTCATGTTAAAAATTTCATATTTTCATTGTATTTTTTTGATCATTGATATCCTTTTTTTTAATCGTATTATTCATCTGAGATCATACATTCAAAGGATGGTTTCCCCATGTCATGAAAAAGGGTACTAAATATGATATGCCAAATCGGGGTGTGATTTATGATGACATTAGTGGGAGATAATGTAGTTCACTTGTGAACCAGTTTTTTATGTATCTCTGTTTTTGAAGATATAAAATAATTTTGTTTTCTGGTCTGTTTTTATAAAATTAAATTAATATTGAAATATTATTATATAATTTATAGTTTTAAAATTTGTTTGTTTATATATATTTTATTATAGGATAGTTATAGCTAATATTTTGAAATAGAATTTTAGATATGTATTGTGAACCCTTGGGATAAATCTAAAGACATGTTGAAGAATAAAAAATATCTTTATATTATAATGAATGATAGAACGATTGATTTCCAAGTAATAAAATACCAATATGGATACTAAAATTATATTTACCTATATCAAAATTGTACCTTGTTATACAAAATTAAAATAGTGATCATTAAACTTTGATATTGTCATCACTTATTTCCCAATTATAATCCTTATTTTAGTCATGTTTTGACACTCCATATAGAGAAATTTTGGACATTCACAATTTATTTAAAACACATTAGAAAGGATTTGAAAATATGATTACAATGAATGACCACAAATGAATATAATATGATGTTGTTTAAAAACATGGTGTCCGTATACAATCATTTTGTTATTTATTTTTCATGCTTATATGGTAAACAATTATGTTTATTATTGCTCACACTATATTTTCTCATTTATTAAATGGTTTTAAATTGATGTAATATTTTTTATTTTTATATGTAATGATCATTGGTGTTATTTTCCTCATGAAAAACCATCTTTAATATCATATGGAATGAATAACCATGTCATTATTCATAATAGTCAATCCAATTATATGATTAACAATATAAATTTTATTGAGATTATTGAAACACCTTATAACAGAATGATGAAGTATCATGAATACCATTGATGAAATAATATTCAACATCAATCAAATCTATAATTTTTTTAAAAAAATGGCCATGAAAATATCAGATAAATTGTATGAATTTTTGAGTGTGGAAATTATGTAAACAAAATGAATAATTACTAAAGAAAAAAAATTTATGGTTACCAAAATAGATGAAAATAATGGTTTCGTTATTGTATCATAGAAAATTAAATATTTTATGCGTTTAATTTTTTGGGAATTATGTAAATAAATTTTATATGGAAAAATTAAGAGAAGATAATTAGCATGGTTGAGCACAGAATAATTTAACATTTTTTATAATGATATTATAATTTACATGTGAATGGTTGGAGTTGTTTTATTTCTATTTTCTATGATAATGTACGAAGTATGATTAAATTGTGGATTATGAATTTTTATACATGATTTAGATTTCTTATTGTATGAATCATGTATTAATTATTATGATTATTTTGACGGGTTAATAATTTAATAATGAAGTGTAATGTCTAATGTTTTTATATATTAGTATTTACATGTTTTGAAATATAAGAGTAATATTAATAATATATTTATTATAATATTCATGATACCTATAATAAGGGTAATATTTTTTTATAATATATACCATCAACTAATATTACATAATGATTTTTGAATATAAGAATGGACTTATGATTATATGGTTGATCATATGGTCAAATTCATATACTCCACTTTTTGATGTTTTATCTGATGGATTTTTCCATGATAATTAAATTATGGTAATCATTTTGTTTGGTTAATGTATATGTAACCCTTAGGTTCTATGTAAGGTATCATTTGATGATTAATTCTAATTTCATAATTTCATAAGTATTGATATCCTTAATGTGTAATAAGATTAATGGTGTTTAAGTAATAATAGTAAATTAATATTATTTTATTTTGTAGAAAAAAATAAGATGTATAAATCCATAGTGTCTAAATAATATTTTTCTACATAATATTTTTATAGGATATTAACTATTTGTTTTCAATTTTTTAGTATTTTTGTAAATATTATTTTGGTAAAAGGTCAAATGATATACTGGTTGATATCTAGTCGCATCCAATAAAGTCATGAGTCTTGAAACCAAAACTTAAGATGGACAAGGGTACAGTTCCTACCACTGGAAAATGTTATGTTATAGTTAATGTAACAATGTTTCTTCTTAAATAATTTAGTGAAAAAATATTATAAAGAAGCTTGTGTGTTACTATTGAGTTTAAGATAAAACACTATTATATTGGATAACCAGTGATAATTGTTTTGTGTTTCATATATATTTAGAGTCATATGGATAAATTTTTTACTGTTTTAAGGATCACATGATCTAATTGTTGTTAATTTTAGTTCATCTACAATGATAAAATAAATCTTTCTATTTCAAATTTTGGGGTAAGAATTGTAGTTTTAAACAATAAAATAAAATAAAAACAATGAAATTGTTCTAATGATATAGTCGGAAATAATGTTATTGTATTTTATCTTATTCACTATCAAAATATTAAAAGAATACATAAATGCTAGGAAAAAGATATTGAAATAAAACATTGATATAATAAATTCATTTACAATTAATAAAGAGTCTTCTCAACCAAAAAAGATTTATGGTTGTGGTTGTTAACATCATTATTAAGATATTTTATATCTCTCTTAATTTGCTTTTGGGTGTTATTCCCCCCCCCCACATGTAATGGTTTTCAAATTCCATTACTCGTATCCTTTATGTAAAAATATCTTTTTATTATAGCTGACCATCATATATCAATTTGTTTATATTTTTATTGAATGTTTTATGTATCATTTTTGTGATTTGGGTTCTCCACAACAGAATTTTCAAATGAAATACCCATGATTCCAAAACACATAGTCAAATTATGAAGAATAATTTTACTAAGGTGGTGGAAGAGATTTTTGAACTTTGTTAATTAATATTTTCCTTCTCTTTAAATAATTTTTATTCTTTTATCGCTTGTGTCACACAAAACTATTATTTTTAACAAACCACATTATAATAAAAAAATTATTATTAAAATATGAATCTTATAGCATAGTAATTTAATTAGTGGTTATAAATAAGTTAATGTACATTATTATATAATTTTAATGGTCACAATAAATTCACATTTATTGATTAATTATTATGAAATAATAATCCAAAAATTCATAAGATCATTTATTGATGAAGATATATGTTTTGATAAAAAATGTTATTTATAAATTTTGATGTGATGATAAATTAGTCAATTTCTACTAAATTATGTAATATTGAATTTTATAATTTATTAAACATTCAAAAAAATATATCAAAACTATATTATGTTGATTCTGTTTTTTTATTTTTCTAAAATATGTTTGGTTTTTAGTGAAAACATTGATTTTAGTAAAAACATAATTTCCATTCAATTACTCTATCAATATAAAATATTATTAAATATTGGATTTTTATTAATGTAAAATATTATTTATCATATTTTTATTAATTTTATTAATCTCATTTGAATCTTCAATATTAGTAATATTGGAAAAACAATTTTTATAATAAAAACTCATTTTTTAAGGAAATATATCTTCTGTGCAAAAGATTACTTCATTTTAATTTATTATAATTATAACACCTCAGACTTTTATGAGAAATTTTTTTTATATAAATCATCAAAATAATCTTTCACTACACACAACACTAGCTAGTCTTGCTTTACACACAACTGTGGCCTTCCTCGATAGCTTGCGTCGTACGCAATACCGAGTTTCACTAAACAATGATATGCTAGTAAAATATTATTAAAACTAGCCGTTATGAATATTAATAACCACTTTTTTAAATTTTGTAAATTTTATTTTTCAAAATGGGCTTCATTTTTGGATTCGGAAGATCGATATTAGCCTAGGTTGAAATTTTCGTATTTTTCTGAAAACATTCAATTTTTGATGAATATTGAAACCACTAAGTGGTAGTTAAAAAACTAAATTTTTCATAAAATATAATATTACCACTTCTGTCACATAAATTTCAAAAATCCAAGAGACATGGTTGATGTCATTATGTTAAACGTGGTTCAATGAGTTGAAAATAATTTTGTGGTGAATAGTAACTTTTTACTTTTTTACCACGGTTAAAAGTAAATAGGTTAATTAATGGTAAAAATGATATTATTATTACCCTAAGACATGTCCTAATTCTATTGGACAAGTTGAATTTGACAAAAAACAACCTTAGGAATAAAATATGACCATTTAGGCCCACTTGGATTTGATTAGGACATTTATTATTAATTTATTTAAAGAAGGGTTAAAATAGTGAAAATCAAAGTTTAATAAGAAAATCATTTTTAATATAGGGTTATACATAAGATAAAATCGACTATAAATATTCATTAGAAAGATAACAGGATTTCATACATAATGGTATTTTAATTATAATTTTTAAACATTAAATAAATTAATTTATTTATGACACAACGATGATGCAGTAATTATCTTTTAATGAAATATTGACATAATTGATGTTATAAATACCCAAATAAATGTAATTTGAGACTTTTTATGAACTACACTAATTTTAAAGGTTAATATGACATTTTAGTATTGATTTGAGTAACTTGGTTCGAACTAATCATTCTGTTATGATTTTCTCAAAAATCAATTACTAAATAGTGTCAAAATTGACATAAAATAGTTTTTTATAAACATATTATATTATTAATTGTTATTTTATTCCTAAAAATATAAGGATCGGCCAAATATCTTATATATGGTTATATATATTAATAATAGAAAACTTTGGGTTCTTTTGGATTGATATGGTAAGTTAATTAACCTTATAGTGTAAGAAAACAAGAAGACACGGTAAAAGTTAAATTATCTAACTTAAAGTTAAATCTAAATGATAAGGTTAAAATTGATACCTAAACTTGTATAAATTATATTGGATGAGAGGAAATAGACCCCTACCCACATTAGCTTCGAAAAATATCAATTTGGAGCTATTAAAAACCGAATATGACATTATAATAAAATAATATTTTTAGTTATTCCAAAGGTGCCCCTCTCCTCCATTATAAAAGGGCACCTCCTCCCCCTCTACCTCACACCACTTTGAGCCTTGAAGATCAACAAAACCCTTAAAATATTTCTTCTCCACTTCCCTAGAAACATCCTAGAGGTTTTGGTCTTCTTCAATGACCTTTTTAGTGCACTAAAATGAGGTCTCAAAGAAGCACTTCAAAGAAGAGGTAATGTCCGTTACCGATTATTTCATATTTATTTCTTCTCCACATCTTCTTCATTAGTTGTTTCATTATGAAGTAATAACATCAGTATCACTAATATACTGATATGTTATTATAAGTATGAAACAACCCTATTTCACCATCTATCCATCCTACGGAAAACGAAATCACCGCGCGTGCGTACGTACATAATACCGTCTCCACGCCGTGGTGTAATCTATTTTCCACCACCACCTTACTTGGATGGGTATAATGGTGTAAATAATGACTATATATGACTATTATAAAGTGATATTGATTCTTAAATAGTATACATACACTCCAATTCAACTCCACGATCATAGGAATGCTATCATCACTCGTGGGTATGTACGGAATACCGTCTCCACGATGTGATGCGAGTCGTTCTACATGATCATCATTTCATAATGATTATATAAATGACGTGAATGAATGAATATGATATATATTACACTAATACAAATCTGGAAATGAGTTATCTATAACCTAAAGAGAAAAATAAGAATTTATTCGACAAAACACGCATAAGAACAAAAAGTAATAAACACCCGAATAACAAGTAGCAATGAAATAATACTAATAATAAGCTAAGAATATGACCATATTAGATATCATAACAATAAGTATTATTCTGGAATAAGTCAATAACATTATTTAAATCATTATATACGAGGTTCGGACACTTACGAAGCAAATCGGACCTAAGGTAAGGGAAATATCACGATCTCATTTTTATCCGAGATTGTTTATACTTCGGATTTTACTGGGGTGTATTTTATCATCCACATACATGTTTCCTCAATATGTAATATTATTTCCATCCACCTAAAATTGTTTAAATCCAATTTTACCCTTCAGCGAGTTTTTAGTAAAAGATATGAAAGGAATCTTTTGTCGTTTTTCTTACAAGGTACTTTTTGAATTTTCCGAAAAAAGTACGAGAAGAATGTTTTTTTTAACTTATATGGCATGAATGGATTTTTAAAACATTATTTCCAAGAATATTCCTTTACAAGTTTTCACGATTATTTTTAACCAACTTCTTTTAGATTTAAAATTGTATGACATGTTATGAGAGGAAAATGTTTTTAAATTTTAAAGGATATTTTCCTCAAAAATGGAGTTTAAGTGTTTTCTCAAAATTATTTTCCATCTAAGATAATATAGGGTTATATTTATATCCCTATTATTACAATGATTTGAATATGTTGTTATGGAATTATATTTATGATTTTCTTTATCTGATATGAATTGTTTGAAGATGTCACGATGTTTAAATTTCCCATTATTATTACATGGGTTATGCAATGATGTATGATTTATGATTTTGTGGCACACATAAGAATGGTATCATTATGAGATGGGTGGGACCTATATTTCCCTCCAATTCATTGGGTAAAGATTTTATATCTCATGAGGTAGACATGGCTGGGACAGTAGGTTATACTGGTTTAGTGAAATAGGACTAAAAGGAGGAGTGAACACGGTTCAGAAATGGACATTCTCCACTAAGATAGTCTTAGCAATGAGTCTTGACTAATAAGAAATGATTCTCTATTATTATGTGTGTATGCCACAAAGTTTAATGTTTTATGTTATGATTATTGGGATTCCATTTTACTACTATGATTTATCCCATGTTATGAAATTATTCTCTCTTTTGCAGGTTAAGATTTCCAAAAGATATGTTCTCATGAATATGATGTGATTTATATTTCTTTTGTCTAACCTTACTGAGTACTTGAGCTCACCATTTTATATGTTTTATTTCCCCAGGTCAGGAAGAAGATTATTAAGTACGATATGCCAAAAGGGACTATAGATATGATGAAATAAATGGGAGATAGTGTAGACGCTTTTTGAACCAGTTGTTTATGTTTCCCATTTTCTAAAAAAACTATACCTATATGGTCCTTTCGTGTTTTTGTTATATGTTTTAACAATTATGCTTCAATTTTAAAGTATTAACAATGTATTTAATGTATGGGTCGTTATAGTTGGTTTCAGAGAAAAGGTATAGTCAACCGTTGGAAACTAGTATGTGAAAGTCTTAGTAAGAACCCTAAGGATAATACTAAGCATAGAACACAATCTTAGTGTTTTAAAAATGGCCATGAATAACCTTGGATAAGACCTTAAGTGTGAAATTCTATTCTTGATTATGTGGTTTTCCTATTATAATTAGTGTTGCACACACTATTATTCATGGTTTCAGTCAATGGTTGGAACCCGAAGGAACCGTGTTAATGCGGAATGTGACGGGCAATGCAATGACTGTCCCCCGGGGCAACCAAATGTTATTGGAGCTGGAATGAAAAATCTTGTAGCCATGCACACACAACATTCTCAATCTATGAATCATGCAGTACTTCCAAACAAGCAAATAAAGGAGCAACATTCTGTTGAATCCTTCATGAGACAACGTCCACCTTCATTCAGCGGGTCTACTGATCCATTAGTTGCTGTACAGTGGATAAGTACTACTGAAAAGATAATTTCAATTCTTCAATGTTCTGAGCATGATAATGTCATCTTAGCAGTGTATCGTTTGTAAGGTGATGTTGATCTATGGTGGAATCTTATTAAGAATACGAGGAAAATGGATGAAATTGAGTCCATGGAATGGGACGAGTTCAAGAACTTATTTTTCAATAAGTACTTCCCTCGTATTCTCTGAACGATGTTGGAGAAAGAGTTTCTTGAATTGAAGCAAAAGGATGATGAATCTGTTGGTACCTATGAAGCAAATTTTACAAGACTTGCAAGGTACGCTTCTGTTTTATTATCCAACCTGAGAGTATGATCGTTCGATTCTTTAGTGGATTAAAATCAAGTCTTCGAAGGGCATTATCCATAAGGGACATCAATAGCAACGAGGAAATCATTCGATGTCCTCTCAACGTCTAGGTGGAGATTGGAGTAACCCATCACTCATATGGGTTTCATAACAAGGGGAAAATGGAATTCAAAGGAAAATATAAAGAGCACATTGAAATGAAGATGAGCTTTCCCTTATTCTCAATGAGTAGAAAGAAACATGGAGGGAGTTGTCTTAATGGGATAAGTAAATGTTTCAAATGTCGAAAGGAGGGTCATTGGGCATTTGAATTCCACGATGATGGGAAGAAGATATCTAATGATGCAAACAAAAGAAGGGACACACAGAATGAACTTACTACACTTTAATGTTTCAAGTTCAAGGAGATGTGACATTATGCCAATAAATGCCCTAATCCAAGGGTTGATGATGATGGTCGACGTCAACAAACTCTTAAGGCTAATGACAAAGGAAAGTCACATGCAATTTCTATCAGCGATATGAAGTACGATAACGATGTGGTGAAAGGTACACTTAACATCCACTCTAAAGTAGGAAATGTTTTATTTGATTCTGGATCCACCCACTCTTTTATTTCCAAAGAATTTTCTAAGGGTATCACCGTATTACCTCAACAATTAGATGTTGAGTTAGCTGTGACAACACCTAATGGCACAATAGTCTCATCAAAAGTTTATAATTATTCTCTGATCGAAGTTTGTGGGAAATTGCTTCCTGCAAATCTTGTGATCCTTCCTATAGTGGAATTTGATGTGATTCATGGCATGGATTGGCTTTATTTATTTGGAGCTTATATAAATTTCCAGATAAGGGAAGCACATTACATATTCCAGATCAATCTATGATCGTCTATCAATGCAAGGATGAACATAACCTTCTAGTGGAAATTCCTTCTACCTTATGGGTCTTGATTCCACTAAATGAAGGTTATTTATCTCAAATTGTTGGTGAGAAACTCACGATTAAGAATATGCCCATTGTACGGGAGTTTGATGATGTCTTTCCGGAGGAATTACTGGGTCTTCCACCAAATCGTGAAGTTGAGTTTTCAATAGAACACGTACGGGGTTCTTTGCCTATTTCAAAGACACCTTATAGAATAGACACAATTGAGTTGCAGGAATTGAAGAAGCAAATCCATGAGAATCTTGATAAAGGGTTCATATGCCCTAGTGCATCACCTTGGGGAGCACCTGTTCTGTTTGTTGAGAAGAAAGATGGATCAATGAGGCTCTGCATTGATTATCGAGAACTTATCAAGCTCACAATCAATAAAAAATATCCTCTCCCATGCAATGATGACTTATTTCACCAACTACACAGAACTCAATACTTTTCCAAGATTGATCTTCGTTCTGCGTATCATCATTTAAGGGTCAAAAGGGAGATTATACGAAAGACGACTTTCCGCACAAGGTATAGACACTATGACTTTATAGTGATGCCATTTGGTATTACTAATGCCCCTTCTATCTTCATGGATCTGATAAATAGAGTCTTTAGAGACTATCTTGATAAATTTGTTGTATTCTTTATAGACGATATTATTTTCTATTCCAAGAGCAAGGAAGAACATGAAGATCACTTGAGAATTATATTGAAGACCCAGAGAAAGGAGAAGCTTTTTGAAAAATTTACCAAGTGTGAATTTTGGCTTCAAAAAGTTTCACTTTTGGGTCACATAATCTCAAAAGAGGGGATATTTGTGGATCCAAAAAAAATAGAGGTTATCAAAAGATGGTCGAGACCAAAAACAATAACTAAGATCCAAAGTTTTCTTGGTTTGGCTGGATATTATCGACGTATTTTGAAAGAATTTTCACGATTATCTAATCCACTCACCAAGTTGACTCGGAAAGGAGTGAAGTTTGTCTGGACGGAGTAATGTGAAGAGAATTTCAAGGACTTGAAAAGAAGGTTATCCAGTGCACCTGTGCTCACACTGCCTTGTAGTGGAGAAAGGTTTGCGATCTACAGTGATGCATCCATGAAGGGTTTGGGTTGTGTTCATATGAAAAATGATATGGTGATAGCTTATGCATCACGACAGTTGAAAATAAATGAGCAAAATTACCCAACTCATAATTTGATGTTAGCTGTGGTAATCTTTGCATTAATGATTTGGAGGCATTATCTTTATGGTGAAATGTGTGATATTTATACTGATCATAAAAGTTTAAAGTATATTTTCACACAAAAGGAGCTGAATATGCACCAAAGAAGATGGTTAGAAATTATTAAGGATTACGACTGCTCAATTCATTACCACCCTGAGAAAGCAAAGAAGTTGGCAGATGCATTAAGTCGACAAGACCATGCCAGTTTATCCATGATGAGGATCACAAAAGATCCAATATTTATGGATTTACAAAGGATGGAACTTGGAATTATAATGGAAGGGTAAAAATCTTATCTTTTTCAAATGAATGTTCAACCATCTATACATGTGAAGATTAAAGAGGCACAGAAAGAAGATGTCGTGTTACAAAAGAAGGTGAGAAATGTTCCTGAATTCAACATTTATTGTGATGGGATAATAAAGTTCAGGAATCGGGTTTGTGTTCCTCCCATCCCGGAATTAAAGGAGCTACTATATGAGGCTCATAGTTCTTCATTATATATTCATCCTCGAAGAACGAATATATATAGGGACCTGAAAGAGTACTTCTGGTGGGATGGTATAAAAAGAGATGTTGCTGAATATGTCTCTCGATGCTTGGTTTGTCA
Organism: Viscum album; assembly: GCA_963277665.1. Lineage (NCBI taxonomy): Eukaryota > Viridiplantae > Streptophyta > Magnoliopsida > Santalales > Viscaceae > Viscum > Viscum album. The sequence goes on from OY728155.1 coordinate 1,375,555,042, forward strand.
GCAAGTTAATGCTGAGAGACAGAAGTCTAAGGGGATGTTACAACCATTACCCATACCTGAATGGAAATGGGAAAACATCACTATGGACTTTGTCATAGGACTTCCTAAAACATCTAAAGGAAATAATGCTATCTGGGTCATAGTTGATCGTCTTACCAAGTCTGCACACTTCATTTCTATTAGAGAGAATTTCTCTCTAGATCAGCTTGCCAAGATATATTTGAAGGAAGTGGTAAGATTGAATGGAGTGCGAATTTCTATTATATCTGGTCGGGATCCAAGGTTTACCTCAATGTTTTGGCGAAGTATTCTTCATACTCTGGATACAGAGTTGAGTTTCAGCGCTGCTTATCATCCTCAGACAGACGGTCAGTCTGAGAGAACAATTCAAACTCTAGAAGATATGATGAGAGCTTTCTCTATGGATTTAAAAGGTGGTTGGGATCAACACCTACCGTTGGTGGAATTTTCTTATAATAATAGAATTCACTCCAGTATTCATATGGCTCCTTATGAAGCTCTCTATGGAAAGAAATGAAGGACTCCTACTTGCTGGGATGAAGTTGGGGAAAGAAAGCTCTTAGGACCTGATCTCGTAGATGAAATGGCAGAAAAGGTCAGATCAATTCAACAACACATAAGAGCAGCTCAGAGTCTACAGAAAAGTTATGTCGACAACCGAAGAAAAGACCTAGTGTTTGAAGTGGGTGATAAAGTGCTCTTACGAATATCTACCAGGAAGAGAGTCATGAGATTCGGAAAGAAGGGGAAGTTGAGTCGTAGATATATCGGTCCTTTCGAAATACTGGATCGTGTTGGGAAGGTTTCTTACCGATTAGCGCTTCCACCAAATAACTCTCAAGTACACGATGTGTTCTTTGTATCTCTCTTGAGAATATACATAAATGATCCTTCACATGTACTTAGCTCAGAAGTTGTACCGCTGGAGCAAGATCTTACTTATGAAGAACAGCCAATAGAGATTCTGGATCATAGCGAAAAAGTCCTACGAAGCAAGACCACTCGATTGGTGAAAGTTTTATGGAGGAACAACCAATTAGAAGAAGCTACATGGGAGCTTGAGGATATGATGAGGGAGAGGTATCTTCATCTATTTGTTAAAAAGTGACGAATTTCGAGAGCAAAATTCATTTTATGGGGGGTAGAATGTAACACCCGAGACTTTTATGAGAATTATTTTGTTTTATATAAATCATCAAAGGAATATTTCACTACACACAACACTATATTGTCTTGCTTTACACGCGATCGTGGCCTTCCTCGATAGCTTTCATCGTACGTAATACCGAGTTTCACTAAACAATGATATGCTAGTAAAATATTATTAAAACTAGCGGTAATGAATAGTAATAACCACTTTTTTAAATTTTGTAAATTTTATTTTTCAAAATGGACTTCATTTTTGGATTTGGAATATCGAAATTATCCTTGGGGGAAATTTTGGTATTTTTCTGAAAACTTTCAATTTTTGATGAATAGTGAAACCACTATGTGGTAGTTAAAAAACTGAATTTTTCATAAAACATAATTTCACCAATTCTGTGGGTGGAATTTAGAAAATCCGAGACACACAGTTGATGTTAGTAAGTAAAATGTGATTCAATGAGATGAAAATAATTTTTTGGTGAATAGTAACTTTTTACTTTTTTACCACGGTTAAAAGTAAATAGGGTAATTAATGGTAAAAATGATATTATTATTACTCTAACACATGTCCTAATTCTATTGGACAAGTTTAATTCAACCATAAATAACCTTAGGAATAAAATATGACCATTTAGGCCCACATGGATTAGATTAGGAAATTTATTATTAATTTATTTAAAGAAGGGTTAAAATAGTTAAAATCAAAGTTTAATAAGAAAATCATTTTTAATATAGGGTTATACAGGAGATAGAATCTACTATAAATATTCATTAGAAAGAAAAAAACATTTCATACATAATTATTTTTTATTTATAATTTTTAGACATTAAATAAATTAATTTATTTATGACACAACGATGATGCAGTAATTATCTTTTAATGAAATATTGACATAATTGATGTTATAAGTACCCAAATAAATGTATTTTGAGACTTTTTATGAACTGAACTAATTTTATAGGTTACTATCACATGTTAGTATTGATTTAAGTAACCTGGTTCGAACTAATCATTCTGTTATGATTTTCACAAAAATCAACTACTAAATAGTGTCAAAATTGACATAAAATAGTTTTTAAAAAAATATTATATTAATAATTGTTATTTTATTCCTAAAAATATAAGGATCAGAAAAATGTCATATATAAGGTTATATATATTAATAATAAACAACATGGGGTACGTTTGGCTTGATATGGTAAGTTAATTAACCTTATAGTGTAAGAAAACAAGAAGACACGGTAAAAGTTAAATTATCTAACTTAATGTTAAATGTAAACTAAATGTTAAAATTGATACCTAAAATTGTCTAAATTATATTGGATGAGAGGAAATAAACCACTACCCACCTTATCTTCGAAATATATCAATTTGGAGCTATTAAAAACCGAATTTGACATTATAATAAAATAATATTTTTAGTTATTCCAAAGGTGCCCCTCTCCTCCGTTATAAAAGGGCACCTCCTCCCCCTCTTCCTCACACCACATTGAGCCTTCAAGCTCGGCCAACCCCTGCCAATTTCTCCTCTCCACATCCCTAGAAACATAATAGAGGTTCTGGTCTTCTTCAAAGACCTATTTTAGTTCCCTAAAATGAGGTCTCAAAGAATCACTTCAAAGAAGAGGTAAAGTCTGTTACCGATTATTTCATCTTTATTTCTTCTTCCACTTCTTCTTATTTAGTTGTTTCATTATGAAGTAATAACATCAGTATCACTAATATTATGATATGTTATTATATGTATTAAACTACCCTATTTCACCATCTATCCATCCTACGGAAAAAGAAATCACCGCGCGTGCGTACGTACATAATGCCGTCTCCACGCCGTGGTGTAATCTATTTTCCACCACCACCATACTTGGATGGGTATAATGGTTTAAATAATTACTCTATATAACTATTATAAAGTGATATTGATTCTGAAAGAGTATACATACACTCCAATATAACTCCACGATCATAGGAACGTTATCATCACTCGTGCGTATGTATGGAATACCGTCTCCACGATGTGATGCGAGTCGTTCTACATGATCATCATTTCATAATGATTATATAAATGACTTGAATGAATTAATATGATATATATTACACTAATACCATTATGGAAATGAGGTATCTATAACCTAAAGATAAAAATAAGAATTTATTCGACAAAACACGCATAAGAACAAAAAGTAATAAACACCCGAATAACAAGTAGCAATGAAATAATATTAATAATAAGCTAAGAATATGACCATATAAGATATCATAACAATAAGTATTATTCTGGAATAAGTCAATAACATTATTTAAATCATAATATAGGAGTTTCGGACACTTACGAAGCAAATCGGACCTATGGTAAGGGAAATATCACGATCTCATTTTTATCCAAGATTGTTTATACTTCGGATTTTACTGGGGTGTATTTTATCTTCCACATCCATGTTTCCTCAATATGTAATATTATTTCCATCCACCTACAATTATTTAAATCCAATTTTACCCTTCGTTGAGTTTTTAGTAAAAGATATGAAAGGAATCTTTTGTGGTTTTTCGTACGAGGTACTTTTTGACTTTTCCAATAAAAGTACGAGAAGAATGTTTTTTTAACTTATACGGCATGAATGGATTTTTAAAACATTATTTCTAAGAAGCTTCCTTTACAAGTTTTGAAGTTTATTTTTAACCAACTTCTTTTAGATTTAAAATTGTATGACATGTTAAGAAAGAAAATGTTTTTGAATTTGAAAGGATATTTTCCTCAAGAATGGAGTTTAAGTGTTTTCTCTAAATTATTTTCCATCTAAGAAAATATAGGGTTCTATTTATATCCCTATTATTAAAATGATTTTATTATGTTGTGATGGAATTATTTTTATGAACTCCTTTATCTTATATGAATTTTTTGATGATGTCACGTTGTTTAAGATTCCCATTTTTCTTACATGGGTTATGCAATGATGTATGATTTATGATATTATGGCACACATAAGAATGGTATCATTATGAGATTGGTGGGACCTATATCTACCTCCAATTCATTGGGTAAAGATTTTATATCTCATGAGATTGACAAGGCTGGATCTGTAGGTTATACAGGTTTAGTGAAACAGGACTGAAACGAGGAGGGAACACGGTTCAGAAATGGACTTTCTCTACTAAGATAGTCTTGGAAATGAGTCTTGAATAATAAGAAATGATTCTCTTTTATTTTGTTTGTATACCAAAATGTTTAATGTTTTATGTTATGATTATTGGGATTCCATTTCACTACTATGATTTATCCCATGTAATGAAATTATGCTCTCTTTTGCAGGTTATGATTTCCAAAAGTTATGTTCTTATGAATATGATGTGATTTATATTACATTTTTTTAACCTTAATGAGTAGTTGAGCTCACCATTTTGTATGTTTTCTTTCCCCAGGTCCGGAAGATGATTATTAAGTAAGATATGCCAAAAGGGACTATAGATATGATAAAATAAATGGGAGACAGTGTAGACGCTTGATGAACCTGTTGTTTATGTTTCCCAGTTTCTAAAGACCCTATACCTATAAGGGCCTTTCGTGGTTTTGTTATATGTTGTAACAAGTATGCTTCAATTTTGAAGTATTAACAATTTATTTAATGTATGGGTCGTTATAGTTGGTATCAGAGGAAAGGTACAGTCATCCTTTTGAAACTAGTATATGAAAGCCTTAGTAAGAACCCTAAGGATAATTCTAAGCATAGACCACAATCTTAGTGTTTTAGAAATGGCCATGAATAACCTCGTATAAGACCTTATGTGTGAAATTCTATTCTTGATTATGTGGTTTTCCTATTATAATTAGTGTTGCACACACTATTCTTCTTGTTTTTAGTCAATGGCTGGAACCCGAAGGAACCGTGTTAATGTGGAATATGACGGGCAATGCAATGATTGTACCCCTGAGAAACCAAACGTTATGGGAGCTGGAATGAAAAATCATGTAGCCATGCTCACACAACTTTCTCAATCTATGAATCATGCAGGACTTCCAAACAAGCAAAGAACGGAGCAACATTCTGTTGAATCCTTCATGAGACATCGTTCACCTTCATTCAGCGGGTCTACTGATCCATTAGTTGCTGAACAGTGGATAAGTACTACTGAAAAGATATTTTCAGTTCTTCAATGTTCTGAGCATGATAAAGTCATCTTAGCAGTGTATCATTTCGAAGGTGATGCTGATCTATGGTGGAATCATATTAAGAATATGAGGAAAAGGGATGAAATTGAGTCCATGGAATGGGACAAGTTCAAGACTTATTTTTCAATAAGTAATTCCCTCGTATTCTCTAAACAAAGATGGAGAAAGAGTTTCTTGAAATGAAGCAAAAGGATGATAAATCTGTTGGTACCTATGAAGAAAATTTTACAAGACTTGCAAGGTATTCTTCTGGTATTATTATCCAACCTGAGAGTAAGATCGATCGATTCTTTAGTGGATTAAAATTAATTCTTCGAAGGGAGTTAGCCATAAGGGACATCAATAGCTACGAGGAAATCGTTCGATGTCTTCTCAAAGTCGAGGTGGAGATTGGAGTAACCCATCACTCATATGGGTTTCATAAGAAAAGGAAAATGGAATTCAAAGGAAAATATAAAGAGCACACTGAAAAGAAGATGAGCTTTCCCTTATGCTCAAAGTGTCGAAAGAAACATGGAGGGAGTTGTCTTAATGGGATAAATAAATGTTTCAAATGTGGAAAGGAAGGTCATCAGGCATTTGAATTCCACGATGATGGGAAGAAGATGTCTAATGATGCAAACAAAAGAAGGGATACACAGAATGAACCTACTACACTTCAATGTTTCATGTTCAAGGAGATGGAACATTATTCCAATAAATGCCCTAATCCAAGGGTAGATGATGATGGTCGACGTCAACAAACTCTTAAGGCTAAAGACAAAGGAAAGTCACATGAAATTTCTATCAGTGATATGGAGTACGATAACAATGTGGTGAAAGGTACACTTACCATCCACTCTAATGTAGGAAATGTTTTATTTGATTCTGGATCCACCCACTCTTTTATTTCTAAAGAATTTTCTAAGGGTATCATCGTATTACCTCAACAACTAGATGTTGAGTTAGCTGTGACAACACGTAATGGAACAATAGTCGCACCAAAAGTTTATAATTCTTCTCCGATCGATGTTTGTGGGAAATTTCATCCTACAAATCTTGTGATCCTTCCTATAGTGGAATTTGATGTGATTCTCGGCATGGATTGGCTTTCTTTATATAGAGCTTATATCAATTTCCAAATAAGGGAAGTCACATTACATATTCCAGAGCAATCTATGATCATCTATCAATGCAAGGATGAACATAACATTCCAGTGGAAATTCCTTCTACCTTATGGGTCTTGATTCCACTAAATGAAGGTTATTTATCTCAAATGGTTAGTGAGAAACCCACGATTGATAATATTCCCATTGTATGGGAGTTTAATGATGTCTTTCTGGAGGAATTACCGGGTCTTCCACCAAATCGTGAATTTGAGTTTTCAATAGAACACGTAAGGGGTGCTTTGCCTATTTCAAAGACACCTTATAGAATAGCCACAATTGATTTGCAGGAATTAAAGAAGAAACTCCAAGATAATCTTGATAAAGGGATCATACGCCCTAGTGCATCACCTTGGGGAGCACCGGTTCTATTTTTTGAGAAGAAAGATGGATCAATGAGGCTCTGCATTGATTATCGAGAACATAACAAGCTCACTATCAAGAACAAATATCCTCTCCCATGCATTGATGACTTATTTGACAACTACGCAGAGCTCAATAATTTTCCATGATTGATCTTCGTTCAGCGTGTCATGATTTAAGGGTCAAAAGTGAGATTATACGAAAGACAGCTTTCCGTACTAGGTATAGACACTATGAATTTATAGTGATGCCATTTGGTCTTACTAATGCCCCTGCTATCTTCATTGATCTGATGAATAGAGTCTTTAGAGACTATCTTGATCAATTTTTGGTAGTCTTTATAGACGATATTATTGTCTATTTAACGAGCCAGGAAGGACATGAAGATCACTAGAGAATTATATTGAAGACCCTGAGAAAGGAGAAGCATTATTCCAAATTTACCATGTGTGAATTTTGGATTCAAAAAGATTCATTTTTGGGTCACATAATCTCAAAAGAGGGGATATCTGTGGATCCAGCAAAAACAGAGGTTATCGAAAGATGGTCGAGACCAAAAATAGTAACTGAGATCCGAAGTTTTCTTGGTTTGGCGGGATATTATCGACGTATTTTGAAAGCTTTTTCACGATTATCTAATCCACTCACCAAGTTTACTCAGAAAGGAGTTATGTTTGTCTGGAAGGAGGAATGTGAGGAGAATTTCAAGGACTTGAAAAGATGGTTATCCAGTGCACCTGTGCTCACACTGCCTTGTAGTGGAGAAAGGTTTGTGATCTACAGTGATGCATCCATGAAGGGTTTGGGTTGTGTTCATATGAAAAATGATATGGTGATATCTTATGACTCACGACAGTTGAAAATACATGAACAAAATTATCCAACTCATGATTTGATGTTAGCTGCGGTAATCTTTACATTACAGATTTGGAGGCATTATCTTTATGGTGAAATGTGTGATATTTATACTGATCATAAAACTTTAAAGTATATTTTCACACAAAAGGAGCTGAATATGCACCAAAGAAGATGGTTAGAACTGATTAAGGATTACGACTGCTCAATTCATTTCCACCATGGGAAAGAAAAGAAGGTGGAAGATGCATTAAGTCGACAAGACCATGCCAGTTTATCCATGATGAGGATCACAAAAGATCAAATATTTATGGATTTACAAAGGATGGATCTTGGAATTATAATGGTAGGGTAAAAATCTTATCTTTTTCAAATGAATGTTCCACCATCTATACATGTGAAGATTAAAGAGGCACATAAAGAAGATGTCGAGTTACAAAAGAAGGTGAGAAATGCTCCTGAATTATACCTTGATTGTGATGGGATAATAAAGTTCAGGAATCGGGTTTGTGTTCCTCCCATCCCGGAATTAAAGAAGGAGCTGCTAGATGAGGCTCATAGTTCTTCATTATCTATTCATCCTGGAAGCATGAAAATGTATAGGGACCTGAAAGAGTACTTCTGGTTGGATGGCATAAAAAGATATGTTGCTGAATATGTCTCTCGATGCTTGGTTTGTCCGCAAGTTAAAGCTGAGAGACAGAACTCTAAGGTGATGTTACAACCATTACCCATACCTGAATGGAAATGGGAAAACATCACTATGGACTTTTTCATAGGACTTCCTAAAACATCCAAAGGAAATAATGCTATCTGTGTCATAGTTGATCGTCTTACCAAGTCTGCACACATCATTGCTATTAGAGATGATTTCTCTCTAGACCAGTTTGCCAGGATATATTTGAAGGAAGTGAAAATATTGAATGGAGTACGACTTTATATTATATCTAATCGGGATCCAAGGTTTACCTCAAAGTTTTAGAAAAGTCTTCAGCATACTCTGGATACAGAGTTGAGTTTCAGCACAGCTTATCATCCTCAGACAGACGGTCAGTCTGAGAGAACAATTCAAACTCTAGAAGATATGTTGAGAGCTTTCTCTATGGATTTCAAAGGTGGTTGGGATCAACACCTACCTTTGGTGGAATATTCGTATAATAACAGCTTTCACTCCAGTATTCAGATGGATCCTTATGAAGCTCCCTATGGAATGAAATGCAGGACTCCAAATTGCTGGGAAGAAGTTGGGGAAATAAAGCTATTAGGACCTGATCTCATGGATGAAATGGCAGAAAAGGTCAGATCTATTCAACGAAACATAAGAGAAGCTCAGAGTCGACAGAAAAGTTATGCCGACAACCGAATAAAAGACCTAGAGATTGAAGTGGGTGATAAAGTGTTCTTATGAATATCTCCCTGGAAGAGAGTCATGACATTCAGAAAGAAGGGGAAGTTGAGCCGTAGATATATCGGTCCATTCGAAATATTGGATCGTGTTGGGAAGGTAGCTTACCGATTGGCGCTTCCACCAAATCTCTCTCAAGATCACGATGTGTTCTATGTATCTCTCTTGAGAATATACATACCTGATCCTTCACATGTACTTAGCTCAGAAGTTGTAACGCTGGAGCAAGATCTTTCTTATGAAGAACAGCCGATTGAGATTCTGGATCGTAGTGAAAAAGTTCTACGAAGCAAGACCACTCGATTGGTGAAAGTTTTATGGAGAAACCACCAATTAGAAGAAGCTACATGGGAGCTTGAGGATATGATGAGGGAGAGGTATCTTCATCTTTTTGTTACAAAGTGACGAATTTCGAGAGCAAAATTCATTTTAAGGGGGGTATAATGTAACACCCGAGACTTTTATGAGAAATATTTTGTATTATATAAATCGTCAAAGGAATATTTCACTACACACAACACTAGCTTGGCTTGCTTTACACGCGATCGTAGCCTTCCTCGATTGCTTGCGTTGTACGCAATACCGAGTTTCACTAAACAATGATATGCTAGTAATATATTATTAAAACTAGCTGTTATGAATAGTAATAACCACTTTTTGAAATTTTGTAAATTTTATTTTTCAAAATGGACTTCATTTTTGGATTTGGAATATCGAAATTAGCCTAGGGTGAAATGTTGGTATTTTTCTGAAAAATTTCAATTTTTGATGAATAGTGAAACCACTAAGTGGTAGATAAAAACCGGAATTTTTCATAAAACATAATTTTACCACTTCTGTGAGTGGTATTTAGAAAATCCGAGAGACACGGTTGATGCCAGAAAGTAAAATGTGGTTCAATGAGATGAAAATAATTTTTTGGTGAATAGTAACTTTTTACTTTTTTACCACGGTTAAAAGTAAATTGGGTAATTAATGGTAAAAATGATATTATTATTACCCTAAACCATGTCCTAATTCTATTGGACAAGTTTAATTCAACCAAAAACAACCTTAGGAATAAAATATGACCATTTAGGACCACATGGATTAGATTAGGACATTTATTATTAATTTATTTAAAGAAGGGTTAAAATAGTTAAAATCAAAGTTTAATAATAAAATCCTTTTTAATATACGGTTATACATAAGATAAAAATGACTATAAATATTCACTATAAAGATAAAAATATTTCATACATAATGGTATTTTATTTATAATTTTTAGACTTTAAATAATTTAATTTAATTATGACACAACGATGATGTAGTAATTATCTTTTTAATGAAATATTGACATAATTGATGTTATAAATACCCAAATAAATTTAATTTGAGACTTTTTATGAACTAAACTGATTTTCGTGGTTAATATGACATGTTATTATTGATTTAAGTAACTTGGTTTAAACTAATCATTCTGTTAAAATTTTCACAAAAATCAATTACTAAATAGTGTGAAAATTGACATAAAATAGTTTTTAAAACAAATATTATATTATTAATTGTTATTTTATTCTTAAAAATCTAAGGTTCGGCCAAATGACTTAGATAAGGTTATATATATTAATAATAAAGAACTTGGGGTTCGTTTGGCTTGATATGGTAAGTTAATTAACCTTAGAGTGTAAGAAAACAAGAAGACACGATAAAAGTTAAATTATCTAACTTAAAGTTAAATCTAAATGATAAGGTTAAAATTGATACCTAAAATTGTCTAAATTATATTGGATGAGAGGTTTTCTACCCTTAACCACCTTATCTTAGAAATATATCAATTTGGAGCTATTAAAAACAGAATTTGACTTTATAATAAAATAATATTTTTAGTTATTCCAAAGGTCCCCCTCTCCTCCCTTATAAAAGGGCACCTACTCCCCCTCTTCCTCACACGAATTTGAGCCTTCATGCTCGGCCAACCCCTACCAATTTCTCCTCTCCACTTACCTAGAAGCATCCTAGAGGTTCTGGTCATCTTCAGAGACCTATTTTACTGCCCTAAAAGGAGGTCTCAAAGAAGCAATTCAAAGAAGCACATCAAAGAAGAGGTAATGTCTGTTACCGATTCTTTCATCTTTATTTCTTCTTCCACTTCTTCTTCTTTAGTTGTTTCATTATGAAGTAATAAAATCAGTATCTGTAACATCCCCAGTAAATAAATAATAAATAATTTTCATATTTATTAATATTTATGAATTAAATATTAATTTTAATTAAAATGGGTTTCTACGTTCGATAGCGTACTCGGTACGCAACGATGAGTTTCTTTGAAAACTTACGTTGCACACAAGTAATAAAATAATATTATTTTAAATGTTAGTGAACGAGTAGCCATTGTACTGGCGAGAATGGATATAAATAACTAAAATATTATTATATATGTTTTTAAATGTTTTTACATTTACCCAATAAAAGATAAAAGCTTAAAATACAGAAAGAGTTCAATTTTAGGCATTTATACCCTAATTTTCACGAAAGGTCCACTTATCACCTTTTGATGGAGAACCTTCGTTAAATATAGTTTTGATCAATCTTATAAATTCTATTGGACCAAATATAACTCTTCTTTAGAATCGGGACATCAAAATTTACTTTGTGTCAATTTTTGGTACCTTTCTGATAAAGTTCATTTTTTTAATGAATAGTGTAAAATGTTGTATTTTAATTCAAAACCACTTTTTAATCTAATTTATTTATATGATTAGATTATCTTTTGAATTGGTTTTAAATTGAAATTATAAAATATTTTTACCATTTAATCCAATGGTGGTCATTGGAATCAATTTCACTTTAAAATTGGACTTAAACTAGTGTCAATCTTTTGATACTTATTGTTTCATAAAAACACGCTATTTGCTCTGACTGCGGGAATTAATTATTAAATTAATTAATGTGACCTATATGTTTTGAATTTTTTAAAATAGACTTCAGTTTTGAATTCGGAATATCAAATATAGCTTAGGGTGAATTTTTGGTAATTTTCTGAAAAACTTCAATTTTTGATGAATAGTGAAACCACTAAGTGGTAATCAAGCAAACTGATTTTTCAGTTAAATGAAAGTTTACCACTAATGTGTATTGAATTTTTAAAATCTGACATACATGGTTTTCATTAAGAAGTAAAATGTGGTTCAATTAGATTAAAATAATTTTTTTGGTGAATAGTAACTTATTATGTTTTTAATCGCGATTAGTGGTAATTAGTGTAGTTTAAGGTATAAATAATGCATTAATAATATGAAATGACCTAGACACATGTCCCAACCTTATTGGTGGTGTCATTTCCGACCAATACAAGCCATGGGTCAACTTGGGGACCCCATGGAGACACTTTGGTTGGGAAATGACATAAATAACTTTTTGTTTAATGTAAAAGTAAAAATGACACAAACATAATATGTTTTAAAAAAACAATTTTTGCATGGGGTTATAAAGATCAGATTTTTGATTATAAATATTAATTGGAAATATAAAAAGATTTCCTACATCATAGTATTTTTCTTATAATTTTTAGATATTAAATAAATTAAATTATTTATGACATAATAATGATGCAGTGATGACATCATTATTTGACGATTTAAATAAAATGGAAAGATAATGTATAATCTATGAACTAAACATGTCCAAAACCAATTGGATGAGTGGATTTAGAACCCTTATCACCTTATCCACGAAGTTTTTCAATGTGGGACCTTTTAAAACCGAAATACATTTTCAAATAAAGTAATATTTCATTACTTTCCAAAAGTGCCCCTCCTCTCCTCTTATAAAAGGCACCCAACTCTACCACCTTACACACACTCCTCAAGCCTTTGGCTTGGCCAACCCCAGCCCAATTAATCTCTCCACACCCCTATCCTCATCCTAGAGGATTCCCTTTGGGAGGAATCCTTTCAAAGGAAGCCTTTAGGCTCAAATCAAAAGGAGTTACACTTTTAAAGGTAATTCATTCTCTCGTGTTCATTTGTTTTATTTTGCTTATCCAACCCTCTAAACTATTTTTATTTACTTATTTTGTAACAAAACCAGTATATTCAATATACTAGGATGTTGTTATAATATTTATTAGAGCTACAATCTCACACAACTACATCAAAATGGTTAAAGAACATACAGTTTTCGTGGATGGTGAAATTCTGCCTCTCAAACGATAATTGTTCAATACTCATTTAACCCCTTCAAAGGTGGCCATTATGATGTCACTATTTTTATATATGATATATAATATGTTTATGTTTTCTTTGAGCTTCTGTATTTCTCATTTTTGGCATACCTATATGGTTTCCATTATGGGTAAACACGATATCTTCATTTAAGGAAATGCGGACTACCGCCCCCTCAAAGTGATGTGATTCGTTAATGCCATATGTGGGACGTGTAAAGGATTGATTTAAAGTTATTATATATGATGTTATACTGGAATTATAATATACCTCTATATAATTATTATTTCTTTCCATTAAAGTATGTGATAGAAATGAAAGTAGCGTTCATGCGTACGTACGGCTTACCGTCTCCATGAACGGTGCATTTCATTTCTTATCCCCAAATGTAATGTACTATTAAAAGTACATGTATATAATGGATATATATAATTAATGATATATCTAAATGATGAATATAATTCTGGAATTAAAATATACATACCTCTCATTTAGTTTTAATTCCATTAATATGACAAAGAAATGAAAGTAGCGTTCATGCGTACATATGGCTTACCATCTCCATGAACGGTGCATTTCATTTCTTACCTCTAAATGATTATGTAATATTATAAATACATGTATATGCTGGATATATATGATATATATGATATCCAAATCAGGAATTTCATTCGGGATAAAAAGAACTTTTGACCACACGAACAACATGTAATTGTAAGAAGTCAACTTTCGACTTAAGAACCAAATATTGACAAAACAAACATTATTAACTTAAATGGTTACATAATGTTTATAACATGGAAATAAGTGATATAAAAGGAATAATGAACTTTAAAAAGGTTCTTAATCAAGTATAAATTAACTCAAGTTTATTATTCAGGACATTAAAGAACGATCGAGTCAAGTCGGACCCGAAGTAAGAGAACTTCTTATCCCAATTTCCATTCTTTGGGATAATCTCATACTTTCAAATTATGTCATGATATTATTATGTCCTATCTTGTATTTGTACATTATTTATGTGTAATTATAGTGAATATACATAATATATCTATTTTAATTAAAAAAATGATCTTTGTAAGGGACTTCATCTCAATCTCCTTTTGTTGAGGCATATTTTATTTTATACACAACATTATTTTATACGGTGTATAAAACCCATTGACTTTTACGTTTATTCAAAAGGAATATTTTTTTTATACGAAGCGTTTACTAAACGACAAAAGGGAATGTTTTTGTCGTACGTATGCGGCGCAAACGACTTCTCCACCGTCGTGACCGTTATTTGAGTTTCGGCTTCCTCTACAAGCCATACATTCTTTTTAAAAGAAAAATAAATACCATGTTTTACTCTTCTGTTATTTTGGTATTTAAAATGGTTTTGAAAAAGGATTCTATTATGTCAATATATTTATGATATATTGTGATTGAAATGTGGAAATGTTATCATTCCATTATATTGGTTTTATGTTTTATGATTTTATATTGGTACTTAGACATTTTAACGGGTGGTTACGTTATAAACCATATGACGGGTGGTGCCGTGAATACCAAGACGGGTGGTTACGTTATAACCTCCAATGCATTGGGTATGGAAGTCGGTCGTATGGATATTCCATTAAGTATGTATGGAAATTGGCCGTATGGCTATTCCATTAGGTGATATGTGTGGAAGTCGACCGTATGGTTATTCCACTTAAGTATGTTTATGTCCCAAGTTACCTTTATATATATTATGTGTTCTTTATATGGGTTTTATGGTAATCCTTTGGTTTCAAAAAGGTAAGTAATGATACTTTATTCAGTGAAGAGTTTTTATTACTTCATAAAGGTGAAAAGTGTTACTTTGATAAAGTATACATGGTTTATTTGTTGTTTTGATAAACTAACAATTTTCATTCTTTGTGTATCCCTTACTGAGCTTTTTATGCTCACCCCAAGTTTTTTTTGAAATGTTTTCATAGGACTTAATGTGGAATAAGGTCAAGGATGGGATCAAGGTAATGTCATCCTATATAAAACATGGAACTAGACACGTTTCTTTTTAAGAGTTTTTTTTATTATGGAAACTTAGTAGAAGTGTCTACTTTGTAATCTTTTGAGATGTAATAGTTATGTTCTAATTCTCTAAAACTCTAAACCTGAAAATATCCTCAACGTGAATTATTCATTTAATTCAATATTAAGTAAGGTTTAAGGCCGGGGCCTTATAGTTGGTATCAAAGGTCGGTTTAGACAACTTTAGGAGTTAGAAAATTATTATGTTATAAGTTAAGTTATGATGTGATTGAAATAATATAGCATTTACAGATTACCATGTTGCTTCGCCTAAGATATTTCTGTGTTCAGAATGGTTTTCCGTAGAGGAAACAAAGCAGCTATGTTGGGACAACATCAGGAGGAAGACAACCTTCCAAATCAGTAACCTGATATGGTCGGAATCGGAACTGAACAGTTTGTTGCAGTGATGGCACAGTTGACTCAGGCTATAAATGGTGGTGGTATCCATGTACGAGATCAGCCAGATCAACCGCAGTGGAACATGTCAGTGGTGGAACATTTCATGAGGCAACATCCCCCATCATTTAGAGGATTATCTGACCCTGTGCAAGCTGAAGGTTGGATTAAAGCACTGGAGAAGATTTTTGATGTCATGGGGTGTTCAGAACATCAAAAGGTTAGTCTTGCTGTTTACCGTTTTGAAGGTGAAGCTGATCAGTGGTGGTCAATGGTGAAAAATATAAGGGATAATGATGAGATTGAGGATCTTCACTGGGACGAATTCAAAGGAATGTTTCTTGAGAAATATTTTCCTAAGGTGGTTCGTCTTAGGATGGAAAAACAGTTCCTAGAATTGAGGCAGGAGGATGATTCAATGGCTGCTTATGAAGAAAAGTTCACTCGATTGGAAAGGTATGATCCAAACTTCATACGAGATCTTGATAGTAAAATAAACCGTTTTTACTCAGGGTTAAAGGCAATGTATCGACGGGATTTAGCTTCTCGTGAGTTCAAAAGTTATGAAAAACTTGTTCGATGTGCGGAGAAGGTGGAAATGAAGTTTTCCGATGATCAGGTGTTCTATGACAAACAACAGAATAAGAGGTCTAGTTGGCAGGAAATAGGGAAGAATTCATCAAAGAAGCAAGGAGGTAAGAAAACCAAATATCCATCCTGTGAGAAGTGTGGTAAAATGAATCCTGGAGAATGTTTATCCAAGTCTGGTAAGTGCTTTCGGTGTGGTAAGTCTGGTCATATTGCTCGTAACTGTAAGGAAGATGATCAAGCAGGAAATGAAAAGCCAACGGTAAGATGTTTTAAGTGTAATGAAATGGGTCATTATGAAAACAAATGTCCAACAAAGAACTCAACTGGGGGAATGTAGTCAGACTACAAGAAGAAAGGGGTGGCGAAATCCTTTGCAACAACTTCAGCAGATGTTGGGCCATCGAATGAAGTTGTATCAGCTTCAGGGAGCTCAGTATTTTTTGAAGATTGACTTGAGGTCGGGGTACTATTAGTTGAAAGTAAAAGAAGCAGACGTTCTGAAGACTGCGTTCCGTACTAGATATGGCCATTATGAATTTGTAGTTATGCCTTTTGGGTTAACCAATGCACCTGCTGTATTCATGGACCTTATGAATAAAATTTTCCATGAGTTCTTGGATAAGTTTTTGTTTGTGTTCTGAGGTTTGGGAAGAGATTATGTGTGCCTTGTGATTCGCAGTTGAAGAATGAGTTGTTATGTGAGGCTCATAGTTCTCCGTTTTCAGTTCATCCTGGCAGTACTAAGATGTATAGAGATCTGCGGGAGTATTACTGGTGGGATGGAATGAAAAGAGATATTTCTGATTTTACTGTGAAGTGTTTGACATGTCAACAGGTTAAAGTAGAGCGGCAGTTACCGAAAGGGATGCTTCAGCCTTTACCAGTGCCAGAGTGGAAATGGGAGAATATATCCATGGAATTTTTTGTTGGATTGCCGAATACATCTCGAGGTAATAATGCAATCTGGGTTATTGTTGATCGCTTGACTAAATCTGCTCATTTCCTTGCTATACGAGATACTTTCTATCTTGATCAAATTTCCCGTTTGTATCTTAAAGAGATAGTCAGGTTACATGGAGTTCCTTTCTCCATTGTATCGGATCGTAATCCCAGGTTTACTTCTAACTTTTGGAAAGGCCTTCAGAAGTCGTTGGGTACTGAATTAAATTTTAGTACAGCTTTTCATCCTCAATCAGATGGGCAGTCAGAACGAACAATTCAGACCTTGGAGGATATGCTACGAGCTTGTTCGATGGATTATCAGGGAAGTTGATGGGACCAGAATTGGTAGAAGAGATGGCAGAAAAAGTTCAGCTGATTCAGAAACACATGAGAACAGCTCAGAGCAGGCAGAAGAGTTATGCGGATAACTGGAGGAAGGATCTCTCTTTCGAGGTAGGTGATCATGATTTTCACAAAGTATCACCATGGAAATGTTTGATGAGATTTGGTAAGAAAGGAAAGATGAGTCCAAGGTTCGTTGGACAAAACGAAATTCTGGAAAGAGTTGGATCAGTTGCATACTGAGTGGCTTTACCTCCAAGTTTATCCCAGGTACACAATGTTTTTCATGTTTCAATGTTGAGGAAGTATATGCCAGATCCATCTCAGGTTTTGAGTCCAGAGGTAGTTCATCTAGAAGAGAACCTATCTTATGAGGAACAACCAGTCAATATTCTTGACCACAGGGAGCAAGTGTTACGGAATAAGGTGATTCATCAGGTAAAGGTTGTGTGGAAAAACCATGTGATTGAAGAGGCAACGTGGGAATCTGAAAATTCTATGAGGGATAAATACCCCCACTTATTTTGATAAGTGATTAAAATTGCGAGGACACAATTCCCAAAAGGGGGGAAGGATGTAACATCCCTGGTAAATAAAGAATAAATAATTTTCATATTTATTAATATTTATGAATTAAATATTAATTTTAATTAAAAGGGGTTTCTACGTTCGATAGCGTACTCGGTACGCAACGATGAGTTTCTTTGAAAACTTACGTTGCACACAAGTAATAAAATAATATTATTTTAAATGTTAGTTAACGAGTAGCCATTGTACTGGCGAGAATGGATAGAAATAACTAAAATATGATTATATATGTTTTTAAATGTTTTTAAATTTACCCAATAAAAGATAAAGGCTTAAAATACAGAAAGAGTTCAATTTTAGGCATTTATACCCTAATTTTCACGAAAGGTCCACTTATCACCTTTTGACGGAGAACCATCATTAAATATAGTTTTGATCGATCTTATAAATTCTATTGGACCAAATATAACTCTTCTTTAGAATCGGGACATCAAAATTTACTTTGTGCTAATTTTTGGTACCTTTCTGATAAAGTTAATTTTTTTAATGAATAGTGTAAAATGTTGTATTTTAATTCAAAACCTCTTTTTAATATAATTTATTTATATCATTAGATTATCTTTTGAATTGGTTTTAAAATTGAAATTAGAAAATATTTTTACCATTTAATCCAATGGTGGTCATTGGAATCAATTTCACTTTAAAATTGGACTTAAACTAGTGTCAATCTTTTGATACTTATTGTTTCATAAAAACACGTTATTTGCTCAGACTGCGGGAATTAATTATTAAATTAATTAATGTGAGTTATATGTTTTGAATTTTGTAAAATAGACTTCATTTTTGAATTTGTAATATCAAATATAGCTTAGGGTTAATTTTTGGTAATTTTCTGAAAAACTTCAATTTTTGATGAATAGTGAAACCACTAAGTGGTAATCAAGCAAACTGATTTTTCAGTTAAATGAAATTTTACCACTAATGTGTATTGAATTTTGAAAATCCGACATACATGGTTGTCATTAGGAAGTAAAATGTGGTTCAATGAGATTAAAATAATTTTTTGGTGAATAGTAACTTATTAAGTTTTTAATCGCGATTAGTGGTAATTAGTGTAGTTTAAGGTATAAATAATGTTTTAATATTATGAAATTACCTAGAAACATGTCCCAACCTTATTGGTTGTGTCATGGCCGACCAATACAAGCCATGGGTCAACTTGGGGACCCCATGGAGACACAATGGTTGGGAAATGACATAAATAACTTTTTGTTTAATGTAAAAGTAAAAATGACACAAACATAATATGTTTTACAAAAACAATTTTTACATGGGGATATAAAGATCAGATTTTTTATTATAAATAGTAATTGGAAAGCTAAAAATATTTCCTACATCATAGTATTTTTTTTATAATTTTTAGACATTAAATAAATTAAATTATTTATGACATAATAATGATGCAGTGATGACATCATTATTTGATGATTTAAATAAAATGGAAAGATAATGTAAAATCTATGAACTACACATGTCCAAAACCAATTGGATGAGTTGATTTCGAACCCTTATCACATTATACACGAATTATTTCAATGTGGGACCTTTTAAAACCGAAAAACATTTTCAAATAAAGTAATATTTCTATATTTTCCAAAAGTGCCCCTCCTCTCCTCTTATAAAAGGCCCCCACCTCTACCACCTTACACACACTGCTCAAGCCTTTGGCTCGGCCAACCCCTGCCCAATTACTCTCTCCACATCCCTCTCCTCATCCTAGAGGATTCCCATTGGGAATAATCCTTTCAAATGAAGCCTTTAGGCTCAAATCAAAAGGAGTTACACTTTTAAAGGTAATTCGTTCTCTCTTGTTCATTTGTTTTATTTTGCTTCTCCAACCCTCTAAACTATTTTTATTTACTTCTTTTGTAACAACACCAGTATCTTAAATATACTAGGATTTTGTTATAAGATTTATTAGAGCTACACTCTCACACAACTACATCAAATGGTTAAAGAACATACAGTTTCCGTGGATGGCGAAATTCTGCCTCCCGAAACGATGATTGTTCAATACTCATTTAACACCTTCAAAGGTGGCCATTATGATTTCACTATTTTTATATATGATATATAATATGTTTATGTTTTCTTTAAGCTTCTGTATTTTTAATTTTTGGTATACCTTTATGGTTTCCATTATGGGTAAACACGATATCTTCATTTAAGGAAGTGCGGACTACCGCCCCCTCAAAGTGATGTGATTCGTTAATGCCATATGTGGGATGTGTAAAGGATGTATTTAAAGTTATTATATATGATTTTATACTGGAATTATAATATACCTCTATATAATTATTATTTCTTTCCATTAAAGTATGAGATAGAAATGAAAGTAGCGTTCATGCGTACGTACGGCTTACCGTCTCCATGAACGGTGCATTTCATTTCTTATCCCCAAATGTAATGTACTATTAAAAGTACATGTATATAATGGATATATATAATTAATGATATATCTAAATGATGAATATAATTCATGAATTAAAATATACATACCTCTCATTTAGTTTTAATTCCATTAATATGACAAAGAAATGAAAGTAGCGTTCATGCGTACGTACGGCTTACCGTCTCCATGAACAGTTCATTTCATTTCATACCTCTAAATGATTATGTAATATTATAAATACATGTATATGCTGGATATATATGATATATATGATATCCAAATCAAGAATTTCATTCTTGATATAAAGAACTTTTGACCACACGAACAACATGTAATTGTAAGAAGTCAACTTTCGACTTAAGAACCAAATATTGACAAAACAAACATTATTAACTTAAATGGTTACATAATGTTTATAACATGGAAATAAGTGATATAAAAGTAATAATGAACATTAAAAAGGTTCTTAATCAAGTATAAATTAACTTAAGTTTATTATTCAGGACATTAAAGAACGATCGAGTCAAGTCGGACCCGAGGTAAGGAAACTTCTTAACCCAATTTCCATTCTTTGGGTTAATCTCCTACTTTAAAATTATGTCAAGATATTATTATGTCCTATCTTGTATTTGTACATTATTTATGTGTAATTATAGTGAATACACATAATATATCTATTTTATTTAAAAAAAATGATCTTTGTAAGGGACTTCGTCTCAATCTCCTTTCGTTGAGGCATATTTTATTTTATACACAACTTTCTTTTATACGATGTATAAAACCCTTTGACTTTTACGTTTATTCAAAATGAATATTTTTTTATACGAAGCGTTTACTAAACGAAAAAAGGGAATGTTTTTGTCGTACATATGCGGCGACAACGACTTCTCCGCCGTCGTGACCGTTATTTGAGTTTCGGCTTCCTCTACAAGCCATACCTTCTTATTAAAAGAAAAATAAATACCATATTTTACTCTTCTTTTATTTTGGTATTGAAAATGGTTTTGAAAAAGGATTCTATTATGTCAATATATTTATGATATATTGTGATTGAAATGTGGAAATTTTATCATTCCTTTATATTGGTTTTATGTTTTATGATTTTATATTGGTACTTGGACATTTTAACGGGTGGTTACGTTATAAACCATATGACGGGTGGTGCCGTGAATACCAGGACGGGTGGTTACGTTATAACCTCCAATGCATTGGGTGTGGAAGTCGGCCGTATGGCTATTCAATTAAGTATGTATGGAAATTGGCCGTATGGCTATTCCATTAAGTGATATGTGTGGAAGTCGACCGTATGGTTATTCCACTTAAGCATGTTTATGTCCCAAGTTACCTTTATATATATTATGTGTTCTTTATATTGGTTTTATGGTAATCCTTTGGTTTCAAAAAGGTAAGTAATGATACTTTATTCAGTGAAGAGTTTTTGTTACTTCATAAAGGTGAAAAGTATTACTTTGATAAAGTATACATGGTTTATTTGTTGTTTTGATAAACTAACAATTTTCATTCTTTGTGTATCCCTTACTGAGCTTTTTATGCTCACCCCAAGTTTTTTTTGAAATGTTTTCACAGGACTTAATGTGGAATAAGGTCAAGTATGGGATCAAGGGAATGTCATCCTATATAAAACATGGAACTAGACACGTTTCTTTTTAAGAGTTTTTTTATTATGGAAACTTAGTAGAAGTGTCTACTTTGTAATCTTTTGAGATGTAATAGTTATGTCCTAATTCTCTAAAACTCTAAACCTCAAAAGATCCTCAACGTGAATTATTCATTTAATTCAATATTAAGTAAGGTTTAAGGTCGGGGCCTTATAGTATCACTCATATACTGATATGGTATTATATATATGAAACAACCCTATTTCACCATCTATCCATCCTACGGAAAAAGAAATCACCGCGTGTGCGTACGTACGGAATACCATCTCCACACCGTGGTGTAATTTATTTTCCACCACCACCTTACTTGGATGGGTATAATGGTGTAAATAATGAATATATATTACTATTATAAAGTGATATTGATTCTGAAATAGTATACATACACTCCAATACAACTCCACGATCATAGGAACGGTATCATCACTCGTGCGTACGTACGGAATACCGTCTCCACGATGTGACGCGACTCGTTCTACATGATCATCATTTCATAATGATTATATAAATGGATTGAATGAATGAATATGATATATATTACTCTAATACCATTCTCTAAATGAGTTATCTATAACCTAAAAAGAAAAATAAGAATTTATTCGACAAAACAAGTATAAGAACAAAAAGTAATAAACACCCTAATGTCAAGTAGCAAAGAAATAATACTAATAATAAGATAAGAATATTACCATATATGATATCATAACAATAATTATTATTCTGTAATAAGTAAATAACATTATTTAAATCATTATATAGAAGGTTCGAACACTTACGAATCAAATCAGACTTAAGGTAAGGGAAATATCACAATCTCATTTTTATCCGAGATTGTTTATACTTCGGATTTTACTGGGGTGTCTTTTATCATCCACATCCATGTTTTCTCAATATGTAATATTATTTCCATCCACCTAAAATTTTTTATATCCAATTTTACCCTTCGGTGAGTTTTTAGTAAAAGATATGAAAGGAATATTTTGTCGTTTTTCATACGAGGTACTTTTTGACTTTTCCGATAAAAGTACGAGAAGAATGTTTTTTTAACTTATATATCACGAATGTATTTTTAAAACATTATTTCCAAGAAGCATCCTTTACAAGTTTTCATGTTTATTTTTAACCAACTTCTTTTAGATTAAAAATAGTATGACATGTTAAGAAAGGAAAATGTTTTTTAATTTGAAAGGATATTTTCCTCAAGAATGGTGTTCAAGTGTTTTATCAAAATTATTTTCTATCTAAGATATTATAGGGTTCTGTTTATATCCCTATTATTACATTGATTTGATTATTTTTTGATGGAATTATTTTTATGAATTCCTTTATCTTATATTAATTGTTTGATGATGTCACGATGTTGAAGATTCCCATTTTTATTACATGGGTTGTGCAATGAGGTATGATTTATGATTTTGTAGCACACATAAGAATGGTATCATTAAGAGATGGGTGGGACCTATATCTCCCTCCAATACATTGGGTAAAGATTTTATATCTCATGAGATATACATGGCTGGAACGGTAGGTTATAATGGTTCAGTGAAACATGACTGAAACGAGGAGTGAACTCGGATTAGAAATGAACTTTGTCCACTAAGATAGTCTTTGCCATGAGTCTTGACTAATAAGAAATGATTCCCTATGATTATGTGTGTATGACACAATGTTTAATGTTTTATGTTATGATTATTGGGATTCCATTTCACTATTATGATTTATCCCATGTTATGAAATTATGCCCTCTATTGCAGGTTAAGATTTCCAAAAGTTATGTTCTTACGAATATGATGTGATTGATATTTCTTTTGTTTACCCTTAATGAGGATTTGAGCTCACCCTTTTGTATGTATTCTTTCCCCAGGTCAGGAAGAAGGTTATTAAGTAAGATATGCAAAATGAGACTATAGATATGATGAAATAAATGGCAGACAGTGTAGACGCTTTATGAACCGGTTGTTTATGTTTCCCAGTTTCTAATGACACTATACCTATACGGTCCTTTCATGGTTTTGTAATATGTTGTAATAAGTATGCTTCAATTTTGAAGTATTAACAATGTATGTAATGTATGGGTCGTTATACTAATACCTACTAATGAAGAATAATTTAGATGATATTTATAGAATATATTTCTGTCTATATGAATTGGAAATCATATATTGATGATTCTAGTCATAATGTTTTCATAAATTCAACTTTTCTATTAAAAATTCATTTTCATAAAAAACCATATTCTATCTCGTTATTTGTATATATTGTAAATTATATTTTAACAAATTTAGTAAATTTATTCAAAAAAGATTTTTTTTTTGAATAAAGATAAATATATGATCTCAGTGATTTATTTTCATTTTCTCAATATAAAAACATTTCATGGAATAATGAAATATATTCATTTTAAAAAAAATGATTCTTCATTGAAAACATTACAAAATATATAATTTTGTTTAAATTTTTTATAAAATTGTAATATGTTAAAATACATTATTTATAATACATGTTTTTTCGTTGGAATAATTTTTATTTTTAATTTTGACATATAAAATTTGATTTTTATGAAAACACTTCCTTGAGAAACTATTTTTTCTTATGAAATGAATGGATACTTTTTTTAAAAAATATGCCACATCAATGAATTGAATTTAATAAACTAAATATATATTGTTTTATAAGAAAAATTATAATTTATTAATTAGATAATCATTTCTTTTTTCATATTGATATTTGAAAATATGATACAATAGTTTCAGATGAAATCGGATTATGTGTTCATAAAACTAAAATTATAAGTGTTAAAATGATAATTAAACAAGTATAATATTTATATGACTTGAATATCTATACGTTATATCATATAAGGATATATAATATACTATTTGGGAATAATTTATATAAATAAGAAATGTGTATAATTTAACATTCCAAAAACACCATCTGTTCCCTCTCTACTACTTATACAAGGACACACACACTCTATTCATACCCAAACATTAGTAACATATTAATTTAGATAATAAAACCCAAATAATTTTTTACATCACTCCGCAAGAAGTGTATCCCTGATTGTTATTATAAAATAATGATTGGATGGCTTTATGAATATACAAAATTGGGTTTTTCGAAGGATAATTATAATTCATAACTATGTGTTTTTTATCATTTTTAAAATATTTCAAATCGTATTCACACATATTGGAAAAAAATATCAATATCTCACTTATATTGAGAAGATAATATCTTAAAATAATAATCAATATCTATATCTATTTTAATTAAATGTGAAACAATATAATAAATCATGTCTACGAATGAATATAAACTCATGAATACGTGTAATTCATCTTTCATCACTAACAATTACAGTTGTATATAAATATGGAGTTCATATATTTATATTATATTTTTTAATTAATTTTAATTCTAAAATTATAATATCACATTTACTTTCTTATCATCAAATATATGGGAAAAAATAATATAACTCATGTGTGTGTCTTGACTATTGCCTCCATGAAGTGATGTGAATTATTTTTAATTCTATTTTTGAATGGATAATAAAATATATATATTTAATAAATATATGAGATATTTATTAAATAAAATAATATTTTATTATTTGCTATTATTTTTTACAATTTCACACCAATCAAAAAAATAAATCATTGTTTAGGATTTGTACGTCCCACCGTGTCAATGAAAATTGTAATATATTTTAATATCAATAGATTTAATGACAAATATATAAAAGAATATAGTTAATATATTATATTTATATCATGATTAAAATTATTGAGATTATGCTAAACTTATTATATTACCGTTATTAATATGACATAACCTTAAAATAAAATTAAAACATTAATTATGACATTAAATTTTAAGTTAAATAATGAATTATT
Organism: Viscum album; assembly: GCA_963277665.1. NCBI lineage: Eukaryota > Viridiplantae > Streptophyta > Magnoliopsida > Santalales > Viscaceae > Viscum > Viscum album. Next base: position 1,375,581,245 of record OY728155.1, read on the forward strand.
AATAAACGGGCAATAAATGGTTATAAATAAATAAAATATTATATGATGTATACGAATATGATGTGGGAGTAGTTTTTTTAATTAAATAATATTTATTATACATTTTTCAATGTCTTTGGATTATTCATTTTTAATGTGTTCTTGTCTTACTTATATTTATAGGGGACATAAGTCATATTATTCAATCATTTATTTTGTATGGTATATATAATTATCTATTTATTCTTTATATCATTAATACAACTATTTTATTGATATTACATGTTTAAATTGAGATTATTCTAACATGGCTATTTGGATTAAAATGTTACCAATGTGGTGATGGTTTTTATTTCCCAATCTCATTGTTTATCATGATTTTTTAATTAAGAATCAAATGATGAAATATTTTGATATATATCTCATGAAACTAATGAATATTATATTATTTTATTATTTTCTTCATTATAAATATTTCCATTTTATTTTTCTCTCATCATGTAGTAAATATTTCAAAATAAATGTTTTATATAACCAACTATATTTGTCAATTTGGTCGAAAATCCTTTGTCTTCCATCTCTGCATTATCCAAAATTGTATTATTGAGTTCATTTAAAAAAATATAATAATAATTATTTTTTTAATTTTTCTAATTATTTTAATTTCTATGTTTTTTGAAATGAATCTCCATATCGTATTCTAAACAAGGAATTTTTATTTTATTAAATTATCAGAATGAAATAATTTTATTAACTTCTATCAAATTAATGATTTTTACCACCATCACGACCCCTAATTAATTTAAATCATTATTTAATTTTTTCATAGGTTATATAAAAAAATTTCTTTAATATTTTTGCTATTTTATTATTTTAAATATTTAATTTCAATGTTTAAAGGGTATTATACCCATAAATGATCATAATGTTCTAGTAATGGTTTTTCAATTCATACAAGAGAAAAATAATCGATTCTAATTTTTAGAAAATGGGTATATGATATAATTATACAGTCAAAATTCATTACATTGAAGGTTAATGATTACAATGAAAATATTTTCATGAAACTCATCACTTTTTCATAGTCTGTTTTAAGATGAAGTAATTTACTTTTTAGGAGTCCTATTTTTCTAGGGGTTATTAAATGATGTAATATTTTCATAATCCATTTCAATTTATTATATATTTTATGATAAATGTTTTATGATCTTTGGGAAAAAATATTATTTCTTTTCATTATGTTATGGGTGGGATTCTAATTATATAAAAATTCAATGCATGGGGTAAATATGAATATCTCTTCAGAAAAATAGGAATGGAATGGGATGTGATCCAATTTAAGTTGGGAAATTCATCTGTATGATATTCTTTATAGTCAACTGTGTTATTTATGACGGTGTGATGAGTGAAACCAATATAAAACTATAACCTTGATTGTAATCCTTGTCTTCTACAGAAATTAGTGTATATATTTTTTGTATTCCAAAAGCTAATGGCATATGCCTATACTTTTATATCTTGTATTATATCCATAGAATATATTATGATTCATGTATTATTAACTACCATGATTTAGTCAATGTATTTAGTATATGTTCATTTATATTTAGGGTATATTTTTCAAAAGTTATTATCATGTTCTCATACCCTTATGCACATTTTATACTTATGAAATAATTGATATCCCACTTTTTCACGCATACTAAGCATCTAGGACCACCAATTATAATTTTATCATTATACATGTTATAATGAATGGTCTATGTATATTAATTATATTAAGGTTTCTTTTCACAAGTAATATATTTAGATATGATGTAGTTTACTGATGAATATTTTTTATGAATCTTATTTTTGAATGACAATAAAAAACAATGGTCATAAAGATTGTTTTTCATATATTAAATGAATAATTATATGTTAATAAATAATATATATGTATAAAAATTATGGATCTTTAAAATATAGATACAAAATGAAATCTAATAATGAGGTAATCATTTAACATGGTGAAAATAAAATGTTTTTCATAGTATTATCAATGATATTATTATATACTTCACATTATAAAATATATTTAATGGTATTTATATTATATATGTTCAATTGATAAATCTTATTAGTTTGTGAGAGTAAAAATTATGAGGATGAAACTTATTGAATGGATGTAGATTATAATACACTAATATTTTAAATTATATTTTCCATTAAAATTTAATATTTTTGATAGAATTCTTCAGATGAATCATTGAACCACAATAAACTATAGAACATAATATAATAGATAAAATGATTCCACATAAAGTGGGGAAAATTAGGTAACATAAATAAGAAATATATATCAAAAAATAGAACTGTTCACATTAATACTATCGAAATTATTATATTATATTTTTGTTTTCAAATAACTATTATGGCAATTTTAAACTAAAATTGTATATTTTATAAAATTCTCTATTATATGATATATATTAACAAATTAAATATTTCATGGATGGAATATATTATCTATATCAATAATATATTAAAAAAATTGATTTGTAATAGATAGTAAATAATAAAATCATCAATAAGATTATAAAAATTAATATTTCTATTAAATATGACTTATATTTTTACATTTTTATTTGAAATTAAAATTGTAATTCTTTTAAATTGAAATATTTAATAGTAATTGATTCATTTTTATCTCATCCTTTAGAAGTAAAAATTGGATGAATTATTGATATTTTTATAAAATAATTTATTTGATGAGGAATTTTTTACAAATGTCGATTTTGATAATATGGTTAATTTTATAAAATAAAAAATATACAAGAATGAGTTAAAATTTGAGCATAATTTTTTAATATAATAATTTATTTTTTAAATTAAAAAAATCATTAAACCAAATTCTGAAATAATACTAATACCATGATGGATGTTTTAGAATCCTATGTAATACTTTACTACAAAATCAATTTTATTCTCATATATTGATACAGAGTATTCCCCACATATTGGATATAAAAATAAAATTTTAATATATATTACATATTATCATATAAATATTACATATAATGTTAAATTTCACCTTTAGAGAATTAAATTAAGACAAATGTTAATAATTTTAATTACTTTGATAATGGTAACGTCATTATATTCAATGAATTAATCTATTAATATTGACTTAACTATATATATTAAGAAAAATTAAAATTTATTTAAAAAATAACCTCAATATATTTTTCATATGTATACATATATTGAAATTAATTATTTTTATTATCAATAGTAAATATTATTAATAACACCTATGGTTAAAACAACATTTTTTTATAAATTAGTATTTCTATATATATAATCATATAATTTTTAAGATAATTTTAATTATTTATAAAATGATTTTGATTTTAAGGAGATAAAATTTTTTATTAGAGAAGAATTGTTTTATTAAAATCCACCATATTATATTTTAAGAAAATTACGTTTATAATGTAAAAAATTATTATAAATGTAAAAATAGATTTTATAAAATTTAGTAATCTAATGCTAAAAATATATTATTTCTTTTAAAAATATTTTTAAAATGGGTGGTATAGAAATTAATTAAAATTTTATGGCTTTACACCTAACTTGTAACAAAATTTTGAGACATTTACCAATTAATTGTTTCTTACTATAATTGAAAATTAAAATAATATTTTCAATGGTGTTATTCTATTCACTCAAAAAGGATTATATTTACTAAAAATCATCCATACTGTATGATCATGGCCTTTATGGAGTCATCTCAGACATGTTTTAAGGAACATTTTGTCATTTTTATGTACCTCGGTTTCTGGGTTGTGGGTTGTGATGTATTTTAGTGAACATTAAAGAAAAAACTAACATATATTGTGATGTGCAGAGTTTGAATAATAGTTTGACCGAAGTATGCCAATCATAAAAAACTGGACTATGTCGACAACATGCTATTTGGCTGGATTGAAAAATAATTCTTCGAAACCATGACATCCTAGATAGAGAGGTTTTCATAGTTGGAACACGATTTTCTCTAACTGTGTGCCACTTCCTAAGAAACCATGCACCTGGATTTATGTATTTTAAAATAATTTTTAATACCACCCGACCCCCCCCCCCCCCCCCGTGACTTCCATATTATGACCTTAGATTGGGATTGAAAACTATTAGGAAATCCTAGATCCTTCTAAAGGGATTATAATGTGATACAAACATCATTCTTTGAGATCGAATGCACAGATTGAAGATCCACGGTTTTCTCAGAAATTGTATTTTATCATGTTGCTTTTCATGTTCATTGTTTATCATTATTAGATCTTTTTATGTAATATCGCCACAATTATTATGGTTCAACACTTATGAGTTGATATCTTGATCTAGGATTGGGGATCTAGATCTATATTTTCTAGATCTAGTTTCCCTGAACTTAATTTTGGATTTGTGATTTTGAGCCCGGGTTTGGTTGATGATGTAGTGCTTCTTGGATTATTTTTATTTGCATTAGTCTAACATCCATCAATAATATGAGTATGGTAGTATGACTAAATATTTCATTGTCATTGATTTGATATGTGACTATGAGAATATGATTTTCTATAATTCCTTGAAAATTGATTTTCTAAATTTGAGTTGTTATGAATGTGGAATTCATTTCTGATTTCCTTGGTTAATAATTGATAATTGAATCATGTATAAAACGATGGGGGGTATACAAAATAGATTTTTGTTTTTCATATTTTTAATAAATTTAGATATTTCAATTTATGTATTGAATTTATTGTGATAGGATAATAAATATGGTGAAATTAATTATGAATTCAGGTTTGGCTATGTAAGATTACTAATTGTGAGAATTTATTATTATTATTATTGATATTTGATATGGATAAATTAATATTAAAAATTTATTATGTAATGAGAATTTTTTCGATTGATTAATAAATTGATGAATTAATTAATGGGTTATTTTCATAGTTAATTAATGAGTTCACTAAGGGACTTTGAAATGTTTAACTAATTGATGAGATAATAATAGAATGACGTGGATAATTATTTTTGAATTAAGTAATAATAAAATGGATGGTATTTTTTGGTGCTTGGAATTATGACTTACACAGAATGAGATTTTGTAGTTCTAGAAATGAAATTCTATACTGATTAGAATTTGGGACATGGATATGGCGTTCCTCTCCAATAGTTATCCAAGGATTATATTGTGGGTTTCTAGGCATGAAGATCTGCACCAAATGAGATTATGAGGTGTTATGAATGAATAACTACACTAAATATGATATGGAGAGTTAGGAATTGTGACCCATACTAAATATGATTTCTGTTTATTGACATGATGTTCATCATAAAAAGATTGATAATAACAAATTTTGATTCAAATGGAAAACGTGGGTTGAAAATGGGCCTGATGTGATGATTAAAGATTAAATGAGAATGTATTAAATGCATATTTATGAATTTTATTTATTTCTACATAAAACTGCATACAATATATTTTTATTGGACTAGATTTAATATCCATTTTTGCTGGCATATAGAGTTGTAATCACATTCTATTCGGGCTTCCTGATTAGCTCCCATGTAGACATTGTTGTCATTGGAAGTGATAATGGAAAATCCCATGGATTGGTCACTGTTTGGGATTTGAGAATGGGAGATGGAATAGGATGTGGATCTGTACTATTTAGGGTGTCATTGTGTTTTTAAATTTAGTTCCACTTCAGACCCGTGACAATCAAATATTCAATGAATTATTTATCTTTTAGTTGATTATTATATTCCTTTGTTTGGATTTTTATATGACATGGTATTATTATGGTTATTATATGATTTTGTAGATGGTTATCATGTTTTAATCCATTTGTGTTTTATTATGATAAATGTTGATAAATACACCCCAATACTGACTTACCATACCCTCTCTTCTTGTCAGCACCCTCCGGTGTATAGGGGGGCATGTGGAAATATTACCAACTAGATTAGGGTAGGGTTTAGTGGCACCTGGGTCGGGATGTCAAAGAGTGGTATCAAATGGGTTTTCTTTTCATTATTCTTATTTTGAAATAATGTTTTTGGAAAGGTAGAAATGAGACTAGGAATTGTAGATCCTTGGTAACTATCTCTTGCAAGGGAGTTTACATACCCATGTTTGGGGGATAATCTGAGTATCTGTGTGGGATTTTTGTGATTGCAGTTTGTTGTGACAGTTTGATATTATTTCACCTTGGGTGATGCACTTTTTGTGTGATGTGATAAATGTATTGAATTTTTTTTGTTTTTCTTTGTGACCTCATGAGGCACGATACTTTAGTTTTCATGCATCATTCTATGCACTCAGTGTTTTTTTGAGACACAACATTCCTGGAACACATGGGAAATGAGTTATGGGAATGTTGTTAAACATAATTATTTTTCATTATTGAGAGATTGAAATAATGAAGAAAAACGAGATAATATGGGTGTTTAATGTGAAACATGATTTAAGAAATGAGTATTATTAATTAATTAGCAGTGAATTATTTAATTTGTTATAATGTGATTAATTAATGATTAAATTAATTAATGGAAATTCATGTACCGTGATAACAATGACCAATCATTAGGGAGGTTAAGTGTAGTGATAAGGCCACAGTGTTGACCATGTGGTGAGAAAAAGGGGGAAATGACATGATAAAACCTTTTTTGTTAGTTTCCTCCCTTATATAAAAATATATGGTTTCATTATGAGACCATTGATGTGTGTGTGGATTTTTAGGGATATGCCTCCATGATAATTGTTGACGGAGTGACTAAGGGGTTTTTCCTAGAATGAACATATTGATAGGAAACATGAGGCACTATTGGTGCAATCTAAGGAGTAAATGGAGCAATTTAGAGAGAACATTGCTTGTATCAAGGAATTTGTGGAGAGAGACCCATAGAAGGGTGTGAATGGAATGTATGAGTTGAACAATGACATCCTAAATTATATGCCACCAAATATTTCTAGAGAGGGATGGCTTGATGGTGATGAATTAGGGATTGAATCCATATAGATGTTAATTGACCATTTGGAGACTCTGGCTGATAGGAGGGTCGTGATGGCCCCTTTTATTCTATGGGGTTCATCAATGAACAGGAGGGGCATTCATGAATGATCTTGATAGGCAAATGAGATGTTATGGAAAGAATTTTTGCAGGTGTTATATGAGAAATTCTATCCAAATGCCTTATGATAAGGCAAGGGTTCAGTGTTTATTCAACTGACCCAAGGAAGCCTGTCCATAATGGGTTTTAGTGAATGTTTCATTGATTTAAAGCATTTTTCTCTTATTTTGGTGGCATATGAGGATACATATTAAAAAAATTAGGATGGTCTTATGTGTGAAATTATGTCCCACATGAATATGATTAGGCAAAATAAATTCACGTATGTGGTTAATCAGGGTCTTATTTTAGGGAGGAACATGAAAGAGGATTGATGTACTAGAAATGTCAGTATCTCCAGATGATCTAGGTGTGTTCCTTCTGAGAACCAAAAGCACCATTATGAGGAACTTATTCAGGATAGTAGAATATAAGTTGGAAATTCTGGAGGAACAGTTTCACCAGATCTTAATCATTTCTGTTTCCACAAGTGTGGTATGAGGGAATACTATCACAAACATTATCGTCAGCCACCAGTGGAGTGCTGATATTATGGAAACATGGGGCGCCTACAGAAGTTTTATAGGAATAAACGACAACTTGATGGTGAGGGAGATGATTGACTGAGTCATATTGTGGAAATGGGGTCTTCTACACCATATATTTCTGACACCTAGAGTTATACTAGCAGAGGAGGTATAGGTAGTATACGTGGTGCTTCAGGGTTTGAGTGCTCATGTTTACAGAGTGGTGCCACTCAGGGAAGTTAAATGATTTCACAAAGAATAAAAGCATGAAATTTACAAAAAGTGCATACTAAACTTATTGAGTGTGAGGCTGGTCCATAAATAGTGAATGGAAATATTCTAGTTTCTTCAACAATATCTACTTCCTTGTTTAATATTGAGGCCTCTCATTCCTTTATGACTGCAATTCATTTAAATGGATTAAGAATGGATGTGGAGTTCATCTGTTGGTGATGAATATCAATACACCATTAAGAACATGGTCAAGGTATTTCTATTTATACATGGAATGATATCTAAGGATCAAAGATTATTGTTTTCATTAGGATATATATTTCCTTGATATAACAGGAATCGATGTGATTATCAATATTGATTGGGTAGTTGCATACTGAGCCCACATCAATTGTTACTTCTAGCGAGTGACATTTTTATCTCCCAAGTGGGACTAGTATGTTCATCAAGGTGAATGGGATATTGATGCTGGAAACATTTTGTCAATTACTTATCATCTGGGTGGGATCATAACCCATGATGGTTTTCTTTTTCTTGATAATGGGAGTAGAAGGTGATACATCCTTCCACCAGTTCTAGAACTATTTTAGATTATCTTTCCTAAAGACGTTTCATGGATTCCACTTGAGAGTGATGTGAAATTCACTGTTGCGACCATGATGATAGATGAGCCAGTGTTTATTACACCATACAAAATGGCATTGAATGGGAATCAAGAGTTCAAAATGAAATTGGATGAGTTGAAAGATAAATGACTTCTCCTTCTAATTATGTATCCTTGGGGATCACATGTTATGTTTTTAAATAAATCCAACTATGTTTTATGCTTGTGTGTCAATTACCAGAAGTTTAATAAAATGATCTTCATGAACAAATATCCTCTTTATCATATTTATGATCTGTTTGACCAGTAGAATGGGTCTTGATTGATCTCAAATATCGATCTGAGATTAGGCTCTCATCAGGTTATATCCCAAACCTTTGATATACCAAAAATTTTATTAAGAAGTAGGTTTGGCCTTTATGAATTTTTCAATATTTTCGTTTAGGTTGACAATATATCCGGTAGTATTTATGGCCTTGATGAACATGGTATTTCTTCTATACATAGATTACATTGTGAGGTTGTTAGTGGAAGACCTCCTCGTGTACTCTAAGACACCTGGAAATCATTCACATCATCTTGAAATCATCGTAATAAACCTAAGGGAGCATTATTTATATAAAAAGCTAGCTAAATGAATATTTTGTATTGACAGGGTACACTATTAGGGGAATATCATCTATGATGGAGGTGTGGTAGGGAACATAGAAAAACTGTAGGCAGTGATTTCCTGGGAGAAGGCCAATAATATTTTTGATATCTAATGATATTAGGGATTATTTGGATATTACCAGAGGTTCATCCATGACATTTATCATTTTGATGTGCCACTTTCAGGTTTGAAAATAGAAGGTGTAATGTTTGATTAGACGAAACCATGCATGAATTCTTTTCAAGATTTGAATAATGTCATTACATCAACAGCAATTTTGATCTTTCCTATGTTGGGAGAGGAGTACACATTGTATTATGATAATTTTATGAATGGACTCAGATCTATGATGATGAAAGGGGATCAAGTCAATGCATATGGGTCTCTTAAGTTAATTCCACATAAATTCAATCACCCCACACAAGACCTTGACTTCGCAGTCATGATTAATTCTATTATGTGTGGGAGTAAATATGTTTTGTTTGAAACTATTAATGTAACTAATAAAAAAATCATGGACTACATCTTTTAATAGAGTGACATGAATCATTGACAATAAATATGGAAAGAGTATATGTAGTAAATTTATTTTGAACTGGAAAATAAACATAGAAAATGGAGTAGTGTGGATGATTCCTTGAGATGAATGTCCTAGACTCAGTTGGTGTATGATTTGAGTGATGTGTTGGAGGATGATGACTTTTCTGGCGGAAATGCATATCTTAGTTTAGGAGAGTCAGGAGAAAATGACTTTGATTTTTGTAACAGTGTAGTCTATACTCTTGAGATGGATCAGGGACAGTTCATATGGGGATATGAAGTGTTTACCCTTAAGGGGAATCCTTGACGGTGTGGTGACACCATTTGCTTTGATAATAGTGTATTGGATCGTAAAAAATGTTTATAAATATTATAAGGAACAATACAAGAGGGGGATGGGATTAATTGTAGTTTTAAAAACATTTTATTTAAAACACATAATTAATAACATAATTTAAGAGATCGTAAACTTTGAAAATTAAAAATATATACAATATAACATATAGGTATTTGGTCCTATGGAAATAATAATATGTAATTCTATAAGAAATGTAAAATAATTGATTCTGAAATTAATATAATGATCATAGTCAACCTATCATTTATTATTCTACCGTATATCATATTGAATATGTTAATAAAATATGAATAATAATTGAAACAAATAAAATTGAATTTAATATGAAAAGAAAAGGGATACAATACAATTCCCACTTCTAATAAAATAGATGCAGAAATGTAAATGTATTACTATTCATTTATCTCAAATAGAATGTTATCCTTTCTCCTAGCATAGAAGTTCTATCTTACAACCACCTAGATAAGATCTATATACGATGATCGTTATAATTTTATCCCTATCCTCGAATGTCCTCAACTAAGAAGGTAATTGACCCCACTCTCCTTCATGAAATTGATGACCCTGGATATAATGATCGGAATCACATCTTCATATCCCCGGAATCCCATGATCAGTATCACACTAACCAGTCAAAAAATTCCAAAACAAAGAACTTATAGAAATACAAGAACAAAGAACAATTTGTTAACATCTTGAATCTTCATGGATTTTTCATGAAGAAAGAGAGAAGTCAGAACATCTTTCTCAGAACTTTATTGTATCAATTTTTTTTGAATTTTGGTTTGAATGGCCTACTATTTATAAGCTTTAGGTTCCAACAGTCATATTTTATCTAGTGGTCATATTTCTCTGAAACCCTCAGAGGGACTTGGATACGTGGCATTACAACAGTCAAAACAAAACAGAAAACACAACAAAATTTTGGTTGTTATATAACCAACTCAACGACACTGTTTCAGTTAGAAATAATTAAGTACAAAGGTATAAAACAAAAAGTATGAGATATAATCAATCAATATTGACGTTATGATAAGATTATATTGCATTTCAGAAGTTCAATATGTATCTTGTTTGCTAGAATCCTCTTAAAAGTGAATATCAATTAATTATTATAACCCAATTATGATTCTTAACTTAGTTACAATGCACGAAATAAAATCTAGTTATGATGCATGGATTTAATACATAATAAGAGTATGATGTATAACATGGTGATTATTCTTAACATGGTTACAATATCATGATTATGATACATGATTATGATATAGTACATAACCTGGTTAAAAAGTATACATATGATGCAGTACTAAACCATGATACAATGCACGATAAATGAGATTATGAAACTATACTTATATTGATTATGATACATTATTACAATGAAATACTTAACCTAGTAACAATTTAATAATATAATGCAATAAAATGTCAGGTTATGATTCCAAACTATGATGAAATGCATAATATAATTATGATTACAATGTTATACATAGTCAGTTTATGATTCATGACTACAAAGAAATATATAATCATTTTATGATTATGAAACATCATATAAAACAATGTGTATGAATTAAAAACACAACAATCATAAGTATATAAAAAAACAATTTAAGTGATTACAATTGTTAAAACAACATACATAGTGAAACATATATGTGATTGTGATATGTGTGATATGCGATTTCCAAAAAAATTATTTATGGGGATGTATAAACATGTCTAACGCAATAATCTCACCCTCTTTTAAAATCAAAATACAAAAAATACAAAAAATAAAAACATATCTAACCCTGAGTTTAATAACTCTAATGAATACAACTAATTACACCCTTGGTTTAAACAACTCACAAGGAATCATATTCTCTTTATTTTTCTTTGTGACATCTCCCCATTAATTAGTCCTTCCTAAAAAACCTTCCTTCTGCAATGGTGATTTTAAAAAAGATTAAGTGAACGAATTTATATCCTACATATGTTTAGAGAAACAGAGTATGAAATAATAAATGATAATAAAAAAAATTTCTTTACAAAAAGAGTTCAACTATAATTCTTTATGTTTTTATTTTTTACAAAATATTAAACTATATTTGATTCATATTCCTGAACACTTTTCTATCCTCTATGCACTTCTCAATGGCTTCTCATTGAACTTTCACATTATCATCATGTTCAACAATAATATTTTATTTCTTCTGGAGCTGGTCTTCTTAAATCCGATTAATAGATTCCAGAGCTTTAAGTCTTTCTTCAGTAGTATTGAAATAATCTATCCTGAGTTTGAATTATTTTTCTATGATAGCTACTCTATTAGAGAGTAAAACCACCTCATTATACACATATATAATCTTTTTTCCTTAAATTTTAAATATATTTTAAGGCTACTCCCTTAAAGGTACTCAGTGTTTTGAATTATTGAAGCTTTTTATTAAAATCATCAATCAATGTTAGATAGAGAGAGTTGAGTTTGTTTACCCAATGTACCAATTCGTGCTATTTTCCATTCAAAATTTTTAAGAACTCTATCAATTATATAAGACCACTCATAACATTATTTCAATCTTTACTGTGCTCAGTATAACATTCCTTGAAAATTTTAAAATCATCTTCAAGACATAGAAACATGACCATATAAACATTTAATGAATATCTTCTATCATTATAGTAATTTGAAATAATTCCAACACGACATCAAATTTTGGAACAAAAGGTAATATCTTATCCAATCTATTCAAATCATGTCCAATGTATTGAACCCCTTTCATAATGATTTTCCTTTAAGAATCATTATCCTAATCGAATTGTGAGTGATCACCACAATGAGTCTCATTGTCGATTACTTGAGATGAATGATTTCAGTTCTTATAGGATTATTATTATTCATCTTATTCATCCACTTCATATTCTTCTATATTAGAAATATTAATGACTCTCAGGGAGGAAAACATTTGAGATACTCTCTTGGAGGGTTGATGATTCATAGATGGATAAATAAAATATCGTACTTTTGATGACTCTACAGTTTGACATTTTTTTGTATCTTCGGTTTCTTCAACATCTATTTCAATTTGTCATGTTAGTCGTGATCATTTTCATTCTTACCTTATTATTATTGTTATTCTTTCTCTTATTCAAATTATATTGAATGATATTGATTTTACAATTTTTCAAAAACTTTCTTCCCCTTGCATTTCCCTGCTATAACAGACTGAATTTTACCATATGGATCCATTATTTAAATTCTAGATTTTAGTTATTGACCTATTCTTATAAGACTATCGATATAAATATCATCGTAATTTATTTTCTTTAGTCCCAAAATTTACTCTACTTATTTCAAATTCTCTTCAATCCATACTCTTAAATCCAAATGCTTTATGCAAATCCAATCCAAACTAAGGGTCACATTCCTTCTATTCAAGATTTTTATTCTTTCATTAAATATCGATCTCATTGGTTTCAGTAAATTGTTTATTGGAATTTTTAGAGTTAGATCCTTAATTTCTTTTCATTTATTTGAAGATGACATATATGGATTGGATGGTTTCATGCTACCTTCAACATCAACCTTTTCTTTCTCATCATCCAGATCCTTCTCAAGATTTTTCAATTTAGAATTGAAACATAATTTGAGCTTTCGTATCATATCTTTACTAATTAATGGATGATTTAATAAATTTGGATTTGAAATTATTGCATCCTTATATAATCCCAAGATCTATTTGTAAAACTTAATAATAATTGTGGGAAATATGATCAGCTGTGATTTAATACCACCAGATTTGACCATCTTAATAGATTGGAAAATGAACCCCAAAAGGTTGAATTTTCTCATGTTTATCATGTACTCTTTCATAAACAAATCTAAACCATTCAATTTATATGTATCACCATTCCTCAGTATAAAATACCCTTTAACCCAAATTTTTATGGCTCTATTATCTCTTGATAGATGGCTCGCTTTTCATTTATCCTATTTATTTTTAGAATTTTTTTCTTTATATTTAGTCATATAAAATGTTCCATTATCTTCCTGTAACATATGATAAGAAAATAAATCAGATCCCTTAAATATGGCATCTATAAATTTTGGTGCCTATTTTGAAGAGGGTGTGCATTTCTTGTCATACATCTGGAAATAAATCTTATGATACTTGCCTAACTCTACATATTTATAAAATTGTAACACCTCATCATGATAGACATGATCCTTATTAGAACATAGTCATTCCAAACAAATTAATTACCATCCTTTAAAACATATATTTCTATAAAAAGAAGAATCATAATACTCATAAAAATATCAGGATACCAACCTTTTACTATAGAAATTCGTGGAAGATAAAAGCATTAGACGAATTTCGTTAAAATATGAAATAGAAGACTCATACATTAAAGACAAACTCACACCCTGAATAACATACTGATTATGAAATCTGGGTGGATCTTTGATTATGAAATCTGAGGTAAGAATGAAAGGAACCTTGCTGACTGTTTATAGAGAAGCTTCTCATGGCAGAAAAGTCAACTAAAATCGATGGGAGATATATACTCTTAATGCTAAATGACGATGAAGATTAGATCTATGAGATCTAATGGTCAAGAATGATTTTGAACTCTTGAAGTTTTCATTAAATGAAAATATTATTCAGATTTAAAATTATTTATATGTAAAAGAATGAAATGAGGAACAAACATTAAAAAACCAAATTATGACTTTGGAAGAATATTCCTATCCTTTTAGTTAGATAGATTTCATGGTTTCACTATATTGTTCTTAAAAAAATAAACCCAAAAATAATAAACAATCTGAAATGGATAAAATCAAACAGGAATGTAAAAATTATTTAGAACCAATAGTATAATCCATAACGATAGTCTAAACCAGATAATGATATTTCAGTATCAATAATTTAATCCCATATCAACAGTTTGTAAATGATTAGATAATTGAATGCCAATACTCTAAATGTAGTTCCGTAAATTTCAAAACTGAAACATGAAACACATAACACCAATAAAATTTAGAAACATAAAAATAAAACTAATCAGTCAAACCACATAAAATTAAATCAAATATGTAAACCAATAAACTGTAAAACAAATAGTGAAACCAATAAACCCTAAAACAAAAAGTGAAACTGATAAAATATAAAAATTGTAAAACTGATAAACTGTAAAAATAAGTAAAAATAAATGTATACCCCCTATGAAAGGAGTAAATCAATGTAAAAAGATGGATTAAATTTGAAATAGGTTTGAATTATTACTTTACAATAATCATTCCTAGTTTCTGTTTAATTGATTCAAATCTATTGTATGATAATAGTTTTAGGAAAATTTCATCATGTTTTTGTTTCATTTCAATGAATTTTAAAACAATATCTCTTTTTAGTATGTGATACCGAATAATTTGATGCCCAATATTTTTGTGTATTTCATGTATGTGATGTACACGGTTTTTACTAAGAGCAATGAAACTAGTAATGTAACATATATTTGAGTTTTTGAAAAAACAATACCATAATAAGTGAGTGTCTGTTGCATCCACAACACCTGAGCACAATAAAATCCAGTGGATATATATTCTACATCAGCTGTGTAGAGTGATATTGAGTGGTGTTTCATTAATCACCCTGAAACCAAAGAGTCAAAAAAATGACATGTTCTGGATGAACCATTTCTATCTATTCTATATCCACCAAAGTCAGCATATGAAAATAATTTCTAAACAAAATAATTTCCAGAAGAATAGAATAGTCCAAAATCCATAGTTCCATTTATGAATGAAAAAAATATTTTCATGGAAATTTTATGAGATTAGTATTGTTTATATTGGTATCTTGTACATAAGAATACTAAAAACTTTACTTCTAGATAACAAGTCATTATGTATAAAAAACATCCTATCATACCTCTAAATGTTTTTTGTTCTAATGGTTTTCCAACTTCATCATGATCAACATTATTTGATGTATTGATTTGAGTGAAAATAAATTTAGTATTTTCATATCCATACTTTTTGAGTTGTCCTTTTTTATAATTATGTTTGGATTTATAGGTTCCTAATGGGATTTGAGATATTTTAAAACCTAAAAATAATGTTATCTCAACCAACATAATCATTTCAAACAAATATTTTATTATATACTAAAACTAATTAGTTGAGGATTTCTGATTTGAGCCATATATAATGTTATCAACGAAAATTTGAACAATTAAGACATTTTTTTCCATTTTTATAGAAACAGATGGTCAGTAGTACCTTTTGTATAATTTTTTTTGTAAAATTAATCTTGTGAGTCTATCATTCCATGCTCTTGGTGCTTCTTTATGGCCATACAATTAATTGGTATGTTTAAAAACATGATCATGATGTATTGGATCTTCAATACCAGGGGTTAATCAACATAAATTTCTTTTTGAACAAATACCGTGATAAAGGAAAATTTTACATCCATTTGAAAAAGCTTGAAATTGTTGTATTCTTCATATCCAAATAAAATTCAAATAAATTCAATTCTAGATACTAGAGAAATAGTTACGTCATAATCTTTTCCTTCTTATTGATTATATCATTTAGAAACAAGTCTTTCTTTATTTATTACTCTGATTCCATTTTCATCACACATTTTTTATTAAAACAAATTTCAATCTAATTACAGTTTTTTCTTTAGGTCATTTAACCAAGGTCCATACATGATTCTTTTCTAACTCATTTTGTTCTTCATACATTTCATTATTCCATTCTTCATCACTTATGACTGTATTCATGGTTTTAGATTCGAATATAGAACATAATGAAATATGTTCTAATTCATTTCTTAAATAATAAATAGTCAGTATAGGTTGATTAAAATCTATAATGATATTATCGATAAGATGGTTCTTAAGAAAGAATTGATTTGGGTTTATTAAAATATTTTCATCAGCATATGATAGAAAGACTTCTGGGGTAATTCTTTAAAAAACATTTTCTTGAGAATTTCCTTTTTTTAGAAGAGTTTTCTATCTATGGTTGATAACCAATTTGTGAAAATACATTAGTTTATGATGTTTAGGATTGTTTGAAAACAAAGGGTCAGTTATGTCAAATTAAACATGCATTGTTTCTTCAACATTACAATAGTTTTTCTTGAAAATCATATAATCATTAGAAATTGTCGAATAACATAGAAATATTCCTTCATTGGATTTTTGTGGAAACATAGGAAAATTTTCTTCTGTTTTAAATATGAATAATTTTCAACCAAACACTCGGGTGTATGAAAAATTACGTTTTCGGCCAGTCCACCATTCATATGATGATTTATTAAGAAAAGTACTAGCTAAAACCTGATTTATAGTATAACATGTAGTACTAAGATTTTCATCCCATAAATGATTAGTAATTTAGTATTCACTCAATGTGGTTATTTTAATTTAATAAATAATATGATTCCTTCTCTCAAAAACACCATTTTTTGGGGGTTCTTAGTGCTGAAAATTTTGGAGTAATAGGATTTATACTATAAAAGGTTACAAAATTTAAATTTATAAATTCTCCACTATGATCACTAAGACTAGTTATCTATGGTAGGTTTTTATCATTTTTAACTTGGGTTGTAAATGTTCTGTAATAGAAAAAGTGTTCATATTTATTTTAGTAAAATAGAACCATGTAAATATATTATAGTATTCAACGAAAACAAATAATTGTATTTTAATCTGATGCTTTGAGATTGTGTAGGACCAAAATGATCCATGTGTACTAACTTTAAGGAAGTAGATTTTTAATGCTTGTTTATTGATATAAATCTAGTTTATTATTTCTTTCCATATTGACAAGGTTCATAAACCCTTGAAGAATGAAATCAATGATCTGGTGGATCCTTAACAAGTATTTTCTGTGAATGTTTACAAAGGTTCTCTTGGTTTCACTATCCAAACCTTTTATTCCCTAACTGCGATTGGTCTTCAATTGCACTCATGAAAATTACGCCTTGGCTCCTATGGTCATCTACATCTATTGTATATACATTATCATGTCTATGGGTAGAAATAATGAATTTATCCATGTAATTGTGAACTAAACAATTATCATTTCCAAAATTCACAAGTTAACCATAATCGAATAATTGACATAATCTTATTAGGTTGTGCATAGAACTATAACAAACCAAAAATTTGAAATAAAAATTATTCTTAGAAGAACAATATTAGCTTTAACAATGATATTTCCATGTGAATTATCTCTGAAGGTCACTATCCCACCTTTCATTTCAAAAATCATTTCAATGAAATCATTGTTCCTCGTCATGTGTTGAGAATTACCACTATCCATTTATAAAATTTACTTCTTTTTGGTACATTTATCCTTTTCATATGAAAGAAATAATTAGTTTTTCAGAACCCATTTTGATCCAAAAATTTTGGTAAAAACATTGTTGGTAATCCCGTTTTGATTTGAAAAATGGTCTTTGTGAAATCATAGAAAATGAGTTTTATTAAGTGATCAGCATATTTCCAAATGTCCACAACATTGAAATTTTGTCAAAATGGGGCACTTTGTGGATCAAAATTGTCATTACTGAAAATAGGTTTTCAGTATGTTTATCCCAAACTAGTATTGTTGTTTAAATAACTATTATGAGAATAAACCTTATCAAAATTTTCCTTACCATAGTTATATATTGATAAAAGATTCATAGGATAATATATTTCAGATTTTATTCTAATGAATGAACTATCATTCTCACAATAAATTATTTCAGAAATATTTTTTTGTTTTAAATAACATAGATATTTAAAATTGGTTGTTCTATGTCTTTTGAAAGTTTATCCTTCATGGAACATACTCCCTTAGATACTTTGATATATTTTCAAAATTGTGAGTTTTATGATAATGTTCATTTGGGAGACCTAACGATTCTTTTGTAAGAATAATTATTCTAGAATTTTCCTTATCTAGTTTTTTGTTTTTTTTGAATATTCATTATGAAGTAATTTTTTAGAATTGTAAACGTATTCAATTGAAGTTAAATATTCATCTATTGAGGAAGATTATACATCTTTGGAGTAATAATGTTTCTAATCTGGGTAATTTTCATTTAAAGATGCCTTTTTAAGGGATTCAGCATTGAGTACGATAGCTATTGAGTAATGATTTTCAATTGGTAGACAAGAAATGGGTCATATATTTCTCTAACCAATAGAGTCATAATCAAAGGATCCATCTAATGAATCAACATTACTTGTCCTCCATGTATCATTTTCCTTCCAAACATTCTTTTTCATTAATGTGAATCACTTTTTCTTATTTATGTCAAAATTTTTATCCTTTCTATGATTTATTTTTAGTAAAGGACAATCTGGTAAAATATAAAATTCTTTTCTGTATTCATTACAATTAACCTCATAATTACATTTTTCTTTTCGACATATCAATTTTAATATGAATTGAAATTATTTCTTTTCTACAATATTCTTCATCCTTCGAGCATGACTAGCTAATTCATAATCTGAGTGATCACTATCATTTGATTCAGATATAACACCAACATTCTTTTATTTGGATCTTGTTATCCTTTCTGGTGACTTATATTTAGTAGTATTAAATTCTACACTCCCATTTTCATTCTTTTTTTCATTTAAAGCAACATCTATTTTAATTCTCATCTCGTGATGATGTTGAGTGCCAAATTACTAATCAAGTGTTATTTGAGTAACTTTATTATTTTTGTCCGTAGCTATTATTTTTTATTCTCACTCATTAGGAATCATATCAATAATATTATTTATAAGTTATTCATAATCAATTCCTTTTCCACCCATATATTTCAAATTGTAGATGATTATCATAATCCTTTGATTCAACTTCCATACTAGTTCTCCATTAAGAAAAAATAAATCCATTATATCGTGTTCTAAGAATTTCTCTTCTTATTTATATAAAATTGGATGTACAAAAATGTGTGAATTAAAATTTATTCCTTATAAAATTTGATGTTTCGCAAGATCATATCTAACTATATATATTATTGATCATGGAACACAAAAATTTATTGTTAACCTTGTAATTCAGTTGATATTCGTATTTCTCTTTACTGCTTAAGGTATTGACTTCCTAATCTGGGATTTTATAACCTCTAGTAAGCATGATAATTTAGTCCAATGCAGCATTAAAAACAAAAATCTTCATTTGATCTCTCTAGTACTCAAAATCATTTTCTTCAAATATAGGGGGTATAAATGGATTTAGATTGTAAATGGATCCAATACTCATTCCTTCCATTTTATAAAACAATACATTTCCACTCCATACATTAGAGTAGTAAGTATTTATAAACAAATGATTTGTAAAAGAAATAAAATTTTATTCTAAAAGAAATATAAAAATTAATTGAAGGTAGTGGAATCCATCCAGGATACCTATTTTTGTACCGTTATATAGAAGTAAATGAATTTAATATGCCATTATACAAGAGGGGGAGAATTGTAGGTTTAATTTTTTTTAATTTAAAAAAACTAAGGAAGTTCTTAGTTTATGATATCATAAACTTATATAATTCACAAACAATACAATAGAACGTATAGTCATAGATCTTATTGAAATACTAGTATTTTAATCTATGATTAATGTAAACCAATTGTATTTGAAATTAATTCAATGATCAGAGTAAAAATATGTAAATTATTCTAATATATAGCACATAGAATAACTTAATAAAAAATGAATAGTAATAGATACAATTAAAATGGAATTGAATTTGAAAATAAAGGGAAAACAATACAATTCTATTTCTAATTCAATTAATAATGGAAATGTAAAGGTATTATAATTCATTTAACCAAATGAGAAGTATATAATTTTAACTCAAATAGATGGTTTTCCTTAGCATGACCTTGGTAATCCCTCAATACAATGATCGGTAGGGCTTTTTTCCTATCCTTGGAATTCCTCAATTAATAAGGTAATTAAGACCTCTATCCTTCAAGAAATTAAAGGAATTCAAAAAAAATGATCGACAACCCATCTTCTTATCCCCAAAATCCCATTATCATTATCACAATGATCCATCACAAAAATAAAAATCAATGCACATATAGAAATAAAAGAACATTAAACAATTTTTCGACTTATTGGATCTTCATGGCTTTCAAACAAACCAAGAGATAAGTCACAACATCTTTCAATAGAAATTGATAATATCAATGTTGGATGTATTCTGGTTTGAATTTCCTCTTATTGGTAGAATTTAGGTTCAAACGGTAATATTTTCTCCAAAATTTGTATTATTCTGAAAAACATAGTGGGACTTTGACTGCTACAATTACAATGGCCAAAATAAAGTAGACTACATGGCATCGTTTTGATTTGTAACTAAGAAAGTTGATGACTTTGTATTTGTTAGAAAGAATCAATTACAAAAGTATAAAAAATTGTATGACATGCATGAAATTAGTATTGAAGTTATTATAAAAGTGTAATGCATTTCAAAAGTGAAATACATAAATAGTTTGATATGCCCATCATAACAGTGCATAA
Source organism: Viscum album (assembly GCA_963277665.1). NCBI lineage: Eukaryota > Viridiplantae > Streptophyta > Magnoliopsida > Santalales > Viscaceae > Viscum > Viscum album. The sequence continues at coordinate 1,375,602,809 of OY728155.1, forward strand.
TGATTAAAAATTATCACCTGATTAAGATTCTTAAGATGGTTACAATGCATGATATTTAATCCGGTTATGATGCATGGATACAATATATAACTAGAGTATGATTCATAACCTGGTGATGATGCATATCCTGGTTAGGATATCATGATTAAAATACATTATTATGATTCAGTACATAACCGAGATACGATTTATAAATATGATGTGGTACTTAACCAGATTACTATGCATGATAGATGATATTATGATACTATACATATGTTGATTATGATATATTATTACGATTCAGTACATAACATGGATATGATTTCAAATTATAATGAAATACACATTCATGTTACGATTACTGACTACGATGCAATGCATAAGTTGGTTACGATTATAATGCAATACATAGTTAGGTTATGATTCATGAAAATGATTCAATGTGTAAATTTTTTATGATTCTGAAACAGCATATAAAAAATGTTTATGAATAACTAACTCAAAATTTTTAAGGATTTTAATAGAAAATATAAGATTATGATTTTTAAAACCACATACATGATAAACAATATATTTTATTACAATATGTGTGATTATTTACATCCAAAACAAATTATTGATGGAAATGATGGATCATTATTGGAATCAACAAGATGAGGATGAGAGCATCTATGTGAAAAATTATGACGTTATGCCTATGAGTATGAAAGAGGAACTCATGCTTGAATTTCATGCCTCAATGTTGTTGGTACATTCGGGGTTGAAAAAATTGTTCAATGACCTAAAATTACAATTTTGGTGGCCATACATTAAAAATGAGATACCAGGGTTCGTAATAATATGTTTCACCTGTCATCACCTAAAGTTAGAGAATAAAAGACTTGTAGTAATATTCCAGTCATTACTATTCCAAAATAGAAGTGGGAAGATGTGACTATGGATTTCATGGTATGACATCCTAAGACTATTTGGAAGAATAATGTTATTTGGATCATTGTGGATTGACTTACAAAGGTATAACATTTATTTATTATCAGTTAATAATTTATGGTACAATAGTTGGTAGAACATAATATAAGAGACAAAATTCATTTTCATGATGTTCTATAGATTATAGTTTCAGATGAGAATTTGCCCTTTAATTTTATATTTTTAAAGAGCATACAGAAGCTTCTTGGAACATAGGTTTGGTTTAGTATGGAATTCTACCCGGTTATATATGTTATGTCAGAGAATACCATAAAATAGTTAGAGGATATGATTTAAGAATTTTTTCTTGACATTGGTGGTTCTTGGTTGAATTACTTGGATTTAATGGAGTTATCCAATAATAAAGTCATCAAGAAACTATCCAAATTGAAAAATATTAGGAACTTTATTGAATACCTTGTAGATATCCACTATGTTGGTTTGAGGAAGGGGAGTTAGAGATGTTGTGTCCACGTCTCTTTTAGGATACATCAGAGTAGGTGTAGTTAATTTGGAAATGTATTGCTACATCTCAGAGTAGTGATAAGTCATATACCCATAGAGATTACAAAGGGAGATTCTGTATTCATTTGGGTGTCTCTTAGGTTGTATCACAACTAGATAAAGAGGCTTGTAATGTTTGAACATAGGTTTTTAAGATCGTTTGAGGTTGTAGAATGAATCAGTCTAGTTGCATACTGATTTGTACTTCGACTTAAATTACCCAACATGCATGATGTTTTCATTTTTTTCAAAACTATAGTAGTATCACCCTGACACATCTAATGTGATATATGTAGAATATGATGACTTCAAGCTATATGCATTCATTGGAGGAACATCAGATACAAGTGCTAGGTCGTAGTGAAAAATTTTTGGGGGGAAATATTGCTTCATTATTTCATGTCTTATGGAAACATGATGGTATTAATGAGGAAACATTGGAATAGGATGCATACATATGTTCTCAGTAGCATACTCTTGTTGGATTTGAATCATCGATATTTTCATGAAGGAAGATCGAGGATGGGGTGTTATAATGTGTGGATATTTTAAGATCAAGTCCATTCCAGGAATCACATATTGAAAATTTTCTGTTACTTTTTCAATATTTTAGTATATTGGTTTTGGATAAGTTTTGTGGGGATTGTTTGGGTGAAAATTTAAGAAAATATTACGGATATTGGGTTCTAGATTGATTGCACACAGTTTGAAAAATTGAGTAGAAAAACAATGCCAAAAATGAAAAACTAGATCGAGAGGTCCGCATAGTTTGAACAAGGTCTGAAAATCCATGCTATAGAACTATGCTAACCATGAAATCCTGTATAGAGATATTCTAATGGTTGGAACATGAGTTTCCCTAACCATGATCCCCTACCCAAAAAACCATACACAAAAATTTTATTATACAAAGATATTTTTAAAACCATCTACTCTCCCGAGACATCCATATTTTGACCTTGTATTGGGATTGAAAAATTGTAGGTGCTCCCAAATCCTGATAGAGGAATTCCAAGGTAATGCAGTCATTATTATTCATGATCGAAATCATGGATTGATGGTCCTCTCTTTTCTCTATATGTGGATTTCATCATGTTTCTTCTCACATTAATTAATTTGTCATTCCATGATCTTTTCATGAAATATCTCCACCAATTCAATGGAACATAAATTAAGGGTTTAGATCTAGATATATGATTGTGGATATAGGTCTAGATTTTCCTGACCATGATGTCTTTATCATAATTTTACCTTATGAAATTTGATCTAAATCTTGGATGATGATGTTGGGTCGCTTGGATTTTTGGTATTTATTTTAGGCTAACATCCATCAATAATACAAGGTATGTTTGACTAGATTATTCTCCCATAGTTGTGGATTTGAAATGTGAATGTGGGTTTATGATTTTATAGCTTTCCTAGATAATTGATTTCCTAAATTGGAGTAATTAATAATGTGGAATTGACTTTTTATTTCCTTAGTGGGTAATTGTTAATTGAATCATGGAATAAATGATTGGGGTTTCACAGATAGAATTTTTTTTTGGAGATTTGACATCGATTGAGATTTTATAATAATGATATTCAAATTATTATAATAAGATATTTTATTTGGGGAAATTAATTATGAAATGAGTATTATCTATGTAAGATAATTAATTGGGAGAGAAATTTATGACATGTTTAGATTTAATATGGATAATTAATTGATACATATTAAATATGGAATGAGAATTATGTTCATTAAAAAAATTGATTAATTAATTAATAGTTTATGTGCTTATTTTATTTTGGAGATAAATAATTCCCTTTGAAATGTTTAACTCATTGATGGGTTAGTAATAGAATGATGTGGCTAAATATTTTGAATTTAAGAATGATAAAATCAATGATATTTTGGGGATCTATTAATGATGACCTACACAGAATGATATATTTTTATTCTAGAAATGGAATTCAATTATAGTTATAAGTTTAGACATGTATGTGGCATTCCTCCGCAATAGTAATCAACGATTTAGATTATAGTGTGCTGGGCATGACAACCTATGCCAAATGAGAATAGGGGGTGTTAGGAATGACAACCAACACTGAATGAGATGTGGAGTGAATGGAATTGAAACCAACACTGAATAAGATTTGGGGTTCTTTACAAGATGTTTAACAGCCAATTAGTTATAATGGAAAATGAATATTCAAATGGGAAACATGAAATAAAATTATGACTAGTTTAATGATTTAATATTAAATGAAAATGTGATAGCTCTTTAATTATTAATTGTATTTATTGATTCGTAAAACAAAATACCAAAAAAATTTACAGGTCATGTTTTAGAAATCGTTGGTGGTGGCCAACTGAGTTGTACTCACAACATATACAGGCTTCTAGATTGGCATCAGAGTAGAATTTTTATTGTTGGACTAGATAAGGGAAATCCCCTAGGATAATTCACTGTTTGGGATTTGAGAATTGTATAGGGAACCATACATGGTAAGGGACCTGTTTGGGAGTTGTATTGTATTTACATTTAGATTCACTATAGACACATGACATTATAATTTTTATTGAAATTTTTACCTTTCAGTTGAGTATTAAATTCCCTTGTTTTGAGTATCATATGACATGGTACTGTTTGGTTATTATATGATTCTAAATTTTTTTTGTTGGTTTCTTCAATTGGTGTTTCTTTTTGATTAATGAGGTTATAAACTCCCTATGAATGAATTACCAGACCCTCACTGCTTGTCTGCACCCTCTGGTGTATGTGGAAGCGCGCTCAAGTGAATGGGGCCAACCGACTCGGTGCACCGTTTCGTGGAACCCAGGTTGAGGTGTCACCCCGAGTATCTATGAAACCCACTACCCATGTTATATGTTCCATGGAATTCATAATTATTCTTTTTATGGATCCTTAAATGGATAAAAAAGTAAAAACATTACAATTAATATGCAATGATCTCAACAGATGTTTCATTGTCCTTTTACACTATTAACCCACTAACCTATTTTAATAAATGAATTAATTATGAAAAAATACTATTAAAAATTTGAAATTTAATTTTACTAAATTTATATACCTATTATACTATACACTTTAACTATTCAAATAATGAGTAGTACGTCATCCAAAAGAACAAATAGTGAAGTCTATGAAAAGTCTGTTCAATTTTCCCTAATAATTCCTAACATGGTTGAGAATAAAATTTTATTTATTAAGTAAAAAAAGATATTTATGATCCTTTTAATATTATTTAATTACAATATTGGACCATCAGTATTATTCTACGAAATAGTTATAATGATCTTAACAACATAAAATTAACATATCCGGGCATTTTTATTGATTTGAGTTATTTATTGTGAAAACATATACATATAAGATTTTTTTTCAAATTGGAAATAATAAATAGACATATAAAAATGGATATTATTAATATATGTTATAATTATTTTTACAATGTTTACTATAACAATGATGTTATGTGGAAATAGACAAAATAACATCGACAAATGAATATAAAGGAAAAAAATTAGATACATAAATAAGTTATGATAAAAAATATACAATTGAAATTGAAATATTAATGAAATTTATTGTTAGTAATTTTTTTTAAAAAAATAAATAGATAATTTAGTATGTTAACAACATGAAAAATTTTACATGAAACCCCAAGTGATGAATTTTTGGTTCTAAATTTTATATTATTGAGATATGATTTTGGTCCACAAATTTTTCTTTTTTGATGTATGTATTAAGAATACATTCTTTGACATAAATTTAACAAAATATAATTTATTTTCAAATTAATAACATGTTATAACATCCATATATTTTCAATTAGAAATATAAGGACATTGTATGATTCCATTATGTCTGCATTATTTTGTAAAGATATATTTATTATTAAACACAAAATTTTATATTATGGATCATATACTACAAAATTGAAATAGAGTATCATTATTAATGTTTCGTTAATTTGTTTTATATTTTTTAAAATTTATCCAACATTCATATTATTTTATGTCATGATTCATTAAATCCATAATGGTGTTTCTTAAAACATTTCCATCTTATTTACATATAATGAAACTTAATTAAAATAATTCTTCCAAGAATCATTGATTCTGATTGATGAATTTATTTCATGATTCATTAACATAAAAAAATAAAACATATTTTTAACATAATGTTATTTACATGATGTATTTCATCCAAAAAACCTATATTACTTTTCAGAGAAATTTTCTGATATATAGTCAAAGCTTCCCAACACGATTTATATTTTTCCATCCCACCAATGTTCACATAGTTATTTGGAAACCCAATAATTTATCACATTTTTTGGAAATATTATTTGTCATTATCCTTTTTTAAAGGGATATAAATCAAATTTTTCCTATTTTTTTCAAGAATCTTATTTTAAATAAATAAAAAAATTATGTTATAATATCTTATTAGGAAAAATTATTAATTTATCTATATAAAATTAATATGTTTGTTATTTGTTCATGGGTTTCTAATATTGAAATTTGTTCTATTTATTTATTAAGAATATATGTACGTAAATGTATTCCATTACTCCATATAATTTAATGTTGATGGATTCTTTTATAGATGGAATCACAATATTATTGATTACTGATCTTATTAGTATATCTATATAAACAATACATATGGAACTGTTAAGATTTCGTTTCATTACAAATAATGTTTTTCAATATATCGATATGAAAAATTATTGACATAACTATATAGAATTTATTATATACGATGTTTTTATGAATGGTTCTTTAATATTATTCTATTACATTAATTTAATGGAAAATCATTTAAAATATGTATACAAGTGATTTTAATATGAATGGTTATGATTTACAAAATAATTTTAGCTATTTATAGAATCGTATGTTCACTCTTCCATATTTGGATTTCGTTGAAATAATTAGTTAATCGTGGGACCCATAATATCCATTTGATTCATCAGTTTCTTTCATGAGAAAATTGTTTTGGATATTTGGTGTAATCCAGCCCAATATTAGCATAATGCATTGATTTTGGACTTTCAAGAAATAAATATATCTTGATTTCGAAATTTATAGCATGAATATTGTCTTGGATGTTTCCTTGATAACATAAATGATATATTTAATACAACCATGGTAGAAATAATAATACCATCATTGAGGCCTAGATGGTGATGATCAAGATGTCCAGCATTATGCATTTGGTCACTAAGGAAGCTATTATTCTAATGCATAAATTTATTTATTTATATGTCAACCATGATTATGTTTTTATAATTGTTTATTTTGATTAAATCATTTTTATTTATTATTAATATTATGTTATTTATTTTGTTATTAGGATCCATTATAATAATGAATTTCTATTTTTACCTGTATTGAGTGTTTGAGCTCACCAATCATTTATTACCATTCCCCATGTTACGAAGAAATGTATTACACATAATATATCTACAATAAAATACCATGTGTCGAAATTTTATTGTATATATTGAAAACATAATATGAATTAGTTACATTATTATATATTTGTAAAAAAGTTATAATATAAAAGGAAACATATTTATTAGTTTATATTTTTAATAATTCTATAAATCACTAATACTAAATGTTCATGCGATTATATGAAATAAATTTTTTTATAAATATTTTATGTATGGGGTGGTTACATATAGTATGTTAATGTTGTTATAAAATCCAATAAATTATATATTTGTATTCGGTAAAAGATCTTGGAGTACGAAAATGAGAAACAATATTAAGGATCATTATTTATATTTTATTTATTTTAGTCATTTACTATAATATGATATCACTATCCTTTTTGTAATAATGTTATCTATCACACAATATTGTTAAATTTTTATTATGTTTCACCATTTAATTCATATTTTATCACAATTTAAATAATATTTATTTCAATTTTATTTTAACTATATACCATTTCGATATATTATGTCAGATTAATGAATTAGAAATAGGATTTTCTTTCATTATGGGATAAATAAAGATATTCTATAATATTTATTCAAGAATTATATTTTGTATTAATTTTTTATTATGAATACGGTTTTTGATTTCAAAATATGTGGAATAAATATAAAACATGTTATTGATGGTTATGGCCTCGTTTTAGAGATCACCTCAAAAAATCGACAAGATTCATGAGTCAAATAGTTGGCCAATTTTGTTGTGTATTTACTATATAGATTACAATTAAAATAGAATGTATTATAGAAATGACTATATAAATGTTTTTATGATTTATTCATATGACAACATTATAGAAGGATTAATACATCTTTCATTATATAGTTATATGAATTATATTTGAGAGGTATTTTAATAATTTTTTTATTGATATAGTACATGTATATTTTTAGAAGATAAAATTAATGATTAATTTAAATATTTATTGATTATATACTATTATATTTTATTTATTTCATATAAACTCATTATAGATTCCATTGTAAATAAGACTTAATGAGCATATGAGATATACCCTTTTATTAATTCTCTTTTCCAAGGATAAAATGAACGTATTATTGATTATTATCAAGGATAAAACATGTCTTTTGTCATGTTTTGATTAGATTTTTATTGATTATATTAATATTATATGTTTATCTATTTTTCATAGAATACTATTGTGACATTACCATGGTATAGGTTTATCTTTTAAAAATCATCTATTTGTTAATATAAAAACCAGATCTTCATTGGTTGTCATATTTGGGGTCAATACAAGTTTAGTAGGACCATTGGGAAATATATTATTTAATAACATAATAATAAATAGAGTTATGATAAATTTAATAAAATAATTTAGAACATTTACGTTTATAGGGATTTTTTTCCATTAACACAATTATCATGTTGTTATGAGAAAATTTCATGTGTGAAATTATTTAGAGATTTCTTTTATTTGAATAATGGGAAATAATATAAAAACTCAAATATAATTAAGGGTTTATTTTTTGACAAATCCAATACAACCAACATTTGACCTACATTGTTCATCCCTATTTTGGGGAAACTATAACATTTAATGAAACATAACAATACCTAAATGGATCAACCATTTGCTAAAAATTATGATGCAATTATATTGTGTCACAAAATTTAATACAATGTTCCATCATTATATTGAAAAAAATCCCTTAGTAGTTATGAAATATGTAATTTCCCCAAAAAAATATTCTTTGATTAGGGATGTAAATAAATAGAGATGGTTATTTATTTATTATTCGTTAATGGGAGATGATGATTAGTGATTTTTTATGGTCATTATTAATAATTAATATGAATAAATAAATAGTATACAATAGAGAACAAATAATTTAATATTATTCTTGATATATTTTATTCAATATAAACATTATAAAATTGAAAAAACGTTAGTCAATATAAATTTGAATGAAGTGGATTGTGTTAATAAATATAGATCTAGATTTAATGGGTTTCAATGACATTACAACATAATATAAATATAATCAGGAAAATAATTATTTTCTATTTCAATAATGCTTTAATCAAAAACCTCATAAGGTAATTTTCAATGCAAATGTTTAAATTATATGATTGTATATGTTTATGTAATTTCATTGATGATAATTAAATTTTGATGTCTTATAACATCAAGGGAAAAGAGGAAAATAAGGAATTAGTCTAGAAACATTGAAAAAAATGAGTTAAAAAAATAACGTAATGATGGGATTTCTACAGTGTGAAAATTAAGAAAATAAACCAACTTTTAATTTCCATAAGGGAATGATTATTTATCATAATTGGGATGGTAAAGTGAATATATCTAATAAATAAAATGGAAATATTGAGACAATTTTAATCATGGTATTCATTTGTTAATTCTTTATTAACTATTCATTCTAATTACCAAATTCTTAAGGTTACTGAACATATTATTTAACACAAGGAATATAAAAAAATAAATTGATTACTAGAACTGATTTTGTTATACCTAGATATGTGGTTAATGGTAAATTAATAGTGAACACAATGTTATTTAATGATTTTTTTATTATTGTACATAACCTTTATTTTATCATCAGTATTTTTAAAGAACCCTAAATCACCTCCTAGCACCGTCACATTGGTGTTTTCATTCAAGATACCTAATATATATATTATATAAATTGGGATATTTTTTTAATCAATATTATGAATCATAAAAAAAACCTATTGGAAAATATTGTAATTAAACCTAATATTGATTTGTATAGAATCAACGTTATGGATTTGTTTTCGAATATAATTCTGTATATATTTTAAATAGAAGGATATTAAGAATAAATATGGAGGTATGAAACCCCAGTATTGATGGGATATTATAATATGATTATTTTCTGTATATTGATCTAGTATTGTAATAAACACATCTATCTTTATGTTCAATATCTATTAATAATAATAGAATGGTAAAAATTTAATTACATATGCAAAAGAATGTACTATGGATTTTGTGAAAAAAATTATCTTTCATCCTAATTCTTAACCTTTTTTGGATTATATTTATTTTTTATAATCAATGATGGGTCTATGAAGATGTTAATTGGTTATAGTAAATAAATTCCATTACTAGAATGTAAATCTATCATATACCTAAAATAGATGACATGTTACATTAATACCATATAATTCAATATTTTTAAAATATTGTTATATATTTTGAGTATAAACAATTTTGTGTACTGACGAATATATAATAATTATGAATATTCATAAAATGTGTTATTGTACATATTTTCAATAACTCCATATGGAATGGTTATTTAAAACTATATTATTTTGGATGATATAAAGAATTTCTTAAATGATTATGCATAAAATTTATATAAAAAAAGTTATATATTTCATAGTACACATTGATACTTATTTATAGAATAACATAAATATAAGAATTATTTAAGAGACTCTTAAAAAAATGATTTTTATGTTTATTTAATTATCAGATAATTTCGGATTGAGGATGATTAATTTCATGAATATATTTTCATTAATGATGTAATATCATTTAATCCTTCAATGAAAAATTTAGTAAAAAATGAAATATAATGATGATTATAACCATGATATATAATACATTTTTATTAATAGGTTACTATTGGTTTATTTCTAAAAAGTATTCCAAATTTTCTTTCCCATTATCCATGTTGATACATAAATTTTTTAATATGACATAGTTAGAATTTTATAAATATTGGTGTAATTAATTTATTGTGAGATTGTTAAATGCATGGATGGGGAGAATGTCCATTGAGCGGCAAGTTCCCAATTCTTGTGGCAGTTAGGGTTTTCCACTGAAGTCTTCTCCTTTCCTCTTCCAGCATCTGGAGTCCTTGCATTTCTTTTTCTAGATATCGGAGTGTCACAAATTAAGATCATGCATGGGGGACATGCCTGTTGTGGTTTGATGTCTCTGGATTACAGATTACAGCGGGGTTAGAGCATCTCAACATTGGCTATGTTGATCTCCGGTGTAGCTCATTGACAGCTCTAAAGTGGCTCGAGGGAGGGTAGGTATTCTAGATCTGGATTGTTAAGATTTTTTTTGAGATTTATTTCTTTTTGCATTAGAGCTGGGATCAGATTCCTGGTGAATTGGGTGGTGTCCCCATGATGATGTTGTTTTCAGCTTATCCCTCCTTGCAGATCTGGTTACTAGTGGGTCCATCCTAATCCGACGTGATTCTCTTATATGGAGGTCCACCACTGTCTTTTGCGAGGTTATTCGTCCTTATATAGAATTCCTATCATGGATGTTGGTAGATGGAGTGGGTCATTCCACATCATAGATCGTCTAGGATTCAAGCCCAGGGTGTGCGCATCCTGGTTGGATTGGTTATGGTCCCCTCTTCGATGATGTTTCATGGGTAAGATGTTGAGTCATACAGCCCTAGGTGGCAGTGAGGTAGATCCTTGTCCCAAGTGGTGTATGCCTCAGCTATGCTGGAATATAGATTTTGTGATGGATGATGTCAGTGTGCAGATGGGGATTGTATTCATGGAGGGTCTCAAAGCGTGGAGTGGTTACCGTGATTGTAGAGGTGCTCGTGAGAGGTGGAATTGAAAATAACTTCTGAAAGCTTTTGGATTGGATGAATTACCTACATGGAATACTTTTGGGGGGGGGTTTATTGTTGTTGGATTTCTACAGAATTTCTACGAAGTGCATTATATGATGTTTTAGTGAAGGATGTCCTCACATTGCGAGGCTATTCGGATTTGGTTGACTAAGTTACCATGGCATTGCCCTCGGTACATGGCCTATTCATTTATATATAGGATAGTTTTCAGATTATTCCCACATAGGTGGAGGCGCACCATATTTATGTTAATGCTGGCAAGGAGTATTTTTTTTATGTTTTTTATGGTTTTATTATGACATTTGTTTTATTGAATTTTTTTCCCTCTATGTCATGAAGTCTTGTGAGGTTTCTCCCATTACTCTTAAAAGGGGGTGTGACAAAAAATGAATAAAAAATTCAGTCTTCGCGCTATTCAGTCATTTAATGCATCGATATTGGATGGTTTTTTATATAAGGAAATATTGAAGATTGGACATAAAAGCATCCATACATAGAATTAAAATATAATTACTAATATATAATGATAGTTAAAGATCAATGAAAATAATTATATAACCCATGATCATGAGTTGATAACTATAATCATTTCCATTAACATATATATGAATTATATATAAATTTAAAAATGTGAGATATATTGGGATCACAAAATATCAGAATTATATATTCTATAAAATTTCTCTTTATATGATTAATTGGATGACTTGAAAAACTAAATTATTGTGATTTATCAATACAATGCCACCATGAAAATAAATTATTTTAATGATGTATTAACTATGAATAATCATGGATTTAATATTTAAAAGATGATTTAATAAAAACATATATTTATGTAATTATTAATGATGAATATGGTAACTATTACGAAATGGGAGAATCCCACCTTTTTAAATAATTTCAGAAACTTCATTATAGGAGAAGATAAAAAACCGTCAACCTGATTATAACTGTTTACAAAAAACAATATGTTTAGAATTATTGGAATCTATATGACTTTTTTTAAATATAGTTCATTGAAATTAATAAAGAGGCTATTTGATTCGTTAATATATAATATAAACATTGAATTAAATCATGAAATCCAAAACTCAGTCTTTTGTATATTCCAAATTAACACCATTATATATATGGATTTAAGGGAAAATATTATTTCTAAAATATGAATCATGAAATTGATGATTCTATGTAGTGATTCATAGTTTTTCAATGTGTAAATTCCTAGATACAAGATTCTTTTAAAATCACTCCACCAATCCATATTTTTATGTATCAGTTTGATGATATAAGAATTTAACATTTCACTATATTTCCAATGATATCTAAAATAAATGGTTCTATGTGGGTTATTATTTATTTACATGCCATGTTTCTACCATTTGTCCATATATGTGACGATAATGATCTAGAGTTTCTCTTTCATATTTATGTCAGGGGTTTGGGAGACTTCACGGTACCCCACATTCATTACTATATAACAACAATTCCATAATTTATCTCAAATAAACATTTTGAGAAGGTTCAAGAATCTTAGTGGTATTTGAGTGAATCTTATCATCCTCTTCTAAATAAATAATCTAAAAGAATAATTTAGAAACTGAATGATACAATAAGTTTGGTACAACTCTTACATCAAAATATATGGGATCATTATTTAACTATAATATGAATTTCAAAAAGAAATACATTTTGATCAATAATTCAAATTAAATGAAACAGAGCATTGTATAGGTAAAAATATTATACACAAACTATTTCGTTTGATGATAATTGAAAATTTATATTACAAATAGGGAATGTTCATTAGATAATTATAATAGTGAGAACAATTATGGGTTATATCAAGGTATCTTAGTGTAAGAAAAAGTACAATATCGATAACCAAAGAATGAATCTATAATTTTTAGTAGGGTATTATATTTTCTTAATGGTATTCTCATGGAAAAATTATATAATGTTTTATGGTAATGGTTTCTATTTTTTAGGAACAATCGGACTCAATATATATTGGAGTGAATTAGACATTTGGATTACCGTTTTGTAATTACACTAATACTCTATAAAGTAAAGATGAGTTATGTATCACATTATTATAAGATGTATGTTCCAGACCGTAGATATGTCCTCACCTATAAAAAAAATATTTCTAGACTAACATTTAAAATTTTGAAAAGTCAATATAGAGTCTTGACACAATATAAAAGTGTTTCTATAATAAAATGACACTACTAGTAAAGGAACATTGCCTAAGTCATATGATAAATGATAACATGTTAAACTAGATGATGTTGTGATGATGAAATACAAACTTTTTTAAATATTTACATTCTTAACATTTTTTGGATGAATTTGTTTAAATGTTGAAGAATATAGAACCCAAGAATCGATTCTAGTAAGTTAAAATTTCATTCTTAATAGAGAATAAAAATTTTCACAAATTTTTATTGAATTGCATGATTGAATATTAAATTGAACAATTAAGTAAATTAAATTTCATGAATTATAAATCATTTTTATTTAATAATTTAAATACTAACATATTTCAAATTTTGTGTATTTTTAGATATAAGGCATTTATGGGGGAATTTCCAAAATGGTCATTTTATAAATAAGGTAAGATTTTATGCAATTGTTTTCATATAATAATGAAATAAATTTTTCTGAATCATTTTCTATAGAAAATATAAATTTAAAAATTATATAAATAATTTCAAAATATAATTTCAATATTATATATGTATGTTTTTAATTTTTTATTCTTAGAAATGTTTTTTACGATATAAATTATTTTTTGTGATTATTTAATAATCATGTGTTAACAAGGATTCTTTTACTGCTATTTTGGATTGAGATACATTTGAGTAATTGTTTAATTATCATAATTTATCTTATTCAATGTAAATCAACAACATAGAATAATTTGGTATGAAATCATTTTTACGAATAAAACAAATATTTTTTAAAATTATATTTTTTTATTAAGTATAATATTAATGTTAATTTTGTTTGATTATGTATATTTAACCCTAAAAATGTATTAATATCTTTTAATAAATACTCCAAATATTTATATATGGTGAATTTCTTATTTTTTTTATTCAATAGAAATAAAAGTGAAAATTTGTAACCATGGTTAAGGATATAATGAGATTAAATTATTAATATAAATAGAAAATGATTCATCATAAAATTTAAAAAATCACATTGAACCACATTATAATTGATTTATTTTCATATTAGATATATTTACATTAATTCTATACTATTTTTTAGCCACGTGACATGTAAATGACATATTTTATATAATATAGTTTCATGTGTTTTCATGTTTTCCACCTACATATCCATTTAAATGGTACCTCATTCCCTCACTTTTATTTAAAATATGTGTTAATAGATCAATGAAATACATATCAATAATACATATCTAAAAACATATACACAAAATAAATTTTTTATTAATCCCAAAATACCACTTCAATAAGATTTAAGAAGTTAGATGATAAGAGATTTTTCAAAGATGATGCAATCATCTGAATCCACACATTCTAATATATTTATAATAGTATCTCTCTCTATTTTATTTTATTAGTCCCAATATAATGATAATAAAATTATTAATATACTAATATTTTAATATTTAAATAGAGTAAATTTTATATAACAAAATTCTATCATATTAGAAATGAAAATAATTTATGATGCATAATTGAAGGAAACATCTTCGATTTAGTGATGTGTATCATTTTTTATAGTACCTCACATGAATGTCCATAATTATTGAATTATTATATATATACATATCATTTTTATGAAATAATAATTCTCTCATACTGATAGAATAATACCTAACTTTTTTCTCGTCGATGAATTGGAAGATGATAATATAATTTATGTATACCTATGGACTACCTCCTCCAAGATACAATGTAATAATTTTTCATTTCCATTTCACATGGATGATTATAATGATATATTTAATAAATATAAATATGATGTTTGTTAAAAAAATATAATATTTTAATTTTTATTATTATATACTTTCATTTCACTCTAACCATTAGTAAAATTAAAACATGATTATGCATATATTGCCTCCATGAATGCGATATTCCATTTTTCTATTAACAACCACATAAGGATATTATAAAATTACATTCAATGAATAAAATGTACCTTATTTTATTTATTAGCATTATAAATATGATAGATCCATTTCATATATGATTTTACCATAGTAAATATATAGATACTATTTTGCAGGAGGTCATTGTACAACCCTTAATGGTAGATGTAGTCAAGAACTATAAAATATATGGGTGTTACATGATAATAGAAGTAAACTAATAAATGTATTATAATTGTCACAGGTTCTTAAGGTAGTATTTAATAAATTTAAATTGATTCTTTATGATGATATGATTAATTTTACAAAGAAGTGATATAATGTAAGCTCGTTTTCTTCTCAAGTAAAATAAATTGAGACATATTTTATATAATGGACTAAAAAAATATGTCGAGTATATAATTCCCCATTGAAAAATTATATCATTAATTAAAATTTATTATTTATATTTTTTTCTTCAATTTATATTTTCAATTTTAAATAAAATTTTTTCAATTTTTATTCAACCATAATAGTTTAATTTATTATAATTTTTTTTGATTTTTTTACATATGAATATATTTTAAAGGGATTAATGTATTTTAAAGGGATTGATAATTTGAATATTTTTATCCCACTAGTAGATTAATTAAATTTTTTTATGAATGATATTTTCTATTACCCAATGATTTTCTTTAATTTTATTTTTAACCCAATAATCCTTTCAATATAATTACATAAAATTTGGTTTTTTAATAGTTTTCAAGAAAATTATATAAATTATTTTTCAAAGTGATAAAAAAATTTAATATATATATATAATAAAAAAAATTTCCACTTACTAATCCATTATTCTTAGTATTTATTTCTATAAAAATAATTTATGGGGAATGATATTTCCAATAATAAAAATATATTATATTTTATAAGTTAAATAAATTTATAAATGAGTGATATTTATTTGAAAATATTTATAACATCATTTATACAAAAATGTTTGAAACCCATTACTGAAATATATTTTTATTTTTTTTCTACAAATTTCATCTAAAAATTCCTAAATGTTAACCATTTATTTTATTCAATTATTTCTTTTTCATTTATCGTCTCATATCAAAAATCAATGATTTATGGTTTAATAATTGTTTTTAGATCATTCAATTTCTTTCGATCAATATTTCCATCATAATTTTCTATTCATTTGAAATTATTTCTATACATCATATCATTCTTTATTTCAAACAATTATATGTTAATTATTTACTAAATATATTAATTTTAAACCATTATTATATATGTAAGTAGTTTATGAAAAAATATTAAAAATTGTTCATTTATTGGGAAACTTTTTATTTTTCGTATTCATTAGTAAATATGGATATTTTTATATTTATAAGGCATTCTCATTATGAAGTATCTATTAGATACATGACTAATACTTTTGAAATATGTTTTTAGGGGTGGGAATCGTCTATACATAGCCCTTGGAAGGATCAATTTCATTCAGGGGATAAAATATTGGCCTCATTAGAAGAGTATTCAATGTGTATCTATTTATTAATTAAAACATTTAGGAGATGGTCATGATGGTAATGTTCATGATGTCTTTCAATGAGTCTCTGATGGAAAGATGTTGATATCAAATATTATTCATTTCCATCATTTAATTTATCGGTATTATTTATCCTTGTAATTTAGATAATAATGTTTTCCAAATATATACTTTTTGTCTCATTTTACGGATTACATGAAATATATATTGATTATCCACTCTTCTTGATAGTTTGAGCCACATTTATTATTGAATCTTTCTGTTTTGTATATCAAATTTATATCATATTTTATCACATCGTTGTTTTGTTTTAATATCACTAGAATTTTAATAACAAATATTTGAATGATTTAAAGGTAAGAAAAATTATTTTTTAGTGATGTGTTTTCTTTCTTATTCTTATACTATAATCACTTATGCATAAATTTTTACAATATCACTTATGTAATCATTCCTCAATTGATTGGCCTCTTTTATCATTTTTCAAAGTAATAATGTAAACATTAGTTCAATGTTATAAGATTTGTGGTTAATATAGTGTCTTAAATTTCTTCCCCGTCCATTTCACACTTAGTATAGTATATAGAATGTATCTTACTTAAATATTGAAGTTATTTATTATGATAGTGGACTTATATATTCATATCTTTTTAAATAAAATTATTTTAAATTTGACAACATTTGTATGAACTCTCAATGAATCCTTACTCTCATTGATTAGAAAAACATAATAATAAATAGTAAAAATCATAATCATTTTATAATCATGGTATCCCATTATGATAATTTTAGCGAAACAAATTTTTTTACCAAATTGGAACTCACTATATTATTTTATAATATAGTATTTAATGTACCAATAAAGAATGTTATAACAAATCTTACTTAACCTCAATTTGTGAGTTACATATAATCCTCTCCTCAAACTCAGTAGTGATGATTTCATCATAGGGGAGTTTCTATAATTTACATAATACATTTCATTACATTAAACATTTATTCTGGCCTTATTTAGTCAAATATATGCGGTATTTCATTTACCATTAAATTATGCTTATATAGAGTTGAATAATCATAATGACTTTGTTTATGTTGGATAGGTAACTTAACTATCAACTACTAATAGATATGTGATAATTTTTCTACGATTATGTGACAACCCTAAGAGATATGTGGATTACTCTTGGGAAATATAATGAAATATTTAAATACAAAATGAAAATGTAAAATGATTTGGAATATTATTTTATTTTTTTAAATAAATATTTTATTTGTATATTTACATATATATTATAAATGTCTAATTATTTTTATTGCCTTACTTGAATATATAGCCACCAATAATTAAGGATTTTATAAATTAAATAATGTGATTTGATAAGAATTAAGAAAATTTCTAGATTAAAATAAATCCAGGAATGAATTTGGAAAATAAAAAAAATTGTTTCGTCATATAATAGTATTATAATTTTTTAAATATTTTTTTCTTAATAATTAATAATTATTAATAAATATATATCTTATATGGATAATGTGATGTGAAATGTTGTCTATTTATAGTTGATGTCACATGGTTATATATATAAAATAATTTATTATTTATTGTTGGTAACAAATGCTTCTATATAGATTAACATTATTTTAAAGATTTAACAAAGAATGTGTTAATGAAATATGAATGGATGGAAATTCATAAATAATAAAATTAGGCATAATGTTATATTATTATGTAAATAATATATATAATCTTAATTATAGTTTTAGCAATAAATGTTATTTATTAGAAACACATAAATATGTAATAATACTAAATTAAAAATATGTCATTTCAATTAATGGTAATATAAATGGTTAATATTAAAAGTAAACAGTCTAGGGAGTCTAATTATTAGGTGTTGACCTATATGATTTGATTAATTAGAAAGATTATTAAAATATGTACATAATTGAAAA
Organism: Viscum album; assembly: GCA_963277665.1. Lineage (NCBI taxonomy): Eukaryota > Viridiplantae > Streptophyta > Magnoliopsida > Santalales > Viscaceae > Viscum > Viscum album. The sequence goes on from OY728155.1 coordinate 1,375,622,011, forward strand.
AGAAATAAAAGATAAAAATTAATATGTAATAGTAGATGTCACATGGTAAATGATTCTAGATAATTAATGAGATTTGAGTAAATTATTAAAAATATAAGAAAAAAATGGGGTGTTTTATGAAATAGATTTTCTATCACAATAGAATGGATATATTGAAATTGTGAAATTTTTTTATTTACTATTATTTAACTAGATGATTATTTACTATTTTTCTATTATTATGTAAAAATTTAATGCATTAAATTTTTTATATGTGACTTTTTAGAAATATTATATGAATGATTTCATTTTAATTGTTCATATTTATTCCATTTGGGTAAAATATTATTATATTATTGTTTAAAAGGCTCCATCCATAATCATTACTTAATATTGAGATAAGTCACCAATTGAATTTAATTAAATGGGAGAGTCTTTCATGCTTTATTATTAGATAAATTGGACATAAATCATACATAGAATATTAAATATTAATTGTAGTAACTTATAGTCATTGCACATTTTTTCACAAAATGAATACTCTTTAAAAACAAACCGGATATCATTTCATTTTTAAATTGCATGACTTTTCATTGATTTCATTCTTAACTATATTTTTCATTATGTCAAGGGATACAAAATTAAAGACAATGGATGAACATAAAAAGCTCAGTCATGGATGCACAAGGAAAATCTTTATTCCTGTTATAACCTGAAACCCATGAATAAATTATCATTATGTAATAATTTTCATGTTTATGTAGTAGTAAATAAACTCCAATGGATATAAGCTCATTGCTTACCGTTTTCATAACCAAAAATTTACCCAAATACCAGAAAAGTAACGATGTAACATATAAAGGTAACATGGGTCATGAACATTCTTAATTGAAATAACCATATGGTCTACTTCCACAAATATAACTAAATGGAATATACATACTACCGACTTTCACACTCAATGCATTATATGTTATAACGTAACAACTTATCCTTGGATTATCACAAAACCACCCATCTCTGGATTATAATATAACCATAAAGTATTAGTTTATCATGTAACCATCCATCAAATTTCCATGAACCATTCTATATTGATAACAAAAAAACAATTATCAAAATTTCACTAATAAAATTTCCTTTGAAAAATTAATAGAATCTTTTATAGATATTAAAATTTTAAATTCCCTTTAAAACACATTTTCAATCCCAAAACACACAAAAGGGTTTAATTGATATTTCTTTCTCATAAAAAATGATTCTTATAGGGGAATAAAAATATCAAATAACGATTACGACGACAGAGGGTCATTATTTCCATTTATGTTAAAAAATTCATTTTCTACTTTTATAAAATTTCTTCATTTAAAAAAGATTCCCTCTGAATGAAATTAAAAGTAAAAGTAGTATATTTTACACCATATAAAACAATTTACTATATATTATCACTATAGTTTTCGATGAAATTAGACTGAGACGAAGTTCCTTTCCATGTGTATGACTCATCGTATACATTCATAATGATCCTGAATAATAAAAATAGGTTATCTTATAATTGATTGATAGCCATTTTGAAGGTTATTCTTAATTATATATCACATATTACAATGTTAGAAAAATAATATAATAATTTAGTTTTATATAATATATTTTTTTCAATATTCGTTACCTGAGAATAAAATGACCTTGATTTGATGTAAATTAATCTTTTAGTCCAAATTCCATATTCTATAAAATATTATTCACGATTTAATTATCATATATATATATATATATTATATTAATTTTTTACATCAATAATATTTTGAGGTATTAAAGGAAATACATCGTTCATGGAGATTTTATGTTGTCAGTACGTAGTAACGTAACTATCATTTATTTGTCATATTAAAGAAATGAAAACTGAATGATACATAGGTATATTAGAATTACAGTATAATATATATGTTATATATGTTACATAAGATCATTAATATAATGGCCCAGACCTCTCTGGCCCATTCCTTTGTCAAAAAAGGGTCTTGAAGAGTTCTGGGGGGTAAAATGAACTTTTCCCACACTTTTCAGAATTTTGAAACTACACGCCATGTGGTGTGAGTACACGTCGTGTACCCCTTCTCCGGGAATACCCCGAGTTTAAGGATGTGTCCATACCGTGTGAAATAATTGGGAACACATCGTGTACCCCAAACTACACGCCGTGTAGTCCCTCCCCGCATACGCGTTACCCTTAAACTGTGTGTTGACCAGTCAACGGTCGTGTTCCATGTGGGAGTCATGTCCCTACCGTGGTAAATAAATGAGTACACTCTGTGTACCCCAAACTACACGCCGTGTAGTCCCTTCCCGCGTACGGGTTAACCTCAAACCATGTGTTGACCAGTCAATAGTTGTGTACCGTGTTGAAGGTCATTTTGGAAGCCACGTGGTGGCCATGTGAAATGGCCAATTACATTCCATATACGATAAAGTACACGCCATGTACTTATTTTTACTCCTATTAAAGGAGGGGTCCCCTCCTCTTTTTCAACACACCCCTCTCCTCCCCTTTCCTTTGAGCAGTGCTCTCCCATGAGACTCGATGGCTCCTTTTCCTTCCATAACTTCTTCATCCGAGCTCTGATTTACGATCTGTCAATGGCCACGAGATCATAACGATGAGGCGGAACATCTGAGCCTAGATTCGTTGTCTTTCCTTCAGACTTTTCCTTCCAAATTCCACCCGAGTTTGTTTTTCCAGGATTCGACAAAAGTGACAGACACCAACAGACTTCATCTAAAGTTAATATGGGGGAGCGTTGTGATCAGAACCAGTTGAGGTAGGGATTTTACCTTCGTCTCTCTAAATTTTGCATCATTCAAGGTGGGATTCCTCTTGTTTACTTGAAACACATTTGAACCGGTTTAATGATGATAATAACTGGCTTATATAATGGGGATGGGAATTTGTGAATGAAATTACATTATTTTATACCTTATGATTTTATGTTGTGAATTGAATAGGCGTATGCCTGTTGAAAATCACGGTCGTTGGGAGCCTTTTCTTGCAAAATTAAATGATACCCTATCTTTCTAGAGCTTTTTGTGGATGGAACATTGTTTAATGTGGAATTTGGTAAATCAAATAAAGTTGGTTGATTTAAAATCTAAAACCCTTGTGTGGTCACCCTGGTTGATCAAAATGGAATAACGAACATGTGGGTGTTGTATTGGATACGTGGAATGTGATGGGGTTGTTTTTAGGGTTGTTGTGGATCGGGTGAGCAGCGGGGATGTGGTTGTCTTGGTTGTGGGTTTGTGTGAATTCTATGTTGGTGATGGGCAGTGCGATAAATGGTATTAAATGGGTGATGATGTATGGTGTGGTTGTGGTTATAGTGGTTGGCAGCAGGACTGTAGGGTTGGGTTTGAATGTGAACGAACTATGGGTTGTCAATAATAAATAAAAAGTGGAAGAGTTAAAAATGGTGGGGAATGCTAATGGAACGGGAATGTTAATCAATGGGATGGTTGGTTATTAAGAAGGGACTTGTTGTGCTGCTTTTGTTTTCCTGACATGAGTTGTGGATGGCAGGGACATGCTTTACGAATGATCAATGTGTTTTGTTGTGGATAGTTTCTCAGTAGTTAAGGAACTAATAAAATGGTTCTGTTGAAACATGAAAATGTTAATGGGGTTTCAGGATTGTTTGTTGTATGCATGCTTCGTAGTAGATGTGCCGATTCACGTGCTCAGTTCTCTAATTAGAAGACATAGGTTGGGCTGAGTGTGTGGTGTATATATATATGTTTCATTTTGTTTTATCTTACCCCACCCATGTGGAGAACTTAGTTCCGAACACTCCCATTTCATTGGAGAATGTATTTTCCACTTAGTTACTAGATCCTTCCATCTCCTTTTTCCCTAGGCTGTGATGGCTTGAGGCAATCGTACACCCCAGACTAATCAGGTAGGTTTCGATTGGGGTGGTTTTTCCCAAGACTCATTGGGAAGGTTTTACTATTTCCCAAGAACCTTCGGGATGAGGCCCAGGTGTGTGTTGGCGGGATACGTGGTTGTGAGGCCCAGGTGTGTGTGGGTGGGATATGTGGTTGTGAGGCCCAGGTGTGTGCGGGCGGGATATGTGGTTGTGAGGCCTAGGTGTGTGCTGGTGGGATACGTGGTTGTGAGGCCTAGGTTTGTGCTGGCAGGATACGTGGTTGTGAGGCCCAAGTGTGTGCGGGCGGGATACGTGGTTGTGAGGCCCAGATGTGTGCGGGTGGGAAGAGTGTGGTAGAGTCTGGACGTTCGCTGTTAGGAAGTGCAACTAGCTAGTGGGGTAAAATGGTGAGGGGTACCCAATACTCTTGTTCTTATATACTATTACCTGTTGAGATTGTGTTTTGGTGAGTGTGGCTAGTGATGTTGGGTGGATAGAATTCTTTTCTAGGTTTCATCTATTTTTCTCACGGGGCATTAGGATGTCTCGCCACTTTTGCACGAGAGAATTAGGTTTCCCTACTGAGTATACTTTTATGATCACCCTACATTTACATTCAGGATTCCAGGAGGACTACCAGGGCTGTGCGGGACCCTACTAGTTGGGACAGTTGGAGTTGTTGTAGTTTCTTTACACTTGTTTCTTTTGGTATTGTACTTTTGCACTTTCTTGTACTTGTACCTTGTTTCAGAACTATTTAAACATGCAAGTGGGATTTATTTTGGGTTATATCTATAAACTTGTTCTTTTCCTTGTTGGTGGTTGACTTGTCCTATTTCCCGATATAAAATAATAAAAAGGGTAATGCCTCCCATATTTGTGAAAACTCATACCCTTGGTTCTAGTCTCCACCCCGGGCCTATTGGAGGCGCGAATCGGGAGTCATTATCTACCTTTCACCATTTCCAGCTCAGGAGGGGCTTCTTCGGTGGTAGGGGGTCATGAATGAATGGTATCAGAGGCTGATGGTTGAGAGATAGGATGGATTCTGGAGTTAGGCATAGTGAGGATTGCATGGGAGGGTAGGGAAATAGTGTTGGTTAGTATTATTGCGTGACATAGGCTAGGAAAGACTAGCTAGGACACGGGAATTTAGGCCCCCCCCCCCCCGTGATCCGAAGCAAGGACTCTGAGCCCACCTACAAACCAAGTTAGACTACATTGATTGCAGGGTAGAGACCCTAGGGAAGGTATATGAATCCTCATGATTGTGTTTACTTGATTTGGGTGTTCTAGGAATGAAATTGAATAAAATGATAAAAATGAAACCCTGCAAAATTTCCTTACAACATAAGCTTAGGCGATCCTTGTTTACCGTACAGCAAAGTCACCTGGACGTCGTCCGTGGGTGACTCAGACGGCGGAGGCCCAACAGATTCAGTCAGTCGATTAGTTGATGATTGACCAAGATGAGAAAGATAGCCAGTGGCAGAAGACTCTTCGTTATTTCTAGAGAAAGAACCTCAACAAGTACGAGGGTAGTACATCAGATACAGATACTAAGGGGTGGCTTGAAGAGCTAGGGATCACTGTTATGATGATCCATGCTCTGAGGGAGTACTGGGTTCCCCTAATAGTTAGTCAGCTAAGAGGTGTGTCACGATAGTGGTGGAAGCTCCACCTTGGAGAGAGGATAGAGGCATAGGTTCTATGTGCTGACGTTGGGACCACATCGATCTAGTGGGGATCTTCTTTTGGTACAGATGCATCCATACAATGTCATCCTAGGAATCGACTGCTTGTTTTCTGTTAATTTCATTATCTACTGCTTCTAGAGAAGAGTCATGTTCTCCGAAATGGATGGGCAGCGTGTAGCTTTTGTCAGTGAGAGGATCTATCAGGTGGGAATCTGGCGTGTGGATCCTATCCTTTGTTTTTTAGGATGGTTATCAGTGGTTCTGGATGATACAGAGATGGTGGATGTCCCCGAGGTTGTTTGGGAGTTCCTTGATTTTTTTACTGTGGAGGTTGTGACTCTACCCCCCTCCCCCCACACCGACGTGCCATTGAGTTCGGGATAGACTTACAGCCTAGCGCCCGTCCGATATCGATGGCCCCTTATCGGATGGAACCATTTGAGTTGCGGGAGTTGTGGATTCAGATTGACGATCTGATGGATAAGGGTTTGGTTTGACCCAGCGTGACGCCATGGGGGGATCCAGTTTTGTTCATGAAGAAGGTAGATGGTGGTCTCAGTTTATGCATAGACTACCGAAGGTTGAATCAGTTAACTGTCAAGAACCATTACCCCCTTCAAAGGATAGATGATCTCTTCGACCAACTGAGGGGAGCAAGTTGGTTTTCTAAGATTGATCTACGATCGGTATATCATCAGCTGAGGGTGAAGGATAGTGGCATCTCGAATATGGATTTCAGGTGCAGTTATGGGCACTTCGAGTTTGTAGTGATGCCGTTTGGAGTTACAAATGCACCAGCTATGTTCATGGGACATATGAACGTTTTCTTCCGAGAATTTCTGGACCTGTTCGTCATTGTGTTTACCAATGACATCCAGATCTACTCAAGATCAGAGGAGGATCACGTTTAGCATTTCAGGGCAGTCTTGGATGTCCTTCGACACCACCAGCTTTATGGGAAATTGTTGAAGTGTAAGTTCGTGATGCAAGAAGTACGCTTCCTTTGGCATGTGTTGTCTCATCATGGAGTGTCAGTGGAGTCATCGATGGTGGAGGGAGTTGTTTCTTAGGCAGCACCAAAGAGCGTGGCAGAAGTTCGTAGTTTCATAAGGTTAGCAGGTTACTATCCGAGGTTCATTTCAGATTTCTCTCGAGTTTCTGCTCCATTTGCATCTTTGACTGGGAAGATCCAGGTCTTCACATGGAGTGACCAGTGCCAGAAGGCTTTTGACTACCTGAAGGATAAGTTTGTTAGTGCTCACGTACTCAGGTTTCCAGAGGAAGGGTTGTTGTATGAGGTGTTTTGTGATTCTTCTGGCCTTGGTTTGGGGTGTGTGTTGATGCAGAAGAAGGTTGTGATCTATTATGGGTCTAGGCAGTTGCGCCCTCACAAGAATAACTATGCCACCCATGACCTGGAACTTACAGCAGTGGTGTTCGCACTGAAGTTGTGGCGACATTACCTCTATGGGGAGCACTTTTTGGTCTTCTCAGATAACAAGAGCCTGCGTTTTATCATCTCTCAGCGTGACTTGAACTTTCCACAGTGGAGATGGGTCGAGTTACTCCAAGGCTATGACTTCGAGATCTCTTAAACTGAAGGTAAGGTAAACGTTGTGGCTGATGCCCTGAGTAGGAACTCACATAAGGAAGTGGTTCAGGAATCCAATGATGCTAGGAAAGTGATGGGAGAGTTGGCTGCCATGCACTTTGATGCCAGGATATATGTAGTTAGATGCTGTTTGTATCAAATCACGGTGCAGTCCTCCTTGTTGCAGCAGGTGGAAGAGTCTCAATGGGGGGACTCTGAGGCGGAAGTAATGTGGGATCGTGTCGATCAGGGAAACGCTCCAGAGGGACGGTTAGAGGATAGCTGACATCGGATGATTTTCCGTGGAAGGTTGTTTGATCTTGAGGTGATGCATGAGGGAGTTCTCTGTGAGTTCCATAGCTCCACCTTGGCAGTACATCCAAGAGTTTCAAAATTGTACTGAGGCTTGAGGGAACAGTTTTGGTGGCCAAGGGTAAACCTGGCAGTGGAGGGGTTTGTGGCTAAATGCCTAATGTGTCAGCAAGTTAAGGCCAAACTCCGTCTTCCCAGTGGTTTGTTTTATCATTTAGATGTCCCCGAGTGGAAGTGGGATGACATCTCAGTGGAATTTGTCACGGGACTACCCAAATCTCATGGTGTTTATGATGTTATCTGGGTAATGGTGGATCGTCTAACGAAATCAGCTCACTTCTTAGCAATCATGGAGTCAGGCCCAGTGAGTACCTTATCACATAGGTATGTAGACAAGGTGGTGGGATTGTATGGAGTTCCAAAGACTATCATCATAGATCTGGATACTCGGTTTACCTCATGAGTCTTGAAGGGGTTACAACATGCTTTTGGCACCCAACTATGCCTTAGCACTACTTTCCACCCCCAGACCAACGAGCAGATAGAGCGGACTATAAAGACGTTGGAGGACATGATTCGAGCATGCGTTCTGGATTTTGGAGGGTCATCTGTATGACACTTTCCTTTAGTATAGATTGCTAAAACAACAGCTTCCACTATACTATTAGAGTGGCACCGTTTGAGGCTTTGTAGGGAAGACCATGTCGTTTACCCATTTTCATGGCAGATGTTGGTGAGACAGGTACTCTTGGGCCAGTTGTAGTGCATAGCACCACAGAGAATGTCTAGCTTGTGCGTGAGAGGATGAAGGTGGATCAGGACCGAAAGAAGTCTTATGTTGATCGTTGGAGGAGGCCGTGGGAATTTGAGGTGGGAAAACATGTGTTCTTGAAGGATTCCCCTCGATGGAGGTAGTAGAGGTTTGGGAAACGGAGCAAGCTCTCACCTAGGTTCATCAGACCATTTGACGTACTGAGGTGAGTCGGAGAGGTGGCATATCAGCTAGCCCTGCCACCTCAGTTGGAGAAGGTTCATGACGTCTTCCACGTCTCCCAGCTTTGTTGGTACTTACACGATGACTTTCACATTATCGACTGGGGAGAGTTAGATATGGGAGATGACACGACCTTCGAGGAACGACCAGTCAGAATCAAAGATTGTAAAGTGAAGGTGATCCGTGGATGATCCTTTCCCTTGGTTCGTTTGTCGTGGAGGCATGGAGGCCTCTTTGAGAGCACTTGGGAGTGTGGAGACCCAGATGCACGCTCAGTACCCGAAGTTGTTTTGAATTGTGTTTTTCCTTGTCCTTGTGAGCTATGTTTTTGTACTCAGTACCATTGATAAATGGAATGCTTGGATTGACTGTTATGAGACCTTTTGTTTCCTAGTTCTCTGGAAGTGTTTATCATGTACGTGCATGTGGGGAAGGGAAAAACCAGACCCTTAATCAAGAAGCATTAATGCGGATGCGATTGAACCCTTTCAGGCGAGTCAATGATACCTAAAGCGGATAGTATCTCTACATATGAAAAGGAATTTTCCCCAAACCATGTGTTCGGGCAGTGTGTGGGTTGTGCGGTGTTGGGGGCAGTGTGAGTTGATAAATCCTAATGTATGGAAGTTGGAAGACCAGATCGTTAATCGATACGTATTAATGAGGATGCGATTAAACCCATGAAGGTGATTCAGTGCTACCTAAAGTGGATAATATCTCGACATAAGAGAAGGAATTCCTAACACATATAATTAGGGTTGGTGGTTGGGTTCCTGTAATAACAAGAGACCAAAGAGGTATCATGTTGGGTTCCTCTAGGTTTGTTTTGAATTCTCAGGGATGATAATTTTTTATGAGGTATCTGATGTAATGGACCGAACCTCTCTAGCCCATTCCTTTTTCAAAAAGAGGGTATTGAATTGTTCTAGATGGTAAAATGAACTTTTCCCACACTTTTCATAATTTTGAAACTACACGACGTGTAGTGCGAGTACACCCTATGTACCCCCTCTCTAGGTATAACCCATTTTGAAGGCCATTTCCTTACCTTGTGAAATAATTAGGTACACACCGTGTACCCCAAACTACACCCCGTGTAGTCCTTCCCTGTGTACACGTTACCCTCAAACCGTGTGTTGACTAGTCAACAGTTGTGTGCCGTGTGGGAGTTGTGTCCTTACCGTGTGAAATCAATGAGTAGATGCCATGTACCCCAAACTACATGCCGTGTACTCCCTCCCCGCATACATGATACTCTCAAACTGTGTGTTGGCCGGTCAACGGCCGCATACCGCATTGAAGGCCGTGTTGGAAGCCGTTTGGTGTCCGTGTGAAATGGCTATGTACACACCATGAACCATAAAGTACAATCTGTGTACTTTTGTTTTTCATGCCTATAAATGGAGGGGTGTCCTCCTCCTTTTCAACACACCCCTCTCCTCCCCTTTCCTCTGAGAAGAGCTCTCCCAATAGACTCAAAGGCTCCTTTTCCTTCCATAACATCTTCATCCGAGCTCCGATTTACGATCCGTAAGCGGCCACGTGATGGAAACGACAAGGCAGAACTTCTGAGCATGGATCCTCTATCTTTCCTTCGGCATTTTCATTCCATATTCCACCTGAGGAGGTTTTTCTAGGACTCGACAGAAGTGACGGACACCAACGGATGTCTTCTAAAGTTGATATGGGGGAGCGTTGTAATCAGAACCTATTAAGGAAGGGATCTTACCTTCGACTCTCTAAATTGTGCATCATGTGGGGTGGATTTCCACTATTTTACGTGAAACACATTTGAAACGATTTTATGAAGATAATAACTAGCTTATATAATGGGGATGGGAAGTTGTGAATGCAGTTACTTTATTTTATATCCTATAATTTTATGTTGTGAATTGAAATGGATTATGCCTACTGAAAATCACTGTCATTGGGGAACTATGATTGCACAATTAAATGATCCCCTATATTTCAGTACCTTTTTGTGGATGTATCTTTGTTGAATGTGGAATTTGGTTAATCACGTAAAGTTGGCTGATTTAAATTCTGAAACCCTTGTGTGATCACCCCGATTGAACAAAATGGAATAATGAACATGTGGGGGTTGGCTTGGATACATGGCATGTGATGGGGGTGTTTTTGTGGGTTGTTGTGGATCGGGTGATCAGTGGGGCTGCGATTGGCTTTGGTGTGGGTTGGTGTGAATTCTATGTTGGTGATGGGCAGTGGGGATGTGATAAATGGTATTAAATGGGTGATGGTGTATGGTGTGGTTGTGGTTATGGGGGTTGGCAGCAGGGCTGCAGGGTTGGGATTGAATGTCAATGAACAATGGGTTGTCAATAATAAATAAAATGTGGAAGAGTTAATAAATGGTGGAGAATGGTAATGGAATGAGAATGTTAATAAATGGGTTGGTTGGTTATTAAGAAGGGACTTGTTGTGATGCTTGTGTTTTCCTAACTTGATTTGTGGATGGCTGGGATATGCTTTACGAATGATCTATGTGTTTGGTTGTGGATAGTTTCCCAATAGTTAAGGAACTATTAAACTTCTTCTGTTGATAATGAAAACTTAAATGGGGTTTCAGGATTGTTTGTTGTACGCATGATTCATAGTAGCAGTGCCAAGGCACGTGATTAGTTCTCTAATTAGAATCCAGAGTTTGGGATGAATGTTTGGTATATATATATATACATATATATATATCTATATCTTTTTGTTTTTTCGCACCCCACCCATGTTGAGAACATAGTTCCGAAAACTCCCATTTCATAGGAGAGGGTGTTTCCCCTTAGATAATGGCTCCTTCTTGCTCCTTCTTCCCTAGGCTGTGATGGCTTGAGGTGACCTTAAACCCATGACTCTTCAGGTAGGTTTCGATTGGGGTGGTTTAGCCCAAGGCTCTTCGGGCAGGTTTTACTATTTCCCAAGAAACTTCGGGATGAGGCCCAGGTGTGTGCGGGCGGGATAGGTGGTTGTGAGGCTCATGTGTGTGTGGGTGGGATGCGTAGTTGTGGGGCCTAGGTGTGTCCGGGCGGGATATGTGGTTGTGAAGCCAAAGTGTGTGCGGGTGGGATATGTGTTTGTGAGGCCCAGCTGTGTGCGGGTAGGATACATGGTTGTGAGGCCTAGGTGTGTGCGGGCGGGAAAAGTGTGGTAGCATCAGGATGTTTGCCTTTAGGAAGAGCAGCTAGCTAGTGGGGGAAAATGGTGTGGGGTACCCAATACTCTTGTTCTTATATACTACTAACTATTGTGATTGTTTTTTATTGAGTGTGGATGGTGAGGTTGGGTGGATATAATTCCTTTCTAGTTTTCTTCTGTTGTTCTCACGGGACATTAGGATGTCTCCCCACTTGTGCAAGAGAGATTTAGGTTTCCCTACTGAGTATTCTTGTATGCTCACCCTATGTTTACATTTAGGTTTCTAGGAGTACTACCAGGGCCATGTGGGACCCTACTAGTCAGAACAGTTGGAGTTGGTGCAGTTGTTGTACTCTTGTTTCTTTTGGTATTGTACTTTTGAGATTTCTTGTACTTGTACCTTTTTTCGGAAATATTTAAACATGCATGTGGGATTGGATTTGGTTTATGTCTATACACTTGTTCTTTTCCTTTTTGGTGGTTGGCTTGTCCTATTTCCCAATATTAAATAATCAAAAGGGCAATGCCTCCCATATTTGTGAAAACTCATACCATTGGTGCTAGTCACCACCCCGGGGCCTACTGGAGGCGGGACTCGGGGGTCATTATCTCCCTTTCACCATTTCCAGCTCAGGAGGGGAATCATTTGTGGGAGGGTGTCGTGACAATTAATACCATCATTTATACATTCCTTTTATGGGAAAACTGTTTTATATCATGTTGAGGGTGGGGTAGTCCACACTTCCCCAAATGAAATTAGTGTATTTAAACATTATGAAAAGAATAAAGTTATGTTGTAAAAAAATAAAGAAACATAGAGAAAATATAAACTTAATATATATTCTATGTAAATATAGTTACATCATAATGCCCACTATAATAGGTTGTAGTATAATACTGATCAATCATCAGAATGTGAGGCAGTAGTTCACCGTACACAGAAACATTATGTTTTTGTGCATTATATAGAGGTGTGTGTAAGTGTACTTAGAATCTATTTCATAAACAAATACTATTATATTGAAAATATTGTTTTTGTTATGAAATTATAGAATAACAATAGTACAAGGAGTGTAGAAGGAAAATAAATGAAATGTGTTTGAGAGAATATGATACCTCAAAATTAGTTAACTACTTCTGTTTTTTTCAAAACAGAAATCTTGAATATCCTTATACACATGTTAAGAATTATAGGAGTATGTTAAAGTTTTAAGAATAACATTATTTGGAATTTATTTTATGCAACTATCTTGAAAGGTTTTATTTAGTAGGGAGAGGAGGTGGCTTCTTATAAGAGGGTGGAGGATCATTTTAAGCATGTCTGGAAATATTTTTATATTATAAATTTAAATTAGAATTTTATTATCCCCAAAGTGATATATTAATATTATAAGATTATTATAGGTATAAATCCTCTCAAACAATATGTTTCAGGCATGTTTAGTTCACAAATTTACCATATCATTTAGCTTTAACCGTTACATAAAAACATTGACTCTTACCATGTCATCGTGAATGTTCACAATATATGGTCACTATAGTAACTATAAAATGACCAATGAAACAAAAGTGGATATTTAATGAAATTTATAACATTATATAAGTATTATAGATTACTATTATACTTTTAAGACTATTATATTATTTATTAAAACATTATTTGTTTTTAAAAACACATTTATGTAAATTTTGATAGTATTTAGAGACTTATTTTTTCTATGGTCAGAAAACATTATTCATTTGAAAAAATGGTATTAACTAAACCCTCAAAAGTAAATTTCATCAAAAAAATTTGTGGATGTCATGAAATTTTTCAAATTAAATTTTTTAATGTTTATAATATCATTTATTTTAATCTTTCTTTACTACGGTAGTCACTACATCATTATTATGTCAAATATAACATTTTCAATTTAATTTCTAAAAATTATAAGTAAAATAACATTATTTAGAGAATATTTTCATATTTATGATGACTATTTTTTTCCAAATAGATCAAGTATATTACCCACCTTATGATTTTTTAATAAAAGATACTAGTTTGGGTTATATTTCACTTTAATTTAAATTTATTATTATAACATATCATTTTTAAACCCTATTGGATCCCAAATGTCAAAATATCAGCATAAGTATATTGTTTCTCACCCAAGACTCATCTAGTTAGACTAATCCATTTTTTAGGGTTGTTTTATATTATTATAATATTATTTTAATCCTTATTAATATAATTTACATTTTACCTATGGTAAATAAAAATAATTACTGAAATTTCAATTCATAATGTACAAAAAATAAAATGTTTCTATTAACATGTATTGGACCATCTTATTAAAAATATAGAATCCATTTTTTTCAAATTTAAAATATTGAAGTTTTAGTAACTAATTTAAACATAGTTCCCACTGTCTAAACTGAAAATCGAGTTTTTCAGAAATATAAACTATCATAATATGAACATGTGTTTGTGTCCAATATAAATATGAAATTACATCCAACGACCAAAATTGGATATAATGATAATAATATAATACAAATACACATTAAAACCTATTTATAGAAATTGTATCAATATAAATAAATAAGATGAAATTGTAGTTTTGAATTAAAATGCAGTATTTTTCACTATTCCTAAAAATATATATTTTATTAGAAAAATGCTAAAATATTGACCAAAGAAAATTTGGTTACCCTAAATTTAAATAATTAATTTATTTTTTCAAATAGAACATATAAATGTGAAAATAAATAAATTTAGAAAGTGTTTTCTGTAAAAAGGTTGTAAAACAAACCTTAAAATATATTACAGTATTTTATTCTAAAAATTGGATTCCTTCTTCATTTTATGCTGATAAAATTTGTTGGATAAATGAAATAGAAATTAAAAAACATGTGTAATTATACTGTATTTAGTTATGTTTATTTCATAAAATATACTTATTAAGAGTTAACTACCACATTAAATAATAATGTCATTATTGTTTTATTTTTATGTATAACTCCATGTGGTGTCCAACACAACATTTTAGAGAAATCCATTATTTCATGTAAATTACATTATCAGAATATTAATCTAAATTAATATAAAATTAATTTCTTTTTCATAAATATTAATATATATTTAAAATGTATTATTCTATAAATACATTAGATGTGACATCATTTTTCGTTTTGGATGTTCTTCCCTCACAATATTAATATTTCAATCAGTTACTTCATCCGAAATCCCACATATAAAAATAGTCAATAAAAACACCACATTATAAGATTTAAATACAAGTACAAAGGTCGCATGAGATAACACATACAAGTTTTCCCTTTAGGATAACATAGATCTGTAAGAATAATAACCATTTTTTTCCAATATAGAGTGATAGAAAACCCGATCCAGAGAATGATATTAACCAGAAAAATACAAAAATGTGATGCGTTAAATATTCATTAATTTCATAGATGAAAAATATAACGAAAACCATTTTTCTTTAAATATCTTATTAATAATGTTGCGGAATTCATTTATGACTCAAAATAAGAAAATAAGGAAATATACTTACTTATCAATTATAATATCATCCTTTAATAAATTTTTACCACAAAATCTTCTTTCCTCCAAATGATGAGTATAAAAGTTGACATGGAGACACCTAATGTGCAAGAATAAACATCTAGAGAATAACAAAATCCATAAAATATGAACTATATATTCCCCCTATCTTTACACATTTTCCATAACCAAAATTGTTAGTACTAGATCAAATAATCCTAAAAAATTAATAATCCTTTATAAGGAGAAGGAATAATTATAATTCCAAAATTTGACACAAATTTCCATGTTATACATATAAAATTAAGAAAAATATAGATAAAATTAATCAAAATAATATAACTAAAATTGAAACCTAATACTCTAAAGGATTTGATCACATAGTTTTCCAGGATAAAGTTTTTCATTTATCTCCAAATAACATCAACCGCTCATTATGTCTCATTCCAAAAAGTAATTAAATTTCTCATATTGTCCCCATGATAGGTTAATCATTTCCACAAATATCCAAAATATCAATTTGATGACAAAAAAACATAGATTCATTCAAAAAAATTCAATTTTTACTCCTAAAATGAAAACCCAAAGTATTCTATTTTCCATTGGTATATAGTGTTTCCAAAAGAGATAATGTCTTCCAAAATAACATTTATCAGTTAATCTCCAAATCATTTTACTATATATAAGATTTCTATTGGAGAAAACATATATTCCCAAGGTCACCTTTTAATAATACAGAAAATCATATAACTATAGAGAATAAGTCATACTAATAACTAAAATCATATAAGCCATTGGTAGATGATGGGCCATTGTCACCCTTTAGTTGTGGGTTCATTTTCCAAATGGAATTACCAGCATGATGGGTTGTTTCCCATCCTCTATTCTATCCTTTTTCTAAAACTATATTATTCATATAACATTCCTAAAATTAGATTAAATAATAAAAACACTCATTATATAATTTATCGTCAATTTTAACTAACGATTTTCATTTTGCATCTCAAAATGTAATTACTTATAATTTCCTCAAATTCAAGGAAAGATAATATAAACCCTAAATGTTATTTATAACTACATCCAAAAATGAAATGATAATTCATCCTAATTTTTACAAAAAAAACAAAATGGTGACACAATTTATAAATCTTCCAATGCAATTCCATTATTAATACATCTAAACATATTATCATACATATTTCCAATATAACACTTCAATTCCTTAAATGTATACATCTTAATCATTGAACATTCTTCATGATCCTTTATCTATGTCTTTCCATATTATTATTTTATAATTCATTCCTACAAAAATAATCATGATTAATGCCTTACGATTAAATAATTTGAATTGGATTATATATTATTAAACATATATTAGTACATTCTAACTAATCACATTCCTAATAATTCTTCATCGGATATCTATTTTCACAATGATCACGCACACCCCCATTTGAAACATTATATTGATTCCCAGAAGAAAAAAAATTAGTCCCCTTTTATGTTTCCAAATGAACACTTCCTTTATCCATGGAATGTTATTACTTTATGACCATACATACCACATTTATACCATCTCCTATTTCATTTGAAAAATATTTATATGTGTTTCCTTGCAAAACATTGACACATAGGTTGTTGAATTTCATAACTCTATTTATATTACATGATGTTCTATAAGGATTCATTTCTCATATATATGATGCCACAGAAAAACCACCATGGTTCAAGTGGTCAATCATGACTTCTTATAGTTGTTTTAAAAATATCCATAAGATTTCTCCATGTATCTGCCATTTAATTTGTTTTTTATTCAGAAAACCACCACATTTTCCTTCACATCCTTTGTTACTTTTGTGACTACTATATCCATCCATTTAATAAAACCATAAAGGGATAGTGTGAGTATATCAATAAAATCATCATATACTATCATATGAGAAGATAAATACAATGATATATTCATTAATGTTATATCTAACTAATTCAATTTATCTAAAATAACCATGAATTGTACTAATGTTATAATCCTTCTGTTAATATAAAATATGTCACTTATTCTTAAATAGAACCCTAACCCATGATGTTATTTAAACTGAACTCTAATACCAACTATAGGTCCACAACCTTAAACATTAGTTAATATGGAGGTAAGTCAATAAATGAATTTAATTCACTTCAAGCATCATTTATGGTTTAGAGTTGAGGATAATGAGTCCATAAGTCAAACATAACAATATAAATATTACATGTAGAAATTTGTACCCCATATCATTTTTTTCATTAAAGAAAACCCCCTCAAAAAGATACATGGTATCTTTTCATGATTATATAGAACATCCTTTCCTTAATCCCATTCTTAACTCTATTATTAATTATGACCTATGAAAAATATTTGAAAAAATTGGATGAGGAATAAAATCATAGTAATTAATACACATCGATGAAAAACTATTAAACATGTGATAACATATAATCAATGAATTCTTTATCAATATGTAATACTTTTCACCATTAAGAAGTAGTATATATACCTCAATAAATATAATCTCATTTCATACAAATTTATAACCAAAAAATTACCATCAACCAATATAAAAAACCTATATCACATAAATGTAACTTCTAACATATACATATTCAAATGGAATAAAAATATGGTCGACATCCACACATAACACTAAATTGAATAGCCATAAAGGTAATGTCCATACCCAATGCATTAGAGGTTATAATGTAACAACCCATCATTGTTTTATCATGGAACCAACCATATTTTATTTATCGAAAAACCACTCGTCTTTATTTTATCATATAACCACTCGTCAAATGTCCATGTACCATTATATAATCGCAAATCATAAAATATTACAATTATATACATTTTTCTCATAAAATATAATTTTCAAACTAAGTAGATAATTTATAGAAATTAAAATACTAAATCAAAATTCAAAACATTTATTAATACAAAAATATCAAAAAATTTAATAAATGATTTCTTTTCCGCTTAAAAGGTCATGGTTTATAGAGGAAGCTAAATATCATGTAACGGTTACAGTTACAAAGGATTCATTATCTCCAAATATTTTAAAACATTATTTTTTTTCATTTAGTAAAACACATTATTTTAAAAAGATTACATTTGAATTTAATTACATGTCAAAAGTGTTTATTTTACACCTTTTGAAGGAATGTGGTGCATATTTTCAAAATATGTCTCAATGAAAGGAGTTTGAGATGAAGTCCCTTATCATTAGTCTTACTCATCACGCACAATCGTTATGTTCCTTTACAATAAACTTAGGTAAATTTAAACATGTGTGAGAACCTCTATCAAGTTTATTATTCATTTTATATCACTTATTAGCCTTTTATGAACAATATTTAATTATTTAGGTTCATATGGGATGTTTTGACTAAATTTGGTATAGGAGTCGAAAATAAAATTGTATGTATATAAATTTTCAATGAATTAAAAACTAAATCAACAATATAATAGAAATCATGATTTAAAAATCATAGATATCATTTTTATATGAATTTTATTATGTCCCTAATATTATATGATATGAAATAAAATTCACTTTTCATAGAGACGGTAGGTTATACATATTGATGAATGCTACTTTCATTACATTTTCATATTGAAGGAATGAAAACTGAATGAAACATAGGTATATTTTAATTCCACAATAATATCAATTTAATATATGTATCATTGGTTCATTAGTTCTATCCTTTAAACATTCCATGTCAGGAATGAACGAGACTTATAAAATTGATGGTGTGGTAGTCCACACTTCCTCAAATTAAATTATCATATTTACACATTTCAAAAAGAATACATGTATGATGAAAATAAAAATTATTGAAGCATGAAAAAAAATCTAAATATAATATATATAATATATAAATATGATTCCATCATAATGTCCACCATGAGAGGTTGTAGGAGAAAATTGAAAAATCATGGTTTCATGAGATAGTAGTTCGTTGTACACAAAAAAGTATGTTAATAACAATTAAATGGAGGTGTGTGTATGTGTAATTTCAATACATCTCATAAAAAAATATTGAATATTTGGGAAAATGGTTTTTTTATGTAATCTTTGACTAATAAGATCATTTAGAGTGGAGAAGGAAGATGAAGGAAATGAGATTGAGAAACAAGATTCCTCTAAATTAGGTATCTCATTTTTAATTGAGCCAAATGGGATTATTGAAATTACTAATTCAAAATTTAATGATTTTACAAGTAATTTATGGATGTTAAAAGATCATTAGAGTATATTTTGGTCAATTCATGGAGCTTCAAACATGTGAGTTAGTCTATATAGGTGTGACCTTTTTTCAGAGGGAGGAGGATCACATTAAAAAAGTCTTTAATTATTATTTTATTATAAAATTATATTATAAATATAATGGACACAAAGTGATATATATTAAGGGTAATGTGAATTATGGATGAAATATTCTATGAAATTGTTTTTATAAAAAAAAATTCAAAAAATTTACATTATATTTTAACTTTAACCATTAGTTAAAAACATTAACTCTTACCTTGTCTTCATGTGTTTTCACAGTATATAGTTACTATATTAACTATTAAATGTCAATAGAATAAAAGGTTGATAATTTATGTCATTTTTTAAATTATATATATTAGTTAGAGGAATATTATATTTTGTTTACTATTATATGATTTAATAAAATAACACTTGTTTTAAAAATTCATTTTGTCAATTTTTACAATATTTAGTGATTGTTTTTTTAAGTAACAAAAACATAAATAATTCAAAATAAAGGCATTAAATCATCCCTAATATATAATTTTTATCTAAAAAATTCATGGATGGCTTAAAAATTTTCATATTACATTTATTATAATATTTATAATATCATTTATTTGAATTATCAATTAACAAGGTAATCACTATGTCATCATTACTTCATTAATAAATTTATTAATTTGTTGTCAATAATCCATAAATAAATACCATGATATATGAAATATTATTATCTTTCTAATGAAAAAATAAATTAAAATATATAAATTATATAACCCAACCATAATATTATTTTAGTAAAAAAATACATGTTTGTGTTATATTTCTCATTACATTAATATACTTATTAAAACATGTCATTTTCACAACCAAGTGTATCCCAAATGCCAAAATTCCTTATTACTAATTTTCCTGGCCTCCCATGAATTATCAAAGAAAACCATGAAACGTTCTAGGTTAGCTTTATATTATTAAAATATTATTTTTACTTTTATTTACCTAATTTACCCTTCAATAGTGGTAAAAATAATAATTACTGAAGTTAATATTCATAATGTTAAAAATCTAAAAGGTACCTATTTACACAATTTTTAACATATGCTTCCAAATATGGAATCCATTTTCCAAATAAAAAAACATAAATTGTAGAAATAAATTTAAAATTAATTCCCATTGTCAAAACAATAATGCATGATTTTAAGATGTGAAAACTATTAAAAGATTTACATGTGTTTATGTGCAATATAAATGTGAAATTACTTACAATGAAATAAATTATATTAAATTATTTTTAATTAATAAAATTTAAAATTTAGAAACCATTAAAAGTACAATATTACTATATAAATAAACTAGATGAACATACAGTTTTGAATTAAAATACCGTAATTTTCATTATACATTTAAATATGGATTTTATCAGAAAAATACCAGAATATACACCCAAGTAAATTCTGATGTCCCAATTATAAGGTATGAGTTATTTTAATCAAATAAAACATATAAATGTAATAAAAAATAGATTTAAATAGGGTTCTTCATTAAAAGGTAGTAAAACAATGATTTAAAATTATTAGAGTATTTAATGCTTAAAATTGGATTCATTAACATTTTATGCCTCTAAATTGTTTTGGATAAATGGAAAAAACATTTAACAATCATTTTTAATAGTATTTTTATTTTTTATTCCTTACTTCAATTAAATGGTTAATAATTTACCACCATTTAAAATAAAAATAATATTATTGTATTATTTTTTTGTGAAACTCAATGTTATGTGAAACGTAATATTTCGATGGAATCCATTTTGGCATGTCAAATACACTCTCAAAAAAGTGTCCACTTTAACATATTAATAATTTATTATTCATCAATACTAATATATATGAAAAGGTATTATTCTATAAATATCTTCTATTTTACATTATTTATTATTCTTGTGTATATACCAGATAGGATACATTTTATTATCTAAAATAAATACCTATGTGACTATATGATTACCTCATTATTTTGTTATATTTTTTGAATGTTATGGTATTTGATTGATAACTGTATGATTTTCATATATTTTAATTTTTTTTATTAGTTTATAAGTGTTTTAACACTTAAATTTGATTATGGGTTGTAATGGATTATATATATAACAAATTCATATATTCATCATCTATGATTTCATTTATTTTTATTTCATATATTGGTAAATAATATATTAAGTATCATAACAAATTAATCAATTATGGGGCATTTGGGGTTTTTTTATGTTGTGTTGGGGGTCTATGAGATGTAGGGACGTGATGATGTGTTTGTACAATGTGAAAGGATGTTGGATGTGGCTTCGTGGGGTTTTTAGATGTGTTGATATCGATTAATGTTGTGTATTTATGTGGTGATGTGGTTTCACTGGTTTTTAGGATTTTAGGTTGTGGTTTCATGAGGAGTAGGTATGCATTGATGGGATAATTTTATCTAGATAGGATTTTGGATTCCCTTCTTGTTGGAATAATTTTTAGATTTTTTTATTGTGGTAGAGTTTAAAATTATTATTATTTATTTTCATTAAATTTTGAAATAACATAAAAATTACAATAAAACCTTGTGAATAATTATTATCTTACTTATTAAGTATTTTTTATAATATGATATCAACTGGTGATACGAATATGTAAACATTATGTGAATATTGTAAATAATATTAGTTATATTACAATTTTGTCTCTCTTATATGTTCCCATTATTGTTTATTTTGGTAACTTCTCATTTATTATAAATATCTTCATAGAAATAGGAAAATTCTAAGTACACACATATTCCTACAACACCAAATAATTGAAACTGTTTTCATGATTGTCTAGGGGAAATTTTTGCAGGATTTTTTTTATGGGTCGAATCAAGGAATGATATATTATATTTAATCCTTATTAGGAATTAATATATTTTTCCTTAATAAATTCATGAAATTTATACAATAATTGTTTGCATTAATTAATATATATTATATTGAAATTCTATTTTAATGAAATGTGGCCTACTGATTATCTCTATAAAAATAAAATTAATAAGTCCAACAATTTTTTAAAATATAGTTCCCTATGGAATATTTAATGAGTTCAATTTCATTAGATTTTATAAATTACATATAAAATTATAATCTTCATTATAAAAATAAATAAAAGTAATATATTAAAATAAAATTTAATAAAAAATAATTAGCAAAATAAATTTTGTAATTATATAAAGTACTAATATAGTTTTTCTAATGTATAAGTTTTTATTGTTTATAAACATTATTTTATTTTAAAGATAATTTTACATTATCCTGAGTATTAGACTTGTTAAAATGAACTTTTTATTATTTTAGACAAATTAATAGTTGTTTATATGTTTATTAAAAATTTGTTTGAAATTAATATAAATTTACATCAAACATAAATGTGGTATTTTCAAAAACTAAATATAAATTGACCATAATGTAATTATATATTTAGAATTAAAAAAATCATTATTTATGAATGGTTTTAATGAAAATTCTTAATAGTATATTGTATATGATAAATTCAAATTCATCTAATGTGGTTTTCATGACATTAGATGATAGTAATTTTTTTAATATATATTTTTGTCAAAAATTGGTTTTTACATGTTTTGTGCAAGAGTACTACAATTAATTTCTACCACCTATAATAATTAATTCATGTAAACTTTATTTATTATTCATAATATTATTAATTTATATTATATAATTGGGTAAAATTTTGTTTTATCAATAAATTATTTTTACCATTGTAAAAATATTATCACTGTTATATGGGTATAAACTCTTAATGAGTGGCGTTAATCATAGTGGTAATATAAGGACCCGATATTAGTACAATACATAGTCATGAATTAAATTGAATAATTCACATTGAGGATCTTTTAAGGTTTAGAGTTTTAGATAATCAAGACATAACTATTACATCCCAATGATTAAAAAGTAGACAAATATACTCAGTTTCAATTTTTTCACAAAATAAAAACTCTTGAACAAAAGAGATAGGTCTAGTTCCTTGTTTTAGATATCCTGACATTTCCTTTATCCCATCCTTGACCCTATTCCACTTTATGTCCTGTGAAAAAACATTTCAAAAACATGGAATGAGCATAAAAAGCTTACTAAGGGTTATAACAATACAGAAAGAGAACATTAGTCCATGTATACATAATAATCAATGAAATAATACTTTACACATTAAACATAATCACTTTAACAAGCCTCATTAAATAATATGATTTCTGAACAACTCATATAAATAAAAAGACGTAATGGTAACTTGAGGCATTCATAACACTCTTACGTAGAGAGTAACCCTCATGGTTACGTTTGGAATACCCATCATAGTATATTCCCTAAATCTCGTCAGAGAATCCTTAGAATTTAACCCCTTCACGTTACCCAATGCATTGGAGATCTATCACGGGCTCACTAGCCTTTAGTTTATCACGGAACTACCCATCTTCATAAACAATGCCCAAGAACCATATCATAATCGTATCACACAAATCTTGCATAAAGGAAACATAAATTTCACACATTTCAATGAAAAGATATCAAAACACATTGATATAATCAAAACATTATAAAAACCATATCAATAAAAAAAATAAAATAAAAGTAAATCATGGTATTTATTTTTCATTTAAAAAAAATGTACGGCTTGTAGAGGAAGTTGAATCTAAAATAATGGTCACGACGGTGGAGAAGTCGTTGTTGCTTCATAGGTAAATAATTCCCTTTTGTCATTTAGTAAAATGGTTCATATAAAAAGATTCCTTATGAATAAAAGTAAAATTCAAAGGGTTTTATACATCCTATAAAATAATGTTGCGTATAAAACAAAATATGCCTCAATGAATGGAGATTTAGATGAAGTCTGATACCATTATGAAGATTTTAACATTTTAAACCAATAATATCCATATAAATAAATCCTTAAAACCCATTTTGAAAACATGGATATTAATGAGAAATATTTATAAGAATAAATAATTAAAACATTTAAAATGTTATTTTAGTTAAAGAGTTATTAACAAAATTAGATACACTTGAATACAAATAAACGAGGAATAACATTAAATCAGAATGTTATAATTTCATGAGAATAAAGGTTTCATGATATAATATTCCAATAGATAGTATATACACCATATAAGAGTGAATTTGTGCATAACATCAATGATGTCTCTATAGAAATGTAAAATGAGATGAAATCCCTTATAAAAAAGGTATCCTTAAATTAAGGATAAATCAAACTCATAATAATGTGTGACAAATATAAATTCACAAAATATAAGTGGATATTAAATATAAAACAACCATGGGTCATTAACACATATTCATAGGATTACATATTCAATAACTACAAGTTTAACCCATAGAAATATAAATTGGGTTAGGATGTTCACTTTTAAATATTAGACAGCCTAACATCGTCACTTTAAAATTTAGAAAATGAGTTGATGAGACAAAAAGGGAATATCATCACTTAGAAATAAATTTTACATCAATAAGGATATTGAATAATATATCTCAATATAATATGATGTAAATTAAAAGACCTTACAAAAGAAGTATTTTAAAAAGCTAGGGGGAATGGTTCCCCTACCCGCTTGGGTACCTTTCGAAACGTACAACCCTTGAAAGAAGGACTATACAAAATCGATGTAAATAAAAATAAACGAAATTATATTACACAAAGAGTATAATAATGTGCATTACATACACCACTCATAGGAAATGGTGGAGAATGTTACATAAATATCACAGGAATAAAAGTTAGATGAAAAACCCCTTAGGAAAACTCTGCAGCCTAACAATGCCACTTAAAACATCCAAAAATGTATTTATGAGATAAAATAGGGTATCTCATAATATTTTAATAAAAAGAACATAAATATTAATATAAATGAACGTATCCCAACATAATAAAGACCATATTAAAAGAATTTACATAAAATAGAGTACTTAAAAAGAAATAGAGAAGTTGGATCCATTACCTCGTGTCTGACATGACTCGATAATTATTTAATCTCTTGAATAATAAAATAGAGTAAATTTATAATTTCATAAGAACCTTTTGTAATATCATTAGACCTTATAAATAATTTATTACCATTTTATGAACATAATGTAATTATTTATGTTAATAATGGTCATTTTGTCGATCATTGGTACTTGAGTCAAAAATAATCCTCTTATAATTAAAAGTTGTTAATGTGGTAAAATAACCATTATATCAAGAATTATTTTCAAAATTTAGAAATCATATATATAATATATATCTAGTAAATACTTTCATATATAATATTACATAACATTTAGAGGTAATAAACTAAATGCATCGTTCATGGAGATGGTAGGTCGTACGTATGCATGAATTCTACTTTCATTTCTATTTTGTATTTTATTAAATTAAAAAAAATGAGATATATATATATATATATTATAATTCCAGCATAATATATATGTTATATATATCAAAAAATTTCATTAATTTCATTATTTATAAATTCTATTTATTGCATTAACGTGTCACATCACTTGAGGGGCGGTAATCTACACTTCCTCCAAAGAAATTATCGCATTTGCACACCATGAAAAGAATAATGTTATGTTTTAAATGTAAAATGAAGAATCTTGGAGAGGAAATTCATATAATATATATCATATATAAATTTAGTGCCATCATAATTTCCACCATGAGAGGTGGTAGGAGTAGAAAAAATAATCATCGTTTCTTGAGGCTGTAATTGGCCCTCCACAGAATCAGTATGTTCATTAACAATTAGATAGAGGTGTGTGTAAGTGTAGCTCTAATACTTCTCATAACAGCTTTATAGTATATTTAAGATACTTTTTATGCTAAAAAATAATGTAATAAAAGGACTTTAGGGGGTTGGAGAAGAAAAATAAAACAAATGAACATAAGAGAGGACATTACCTTTTAATCGGGTAACTCCCTATGGTTTGAACCAAAAGGGTTTATTAAAGTGCTTTCTGCACAAGGTAAGGCTTATAAGATAAAGAGAGGGATGTGTAGTGATAGAATGAGAATATTTTGGTCGATCCAATGGCTTTAGAGTTGGGGGTAAGGGGGTAGTGTTGGGGGCATTTTATAAGAGGGGGGAGAGGCACTCTTGGAAAATCTAGAAAAGTTACTTTATTATAAAATGATTTTCGGATATTAATGGTCCAAAAATTATATATTTCTAGGATATGATGATAAGCCTTCTAAATCCTCCCATATAATAGGTTTTGACAAGTGTATGTTTTAGATTTTACCTTATCTTCTCATTTAATTTTAATCGTTCATTAATGAGGTAACCACTACATCATCATGGTGGCATAAATTTTTTTTATTTTAATGTCTAAAAATTATAAAAAACATATGATGTCATAGGAAATATTTTTAGCTTTCTAATTAATATTTATAGACAAAAATATGACTTTTATATCCTCATGTAAAAATTGTTTTAGTAAAACAATACATTTTTGTGGCATTTTTATTTTAACTTTAAATAAAAAGCTATTAATGTCATCTTCCTAACAATGTGGCTCCATGGGGTACCCAAGTCGACCTATGGATTTTCTTGGTCGTCCATGACTCATCAAATAAGGGTAGGACATGTATTATGGTCATTTAATATTATTATTACATTATCCTTACCATAAATTACAGTAATTACCTTTAATCGCGATTAATTAAACTTAAAAGTTACTATTCACCAAAAAATTATTTTAATCTCATTGAACCAAATTTTACAAACTAATGAAAACCATGTATCTAGGATTTTTGAAATTCAAATCACAGAAGTAGTAAAGTTTCATTTAAATGAAAAATCAGTTTTTTAACTACCACTTAGTGTTTTCAATATTTATAAAAAATTGACGTTTTTAAGAAAAATACCAAAAATTCACCCTAAGATATATTTGATATTCCAAATTCAAAAATTTTGTCTATTTTAAAAAATAAAAAACATATAATTTTAACTATTTAATTTAATAATTAATTCCCACTGTCAAAACAAATACTGTGTTTTTAAGATACAATATCTATTAAAATATTGACAATAGTTTAAGTCCAATATCAATGTGAAATTAATTAAAATGACCACTATTAGATTATATGGTAAAAATATATTCTAATTTCACTTTAAAACCAATAAAAATTTGATCTAATCATATACATAAATTATATTAAAAATTGGTTTTGAATTAAAATACAACATTTTTCACGTATTCATTAAAAATGGACTTTATCAAAAAAACAAATAACAAAAACCTAGACAAAGTAAATTTTTAATCCCGATTCTAAAGAAGGATTTTATTTTGTCCAATATAACATGTAAAATTTCCACAAATGGATTTAAAAAGGTTTCTCCATCAAAAGGAGGTTAATCGACGTTTAAAATAATATTAGAATATTATTCGTAAATTTGGAATCATTCGCATTTTAATCCTTTAGAATTTATTAGATAAAACTAAAAATAATTGAAAAACTTATATAATCATTGTGTAGATTGTTTTGTTCATTACCGCCATTAAAATGGAAAGGTGTTAACTACCATTTAAAGTAATATTATTTTGTTATTATAGTGTAATGAAAGATTTCAAAGAAACTCATTATTGTGTATTATGTACGCCATCGAGCATAGTGTTCCATTTATATAAATATTAAAATTTTATTAAAAAATATGGATAAATATAAAATGATCATATTCTTTATTTACCTGGGCTGTTACATCCTTCCCCCCTTTTGATAATTGCATCATCGCAATTTTTAATGTGGGCTCGGAAACTCCATTTAAAGTCGCACATCGGAACAAGAGTCGGTAAAACTATAACATTAAAATAATGAAAGATATTTACAAAGGTCACATGAGTTAACCCAAACTAAGATTCCCTGAAAACATGGATATGGAAGAAAAAACAAAGGGTTTTGTTCTAATTGAGAGTGATAGAATACATGTTTAGGAGAAATTTAACCACTAGAAAATCTAAAAAAGTTATGGGTTAAATGGTATTTGATTCCCCAGTTGGAAAAGATAACAGAAAACATTTTAGTTTTAAGTTACATTTCATTAAGGAATTTATTTACTAGCTTTACTAAATCACAAGGAAACATACTTATGTGTCATGTGGACTTTCAACTTTAACTATAATTCTAACACAAACTCGTATTTTCTCCAAAAGACGGGTATTTAGGAAGACTTGTCTACATTAAGAGTACTATAATCAACTTCTTGAGAATCACCTAATCCAAAAAAGAGACCTATATATTCCCCATGTTATTAGAAATTATCGAAAACCAAAACCAAAAAGGTTAGTACAAGATCAGATAATACCCAAAAAGGATAATCCTTTTAAAAAAATATATTCTTAATCTCTAAATTTTTTCAAACAATACCCAAAGTTAAACAAAGACCATTCAATAAACATCTATCCATAAAATTCATCATCGTAATCAAAACAAAGATTGAAACCCAAATATCAAAATGATTTAATCATGTATTCTTCCAAGATAAACCTTAATAGTTATCTCCAATCATCAGTTACCCTTAAAGTCTCATACTGAAAAGTAATTATCCTAATCACATATCCTCCATGATAGGTTATTAATTTCCATAGATAACCCAAAATCAACTTATTCTAGATTCATAAGATCATATAACTAAAAAGAATTAGTCAATCTAACTAGAGAAATTTACGTAGTCAAGTGGTAGGTGATAAGTACCAGCCTCACTTTGGTTGTGGGTTCGATTCTCGCAGCTTCGTCTGACGCGACAGGTTGTCACATGGTCTACATGTTTTCCTTTTTCAAAAAAGACATAATTCATATAACATTCCCATAAAAGTGATAAAATCTTCAAAAAAACCATAACATCGTTTAACCTCATGTTTATCTCATTCTTTTCATATTCCATCATATCATATAGTAACCCATAATTACCTCAAAAGTAAGGATAATATAAACCCTAATGGTTACCTTTATAAATATTACCTATACTTCCACATCTAGTTGGTTCTCTCATACATGATGCATTAGAGAACTCACCATGGTTAAAGTGGTTGATCATGTCTTCTGATAGTTGGTTTAGAATAACCATGATATTTCTCATTGAATCCCCCATTTCATCAAGTCTCTTTGACAGGGAACCACCACAGTTTCCTTTAAACCCATTGTAACTTTTGTTCCTACTAGATCCATCCATTTAATAGAACCAAAAAGGTCAGTGTGAGTATATCAACAAAATCATCATGTACAAAATAGGAAGACAAAAAGTAAGATATACTTAACCAAGTTATCTCAAACTCATTCCAACTTTCAAAAATAACCATGACTCTATCTAATATAATTACCACTGTGGTTATAAAAAACTTGTCACTTATGCATAAACAACACTCTAACTTCTACAGTTATCTAAACCTCCCTTTGATACCAACTATAAAGATCATGCCTTAGTACAATACAAAATCTTTAATTAAATTGAATATTTCACATTGAGGATCTTTTCAGGTTTAGAGTTTCAGAGAATTAGGACATAACTATTACATCTCAAAGATTACAAAGTAGACACATTTACTCAGTTTCCATTTTTTTCACCAAATTAATACTCTTGAACAAAAGAGTCATGTCTAGTTCTTTGTTTTAGATAGCCTGACATTTCATTGATCCTATACTTGAACCTATTCAACTTTATGTCATGTGAAAAAACATTTCAAAAACATGGGATGAGCATAAAAATCTCAGTAAGGGTTATAACAATATTGAAATAAAACATTAGTCGATGTATACATAAGAATCAATGAAATAATACTTTACATATAAAACAGAATCAATTTAACATACCTCATTAAATCCTAATATTTAGGAGTAACTCATAGAAATCCTAATACTTAAAGGTAACTTGAGGCATTCATAACATTCTTACGTAGGGATTAACCCTAAAGGTTACGTTTGGAATACCCATCACAATATATTCCCTAAATATCTTCGGAGAAACCATAGTGTTTAACCCCCTCGTGTTACGCAATGCATTGGAGAGCTATCACGGGCTCACCCACACTTAGTTTATCACAGAACCACCCGTCATCATAAAAAATCCCCAAGAACCATAACATAATCGTATCACATAAAGAATGCATATAGGAAACATAAAATTTCCACATTTCAATCAAAAGATATCAAAACACATTTATATAATCAAAACATTATCAAAACCATTTTCAATACAAAAATAAAAGAAAAATAAAACATGGTATTTATTTTTCATTTAAAAAAAGGGTACGGATTAATGAGGAAGTTGAAACTCAAATAATGGTCATGGTGGTGGAGAAGTTGTTGTCGCCGCATATGTAAAAACATTCCCGTTTTTCATTTAGTAAAATTCATCCTATAAAAATATTTCATTTGAATAAAATTCAAATTCAAAGGGGTTTATACACCATATAAAATAAAGTTGTGAATAAAACCAAATATGACTCAATAAAAGGAGATTGAGACGAAGTCCTATACCACATTAAAGCTTTTAACATTTTAAACCATTAATATCTATATAAATAAATCCTTAAAAATAATTTTAAAAAAATGGATATTAATGGGAAATATTTGTAATAATAAATCATTAAAACATTTAAAATGATATATTAGTTAAAGAGTCTTTAACAAAATGTGAGACACTTGAATACAAATAAATGAGGAATAACAATTAATTAGAACTTTATAATATCATGAGAATAAAGGGATTCATGATATAATATTCCAACGGACAGTATATAAACCATATAAGAGTGAATTGGTGCATAAGAACAATGAAGTCTCAATAAGAAATATAAAATGAGATGAAATCCCTTATAAATAATGTACCCTTAAATTAAGGATAAATAAATCTCATAATAATGTGTGAAAATATAAATACACCAAATATAAGTGGATATTAAGTGTAAAAAATCTAGACATCATTTACATATATTCATAGGATAACATCTTCAATAACTACAATTTGAACCCAAAGAAATCGAAATTGTGTTAAAAAGTTCCTTTGTAAAAATTCGACAGCCTAACTGCGTCACTTTAAAATTTAGAAAATGAGTTGATGAGAGGAAAATGGTATCTCATCACTTGGAAAGAAATTTTTCATCAACAAGGATTTAGAAGAACATATCCAAACATAATTAGATGTAAATTAAAAGACCTAACAAAAGAATTCTATTAAAAAGATGAGGTTGAATGGTTCCCTTACCGACTTGGATAAGTTTCGAAATGTACACCCCATGATAGAAAGGCTATACAACATTGATGTAAATATTCATAAATGAAATTATATTAAACAAAGAGTAGAATAATGGGATGTACATACACCACTCAAAGGAAATGGTGGAAAATGATACATAAATCTCACTGTAATAAAAGTGATATGAAAAACCCCTTACGAAAACTCGGTAGCCTTACAATGCCACTTAAAACATTCAAAAATGGATTTATGAGATCAAATAGGGTCACTCATAATATTAAAATAAAAATTACATAATGAGGAATATAAGATATCATCTCTCAACATATGAAATAGGATCTTAAAAGATGTAATATAAAAGAGAGTACTTAAAAATAAAGAGAAATATTGGATCCCTTACCTCCTGTCCGACATGACTCGATCGTTATTTAATATCCTAAATAATAAACTAGAGTTAATTTATACATAATTAATAACCTTTTGGAGTTCATTATTCCTTTTATATCATTTATTACCATTTCATTAACATTATGTAATTATTTATGTTAATATCAGTCGTTTTGTCGATCATTGGTACATTAGTTAAAAATAAACATCTTATAATTACAAGTTGTTCATGTGGTAAAATATCCATTATATCAAGAATTATATTCATGATATAGATATAATATATATCATATATATCTAGTAAATACCTGCATTTATAATATTACATAACATTTAGAGATAGGAAATGAAATGAACAGTTCATGGAGGCGATAGGTCGTACGTACGCAAGAACTCTACTTTCATTTTTATTTCGTATTTAATGAAATTAAAACTAAATGAGATATATATATATATATATATATTATAATTCCTGTATAATATAAATGTTATATAGGTAACATAATTTCATTAATTTCATTCTTTATACATTCCATGTATTGCATGAACGGGTCAGATAACATGAGGGGCGGTAGTCCACACTTCCTCAAATGAAATTATTCCATTTGCACAACATGCAAAGAATAAAGGTATGTTTGAAATGTAAAATACATAAGAATAAAGAGGAAATAAATATAATATATACCATAAATAAATATAATGACATCATAATGGCCACTATGAGAGGTGGTATGGGAATATAGAATAATCATCATTTCGCGAGGCAGTAATTCGCCATCCACAGAAACAATATGTTCTTTAACCATTAGACGGAGGTGTGTGTAAGTGTAGATTGAATCCTTATCATAAAAACATCCATGTATATTTAAGATACTGGGTTTTTTTACAAAAAAAGAATAAAAATAGTTTATGGGGCTTGAGAAGAAAAATAAAACAAAAGAACATAAGAGAGGACATTACCTTTAAATCGGGTAACTCCCTTTGGTATGAACCAAAATGGATTCTTGAAGAGCTTTTTGCCTATGGTAAGTCTTATAGGATGAAGAGATTGATATGGGATATTAAAATTAGAAGAGTTTTTTCAATCCAACGGCTTTATAGGTGTGGATTTGAGGGTAGAGGTGGGGGCCATTTATAAGTGGGAGGAGGGGAACTCTTGGAAAATCTTGAAAATTTACGTTATTATAAAATGATTTTCATAAATTAAAGGTCCCAAAATTTTATATTACAAGGATAAGCTGATAAGGGTTCTAAATACAACCTGACAATAGGTTTTTGACACGCGTATGTCTTATATTTTTCCTTATCTTCTCATTTTATTTAAATCGTTCATTAATGATGTAATCACTGCATCATCATGGTGTTATAAATAAATTTATTTTTCTAATGTCTAAAAATTATAATTTTTTTAATGATATTGTTAATATTTTTAGATTTATAATTAATATTTATAGTAAAAAATATAACTTGAATAACCTCATGACAATATTGTTTTAGTAAAACAATACATGTTTGTAAAATTTTTATTTTAACCTAAAATAAAAAGTTATTAATGTAATTTTCATACCAAAGTGGATCCATGGGGTCCCCAACATGACCCATGGATTTTCTTAGTCATACATGACTCATCCAATAAGGGTAGGACTTGTGTCAAGGGCATTTAATATTATTATAAGATTATGTTTACCTTAAATTTCACTAATTACAATTAATCACGATTAATAAAACATAAAAGATACTACATTTACCAAAATATTACTTTCATCCCATTGAACCACATTTTAAATCCTAATGACAACCATGTATTTCAGAATTTTTAAACGCAAATCACAGAATTGGTAATATTTAATTTAAAAAACAATCAGTTTTTTCACTACCACTTATTGGTTTCATTATTCATCAAAAATTGATGTTTTCCAGAAAAATACCAAAAATTCACCCTAAAATATATTTGATTTTATAAATTAAGAAATGAAGTCTATTTTAAAAAATTCAAAACATATAAGTTTAATTAATTAATTTAATAATTAATTCATGCTGTGAAAACAAATAAAGTGTTTTTAAGAAACAATATATATTAAAATATAGACACTAGTTTAAGTACAATTTCAAAGTGAAATTAATTTCGATGAACACCATTGGATTAAATGGTAAAAATATATTCTAATTTTACATTATAATCAATTCAAAAGAAGATATAATCATATAAATAAATTAGATTAAAAGGAGGTTTTGTATTAAAATACAACATTTTCACTTATATATTAAAAATGGACTTTATTAAAAAAAAATAACAAAAACCTACAGAAAGTAAATTTTGATATCCCGATTCTAAATAATGATTTTTTGGTCCAATATAACATATAAAATTGTCAAAAAGTGTCTTTAAAAATGATTCTCCATCAAAATGTCGTTAATCGACCTTTTAACGAATATTAGAATATTTATGCTTAAAATTGGATTCATTCACATTTTAAGCCTCCAACATTTATTGGATAAAATTAAAAATATTTTACAAACATATATAATAATTTTTTAGTTAGTTCTGTTCATTCCCACCATTACAACGTCTAGGCGTTAACTACCATTTAAAATAATATTATTTTATTATTAGAGTGCAATAAAAGATTTCCAAGAAACTCGTTGATGCGTATTTGGTATTCCATCAAGCATAGTGTTCCCTTTATATTAATATTAACACATAATTCAAAAATATGGATAATTATAAATATTATATATTCTTTATTTTCCTGGGGTGTTACAGGTAAGGCTTCAAATATCCCTAAACCATGTATAAATATGATTAGTTGAGTTTATATAGATATAAAATTATCTAGTTATTTAAATTATAATAATTTTGATCCAATTTCCATGATAAATTAATATATTATTATTTAATGTTCATTATATTGACAAGGGTTTGGTTCCCCTTAATTATAAAAGGTAACATCCTCTTCTCACTATGACACACATCATGAGCATTGTATATTGAACATGATACACGAAAATATCTTCCAAAATCACCTCCACCTGGTATAGATTCTTTTTTTTCAAACAATCCATCCAATAATTCATAATTTTTTTTCTAAAGAAGACTAAATAATAAAGAGATATATTATTTTACTGAAAATTTTCATGTTTTATTCTCCTTAAAAATCCAAAAAACCTAGTATAACCATATTAAAATAATTACCTTATTATATTATTATATTTAAATATTTTTATAATAATGGTGATTTCATTTCTATTCTCCTTTAAATATAATAGAAAATAACAACTTCGCTCATGTGCACCTGTGGATAATAGCTTCTACTAAGTGATATTTTTCATTTGTCATCATTATCAATAATAAAAAACAATATATTGTGAATATATATATTCATATATTATTTATTATATCAAATGATAATTATTACATGAATTGTTTTATTCCATCCAATAAAAAATTGAATCATCATCATGTGTTCAAACAAACTCTTGTTTATACGAAAGTATGTAATTAGTTTTTCATCACTAACTTGCATGTTTGGTCCTAAAATTAATTTTAATTAATATATATGAAATTTAAGACATTATTGGTATTCTATATGTGATGACAATATTAATAGGGAATATGTTTTAGAATCAAGAAAATAATATATAAATGGAAAATAGAATAGTTGAGATAAAAGTATATATATAAATAAATACTTGTTAAACAAATTGTAATAAATAATTTATAATGGAATTATATATAGTATTATAATTTTATTTACATATTTTTTATATATTTATAATAATTATAAATTTATTATTAAATATTTCAAAGTGTGTACAAATAAATTAAAAACTAAATATAAGGCTGTATGTAGAAATTTCCTTTTTTATCATGACTATTTATTTAATAATTTGAATTACGGGAAATAGTATATTACCTCGCTCATGAACCCCTTTTTTCAACGTTTTTATTCACAATTTTTAAAATTATTCTTTCTATTTTCAATATAATTGGTTTATGAAATAACTAAAAAACATTCTTAAGAAAAAACAAACATATATTTCAATTTTATTATATAATATTTTTCATCCCTGTATAGGTTCTTCCAAATGTCCTAATAATATTATTTTCTATATTACAATGACTTTATAATTTAATATGTAAATATATATGGATTTACAAGCATGGTTAAAAAAATATTATTTATAAATGGTTCTCAAATACTCACCCTTGATGTTTTACAGAAGTGTGGAAAACTATTTTTTCCTAAAAAATACTTATTAAACTAATTTTGTAAACAATAAATTCATTCATAAGAATTTAAATCCATTCAAAAATTTCCATATTTTAATTTTTAAAATATCTCTTCCATTATTCTATAACAATGGTAAATTTTTTTAGTAAAATAAATTTATGTTTTCAATTTTTTTTAATTCATATATTAATTAATTCATAAATATTTTTTTATATGTCCACATCATTTATGGATTTCGAAACTAAAAAAGAGTATTATAGTTTGGAAACATCAACATTATATCCTTATATGAATTATGGTGATTATTTTTAAATGATATTTCAAGAAACATGTACAATACTCATGGTTTAATTAATCAATGAGGTTATTATATTTGATCTAATGTTATTTTATCTTATATATTATTTTTTTATTATGTTATTGGAGGGTATAATGTATTCCTCTAATGAATTGAGAAATTTTGTATATCCCATGAGATTGAAATTGTATACAAATGGATGTTCCATTCCGATGTTCATATTGGATGTTTTTAATATATTAATAGTGTATAAATGTTGTGTTTCACCCAAAATTTAGTTTTATTTTTAAGTAAAGAACATTTTATTGATAATATATTTTTTATTTTTGTAATAGAATATATAGAACTAAATTATATTAATTTATTCATCATGAAATACTTTTGACTACAATAACAATAAGTAAAATAGGGAGATAAAGGAAAAATATAATGCACACACTAATATAGACTCTAAATTCATGATTTCACCTATGTAGATAACTCCTAAAATAAAAATATTAAATATAAATATAATAATTTTTAATAAGATTAATTTTCACACATTATGATTATAAAAATCAAAAAGTGAAGTAGTGAAGACTAAATTATGTGAATAGTGGCGTATATATATATGTTGTGTAATGGGAAACAATATAGCATGGTTATGATCACTAATCAATATGACCATTATTCAATAGTCAATTGGGATTAATGATATATTAGAATTATGACTATTGTGATTTATTACTATTGGTAAATAAGTCATTTTGACATTAAACCATTTGATCACTAATGATAAAATGCAATTTATTCCTAATGAAGAAATGTTAGCCTCAAACAATTAGGTCAGACTTATTTAATAACATTAATTTGAGTGTGGTATGGTTGTAGTATCATTGGGTTTTTTCTTAACCAATACTAAGTTGAGATTTAATAAGTGATGTTAGATTTGAATCATCTATATGAGAAAATTTAGTTACTTGTTATTAGTTTATGATAAATTCAATCAAAAAACCAATGAATATACTACTATTCATAAACATTAAAATAGATCTTATTCTAGTGAAATATGGGGTTATGTATCTAGGGGATATTAATTAATAAAATGTAAATTTTAAAAGATAAATAATAATGGTTACATCAATAATATATTTGAATATAGTGAATTACCTATATATAATTATAAGGCCCCATCCTTAAACCTTACTAAATCTTGAGTTATTACAAGATTACACATTGAGGATCTTTTCAGGTTTAGAGTTTTAGAGAATTAGGACATAACTATTACATCTCAAAAGATTACAATGTAGTCTCTTCTAATAAATTTCCATAAAATGAGATCTCTTAAAAAAGAAACATGTCTAGTTTCATGTTTTAGGTAGCATGACTTTCCCTTGATCCCATCCTTGACCCTATTCCACGCTAAGTCCTGTGAAAAACATTTCAAAAACTTGGGATGAGCATAAAACTCAGTAAGGGATACACAAAGAATAAAAACTGTTAGTTTATCAAAACAAAAAGTAAACCATTTATACTTTAACAAGGTAATACTTTTCACCTTTATGACGTAGTAAAAACTCTTCACTGAATAAAATATCATTACTTACCTTTTTGTAACCAAAGGATTACCATAAAACCCATATAAATAACACATAACATATATAAAGGTAACTTTGGACATAAACATACTTAAGTGGAATAACCATACGGTCGACTCCCACACATATCACTTAATGGAATAGCCATACGGCCAATTTCCATACATACTTAATGGAATAGCCATACGGCCGACTTCCATACCCAATGCATTGGAGGTTATAACGTAACCAACCATCCTGGTATTCACGGCACCACCCGTCATATACTTTATAACGTAACCACCCGTTAAAATGTCCAAGTACCAATATAAAATCATAAAACATAAAACCAATATAAAGGAACGATAACATTTCCACATCACAATATATCATAATAGAATCCTTTATCAAAACCATTTTCAAAACCATTTAAAACATTTAATAAAGAGATTTTGAATCAAAGTGTCCCATACCACCTTGAAGCTTGAAATTTTAAACCATTAATATCCATATAAATTAATCTTTGAAACCATTTTGAAAACATGGATATTAATAAGAACAAATAATTAAAACTTTTAAAATGACATTTTTGTTAAAGTGGTTTTACCAAAATTAGAGACACTTGAATACAATGATTGAGGAATAACATTTAGTCAGAACTTTATAATATCATGAGAATAAATGGATTCATGATATAATACTCCAAAGGATAGTATATACACCATATAAGAGTGAATTGGTGCATAACAACAATGAACCCTCAATAGAAATGTCAAATGTGATGAAATCCCTTATAAAGAAGGTATCCTTAAATTAAGGAAAAATCAATATTGAAAATATGTGTGACAAATACAAATACACCCAATATAAGTGGATACTAAGTGTAAATCAATAAAAGTCCACTCACACATATTCAATGGATGACATATTCAATGACTACATGTTCAACCCAAAGAAATCGAAATTGGGTAAAAAAGTTCCATTGACAGCCTAACGACATCACATAAAAATGAGTTAATGAGAGATAAAAAGTGTATCTCATCACTTGGAAATAAAATTTATAACAATAAAGATATATGAGAACATATCCCAACATAACAATATATATATTAAAATACCCAACAAAATAAGTCTTTTAAAAAAGAGGAGGGTGAAAGGTTCCCTTACCGACTTGGGTATCTTTCAAAACATACACCCCATGAAAGAAGGACAATAGATCATTGATGTAAATACTCATTAAGGAAAGTATATTACACAAAGAGTAGAATAATGGACAGTACATACACCACTCAATGGAATTTTTGGAAAATTTAGCATAAATCTCACGAGAATAAAAGTGAGATGAAAAATCCCTTACGAAAACTCGGCAGCCTACCGGCGCCACATAAAACTTCTGAATATGGATAGATGAGATCAAATAGGGTATATCATCACATAACAATAAAATTTACAGAAAGAGTAATACAAAAGAACATCCCCCAACATTACAAAGAGTAGCTTAAAAAAGTGACATAAAGGAGAGTACTTAAAAAGAAAGAGAGGGGTTAGATCTCTTACGAAAGTTCGGCAGCCTAACGGCGCCACTCAAAACTTCCAAAATGGATTGATGAGAGAGAATAGGTTCTCTCATCACATGAACATAAAAATTACAGTAGTATTAATATAAAATAACATCCCAATCATAAGAAAGATGAGCTTAAATGAAATGACATAAAAGAGTCTACTTAAAAAGAAAGAGAGTTGTAGGATCCCTTACCTCGGGTCCGACATGACTCGATCATTATTTAATCTCCTGAATAATAAACTTGAGTTAATTTTTACTTGATTAAGAACCTTTTTCAAGCTTATTATTCCTTTTATATCACTTATTTCCTTGTTATAAACACTATGTAATCATTAAGTTAATAATGATTGTTTTGTCGATATTTGGTTCTTAAGTCAAAAGTGGACTTCTTACAATTACATGTTGTCCGTGTGGCCAAATTTTTATTATATCCAAAATTGTATTCATGATGTAGATATAATATATGTCATATATATCCAGTACATGCATGCATTTATAACATTACATAATCATTTAGAGTTAAGAAATGAAATGCACCGTTCATGGAGACGGTAAGCCGTACGTACGCATGAACGCTACTTTCATTTCTATTTCATATTTTATAGAATGGAATAATAATGATATAAAGATATATTATAATTCCAGTATAATATCATATATAATATCATTAAATCCATCCTTTATACGTCCCACATATGGCATTAACGAATCACATCACTTTGAGGGGGCGGTAGTCCGCACTTTCTAAAATGAAGATATCACGTATACCCATAATGGATGCCATAAAGTTAAGACACCTATGAAAAATACAGAAGTATAAGTAAAACATAAACATATTATATATCATATATAAAAGTAGTGACATCATAATGGCCACCTTTGAAGGTGTTAAATGAGTATTGAACAATCATCGTTTCGGGAGGCACAATTTCGCCATCCACGGAAACCGTATGTTCTTTAACCATTTGATGTAGTTGTGTGAGAGTGTAGCTCGGATAAATATTATAACAACATACTAGTATATTGAAGATACTTTTGTTGTTACAAAATAAATAAATAAAAAGAGTTTAGGGGGTTGGAGAAGCAAAATAAAACAAATGAACATGAGAGAATGAATTACCTTTAAAAGTGTAACTCCTTTTGATTTGAGCCTAAAGTCTTCCTTTGAAATGATTATGCCCAAAGGGAATCCTCTAGGATGAGGATAGGGATGTTTAGAGAGTAAATGGGAAGGGTTTGGCCGAGACCAAGGCTTTAGGGGTGTGTGAAATGAGGTAGAGGTGGGGGCCTTTTAGAAGAGGAGAGGAGGGGCACTTTTGGAATGTTAGAAATATTACGTTATTTGAAAATGTGTTTCGGTTTTGAAAGGTTCCAAATTAATATAATTAGTGGATAAGGTTATAATGGTTCGAAATCCAACCATCCAATAAGTTTTGGACATGTGTAGTTCATAGATATTTCATTATATTTCCATTTTATTTTAATCGTTAAATAATGATGTCATCACTGCATCATTATGATGTCATAAATAATTTAATTTATTTAATGTCTAAAAATTATAAAAAAATTACTATGATGTAGTAAATCTTTTTATCTTTCCAATTACTATTTATATTAAAAAATATGACTTGTATAACCCCACTTAAAAATTGTTTTAGTAAAACATATCATGTTTGTGTCATTTTTAATTTTAACATTAAATAAAAATATATTATTATCATTTTCCAACTAATGTGGATCCATAGGGTCCCCAAGTTGGTCCATGGCTTGTCTTGGTCGGCCATGACTCACCCAATAGGTGTAGGACAAGTGTCATGGTGTTTGCACATTTTTATATTATCATTTTTACCTTAAACTACACTAATTACCACTAATCGTGATTAAAAACATAATAAGTTACTATTCACCAAAAAATTATTTTTATCCCATTGAACCACATTTTACTTCTTAATGACAAAAATGTATGTCGGATTTTTGAAATTCAAAACACAATGATGGAAAAATTTTATTTAAACAGAAAATCAGTTTTTATAAGTACCACTTAGTGGTTTCACTATTCATCAAAAATTGAAGTTTTTCAGAAAAATCCCAAAAATTCACCCTAGGCTATATTTGATATTCCGAATTCAAAAATGAAGTCCATTTTACAAAATTCAAAACATATTAGTCACATTAATTAATTTAATAATTAATTTCCGATGTCAGAGCAAATAGCATGTTTTTATGAAACAATAAGTATCAAAAGATTGACATTAGTTTAAGTCTTATTTCAAAGTGAAATTAATTCCAACGACCACTATTGGATTTAATGGTAAAAATATATTCTAATTTAACTTTAAAACCAATTCAAAAGATAATATAATCATATAAATAAATTAGATTAAAAAGTGGTTTTGAATTAAAAAACAGCATTTTACACTATTCATTAAAAAAATGAACTTTATCGGAAAGATACCAATAATTTACACAAAGTAAATTTTGATGTCCCGACTCTTAATAAGAGTTTTATTTGGTCCAAAAGAATGTTTAAGAGTGAACAAAACTATATTTAATGATGGTTCAACATCAAAATGTTATAAGTGAACCTTTAGTGAAAACTAGGGCATATACGCCTAAAATTGAATTCTTTCTGTATTTTAAGCCTCTATCCATTATTGGATAAATGTAAAAACATTTAAAAACATATATAATCATATTTTAGTTATTTCTATCCATTCCTGCCATTATAACGGCTACATGTTAACTACCATTTAAAATAATATTATTTTATTATCAGAGTGCAACGTAAGATTCCCAAGAGACTTGTTGTTGCGTGTTGGGTACGCCATCGAGCATTGCATCCCCTTTAAAGTCATATTAATATTTTATTCACAATTATGGATAAATATGAAAATGTCATATTCTTTATTTACCTTGGGTGTTACATCCTTCCCCCCTTTTGGGAATTGCGTCCTCGCAATTTTAAAATTGCGCTTGGAAACCTCCTTGAAAGTCCCACATCGGAACAAGAGTCGGTAAAACAATCACTTTAAAATAAAGAAAGATAACCATACTAGGATTCCAAGTATGAAAATATGGACATGGATGAAAAATAAAAGGGTCATGTTCTGAGTGAGAGTGATAGAAAACAGGTTTAGGAGAAAGTTAACCACGAGAAAATCACAAACTTGTGATGGGTTAAACGGTATTCGATTCCCCAGTAGGAAAAGTTAATATACAACATTTTTTATTTAAGTTACTTTTTATTGAGGAATTTATTCATAAGGAAACATAATCACTTATCATGTTGACTTTCAACTTTTACTAGATTCCTTATTCAAACTCATATTTTTTTCAAAAGACGAGTATTTAGGGAGACTTGTTTGCATTATGTGTACTATAATCAACTTCTAGAGAATCACCTAATCCAAAAAATAGAACTATATACTTCCCATGTCTTTAGACTTTAACCAAAACCAAAAAGGTTATTACAAGATCAGATAATCCAAAAAATAAATAAAACTTTATAAAAAGAAAATCTATTCTTAATCTCAAAATTTGTCCAACAAAACCCAAAGTTCAACGAGGACCATCCGATAAACAATTTGTCCATAAAATTCATCAAAGTAAACCAATATAAGAATGAAACCCATATATTTGAAGGATTTAGTCACATAGTCTTCCAAGTTAAATCGTAACATTTATCTCCAAACAACATCAGTTGCTCCTAAAGTCTCGTATTGAAAAGTAATTAACCTAATCACATATCCACCATGATAGGTTAATCATTTTCATAAATAACCCAAAATCGACTTACTCTTAATTCACAAAATCATATAACTAGAAAGAATCTGTCAAATTAACCAGGGACTTCACGTAGTCCAGTGGTAGGCGATAAATACCAGTCACACTTTTTTTTTGGGTTCGATTCCCGCAGCTTTGTCCGATGCGACAGGTTGTCACACGGTCTGCATGTTGTCCTTTTTATAAAACTCCAAAAATAACCCTATCATGTTTTAACCTCAAAATTTTCCTTATACCTTTAATTTTCATCCAAATTCATTATGATATCAACACCTTAATTATTGAAGTCTTATTTCACCACCATAAGATAAAATAAAACAATTCCCAAAATGAATAACATCATACCTTGATCATGGCATCCACTCGGTTTCATCGTCATCTTGCTCACGTAGGTAGAAGTCCCATGCATTACAACAATGATTTAGAGATCATTCAAAATCATTTGCTTCATCCATCCAAATACACCTCGTGCAACATGGGTCATATGGGTGTTCACAGAAAAACAGTTTTGGAAAATAATCATGTATGACATATAATTCCAAAACATCTGATGAAACATGATTTCTAAAAAATAGTCGGACCGAAATTGAGTTGAAACTTTCTATCATTGGTCCTTTTAAAATACCATAAGTATGTGATGTGAGACTATATTTTAAAAGCAAATATAAATAGGTTGCGCAAGGGTCTCCTTCCTCAGCACCATTTTGAAACTCATAATATGCTTCAAATTCTTGTGATAAGGTAAAATATTTGAAAATACCTTGATAATATTTACCTCACTTGAAAACATATGAATATTCTGAAAATAGTATTTTTCTAAAAACAACCCATGATCCACGATGATAACGAGGTATAGAAGAGGTGTTTGATATCTCAAAAAAATGCTTGCAAGTGAGTTGTGTGCTAGAAAAAGTTTCACAA
Source organism: Viscum album (assembly GCA_963277665.1). Classification (NCBI taxonomy): domain Eukaryota; kingdom Viridiplantae; phylum Streptophyta; class Magnoliopsida; order Santalales; family Viscaceae; genus Viscum; species Viscum album. The sequence goes on from OY728155.1 coordinate 1,375,666,498, forward strand.
TCATCCGAAGAAGACTTTGCAATAATTATTGCAAGCATGTCATCAGGAAGAGATAGGAATGTCATTTGAGATCATCCTCCTTCCATTCGTAACCAACTTTACTTGGACTGAAGAAAAAAAATTAAAACAAGGATTTAACTGAAATAATAGTTATAGGGACTGATCATGTGCCTCACAAAAACTCCTAATCCCTAAAGTTGTCTAAACCGACCTTTGATACCAACTATAAGGCCCCAGCCTTAAAACATACTTAATCTTGAGTTATTACAAGATTACACATTGAGGATCTTTTCAGGTTTAGAGTTTTAGAGAATTAGGACATAACTATTACATCTCAAAAGATTACAAAGTAGACTCTTCTACTAAATTTCCATAAAATGAGAACTCTTAAAAAAGAATCATGTCTAGTTTAATTTTTTAGATAGCATGACTTTCCCTTGATCCCATCCTTGACCCTATTCCACGCTAAGTCCTGTGAAAAACATTTCAAAAACTTGGGATGAGCATAAAATTCAGTAAGGGATACACAAAAAATAAAAACTTTTAGTTTATCAAAACAAAAAGTAAACCATGTATACTTTAACAAGGTAGTACTTTTCACCTTTATGACATAGTAAAAACTCTTCATTGAATAAAATATCATTACTTACCTTTTTGTAACCAAAGGATTACCATAAAACCCATATAAAGAACACATAACATATATAAAGGTAACTTTGGACATAAACATACTTAAGTGTAATAACCATACGGTCGACTCCCACACATATCACTTAATGGAATAGCCATACGGCCAATTTCCATACATACATAATGGAATAGCCATACGGCCGACTTCCATACCCAATGCATTGGAGGTTATAACGTAACCACCGGTCCTGGTATTCACGGCACCACCCGTCATATGGTTTATAACGTAACCACCCGTTAAAATGTCCAAGTACCAATATAAAATCATAAAACATAAAACCAATATAAAGGAACGATAAAATTTCCACATCACAATATATAATAATAGAATCCTTTATCCAAACCATTTTCAAAACCATTTAAAACATTTAATAAAGGGATTTTGAATCAAAGTGTCACATACCACCTTGAAGCTTAAAATTTTAAACCATTAATATCCATATAAATAAATCCTTAAAACCATTTTGAAAACATGGATATTAATAAGAAAAAATAATTAAAACATTTAAAATGACATTTTGGTTAAAGTGGTTTTACCAAAATTAGAGACACTTGAATACAATGATTGAGGAATAAAATTTAGTAAGAACTTTATAATATCATGAGAATAAATGGATTCATGATATAATACTCCAAAATACAGTATATACACCATATAAGAGTGAATTGGTGCATAACAACAATGAACCCTCAATAGAAATGTCAAGTGTGATGAAATCCCTTATAAAGAAGGTATCCTTAAATTAAGGACAAATCAATCTCGAAAATATGTGTGACAAATATAAATACACCCAATATAAGTGGATATTAAGTGTAAAACAATAAAAGGCCATTCACACAAATTCAATGGATGACATATTCAATGACTACATGTTCAACCCAAAGAAATCAAAATTGGGTAAAAAAGTTCCCTTGACAGGCTAACGGCATCACATCAAAATGAGTTGATCAGAGATAAAAAGTGTATCTCATCACTTGGACATAAAATTTATATCAATAAGGATATATGAGAACATATCCCAACATAACAATATGTAAATTAAAAGACCCAACAAAATAAGTCTTTTAAAAAAGAGGAGGGTGAAAGGTTCCCTTACCGACTTGGGTATCTTTCAAAACATACACCCCATGAAAGAAGGACAATAGATCATTGATGTAAATACTCATAAACGAAATTATATTACACAAAGAGTAGAATAATGGACAGTATATACACCACTCAATGGAATTTGTGGCAAATGTAGCATAAATCTCACCGGAATAAAAGTGAGATGAAAAATCCCTTACGAAAACACGGCAGCCTACAGGTGCCACATAAAACTTCCGAATATGGATAGATGAGATCAAATAGGGTATATCATCACATTAATATAAAATTTACAGCAAGAGTAATATAAAAGAACATCCCCCAACATTACAAATAGGAGCTTAAAAGAAGTGACATAAAGGAGAGTACTTAAAAAGAAAGAGAGGGGTTAGATCTCTTACGAAAGTTCGGCAGCCTAACGACGCCACTCTAAACTTCCAAAATGGATTGATGAGAGAGAATAGGTTCTCTCATCACATGAACATAAAAATTACAGTAGGATTAATATAAAAGAACATCCCAATCATAAGAAAGATGAGCTTAAATGAAATGACATAAAAGAGTGTACTTAAAAAGAAAGAGAGTTGTAGGATGCCTTACCTCGGGTCCGACTTGACTCAATCGTTCTTTAATCTCCTGAATAATAAACTTGAGTTAATTTCTACTTGATTAATAACCTTTTTCAAGCTTATTATTCCTTTATATCACTTATTTCTTTGTTATAAACACTATGTAATCATTAAGTTAATAATGATTTTTTTGTCGATATTTGGTTCTTAAGTCAAAAGTGGACTTCTTACAATTACATGTTGTTCGTGTGGCCAAATGTTTATTATATCCAAAATTGTATTAATGATGTAGATATAATATATGTCATATATATCCAGTAAATGAATGCATTTATAACATTACATAATCATTTAGAGGTAAGAAATGAAATGCACCGTTCATGGAGACGGTAAGCCGTACGTACGCATGAACGCTACTTTCATTTCTATTTCGTATTTTATAGAATGGAATAATAATGATATAAAGTATATTATAATTCCAGTATAATATCATATATAATATCATTAAATCCATCCTTTATACGTCCCACGTATGTCATTAACGAATCACATCACTTTGAGGGGGCGGTAGTCCGCACTTCCTAAAATGAAGATATCGCTTATACCCATAATGGATGCCATAAAGGTAAGACACAAATGAAAAATACATAAGTATAAGTAAAACATAAACATATTATATATCATATATAAAATTAGTGACATAATAATGGCCACCTTTGAAGGTGTTAAATGAGTATTGAACAATCATCGTTTCGGGAGGCACAATTTCACCATCCACGGAAACCGTATGTTCTCTAACCATTTGATGTAGTTGTTTGAGAGTGTGGCTCATATAAATATTATAACAACATCCTAGTATATTGAAGATACCGGTGTTGTTACAAAATAAATAAATAAAAAGAGTTTAGGGGGTTGGAGAAGCAAAATAAAACAAATGAACATGAGAGAATGAATAACCTTTAAAAGTGTAACTCCTTTTGATTTGAGCCTAAAGTCTTCCTTTGAAAGGATTCTTCCCAAAGGGAATCCTCTAGGATGAGGAGAGGGATGTGTAGAGATTAAATGGGCAGGGGTTGGCCGAGAAAAAGGCTTCAGGGGTGTGTGAAATGAGGTAGAGGTGGGGGCCTTTTATAAGAGGAGAGGAGGGGCACTTTTGGAAAGTAAGAAATATTACTTTATTTGAAAATGTGTTTCGGTTTTAAAAGGTACCACATTGATATAATTCGTGTATAAGGTTATAAGGGTTCGAAATCCACCCATCCAATAAGTTTTGGACATGTGTAGTTCATAGATATTACATTATATTTCCAGTTTATTTTAATCGTTAAATAATGATGTCATCACTGCATCATTATGATGTCATAAATAATTTAATTTATTTAATGTCTAAAAATTATAAAAAAATTAATATGATGTAGGAAATAATTTTATATTTCCAATGACTATTTATAATCAAAAAGATGAATTGTATAACCCCACTTAAAAATTGTTTTAGTAAAACATATCATGTTTGTGTCATTTTTAATTTTAACATTAAATAAAAATATATTATTTTCATTTTCCAACTAAAGTGGATCCATGGGGTCCCCAAGTTGGCCCATGGCTTGTCGTGGTCGCCCATGACTCACCCAATAGTTTTAGGACAAGTGTCATGGTGTTTGCACATTCTTATAATATCATTTTTACTTTAAACAACACTAATTACCACTAATCGTGATTAAAAACTTAATAAGTTACTATTCACCAAAAATTATTTTTGTCCCATTGAACCACATTTTACATCTTAATGACAACAATGTATGTCGGATTTTTGAAATTCAAAACACAATGATGGAAAAATTTCATTTAAACAGAAAATCAGTTTTTATAAGTACCACTTAGTGGTTTCACTATTCATCAAAAATTGAAGTTTTTCAGAAAATTCCCAAAAATTCACCCTAAGCTATATTTGATATTCCGAATTCAAAAATGAAGTCCTTTTTACAAAATTAAAAACATATTAGTCACATTAATTAATTTAATAATTAATTCCCGCTGTCAGAGCAAATATCGTGTTTTTATGAAACAATAAGTATCAAAAGATTGACACTAGTTTGAGTCTGATTTCAAAGTGAAATTAATTCCAACGACCACTATTGGAATTAATTGTAAAAATATATTCTAATTTTAATTTAAAACCAATTCAAAAGATAATCTAATCATATAAATAAATTAGATTAAAAAGTAGTTTTGAATTAAAATACAACATTTTACACTATTCATTAAAAAAATGAACTTTATCGGAAAGATACCAAAAATTTACACAAAGTAAATTTTGATGTCCCGATTCTTAATAAAGGTTTTATTTGGTCCAAAAGAATGTTTAAGAGTGAACAAAACTATATTTAATGATGGTTCAACATCAAAAGGTTATAAGTGAACCTTTAGTGAAAACTAGGGCATATACGCCTAAAATTGAATTCTTCCCGTATTTTAAGCCGCTATCCTTTATTGGATAAATGTAAAAACATTTAAAAACATATATAATCATATTTTAGTTATTTCTATCCATTCCCGCCATTACAACGGCTACATGTTAACTACCATTTAAAATAATATTATTTTATTAATAGAGTGCAACGTAAGATTCCCAAGAGACTCGTTGTTGCGTGTTGGGTACGCCATCGAGCATTGCATCCCCTTTAAAGTCATATTAGTATTTTATTCCCAAATATGGATAAATATGAAAATGCCATATTCTTTATTTACCTTGGGTGTTACAATAATATAAGAAATATTCATTATAAGAATATTGATATGATAAAATAGATTAATTATATAACGATTCCATTAATGTAATTTTGGAATGCATATAAATTAATAGTTCATCTTTGAAAATATATTTCAGGGATTTTTTTTTATTTTCAAAATATATTTATAAATAATAAAAATTAATAATAAAAAAATAAAAAAAATATTGTTATGAAATCATTTATATTTATTGTTAGAGTAATAAATTATATTTTATAATAATAAATTTAACATTAAATTAATATTTATTTAATTAAAATAATTTATTTTTAATATCTTGAAATTTTTGTGGGTAATGTATGTGTATTTATTGAAATCTTTATTAAAAAATTATCAAACTTCAATTTTTCATAATTTTTTTAGATTTTTATGTTTATTGATGGAATTTATAAAACTAAATAAACATAAGGTATGGGCTATGAAATCATAGTGATGTTAAGGATATATAATAAATACATTATGAGATTTATAAACCAAAAATATATTCTCTCATTAAAATAATGTATTTTAATTTATTAATATTAATTTATGAATATATAACTTATCATTAAATATATATATAATATTTTACATTTTAAAATAATATTATTTAGGAATATGAATCAATCCAACAACAATAATGATAATATTATTAACATTCTTATTCTTAAACTATTAGATGTAAAATATATACTCCACATTAGAAAATTACAAGAGTTTAATCCATGGTAAGGATGCTTTTCTTATTTTATAATGAGTCCAAAAACTGTTTATAAATTAAAACAAATATCCATATTTATTTATAAAACCCACCCTTTCAATCATTCTTCTATACTCCTAATAAATTCGTCATTATGTTTCCATAGATTTCTCCAACTATATCATTTCCACATTGTTTGAATGATTCCAAAATTATCCTCTAATTATTGATGATGAAAACTATCATGGTAAGGGGTTCTCCCAATCATCATTTAAATTCAATAAAATAAATTTCTATAATATATTTTAAATTAAAAATGTTATTTATCTATATTTTAATACTCATGTTTTACAAAAAACATATAAATCCTTTCCTCTAACATTAATCTATTCTCTAAACAATTATATACATCACATATGCTGTTAAAATTATAAATTAATTTTGTTTGACATATATCTTCCAATAATAAACACTATTATATTTCAAGGGAATTCATATATATGTATATATATATATATATATATAATTTTTTAAAGGTAAATCCTTGTATGAAACCCACATTTAATACTCCCTAATTAAAATAATGAGAAAACATTCTTATGAAATATTATATTTGTGGAAAATATTCATTTAGATATATAATGTGTATGCCTTCATATATCTCCCATGAATTATGTAGAAAATTATTATCTAAAGGTGACAAATTCATTATACCTTTGATTATAACATTAGAATTTTCTTATCATACCTTCTCGGTGAAACTTTTATGTATTCCAAAAATCTCCCATTTTTTGTGGCCCCAATTCTATATAATTCCTCATGTTTATATAATCATTATCTTATATTATAAATCATATATTATTTATCTTAAATTATTATTTATCATAATGTGTTTTTGAATATGATCACTCATCTAAAATTTTCATTATTTATCCATTAGTATAATTTTTTCTCAAACATCCTTTTTAATGAGTGGACGTTGTAAATCTATTGTAGTGAGGTGACCTAGAATGGAATAATAATGGATTCTAAGAATTAGTTTAAATAATTTAGTTTTTATATCTTCATTTTAAATGTAATGTATTATTTACATATTTCTCATGACAATAAACCAAAATTGATATTTTTATTTTATAATTATAATACAATTTAATGGAATATAGTTGAATATATTGTAATGAAAATGTTTTTTCCAAATTTTTTATAAAATAAACAATTAGGTATTTGTTGATATTAAAACAAGAAAACTATATTATGAATTGTGGGGATGATACAAATTATAATAAATCCTCCATGATTTTGTGGAATAATAGAGGGTCAAATTTTCTAGAAATATCATTCATATCTACTAGCTAAAAATTAGATGTGGATGTGGAAAATATGCACTTCGGGGTGAAAATCATGGAGGAAAATAGATGAATAGCAATTATATCCCCACTCAGTGAACAATTAGAAGGCCCAATACTACTCCACTAGAAATATACCCTTAGGGGATATTCTTCCATTGAACACATGAATTATATGAATCACTAAGAATGATGTGTAGATAAATTAATTTTTTAGATATAAGGATTTAATTGATACTCCATATAAGTATAATATTAGAAATTATAATTTCTAAACATCACCATTATTACTATAATAATTTGATTTAAATTATTAAAAATATTATCATTTATTTTATTTTCCTTGAATAATTTTTGGTTATTAAATGGGCATGGGTAAATATTTGATATAATTGAAAATAAAATAATGGAATTTTATATATAATTGGAGTTAGTGTTAAAAACATAATAGATAATAACAGTTAGGTTATTAAAAAAATAAATAACCACTTTCTGTTTCCTTCTTCACTAATGATGGAGAAAATAGTTTTTAAATCATCCATTAATCAATGAACACCTTCTTTTATGGACATTATGAACAATTGTTCACAGAATAATGGATAATCGCAATAGAAGTGAAATTTTTAACTCCATTATTCAATAATTCTGAATAAAAAATAGCATCATATTTCATAATTTTATAATACAATCACTTGTGGTAATTATTCAAAAATATATAACCTTATAATATGGATATTTATATAGAGTGGGAAGTCATTAAAAAATCACTTTACAATAAGTATTTTTTCATTCACCTTTAACAAAAATGGTGAAGTAATTTATTTACATGAAGTCAATGGATTCTAAATTTTTTCGGACTTTATGAATATTAAATTATAAAGAAATCATGATCATATAGAATATATATCATTGATTATGATGGGAAGAATTATAAATAAATAAGTTGGAGAAGACCTCATTAGTGGGAGTATATAGAAATATGATGGATTGAGTGTAATGAGGATGTTGTATGCTGTTCTCCCAAATTAGAGATTGATTTTATAGATGTGTTTTTTTGCCCCAAGATTTGAGTTACAATTATAGAATGATGGATCTAAATGTTTGGATTAATTTGGACCTCAAAGGGAATGGTAATCAATATTATCTTCCCAAATATAATATGATTAGTTGAAGAATATTCATTAAAATGTCTGCAATAAAAAATAAAAAATTAATATATTGATAAACATTGTGCATGTCATTTAAAAATTTAAATTTTTTATAAAACATCAATATATGAATGTAGAATTAAAAAATAATATATATAATTAAAAACCTCTTGTGTAATTACTCAATATTGGGGAGTATAGACACTTTCCAAATATGTATCTGAATGAATTGATAGTATAGGCAACACTTCATAAATTAATACAATGGTTAAGTGATAAAGTTATTGATATTTCATTCATAATAATTTTGGTAATGATATAAATGATGTGGTTGTATATTCAATCATTATATTCTCATATCAACAAAAATGTTATCTTATTTGGGTTATATAAATTCTTCTATTTCATTCATATTTTGAAATAAACACATATTAATCCATAAACAAATTGTTATATAATTTTAATTTAAATAAATATGAAGAACATATCATGAATAAATTATATATAGATATTCCCTAATTAACATAAGTGTTCCAATATATCTACTAAACTAGGGATTATTTCCATATTTGAAATTGAAATAATAATTGTTTTGAAATGGTATTCAAATTATTAAGAAAATATGAACACTAAAATAAAACAAATTCTTATTTTATTGAATGGAGTACCTATTTTTACTTTCATCACTAAAATATCTCATCAATAGTTTTTTAAATAACCTCCTTCCATTTTCATTTTTACAGAAAATATTAAAGAATAATGGTATAATAGAATGTATAAAGATAATATATATATGAATTGTTTATGAATACTTTTACTAACTTGTCAAATAATTACATATACATAACATAGAATGATTGGTGGTGTATGAAAAGTATCTCATATAGGAATCCAATCCAATAACAAAATCCAATTGTAGATTTACATATATGGTGTTAAAGGGTTTAAAGAAGATACATGGAGATCTGTCATAAAATGTTTTTATTTTAATTTTATATCTCTTAGAGGAGACCCTATTATTTTGGTGAAGAAGTGGGATAGATCAATGAAATATTTACTTTATTAAAGGTAAAATGATAATATTATATTGAAAAAAAAAATACACCTTCCAGTTATTAATTACTTTTACTAATATATTTTTGGGGATTAATTTTCCTTGAATATTGTCCTCTGAAAATTAAATAACATACATAGTATGAATAATGAATATATTTTGTTGGGTATATTATAAACAATATATGGAAATTATGAGTTTGGTTTATTCCCAGTTAATTAAATAATTCAAACAAATTATTTCAATTTTTGAGACATATAGTATTTAGGTACTACCATGATAATGTTTGGTGTTATTTTTTAATGACATTCAAATATATTCTAAAATTCCTGCTAAAAATGTGTATTATATAGTTTTCATATTAAATAAATTAAAGAACATGAAATTTATTGTTAAATTTAGTTAGTTATAGATTCAGTTATCCTAATAATCATTCAAGGTATTCTTTGTGATTAATAAATGAATTATTATTGAATTGGAAAAGAAATGGGTCAGATAGTATTTTCATACTCCAAGAATTGTATCTAATACTTATTATTTCCATTTCATAGTAGCGTATCATATATGGTTTTTATTAAAATTTTATATATTTATAATAAACTATGAACGTTCTCATTTATGATGGTTTTATTTTTATTAAAGTGATGATAATGTTTTATGGAACATAATAAGATATTCGATAGTGTTTATATCATATCATATACAATTAATGTGGATGTATTTACCATATAATTTTTTATATCCTTGATATGACACTGGTGTTTACTTATGAAAAATGGAAATATATCGTTCCATACTTGTAGTTTATGACACATGAGTAAAATTAGTTATAAAATGATTTGTAAGGACATAAAATTATTATTGAATAAAAAAATATAAAGACAAAAAAATTAGATAAGTATGATATAATCACTAGCGAGAAGAGTCTGTAGTAAATATCCATACAAGTGAAACAAAACATGAGAAATAAATCATGGATAAAGCTTCTTAATCCATATGATTAATTTAATCATTATCACATTAGCAATGTAATGATTGTCACATATATTTGTTGTATGTATATCCCCATAGTTTTTAAAATGTTCATGTTTAAAGGAGATACATTGATTTAGGAATTGGAAGTTACAAATATTGATTTCATAAGGGATGGGATATCATTAATACTAGATAAAATTATTTCTCAACTAGAATTTATATATATGAACAAATGAGTTCAAAGTGACTATCCTAGATTGATTTTTTAAATGATATCAATAATGGTCAATTTCCTATGTTAAAATTTTAGGCATATATATTACAAAAGATTTGTAAAATGGTATGTACCCACTCTATTATAAATTAAATGAATGAGATGGTTGATGAATCTTATATCTCTACAATATCTATTAATCCTAAAAGAATAGAAATTTATAGTTATTTTTATGAATATTTATTGTAGGATACAATGAAAATGAAAATTTATTATTAGAAAAAATTATATTTTAAATTAAAGTAGGTTATGAATGAGTGAAAAAATCCTAATTGTTTTTGTGAAACAACTATCCATGCATATTTGGAAGGGTGAATACATCACAGATGGTTTTGTTATAGGGTTTTCTAAGATAATCATAGGGAAAAATTCCATAAAACTAATTGTTGACTTTATTATATTATCGACGTACGAAATTATTTATTCCATTAGTTTATTGGGAAGAAATGTATTCATGATCTTTTGTGATAGAATGTGGGAGAACTTATTGTTGTTTTAATAACAATAACAGACAATCTAGTATGATATAGAGGAGCCTCCAAATAGTTTTTAATGATAAATAAACCTTAGAATAACCTCTCATTTTTAAACTGTTTGGTAGTCTTATAAAAACATCATAAACATTTATTGTTCTACTATAATAGTAGTTTTCACTCATTTGTTCAAATGGATTCTTAGGATTCACTCTGTGTGAAGAGGTGTATAACTGTAACATGTTAATACGATGTAAGTGAAGAAAATCTTCATAGAAATTTCATTATTAATGTTAATATAGAGAAGATAAAAATAATCCAAAAATATATTGATGCATCACAATGTAGAAAAAAGGATAATGTTAATAGGATAATTAATGACACTTAATTTCTTATTTGGGATCATGAATTATTATAAACATCACAATAGAAAAGAGTCATGATATTATAGAAAAAAGGATAATAATATCCATGATACATCACCAATTTTATATTCTATAGTAGGATGGAGTAGCATCATATTATTTAAAACTACAACAATATATTTCAATCATATATGATATCTTCCACCTACCCCTATGGGTAAATCATAAGCTAGAGAAAAAATAATAATAGACTCGTTGGTAGTGGGATTGGAATATATCATATCATAGGAATAACAATTGATATAGATTCTATATAAAAGTGGGTTTGAGTTAAGGAACAAGGGAAACTAATTTTTTATTATCTTATAGATAAATTGTAAGTTGGATAACAAATACTAGGATCCTAATTATGTGGAATGGGAAAATATACCCCCTAATATTGAGGCATGATAATAATTAGAAGGGAAATTTTTAAAAAAAATAAAAAAATATTAAATTTTGATATCTTATTTAAAAATTACCTTTTTACCAAAATGAAATATTTAATTATGTATTAAATATAATCCATAAACTAAATTATATATTTAATTAACAATCATAAAATAATGTTGACAATAATATTGAAGAATATCATAAGGAGATAAATGAAAATTAATAATTCAGAAAGTACTTTAAACTCAACAATCATGAATTCAGCATGATGATCATTATTGAAGTCAAAAGAAGTTAAAATGAAATACATGTATTTGGAATATGGTTGAAATTATAAATTTATGATTAGAACAATATTAAGTGATGTAGTGAATGATGAATTATGTGAATGGTAGAGTATATATATAATGTGTATTATCAAACCTGACTGTAATGATCTGATTGTTGGATAATATTACTATTGTTCAATATGATCACTAGAAAATTACAATTCTGTCCAATATAAACCTTAGGAATTGTGATTTTTGGTTAATATGATCATTTATATTTATGATTGTTAGTAAAAATGTAATTGTTATTATTTTCCAATAAAATGGGTAATATTGGGAGAAAATTCACGTAAAATGGAGAATTTATGTCCTCAGCTCACACAGTCATTCCTTATGAATCCTATTTATCGAAGCATTGGTGTGATGTAAAATAAAATGTATTAAACCATTTTTAATTCGATGAGTAGATTCAAAAACTATGTCTCAAGTGCAATAAAACATAGGGGTGTTTATATTAGTGGATATTACATTGATGTCCATACTAGTTGAACCACCCTATAAAGGTAATCAAATCACACATGTTACAATTATTGACTTTGTATGAGTAATAAGAAGTTATGTATCTAGTGGATAGTGATTATTAATTTTAAACTTATTTCACAAATAAAATAATGGTCTCATCGATCCGATATTTTAAAATAGTGAATAACATAAATAAGAAGGATAAAATAAAAATTATTAGAGAAATTATATCATTATATTTTAATTCTATTCCATGAACCCATAATTGTATTTTCAAGAAATATATATTTTTCATTTTTACATTAAAATTTCTTTTTCATGTAGAATGATTTTTTATATTTATACAAATAATCAACTAATTTTTTTAAGGTTATATAAAAAATATATTTTATGAAAACATATATTCTTATAATTGTTATTAATTTTAATTTTTAACACCCCAAATTTTTTCGATATATATATATTTCTTAATTAAATCTAGTATTTTAAATATTTGGAATTATGTGCAACACATAGTATAGATTAAATTACTCACATAAATGAGTTTAAAAGGAAAATAAAATACTATTAAAATATTATTATTTATAATGATATAAATAACGTAGTAAATATAATTGTTTGTATGGGTAGGATAAAATCCAATTAGAAAAATATATTATTTAATATTTTATATAAAATTAATTCAATTCAGGAAAATTAATTTTAAATAAAATTGAAAACTAATTTTATACACAATAATGTGTTTTTGCTCAATAAATTTTAAAAATAAATTTGGGACACCTTTTTGAATGAAATTAAAATATAATATATTCAATATATTATTTACCATTCAATATTTGTGTGTTTTATACATGATATAAGAAAAAAACCAAATTTTATTCTTAAAAAATATATTTATCCTACAAAACAATATTGTCACTTAGTTATGACTTATTCTAAAACTAATTTTATAGTTTTCATCAAAGTTTACATGAAAATATAAATTTATTGTTTTGAAATAATAATGCCAACATTATATTAGTTTTATTTTTGTAGAATAGTTTTAGAAGATATTTTTTTTGATGAATGGTGAAAATTATTATTTTTTGTAATTAATTTCTATTAATTTTAATTTGTTTTAAAGAATCCTAAAATTTTTAGTATTGTATTAAAAGTAAAATTAAATGAATTAAATAGTTTTAATATAGTTTAATTCATTGTAAAAACTTTCATATTCAATATGTTTATATAAAATTTGTATTGTTTTGATCATTTTCTCATAGAAACTAGGATTTATTGTTAGTTCTCTAAGATTAATTTTGAATATTTTTAGGGAAATATTTGAATGAATGCCTTAAAATTTGAATAAATACTTTGAATTGTTGTATACTATATAATCTAATATGGTAAAATTAAATTATCACCATAATGAATATTAATAAAAAATTATAATTTACTTCAATTAAGGTAAAAATTGGATTATTGGGGGCGGGGGGTTTAGCTAAATGATAAGCATAAATATTTTCCTAAAAATTTCAAAAACTATTTTACTGAAATATATATACCTAAATTATCTTATTTTATATAATGGACTATTTTAAAGCCATGTGTAATTTTAAAAACATTAGTAGGCCATTTTCTTTTACAAAATTAAAAGTGTGCCTCTCAACTCGCTTATAAACATCCCCCACATATCCTATTCTCTTAAAAATTACAGGAAACAGTTTTTTCATCCAATTTTATCCCAAATTAATTCATCAACTCATTCATATCATCCTAGAATCCATATTATGTTCATAAAAACCATTGTCAAGTCCTTTTGGTAAAATCCAAATGTAGTTTTCTGATGAAGAGGTAACTTCCAAAACCCATATTTTATAATATTTCATCATCCACCTCCACAAATTATTATTAAACTATGATAATATAAATAAAACAGTTTATAACATATAAGGATATGATATTATTTTAATATAATAACCCAAATCTGTCTCCTCTACCACCAAATGGGTTTGCAACTCATTACCATCTTGCAAACTGATGTTATTTTCTTTACATCATCATCTCTCAAAGATAAATATAATGATGGATTAATTGTTTTTGTGTTATATATATTATTTATATTCATATAGAATTATTATTTCACGTATTACTTCTTACATTCCATTATATGGGAATATGAAAACATCATTTGTGCGAATGGAAGATAATAACCTCACGAAGTGATGTGATTCGTTTACACATAAAATAGAAGGTAATAAGAAAAAAAAATTGATGAAAATATGTTCTTTATACCACATAATTATAATTTATTAATATTAATATCTTAATTACCTTTCTTTTATTCATTCTATATAGAATTACCAAATCACATCCATGCTTGGGTAAGACCTACCATCTCCATGATCATCATATTTCATTTTGTATCTCTAACAATTATTGATAACTTTAGATGTAAATATACCAAATATATATGACTATAATATAAATATTGGACTTATTTAGATTATAGAACCAAGATCAATAAATTAAGATGAAAAATAACATATAAAAATGTACAATATTTTTTTACCCAAACGATTATTTTAACAAAAAATTATTGATAAATTTTTACCAAATGTGATAAGTAAATCATACATGTTGTGATAAATATTATTATTTTTATTTCTATATTAATTATGAAAAAATAATATTTATAATTGTGTTTTTCATGTGTATGAAATATGTCTAGACTATATATAAGGGATTTCTTGTTTCTCTATAATTTCTAGAAGACTTATACCATATTCAACAATTGTTTATTAGGAATGATATATATATTACACATTTGACATGTTATATAATTATTCTCATAAAATTTAATTCTTCTTTTTATTTTATTTGTAATTGTGTGTTATGATAAAAATTATACTAATTATATAATTTATTGTTAAAATATCATAAATTAGCAAGGATTTTCTACGTTTATGCTTCTAATGATGAAATATTTTGATTCAACTATCAATAATCCCATAAAATGTCATATCCTTAGTTTAATTAATGATATCACAAGTTTTACATTCATTTTATTATATTTATGTACATAATATTAAAAACTAATGTTTCTAAAATATATAATCTATTATTATATTTTTAGTTGAAACATACTTTTTCTCTTATATCCATGTATTCTAAACAAGATTAAAAAAGTTTTTTAACATTTATGAAGTGATATTGTAATGATTTTTTAATAAAATTCTACATTCAAAATTTATAATAATATGAATCTTAATATTTTTTTAGAAACAAAATCCATTTGGAATCTACCGAAAAGATAAACGAAATCATTGTTTTTATATGTATAGATGAATGGTTTTCTTTAACATCAAGACAAAATAATTGTTTTAAATATTAAATTATATGTTTTAATATTTTTTTAATGAAATTTCTCTACTATTATATTTTATGAATTTTTATTTTCATAATGTGACATCAAAATATAATGAATATATTTTTAACAAAATTATTTAAATGAGATTTAAAGAATCCTTAATAAATTTCAATTGATTTTTTAAATGATGATTTTGATGAATATTACTATTTTAAAAAATATTTTTTCAAATTGAAATGTATATTATATAATAAATATTTTATATTGAATCATTTCAAAACCATTTTCCATATTAGATAACATCTTGAATGTAACATATTATTTAGTGGGGAGATATTCATAGGGAACCATTCTTATAATTTGTTATAATGTATGAGGTTTGTGATAAAAATATGTTTTTGAAACCCAATTCTCTTTCCTGGGTTACAAATAGATAAAATTCAAATGATAAACATCTCATTTCCCCAAGTTATGCTTTAATAAAATGGAGATATCATTTTGAAACCTTTCTACTTACAAATTAATATATTATGGTGAAATTTCAGTGAAACCTATTTATATTCAATGTCATTTATGTAAGGAATTTAATATGATCTTTTGGAACACACATGTATCATTTTCATTATCTGATTGTTCTTACACTGTAACCATGATGGTTGTATAACACTCATATATATGTATATATCTTCAATTTAAAGTGTAATGATTATTTATATTCAAGATCAAATGGTAAAAAGTATAATATCCATATTTGTAATGATTATGCACATGAAATTATCCCAATCCCGAAAGAGTGATCATGAGTGGTCACACCATCCATGAAATAGGTTACAATATTTTTTATCTGAATCTAGAAAAATTGTATTATAGAGTTTATCCCATGACTTAGGAAGGGACATGCTTGGTTAGGCCATATCAACCACTTTATGAATTTCTTGGTGGGTAGTCATGATATAAAATTTAATATCACTATTTATATTCTACAAGTCAATGTTTTATGAAAATATTATGCCCTCATTGATAACATTCATTTATTACAGCAATATTAATGTCTTATTAACTACCATTATTTTTTCCACGAATTGTGTATATGATATACTAAATGTGTGGTATAGTTATCATATGTTATTAACATGTTCTTAGAACAATATTCCCATGTCATATTGACATCTCCCTTGTTTACTCTAACTGAGAATCTGATATCACTATTTCATAAATTTATTTTCCCTATATACGATGAATTGTATTATGTACGATATTACTATAAATTGTGAAAATTTGAAGAATATAATTTGACTTGAATTATGTCACATGTGAATGATTTTTTTATGTTTCCAGGATTCGAAATGCTAAATATCTAAATGATTATAATGTGCACCATTATATTATTAAATTAATATTATTTTAGTTGGATTTAATATTTATTTATGATATTTATGGTTCTTTGTAATTGTTGTCATAGAAAAGGATTAGTTATAAATTAAAAACTACCATGATAAAACATAGTGGGATCCCTTGATATATATTTAAATACATGTCTAATGATATATCAAAATAGAAGTCTAATAATTGGTCAATGTATAATTAAATTCAATTGATCCTTGTTTGAGGATAGTGTGAGTGGTTTCCAGGAACATAAATCCCTTTCTGCATATAAAAAGTGTATGTTCATTTGAAACATAGATAAATGTGGTTAATAACTCTGCAATAAGCACACTGATTATGATTTTTTCGTCACCTAGTGGAAAATAAAATGCTTTTATAGGCACCTAGTTTGATGCCTCAAGGAGATACGAATTTGGAATTCAACCAATATTTAGGAACCATAATTACTTATTTAAATTATTTCCTAGGATAAACAAAATGTGTCAAATTAGGATCCAAGATTTATACATCATAAAGTAATTTTTAATGACTACGATGTTTCCCACTATGATTAATATTTCTGATAAAATTATTTCTGGTTTTAGCCAATGGTAGAGGCCAAAAGGGAAATTTCAGAAGGGAACCAGTGGGAATGTCTTTAGATTATTCACTCCTTTAGTGATAATGATAGGTGCGTATTTATTACATTAAATGTAGTATATTTTTTCTATTAAAGACTATAGCTAGGTGATGGATACGATAATCCTAGGTGATATTTGGGGGGACATCATGTTTCATAAAGAGATTCCTACTAAATTAAATTTCAATATTTAGTGAATTCTGAATTTTGATTTACCTATAAATGAAAATTTCAAAGAATGGGAATACCCATGGTTTGTAGGATATACTATTGTAGGTAAAGTAGAAATAGTGTTTGAATGACATGTTCTATAAAGGGGAATATTCTTGATCAATATGAAACTTCATTAGAGATTTATCTCGTTTTAATATATAAGAGCTATCAGATTTCCCTTTTTTTCCCTGATGGTTCTAAGAATCCACTTATATTGGGTCCCTGCAAGATACTCATTTTCTAGTAATGTATGTAGGTGTTTGATGCATCTTGACTGCTTCAAACATGGACTTAATTAAGGAAACTGGCTGCATTGGAATGACTCTAATCTATCAGAACAGAAACATGTTGCTCAATCTAACATAACTCTTTAAGGAGTTGATATACACTCCTAGGGTAATTGCAGGACCCATTATCGGGTGATAGGCAAGGTAACTAGGTTCGATAGACCTCCCACCCATTAGGCCATAAAATGAAAATAGATGGATCTTATTCCATGGGGTTCTTGAAAAGTGGTCAAGTGGTTCAAGACTCAAAGGGTTTAGTCATCCTTTCATTTTTACCTTTTTATTGTTGTAGCAACTCAATATTATCCAAATCAATAGATATTATTACTAGTATTTATCTATGTAATAAATTATATATTTCCCTTGTATGTGTGAAGAATGACTAAACAATTATCAGAAATGTGTTATATTTTAATGGTATCATTACATTGACAATTTTCTATGTCATTAGTAGATATGTTAAATACTTAAGAGACAATATAGAAATTTCACGCACATGGAGAGAGTAAACAAATGATTCAAATCACATAGCTTGAATGGTTGTCTGAGGGTCTAATGTTATGTGTTTTTATGGAGTGACCTCTTTATCCCCTGAGGTAGAGACCCTTGTGTTAGGCGATTCTCTTGGGTTACATTACTTTAGATATCCATTGTCTTATTTTCCGATTACTTGTTTCATTGTACTTATTTTTTATAATAAAAATGATGATTATTATGATGCTTAACATGGTTGTATGACTAATTTCTATATATAAAATGATGAAGAGAAACTGAATTATATTTTAATGGTGTGGTGTAAAATAATATAATTTATTTTGATTAATGTTAGAAGAATTATTAAATTGAGTTTGATGAATGACAAATTTGGTTTCTAATTTTAAATTTTATGAATGATGTATTATTGGATATTAAGATAAATCCAAGTTAATGAATAAATATTATAGGTGAAATATTTAATTTCATATATTTTTAAAATTTATGAACTCTATAATATGAATGTTTAAATATATTAGGATGGTACTATATTTTTTCATTATGGATCTATGAGAATATTTTTAATATGTATAATTTCATAAAAAAGTATTTAATGGATAATTAATATTTAATAGAAAAATTATTATTGATAGATAATGACTAAAATGTTCATGATGTTTGGGAAATGGTTTTTATGTTAGATAATTACATTATTGATATGGATACATTAATTTTCATAGTAATTTTGAATTTAGATCTAATGAATTATTTTTTGAAAATGATTTTTATATTATCATTGATAGAAATTACAAAAAATAGGATTCATGGAATATTTTCAATAATATATTATATTATTCAGGGAATGATAATCTACGTTTGTTTTCATTAGGGTTTCATTATAATTCAGGTTATCAAAAAGCTTTAGGAATGTAAATAGCCACGATATTCACATATTTGGAATTTTACCATTATGAAATGATTTATGATATTTTATTGATTGATGAAAATTTATATGATAAATTTAGTGACTCGTATTTTAAATTCATAATTTTTGAAGGGTCATAAATTGAATTGTTTATGGAATGGCTAATGCTGAACTTTGAATAATGTATTTGAGATTGATGAATTTTTCACTCTAGGTTGATTTTTTTCATTATCAAAACATTTGATAAATATCTTTCATGATAACATTAGACAATATGAGTAAAATACCACTACATAATGGATCATTTAATTCATTTATGTTTAAGGGAAAAAATTTGACAACAACATCATATAGTAAAATATGAAGTGATAATTTATTGATGCATAACCAAATGATGATATTGTTGATATGATATACAGGAATTACAATCCCTAGGTATATGTGTCAATTTTAAATTCATAATCTTATTTGGATAGTGTAGTATAGATTGAAAAATTCACCTAACCATTTGAAGGATCATGATATATTCCATGTATCATTATTGAACATGTACAGACCAGAGTCACCGAAATTATCGAACTCAGATGTCATACTCTACAGTATGCTATTTTTTATGAGGATTGAGAGGTGGATATTCTGGAATAGACAATGTTCTAGAAAACCACACCACCCACCTAGTAAATTCATATAAAAAAAGTACTATCATTGGTATGTTACATGGGAAACATATAATGTAATAAGGAAAATGTTTCCTCATTTAATGAAGCAAATTGATGAATATATTGGGTGATGTTCTTGTAAGTTGATGTATAATGTAACACAGATATAATTTTTAAAATATTTTCTTTTTAAAATATTTTTGATAATTTTTAATTTTTTATATACACAAGAAAATATTTTTTTCTTTCATTACATGAAACATTGAGTTTCAATGACTTACTATTATTTTTTACATAATATAATAGTTAACACCCCACAATTGGAATTTTGTGTATGTGTATCACCCCAGTGTCTAGTACGTGACCAGATATATATTTATATTATGTATATATAATAATTGGATTTTGTTAGGATTAAATTAGGGGAGACTCAGAATGTTTTTATTAGATTTTGTACCTATTGATGTTTTGTAAATGTTTAGTACAAACTATGTATCAGCTATAAGGAAATCATGAATTAGAATAGGTGGGAATTTGGCTACTGCTTGGTTATGGGAATCATTTGGGAAGACCATGTTACCAACAATGATAACCAAGGAAAAAAATTTATGGGTTCTCCATGGGTTAAATATGGTTTATATAACCATGCAATCCAACCATGTTAGGGGAGTTTTGATCCTGGGGCTAGGGAATTGTGAGGGAACTGTTTTACTAATATTTCCCCCTAACCATGCATCGTTACTAAATAGATCTATAATTTTTGATCTCACATGGTTTATCCTATTAGAAATGAATTTTCTCTTAAACATATCATTACCTGAATTCAATGACACCTTTTGGATTTTGAGTCCATTTATCTTGATTCGAGAGCAATTCCAAGGTGAATCCAAGAGTATTGGAGTTATGAAATACTTGGTAAGTTATAATTCCTTGTTTTTTCCTTATATTTATTTTTCTTCAAAGTATATCGATCATTTGTTTGGTATTATGATGATATATAAATATTGTTTAACAATAAAAAGGATGTTTAATAGTTATATTGGTTAGAGAAACATGGTAAATGATATGTTTTTTTCAAGATTTATTTTTTATTTATTTATTTTATTGATTTCTCTAGTGTTTACAAGGTCATTGGATTCAGTTTTGTCTCCCAATTATAAATTATTACTTAATTATTCTATAATTGACTAAATTAAATATATTCAATTAGAATTTGATGTGAAATTCTTGATGGGAAACACGTTTACTATCATGTTTTTGTTGTGATAAAAATTGGTTGTTTTTTATGAAAAATATATATTTTTCAGTATTTTAAAATTGTGGTTTTAAAATTGAGGATTATTTACAAAGCATGGACAATGATTGTTGAGATATTATAAAGAAAAAGTGGATCTGTGTAAATGTTTTAGTCATGTTTTTTGGGTATACATGAGGATGTGTGTTCATGTTGCATATCGATTATGGTAGAAATATGACTTGGTGATTATTTTAAAAAGGTGTAATAGAACATGGTAATAGTTAATTTATTATAACATGGTAGATCGGTGAGATAATACTCATGAGTATAGAATTTTCACTATTTTCATGCATGTGTAAAGATATTGATGTGTGGAAACATAATGGGTTTTATAAATGGTTTTGGGAAAAAATGTGTTATGAAATTGTATTCCACGGAAAAAAATTGGTTTTGATATATTCTATTGAATTGATTATAGCTGTTTTAAATAAATAGTTTTATATAAAATTGATAATACATTCAATCCTAATGGTGTTATTTGTAATTTCATTTAGGAAATAATATTTTGTTTTATATACACAACTACAATGGAACTTTGTTTTTTTAGATATTTTATATATAGAAAAAGGTTGAGTCAATTTATCATTATTTTCTAGTATTGAATCATGATTCTATTGGAATGGTTTGTTAATTTGGAACTTTTAGAATTTTGGGCGATGAAGATTTTGTGTCCTGTTTTATTTTTGTTTTTTTTGTTTTTCATTTCCAATTTTCAATCAGATATAGTTTGGTTTAGTTTTTTTATTTTAGTTGATGTTTGTACCAACACATCATATAGATGATAGTTTATTTTTTTTATTTTGGTATGGTTGTGTTATCATCAATTTGAAAATTCTACCCATATTATTTATGAATCCCATTGAATTAATTTCATTCCATTGGGGTCTTGGGGAAGTCACATATGGCCTAGTATCTCCCCTTCCTCTTCTAAAGCCAATAAAGAGGGGCGGGATGATCCCAATGCTGTCTATAATGGCATAAATTACATTTATTTTCAGGAAAATGGTATAATTTTCTTTTGTTCCGTGAGTTAAAAATCATTCTAATTATATCCTTGAATTGGATTAGTATCATGTAGTATGATCATCAGAAATTTATATTGACAACCTAAAGTGGAGTTTCAAACCTATTTATGTTGAACATCAAGTTACAAAGGAGTTTCCAAACATGATTTTTTGAGACATTTTTTAGGGATGTAATGGAATATTCATGGGTTGACATGGTTATAAGATCATGACATGAATCAAAAGTAATTAGTTCCCACTAATAATGCATTATTAAGTTTGGTAAATGAGTTATTTTTATTTGAATAAGTTTTGATTGATTAAAATATTCAAAAATGTTTGTATTTTGAAAATAATGGTGGAATTTTCAAAACATGTTTTGATAGAGGAATTATTGAATTTTGATAATCCTTATTGTTATATTTCTGATGTCTCCCTTTTGAAATTTCATTAGCTTTCATTTATATAGAATGAGACTTAAAGATGATTTCTTTTGGGTTATAAAAAATGGATCACGGTTGAAATCACAAAAATAACCTCGAAGGGGATGATAATAATGTGGATGTGCATATTCCACATGTGAACCAACACCTGTTTTAGAGTATTTTCCATGATATTCAGGGCACGGAAAAGGGGAATATAGTAGATGATCTAAATAAAGAGTTTATTCAATTTAGTTCCAATAGTATAACTCACTCAACCATTGGGGTAATTCAAAACCAAAAAAAATATGTGGATGTCCAGTATATACGAATCATCAATTTCCAAGACACACTAAATAAACTAAATTTTATGATGGATGTGTTCATGCTCGAGGATATGGAATTCCAATGAATGGAATTAATTGTTCTAGTAAAATTCATCCATGACATTGTATGAGTTTATTTTGATGAGTTGATTAATAAACAATTAAATAATCGCACATTTATGATTTCCTTAATAATGAATTTTTTCATATATTAGTAGGTAAACCTAACAGAGAATGAATATTCTAGTATATTTAAAAAATGTAGTATAATTTAAACCAAAAGATTATGGGTGATATTCCTTGAAGGGAAAAATATTTTAATCATTTTTAAGGACTATGATTATTTCAATGATTACTATTAATTGTATATCTGAGTATTCAAAGAAGGTCATAATAGAGATGGTAGAACAAATAGACACATTAGGTAGAATTAGTGGTGAAATTAGGATGGAAACTATGTGAAATAGTGGGAACCCAATTTATAGGAATTAGAGGAATATTGAAACCTATTTCAAATGATTTTTTCGAGATAAAATCAAATTGTATGATTAATGAATCTTTTTTCCTTAACAAATTGTATGTTTGGACACATTTAGTGTGTTTGTTTGGATCTTATAATTTGTGACTATATGGAACCACCTATGTAATTTTACATTTTCATCAAGATGGGGCATCAAAATAACTATTAAAACATTGCTTTGAAGATGAGTTATAATTACACATCCCATATTTCACAAAAGTTATAATCATTGATTGGATTACTGATATAGAATAATTCATATTAGTTGATCCTATGAATGAATTGATGTTATAGAAATATCCAGAATTCTCAATTGTTACACTCTCACCATGGTAAGAAAAACCACGGTTCATGGAGTAATACATTATATTGATCTGAAAAACTAATCATTTATTATTAGTATGGACCTTAAACATCGATAGGTACACTTATATAAAATTATACTATTATGTAATCTATGATTTTTTTTTGTTGAATCCCATTTATTTGTTACATCATCTGATATTTATCTTTTAGGAATTAATGTTTATAAAATTCATGGTGTTTTGAAACATCAATCTACTCTTGGCAAAAGAAAATTCTAAGCTTATATTTGAAAAATATGTACTATAAGCATGACGTGGCAGAATTAATATTGCATTTCCTTGTGTTTTCTATAGATTTCTATAAAATAATCATGGGTATGGATTGGATGATAATGTCAAAGTCTCACTTATACTATTATTACAAAATTTTTATTTTTACAACTAATTATGGAATCAAGAATCTCATTAGATTAGAGTACAATATATTGGATGGTGTAAGGATATTTTTTCACCCATAGTTGAAACTATCTCATTATAGTCTGTAGCATTGACAATGGGATCTGTTGATGAAATTGGGGATAGCAGTTTTCAAACAATTGTTGAATAGTTTATTGATTATTTTCGACATAATTTCTTTGGGTTACCTCTGATAATAGAAGTGTATTTTATGATTGATCTCTCTATGGGGATGAGTCTTATCACACTTATACCATATTGAAAGTTGAAAACATAATTTATTTAAATGATGTTTTATTTAAATGAATAGGAAATATGAGGATTCATTTGGCTTAGTACATACCCTTGGGAAGAAACATTTTATTTAAATACTTAGGGAACTCTAATTCAATGTGTGGATTATCGTAAACATAAAAAAAGATTCCATACATAATTGGTATCCTTCTCCATTCATATATTACATTTTTGATCAATCAATGGGATCCTATTGCTTCTAAATAATTAACATTCATTTTGGATACAAAATTGTGAGTTCCAATAAAAAATATTATCATGAATTATTATTGGTGTAAATATATCTATTATGAGTATTTTTATGCCTTTTAGTATAAATAATATTATTGATTCCTTTATAGAATTGATGAATTAGACATTTCAAAGGCATCTGGATTTGTTTTTTTTTGTGGATTCCGTGTGTAATAAACAAATTTTTTATCAATGAAATTTCATTACTATAATTATGTCATAAAGTATAATCATATAAGATAACAGTTAGAATGCAATACAAACATTATAAATAACTAACGAGTTAAATAAAATGTATCACTTGATGTTAAGGAAAATATAATGATGCATTAGTTACTTGTCCATTGGAATAGTAATCAAACACTTAAGAATTGTTAACTGACAAATGGAATAGTAACCTCACTAATGAAATTATGAATAAAAATATTCAATCTTATATGTTACAATATGATATAAAATATCATATTATTAGTATGTAAATATTTCAAAAACTATTATTTTCATTTTCATATTTTTATAAGTCAAGTATATTTAATTACTCATTGAAAATGAATTTAATGAATTAATAGAAGTATTGTTTTCATAAAAAGTATTCATAAATAACTATTTTTATCAATTATGATAAAAATGATATTTCAATAGTCCTTAATTAATTTTTTATTGTGTTAAAAATGCCTTTTAAATTTTTTATTTTATATTTTTCAATTAAATTCATATTTTAAAGAAAAAATAATTAATCATATTTGTAAAATTATTTTCGTAAAAAATACTTCATTATTTAAATTACTCACCTTAAAATATGTATAGGTTTATATTTTGGAAATTTTTTAAAATACATGGATTTTTGTGAATAACAGAATAAGAATATTTACGATAAATCATAAATACAAGATTTATTGAGTCATGGATGATGTTCTTCTAAAGTAAGAACCACATATTCGAACACACTTTCTCTATTTAATATTTTGGTCATAAGAATCAATACTATTGATAGTCATGGGAACAAATATTTAACTAATGATTAAAATAAGGTGAAACTACTCCTCTCCTCTAATATAAATACCACCTCTCTTAACATCTTCTCTTCACTCCTCTCAAGACATGTTCCAAGAATTTTTCTAAATCTCCCCCTAATACCCTCTCCCTAGTCCAACAACCCATGGTCTCTCCAATAGACCAAATCATCTCCCCTGAAGTGGATCTCAAGGAAGATAAATTCAAGAGGTAAATTCCACATTTCATTTCATTTAATTTCATTCAAGTTTCGTTTTTTATCATTCCTCACATCCATTTATCAAAATGATATGATAACTCCAGAAATGTAAATTTAATGTAATTATTTATGATAATTGAATAACACATAATTCTCTCTCTTTTCCACTCCTTTTATTATATAAATGATAACACCAACCAATTGTTTTAAATTTTCACATTCATTTATGACGAGATTTCAATTTTTATTACCGTCTTTAATTCTTATTATGAATCCATTCCTATGGTTTTAATACACTATAATATTTTTTATATAACTTATTTAAGGTTTTGGAATGTATTTTTAGATGATATTTATTTATAAAGTACCTAAATTTTGTAGTGATAAAAACTGACCAATTAACCCAAACATTTCTAATTACATACTTATATATTGATTCATTTTTAATCTAAATAACAAAATGAATTTTATAACCATGTAATCTAATGGATGTTCCCTAATAACATATAACATCAATTCTGGGAAACCATCATCATCTGAAATGATTATACATACATTTATATAATCTAACCAATCTATAAAACACGAAAACAAACGCTCCCAAATAATGAAATTCATCCTCCGAACCCATAAAAAAGGCCTTGAATGAACATAATAAAGGTATAATAAATCAATTAAATGAATAATAGGTTCTGTAAATGTTAATTAATTTATGTAATTTGATTATCCATGACATTAAGATCATGATATGGATACCATCAGTCTTGTGGTAAGGGTTTGTACATGATACTCTATTTTTCGTTCAGGTTGTTATATCTTTAATTTTACCCAAATAAAGTTATCTATTATTTTTTATGTACATATTTTAAATGTAATGTATATGATCGAAACTAATTTATCAAGATACATTAATCATTATGTCTTGGGGATATGCATTTTTTTAAATTATTTCATTATAAATACTCCCCGATAAGAAAACCCGTTTTCAGGGAACTTCCCAAATTACTACCCATTTTAATGTACACAACAAATATTTTAAGCCACTGTTATTTTTATAAAACTAATTTTTTTATTATTAAAACCTTCATGGTACACATCTGGTGTTATATAAAATATTATTCACTCTTATGTTTTAAATGAACTTTGGTATTTTCCTTTGACAAGACTATTTTTTTTTAATTCTAATGTTTTATAAGTACACTTTTGACATGTTATTAACTCATATATGCATAAATTTTAATGAAATAATCTAATTATACACAATTATTTTCCATTCAAGATATTTATTCATTACATCATGGTCATTTTTATGATAGTCTAATTTTTTATGCTTTTTGACATTATTATGATACCAAAATCATTCGATAAGAAACTCTTAGGTTTATAAATGATTCTATCTGTTGATAGAATATAGATGTACAAGATAATAGGGTAGAACCCAGATAACCATCCAATGCATTGTGTAATGTTCTATTTCATGGGACGTTATGTGCAATAGTCTTGGTGGTTAGCCTTGGCTTATTATACCATATGAAACAATATTTGTGGTTAACCTTAACTTTTGATCCACTCTGTTAAATGAGACATGACCTGTTTTGAATTCATTTTGTATGTTTTATCAACATCACTATGAATCCATGGTTATTTTATCCCATTATTAGACTATATGATTACATATGTTCAATGGTTTTTTATATCATTTTGTTATGTCTTATTACATATGTTCTAAATCTATATTCTTATGTTTATTACCATATTGGTATTTTTAGATAATCCCTTTCTTTATATTATCCCAATGTTATCCTATGATTATTTAAGAGTATAATTTAATTTAGTATGGTTTTATAAAGATTAATTAAGGAAATATATTATTGTGTCCCATGTTTTTGGTTTTATGTACACAGTCTTCCAAGACACTATATATTATGATCTTTGGTATTTAATTTGATAAATGGTTTTTCATAAAATCATGTAATGAAATTTGTAAAAGAATGGGTCAATATAGTTGGTATCATAGGATGTATTACTATTGTTGGAGATTAGTAATAGATTACATTAGTATGAAACATTGGGATGAGGTAAATTATATGAAAACATCCATAAATTTGGGTAAGTATAGGGAAATTGGTTTATAAAGAAAATTCTTCATTATGAAGATACAAAAAATTGGAGGTGGCTCTGGAACAGAAGTATGAAGGGGTAAAACCTGAAAACACATATTAGATCTAGACTCAAACGAGAACATGTTCCTGACAATAGGACATGATGGACTCTTGGATTGATACTCCCAGGTGACATTATTTGGTAATTTCATAAGCTTTGTATGAAACGTTATTTGGGGAACAAAAAATCCTTATGAATATATGATAGGAGATTGATCAAGGATAACCAAGATTAAAAATTAGAAAATTATAAGATATGATTCACTTTTTCTTTATGATTTTATCTTTTTATGTTTCATATATACTATTTATACTTATTATCTATGTATTCAAGAACATAATCCTTTGTTATTTATCTTAATTAATATTTGTAAACAAAAGAACACTTTACAAAAATCAATGTGATATGAAATGTGATAATTTCCCTAATGAGTTCCCATCTTGATGGAAACGTGAGATAAAGTCTTTACGTTAATACTTTCA
The DNA here is from genome assembly GCA_963277665.1 of Viscum album. Lineage (NCBI taxonomy): Eukaryota > Viridiplantae > Streptophyta > Magnoliopsida > Santalales > Viscaceae > Viscum > Viscum album. The sequence continues at coordinate 1,375,695,796 of OY728155.1, forward strand.
TAGCTAGATCATATTATGAAAAATATCTCTAGTCATGTGGAATTTAGTCCTCATTAATAGAAATGAGAATTATTATATAGAATCCTTCAGAAGAAAAGGCATCTCATATTTAGTGTCAATTATGATCCCCTCCTTTTGGAATAGTGGATTAACTCCAATGAAATTAAATTATCGGTCCTCCAGTTCTTTGAAGAAGATAATGTTGTGGTTGTAGTCTATCTTTTATTTGGTAAGAAGATCACTGGTGGAAAGAAATAATGAATATGAAATCCTAGGTATAAATTGATTCCATAGATTGGGAGGAATTCATGATAATATTTTTTTAAATATTTACCCCAACACCACCACATTAATTTGGAATGATAGTTACTTGGAATCATTTTTATATTAGATGAGTCCATTGGCGAGTATGAATAAAACCTCACTATGATTTCAATCTATGCCTCCAAATTTTTCATGAACATCAAAAGAAAGGTGGTTCACTTCATTTGGGGACTCAAAATGATGATTAATGTTTTTTGGTGATTTGTGATGTCGAATGTTAGGAATAGATTTTCAACTGTGCTCTCATGGTTGAAATGGAGATTAGAGATACTCATTTTTCCCCTTGGACCTATTGAAATAAGTGGAAAATGGAGTCTAATACCGGTGGTTTGGAAAATAAATTACAAGATGGATATAAGATCGAAAATCCTACATTTCATAATCGAGGGACGAAGCATCCTAGGAATTGTCTAAATAGAATGAAGAATTGCTTGAAATTTGGGAGAATTTGACATTGGGCTATGAAATATCAAAGGGATATTAAAAATAACACAAATGTGCCTAGAAAAACGAAGGTTATGATCAAAGATCATCTAGTAGTATATTGTTTGAGCTATAAGTAACACAGTCATTACGATAACAATTTCACTAATCTAGGTTTTTTAAGAGGAAATCCACAACGATCACTAAGGAAACAGTGAAGGACTATGTTATCACTACTTATGAGGTGGATAAAGTCAAAAAATTTGTTAATGGAATGATATATATTCAATAATTAATAGTGAATATAATATATAATTATAGTTCTACGCATTAATTTTTATCATTCATGTTTTGCAGAACGATTAAAATACTACATTAAAACCTTGTTATTGGGTTTTCTATGAGGAAAAATGGTGGAATTATTGAAACGTAAGTATATAACTCTTCCATAGCTAACGTTTCAAGATTTAAACTCCCAAAAATTCTGATCAATCTTTTTTTAGTGGAGTTCTATGTTATATTGGGAATGTATTGGCTATATTAATATAAAGAAAAAAAATTCAACTATCGATAATGGAAGATCACACTTCACATCCTGAAGACTCCACCTATAATGTACAAGAGTATGTATGAATATGAATCACCATTGGAATAGTTGACTCATGTGTTGATATTTATTCCTTATGAGCAAGAGTACCTCACTCAAATGATTGAGAAAAATGGGGTAATCATGATCAGAGACATGCCAGTTATAAGGGATTACACGAGTCTATTCCATAAAAAGTTGTATGGTCTTACTCATGATCGAGAGATTGAGTAAATATCTGATCATATTACTTGTTCTTTTCTTATATCAATGAAACAGTATAGAAATACAATCATAGAGATGTAAGATCTACAGAAACAGTTACATGAGAATCCAGTTATGGGTTTTATAAGACTATGTGTTTAACATCCCAGGTAAATAAAGAATAGTAATTTTTTCATATTTATCCATATTTGTGAATAAAATCTTAATATTAATTTACATGGAACGCTATTCTCGATGGCATACCCAATACGCAATAATGAGTTTATATGAAATCTTACATTGCACTCTAATAATAAAATAATATTATATTAATTGGTAATTAACGCCTAGTCGTTGAAATTGTGGGAATTAAAATAACTAACTACAAATTGATTATATATTTTTGTCAAATTTTTTTAATTTTTTCTAATAAATTTTAGAGGCTTAAAATGACAATGAATCCAAATTTAAGCATAAATATTCAAATATTCTTTAAAAGGTTGATTAACTTCCTTTTGATGGCGAACCATTTTTAAATAACCATTTGATGATTTTTTATGTTATATTTGTCAAAATAAAACTCTTCTATAGAGTTTTGACATCAAAATTTACTTTGTGTAAATTTTTTTTATTTTTTCTGTTAAAGAACAGTTTTAGTGAAAATGTTGTATTTTAATTCAAAACCACTTTTTAATCTAATTTATTTATAATAATAGATCATCTTCTGAATTGGTTTTCAAATTCAATTAGAATATATTAAATCCAATGGAGGTCATTAGATTTAATTTCACTTTGATATAGGACTTAATCTAGTGTCAATCTTTTAATAGATATTGTTTCTTAAAAACATGCTATTTATTTTGATAGCGGAAATTAATTATTAAATTAATTAATGAAAATTATATGTTTTGAATTTATTAAAATATACATCATTTATGAATTCATAATATCAAATATAGATTAGGGTGAATATTTTGTATTTTTCTGAAAAACTTCAATTTTTGAGGATGAGTGAAACCACAAAGTGGTAGTAAAAAACTGATTTTTCATTTAAATGAAACTTTAACAGTTAAATGATTTAAATTTAAAAAATATTACATACATGTTTTTCCTTATTATTTAAAATGTGGTTCAATGGGATTAAATTTTTTTTGTTGAATAGTAACTTTTGAGTTTTGTTAACCACGATTAGAGGTAATTAGTGTAATTTAAGATAAACATGATATTATAAAAATATAAAATTATATTCACAAATTTCCTAACCATATTGGTTGAGTCATGGCCAATGAATACAAACCATGGGTCAATTTTTGGGACACCATGTATCCACTTTGGGTGATAATGACATTAATTCATTTTATTTAAAGTAAAAATAAAAATATCTGAAACATGTATTATTTTACTAAAACAATTTTTACACAGGGTTATGTATGTTATTTTGTTGTCTATAAATACTCATTAGAAAGCTAAAACTATTTCCTACAACATGGTAATTTTTTATATATTTTTATAGACATCAAAAAAATAAAATTATTTATGACACAATGATGATGTAGTGTTTACGTCATTAATGAAAGATTTAAATAAATAAGAAGATAATGTCTAAAATAATATCCAACACTTGTCCAATTATTTTTGGATGATTTTATTACTAACATGGACCACCTTATAATCAACTTTAATGAATTTTGGAAGTTTACAAACCGAATTTTATGTTATAATAAAATAATAATTTCAAGATTTCCAAAAGAGACCCTCCTCTCCCTTATAAAAAGTCCCTACTTCCTCCCCATCTATCACACTTATCAAGCCCTTTTGATAGCACAAACTCTACTCCAATAATCTCCCAATATACCTCTATTCATCCTAGAATCCCTAATTTGGGTTGAACCGATTCCAATGAAGCCTTTGGGCTATAATTAAAAAGAGTTACCCGGTTTAATGGTAATGTCCTCTCTTATGTTCTTTTGTTTTATTTTGCTTCTCCAACCCCCTAAACTCTTTTTATTACTTTATTTTGTAACAAAAACAGTATCATCAATATAATAGGATGTTTTTTTAAGAATTATTTGATCTAAAATTACACACGATTACTTCTAATGGTTAAAGAACATACTGTTTTCGTGGATGGCGAATTACTGCCTCACGAAACGATGATTGTTCAATATTCTTATAACCCCTTAAAAGTTGACCATTAAGATGAAAATATATTTATATATGATATATAATATTTTTATTGTTTCCTTAAGCTTCTATACTTTTCATTTATGTCAATACTTTATGATTTCCATTATGGGTAAACGTGATATCTTCATTTTAGTAAGTACTGACTACCGCCCCCTCCAAGTGATTTAATTCGTTAATGCCAAATGTGGGACATGTAAAGTATGGAGTTAATAATATTTCATATGATATTATACTGGATTTATAATATACCTTTATATCATTTTTATTTCATTCCATTAAATACGAAATACAAATGAAAGTAGTGTTCCTGTGTACGTACGGCTTACCGTCTCCACGAACTGTGCATTTCATTTCATACCTCTAAATGTTATGTAATATTATAAATTAATGTATATACTGGATATATATAATATATATGATATCTAATTCCTGAATATAATTCTAGATATAATGGATATTTTACCACATGAGCAACTTGTAATTATAAGGAGTTTATTTTTGACTCAAGTACCAATGATCAACAAAACGAATGTTACTAACACAAATAATTACAAAGTGTTAATAACATGGCAATAAGTGATATAAAATGAATAATGAATGTTCATAATCAAGTGTAAATTAACTCAATTTTATTATTCAGGATATTAAATAATGATGGAGTCAAGTTGAACACAAGGTAAGGGATCCTACCTCTTTCTTTCTTTTTAAGTACTCTTTTTTATGTAACTTAATTTAACCTCCTCTTTATTATGTTGGTTCATGTTCTTTTATATTCCTCTTTCTTATCATTTTATTTTAATATGATGAGAGACCCTATTTTATCTCTTCAATCCATTTTTGGATGTTTTATGTGGCGTCATTAGGCTGCCGAGTTTTCGCAAGGGATTATTCATCTCACTTTTAATCTAGTTAGATTTATGATACATTTTCCACTATTAACATTGAGTGGTGTATGTAATTCCCATTATTATACTACTTGTGTAATATAATTTTTTTTATGATTATTTAAATCAATGTTGTATGGTCCTTATTTGATGGAGTGTACGTTTCAAAAGTTACCTAAGTCAGTAAGGGAACCTTTCACCCTCCTCTTTTTAAAAAAGTCTTCTTTTGTTATGTCTTTTAATTAACACCTTATTATGATGGGATATTTTATTATATATCCTTATTGATGTAAATTTTATGTCCAAGTGATGATATTGCATTTTATCTCTAATTAAATAATTTTCTGAAGTGACGCCGTTAGGTTATCAGATTTTTGCAAGGGAACTTCATAACTCAATTTCAATTCTCTGGGATAAACTAGTACTCCTTGAATAAGTAATTCTATGAATACGTGTGAATGAATCTTGTTGTTTTACACTTAATATTCACTTATATTGGTTGTATGTTTAATTTTCACATAGAAGTATGCAACTGATTTATCCTTAATCTAAGGATACCGTCTTTATGAGGGACTTCGTCTCAATCTCATTTTATTAAGGATTCCATTAATTTATAAACAACTTTCTTTTTTACTGTGTATAAAACTATTTTGTATTTTCATTTCATTAAAAGGGATTATTTTCTCTATGAATCATTTTACTAAATTACAAGAAGTATGTTTCTTTTTTTTCGTACGTGGTGACAATGACCTTTCTACCGCGAGTATTGTTTAATCTTTGGCTTCCTTAACAAGCCGTAATGTTTTTTAAAAAATAAAATAATAAATTCCATTTACTCTTTTAGGTATTTTGGTATTTAAAACGGTTTTGATAATGTTTGGGTTATATCAATTTGTTGTATTGATATCTTGTTATTGAAATGTGGGAATATTTTGTTTCCATTATACATGTTTTATGTGATACAATTATGTTTGGGTTCTTGAGAATTGTTTAGTAATTCGGTTGGTTCCATGATAAAATAAGGGCAGGTGAGCCCAAGATAGATCTCCAATGCATTGGGTAACGTGATGGAGCTAAACATTAATGTTTCTCCTAATATATTTTGGGAATATACTGTGTTGGGTATTCCAAATTTGACTCCCTGTGTAGTTGTGATAGCTACAATATATGTATGTTATATATGCCTCAAGTTACCTTCATGTCTTATGATTTGTATGAGTTACTAATAAATCTTATGATTTCTTGTGGTATGTTAAATTGATTATGTTTTACGGGTAAAGTGTGTTTTCATTGATTCTTATGTATACGTGGACTAATGTTTCCTGTACGCATTTTTATATCCCTTATTGATCTTTTTGTGCTCATCCCATGTTTTTGAAATGTTTCTCCACATGACTTAAAGTTGAATAAGGTCAAGGATGGGATCAATGAAATTTCATGTTGACTAAAACATGGAACTATACATGAAAATATTTTTCTATAGTATTTCTTCTTAGGAAAAAAATGGAGACTGAGTAGATGTGTCTATCTTGTAATCTTTGAGATGTAATAGTTATGTCCTAATTCTCCAAAACTATAAACCTGAAATGATACTCAATGTGAATTATTCAATTAATTCAATATAAATTAATGTTTAAGGCCGGGTCCTTATAGTTGGTATCAAAGGATGAGTTAGATAACATTAGAGGTTATATTGTTGTTAAATCATAAGTGACAAGTTGTGTATATCCACAATGGTTATTATATTAAATAGAGTCATTGTTATTCATGAAAGTTGGAATGAGTTTGAGATGACTTGGATAATTATATCTTAGTGTTTATCATCCTCTTTAGTACATGATGATTTTTTTGATATAATCACACTTAACTTTTTGGTTTTAGTAAATGGATTGATCTAGCAGGCACCAAAGTGACAATTGTTCTGAAGGAAACTGTGGTGGTTCTCTGATTAGGTGACTAGATGAAATGGGGGATTCAATGAGAAATATAGTGGTTATTCTAAACCAACTATCCAGAGTCAAGATCAATGACTTGAACCTTGGTGAGTCTTCTAATTCATCATGTACGAGATAACCAACTTGATATGGATGTTCAGGTAATAATTATAAAGGTAACCATTAGGGTTTGTATGATACTTACTATTGAGGTAATTATGGGTTACTATATGTTATGATGGAATATGAAAGACATGAGATAAACATGAGGTTAAATTATATTATGGTTATTTATGAATATTTTATCTCGTTTTGGGGAATGTTTTAAGAATTATGTAGTTTTGGAAAAAGGAAAATGCGCAAACCATGTGACAACCCATCACGTCGGACAATGCTATGGGAATAAAACCCACAACCAATGTGCGACAGGTCTTTATCACCTACCACAGTACTACGAGAAGTCCCTGGTTGGTCTGACTAATTATTTTTAGTTATATGATTTTATTAATCAATATTAAGTATATCTTGGGTTATCTATGGAAATGATTGACCTATCATGAAGGATATATGAATAGGTTAATCTCATTTCTATACGAGACTTTAATAGGAGCTGATGTTATTTGGAGATAAATGTTAAGATTTACCTCAGACGACTATGTGATTAAATCCTTTAGATATTTTGGTTTAAATCTTAGTTTTTTTTACATTAAAGAATTTTATGGATAGATGTTTATTGAATGGTCTTTGATTGTCTTTGGGTACTATTTGATAAATTTTGGAGATGAGGAGTAGTTTTTCTTTTTGTAAAAAAAATTATCTATTTTGGGATAATCTAATCTTATACTAACCTTTTTGGTTTTTTGGATAAGGTCTAAAGACATGGGAAATTAATTGTTCTATTTTTTGGATTAGATGATTCTCAAGATGTTGATTAAACGGATCTTAATGTGAGCAATTCATCCTAAATACTCATGTTTTGGAGAAAAAATGAGTTCGTGTAAGAAATATAGTAGGACATGAGAGTCTACATGAAAAGTAAGTATGTTTCCTTATGATTTTTTATGATCATAAATAAATTCCTCATTGAAAAGTAACATAAAAACAAAATGTTGTCTATTAACTTTTCCTACTGGGAAATCAAATACCGTTTAACCCATCACTAGTTTGTGATTTTCTGGTGGTTAACTTTCTCTTAAATATGTTTTATATAACTCTCCCTCAGAACATGACCCTTTGTTTTTTCTTCCATATCCATGTTTTCCTAATTGGAATCCTAGTATGGGTTAACTCGGGTGACCTTTTTACTTCCCTTTATTTCTTTTAATGTGACCGTTTAATTCAATCCTTTTCCGATGTGGGGCTTTCAATTAATTTTCCAAGACCAATTTTAAAAATTACAAAGATGAAATTCCCAAATGGGGGGAAGGATGTAATATCCCTGGAAAATAAAAAATATAACTTTATCATATTTATCCATATTTATTAATAAAATTTTAATATTAATTTAAAGGGAATGCTATGCTCGATGGCGTACCCAATATGAAACAATGAGTTTCTATGAAATCATACGTTACACACTAATTATAAAATAATATTACATAAAATGGTAGTTAATGCCTAGAAATTGTAATGGAAGGAATGAACAGAACTAACTACAAAATGATTATATATGTTTGTAAAATATTTTTACTTTTTTCCAATAAATTTTAGAGTCTTAAAATGAGAATGAATCCAATTTTAGGCATAAATATTCTAGTTTTCTTTAAAATGTTGATTAACCACCTTTTGATGGAGAACCCTTTTTAAATATACTTTTGAAAATTTTATATGTTATATTTGAAAAAATAAAATCCTTCTTTAGAATCTGGATATCAAAATTTACTTTGTGTAAATGTTTGTTATTTTTTCCGATAAAGATCAGTTTTAGTGAAAATGATGTATTTTAATTCAAAACATTTTTAAATATAATTTATATCTATAATTAGATCATCTATTGAATTGGTTTTAACGTGAAATTAGAATATATTTAATCCAATGGTGGTCATTGGAATAAATTTCATTTTGAAATTTGTCTTAAACTAGTATCAATATATTAATAGATATTGTTTCTTAAAAACACGCTATTTGTTTTGACAGTGGGAATTAATTATTAAATTAATTAATGCAACTTTTATGTTTGTAATTTTTTAAAATATACAGCATTTTTTAATTCAGAATATCAAATATTTCTTAGGGTTAATTTTTTGTATTTTTCTAAAAAACATCAATTTTTGATGAATAGTGAAACCACTATGTGGTAGTTAAAAAACTGATTTTTCGTTTAAATGAAACTTTACCACTTATATGATTTGAATTTAGAAAATACAGCATACATGGTTTTCATTAGGATGTAAAATGTGGTTCAATGAGATTAAAATATATTTTTGGTGAATAGTAACTTTTGATTTTTGTTAACCGTGATTATAGGTAATTAGTGTAATTGAAGATAGAAATGATATTATAAAAATATAAAAATATCCTGACACATGTCCTAGCCTTATTTTTTGAGTCATGGCCGACCAATAAAAACCATGGGTCAATTTTTGGTACCCCATGGAGCCACTTGGGGTGATAATGACATTAATACCTTTCATTTAAAATAAAAATAAAAATATCACAAACAAGTATTGTTTTACTAAAACAATTTTTACATGGGGTTATAAAAGTTATATTTTTGACTATAAATACTCATTATAAAGATAAAGAGATTTACTACAACATGGTTATTTTATTTTTATTTTTTTGAACATCAATAAAATGAAATTATTTATGACACAATGATGATGCAGTGTTTATGTCATTAAAGAATGATTTAAATTAATAAGAACATAATGCTTGAAATAATATCCAAAACATGTCCAATTATTATATGATGATTATATTTATAACATGGAATACCATATCATCTAATTTAATCAATTTTGGAGCTTTAGAAACCTAATTTCATTTTTTAATAAAATAATAATTTCATGATTTCCAAAAGAGCCCCTCCTCTCCCTTATAAAAGGGCCCCAATTCCTACCCATCTTTCACAATTATCATGCCTTTTGGATAGTAAAAACTATAATAAAATAATCTACCAATATCCCTCTCTTCATCCTAGGAGCATCAATTTTTGTAGAATACTTTTGAAGGATACCTTTGGGCTCAAATAAAAAATAGTTACCCGATTTAAAGGTAATGTCCTCTCTTATGTTATTTTGTTTTATTTTTCTTCTCCAACCCCTAAAATCTTTTTATTACTTTATTTTTTAACAACAATAGTATCATCAATATACTATAATGTTTATATAATATGTATTTTAGCTACACATAAACACACATACATCTAATGGTTAAAGAACATATTTTTTCTGTGGATGGCGAATTTCTGCCTCACGAAATGATGATTGTTCAATATTCGTTTAACACATGAAAAGGTTTCCATTAATATGTCACTATATTTATATATGATATATAATATGTTTATGTTTTCCTTAAGCTTCTGTATTTTTCATTTATGTCATACCTTCATGATTTCTATTATGGGTAAACACAATATCTTCATTTTAGGAAGTGCGGACTACCGCCCCCTCAAATTGATTTGATTTGTTAATTCCATATGTTGGACTTATAAAGGATGGAGTTAATAATATTACATATAATATTATACTGGAGTTAAAATATAACTTTATATTATTTTTATTTCATTCCATTAAATACGAAATAGAAATGAAAGTAGCGTTCATGCATACGTACGCCTTACCGTCTCCATGAACGGTGCATTTCATTTCTTACCTCTCAATGTAATGTAATATTATAAATGCATGTATATACTAGATATATATTATATATATTATATCTACATCATGAATATAATTTTGGATATAATTGATATTTTACCACATGAACAACTTTAAATTTTAAAGAGTTTATTTTTTACTCAAGTACCAATGATCGACAAAACGACCGTTATTAACTTAAATAATTACAAAGTATTCATAACATGGTAATAAGTGATATAAAAGGAATAATGAACAGGAAAAAGCTTCTAAAGAAAGTTTAAATTAATTCAAGTTTATTATTTAGGAGATTAAAGAACGTTCATGTCAAGTCGAACACAAGCTAATGGATCCTACCTCTCTCTTTCTTTTTATGTACTCCTTTTTATGTAACGTAATTTAAGATCTTCTTTCTTATATTTGGGGATGTCCTTTTATGTTACACATTCTATGCATTTTATGTCAATATGATGAGAGACCCTATTTTATCTCGTCAATCCATTTTTGGATGATTTATGTGGCGTTGTTAGGCTTCCAATTTTTCGCAAGTGATTATTCATCTCACGTTTATTCTAGAGAGATTTATGCTACATTTTCCACTATTTACTTTGAGTTGTGTATATACATCCCATTATTCTACTCTTTGTGTAATATAATTTTGTTTATGAGTATTTACATCAGTAACATCCCAGGTAAATAAAGACTAAAACATTTACATATTTATTAATATTTTCTAATTAAATATTAATTTTACTTTAAAGGGGTTGCTATGTTCGATAGCGTACTAGATGTGCAACAAAGCGATTCTTTGAAAACTTACACTGCACACTAGTAATAAAATAATATTATTTTAAATGGTAGTTAAAAAGTATCCATTGTGTTGGCGGGAATGAATAGAAATAACTAAAATATGATTATATATGTTTGTTAAATTTTTATACATTTATCAAATAAAATATTATTGCTTAAAATACTAAAAGAAATAAATTTTAGGCATATTTAATCTAATATTCACTAAAAGGTCGAACTATATCCTTTTGAGGGGGAACCCTATTTAAATATAGTTTTGGTCACTCTTATAAATTATATTTGACAAAATATAATAATTCTTTAGAATCAGGACATCTATATTTACTTTGTGTAAATTTTTGGTATTTTTCCGATAAAGTATATTTTTTAATGAATTGAGAAAAATGTTGTATTTTAATTCAAAACCTATTTTTAATATAAATTATGTACATGATTAGATTATCTTTTGAATTGGTTTTAAAGTGAAATTAGAATATATTTTTACCATTTAATCCAGTAGTGGTCATTAAAATTAATTTAACTTTGAAATTGGACTTAAACTAGTGTCATACTTTTGATATATATTGTTTCATAAAAACACGCTTCTTGTACTGATTGCGGGAATTAATTATTAAATTAATTAATGTAACTTATATGATTTTAATTTTTTATAATATTAATATATTTTGAATTTGGAATAACAAATATATCTTAGGGTGATGTTTTGGTATTTATCTTAAAAACATCAATTTTTGATGAATAGTGAAACCACTAAGTGGTACTTAAAAAATGATTTTTCATTTATATGAAATTTTACGACCTCTGTGTTTCGAATTTCAAAAAACCGACATAAATGGTTTAAATTAAGAAGTAAAATGTGGTTCAATGGGATTATAATAATTTATTGGTGAATAGTAACATTTATGTTTTATTAATCGTGATTAAAGGTAACTAGTATAATTTAAGGTAAAAATAAGGTTTTAATAATAATAAATGACCTTTAAGGATGTCCTACCAATATAGGATGAGTCATGGACGACCACGAAAATCCATGGGTCAACTTGGGGTTTCCATGGAGCAACTTTGGTAAGAAAATAACATTAATAACTTTTAATTTAACGTTAAAATAAAAATGTCACAAATATGTGTTGTTTTACAAAAACAATTTTTACATGAGATTATATAAGTCATATGCTTGACTATAAATATTCATTAGAAATCAAAAAAAATTCCTACATCATGATATTTGTTTTATAATTTTTAGACATTATATTAATTAAATTATTTATGACACCATGATAATGCAGTGATGACCTCATTATTTAATTATTTAAATAAAATGAAAAGATAAGGTAAAATATAAGACCTAAACTTTTCAAAAACCTATTGGATGGGTGTATTTAGAACTCCTATCAGCTTATCCTTGAAATATATAATTTTGTGACCTTTTAAATCCAAAAATCATTTTATAATAAAGTATCCTTTTATAACATTCCAAGAGTGCCCCTCATCTCCTCTTATAAATGGCCCCCACCTCTACCACCTTACACACACCTCTCAAGTCGTTGGACCGGCCCAAACCGGCCCATTTTCTCTATCGACATCCCTATATTACTTTTAGAAGCCTCAATTTGTGATGAAGTCTTTCCAAGAAAGCCTTTGAGCTCAAATCAAAAAGAGTTACCTGGTTTAAAGGTAAAGTCTTCCCTAGTGTTCTTTTGTTTTGTTTTGATTCTTCAACCCCCTAAACTATTTTTATTCCTTTATTTTGTAACAACACCAGTATCTTTAATATACTAGGATGTTTATATGATAATGATTAGAGATACACCTACACACACTTTCTTTTAATTGTTAAAGAACATATTGTTTCTGTGGTTGGCGATTTTCTGCCTCACGAAATGATGATTTTTCAATCTTCTTTTAACACCTTTCATGGTGTCCATTAACATGTCACTCTATTAATATATAATATATATTATGTTTATTTTTTCGTTATGATTATTTATTTTTCATTTGTGGCATACCATTATGGTTTCCATTGTGGGTAAACATGGTAATTTCATTTTAGGATGTGCAGACTACCACCACCTCAAAGTGATTTGATTTGTTAATGCCATATGTGGGATATATAAATGATTTAGATAATGATATTATATATGACATTTTACTAGAATTATAATATACCTTTATATCATTATTATTTCACTTCATTAAATACGAAATAGAAATGAATGTAGCGTTCATGCGTACTTACGGCTTACCGTCTCCATGAACGGTGCATTTCGTTTTTACCTCTAAATGTTATTTACTATTATAAATACATGTATATGCTGGATATATATAATATATATGATATCCAAATCATGAATATCACTCTGGATATAATGAACCTTTGACCACATGAACAACATGTAATTGTAAGAAGTCCATTTTTGACTTAAGTACCAAATATCGACAAAACCTACATTATTAAATTAAATGATTACATAACATTATAACATGTAAATAAGTTTTATAAAAGGAATAATAAACTTGAAAATGTTTATTAATAAAGTATAAGTTAACATTAGTGTATTATTCAGGAGATTAAAGAGAAATCGAGTCACATGGGACATGAGGTAAGGGACATCGTCTCAATCTCCTTTCTATGAGTCATGTTTTGACTTTCTTTTATACGCTGTATAAAAAACCATTGAATTTTCATTTCATTAAAAGGGAATATTTTTCTACGAAGAATTTTAATAAATGAAAAAAGGAGTTTTTATTTTAATGTACGGGGTGACAACGACCTTTTCTGCCACCGCTAGTATTTTTTGGTCTTTGGCTTCCTCAACAAGCCGTGATATTTTTTTTAAAATGAAATAAATACCATATACTGTTTTATGTATTTTGGTATTGAAAATGTTTTTTTATAATGGATTTCTTATGTCAATATATGTAAGTGATATATTGTGTTTGAAATATGGAAATGTTTTCTTTCCATTTTTTTATGTCTTATGATTTTATAATGGTACTTGGACATTTGACGGGTGGTTACGTGACAAACCATATGACAGGTGGTTTCGTGAATACCAAGACGGGTGGTTACGTTATAACCTCCAATGCATTCGGTTTGGAAGTCGGCCATATGGCTATTCCATTAAGTGATATGTGTGGAAGTCAACCGTATGGTTATTCAATTTATGTATGTTTATGTCCCAAGTTACCATTATATGTTATGTGTTCTTTATATGGGTTTTATGGTAATATTTTGTTTAAAAATAAGTAAATAATGATATTTTATTTAGTGAAGAGTAATTACTACTCCATAAAGGTGAAAAGTATTGCATTGATGAAGTATTCCTGGTTTACTCATTTTCCTTATTTGTGTATCCCTTACTAATCTTTTTATACTCACCCTAAGATTTTTCTGAAATTTGTTTCACAGGAAATAATGTGGAATAGTGTCAAGGATGGGATCATGGAAAAGTTATGCTTTCTTAAACATGGAACAACAAATGACTTGTTTTTAGACTTCATGTTTTGAAAAAATGGAATCTTTGTAGAAGTGTCTACTAAGTAATATTTTGAGATGTAGTAGTTATGATCTAATACTCTATAACTCTAAACCCAAAAAGATCCTCAATGGGAATTATTCATTTAATTCAATATTAAGTAATGTTTAAGGCTGGGGCCTTATAGTTGGTATTAAAGGTCTGTTTAGACAACTTTAGGAGTTAGGAAATTGATAAATTATAAATTAATTTATGGTATGATTGAAATGATATAGCATTTAATGATTTTCATGTTGCTTCTCCTAAGATATTTCAATGTCAAGAATGTTTTTTCATAGAGGAAACAAAACAGATTTTTTGGGAAGGCATACATTGGGAAATGACATTTCAAATCTGTAACCTAAGATGGTCAGACTCAAAAATAAATAGTTTGTTGCAGTGATGGCTCAGTAGACTCATTTGGAAAATTTTGGTTGTGTTTATTGATGATATTTTAGTTCTTCATAAAAGTAAAGAGGAGAATGAAAGTCATTTAAATGTTTTCTTCCAATCCTTAAAAGAAAGGAACCTGTATAGAAAATTCAGAAAGTGTGATTTTTGGTTATAACCAATTTCTTTCCATGGTCACATTGTTTAAAAAATGGCATAAATGTTGACCCTACTAAAACAAAAGTTTTTGATGAATGGCCAAGACCCAAAAATGTAACCGAGATCTGTAGTTTTCTTTGTTTGGAAGGTTACTATAGAAGGTTTGTTGAAAAGTTTTCATGGTTATCTAGTTAAATATCTAAGCTAACTCGCAAGGCTATTAAGTTTATCTAGACAAAAGAATGTGATGATTGTTTTCAGGAGTTCAAAATAATATTGGTGAATGCACCAGTTTAGTAACCTCCTTCTAGGAATGGTGAATTTTTTAAATGCAGTGATGCTTCGTTTAAGGGAAATGGTTGTTTCCTTATGCAGAATGATCAGGTAATTTCTTATGATTCACGACAATTGAAAACTCATTAGGTAAATTACCCTACACATGAATTGGAATTTTCTGCGATTGTTTTTGATTTAAAAATTTGGAGGAATCATTTGTATGGAGTGAAGTGTGTAATATATATGGATCGCAAAAGTTTAATGTATATATTCACTCAAAAAGAATTGAACATGAGACGGAGGAGATGGAAAGAAATAATCAAGGATTGTGATTGTAGAATTCATTACCATCCAAAAAAGTAAATAATGTGGATGATTCTTTGAGTAGAAAATGTAATGCTTCATTAACAATGTTGTGTTTGGAATGTGATCCTTTGGATAAGGATTTGATGAACTTTGGCATAAAAGTTGTTGGTGTAGGATGTTCTTCAGTTTTGTTTTAGGTATCAGTGAAATCATATCTATCAAAAATAATTAAGAAAGCGCAGATGAATGGCAGTGGCTTGGAGAAAAAGGTATTGCTGGTTCAGAAGGGTAAGTTTCCTGAATTTAATATTGATAATGATTGTGTTTGGAGGATTGGGAAGAGTTTATGTGTTCCTGGTGATTCACAGTTGAAGAATGAGTTTTTATGTGAGCCTCATAGTTCCCCGTTTTCAGTTCATCCAGGTAGTACTAAGATGTACAGAGATCTGTGGGAGTATTACTGGTGGGATGGAATGAAAAGAGATATTTCTAATTTTAGTTTGACATGTTTGACTTGTCAGCAGGTTAAAGTAGAGAGGTAGTTACCGAAATGGCTGCTTCAGCCTTTACCAGTGCTAGAGTGGAAATGGAAAATTTTATCCATGGACTTTGTTGTGGGATTACCGAAAACATCTCGAGGTAATAATGCAATCTGGGTTATTATTGATCGCTTGACTAAATCTTCTCATTTTCTTTACTATTCTAGATACATTCCCTCTAGACCACCTTTATCGATTGTATCTTCAAGAGATATCCAGGTTGCATAGTGTTCCTCTATCCATTATATCTGATCGTGATCTCAGGTTTACTTTTACGTTTTGGAAAGGCCTTCAGAAGTCGTTGGGTACTGAATTAAATTTTAGTACATCTTTTCATCCTCAATCAGATGGGTAGTCCAAACGAACAATTCAGACTTTGGCGGATATGCTACGTGATTGTTCGATGGATAAGCATGGAATTTGGGACCCACATCTTTCTTTGGTTGAATTTTAATATACTAACAGTTTTTATTCCAGTATACAGATGGCTCTGTTTGAGGCATTATATGGGAAGCGATGTCGAACACCAGCTTTTTGTGATTAAGTGGGTGAAAGGAAGCTGATGGGACCAGAATTGATAGAAGAGATGGCAAAAAAAGATCAGATCATTCAGAAACACATGAGAACATCTTAGAGAGGACAAAAAAGTTATGCCGACAACAGGAGGAAGGATCTATCTTTCAAGGTAGGTGATCATGTTTTTCTAAAAGTTTCACCGTGGAAAAGTGTGATGTGATTTGATAAGAAAGGAAATCTGAGTCCATGGTTCATTGGACAATATAAAATTCCGGAGTGAGTTGGATCAGTTTCGTACAGAGTGTCTTTACCTCCGAGTTTATCACAGGTATAAAATGTTTTTCATGTTTCGATGTTGAGAAAGTATATGGCAGATCCATCTCATGTTTTGAACCGAGAGGTAGTTCAGTTGGAAGTGAATATCTCTTATGAAGAACAACCAGTCAAGTCTCTTGACCATAGAGAGAAAGTGTTGCAGAATTAGGTAATTTACTTGGTAAAGGTATTGTGGAAAAACCATATGGTTGAAGAGGAAACGTGGAAATCTGAAAATTCTATTAGGGATAAATACCCCCAGCTATATTGATAAGTGAATAAAATTACGAGGACGCAATTTCCAAAAGGGGGGAAGGATGTAACACCACAGGTAAATAAAGAATATAACATTTTCTTATTTATTAATATTTGAGAATTAAATATTAATTTTACATTAAAGGGGTTTCTATATTCGATAGC
Source organism: Viscum album (assembly GCA_963277665.1). Classification (NCBI taxonomy): domain Eukaryota; kingdom Viridiplantae; phylum Streptophyta; class Magnoliopsida; order Santalales; family Viscaceae; genus Viscum; species Viscum album. The sequence goes on from OY728155.1 coordinate 1,375,713,384, forward strand.
GTACCCGATACGCAACAAAGATATTCTTTGAAAACATACGTTGCACACTAGTAATAAAATAAAATTATTTTAAATGGTAGTTAACAAGTAGACATTGTGTTGGACGGAATAAATAGAAATAACTAAAATATGATTATATATGTTTTGTAAATGTTTTTACATTTATTTAATAAAATATTAAGGCTTAAAATACGAAAAGAATTCAATTTTAGGCATATATACTCTAATATTCACTAAAAGGTCAAACTATCACCTTTTGAGGGTGAACACTCATTAAATATAGTTTTTTTCACTCTTATACATTATATTGGACCAAATAAAATAATTCTTTTGAATCGGGACATCAAAAATTACTTTGTGTAAATTTTTGTTATTTATCCGATAAAGTTCAATTTTAATGAATAGTGAAAAATGTTGTATTTTAATTCAAAACCTCTTTTTAATATAATTTATTTACATGATTGTATTGCCATTTGAATTTGTTTTAATGTTAAATTATAATATATTTTTACCATTTATTCTAATTGTGGTCGTTGGAATTAATTTCACTTTGAAATTGGACTTAAACTAGTGTCAATCGTTTGATATATATTGTTTCATAAAAACATGTTATTTGTTTTGACAGCGGGAATTAATTATTAAATTAATTAATGTAACTTATATGATTTTAATTTTGTAAAATAGACATCATTTTTGAATTCGGAATATCAAATATAGCTTAGGGTGATGTTTTTGTATTTTTCTGAAAAACATCATTTTTTAATGAATAGTGAAACCGCTAAGTGGTACTTTAAAAAACTGATTTTTCATTTAAATGACATATTTCCACCTCTGTGTTATAAATATCAAAAATCCGACATACATGGTTTTCATTATGAAGTAAAATGTGATTCAATGGGATTAAAATAATTTTGGGTGAATAGTAACTTTTAAGTTTTATTAATCACGATTAAAGATAATTAGTGTAATTTAAGGTAAAAATAATTTTTTAATAATGTGAAATGTCATTGACACATGTCCTAACCTTATTGGATGAGTAATGACCGACCAAAATAATCCATGGGTCAACTTGGGGATCCTTTGGAGCCACTTTTGTAGGAAAATGACAGTAATAACTTTTTATTTAAAGTTAAAATAAAAATGACACAAACATGTGTTGGTTTACTCAAACAATTTATTCATGGGGTTATACAAGTCATATTATTTACTGTAAATATTAATTTTAAATCTAAAAATATTTCTTACATCATGATAGTTTTTTATAATTTTTAGACATTAAATAAATTATATTATTTATGACACCATGATGATGCATTGATTGCCTAATTATTTAACGATTGAAATAAAATGAAAAGATAATGTAAAATATAAGACCTAAACTTGTCAAAAACCTGTTGGATGGGTGGATTTAGAACTCTTATCACCTTATCCTAGAAATGTATAATTTTGGGCCCTTTTAAATCCGAAAATAATTTTATAATAAAGTATGCTTTTATAACTTTCCAAGAGTTCCCCTCCTCTCCTCTTAAAAAAGGAACCCACCTCTACCACCTTACCCACAGCTCTCAAGCTTTGGCTAGTCCAAACCCTTCCCATTGTGTCTCTCCACATCCCTCTATTACTCTTAGAAGCCTCACATTGGGCAGAAGTCTTTCCAAGAAAACCTTTGAGCTCAAATCAAAAAGAGTTACCCGATTTAAAGGTAATGTATTCCATGGTGTTATTTTGTTTTATTTGCTTCTTCAACCCATTAAGCTCTTTTTATTCCATTATTTTGTGACAACACCAATATCTTCAATATACTATGATTTTTTTATGATAAATATCAGTGCTACACCTACACACATCATCGTCCAATGGTTAAAGAACATACTGTTTCTGTGGTTGGCGATTTTCTGTCTCACGAAACGATGATTGTTCAATATTCTTTTAACACCTTTCATTGTGGCCATTAAGATGTCACTATATTTATATATTATATATATTATGTTTATGTTTTCCTTATGCTTTAGTTTTTTTCATTTGTGGCATACCTTTATGGTTTCCATTGTGGGTAAACATGATAATTCTATTTTAGGAAGTGCGGACTACCGCCCCCTCAAAGTGATTTGATTCGTTAATGCCATATGTGGGACGTATAAAGGATGGAGATAAGGAAATTATATATGATATTTTACTGGAATTATAATATACCTTTATATCAATATTATTTCACTCCATTAAATACGAAATAGAAATTAAAGTAGCATTCATATGTATGTACAACTTACTGTCTCCATGAACGGAGCATTTCATTTCTTACCTCTAAATGTTATGTACTATTATAAATACATGTATATGATTGATATATATGATATATATGATATCCAAATAATTAATATCATTATGGATATAATGAACCTTTGACGACGTGAACAACATGTAATTGTAAGTAGTCAATTTTTGACTTAAGTACCAAATATCGACACAACGAACATTATTAAATAAAATGATTACATAACGATTATAACCAATAAATCAGTTACATAAAAGGAATAATAAACTTTAAAAAGGTTCTTAATCAAGTAGAAATTAACTTTAGTTTATTATTCAGGAGATTAAAGAGCAATCGTGTCACGTCGGACACGTGGTAATGGAGTTTGTATCAATATCTTTTCATTGATGCATGTTTTTAGTTTCTTTTATACGATGTATAAAAGACCTTTGAATATTCATTTCATTATAATGAAATATTTTTCTACAAAGCATTTTACTAAATGACAAAAAGGAATATTTATTTTAACGTACACGGTGACAATGACCTTTTCCGCCACCGCGAGCATTTTTTGGTGTTTGGCTTCCTCAACAAGCCGTGATGTTTTTTTAAAATGAAATAAATACCATATACTATTTTATGTATTTTGGTATTGAAAATTATTTTTATAATGGATTTTTTATGTCAATATATTTATGTGATATATTGTGTTTGAAATGACGAAATGTTTTCTTTCCATTATTTTTGTTTTATGTCTTACGATTTTATAATGGTACATGGACATTTGACGGGTGGTTACGTGATAAACCATATGACGGGTGGTTACGTTAAAACCTCCAAATTTTTTGGTATGGAATTCAGCCGTATGGCTATTCCATTAAGTGATTTGTGTGGATGTCGACCATATGGTTATGCCATTTAAGTATGTTTATGTCCCAAGTTACCTTTAGATGTTATATATTCTTTATATGGGGTTTATGGTAATATTTTGGTTACAAAAGTGCATGTAATGATATTTTATTTAGTGATGAGTAATTACTAATCCATAACGGTGAAATTTATTACTTTGATAGAGTATTAATGGTTTACTTGTTTTCCTTCATTGTGTATCCCTTACTGAGCTTTTTATGCTCTCCCCAAGTTTCTTTGAAATGTTTTTCACAGGACATAATGTGGAATAGGGTCAAGGATGGTATCAAGGAAAAGTCATGCTTTCATAAACATGGAAATAGAAGTGACTTTTTTTAGAGTTCATTATTTGAAAAAAAGGAAACTTTGTAGAAGTGTCTACATTCTAATCTTTTGAGATGTAATAGTTATGATCTAATTCTCTAAAACTCCAAACATTAAAAGATACTCAATGGGAATTATTCATTTGATTAAATATTAAGTAATGTTTAAGGCCAAGGCCTTATAACATAAATGTTTTATAGTCTTTATTTCATGGTGTGTACATGTCAAAAGTTACCCAAGTTGGTAAGGGAACCTTTCACCCTCCTCTTTTCAAAACAGACTTATTTTGTTATGCCTTTTAATTTACACCTTATTGTGTTTAGATATGTTCATCAATATCATTATTGATGTAAATTTTATCTCCAAGTGATGAGATACTATTTTATCTGTCATGAAATCATTTTCTGAAGTGACGTCGTTAGGCTGTCGAATTTTTGCAAGGGAACTTGTTAACTCAATTTCAATTCTTTGGGTTAAACTAGTACTCCTTTAATATGTCATTATATGAATATGTGTGAATGAATCTGCTTGTTTTTCACTTAATGTCCACTTATATTATGTGTATCATTATTTTTCACACATAAGTATTTAAATGGTTTATCCTTAATCTAAAGATATCATCTTTATAAGGGACTTCATCTCAATATCCTTTTATTGAGGATTCCTTTGATATATACATGAAATTATTTTATACTTTGTATAAAACCATTTTGACTTGTCATTTCATTCAAAAGGAATGTTTTCTCTACAATGAATTTTACTAAATGACAAGAAGTATGTTTCCTTTTTTACGTGCGTGGTGACAACGACCTTTCTGCCGTGAGTATTATTTAATCATTGGCTTCCTTAACAAGACGTAATGTTTTTTTTAAAAGGAAAAAATAAATTCCATATACTCTTTTATGAATTTTGGTATTTAAAATGGTTTTGATAGTGTTTGGATTATATAAATGTGTTGTATTGATATCTTGTGATTGAAATGTGAAAATGTTATGTTTCCTTTATACATGTTTTATGTGATACGATTATGTTATGGTTCTTGGGCATTGATTATGATTTCGGGTTGTTCCATGATCATATAAGGGCGGGTGAGCCCGAGATAGCTCTTCAATGCATTGGGTAACATGACAGAGGTAAATGTTAATGTTTCTCCTAGGAGATTTAGGGAATATACTATGATGGGTATTCTAAATGTGACTCTCTATGTAGTTGTGATAGCTACAATGTATGAATGTAATGTATACCTCATGTTACCTTCATGTCATATGACTTCTATGAGTTATTCATAAATCATTTGATTTGATGAGGTAAGTTAAATTGCTTATTTTTTATGAGTGAAGTGTGTTTTCATTGATTCTTATGTATACGTTGACTAATGTTTCCTCTTTGTATTTTTATAACACATACTGAGATTTTTGTACTCGTCCCATGTTTTTGAAATGTTTATCCACAGGACATATGGTGGAATATGGTCAATGTTGGGATCAAGGAAATTTCATGATGTCTCAAACATGGAACTATATATGACTCTTTTGTTCAAGAGTATATTTTTTGTGAAAAAAATGGAGACTGAGTAGATGTGTCTACCTTGTAATCTTTGAGATGTAATGGATATGTCCAAATTCTCTAAAACTATAAACCTTATAATATTCTCATGGTGAATTATTAATTTAATTCAATATTATGTAATGATTAAGGTTGGGTCCTTATATGGTGCTTCACCATTAGGTGCACCAATCCGCTTAGTCAATAAAAAGGAAGTTTTGATGTGACACTTCATTGATTATCAATAAATCAATAAAATCATCATAAAGAACAAGTATCCACCCCCCCCCTAGATGGATGAATTGTTTTATTAGATTTGTGGGGACATTTATTTCCCTAAATAGGACCATCGGTTAGGATATAACCATTTACATGTGATGAAGGAATATATTCCCCGGAAATAAATTAATATGTGGTATAGACACTATGAGTTCAAAGTGATTCCCATCTGAATGAATGATGATCCATCAATTATCTGGGACATTATTAATTGATTTTTTAGTGATTACCTAAATGAATTTGTGGTAGTCCTGATTGTTGATATTATGATATAATCAACGAACAATGAAGAACACAATGAGCTTTTGAATACTGTGATAATGACTTTTCAAATAGAGAAGCTAAATAAATGTATAATAAATGTTATTTTTTTGGAGGAACCATCATTCTCAGTGAATGTTGTTTCTAAAAAATGAATATATATGGACACTTCTGAGGAAACAAATTAATGGTTGGCCTAAGAAAACATCTAAAATGGAGATCTGTAGTTACCTAGTTCAAGATGGGTATTACCAAAGGTTTGGGGAGAAAATATCATGATTGTCAATCCAAATTTTTAAGATTACACTAATGGGTTTTATGTTTTTTATAACACAAAAATTTGAGGAAATCATTAAGAAAGTCAAAAAGAGGCTTATCACCATAACAATACACAAAATCCTAATAGGTATAGAACACATTAATGTAGAAATTGCTGCATAAAAATTTCATTTTTTGTGTGATGAAGTAAAATGATAATGTGATTACCTATAACTAAAGATAGTTGAAATTCCATAAGAATATCTATCCAACAAATGATCTAGAGTTTTCATCTGTGATCTTTTCTTGGATAATCTGGCAGCATTATCTCTATGTGGAGAAGTGTGAGATATATAGTAATCAAAAGAGTCTGAAATATATATTCAAATGGGAGGAGAATGATATTCGCCAGCTAATCTACTAATATCTCATCATGTATTATTAATTCCTAATCCTCTACGATCCGTGTAAGGAAAATAATTTAGCGGATTCCATATGTACAATGGATCACGCATCTTTATCAATGGTGAGAATTTAAAAGGATCCAGTCATCATTGACTTGAAGAGGATGTCATGGGAATAATTAAGGGGGGAACATCATAAATCCATTCTCAAAGGATTGCTCATCCGTCCCTTATAAAGATAATAGTGAATACTCAAAGAAATTATGTAGAAAATTGGAAAAGAGTGTGAGATGTCAGAAATGGTAAATCCTATGAGTTTTAGATTTATGAGGAAGTATTTTAATGATTTCTGCCATGATTATGTGTACCAACTGATCTAGAGATAAATAATGATCTTTTAAAGTATGAACATATCTCAATAATGTGAATTCACTTAGGGAGCACAAAAAACTATCATGATTTATGAGAGAACATTTGGTACGAAATTGTGAAGAAGGAGATCACTGAGTATACATCAATGTTATAGGTATCCCAACAATTGAAGGATGAAAGACAAATTCTATGGGGATACTACAATGACTACCCATACCAACATGGGAGAAGGAGAACATCACCTTTGAAATTGTCAATAGATATTGAAGGACTTTTATGAGAAATAATTATATATAGTCCATTCTGGATCATCATAAAAAAAAATCTCACTTTAACTCAATTCAATATGAAATATAATTAGATCAAGATGAATAGATATATATCAAATAGTAATTAAGTTTTCATAGTGTGCTATTATATATTATATCATATAGTGATCCAGGATCCACGTAGATGTTATGGAAAACTATTCAACATGCTCAAAGCATTGAACGAAACATTCTTACGGCCTATCATCCTCAAACAGATGGAAAATCTGATTGAACTATTCATACAATAGATAACATGTTGACAGTTTTTTATAGGGACTTGATAAGAGTATGAGACAAAATCATTCATTGGTAGAATTATCCTACAACAATATATTATACTCTAGCATTTTAATGAACCATATAAATCCCATTAGGGGAAAAGATATAGAACACCAGTGATTTGAATGATATCAGTTAACAGATGCTTCAAAGATATTAAATGGTCTATAAAATAGTGGATAAGGGGAAAACTATTCAGTAGCACATCAAGGAAGCCAAAAGGCGATATAAGATATATACAGACAACCAACAATGAGACCATCAGTTCATATTTTGAGATACGATATTTCACCACATTTATCTATAGAAGAGGAAAATGGGGGTTTGGTAGAATGTAATGTTATGTATCAGGAACATCTTCACATTCAATATTATTGATTATGTTGGAGTTATGGCCTATAGAATTGAAATTACACCTAAAATTTCTAAATTAGACGATGTGGTCCACATATCACTTTTAACGAAGTACATACCAAATTCGTCAAAGGGACTCATTTCAGAGCTGGTATAGTTATTGAATGATCATTTATATGAGCAGTAGTTAGTGATGATCTTGGATTGTAGAGATAATGTTATACGAGAAAAGACTACTCACCTATTCAATGTACTATGGTGGAACCATATGTACTAAGAGGAAACATAGGAATTGGATGACAAAATGATGGAACAGTACCCACACCTATTTATTTCATAGAATTAAAAATGAAATTTTCATTGTGAAATTTTATATTGGGGGTAGAATGTTACTACCCAATGTATTATCAATGATATTACATTATTATAATTCTATAATATATTATAATCATATATGATTACATATAGAACACAATACAACACTTATAAATGAATAATGAGTTAAATAAACGGTATCTCATGATACCAATGAAACAATAACATGACCTTCAGAATAGTAATGAGACCCTTATGAACAGAAATCCATCCAATTGATTTGGAACCAAACTATTGAAAGTATAAATGATATTTTTATATATAATAACAGAAAATATGATATAAATATATCATAGTTTAAGTATGTAATTATATTTAATATTATTAATTTATAGTTTGTATTTTTGTAATTCATGTATAAATAATTTCATTTTTATTATTAATATAAAGATTTTATTTTTTTCATAAAATGTATTCATAAATAATTATTTTTAACACATATGATTATAATATAATTTTAAGATACCTTAATTATTTTTTCAATTAGCTTGAAATGTAATTTTTATTTTATAATTTATAATTTTCAAGTAAGTTATGATTTTTATTAAAAATTAAATTACCTATTTTTTGAATTTTATTTTTATAAAATGGAGATTATTTTATTGATTTTAGGATGAAAATGGTTAGGGGAAAATATTGTGATTTTTCCGAAATACATGAATTTGTAGTGATTCATAAAATAAGATAATTTATGATAAATGCCAAATATATGATGTATTGAGTAATGGATGATGTTCTACATAGGTAGTCACCTTGTCTTTGAACTAACATTATATTTTTTCTATTTTGGTGAAAATAATCAATAATAATCATAGTCGTGATAAAAAATATAAACTAATGATTAAAATTAATGGAAACCCCTCCTCCGCTCAACTTTAAATACGACCCCACTTTACCCCTTCTCTTCACTTCAACCAAAAAATTCTACTAGTAAAAATTCTTCTCAAATATCTTCCTAATCCATATACCACATAAAAACAGCCTCTGGTCTCATCAAAATACAAAACTCTCTCACCTATAGAGACACTCAATGAAGATAAATTTATGATGTAAATTCATTTATTCATTTCTTCTATTTCATTTGAAGTTCATTTCTTAATTTTTCATTCATCACATCCTTTCTACCAAATGATATGATACCTCAGTGCCTTAAATTTATTGGAAATTTTTATGATAATGGAATAATAAATCATCATCTTCTATCCCCCTTTTTATATTAGAAATGATAACATCATCTAAGATGTCTAAATTTATTACACTCAATGACGACATGTTTTAAATTTATATCACCATATTTAATTATCATCAAGAAACCATGTTTATATTTGAACCAGACTAAAATATTTTTTATAACATATTTAATGTTTATTAATATTTTTTCACATGATACTAATTTATAATGAAAAATAAGTTTGTCTTGATAAAAACCCCCCAATTAACATAAATAGTTATCATTGATGTTTTATATAATGATTTGACCTCACTCCAAATAAAAAAATGAATTTTATAACAACGTAATATATATGATGTCCAATAATAATATACACCATACATTTTGGACAACCATTTTAAATATACAAGGTCATACATACATGTATGCATGTAAACCAATATTGAAAACCTTGGAAACAAATGCTCTAAAACCATAAAATAAATCCTATTAACCCATTAAATTCCATGAATGAATAAAATAATGGTATAATAAATTAATTACATGATTTATAGGTTATGTAAATATTAAATAGTTGATTTAATTTTTTATGCAGGACATTAAGGTCAAGTGAAGGACACCATCAGACGTAAGGTAAGAGATTCTACCCAAACATTCATTATTCATTGGGGTTGTTCTGTCTTAATTTTTATCCAAATTCATTTATAAATTATTTTTATGTACATATTATAAATGTTCAAAAAATGTTCCTAACCCATTTATCAAGATCCATTCATCATTATATTTTGGGGATATACATGTTTTTTAAAATTATTTCCTTCTAAATAGTCCCTGATAAGAAATCCCTTTTAAGGGATCATCCATAATTCATGCAAATTTTCATGTACCTTGAATAAAAAATTTTTAGAGAAATTTTATTATAAAAACACTATTTTAATTATCCAAAACATCATGGTTCACTTATATATTTATTTAAAATTTTATGCCTTTTTAAAAAAATTGACCTTTGATATTTTATGTTGATCGAAATAAAATATTTTAATTCTAATGTTTTATAAGTAAACATATTTTAATATATTAATTATTTATTACATCACATTTCATGAAATATTTTTATTATACACTATGATTTTCCATTCATGATCTAATTACTTTCCTCCATGGTCATTTTTATTAAACTTTCATTTGTAATTCATTATGACATGATTATGATACACAAATCTTACCATTGGTACCCCATGTGTTTATGTATGATTGATTTTGTATAAATATATAAGGGGTAATAATATTCATGAACTTGTTAAGATGGTTGTGCCCAGATTTTACTCCCATACATTGGGTAATGTTGTGTCTCTTGATACATTATGTGCAATAGTCTTGACCATTAACCTTTACTCATGCTAGCATCTAGAAAAATCTTTGAGGATAACCTGGACATGATATCCTCTATGACCAATGATAATTGACATGTGCTAATGATATGTTTTATGTTTCATACACATTACTATGAATCAATTTTTTTATGATCCCTTGGTTTTATTTTATGATTCTATATGTTTCATTCATTTTTATATCGTTACGTTATTATTTCTAACCCATGTGAAAAAGTTTTTTTCATATGTTTATTCCCATAATAGGATTTTTATCTCATCCAACTCTTCTTATTATCCCGAGGTTAACTTATAATGATTTTTGAGTAAAATATATTTTTATATATTTTTATGAATATTATGTAAAAATATTTTATTTAGTCTTATGTTTTTTGTTTTACGTGCTCAGTCATCCAAGACACTAGAATTTACTATCCTTGAATTTAAATTTGATGTTTAATTTCACTTAAAACATGAAATAATATGTGTAAAATTATGGTCTCACTGTATTGTGGATAAAATATTTTGGTATTCAAGGGAAAAGGATGAGATTATTAAAAACATAGAGATAGTGTTGGTTATCTTTTGGGATAATTATTTTCGGTACATCCCATACATGTGTGATTTTTGATTACAATACATATGTTTCCCTCTTCATGTAATCTATAAAAAGGGAGTTTATAAGAATTAAAGAAATGTAGAAGATGTGATATGTTGGAAAAATAAAAAAAATTGTCATTGAGATACACCGTTTTCTTATATTGGGTATTTTTTACCAATGTATTATTAACTAATATCCACTAATAACGACACAAAGGAAATATTTGATGGGGAAAATTGTTCCATTATAATGTAATGTGGAATTATATTAGAATTGTAAGGGCATTATGTTCATTGTACATCATAAATAAATTGGGTTATTATGTGTATTGTGATTCTTCAATATCTTGTTCATTTTTGTTTTCTTATGAATGGATATAATGTTTTCCATATGTCCCACAACCATTATAGGGTCAGTAGGAGAACTGAAAAACACACTATATGGATTTTGTTTATTTATTATTTTCATTATATAATTTTGGAAATTAAAAATTTATGGTAAATTTATATGTCTAATGAATCATAAGAGTATGAAACAAATTTTATCACTGATATATTTGATGCTGTGAAATTGATTATGGTTGGAGTTTCATAAAATATTAGACATTGACTTGATGTATAAATTGGAAAATGAATATTTGGGGTCGATTCATTATGTATGAATTCCTATTTTTAGTTGGATAATGAGGATTCTGGTAAATGGAAGCTGATGACGATGACAGCTGACATGAACCTAGATTATGAAGACTGAGTTACTGTTGTAATTTTTGTTTTAGTTTCATTTGTTTTGGATTCGGTTAAAATGTTTAAAGGGGAATAGAAATTTAATTCATAATATGTTAATATGATTTCAAATATCATTTGTGAATATACCATTGACAGATATAAGATTTAATATGGAATATATTTTCGGCTTCGTGATCTAATGGTCATACGATTGGACATATAGAAGAAAACATTTCATGCCTACCAATTCTTGAGTTGGGTTATTCATTCTGCGACATAGAATATTTATAATTCATTGAAATAAAAAATTTTGTTGGATATTATGAAATAAATTTGGATATTTGTTTTTCTTATGAGTAACTATTCAATAGGATATGGATGAGCACCAATGGATAGAAGAAATTTTTTAGAATTTAACTATTTTTATTTTTTAATGGGAGAAGATAGATATGGATTTTCTAATACATCTACCATGGATGTTTAAAAAACATTATTCCATATGGGTTATAGTGGACCCCCTCACAATGTCATCCCATTTCATTACTAATTGGGAAATATATATGATGGAGTACTTGAAAAAAAATATATATCCTAGAAGTGGAATTGTGGCATAGTGTACCTGTTTTGATAGTATCAGACCATGATACAATGATTAAAACTTTTATTTTATATGTACCAAAGGAAATGGCTTAGGACTCATTTGAAAATGATCAAAGCATATCATCCTCATGTGAAATTAAATTCTTAAAAGATGAATCATAATCTTGATTAAATGATTATGCATAACGTATGGGATTTCTATGGATTATTGGGGGATCCCATATAATTATTAGAACTCTTTTATTATAATAATTATTATGTGTTAATAAATATGTCTCATTTGGAATCATTTTATTTGAATCCTTTTTGTTTCCACTTTTTGTGTAAAATTAAATTAAAAATCAATATTTGGCCAAGGGTTGTTCAATATAAAAATTTCAATTTTTTGATGATGATTAAATAAATACGGACGATTTAGCGTTTTCAGATATGGTCTGTGGATCATCGTCATGGTTTATGTTGTTTGATATCAGTGATAATGTATTCATGAAATTCTTTCCAAGGATTTGGAATCATCATTTATTTATTATAGTATCTTATCTCTATGATACATACTACTCTTCAGATAATTTTTTTTGGTTGGTGTGGTGGTATATATGTTTTTTTAGAACCGAGGTTTAATTCAGATCCTAATGTGTTTAATGTATCTAAATTAGGGATGTATAAACCTGATACTCACCATCTATTCCAATGAGATCATGTTGAAAAATATCCAAATTTATGGTTTTTTCATGTCACAATATATATAGTAGATCAGAAAGTGAAATTATAACATTGGAAATGTATAATTATTTTGTGGGTATTATAGAATAATTGTCAGATATAGAACAAAACATTAGTCTGTGATAATGAAATTGTTGGGTTTTGGCACAAAATAATTCCAAAAAACTTTGTTTGTTTAATATTCAAATATGGAAAGGCATATGGGGTTGGAAAATGTAGTACCACAATCACATGTAAATACCAATTTATAATTTATTTTATGTATATATAACGATTTTTTTAGGCTTATGGTTGTTCATATGAGTTTCAATAGATGTTTTGGGATTTGATAGAGGTTTGTGATTAAATAATGGGGAGTATAAATCATGTAGAACCACAACTAGAACCCTGAAATTGAAACTGGGCACATTTTTTGATCACACAGATAGCTGAATTGTTCTTCGAAGCCATGTGGCCACATAGGAGAAAATATAAGTTATTGGATATAGGGGTTTATTATTGATGGCCACTGTCTATCTAAGCATGAATTAAAATCATGTAATAGTACGATAGAATTAATTTGGAGTTAACAGTTACCGCATGGTCTACCAAAATGTTCTCCCAAACTATGCCCAATTAAAAATGAAATCCAAATTTAACGTATCCCACTAGTTTTATCAATCAAATCATAATTCTTCCCCATAATCGCATCGTAAACCAAATTTAACTTCTACATTATGTCGATGAGACTATTACACTTGATACAAGATTAATTTTTCGGTGAATCTTACCATTTTGTAGGAATAGATTTCCTGTTTTATTCACATTGGAGATTTTTTTCCTTATATTTATTCTATATATATCTCTTGTAATTATTATTTTTTTTCATTGTGGATAATTCATTATTTTGTGATGTAAATAATGATGATTTATGATTGTTTTGGTTAATGGGGACATGATCAAAGATCATTATTAGAGCTTCAAACAATGATTTTGATGTTTTGGATATTTATTTGGTTTCACAAATTTTTTCATGGTAGGTGGCTTCACCCAATACTCATATTAACTATAACAAGAAATATTTATTTCAAATTCATAAAATATCATGAATATAATTTTCAAATTGTTGACTGATTGAAAATGTAAAACCTCTTTATTCATGATTCTATAAAATTATGTAAATTGGTAAACTTGTTGGAAATGTATATTTGGTTCTTGAAATTAAAATATTTTTTTAATAAAATGTTAATTTATGATGTATTGGTATTTTTTTTATTTTTATTAAAGAAATAATGTATATTTTTAAAAAGGATTTATCAATAATTTTGTTGACAAATGTTTTTTTGGCCATGCTGCATAAATGGACACGTAGAAATATAACTTTTTTTTCAGTTCCAAATGTGTAATTGAACATGTGATTAGTTACCTTGTAATAAATTGTACATCTAAGAGATACTGATCTTGAGTTTCTAAATATCACTTAGGCATTAATTTGTAGAAATTTGGTTGTGTGAAAATGGAATGGGTATGCCAAATGGATATCAACAAAGTATTTTTATGGTTCTGTAATTGTTTTCCTTGAAAATAATTGGGTTTTTATAATAACCACTGAAATGGATTAACCTATTTTATATAAAAACTTTAATACAAATATACTAACTTGTTTTATATTAGTGACATGAGTATGGATTTCATTGGGGAAATCTAACATAGTATTATACTCACACATTTATTAGTAACTAGAGTTTGTTTGTAGATATTGTATATTGATACATAGGTAAAGTCAACGTATCACAAATATTTAGTGATTCAGCAAGATACAATGGGAAAGGCTTGATGATTTAGAATATAGATCATGTTGGGTGTTATAGAGTTTATATCTCGGGGTCTTGATGTTTATTATGTTTTTGGTATCAACTAGGCCCTTTGATATAGATTGGTTTTATGGTTTTGGTTTTAAAAATAATATTTACTCATACAAAACATATTTCATAGTTCTGTTATTTTCATATTGTTTTGTTGTTTTATCATCAAAGGGAAAATCTGTCCATATTTTTTAATTGCCTCTTTGAAATTTATATTCACTAATTGATTTAATAGGGATGTCACTTATGTCGAGTAACACCCACCACCTCCTCACAAGATAATGGTTGTGGGATCAGATGTCACATTAGGAATTTGATTAACATAGTTAAAAAAATATTCCATAAACACTATAAAATGAATTGTTTAGTGGAAAATAAAATTTAATTGAATATTAAATCTATTTAAAAATAAATGAAATCTTTTTATGAAAATATAGTGATAGTTGCATCAATAGGGTTTTCAATCTATAATTGTAAAAACTATATTTTGGTGACTGATTTTAAAGTAATATATATTGATATATTATTTAAAATGTTACATATTCATCTGAAGTGTTTTATTTGAATTAGATAAGAATAAATCAAATTTTATGCGTGAACACTATATAATTTATAAAAAGTTATTTTTTCAATTTTTGCATACTCATTTTAAAAATTATAACATGATCTTAAATTTAATTTCACTATGAAAATAATTTTTTTAACTATTGATGTAAAAATCATGTTAGAGTGAATTTTTTATAATATTATGAGAAGATAAATTTTATTGATGAATAGTGAATGCAATTATTTTTCGTAGAAATTTTCAATTTTAATGAATTTAAAAACATCAAAATTGAATAAATATAGATTTAAAAGTAACAAATGTTCAATGTTATATTTATTAATCAAATTTATGTCATTATATATTTTTTCATTTTTAATAATAATATAAATGATTTTCTATATTCTATCATTCTCTCTTTGAAAACATGTTTTCTCATAGCATTTGTGGGATTAAATATTTTATTAATTTTATAAACGTATTTTAATGTAATTTTAGAAAATGGGTTCAATATTATGAACAATTAATATTTAAATTATCTAATTAATCTAGTATAATCATTAATATTAATCAATTATAAAGTGGTATGATTTATTTACCAAGATTTAGGTAGAAGTGTGTTTAGTATGGAATATACTAAAATGAAAAGAGTTACTAATTACCAAAAAAAGTACAGTATAAAAATTATTTTATATACCAATTTATTGAAATTATAATTTCTAGGATCTATAATGGATCATTTTGGAGTGTCTTGGAATATGAAAAATGTGGTTACACCTATTTCAATACAAAAATTTAAAGTGTGCTAATCACATCACTTATATAGAGACACCAAAAATCATCCCTTCTTAATATATCAAAAACCAATTGCATCCGATAATACCTTCAAAATTAGTGTTCCTAATATTATAAAATCATCCTAGAAGATGTAGTTTCCCCATAATTACAACCTTATAATTCATTTTGTAAAATGTAAAAATATTTTTCGTACAAAGTGGTTACATACCTAACCATGTTTTATATTTCATATCTTCCCCCCATTCCTTAAATTCATCATATATTATGATAATATAATAACCTTTATATAAAAAATATTTTGAGAATTTATTCTGTTAATTTAATAACATATATCACTCTCTTCCTTCATCAAAAGAGTTAAAAATCATCATTCATATATACGGGGGACAATCTCTTCGTGAACAAATAATATTGGATTTCATTCACCACATTTTATTACTCAATATAAAGATTTATTAAATTGATAGATATTATATATATGATAATAATATACATCTCTAATTTTAAAATCAAATATTTAATCTCAATTACAATTAAATGGGAATGTGATAGTGTCACTCATGTTTAAAATTAAGTACTACCTCATTAAGAAAGATAATTTTTTTTCACCATACATGGAAGGTAATATGGAAGAGTTTTATAAATATATGTGATATATATGAAAGAAAAATTATTATATAATTATAATGTATTATTTACAATTTATTTCTTGTAATATAGAGATAAAATGGAAACATATTTCATGTATATGTAAAACTTACCATCTCCATGAACATTGTATTACATTTTTCCGAATATATCTTTTATGGATCAATATAAACACATATATACTCAATATAATTTATATTCATGTCATTCATAATGTTTTTTGGATTATGAATTAATGATAAATTTACGTGGACAAAAAATACATTTTTTTAACATTCACGTAAAATTAAGATGTTATTACAATAAATCTGTTTTTAACAGTGAATTTTATAAATATAGGTAACATATGGTTATATCTAAATAAAATACGTTATGATAAAATATTTTATTCTTATAAAATAGATAAATATAAATTTTACATTTATTATAAATTATTTTTTAATGTTTTTGAATATTTCGAGTTTTTCGGTAAGGTATTTCATGCCTCACAACTATTTCAGGAAGAAAAATTCAATATTTGAATTTAATTATTTTTTTTATTTTAATAAACATCTCATTTTAAATACTCAATTATGAATCTCATTATATTAATTATATTAAAAAATTATTTTCATTTTATTCATTAATGGGTATTATAAATTCAACAAATACTAATGTGGTAAAAATTTGATATTAATACCTCATTATTTGTTAGGATCATTTGTGTGTATGCTTACGATGATGAAATATTATATTAAAAATATAAATAAACACATGAATTTTTTCTCCTCTCATATTGATTAGAGAATAAATGTTTCCATTAATTTTTATCTCTTTATTTACACAATATTAATTCATAATATTATTAATCTAAATCAAATTTATTTTCCAATTTCATTGAAGGTACATGTATAATCTATATCAATGTTTTATAAATTTTTTTGAAAACATATGTTTCCATTTTCAAAATAATTTTTTATTGAAATAATCACCAATTTTTTGATGTATAAATATTTTTTTATAAGGTATAAATATGTCATTTAAAAAAAATACCTTTTTTATGTTACTGAAAATGTGAAATGAATATTTTTTTATTTACGGAAAAATATTATTTTCTACCATCATGACCAAATAATAGTTTTGAAGAATCAATATCAGTTTCATTTATTATTTCCAAAGAATAATATATCACGAATGTTTTGTCATTTTTTATTTTGAAATTTTTTTTTAAATAAAGGTATAATTATATCCAGAAATGTTTTAATTTATTTTTAAATCCTAATTAATATTTTAGCAGATTATTTTTTAACAGAATTATTCTAGAACAATGTTATGTTGTAAATAGTTTTTTCAATGGGAAAATGATATTTTCATCAATATATTTCATAATTAATCAATAATGAAATTCCATCTAAATTAAAATCCATTAAATAAACCTATTCTTTAGTGGGGTTATGATCCACCGAAACCATTGTTATTATATCATTTAAAGGTCAAGGATTATTATGATATGATATCTATGAAATATATCTCACATTCAAGAGTTATACCATGATAAATTTATATTAAAACATACTTTTTCCATAGGTTTTTCGTTTATTATATTATGAAATTTATATGAAACTTTTATCATTTAAAAAGGTTTTGTAATGTGAAATTTCTATGAAACCCATTTATTTTCATGGGTTTTGATCTGATTAGTTTTATAGGATCTTATAGAACATAGATTTATGATTTTTTTATATAATAGTAGTTACATTATAACCAAGGATAAGTTGTTACAGAATAATCCAAATGGTTGGGGCCTATATCTCCATCAATATAATTTGGTAATGATTAATGTTATTTAGTATAAAGGGTACTCGGGAGGTTATCTCAAAACCAAAATAAGGTAGACAGTAGGTTATCTATGGTCATAAATAGGGTTAATGAGACAAAATCCCAAGAAGTAAAGGGTGTATATTTGATTTTATCACATGCTTGAAGAGTGTACATGGGCTGTTATACTAAGCCAAAGTCATGTACAAGGTGGGGTATCGCATGCCTATAATCTTATGAATATAATGGTGGGTATCCTTGACATAAGATTGTCTATGATTATGAATATTTAATGTAAAATTATATTATACAAATTTGATGGTCCGAATTATCATGTTATTTGATGAAATTATTATTCATTTTGTATGAACTACAATGATTGTTTACGCAAAATAGATTTTGATCTATGATATGATGGTTATGGTTTTAATTTATTAATATAATTTTTTCCAAACCATATGCTCAATTTATATTGATATCTCTCTAGTTGACCCCTATTGTCCATTTCAGTATAACCTTTATTATGTTTCCATTCTATAAAATATCAATAAATATATTATGTCTGATCAGAATAATGATTTGTCATAAATATGTATAACTTAATAGGATAGTACATAGCTAAATTATAGAATATTAGTGTATGATTCAATGTTTCCAAAGGAAGTAGTATTAATTTATTTTGGATTCTTTATTTATGTCATTTATTGAATATTCATCTATTAGGATGTAATATTTATGTTGGAGATGATATTATTCTTACACATTTTATAAAAAACACATTAAAATAATATATTTTCTATTGAAAAATATATTTCTAAAATTGATTAAAATTTCAGATAACATGTATATAATTTCTGAATTCATGATATTTAATTTATCTCAAGATAAGGTTTTCATATTTTTTAGAGAAGATGTAATATTGGAGTAATCAATAATGTAATGTTTAAATATATTGATATTATTACAACATCATAATTAAATAAAGGTGATGAAATATATAATTTAATGGATTTTTCAACATATAATATAATTTCTCAGTAATATAATGTTTTTTAATGTAATATTATGAATTTAAAAAATTATATAATGACCCTAATAAAACATAAATAATATTTGATGATTTTAGTAGCCATTAATTATGAATATGAATAACTTCTAAATCATGAATTATTATATTTTATAGATTCCACCTTATAAAATATTTAAATAATAAAAATCACTCCCCATTGGGAAATAATAGGCCTAAACACATAGGATGTATAATTTTTTTTAAATATAGAGTTTAAAACCAATATTAAGAACTAAATAATCACCCCTAATTTTATTTAAGAGCACACCCATTCTATTATTCATACCCACTCTGAATCCTTTAATCAATAATTATTCCTCATTTCCCCTTATATATATGTTCTAGGGATTTACTAATGTTCCATTAATCCATTCTATATAATTAATAAGAAACCACTAAAGGTAAAGTGTTTTTTTACCTCCTTTTTATGATGTATGAACTCACTCTATTAAAAGATTACTTTATTCCAAATTAATATGTTTTGTTATGTTTATAGTCATATCATAGGGCCCCTATAATGAGACACCGTCTTCAAATGCAATTAATTCCTTCCATAAAGATTTATGTACAATAATTATGCTACTAAAATATTCCATTGAGTCTCCATGTTATAATTTTTTTCATTACATGTTATTTATTATATTCATCTAAATATAATTATTCATCATTTATTGGGAATTTCCATGTTTGAAACTGATATTCTATTATTATTTATTAAAATGATGAATTAAAATTTTATGATATATGATATATGTGGAACACATATTTTTTTATATGTGATGTTAATTCAAAGATAGTGCTTCCTTTTATTTTATAAAGAATTAATTTTTTAATAAAACATATTATTGAAGCGTTATAGAAAAATCTATGTAATTTGTTACGACACCTAGTAATGATATTTGATTATATAGTTATGAAGTTATTTTTTTATGTTATATCCAAATGTTAATGTTATGACATGTGTCTATATGATATTTGAAATATATAATTCCTTATATATTTATCATTGTGTTTTATTATTATTCATCATGTCTTATTAATATTTATCCCACATTTTATAATTATATTGTTTATCAATTGTGGGGATTTTTATTCACACATTTCTATTGTTGTATGCCCCAACGAAATCAAATATAGTGAGGTGACCATAAATGGAATTATATATAAGTCTATCCATATAATTAAATAATATTTTCATTTTATTTACATACATCATGTATTATGTAAATATTGTTCAAGATACATAATATCAAATGAAACATGAATGATATTATGGATTTTATTATAAAATTAGGTTAAAAACATATAGAAAAGGGAGTCATCATAGGAAATTCTCCCAATGCCAAAAAACACTCAATTGTTAATCCAAATAATAATATGTGATGTTTTTCATAGTGAGAAGTATTGGAAAATGATTAAGATTTTAACTATAATGGGTAGTTAACCCAATCCAAAAAATGACACTATCAACTATGATTTTCATTGTAATGATCCATGTAAAAAAGAAATGGTTTTCTATGCCTATGTATATGCCAAAAAAATATTTATTAATTATGATAGGATATCATGGATCATTATAGATTATTAATATTTCAAAACATTTATGCCTCTTGTAATTTGTTAAAATTATCCCTTACACCAAAACCAATGTTTTATTTTTTATGACATATTATTTATGATATCATATGTTTAGATCACAATCAAACATCTTCATGTTTATATTAATTATCAGGTAAGATCATCAATTGATATCACCAATGTTTAACCTTACATACCGTGATATCTCACCCATTATTATGTTTCCATTTCGTTAGAATGTGATTAAAGGTTTTATGAATGAAATTTCAATTACGGATACAATATGTGAAAAATATTTTTGGAATTTGATAATATTCATCCAAAAATATGTTATTTTGTATCGAAAGGATCCCAAAAACGCACTACCAGATCATTTCCTAAAAATACATTCGATAAAAATTACCATGATGAAAACTAGTATGAACTTTTCTTTATGTTACTTTATTTTACACATGTTAAATATTATATCTAATAAATAATATCATGTTCCCAAGAGTGGATAGCCTTTTGCCTTTGAGGTTACTGACTCAAGATACAAATCATACGATACATTTGAATATATCCATATTTTAAAACAACTCTATACACCATTTTAGGCTTTATATAAGTTATAATAAACATTATACACTAGGGTGTATAATGATTAGAATGGGGTGATGGAAAATTCCCATTATTGGGGAACCATAAGAAATTTCAAAAAGTGTTATATCATAATCATTTTAGGAATTACTAACAGTGAGGAATATCTTATTAAAAATAACCTTGGACAATATCATTTTTTCATAGGATAAATATAATTACTTATAGTCTCATATTATAAAATATAACCCATAGTATAGTACTTTAGAAACATTATACAATAAACATGAGACATTGGTGAATTACATATACATATAAAATATAAATGTGAATTATCAGAAATCATTGAAATCATAAATTGGTGAGTTATGAACTGCTATATATCTCTTATTACATTTTGGGGAAGAGATAATAACCCATTTAAACTCATGGTTATTTTATGAAAACCAATATAACCTATTATAATTGTACTACTTGACATTATCCTCTTTGGATTGGGATAATACCCATGTACCCTATAAAGGATCGGATAAAAAATAGGTTCCATCGATAACTCATAAGAAAAAAATTCATCCAGTTAATTATAGTGTGATATTGGAGCACAACCATAATCATTCGAACATATGTGGAATGCAATAAATTTATCTTTATTTACATAATATAGAAACATATTAATATATGAATGTGTTTTATAGTAATTAAATATAGTATGTAAAAATCGTACACATGAATAATAATATGATATTCAATTAATATACAATATAGAACCCAAAATAGATCTTAATAACCAAAAAGTTTGAGTTTTACAAATTATGAAGGACCAAACAGTCTATAATAAATTATAATATTTTGGGTTTCTAGGTACATTCTCAATAATTGAATACCACATTATAATGAGTTTCCACATTTCAATTTAAACCTAAATAAATATATGAAACAAAAAATTACATATGATTCTTCATACTAAGGGATCCATTTTATTCCACAACATACATCGAAGAGGGGTAATAGATTTCAATCATTGTGTCTTTCATAATGAAGACGTAGTGCAGTTCACCCTATATTTTTAGTAGATTTTTATTCAAAAAATTTTTACTTCATGATAAATATCACATTATCCACTTCATATTGAATCCCTCATCCATAGAATTTATAAAATTTATAAAATTATCATCCCCTTGAGTCCCTAATGGTCTGTTTATATTATTTCATAGAGGCATTCCCATTGATTATTCATAAATATAAATCATTATCAACTCTTCTATAATAGGATTACAAAAAACTATTATAACACCATTATATATTTTTAGGTTACCTAAAATTACTACAATATTATAAACAAATCATCCTTATTTATATTTCAATTCAATCCAAAATCACATAGTGTTCACCAAAAGGACTGTAATATCCCATTTTCTATCATGTTGAGTCCTTTTCTAAATTTTCGTATAAATCTCCTATTATTTATAATTAAATGATAAATGGTCTTACAAGGACTCTAAGATGTTTTATAGAGGCTCTAAACATAAGATAAAGCGGAATCGATTCATTTTGTGCATGTTACAATGTTTTCTGATGGTTAGTTCAAACTGTACGATGGTATAACCAAACTGTGCAATTTGAGATAGTGGAATTCCATATTTTGGAAAAGTTTTTCTAAAACCATGTTTCCCTCCCCACATAACAATTTGAATAAGACCCTATTGGATAGTATTTTTGACATGGTTTGGAAAACAGTGAATCCGAACTGTATTCCTTATTAATCATTGAAAAGAATAAATTTTTTACCATTTATAGATTGTTATGTTCGCACCTGATACGCTCCCCCCATTCCCCTACCTCCATGAATATTGATGAACCAAGACATAAAAATATAAAATGGATAAATATAACTCATTTATTGGTCATTTGGAGTGTGGTTTGTTGTCGATCGAAGCTATGGGTAAGTCTAATCTTCCACTTTCTTCACTTTCCTAGATTAGGGAATATGCCTTGGGTTATCTTCTTCTGAATTAATACAATACGTTTTTACCAGTGGATTTTAGGTTGAACATTCAAGGTGTTATTTAGTCTATATCAATGGATACTATTGGGAGTAAATTCATCTTATGATTTTTGATTTGTGGTCTATATTTTATATGCCATTTTCATTGATTTTTTTGTTAGATTTCATTCTTGATTTTCCATTGTTTTATTTTGAATTGTAGTGGTTTTTGGATCGAATACCATTTATATTATGGATTTAACCCCTCATTATCCCCATGGGAATACTTGAGTATGTAATGACTTATTTAGGGCCACACATGCGGCGCATCATATTTCTCAAGCCTATACATTTGTAAGGAAAAATGTGGAGTTGATGGGAGATAATTTAGATCCCCTTAAAAACATGTTAATATGGATGGTTGAGTTGAAAATGGAATAATGATAGTAATTCATAGGTTTTACAAGGTCATAAGGGTTTTTTGGAAATACATTAAAATGGGTTAATTGGATTAATTGAGATTGTGTCAAATAACATATTAATTATGTTGTAAATTCATAAAAAGGTTAGTGCATATGAAAATATGAGTTTTTAATAGGAAATAGATTGGTAATGGTGTAAAACCATAAATAGGTATTTAATAAAGGAATTGATGAATATGTTAAAGTGGTGATTTAATGTGAATTATTGAACATATGTAATGGGGCGTGTCATGGGAATGAGAACATGGAAAAATGGGACGTTTAATGTAAATGGTAAATGTGTTATAGGGTTAGGGAAAAATATTAATTCCAATGTTTATTTATGTGGTTTGTGATTGTATATATATTTTTTTGATTATGGTTTGTGATATGTTATGTGTGTGTTGATTGGATAAATAAACTTGTGCACATGGCTTTTTATTGTGGGGTATTGACTTGATCTCTACACCCATAGTTCATGTGAGACTATATCTCTATAATCCACCCTAAAATGAAGGGTTAGGGAAAGGGGATTATTGATCTATTCACCTAACAAAAACATTCTATGAGATCACCAGGACCGAGGCTTTGGTGTGAGTGTTATGTATTTGTTATTATGTGTTCGCACATGTGAGATATGGATTTGGAAAATTCCCATATGTATAGTCATTAAATTCCTTAGACCATTGTGTAATTTATATTAATTACTAACCCATGGAACACATTATGAAAATTGATAATGTTATGAATATGGTGAATGTGATCATATCAGTATAGTGATCAAAATGGTTACGTAAGCATTGTTAACAAATTATATTAGATTTTTCCTTCTATTACCATGAAATATATTTCATACATTCATGCGCTATCTATTAGAATGAATATGTTGTATTCACTGTTGGTTGCAGCCTAAGGAGTTGTACTAAATCCCTACTATGGCCTCTATTAGGTACCAGGGGATTCTTCATTATAGTAGGTTCAGATAAAGGAAAAGGCTGGATTATTTATAGTTATCATGAGATTGGGATATTATTGGATGATGACCCCAACATTGATTCATGACCATATTAAGGATTCAGTTGGTTTCCCTAATTTTAGGTTTCCATCAATTTTAGGATTATCAGCATGACGTGTAATATTTATTTTTGGTTTTTTGTTCCATTTTCTTAGTGGTTATGGATGCATGTTCGGGGTATTATCTTTTTCTTTACTATATTTACTATGTTATATAATTTATTACATAATGGTAAAGTGGGTATCATATACTCAGGTTATGGTGTAGACCCATTCTACTAGTTAGGAACCTCAGGAATATGGGAAAGAGAACATCATTTCAAGCGGAGACCCAGATTGGAGTACTAGTTCTATGTATTCCTGGTTGGGGATGTTAGACTGTGGTGTTAGAGCATTGTTCATTTAGGTTGTCTTATTATTTGGGATGGTAGATACAAGAATATTATTTTTCAGGTCTTAGTTATTAGTTAGTTAATTAGAGGATCTATCCCATCTATTTGGGAAAACCCATGTACCTAGTGTTGGATTTATAGTTCTTATTGTCTGGTCTTACTGTTTAATGAAATTATACCCCTCTGTGAGGCACTTGTTATGTGATGTGATTATTTTGTGATATATTACTTGTGGCCAAAATTTTATATGGGTGTTCATTAATTAATCAATATTGAAACCTTTGGATATATGTATCATGCATCATTGTAGACACAAATATGATGGGTATGTGTGATATAAATGGTGGAATTTATTTTAATTCATGAGAAAAATAATTAAAATTGTTTCTATTATAAATGTTGACCATGGAAAAAAGGGATGGAATGTTAGGGAATTCATAAATAATTGTATTTAATGAAGAGTTTAAAATGAGTTAGAAAATTTGGTTTTAGTGATATATGAAATTAGAAATTTTCTATGATGAAGGATTTAATTGCGTGAGTAGAAAATAGTTTTTATAACATGTCTAGTGAAATTAAATGGATCTCAAAATTAATTTAGCTCATGTTGATGAAGACCTATGATAAATCTTATATTTAAACTATTTATATATATATTTAAATTATTTAAATACCAAAAATTTAACAATCTCATCATATTTTTATCAATTTTGGATTTAGAGTGTGTTTTGGGATATGTAGTCAAACTTGTATAGTTCTGGAATTTTTAGAGGTTTTTATAAAATCTGTATTTTTGTCATTTAATTGGTATTATAAATCCATATTTTATCATTATAATTTTTTTACTATTTTTTGATTTATTTACATCATTTTTATCATATGTATCATGATTTGAATCAAATTTTATTTGGCCTTAAAAAATGAATAATTTTGAATAATTTTTTAGGCAGAAAACATTTACACAACCTCTGAAACTGATGCCAAATTCATGATAAATACATTCAATTAATGTGATTACTAATTTATATTAAATATGAATCATATAATAGATAATTAAATGAAGATTTCGTAGTTTTTAACAAATTAAAATTATAATTTGATGTTATACATTAGAGTAATAATTCGATAATTCTCATAAAAAATAAATAAATTCTCGGTATTTCATTCCTAATTTCCTAAAATAGTCTCCAATAAATGTGATAATTTTAGAGGAAATAATGAATTATGTTATAAAATCTCTTTTAAAAATAAATATTACATATTATTATATTTAATGGGTTATAATTCATAAAAATTCATATTAAATATTTTGTGTGAAAATTCATCCCCAATTACCCTAGAAATATTTTCATATTCTCACATTTCAAATTATCGAATTTGAAGGGAATTGGAATTAGGGACAAATTTAAATTTGAATAATGAAATCCTGATTATAATTTCATGAGTAAATTTGAGAACATATAAGTTTGAGGCATCTCTTGTAATGTGAGGTGATGAACCAAGTGGTTGTGGATGAAGACACAGGACAAAAACTGTATTCCTAGTTTCATTCTTATCACGTAATCTATTTTTTAATTTCACTTGATCATATTTTTAATGATTTTTTTTTGTTTTCCTTCATAAATATATTTTTCATAAAATTGGGTATTATCGGTGTTCCATCGATGAAGTAAACTATTTTATTTCATTATTTAAAATTATTCGGTGAATTATTGTTATTGAGCAGGGTGATTTCAATGAGATTTGATTTATTGATGATCTTCATGCAACTAAATAAATTATATAGGTGGGAAAAATCATATGATTTTTTTATATGATGTCTATTCAAATTTAGTGTTCATATAGGTTCTATGGGGGATTTTGAAATTCGATTGAGAAATATTTTTAATCAAGGATGAGGGGAGTGTCTGAGAGGTTGAATATTGTTTACAACTAATGATTTAATTGTGTTTTAAAACCCCCTTTAAGTCATATAAAATTTTCTATATGTTATCTATTATTTAAAATTATATTACTAAATATATTAGAGATTTTAATCAAATCACCAAATTTAATTTCCTAAAAAAACATAACAAAAGTGACACTATTGTAACACAAATTGCAACATCTTCGACGGACAATCCAGAGGCAACTATATTGTATTTCGGTAGGGGGTAAAATTATAGATTGATTTGTTCTAGTCCATAACCCTCATATATACTAACTCGGCCGTCTGAGAGTTTTTTGGTGTTGTTTTTTTTAAAAAATTGTGATGACCCGAATTTGTGGCCTTTGGATTCTGAAATTTTTTATACATTTCAGACTACATTAAGAGATACAAGAAATCCCCCATTTGAAATATTTTGAACCATAGACAAACATAATTAGAAAAAGTTTTTTTAAAACATAAATTACAATAGCTTAAAATAGAACATTGATATAATTGGTTTCATACTATGATTAAAACCATGAAAATCTTGTGGAATATCCTGACGCACATGCTGTGTTGGAAATAAAATCTCATTTCATAAACCAACATCAAAAATTAGATGGATTTATAGGTGTAGAAACACATAAACACATTCATTATTTCATTTATCATTATTTTTACATGAAACCTCAAGGGGATTATTCAAATCAGATGACATTGAGGTCTTTTCCTTTTTTTATCTAAAACAAGTTTCTAATGAATGGTTCTTCTATTATAATTAAACATTATTTAAAGACTTAACATAATTGAAGAAAATTATCCTTGAAATTTTACCGTTGCTTTATGAATAAATTACAATTGAAAAGTAATCAATGGAATTATGCCAACTAAAGGAGAAACATTTCATGGGTAATGGAAATGTATCAAAATTATCTGTTTTAGATTCCCCCACCATCAAATGAGTGGCCCACATTTGATTCATTTTTTTATAAAGGATTGTGTCTCACTAATCTATGAATGATATAAATTGCTGTGGGTTGATAATTAGATGAAAAAATAGTACCTTCTACTATGATACTAATTGAAAACATGGCACAAAACTCACCACAATTTGTAACAAGATGAATTCTTCTAGTCAAATATCCCAATGAATTATCTAAAGTTGGTCCTTAATGAAACATGATTTTGAGTCAATTATCTGATCCTACCACCATGTTGAGGTCGATGATTCAATCCAATAACCCACCAATACCGCCCACACCTGAAGTAACTGTTAAAATACAATACCACTATGAAATTTAATTTTCTAATGAATATATGTGTAATCAAATCCCCAAAATAAAACATCCTTAAAATAACTACAATGTTGTTCATCCTGGAATACCCTTTCAATCTAACTAAAAAAGTCCACTTTAAAAATACCAAAATTATAAGAAAGGACTGAACAAAAACACTAATGAAATATTTTAGCACCATGAACAACATTGTGGCATCTTTTGAGAAAATCATGTAATTATGATCCTAAACAATATAATGATAAATCCAATGATTATTTTGAAAGGAACATTCATCATGACAATCCCACTCAAAAAATACCAGAGAGACCTTGACAAAACATTATAAAATCATCTTGAATACCTTGATTAGTCAAATGTGTCAACTTACCTCTGATGTAAGTTCTATAAAAAGTAAAAACAGCAGAGTTTCACCCTCACAACCATAAGTGAATATTATAGATAATGGGAAGGAATATGTTAGTGAAATTGAACATAGGAGGGGAGAAAATTTAATAACACTTAAACTAAGAAAATTTAGATGTTTGAAAAAACTATTAATGTAAATCACACTAAAGATGGAAAATATAAAAATTATGAAGTTTATTTTAATTGAAAAAAAACATGAGAATTAATTTTTATTTAATGAATAAATAATGATTAGAATAGGATGACATGTACTTGTGTTTCTTATAAGAGTGCTGAAAATAACATAGAACAATTCAATTATTATTTTCTTTATACTAGGATTAAACTAATGATGAAGTCGAGTGCTCAAAAGGAGTTCGATATGGCGGTTTTGGAATCATTCATGATAGTTCATGTCAAAATTCCATTCCATGATGTTGTGAAACAAATTCCATGTTGTTCTATGTTTCTAAAAGAAATGTGTACCCATAAGAGGAAATTCAAAAGTGGTGGGCGTCATCATATGGAGTAATGTTTTGTACATGATTCAACATTCCTTGAAAATCAGATGCAATGACCTAGGAAAATTTACCATTATTTGTACCATTGGGAAATATGAATTAAACAATGTCAATCTAGATTTAGTGTCCTTTACCAATTTTATTACCCATTTTTTAACTCATATCTTCAAGTTGGAAACTTTAAAACCTCTGGAATTATCATTCAAATTTACAATCACAGTACCACCAAGCCTACTATTTTTATAAAAGATGTTCCCATTCAGTTAAGAGAAATTATTTTTCCAATATATTTCAATATCACTGATATGGAATATGATCAGTTCAGTACCCATGCATAGCTCATTCTAGGGAGACTTTATTTTAAAAAGAAAAAGTCAGTAATCAATGTTCACCAAGGAACAAATTCACTAGAGTTTGTAGGAAATACGTTTTATTTAAATATTTTTCACTCCATGAAACACCTTGTTGAGGATCATTTATTCCCCCAAGTGGAGATGATTGATTATTATTCCTATAAGATTTTCCCTGATTATTTCTATTATGAAATATAAACTATTGATTAAAAATATGGAAATTTGTGTGATACTACATCTGATCAACAAGATGGTGAAATGGATGTAAGTGATGAGTCATTGAATGTTGTGATTGATGATCTCGAAATTTATAGACATAACATTCTATAAACCCTTTTTCCTAATTGAGGTATCCCTAGAGGGGTCTATAATTTTCCACATTAAATATGACATGAGAACAAAGTAATTGTTCTTCATGATGAATGTCATTAAAATCTTGAGATTCACTGAGCAATCAGACATGTGGGTAGTGTCCCTTGTACCCACATAACATAGAGTTGAATCCACTTAATAAGAACTATAAATACTCATTCATAGGTGGGGATGAAAATTTTCCTATTATAATTTAATCTTATTTTTTAAATGAACATGGGAATCAAATATTAAAATAATTCTTATCACACAAGAATTATATTCGATGGACTCTCTATGATTTAATAGTAATCACTCTATTTTTGTGTAGGCATAGAATTATGTAGCATGATAATGATAAACATCTGAAATAATTTCAAATGAGATAAACCCTAACTCTTTTAGATATTTTCAATAAATTGGTCACCACCCTATTGGATGATGCAATTATTTTTCCTATATCTTTTAGTAAATGGCTATGTCCAATCTGTGTTGTTCATAAGAAAATTGGCTTTACAATCTCATGAAATAGATTTACAGAGCTTGTCGATGTTAGGAATCCAAAAAAATGTTGGGTGTACATTGATTACTAGACTCTTAATATGCTTACAGGAAATTACAACTTCTCATCCCCATTACATGATCATATCGTTGAATGAATATCTAAGAAAACACATTAATATTTTATTGGATGATTGTCTCGGTATTTTCATGTTTACATTTCACTAGAGGTTCTTGAGAAATCCACATTTACATGACCATTTAGATTTTTTTATTGTCATAGTATTCATTTATGTTTGTGTAATTCTCCTAGGACATTTCAAATGTGTTTGAAAACCATTATATATATATATATCATGAATCATGCAGAGATGTTTTTATGGACGACTACACTATTTACCACACTTCAGGTGATAATTGTATAAAAAGTTTGGCTATTTTTATGGACAATTTTAGTGATAATAATATTTTTGTAAACATTGAAAAATTACATTTCATTTTTTATAAGGGTATTTTACTTGGATATGTTGTTCACCTATATGAAATTCATGTTAATAAATCCAATTATGACGATATTTCATCATTACCATATCCAAAACTATGAGATATAAGAGATACTTTATTGGCCATGATGTCTTTTAGAGGTGATTCATATAATAATTTAGTATGTTTCGACATCTATTTTCCATATTGATCCAAAAATATGATATATTTTTGTATAATAAAAAATGTAAACAATATTTTGGGGAGACTAAACCAAAGCTGATAACCCCTACCATTGTTCAACCACACAAATGGGACATTCCATTCATAAACATGACTAATGTAGCTGAAATTTCTCATGGGTAAGTGTTAAGTAAAATGTTGGAAATAAATATTATGTGAGCTCCTATGCCATTTGAACTTCAGATCAATCAAAATAAAACTAAAAACAACTAAAAATTAATATATGGTTATTTTCATTACATTGAAATTTTTTTGATGTTATCTTCAAGGCTCCAAGGAGATTGTTTTCATTGATGTTTTTGTACTAAAATTTTTTATAATGAAACATTATAAAAACAATGAAATTTGGGTTTTATTTTTCTCCTACAAGTTCTTGTTGATGAAATAAAGGATATAAAAGTGAGAAAAACACTTTTTCTGATCATTTGAGTAGGATAACTTGAGTTTTGAATGGAAAAAATCATATATGTTTACCAAAATAATGAAACATTTCCACATGATGAGTTTCTTTCTGTTTAATGTAAATGTCCATGGATTGCAATTCATGTCAACTATTTTTATATAGATGAACATCCCACCTTGTTGCAGAATAATCAAATTGCTAAAATTATGAGTGATTCAAAAAAAAAAATTTGGATGATCCTTACTTGTGGAACATTGGTAGTGGTAAAATTATTTGGATATGAATTATTAATACTAAATTTCAATATGTCAAAAAAATTTGTCACAATTTGAGATTTGGAGGAAAAATTGGATAGAAATTAATGTTATTGGATTTTCATGATTCTGGTTTCTATTTTCCCAAAATTTTTAGTGTTTATTTTGTATATTTTTGAATTTATAAAAAAGTAATATTCGAAGGAACCATATATGAACAGAATGAGATACCACAAAAACCATTATTGTTTTGATATTTCATTGATGTTTGGGGAATGTATTTCACAGAGACATTTCCTTATAATTTTGGATGTCATTGAATCTTAGCTTGGGTTTATTATGTCTCCATGTGAGTAGAGGCTATTCCATCATTAATAAATGATGAAAAAGTTGTGCCCAAATTTTGAGAAGGAAATAGGATTTCGTGATTTAGATTTCAAATGTTTTGGATTACCCATCATGGAACCCCTTTTTTAATAAGAAATTATAATCTTGTTTGGTGAAATATGGTGTTCATCATATGTTCTCAAAACCCTATCATCCTTAAACAAATGTAATGGATGAGTTGTCTAATGAAGAAATAAAAAAACTATTAGAAAATATTGTCAAACCAAATAGGAAATACTTGAGTTTGATATTTGATAATGCACTTTGGGCCCATTGTAATTCATTAAAAACACCAATTTTCTTGTAACAATTTATATTATCATATGTATAGTATTTTCACCTACTAGTAGAGATATAACAAAAATCTTTTTTGGGATATGAAGACATGTAACATTAAGCAATTTTCTAATGGAAAAGAAAAAACAAATCTTGTTTGCAGATGAATGTGGAAATCCAAAATAATGCATATGAATTATCCATGTTTTACAAATAATGTACAGAATAAATTTATAATGGGATGAATCAAATCAAAAACTTCATGTTTTGAGACAAAATGTTTCTTTTTTATGTGATATTGAAGCTTTTCCAATGAAACATTTGTTCCAAATGATATGTCCCTTACATTGTTACACATGTTTTTTCGTTGGGTAAAATATATATAAAAGGTCATGAAAAATGGACACCCATGACAGTCAATGAGATAAGATTATGCTTTTTAGAGAAACTGTTAATTATCCTCTAGGGGAGGAAATCCATTTTCAAGAGGCAAAATAAAATTAATGCCAGGTTATGTCTTTCCTTCTCACATATTTTTCTGAGGCCTTTAAATTATTAAACTTCATTCATATATAAATATATTTTATAATGAATTCATTTCCCAAAATAGTTTTTTTGGGAGGAGTCACTTGGTCATTTTATTTATATTTTTTGTTCTTTCCTTTTTATTTTATTTTTCTAATTTTCTTTCCTTTTTTTGGTGTGTTATTTTTCAAATTTTTCATATTTATTTTTTATTTTTTTAAAATTTTGAAATAAAATGTTTTTAAATAATTTTAATTTTTTAATTCTAATGAAGTGGAGTTAACTAACTAAGCATTTAAAACTGAACCTAAATGAATACTAAATATGATAATGTTTCAATACCAACTTTTTTAAAACTACATAAAATAACTCTAATTTTTAAATCTCATTCCACACATCATTGCCTTTATAATTTAAATTTCCATTCCTATGAGACTTCTTAATCCATTTTGATATCATATTCTCATTCACCAATTTTCTTGAGATAACAGATCAATGCTTGTTTGAAAGGGAACAAGATCTATATTTGTCAATGATTAAGGGTTTGGATACTTGTAAATAAAATAATTGAGGCATTTGATAGGGAATTTTGAATCCCCATTTTCTTTGATTATCCTTTTATTTGGACCTTACCGTTATATTTGGTCTTTCATGAGAATATATTATACATGATCAACCTATTTGATAGCCACATTAAATTCCAATTTTTCATTTCCAATATGATATGGAAGTATAAGTGGATGATCTTATTGAACATTGGTTTGGAGGAAGATAACTTGTGTTGTACTACCTCATTTGGAGATGAATTTGCTGTAGATTCATACATTGAAGATAATTTCATTCCACTGTAATAGAGCTTTTTCAGATATTTTCCCATTTGGGTCTCTCAAATGAAATGGAGTTGTGTCTACCTAGTTCTCTCAATGGATGAAAGATGTTACCTATCTAGATATTTCCAAAAAAAAGGAGATGGATGATGTCATATTACTAATTAAATATTGATAGAATTTTATGTAAAATAAATTATTAGAGATTATTTTCATTATAGGATAGTAAATAGAAGTCAATACTTGCATAAAAATTAAATTTAGTCATTTTTCTTAAAAAACAAGCCATACCCTCATTATTCAGCCTTATATTTTTTTAACAAATGAATCCCACCATACTTAAGCCATCTAAAAAGGTTATTAAAGTCTTCATGATAATCACATGTTCTTGTATCACATATATTAGAGTTGTATAATTTTATCAAGCATATGTTTATCCATGCCTGGGTTTAGATGAGAATATCCTTATTGAAAATCCATATTTGTGTGTTGAGATAAAATTATTGTGTGAGATAAGTGTGTTGTGTGAATGGGAGGAGAAATTAAGTGAAAATGGATTGAATTATCTGAATTTATATGTTGAAATGTTCTTTATATAATGAGTAATGTTATTTTTTAAATTTTGGTGTAAAATTGGTATACATTGATGTTATATGATTTGAATTTGTGTTGTTTTGATTTCAGTTCCCACCTTCCCCGAGATCAAAGTGCCATGTGTGGGGAAATTGATAAGGATTATATTTCAATTATTTTTTATGTCTGTTTAAATTTTTTATACCCCACAAATTTATCAATTTAATCATATTAGTAACAATTTTGGATTTAGAATGTGTTTTGGGATAAACAATTGATATTGTATAATTCTGTAATTTTTATAGTTTATTATCAAAATGGTATTTTGGAAATTTAATTTATAATATAATTCACAATAGAGTAAAACAATTTATGATAATTTATTTAATTTATTTTCCTTCAATTTCTATTTTGGATGAAGATTTGATTTGAATTTAATAAGCCCCTAAAAAATCGATGACATTGAACAATTTTTCAGGTGGGTAGTGTGGACCCCACTATTTTAAAGGTTTCATAATTTACAATAAACACCTCCAACTGAGGTAATTATAATTTAATTTCAAATAATACACACATACTATCTTTTTAGATGGATTGTGTTGAGGTTTAAACTAATAAATGGTGTTATTGGATGTTATACATTGGATACCTAATTATTGAATTCTCACCAAGAAAAATACATGCTCATTAACAAATTCATAATATAATACATGAAATTCCAATAATTATTATATTTTTAGGACAAGATCATAACATATTTTTGAACAACATTTTAGAAGACACCTATTACGTATTATGGAATTAATGGTTGTTAAACGTGTAATCATTCAGAGTAGAAATTTTGTGGGAAAATTCTTCACCCATTCGCCTATAAATATGTCCCTCTTCTGCATTTCCAGGATATTAAATTTCAATTGAGACGGATTGGGAGAGAAAGGTACTGAATGATATTGAAATACTTATGAGGATTTTATTAATTTATTCTATAATAATAAGTATGGAGGCTTCTCTAAACATGTGAGACTAGGAACGAAGTGGTTCTGGATTGTGTCACTCAATAGAGACTCTCTTCTGAGTTTCATTCTAATCATGAAATCTCCTTTTAAATTTTACTAGAACTTATGTATTTCAACGAATTTGGTTGTTTTCTTTCTAAAATGTATTTTCATCAAATTTGATTTGATTGTTGTTCCATTAATTATGTAAACTATTAGATTTCAATATGTAAAATTCATTGGTGAGTTCATTTCACTGAGCCTATAGATTTCAATTAGGTTTTATTACATAGATGTTTTCAAGAATATGAATCAATTCCATTGGATGGGAATAATAAAATAAAGTTATCTATATGATGACTTTAGAAATTTGAGTGTTCACCTAGTGGTCATTGGGGGAATTTTTTCATTCAATTAAGAAATATTTATAAAAAAGAATATGGGAGTGTCTGAGAGGTCGAATCTTGTCCACAACAACTATTTAAATTATGATTTCAAACCCACATTTAATTCATATCAATTTTTATATCATTTATCTCTTCATTCATAGTAGTTTACTTCATGTATTGGAACATTAAATCAAATACCCGAATTTCTCTTATTGCATAAATATACAAAATAATACTGATACTCCTTTAACTAAAATTGGAACCTCTTCGTGAGATAATCCATAAATTTCTATATTTAATTTTTCTACGGTATGAATCATTTGATTGATGTTTCCTCAATAAATACCCTCACATCGTCCTGATCTAGGTATGGTATAGGTTATTATTCTAATTTTGATGATATCTTTTTGGGTAGTGTATACAGATTTTTTGTTTGCGACTAGTTAATAGCATTCTTATTTGTAAAATGTCGAAGATTATTTAAGTTTACTAAATATCTTTTTTGGTATTGTACAGATATGAAAACATGAAGGCGTGTTACATCATGGTGATAGGAGTTTGATGCTGAGTATTCTCCAATAATAGTAAAGCAAGAAGGCTTAGTGATTCATGGTATTAGAGAAGAGAATATTCATGAAGACTTTTCCCATTTTATGTAGATGATGGAATAGGACACATGGTGGGTTTTATGAATTTTTATTGAGGTAAATATATATCATTCTCATGATAACCAGTTGAAATTTTTTGGAATGGGTGCTATATAGTACAATGTGATCTGGATAGAGTTAATACAGGCTATTTATTACCATTTTGAGAATCCTTCCAAGACGCGAGTCATGTTAGCTTCCTATATGGTTTGAGGTCATGAAACCAATGGTGGGATATCATTGTCTAGACTGAGCATACCTAAGTAAACATATAGAAATAATTCAAATAAATGTTTCTAAAATACTTATATCCAAAAACCTTGATATGGGAGAAGGCTTTATAGTTTACGTGTTTTTTCAAATGGGCTTCTCTTATGATAAATTATATTTTACTTTTCACAGATAAATGAAATTTTATTCTAGTATTTGAAGTATATGATGAAGATATGGTGAATCATTTATATAATGGGAATTGAGACTATATAATGTACAAAGTGAATATAGAGGGTCTGCATATTTTTTTATATATAATAGATTTTTCCTATATCATAGAAGCGACCCAAAAGGGGACATCTTCTAGAAGAATTTTGTTTCCAATTCGACAGGTGAGGGGTGTGGCTTTTTGAGGTAATGACGTGTCGGTTTGGTGTTTTCCATTATGGTTGAAGTGCTTAGGGTAGTCAAAATATTTTTTTAGATTCTTAGGGTAGTGATCAAGTGATATATTATTAGTTCGGAATAACATAGCACATGTGTATTTAGTTCCCCTAATCACCAGTTTGACTCTCGGTCATGAATAATGATGGGGCATGTTCAGAGGTTCTATTGGAATCAGCAATACATGGGAGTAGATTAAGGACCAAGACCAATGACTAGCGCATTATGGGGGTATGTTAACCCATATCAGGCAGGAAGTTAGAGATTTATGGGAAATACAAATAAAAGGGGTGGATGTGGTATACTTTTGTGAGAGTCCATATCATATTAGTAGAGAAGAACTATGAACATAGGCCACAACCAAATGAATATGAGAAGGCCAGCTTTACATTGTTCAGTATAGTCCTTGAGGTGGAATGGATAGTCTATCAATATTTCTTGGTACAATTATTATAGATTCTACAATTTCAAGTGGTGTATTTGACTTATTATCCACACATTCTAGTATAATTGATCTGTTATTAGTTTTTTGGACATAATAGTAGAACATGAGTGTGGGTTTATATTGTTTAATACTCCATTTGTGGAGTGAGATGATGATATTAGATAGTGTATCAGTTCTTCTCTTGAGGATGGGGTTATAATTTTATGGGGTACTTGTTCTTGCTAGGGATTTCAGGTTTTGACATAATTTTGGTTAGGATTGGATGTTGTTGAAATAATAAAATATCTAATTTTAACATCTTATAGTAATATTAACATCTTTAATGGGAGAAAATTATGTCAATTATGGTGAGTGGGGTGTTCGAGAATGTCATTTAGGTCCGGTTTTTTTTAGTTAGGTGAACTAACAGACTAAGTTTCTTTTCTAATTATTTATAATGGGTGATAATAGACGCCTATATTCGAAGATATTTTCTATCAATATCATGATGTCTTTATTGAGGATTTCTCAAACATACCGCCCAAGATAGATGTTCAGTTCATGATTGAGTTTCCACCATGATACGATACAATTTACATCCTAACATAGAAAATATCACAGGTTGAAATCAAGGAACCAAAATCTCAGTTGGATTAATTAGAGAATAAATAATTTATTTTTCCATGTATGTTTCCTTGAGGATCTCCGGTGTATTTCTCCAGGAAGGAATATGGGTCATTAAGGATATTTTTTGACTATATGAATTTAAATAAGATAAATTTTAAGAACGGATTCCTGTATAAGATAATGGATGATCTTTTAAACTATTTGATAGGTTCATTATGTTCTTCATGACTAAAATATAAAAGATTTTTAACTGGAAATGGGTAACACCTTCTGATGTATAGTAAACTAACTTCAGGATTTGGTATGAGTTGTATGTGTTTTTTGTGATTCCCATTGGGCCGATCAATGTGTCGATGGTGAATATGGTCTTAATTAACCGAATCATAATCACTTACCAAGATCATTTTTTTGTCCATGTGAATGACATTTCAGAGTACCCAAAGACTTATGATGATGATGAAAAACATAATGATAACTCGTTGGGGAAACTAAGAGAGATTATGATATATGCCAAGCTATCAAATAGTCACATCTGGATTGATATGGTGAATTTCTTGGTTCAATTCACCATTTAAGAAGGTGTTTGTGTTTACCTGAAGAAAGTAAAAGCAGTTGTCTTTTGGGAGAATCCCAAAAATGTTTTGTATATACAAAATATTCTGTATTTTAAAAGATAATATCTATGGTTCATTAATAATATTTCCCATTGGGAATCACCATATTATGGTTTAACCAAGAAGGTTATTGGGTTTTTAATGTCAAAATCATGATATAATTCTTTCCAATTGTTAAAGAAATAGTTGACTAGTGCATATATGTTTATCGTATTAGTATATTGAAGGAATGATATATTGGTTTCTGACAAGTTTGTTGTTGTTTTTGGAGAAGTGTTGATACATTATAATCAGATTATTGATCATTGTTAAAAACAGTTTATACATCATGAAAGATACTATAATAGACATGATATTGAATTGGATTATGTGGTTCATGACCTAACTGGTTGATAAAATTATTTATTGGGATAATGGTTTATAGTTTATAAAAATCATAAAATATTTAATTAAATTTTATCTCATTGTAATTTGAATATTTGGAAGAAAAATGGGTTGAGTATTTGAAATAATTTTATTTTGATGTGTTTTCATGGGAAGGGGAAACAGTGTTGGGGATTCCCTAAGTTAGAAAACTCAAAGTCAGGGGGTTTATGAGTCCATCAATGAGTTTATGGACATGGTTTTGATTGCTAAAATTAATCAAGATGTGTAATATGGAAAATTTAAGATGAACCGATCTTAAATATAATTTTATTCCATGATTTGGATTCATGTAAATGTGATTTATGTTGAAGACCCACAGTGTTTGGCTATATGGGAAAAAAATTAATGTACTAGTGTCACCTTTGAGATTATCCATTAGAAATGATGGGATCATTTGTGTTTTTTATTGAGTTGTTGTGCTAATGTGTATGAAATAATCATTTATGTGTTATTTTCATGCATCATTGTGGGAAATGGAAGCTGGTTTGAAACATAAATATTTTGGTCT
Source organism: Viscum album (assembly GCA_963277665.1). Lineage (NCBI taxonomy): Eukaryota > Viridiplantae > Streptophyta > Magnoliopsida > Santalales > Viscaceae > Viscum > Viscum album. The sequence goes on from OY728155.1 coordinate 1,375,753,782, forward strand.
TTGTAGATAGAATTTTTGTTTGGTAATGAATAATCGTATTGTGAGTTTTGTGCCACTATTCCTTACTATCATACAACTAATTGTGGAAAATCAGAAAACATGAATTTTGTTATTTCTAATAACCATTTCAAAAGGCATGTTAGATGAGATAACAATGGAATTCATATTGGATTTTCTAGGGAGTAAATGGTAGAATGATGGAGTGTTGGTTGTTTTTGATTGGTTGACTAAACTGGATCATTTATGTCTATTTGAATGAGTTTCATAGTGGATTAAGTTGTTGAGTTTCACATTTGGGAGATAGTATGGTAAAATAGAGTACCATGATCCATTGTTCTATATCATGATTAGTGTTTCACATCACAATCATATTAGGGATTGTATAAGGATCTTGGTAACCATGAATTGTTGAGTATTAATTTTCACCCATATAAGGATGGATTGTCGGAGCATTCCATTCAGGTACTAGAGGAATTATTAGGTAATGTGTTCTAAAAATTTTTCGGTTCTTGGTAAAAAAACGATTATCATGTTGATTATTCCTATAACAATAGTTTTCATGATACAATTAAGTTTTAACTACTAGATTCACGTTATGGTGGACCATGTAGATCTCCATTATGTTGGCTAGAAGATGGAGAAGTGGAGATGTTGTCATCAAGTCTCAGGAAAGAGATGTTAGATAATGATTTTTTGATCTGGAAGTTGATGAAAATGACTTAGGGAGGGAATAATTCATATGAATATATGAATAATAGGATAGATCAGTTTATGGTTTGTGATAATGTGATTATTATGGTGTCTCCATGGTTGGGTCACTTTAAGATTCAAAAATAGGGAATTCTTACAACCAGGTACTTGAGTCCATTTGAAATATTTGAGAGGATTAGAATGGTGGTGTATCTATTGTATAATCCAAAATAAAATAGTCTTATGTATAGTGTTTTATATGTGTAATAGATTTAGTAGTATCGGCACGATCGATCTCATGTGGTCGATGTAAAGGATGTTGAACATGAGGAAGATGTATCCCTTAAGGATCATCGGGTTCGTATTGATGATCATAGTGGAAACTTCATGCAAGGAAATCATGAGATTTTGTTCCATGTCTTGTGGTTGTATAGTAATGTCCTACATTATACAAAGGAATGAGATCCAGATATGTTTTCTGGGTGGCCTGATCTACTTATCATGGAAAATTAGTGATGTTAGGGAAGATTAGCTTGCAGATGAACATTTATAAGGTGTAGATGATATAAGATTTCAGATTTCATGGATTTATGTTATTTTAAAAATGTGGGTTTAAATCTTATAATAATGGATAATAAAATTTTCTCCTACTGTATGAGAATGCTCGGTGGCATTTCGGAGGATCAGTACATGAATGAAAGTGGAATAAAGAAATTTTATGCATGAAATACAATTTACAAATAGTTTGGGAAAACAATGTTAGTGGGGATTCAAACTGGGACATTAGATACTATTACATTCCTCATGGTAGTCACATAGTTTGTAAAACAATGAGGTTAACCACATGTTACCTCACAACTCAACCCATATTGTATAGTGGTCGGTGCACTATTTTCACACAGTTTGGGAAACTATGTGGCCATAGCATATTCCTCATTAATTGATGAATAATTAAAAAAACATCCATCCTATGAATTTTATGTTCCCACCTGATTCACACCATTTTTCCTACCACCAACCCATGTGATGAAAAAATTCTATCAATATCTTTCAGGGATCTATCTCTTTCATTTATTAGTTGTTTGGAAGGTTGTTTCTTGTGGATCGATACTCTGAGTATGTCATGTATATCACTTTTTTCTCTTTTCAGATTAGGGATTGTATCATGGGTTATCTTATTTTGGAGCACTAAAACCCCTTATATAAAATAGATTTTAGGTTGACCCCTCAAGGGGTCAATAAATCCTATTCTAAGGCTATAATTTAGAGTGAATTATTCAATTCATTTGATATAGGTGGTCTAAAAGTTAAATCCAATTGTTATTGAGTTGATTTGTGAATGTTGAGTTTTTTTCTTGGTTATATATTATATTTCTATTGATTTCCTTTGTTATATTTTATAATATGAATGTATAAATGATGGAATAAACCCATCATGAAAAATGTGGGATGCATTAATGGTGTTCGGCCTGATTTAAAGCCACCCATGGGGTGCACAGACACTCTTGACCCTAGGAATTGGTAATGGTAAACATTGATGTAACATGTGATAATATAGTTGTCAAATGGATCATGTTATTATGGATTGATGGGTCAAAAATAGAATTATAATATTTACACACAGGGTTTCAAATTGATTATGGGGATTTTTGAAATGACATGAAAATTTTATGTTGGGTTAATTGATATTATTTTAAAAGACTTATGAAAAATGTTACTAATGACTAAGAGGGATAGTGCATATGAAATGGTGAATATTTTTATTGGAAATAGCTTTGGATTTGAGGAATTTATTAAATGGTAATTAATAATGGAATTGATGAAATTGTTAAATTGGATGATATAAAATGAATTATTGAACATACATTATGTTTTGGGGAATGAGAATGTGAATCACATAAATTTGTTATTTACTGTAAATGGTAAATGTGTTATTGAGTGATGGAATAATATTAATCCCCTTGTTGATTATTATGGGCTATGATTGTATGTTTATTATTTGAGTATAGTTTTTGATATGGTATGTGAGTTGTGATTGGATAAATAAGAATTCCACTCATAGAATTTAAGGCAATTGTGATGAGGTATTTGCGAAGGAATAGCATCCCAAATAATCTTTTTTGATGGGAGTCTATCGAAAATATGGCATGACTAATGGTGGCTTTAAAAATGTGTTTTTTATGATGATCCATAAAAAATAATATATATTTGTGACAGATGTTTTGGTTAGAAAAAAACTCATGTAAGGGTTTATAAATATCTTTTTGTGATGTTAAATCACAAATGGTTTGAAAATTAATTTTCTATATTTCATTTGAACTATCACAAATAACAAAATTTCCATAAAAAATTAATATAATAAAAAACTAAATGTATTTAAAAAAAATACAAATAAAATTAATAAATTTTGAAATATATATATATATATATATATTCCATGATCATTTAAATATTAAATAAAATTATATAATTTTATATATTAAATATACTAAAAAATTAATTTTATTGAATTAAATTAAAATCATAAATATATAGATTAATAATAAAAATATATATATAATTAAAATTCATAAAATTAATTAAAATATTTTAAAAACATTTAAAATGTAAATAAATTTACAAATCATTAAAAAATATTGCAAAAAATATATAATTTAGAATAGATATAAAACTAATACATTAGTTAAAAACTAACATGTAGGAAATTCCAAAATACCAAAAAAATCCTAAAAAAATCATAAATTGTCAACTATCATTTGGTAGTGGAGGATAACTCGTTGGACCCAGAGAGGAAACTCGATACCAATTCCATAAGAAAGTCGCCTCATATACTCCCTCATCTTCTCATCTCTTAGACGCTGCATCTCACACTACTCCACTAGCTACTTTTGTATATGTATTATCATCCCATCTAGAGATCTCACCCTATCTTAATATAGAGCATCCACAAATTGTGTCAATAAATATTATCCATGATATCTCTTCTCTCTATCTGATGCAATAAAAAAAGTACAATTGTAACTCATATGTGTCAATTGAGAACCAATACCAACCACTCGACAATTCTTGACAACCTATGATGTCTTCAATGTATACGCCCCTCATCAAAACCTAAAATAGAAGTTACATCATGTTTGGCCTCATTTTGATTCACTGATAAAAGATATTTCTTTACCAAATAAGTATTGATTAAATATAATAACAAATTATAATTACAATAAAATAAATATTAATGATTTTATTAACAAAATCACTAACCACAATATAGAAATTACATTCTCCTACAACTTTTTTGATATGTCGATTTATATGCACCTTATTTTGAACAGAAATCTCTATAATAGATGATTCATTAGTGACCTATACAATATAAAACAAAATTTATAGTTAAAATAAATATACATTAATAAATAAGTCACTAACCTTATGTCATCGATGTAGGACTAATTTATGACACACGGCCTTATATATGACCCATTTCCTCTCCAGGATCTACTGTCTAGATGATGATCACATTATATACATTACTTATATCCAGATGCAGCATAAAACATCCCATACCTGAGCTGATATATTGTCTTCAGAATGAGGGACACGAGAGTTATTGAAAATGGTAGCACAAGATTTACCCATAGAATGCTTTTTGATGTTGTGTAGAAACTGACAACAGTGATCATGTATGAAAATATCGCCTTCCATTCAGATATGTCCTATTTGACTATCAGAAATCAATGATAATATATTCTATGGAACAATTAAAAAAATATAGTAGTAATTAATTGAATTCTTAAATAGTATATATTATTTATTAATGTTAAATCAAATAGTCAAACATTTGGTCATGCAATGTGATGGGAACCATGTCCAATGACACCCATGGATCGGAAAAATAATTTCTCCGAATCGTACTATACTAAAAAATGGATGAATGAAAAAATTATTGAAAATTGAATAAAATATATAATCATAAAATTATTATTAAAATTAATAGACTTAGTTAATATAAAAGAAATATCAAAAATAATTAAGCATTGATCTATAGACAACGATCAAAATCAATCGATGTTCTTATCACTGGAGTAGGATCTGGAATAAGTAATCAAGAATGACGATGCTTTCCCCATGATGGTGCCCCAACCTGAGGATTAGGAGATGAATCTAACACAACATCAAGAATTATGACATCAGTGAGAGAAAATAATAGATCATTAAGATCATCTACTATCATCTGAAGCAAATATTCACAGAGGAACAAGATTGATAAAATAGATAAGAAATATAAAAACATAATAAATGTTAGAAAAATATAATTTTATCTATATGAGATTGGTTATACAAATAATCAAATTTAAAAAACAAATAAATATCAGAATATAATTATTACCATTACCTAATGACCTTAATATAATCAATCACCATTCACATCGATAACAATGTATTTATCTTCTTCTATATCATTGTCAACATTAATATGACTTTCAGTTTCATCGTCCCTTATTACTTCATCAAGATTATCTATATCATCAGCCCTTACCAAGGGGTTTTCATCAACAATATATATTTCTTGTTGGGTAAGAGAAATATTTTGGGATGAATCATGAAAAATTTAAATATGTTAAACTTCCACAAAACCATTTTCATTTTTATTAAATGTATTGTTATGTGGTTTCATTTTTATCACACTCCACCATCCCTTCAAGTCTCTAGAAACATCATATTAAATTATATAATAATAAAAATGTGCATGATGTACCAATATAAATGGTTCATTTGGTGAAAGAAGACATATATGTTTAATTTCAATGACTCTATGTCATGGATGAACTCTCAGCCCTCGTTCAGTATCAAGATAATAACATTAAAACACTATAGCATAATTTGGTAATAGATAATACAACTCAATTATTTCATCATGTTTACCATAATAATAATTGTCGTCGTTGGTGGTGATAGCCTTAGAGCAGATCCCTCTTCCCTTGATTAAGGATGGATGTTCGCAGCCCTCTAGCGACTGTTGCATTATCCCTTTCTCAAACCTTGATTACCTGCCTTCGATCAAGAAATTTTTCTCTCCCTCGTAGTTCTTGCGTTACACAATGGGATCCTGCAGCTCTCATTCATGGATTGAGAATTTTCTAGAGCCTCATCCTTGTTGAACCTTCCTTTGATAGTAAACTTCAAGCTACAACACCAACTCGTATATAACATAGATCTCTTAATCTATGATTCATGGAATATAAAGGATCATGACAATGTGGGTATTCATGATTTGATACATATAATGGTTCTCTTTTACTCAGAAGATTATTTGATCCAGGCTTAGTCCTCTGCAACACGTACCTGTGATGGAACCTATTTCATTCTGTTCCGATGGTCTTATGACTACCATATGAAGAGTGACTATTTGAAAATGGAAATTTGGGTATGATTTCCAGAATTACAACTTCTATTTCCAAATCATTCCATCATTCAAATTCATGGATATTTATTCGGTTATTATTTATGCTAGGATAGTAGAACTATGTTCGTTTTCCATTAGGTTTCACTGAGAATTTGGGTTGAGGATGATTTATCTAAATCACTGGTTAAGACGATCTTCATTGTAGTGAGTTAGGAGTTTAGATATAAACACTCTGTGGTTTCTGTGTATAGGATAAATTACTACTCCCGATGACTCAAGGTCGGGCATATGATATATTCCTACAGAGGTATAATGGTGGTTCGACATGTGGATTCAGATCAACAGGTTGCAACTATGGTGGACTTGAAATCTCAGTTAGGGAAGCATAACCAGGGTAATGAAATGCTGATAGGACGACACCCTGTTAGTATCAATATATTGACTAATTGTCGAATGGGGGAAGTGAAGGAGTATCTGAATTCGAGGGTGGTTGAAGTGTTAGGAAGATTGTGGCGTGACATTGGGGTGAATAACATTGGAGGTCAGGAGGCTAATGTAAAGTAGGAAATTCAGTCTGTTGGGGTGGCTAGTGTGAACAACAATGTGGTACTCACTAGGGGTAATGAGGAGTTGGGTAGTCATATTATGAATTTTCATGTAGCGGGATCATTGGATGTATCTAGTGGTTGGGGGAGGGCCTCAACTAGGCTAAAGATGCAACCTGAGAAGCTAGTGGATGGTATTGAAATTAGTAACTACTTTGCTAATTTAGTAAATGAAAAACTTGATGTGGGTCAGGATTCAGTTCTCTATGCCTTGTCTCATGGGCGGGTGTCTAATGAGTATGATGAAATTCATGATAGTGGGGTTTTGGGTCCGTGAATGAATTTTAATCAGAGTAGAAACAAAACTGAGATGGTGTAGGGGTAGGATTCTTAACATCACTTAAAGGGTCTGAATCGTAGGACACTCTCCCAATCTCAGTAGGAACGTCCAAGGAGTGATGGTGAGAATATGATGCTTGGATTTCATTCTCATGATGCTTTATATGGAGAAGGATTATTTCAAAATGGGGAGCTTTGAGGTTAGGAGCTTATGGTGAAACCACAGTGCTTATCACCAATTGACAATAACAGTCACATTGAGCAGGGACAAGGAGTGGATGACACCAACAAGGAGGGGATTATCCCTAGGAGATGAGGGGATGTACCAGATAGTGTGAAATAGAATGATGGTGGTAGAGTTTGAATCTCTAATAGTGACGTTTTCAGTGTGTAAATAATGATGTTGCATGGAATTAGGAAGCTATGACCACTCCACCAAGAAGAAGATAGAAGAAAGATTATTTTTCTATACCGAAGCCAATGACCACCTGATCATTAATAATCAAAGAAAAACTTATGCATTATTCATAGTAGTTGTTGTGACGCCTTGTTACCCAGATTCGGTTCATTATTACAAAAAATTGTCATGATCACAATGAAATCATGTATCGAAAGACAGATCGGTTTAGTTTTATTGGAAATAAGATTCAAAAATATGTTCAACATTAAAGTGTGAAAATAAATACAACAAGAATTACTTCCATTGGAATCATTAAAGCCTCCTAGATTATGCTTGAATGTCCCTCATAACTAACTTCTTCATATACCAAGATAATGAAACATAAGAAAGGGGTGATCTCAAATACTCAGAAAGGGTAAGCAGTACAACAAAATATAACATAAATATTAATCATGGTGAATAATTGAAACCACATACCTTTACCAATAATAAACATGAATAATTTTAAGGAAGTAATATGAGATAAGTAAATAACGCCATAATAAAACATAATTTGGGGTATTCTACTGGTCCAATGACCACATGAACCATCAATATTATTTTTTTTATGAAATAATGTATAATGATGGACATTCTGAAAGATTTTTTCAGGGCCTCAAGAAAAACATCTAAAAATGATTATGGCGCTTCCAAAGCCATATATAAAACTGGTAAAGTCCATAGCTAAATCCACATCTAGTTGTCTCATGACAACAATTGATGCATCGATGATCTATAGTGGGCTCCACCCATCAGTTAATAAGTCCAATACATTCATTATATTAAAAGTTTGAAATATTACATATACATTATTATTAAAACAAGCATACAAAATGTCAATACATTAACAATAAAACATGAATGTTATACAAATAGAATATCCATAGTCAAACATATAACAAAACAATCAGTATAATATTGATTTTTTGTATCATATTGTATCAACTTCAAATAAACATAAAATATATCAAAGGATGCTGAAATAGATGAAATAAAAACCTTTTTTATAGAAATATATCTTTTTATTTTGAAATCATTTATGTGTCACAAAATTATAAAGAAATGTTTTTAAAAATATTTTTATATGGTTGTAAGGGAAGCTTCGACGATGTTATAATGGCGGAAAATAGTTGCACCCGCTGTATAAATTAAAAAGAAAATTCTTAATTTAATTTTTTTCTAAAAGATCAAAAAGTACCTTTTTTGTAAAATGTTAGAATGATTGATTTATAAACATCGTATAAAATTAAAAAAAGGGTATAAATAAATTTATCAAATATTTTATATAATAGTAAGAATGGTTTGAAATACATTTTTAAGAAACATTGATGTGGAAGATAATGAGTTCCTAGTAGATAATTAAATATAAACAACCTCAGATAGTGAAGAGATTGTAGAATTGAACCTTACCTTGTCCTTTTACATGGTAGAGGGTAAGATAACCTCCTGTATAATGGTGAGATAACAGTTATTAAATTATACAGGAATCATATACATAAATATGATTTCATATATTATCTTTTAACAATGCTTTGTTAATAATATCTTTGTATTATCGTTATTTTGCGTGTTAACAGATTTTTTTTCCTTTATATTATTTGTTATATGAGTCATATGTTTTATGTATGGGATGTATATTATTCATATACATAATGATATCACGTTTGTAAACATTATATTTGAATCATCAAATAAAAATTATTCTTGAATGGATACGATGGGGAATGAACCTCATCACGTTCTTGGAGACGGTACTTTGTACGTACGCACGAGGCACAATATCATTATTTTTATATTTAAATAATATATAATTGGATGTTATGTAATACATAAAGAATCATTATCAGGTTATATTTATTATTTAAAACAATTCCTCGTCATTATTATACCCATCTAAATAATAATGTATTAAATAACAATTACACCACAACATGGAGACGATAAGTCGTACGTACACACATATGGTGACATGTCATTCAAAATATAGATATAATAATGAATATGGTTGTACCATATTTATAATAACATAAAATTATATAGAATCTACTTGAGTTATTATTTAATAATGGAAACAACAAAGAAAGAGGAAGTGGAAGAATAAAGGAATTTGAAAGGGCTGATGAAATATTTAACTCCCTCTTTAGGTTCTTCATTTTTATATGATCAAAATGGATCCATAAGATGGCATTATGACTAATGTATGGACTCTAGGATAAAGGGAAGACATTTTATAGGTCATTCAGCCAGGGGTTGTCCGAGAAAAATGGCTTTTATGGTGTGAATTATAGTGAAGGGGGAGTTCCCTTTTATAATAGGGGTGATGGGCACCTTTGGAAAAGATAGAAATATTATTTTATAATAAAATCAATTTCGGTTTGTAATGGAATTAAAATTTTTTATTTAAAGGCTACTGTAATTATAGGGCGAAAACCACTCAAAAAATAGGTTTTAGATTGGTTTAGGACACTATATTAACCTTATCTTATATATTTAACTCGTAGTTAAATATGTTGACATTTACCATGTCTCTTTTTATTTTAACATTATATTTTTAATATAATTAATTTATACTTCCAAGAGAACCCAAAGTACTTAATTAATGATACACCCATCATTATATAATTTTTTCCCTAACCATAGATTTTTTGGAATATAATATCAATTAATAATATAATATTTTTTTAAATACTATTCTATGTCAAATTTGACATTATTTGGTAATTTGTTTTTTCTAAATCCATAAAACATTGTTACTTATAAAAAATCATTTAACCAACTATAATATGTCATATTAACCGAGAAAATTAGTGGAATTCATAAAAATTCTGAAATTACATTTATTTGGTTATTTATAATGTCATTTATTTTAATATTTCATTAATTAGGTAATTACTGCATCATCATTTGTTAATAAATATATTAAATTATATAATGTCTAAAATAAATAAATAAAATAATATTATGTACAAAATATTTTTAGATTTCCAATGAATATTTATAGTCTAAAGTATTCCTTATATAACCTCAAGTAAAAATTTATTTACTAAAATATATTTGTTTATGTCATTTTTTCCATTACATTTGGTTATTTAAAATAATGTTTCATTATCATTAATAAGTGGCTCCATGGGGGCCCAAAATCGACCCTAGGATGACCATGTTAATCCATGACTCATTGAATATATTTAAGACAAGTGTTAAGGTAATTTTGAATTATTATAATATTCGTTTTTCCTTGAATTACACTATTTACCTTTAACCACGGTAAATAAATGTCAAAAGATACTATTCACAAAAAATTATTTTCATCTTATTCAAACACATTTTACCTACTTATATCAACTGTATCTCTCATATTTTTTAAATTGAATTCACAGAAGCAGAAAAATTAAATTTTATGCAAATTTGCAAATGCTCCTAAGAGGTGGGTAAAAGACGGTAAAAAGTTCGATAAAATTTTTATATATTTAAAATTATTATAAAATGATTACAATGAATTACATTGAACTTATATATTAATAATTTATATATTTTGATATTAAATAAATTTATGTAAAATAAATAATTATATAAATAAAAAGTCGGTTTTAAATAATAACAAAGTTTTTTTTTTACTATTTATAAAAAATTGAATGTCTTCAGAAAAATACCAAAAATTCACCCTATTCTAATTAGGATATTCCGAATACAATAATTAATTATATTTTACCAATTTAAAATCATATAAGTTTCAGTAATTAATTTTAATTTAATTCCCGTTATCAAAAAACAGAATGCATATTTTTAAGAAATAAAAACTATCAAAATATTGACACTTGTTTATGTCCAATTTCAATGTGAAAATAATTACAATGACCATCATTGGATTTAATGGTAAAAATATAAATCAATTATAATTCCAAAACATTAAAATGTATAATTCAACACTCTAATTGTTTTTGATTTAAAATGTTGTTTTCAATTAAATTATAGTATTTTTCACTACTCACCCAAATATATATGTTATTTGAAAAACACCGAATTTTTTTAAAAACTAAATTCATATATCCTATTTCATAATAAGATGTTTTTTTGTAAAATTGAGTATATAAATGTTACAAATATTGGATTTGAAAAGTGTTTGCCATTAAAAGGTGGTAAAATTGCTTTTTTGGATAAATATTTCTTTTATCTAAAAAAATGAAGTTGTTCTTAGATTATGTCTAAGAAACTCATAATATGGATTCTAAAATTATATGGATTATATAAAGTTAAAAATTCAGTTAATACTATATATAACCTATTTTGAACAGCTAGTTTGGTTAGTCGTGGTGTGCTTTAACATAGTGTTATGTGTAGTGCATGTTTTTGAATTACTTTTATGAAATAGCATAATATGAAATCTCGGGGTGATAAATTCTTACCTCCTTTAATAAACATCATCCTCACAATTTAAAATTGTTCTTAAAAAATATATGTTTGAAAATCGAAAATACCTTTCTGGGAAACCCCCAATATGAAATCAGGTTAATAAAATTTAGTATTATTAAGAAGAAAAGGGGAATGAAAAAGTCACCACAAAATTATGATATCTATTAGGAGAAAATTGGTCACAAATAGAGAAAAATAATTGGAGGAAAATCATAAATATTATTAGGGAGTGATTGAGTTCATTAGTCACGAACAATTGTATAATTGAGGGCCTCAAATAAATCAGTCTATGATGATTTAAAATATCATCAGTTCATAAAATACAAGGTATTATGATAACACATTTTTATTTTTAAGATCCCTTACCTAATGTTTAAGAATTAATTTCATCATAGAATAAGAGAAGAAAAAAATATATACTTGACATATAGATTACCATCCATTAAATAATTTATACAACAAAATCATCTTTCACAATAACATATAATAGAACCTAAAAAATTATTATGTTTATCTTCTTCGTATAGGGTTACAAAAAAATGAATTTATAATTAATCAACTAGAACATTTAAAAAAACTAAATTATTTAATCATGGAAATCACATGACCTTGTGGTAGGTGATACACCCTATTCTCCATTCGGTTGCGTGTTCATATCTCGCGGCTTTTCCAGACGCGACGGGTTGTCACCCGACATCCGAGTTGTCCTTTTTAGGGAAATCGAAATTTTATCTCAAACTAGAAGTATGAAAAATACATATATCCAAGCTCATAGTAAAAAATTTATAAAGAAGGTAAAGATAGTGAATATCATTTTTGTCATGTAATTACATTTGAACACCTTCATCGTGTATTCTTTTAGAACACTGAAAAATCCCGAATTACCAGAAACCCTTATTGATTACATTCATGCTCCCTTATTACATATTGAATACTGGATGTTCTCATTTTATAGAAAAAAGTATGTAAACTCCAAAAATGATGGAATATAAAATTAATTAATCAATTTCAAGGTAGTCAAGAATAACCAAAATAATTTATCCAAATCAATCTTGTATTATTCAAAAATCACTACCTCAGTATCAGAACCATATTATGGTTTCTATTTCTTTCAACCATATATCTTCAAAAACATTAACTTGCAATTGATTTACATTTCATGGTTCCACACAATCTTAAGTCCTTAATAAAATAGTACTATAGTACAATCCTTATATACTCTATAATTCGTATAATATGTACATCATTAATACAATACTAAACTGGTACAATACTTTAATAACAATGTATAAAATCTAATCATTCCTCTTCATCTTTGATAGTATCATAAAATTATTTTTATCAAATAGAATCATTTGGGGTATACTCTGATGATCTGGACATTGATTCACATAGATTCTCAACTCCTTGCTGATGATGCATTATACATTTGAAACTTTTTTCATACCCTTGTAATCACGTAATTGGTTTTCTTTTTCTCCACACTTATAACAAACTCACATTGCCTTCATGAATAAAAAAAGGTGATTATTTCCATAGTCATCAAATATAGGAAAATACTTCATTTCCATGTTCCCTTTATCCATCTTTCTCTCTTCGATCCTTTTCGTCTCTTGCTTCCCTTCAAAGCCATAGGACACAAAGAATTATTTTCTTATCTTATTAACACATGATACTATTTCTTTATATGTTTAGAATACATGGGAGACTATTTCCCTTCTAAATGTTGGATTAACACCATGAAATATATGATCCATCTTACTTATTGGATCATACATATTACTGGAGTTCACATTCCTTCTATTGGGTGCCATTTCTATACAATTGCATACACTAGGTCAGTTTGTGAAATGTAATGAATAATTCCAAATATGTAAAATAACTAACGTAAATTTAACAGTTTATGGATATAATCCATAGTCATAAAAATATATTCTTTGAGAAGGTAAATACATGTAAATCTGTCATAATGACTTGCAATGAAAATGAGAATTTTCCTAAGCATATCCCTCGGGAGTGTCGTAACCAAGGGTGAAGCAAGGCCCATTCTCATGCACGAGTTCCCATTCGAGTCTAGCCCAAAGAGATGTTTTCGGGTTTTACCCGCAGGTACATATGTGCCAGAGCCATCTCTACCTACTAGTATCCAGACAAGGATATATTTCCTAGAAAACACAAAAAATATCAACAATACAAATATTCTAGGAATTTATTCTATACGAATCCTCAAAGTATATCTTATTGTTATGTGTTCTTATCAGAGTTTATCTAAATCTAGTTTCTAAGTTTTGTAAAAAAAACATCCTCTGATACCAAATATAATGCCCCAACCCTAATTACCCTTAGTAGGTGCATTATTACATAATATTGGCATGATCACAAGGATATCAAGTCTCAAAAGACCGATCATATTAGTATTATTGGTAACAAGGTTCATATATAAGTTCAACATTACAACTTGAGAAGAAGTACAACATGAATTTATTCCATTAAAAACATCCAAGCCTCATATATTATGCATACAAGTTAATCATAACTAACTTCTTCATATCCTGGGGAAATGAACCATAAGAAATGGGTGTACTCACACACTCAGTAAGGGTATTCTATACAACGGAAGATATCATAAATATTAAGCATAGTGAGTAATTCAAAACACATGACTTTACCAATAATAAACATGAATACTTTTATGGCCGAAATATGAGCTAAGTAAATAATTCCACAATTAAACATAATAATGTGAATTCTAATACATTGAATGACCACATGAACCATCAATATTATTTTCATAATGAGTGAATGTATAATACCGTACATTCAGAAACATTTTGTCAAGGCCTTGGACAAGATGTCTAAAAATAATTAAGTCCTTGGCCAAAACCATATTTCAAATTGGGAAATTCATTGGCCCATTCCATGTCTAGTTGTCTCATGAGACCTTCTGATCCATCGAGTAGCTATAACGGGCTCCACCTATCACTTACTAAGTCCAATACATTCCTCATATGAAACGGTTGATATATAACATAAACATTCATATTAAAAATAGCATATGAAATGTAAAAACTTTAATAATAAACCATGAATGGTATACAAATAGCACATCCACAGTAAAAAATATAACAAAACCATCAAATCAATATGGAATTTTTGTATAATAAAAAATCATTTTAAAATAAACTTAAAATACATCAAATAATGATGACATAGATGATATCAAAAATTGTTTTAAAGAAACATCTATTTCTATTTTAAAATCATATAATAGTCACATAATTATAAAGATAAAATTTATTTTGAAAATATTCATATATTATTTTAATGGAAGATTCAACGATGTTATAATGGCGGAAAGTAGTCGCACCCGCAGTATAAGATAAAAATACATTCTTACCTTAATTTTGTCGTTAAGGTCACAAAGTACCTTGTTCGGAAAATGATGGAATAATTTATCTATAAAAATTTTATAAAAGTCAAACAAGTGTATAAATTAATTTAACTCATAGTCTATAAAATAGTAATAATGTTTTGAAATAGATTTTTATGAAACATGGATGTTGATGATAAAGAGGTCCTAGTAAATAATTACATATAAACAACCTTGGATAATGAAGATATTATAGAATTTACACTTACATTGTACTTTTACATGGTCGAGGGTAGGTTAACCTCCTGTATAATGGATAAATAATTGTTATTAAATTATAAAATAATCATCTACATTAATATGATATCATCAATGATCTTTTAACATTGTTTTGTTGATAATATCTTAGTATTATCATCGTTTGGGTTGTTAATAGATTCATTTTCCTTTATATTCAACGTTATGTGAGTCATACTTGTTATGGATTTGATGTGTCATATTCATATCCTGAATTATATCAAGTCTTTAAAAATTATTCTTTAATCATAAAAGGGAAATTAGTCTTGAATGGATAGGAAGGGGAATGAGTCTTTTCATGTTCATGGAGACGATAATCCGTATGTACGCACGAGAGAGAATATCATTTTTTGGATATTAAAATAAGATATAATTGGATGGTATATCATACATACAGAGTCATTATCATGTTATATTTATTATCTAAAACAATTACACATCATTATTATTAACATAAAAATAATAAAGTATGGAATAACAATTACACCACGACGTGGAGACGGTAAGCCGTATGTACGCACGTAAGGTGACATGTGATTCCAAGAATGGAATGAATAATGAACATTGTTGTACCATATTTATAATAACATCACGGTATATAGAAGTTATTGGAGTTTATATTTTACAATGTAAAACACAAATAAAGAGGAAGTGGAAGAAGAATGAAACTTGAAAGAGGTGACGAAATATTTACCTCTTCTTCAGGGTCATCCTTTGATATGATCAAAAGAGATCCTAAGGTTGTATTTATGACTAAATAAATTCCTTTAATAAAATGGTAGGACATTTTATTGGGTATTTAAGTAGGGGTTGTTCGAGACAAATGCCTTTGAAGATGTGAATTAGAGAGAATAGGGAGTTCTCTTTTATAAGAGAAATGAGGGGCACCTTAGGAAAATGAAGAAATATTATTTTCTTATAAAATTTACATCAGTTTCAAGTGGATCAAAAATGTATTATTTAATTACTATGGGTTTTTTTGGTAGAAAAACAATCAAATAATAAGTTTTATATTGTTTTGGGTCACTATATTAAACTTATCTTATAGATTTAACTCTTAGTTAAATAGTTTGACATTTTCCCTATCTTTTTGTATTTTTATATTATATGTTAAATAAACTGACTATATACGTCCAAGAGAACACCATGTGGTAAATTAATGATACAACTATAATTATATAAGCCTTTAGGTCAAACCCTAGATTTTTAAAAATAGAATATTAGTTAATAATATAATATTAGTTTTAAAACCTCTTTTATTTCAATTTTGACACTATTTAGTATTTTGTTTTTTCTAAATTCATAACAGCATTATGACTTTGAAAACAATTCATCAAAACAACCCTAATAGGTCATATAGACCTATAATATTATTTAAATTCATAAAAAGTCCCAAATTACATTTATTTGTATATTTATAATATTAATTATTTTAATATTTCATTAATTTGGTAATTACTGCATCATGATTGTATCATAAATTAATTAATTTATGTAATAGATAAAAAATATAAATATTATTACATTGTGTAGAAAATTGTTTCAGCTTTACAATTAATTATTTTAGACAAAATTATGACTTATATAACCTAATGTAAAAATTAATTTACAAAAAGATAGTTGTTTATATCATTTTGGCCTTTACTTTCAGTTAATTAAAATAAAGTTGCATTATCATTCATTTGTGGCTCCATGGGGGCCCAAAATCGTTCTAACAATGCCCATGGTCATCCATGACTCATCTAAAAAGGTTAAGACTAGTGTTAACTAATTTTTTATTATTATAATATTAATTTAACCTTGAATTACCCTATTTACCTTTAACCGCGGAAATAACAGTCAAATGTTTCTATTCCCAAAAAAAATTATTTTCAGCTTCATGAACAATTTTTTACTTACTAATATCATCTTTTTATCTCAGATTTTTTAAATACAATGTAATGAAGTGGTAAAATTATGTTTTATGCAAATTTACAAACGTCCTTGTAGGTGGGTTAAAGACTGTAAAAAGTTTGAAATATTTTTTTTATATCTGAAATTATTATAAACTGAATATAATTAATTAAATTGAACATATATTGTTTTTATGTATCTATTTTGACATAAAATATATTTAAATAAAATAAATATTTTTTTAAATAAAATGATGGTTTTAAACAACAACTTAGTGTTTTCCACTATTCATACAAAATTGAATGTTTTTATAAAAGTACCAAAAACTCACCCTAAGCTAATTTTGATATTCCAAATTCAATAATTAATTCTATTTTACCAATTTCAAATCATATAAGATTTATTAATTAATTTAAAATTATTTCCCATTGCCAAAACCAAAAAACGTATTTTTAAAAAATTAATAACTATCAAAAGACTGACACTTATTTTTGAACAATTTCAATGTGAAATTACTTATAATGACCATAATTGGATTAAATGGTAAAAACATTTTTCAATTATTATTCCAAATCATTAAAATGTATAATTCAACACTATACATTTTTTTAAAAAAAGTTGTTTTTAGTTAAAATATAGGTTTTATACTTTTCACCCAAATATTGAAGTTATCTGGAAACACCAAAAATTTATTGAAACAAGATTCATATTTACCAATTCTAATGAAGATGTTTATTTTTCCAAATTGAATACATAATGGATTCATATATTGGATTTAAATAGTGACTTCCATTAAAAAGCGGTAAAGATTCATTTTTTGAAAAATATTTCTTTTATCTGAAAAAAATGAATTTGATCTTAAATTATGTATAATAAAATCATAATATAGATTATAAAATTATAATGATTATATAAAGTTAAAAATTCAGTTAATACTATTCATAACCACTTTTGAACAACTAGTTTGGTAAGTCATGGGTTTCTTGTTCTCAGTGTTGTGTATAGTGTTAGTTATTGAATTACATTGAAGAAATAATGTACTATGAAATATTTGGGGTCATACAATTTTTGTATTTGGAGAAGCATAATCTCAGACGAATTTATGTAAAGACCATGATGTTATATGAATAATCATAGTGGTAATTGGCTATCGTAGATGATGTAATTGATAATGGTTAGGATGACATATACATCTTTTATTATCACAACCCATCCCCTGGGGCATGTGCCATGACTACCCCAAACCTGTCTTCCTTAGGCCAGGGGCTAGAGACTAGCACCAAAGGTGTAATTCTAGAAAATTGATAAGGCATTGCATTTATAAACTATTAAAACACAAAATAGAGATAAAAAATGGATCTGAAATAGTAAGTAAACATTATAACAAAAGAGATCTGAAAGAAAAAAGTGTGAGAATACAAGCCAATAAGTAATGTATAAGAAACTGATAGTACAATCACAACCGATGAAAAGAAAAACAGTTGCCAGGATGTCCTCCAAAATTCTTACTTGAAGGGTACAAACATATAGCCTCCTTAGTATTCCACACCTGTCTGTCTCCTCTGGGTACCGACACTCCGTATGGTCCACCTCCAAGTATTGTCCAATCCTGGTACACTCATCCTCCTTCAGTGTTGTTCATCTTCTGCATCCAACACATCAATGTGCAGGCATAGCCCGTGTAGGGGTGAGAATAACGATACTCATTAGGGACCCTGAGACCCTCAATGTCTAACAAAATCCAACAAGGATAAACACAAATATATGAGATCAATAGTTAACCTCAATTAGGTATATGCCAAAACATATACCTTTGTTATCAAGTAATCCATCTCAATCATGAGGAAATCATAGATAAACTGACTCAGCTCAACCAGGTTTTTATTATAGGTGTAGTATCAGGTAATATCCCTAGTCACATTATCAAATCCTCTGTTGCTGGATAACTCCTCCTCTATCGAGTACAGTTGTCATGATGTGACACCATGTGTGATTCCCACAAACATTTGACTGCTGAGGTACTCCTCCTCTAGAGTACTATGGATATTCTGCGTCACTAAGTGTGCTCCTATCCATTGGTCTACCGCGTCACAAACCGCGCTCCCCCTCATATCTTGCTGAGGTACTCTTCTTTTCGAGTATTGTGGGTCTACCGCGATACGAAGGCACTCCCAACTGTGTGTCTACAATGACACCAAGCCTCTCCCCACTAGGTTAGTTGAGTCACTACACATCAAAATGTTCAGCCATCATCAGGTCTCAGCTAGATACTATGTCATCACACTACACTATATCCTCTCTGGGAGGATCTGCACCACATTCTACAAGTCGATACACAAACTGTCAAAAAGTCCCATGAAAATTTATGACAAAGGTCTGCAACATCACAGGGGAATCAATGCAACAGATGGTGCATCAATCAGATGTCTGATTTGTGAGTTATTAGACTTTTAATCTTGGGGTCCTTTCTGGATTTGTGAATGATCCAAAATTACCGTATCTCAACTATACATAAAACATTAGTGGGGTATACTCAAAGGGACCGTCGCGCTCCAAGATTTCTAGTGCCGCTGACAGTTCGTCAAACAGATGTTCGGTGCCAAACATATGGCCGAAGAAGCGTAAATATGTCGTAGTGGGCTCAGGTCTGGTCTGACCCGGTCTGGGCCGAACCGGCCAGACCAAGTTAGTTTTGACACGACCTGACCCATTGGGTTCGGCCCAACCTGTTGGGCCTAGCCCGACTCGCCGCGAGGGGCCGCAGAGAGCTGTGAGTGTGCGGATAGGTCCTGGATCGGTGTAAGGGAGGTTCGGCCCAAAGGGCTCCACAAGGGTGGCTCAGCCTAGAGGGTTCCGTGAGGGCAGCTCGGCACAAGTCATGGGGTAGGTTTGGGTCGGAAAACCACATAGACATGGAATGGGGTGGTCAGGGCATCACGAAGGGTGTGGGCGGTTTGGGAGGCCAGTCGGCGGGACTGTCGAAGCGGTATAGAGGGCCAGCGGGCGCGGGGCCGGTTGGCTGGGATGCCAGAGCACCGCGTGGGCAGTGTGAGTCGCAGTGGCTGCGGGGCACGGTGCAATTTATTTCATCACCTTTGTCACCTTCCTTCATTCCTAAAAACACCACAAAGAAGAATAGTCGAGGGGGTTGGTCCATGTTAGTTTGGCATGCACCCTCCGTGTTTAGAGTGGTAACATGCATTTCACAAGAATGAAGGAAAGAACATCAACCATGATATTTTGTAATTTAATCATTTTCAATCCCAGATATGAGAAAATAGAGTACCTGGAAAGTGATAAACATAAAGTAGTAAACCCATTCCTCAGGATGATATGTCGACAGAGTCGCGAGGAAGAAGACAAATCGTTGGAAAAAAGATGGATGTCGGTGTCATCAGTGTTTTCCATGATCGTCGGTTTCTGTGTCGGTTCATCATAGTCTAAGACCTCCTACATCGTAGGATGTATCAAGGAAGAAGGTTGATGTTGGGGTCATCGTTCTTCGTTGGAAGAACGTGTTCATCATTGTAGAGCGTAATCCACAAAGTGTTGGGCATCGTGGCACATTACAAGCGCTTCTTCGCTTGGTGAACCCATCCCAATTCCACATCCAATGATACATATATATAGTAGAGGGGTATATGTATGTAACGATATTGGAATTTATGACTGTTCATTTATTAGGTACCTTCTAAAATTCCAATGAAGCTGTTATATAATATTTAAATTTCGGTAAATCCATTTAATTTACATTGGCATTATAAAGTGTTGTGTTGGTACAATTAAATTGTGTAGGGGTTAAAGAGGCTCCCCCCCCACATTTATTATGGAGTTGAGTGTTTCTACCAATTAATGGGGGGTTTCATGTGGGTTTAATCCCAGGTGGTCCCCACCACCATAAACTATCCTGGGAGGTTAATGTCTCATGGTCCCGACATCCAACTTACACATGGAGGTTTAGTTCTGGTGGAATCCACCTCCAAAGACACACATGGGTGTTTCAAATAAAAATAAAATTGGCATTCACTTTTTTTCATTTTATTCTACTGGATAAATCCAAAAACAATCATTCACTCCCAACCCACTACTGTCGAGGTGAAAGTATACTTAAGAGAATATTAGTTCTTCGAGTTCAATGGTTCTCTCAGATTTCAATTCTGAGCACCAGTTCAATAGTTAGAAAAACCCACTCACATGTTTACTAAACGTACCTGAACAAATGTTCATAAATTCATTCTAGGAACTCTCAGCCTTGGAACCACGCGTCGTCAATTTTCACGGACTTGAAAAAATACCATTTAATTAAAAAAAATTACATATAAATTTCGTTCATTTACATTCTCCCCACCTCAAGGCTCAACATCCCCATAAGCCACAACTCAATCTAGGGGAAAAAGATGGGATAATTAGCATGCATCTGAGGTTTTCTCTACCATGTGCTCAAATGGATGTTCTCGTGCTGCCAGCGAACGCGCACCAAAGCTATCAACGGTCCATGAATGACCTGCTCCTATCGATCCTCATTCTCTTATAGAACCTTCGTAAAAGTAACCCCATCGTCGATGTCTATCTCGCCATGGTTGATGATGTATGAAGGGTCGTGCACATAACTCCTCCACTAGGATACGTGGAAGATTTTGTGCACCCGGTGCAACTAAGGTAGAAGAGATAAGCGGTATGCTACCTCACCAACTCTGATGTGGACTTGAAAAGGTCCGATGAACCTCGAATATAACATTCCACCTTGGAAAAATCTATGTAAACCACCTTGAGGTGAGACCTATAGAATAATTCGGGCGCCATCCTCTAACTTCAGCGGTCTCTATCACTTGTCGGCATACGACTTATTCTGGCTCTGTGTAGTGTTCATCCACTCCTGGATAAAATCCACCTTCTCTGTGGTAGCACGTACCATCTCTAGTCCCACTAGTGTTGTCTCCCCTTTGTCAGTGCAACACAAAGGTGATCTACAAGGTCTCCCATATAATGCTCCAAAGTGTTTCATCCCAATTGTGGAGTGATAGTTATTGTTGTACGAAAACTCCACCGAATGAATGTGATCCACCCAGATGTGAACAAAGTGGAGGAAACAAGAATGGAGAATGTCCTTGAGGGTCTTAATGGTCTGCTCAGTCTTGCCATGTAGAGGCCCGAATCATGATGTACATGAACATTACATTACTTTTTCAGAATACTTAATACATGAAAAAAACAGACGGCCAAAGACCGTATTCATATAGTGTCTTTGGAATCTCGGAACGTAATCTTCTAATCATGGTGAAAGAACTTCAACATATCCCATAAAAATCATCCCCTATTTGGGATTCATACCTAAAACCATTCTTGATATCCTATGGAAAATAAAACATAAAAATGGTGAGCTCAAATGATTAGTATGTGTAAATATAGAGAACAGAAAACAATGCATAAACATTTGAATGAAAAATCTTGAGCATAAAATCTAAACATCAAAATCTTGATCAAAGACATAAGTCTTGGAAGTACGTAAGGAATATATCATAAATGAACATAAATAATGATAAAATTGCATTGGAATAAAACATGTAATTGTGGAAAACCATTAATCACATGATATGATTTCCATAGTAGCCAAGGCATTGCTGTCATGACCATCTTAGTGGACAATGTCCCTTTCTGAATCGTGTTCACTCCTAGTTCCATTCCTGTATCATTGATCTGGATTAACATATCATTCCATCCATGTCTATCTCAGGAGATATAAATCTTTACCCAATTCATTGGAAGAAGATATAGGTTCCACCTATCTCATAATGAAATCATTATTTTTTGTGCCACAAAATAATAACTCACACATCATAGCACAACCCCTGTAATAAAATGGGATTCTTAAACATCATTCCATCATAACATAATCCATATAAAATGGATATAATTTCATCATAAGAAAAATAAGACCATTTAAATAATATAGAAATTATAATTGAAACCTAAACATATTCAATAATGTCATTTTATATGGAAAATAGTATTGATAAAACACTTGAAATGAATTCTTGAAGAAAATATCCTTTCTTCTTCAAAAACATTTTCCCATTCATAACATGTAATAAAAATTTAAACTAAATGAAATTTATTAAATATAAACTTCAAAACTTGTAAAGGAAGATTAATGTAAATAATGTTCTATTAAATCATAAAAATCCATTCGTGCTGTATAAGTTAAAAAAATATTCTCATTGTACTTTTGTCGGAAAAGTGAAAAAATTACCACGTATGGTAAACAAAAGAAAGATTCCTTCCATAACATCAGCTAAAAGTCAAAATTGGGTAAAAAGGACATTAAAAATATATAAAAACATTTTTATGAAACTTGTACATGGATGATAACAATTACCCCAGTAAATACTTACAAATAAAGAATCTCGGATAAGAGCGAGATTGGTATATTTATCCCTTACCTTATGTCTGATATGATTCGTATGAATCCAAAACTCCTGTATAATGATTCAAATAATGTCATTGACTTATTACAGAATAACATTCACTGTTTTGATATCATATATGGTTTACTTATGAATTTATATTAGACGTTCTTTTTTAAATTCGATGTAAAAGCAGTGATTTAGGTAAAATCGTTTCATTTATTGTACATGTTTCGACTTGTTGTTCTTGATATTATTACGTATATACTGATTTACTTAATTACAGAATGTATAATATGATTTATATATAATATAAATTCATCATATACATATATATATGATAGATCGATAAATGGAATGAAATACACCATTCATGGAGACAGTAGGTCGTACGTATGCATGAACGCTTTTTTCATTCCTTATTGAATTGAATGGAATTAATTAGATGACATACATACATATATATATATACATAAATAAAATATCATTATTATGTCATATATTTCATTATTATTATTAATATATACTTTATAATCATTTATGAATGGTTAACATGGATAATAAATCTCATCGCGTCATGGAGACGGTAGTCCGTACGTACACACGAGCGATGATATCATACACATGATCATGGAATTGTATTTAAGTGTATGTATAATACTTAAGAATCAATATCACTTTACAATAATCATATATAATTATTTATTTACACCATTATTCCCATCCAAGTAATGTGGTGGTCCAAAAAAGATCACACAACGGCGCGGATACGATATTATGTTTGTCGCACGGGCGGTGATTTTGGCTTCTGTAGGATTGATAGAAGGTAAAATAATAATTATTCATGTTTATAATAACATATCAGTATATAAGTAATACTGATGTTATTTCTTTATAAAGAGGCTACTAATGAAGAAGTAGAAGAAGAATGAAACTTGAGAGAATCGGAAGGAGAGATTGTCTCTTCTTCGACGCACCTCCTTTAAGATTCCTCTTAAGGAATTATAGTCAGTCTTTTGAGAAGAACAGAACGTCCATAATTCTAGTAGGGTAGTGTATAAGATAAATGGGTAGGTTTTTTTCGTGCTTCAAGGCTCAAAAGGTTGTGAAGAGAAGAGGATATAGGTGCCCTTTTTATAAGGGAGGATAGGGGAACCTTTGGAAAAACTTAAAAGATGATTTTATAATAAAGTCATATTCAGTTTATAATAGTTAAAAATTTATTTATTTAGAAGATAATGTGGGGATGGGTCAAAATACTCTCAACTAATAGGATTTAGACATGTTTAGGTTACTATTTTTACCTTATCCTTTATATTTAACTATAAGTTAAATAATTTAACGTTTACCGTGTCTTCTTGTTTTCTTACACTATATGGTTAATAAAATTTCAATTACAAGTCAAACAAACCCCAAGTGGTTCATTATTAATATATATAACCATATCTAAGTTATTTTTCTGATCCTTATATTATTTTGAATATAATAACAATTAATAATATAATATTTGTTTTAAAAACTATTTTATGTTAATTTTGACACTATTTCGTAATTGATTTTTGTGAAAATCATAACAACATGAGTAGTTAGAAAAAAGATAGCTTAATAAATAATTAGATGTCATATTAACCTATAAAATTAGTGTATTTCATAAAAAGTCTCAGAATACATTTATTTTTGAATTTATAACATCAAATTTTAAAATATATCATTCATAAGGTAATTATTGCATCATCATTTTGTCATAAATAAATTAAAATATTTAATGTCTAAAATTTATAAATAAAATACTATTATGTATAAAATCTTCTTATCATTCTAATTAATATTTATAGTCGAATTTTTCTTATGTATTACCGTATATTAAAAAAGGTTCAGTGATTAAACTTTGATTTTAACTATTTTATCTATTCTTTTAAAAAAATATTAATAAATGTCCTAATCTAATCCAATGGGACCTAAAGGGTAATATTTTATTCCTGAGATTGTTTTTGGTCAATTAAACTTATCAAATTTAATTAGTACATGTGTTAGGGTAATAATAATATCATTTTTACCTTTAATTACCCTATTTACGTTTAACTGTGGTAAATAAAATTAGAAATATACTATTCACAAAAAAATATTTTTATCTTATTGAACCACATTTTACTCCCTGATATTATCTGTGTCTCTCAAATTTTCTAAATTCAACTCATAGAAGTGGTAAAATTATGTTTTATGTAAATTTTCAAATTTCCAGGAGGTGGGTAAAAGACGGTGAAAAGTTCAATAAAATTATTAATATATCTAAAATTATTATAAAATGACTCATATGAATTACATTGAACATATATAGGGATTATATATCAATTTGTACCTAAAATAAATTTAAATAAAATAAATAATTATTTAAATAAAAAGTCAGTTTTTAAATAGTAACCCATTGTTTTCACTATTCATAAAAAATTGAAAGTTTTCAAAAAAATACCAAAAATTCACCCTAGGATAATTTCAATATTCTGAATCCAAAAATGAAGTCCATTTTGAAAGATAAAATATATAAAATTTCAAAAGTGGGTATTACTATTCATAACGGCTAGTTCATAATAATATTATAATTATATCTTGTTTGGTGAAACTCAGTATTGCGTACTACACACACTATCGAGGAAGGTCTTGATTGCCTGTAATGCAAACCAAGTCTGGTCTGTGTGTAGTGAAAGCTTTGTTTGGTGTTGAGTGTAACATAATCAAATCTTATTTAATTTATACATTAAACAAAATCTATACTTAATGTTGTGTAGAACAATTTGCACAAAACGAACTTGAAATTGTGTGTAACCGAAGCCAAGAATAGTGTTGTGTATACTGCAAGCTAATACAGGGTTACATATAGTACAAGCTAATCGTGGTGTAGTGTATAATAGAAGAAATCAAAGAAATTAAAAGTAATATATCTCATAAAATCTCTATGGGTTACATTCTACCCCCCTTAAAAT
The DNA here is from genome assembly GCA_963277665.1 of Viscum album. Classification (NCBI taxonomy): domain Eukaryota; kingdom Viridiplantae; phylum Streptophyta; class Magnoliopsida; order Santalales; family Viscaceae; genus Viscum; species Viscum album. The sequence continues at coordinate 1,375,780,551 of OY728155.1, forward strand.
TAATTTCTCCCCTGAAATTTGTCGGCGTAATAAATTGTTTACTTCTTGAAAGTTTCATTTGTAGAAACCCACATCATAAAATGAATACTAAATCTTAATTTTTAAAGTTTAATGTATGAAATGTAACGGTTACCCAGATTAACTCATCACTGGGTTTCCACATAGGAGAACATAGGTGGAAATATGGATATGGAAGAAAAATATTACCTTCATGTTCTGAAGGAGAGTGGTAGAGGAAATGACTATGAAAAAGACAATAATCACAAAGCCATAAATTTATTATGATTTAAGGTACCATATGATTGATCAGATATAAGGGGACTAGGATAAAAATTTTGGTTTTCACGATTGTTTCCCTAAAGTTGATGAAATTGTATTTAGAAGAAATACATTCTTGATTTTGGTACAATATCACCGTTCGTCACTCCATCGACAATTTCCACTTCATTTCTTAATGAAATGAAGTTGAATTTGTCATTCATGATGTGTTAGCAGATCAAGTGATAAAATGATGGGTAATTCCATCTGTCTCAAACCAAACGTTAGAAAAAGATATCAAAAATAAATAAGTCCATCTATAGCGAGATTAATCATATATGGATTCTAAAATGAACTTATACTTCATCTATCATGCGCTTAATAAAATAAAACTACTTTCTACTAACCAGGGAATTCATGTAGGCCAGTGGTATGCGATAAATTCTTGTCGTACATTAGTTTTGGGTTTGATTCCCACAGCCTTGTCCGATAGGACGAGTTGTTGCTCGTCCTATGGGTTATCCTTTATCAAAAACTATACTATTATAAAATTCCAGAAATAATATTGAAAAACGAGTTCTATCCTTAAATTATACTATCTAATGTCCAACATAATCCATTATAATCTTTAGTCTTATCAAAAATACATCTATCCAATCTCATAGTATAAAGAAAATAGTTACATGAAAGGTCACATAATAAGAATGTGGATACCATCATTTATCCCCCATATTCATAAGATATATCTTGTTGGTCTCATTCCAAACATGTGAATACCATAATCATGTATTATTTTGAAAAATCAATACCCATTGAACATTATTGAAAACCTGAATACTGCCAAAAGTTAAGTCATTCCACATACCAAAATCCCAAAATTTCTATATACTCAAACCATGATATCAATTTCTCCTTATATCAGTCATTAGAGCATGAATACTATCAAAATATTATTTTCTCTTTATCAGTTCTTTATGCGCATATCATCGTCTTTCCTAAAATATCTGAATAACCTTTCATGGTTACCAATAGCATTCAACATATACTTTCAAATACATTAGGAAAAACATTATTGTAACAATCCTTAGATGTTTATTTATTCCTTAGTACCATAAAATTACATATACAACATAACTCTTGATAAACATACAACCTTTCCACTACCTTCTTAAACCATTGACCAAGCTTCAACACTTCTTTCATCTCATATATCATTTGTAGTCTCCTCATCATCATCCACATAAATACTACCCATATGACCATGCTAATTCTCTTCATGATATTTTCCATTAGGGCACTGGTTTTCATAATTCTCATACATTCCACATTTAAAACATCTAACCACTGTTGATGTCATAGCAATACCATTATCCTTCTCCATGGTGTTTACTGAACCATTTCCTTTGCACTTACTGGATTTGTGTCCTTCTTTTCCACACCCAAAGCATCTTCCAGTTCCTTTGAAACATTCTCTTTGATTCCTCTTCCCACATGATTTACATTAGAGAAATTGAACCTTCTTTCCTCTATGATCATCATGAAACTCCACCTTTCTCTTATTAGCTGAGTCAGGAAACTTACCAATGTTGAGATTATTGATCATTTTATGAGATTTCTGATTAGGCATAATAACGATGTTTGGACTTCCAAATTCCATTTCATTTGGTTTATCATGAAGAATATCATTCAATTGTCCATCACATCCTCTGTTATCATGAATCTCCCTATTTCCAGCCATTTTCTATAACCCAAATAGAATAGTGTGAGAGAGAAAAGTCATGCATGGGAAAACAACATAATAAAGGCAGAGTACAGTGAATATATAACATCTTAGGTTAAATTCTAAGACCATTACTATAATTCTAGGACTATAACCTATACGTATACATATCCATAGGGACATCCCTAGACATACCATAGAAATATCTCTAGGGATTTCACTAAAGTTCCCGCATCCTAGTTTCCAAAGGTTAACTAAACCTTCGCTCTGATTCCAACTATAGAGACCCAAAGCTTGACGTACATGTACATTACATTACTTTTATGGAATACATTATATATGAAAAAAACAGATGTCCAAAGACCCTATTTGTTTAGTGTCTTTGGAAACTCATAATGTAATCTTCTAATCATGGTGAAAGATTTTCAACATCTCCCATAAAAATCATCCCCTTTTTGTTTTTCTTACCTAAAACCTTTCTTTATATCCTAGTGAAAAGATAACATAAAAATGGTGGGCTCAATTGATCATTGAGGGTAAACATAGAGAACATAAAATAATCTATAAACATCTGAATGCAAAAACATGAACATAAAATCTAAACATCAAAATCATGAGGAAATACATAAATCGTGGAAGTACGTAAGGAATATATCATAAAGGAACATCAATCATGATAATATAACATGGGAATAAAACATGTAGTCATGTAAAACCATTAATCACATGATATGATTTTTATAGTATCCAAGGAATTGCTGCCAAGACCATATTAGTGGAAAAAGATCCTTTCTGAAATGAGTTCACTCCTCGTTCCGGTCCTGTATCACTGAACCAGATTAACTTATCATTCCATCCATGTCTATCTCATGAGATATAAATCTTTACCCAATTAATTGGAGGGATATATAGGTTCCACCCATCTCATAATGAAATCATTCTTTCATGTGCCACAAAAGCATAAATCACACATCATAGCATAACCCATGTAATAAAATGGGACTTTTAAACATTATTCCATCATAACATAATCCATAAAAAATGGATATCATTTCATCATAAGAAATGTAAAACCATGTTAATAATATAGAAATTATACTTGAAACTTAAACATATTAAATAATGTCATTTTAGATGGAAAATGGTTTTGATAAAACACTTGAAATGAATTCTTGAGGAAAAAATCCTTTCATCTTTGAAAACATTTTTCCTTTCTTAACATGTCATAAAATTTTAAAATAAAAGAAGTTTATTGAAAATAAACATAAAAATTTGTAAAGTAAGATTCATGGAAATAATGTTCTTTGAATTCATAAAAATCCATTCGTGCCCTATAAGTTAAAAAAACATTCTCCACATACTTTTGTAGGAAAAGTCAAAAAAGTACCATGTATGGTAAAAAAAGAGTGATTCCTTCCATAACTTGTGGTAAAATTAAAAAATGGGTAAAAAGGACATTAAAAATATATAAAAACATTTTTATAAAAGATGGACATGGATGATAACAATAACCCCAGTAAATACTTACAAATAATCAATCTCGTATAAGAGCGAGATTGGAACAGTTATCCCTTACCTTTTGTACAAAATGCTTTGTATGTATTTGAACCTCCTGTATAATGATTTAAATAATGTCATTGACTTATTACAGAATCATATTCATTGTTATGATATCATATATGGTTTACTTATGTATTTATATTACCCGTTCTTTTGTAAATTCGATGTAAAAAAAGCGATTTTGGTAAAATCGGTTCATTTGTTGAACGTGTTTCGACTTGTTGTTCTTGATATTATTACTTTTAACCTGATTTACTTAATTGCAGAATTTATAACATTATTTATTTAAAATATATAGTCAGTATGTACATATATATATGATAGACTGGTAAATGGAATGAAATACACCATTCATAGAGACGGTAGGTCGTATGTACGCATAAATGATGTATTCTTTCCTTTTTGAATTGAATGGAATTAACTAGATGACATAAATATATATAAATAAATCCAGTATCATTATTATGGGATATATTTTATTATTGTTCATTATATATACTTTATTATCATTCATGAATGATTAACACAGAGAATGAATCTCATTGCGTCGTGGAGACGGTATTCCGTACGTACGCACGAGCGATGATATCATTCCCATGATCGTGGAATCATATTTAAGTGTATGTATAATACTTAAGAATCAATATCACTTTAAAATAATCATATATAGTTATTTATTTACACCATTATACCCATCTAAGTAAGATGGTGGTCGAAAACATACTACACCACGACATAAAGACGGTATTCCATTCGTATGCACGCGCGGTGAATTCCTTTTCCATCTGATGGATAGAAGGTGAAATAAGGATGTTTCATATTTATAATAACATATTAGTATATAAATAATACTTATGTTATTGCTTTATAATGATACAACTAAAGAAGAAGAAGTAGATGAAGACAGAAACATGAGAGAATCAGAAGAAGAGATTACCTCTTCTTCGACGCACCTCATTTAAGCTTCCTCTTAAGGAAGTAGAGTCAGTATATTGAGAAGACCAAAACCTCCATAATGTTTATAGGGAAGTGTAGAAGATAAATTGGCAGGGATTGGCCGAGATTCAAGGCTCAAAAGGGTGTTAAGAGAAGAGGGAAGGGGTTCCAATTTTATAAGGGAGGAGAGGGGCACTATTGGAAAAACATAAAATATTATTTTATAATAAAGTCATATTCGGTTTATAATACTTCCAAATTGATTTATTTTGAATCTAATGTGGGTATGGGTTGAAATCCTCTCATCCAATAGGTTTTAGACAAGTTTAGGTTACTATTTCAACCTTATAATTTAAATTTAACTCTAAGTTAAATAATTTATCTTTTATAGCGTCTTCTTGTTTTCTTACGCTATATGGTTAATAAAATTACTATAACATTCCAAACGAACTCCAAGTGGTTCATTATTAATATATATATCCTTTTCTAAGTCATTTGGCTGATCTTAATATTTTTAAGACTATAATAACAATTAATAATATAATATTTGATTAAAAAACTTTTTATGTCAATTTTGACACTATTTGGTAATTGAATTTTATGAAAATCATAACAACATGATTAGTTAGAAATAAGTTAATTGAATCAGTACTAACATGTCATATTAACCTATAAAATTATTTTAATTTGTAAAATGTCTTAAATTATATTTATTTGGGTATTTATAACATCAATTATATTAATATTTTATTAATAATGTAATTACAACATCATCATTGCGTAAAAAATAAATTAAATTAGTTAATGTTGAAAAATTATAAATAAATTACTATTATGCATTAAATCTCATTATATTTATAATTAATTCTTATAATCGAATTTATCGTATGTATAACCATATATTAAAAATGTTTTAGTTATTAAACTTTGATTTTAACTATTTTAACTCTTCTTTAAATAAAAAAATAATAAATGTCCTAATCTAATATAGGGGGAAATTAACGGTAATATATTATTCCTAAGGTTGTTTTTGGCAGAATTAAACTTATCCAGTAGAATTAGGACATGTTTTAGGGTAATAATAATATCATTTTTACCCTTAATTACCCTATTTACTTTTAACCGTGTCAAATAAAAGTAAAATGTCACTATTCACCAAAAAAATATTTATCTTATTGAACCACATTTTAGTCCCTGCTATTAATAGTGTCTCTCGGATTTTCTAAATTCCACTCATAGAAGCAGTAAAATTATGTTTTATGTAAATTTTCAAATTCTTCTAAGAGGTCGGTAAAAGACAGTGAAAAGTTCAATTAAACTTTTTAGATATCTAAAATTATTATAAAATGACTCAAATGAATTAAATTGAACTTATAGGTATTATATATAAATATTGACCTAAAATATATTTAAATAAAATAAATAATGATTTAAATAAAAAGTCTGTTTTTAAATAGTAACCTTGTGTTTTCACTATTCATCCAAAATTGAATGTTTTCAGAAAAATACCAAAAATTCACCATAGGGTTATTTGAATATTATGAATCCAAAAATGAAGTCCATTTTTAAATATAAAATTTATAAAATTTCAAATAGTGGGTATTACTACTCATAATGGCTAGTTCATAATAATATTATAATAATTTCTTGTTTAGTGAAACTCGGTATTGCATTCTACACACACTATCGAGGAAGGAATTGATTGCGTGTAATGAAATCCATGTCAGGGCTGCATGTAGTGAATGTTCCGTTGGGTGTTGCGTATAACATAATCAAAACTTATTTCATTTATACATTAATAAAAATCTATACTTAATGTTGCGTAGAACAATTTCCACAAAACGAACTTGAAATTGTGTGAACATGAGCCAATCAAAGTGTTGCATATACTCCAAGATAATACGGTGTTATGTAGAGTAAAATATAATCATGGTGTAATGTATAATATAATACCTCAATGAAATTAAAAATAATATATTTTATAAAATCTCGGAGTGTTACAGGCCATCTGTTTGAGGATGGAAGGCGGTGCTCAAATGTATATGCGTTCTGAAAGACTCCTACAACCCCTTCCATAGTCAATAATTAAAATTTTCATCGTGATTGGAGAAAATTGTCATATTTACTCTATGTAGCCGCACATTCTCCTTCATAAAAATCCCTCACATGACCCCAACTGAACCCTGCTCTCTGATCAGAAGGATGTGGGCCGATTTGGTGAGTCGGCCAACGATCACCAAAACGAAGTCATGTCCACTAGTTGTAGGTGGAAGAACTATCAAGAAGTCCATGGATACCCCATCCCACTTCCACTATGGAGACACAAATGACTGAACCAAGAATACTGAAACCTGACACTCTTCCATCACTTGATGAAAATTGAGGCATCGATGGACAAACTCTGCAACTACTTTGTCCGTTCCTAGCCACCAATGCTGTCGTCAGAGATCCCAGTACATTGTCACCGCTTCCGGATGTTCAGCTAGAGTGGATGTGTGTAAATCCCTCAACACTTCTTCTTGAATTGACCTTGGTACCATAGTAAGTCCTCTAAAGAGGATGACTAACTGCCAACCATCAGAAAATCCATCAAGTGCCTGTTCTATGGATATCTGAGCACATCGTGTCTTTCAGTCAGCGTTCCCACATTGCGCCTCCCGGACTCACTAAAAATGTGGGGGAGTGACTGTAAGAGACTCAAATAAAATTTATCCATCTCTATCCACAAAGGATATATGCAAAGTGACTTTTTTCGTAGTCACCTCGCCTAGTAGTTGTGTACCAGCCCTCCTGTTATGTTCATCTGCAACATTCTCCTTCCCCTGAGTATATAATATTTCAAAGTCATAGTCCTGGAGGAACTCAAGCCGGAATCATTGTCTCAGGTGTATGTCCTTCTGGGAGAAGATATACTTGAGACTCTTGTGATCAATGTACACACTAGAATACACGCCCTTCAGATAGTGTCACCACATCTTCAAGGAAAAGAACACTACTATTAACTCCAGGTCATGGGTAGTGTAGTTATGCTCATGTTTTCTCAGGTGTCAAGAACCATATTCAATCACTGCTAACTCCTACATTAGGACACATTCGATTCGGGTCCCTGATGCGTCAATGTAGACTACGTTCCCTACGCCTTCCTCTAGAAGCCTCATGATGGGGGCATAGTCAACCACTTCTTTAGATCCTGAATAATCTGTTGGCATCTCTCCATCCACACAAAGATTTTCCCCTTCTTCATCATGGCTGATAGTGGTGCTGCAACTCTGGAGAAATCTGGCACAATTCTCTGGTTGTGTCCAACCAAACCCGTGAAACTTTATACCTTCATCACACTCCTGGGTGACTCCCAACAAAGTACCACCTAAATCATCACTGGATCAACTCCAACTCCAGAATACTATATGACATGCCCTAGAAAGTGGTCCTCTTAGATCCATAACTAGCACATCAAGAGCTTACAATAAATCTGGTGCTCTCAAAGTGTGTCTAGTACTACCTGGAAATGATAGTCATGCTCCTCCCTAGTAGTTGAGTAGATTATAATGTCGTCAATAAAGGCTATGAAAGAGAAATAATTTTATGGATGAAATATCTTTTTCGTGAGTCCCATGAACACTTCTGGAGCGTTGGGTCCACCAAAAGGAATAATAAAGAACATGTAATAGCCATAACATCATCTAAAAGCCTTCTTATGCACTTCTTCCTCTCAAACACTAAGCTGGTGATAACCTGATCTGAGTTCTACCATCGAGAACAACCATGCTCCCTTCAATAGATAAAATATGTCATCAATCCTCAGGAGTGGGTACATGTTCATCACAGTCACATGGTTCAGGCACTGATAGTCAACAAAAAGCCTCAATCTCCCATCCACCTTCCTAGAAAATAGAATCAAGGCTACCCAAGGTGAAACAGTAGGCTGAATGAATCCCTTCCCCTGCATGACCTCTAGCTCTACCTGTAGCTCACGACGATCTGTGGGTGCCATCCGATATGCTGGTGTATATATTGGTGCCATCTTAGGGTATAATTCAATATTAGTGTCAACCTCTTTATGAAGAGGTAGACCTGAGACATCATCATTGAAAAGATCTGCATACTGGTCCACCACTACATGATATCTCGGACCATCCACATCAACAGCTCCAAGGGTAAAGCTATCCAACTAATGAGTGATCAACTGTAGTATCCTCCGGGAAAGTCCATCCTATGCTTCCAAGGCTCCCTTCTTTCCATTAATGGTAAACCTGGTCCCATCCGTGCATACACATCGTACTTTGCACCTAATACACTCAATATGAGCATGGACTGTAGATAAACAGTCTATACCCAAGATGACGATGTAAGGCCTCGACACTGCTACTAGAATATCCCAGTTGAAGCTCTATCCTCCTAGAGTATGATCATACAACTGGGACCAGTGCACAATCATCGAATCTTCTCCCAAAGGAGTCTCTGGACAAATGGTCGAGCCAGTGGCTCTATCGAAATCTCTGAGCACTGAACGAGGGCAATGGAAATAATAGAATGACTGACACCTTTGTCTATAAGTACTACAGCTATAGTGTAGTAGACACATATCATACATCAAATCATCCCCAAAGCGTCGTGGTTGTAGGCCTCATCTTCCTAGAGCAGAGCTTTCCCCTTTCCATCAGCTCATTGCGGTCGGGGTGGACCACCTGGTGGTGGTGGCGGTAATATCTCAAATCGTCGCCCACCACTAGATACATGACTAGCTCTTCTACCATGTCTGGATGCTCTCTGTCAACCACCTCAATCGAATAGTTGTCTCTACCTGGGCTGTTCTTCAACCATATTTTGATCATCTGAATGGTGGGTCAGACAGTCACGATCCATGTGACCCTGCCCACTGAATGTGAAACAATGCCCACTCCTGGAATGTATGTCTCTACTTAGGGTGCCCCGCGCAACCGATTATGAGTCATTCAGTCATTCACCAGTAGGTCTGGTCCTCCCGAACCTCTAAAACATTGAACTCATGCCTGCTGTAGAAGACTCCACTATATGTCGACTAGTGGTGGATCTCACTGCTGGATACTACTCACCAAAGAAACTCTTCACTAGGAGGGATCTATCTAACACCCTCTCATGCATCAACATGCTGAGTGAGATCACTGAAGACATGATATCGAGCCTGAGTCCATGGTCGAATGTCAGGAAACTAAATAATGTGTCCTGAACCATATTAGTGGAGTGGCGTGAGAGGTCTGTGAACCTCTCTGATTACTGAGCACAATCATGTTTTCCTACAGCAGACGAAGTAACTCTTGTCTGCACACTACACAAAGAGTTGATGGGACAAACTCTGCTTGAAATAGGTTCATGAAGTCCTCCCAGATAAGATTCACCTTGTCATGAACCTGGAGCATCAAGCTCTACCATATTCATGCTCTTTTATATAGAAGGCTGGCGACAAGGATCACCATGAGATCATCTAGTGTCCCTACCAATCGGAAAACTATCACCACAGCCTCCATCCAATCCTCAGTGACCTTTGGATCCATCTCTACCCTAATCCTGGGTGGCATCTGGGGCTGGAAGTCATGCATCATGCTCATGTGGCATGGACCTTCAGCTAGTAGGGCTGGTGGCATCTGTGGCTCAATGGGGAGTTGTACCGCTGGTGCTTTCGCTGGAAAAGGGCCATGCACCGAGTCCTCATCGGTCGGTGTGCAATATGTGTGTATAACTCTTAGAACTCTAGAAGGCTGTATATGTGGAGGCATCCTGAAAAGAAACAAGTGCACTGACAATAAAAAGTTATACCTGGTGAGATGACTAAGCGTGCTGGCATAAAGAAAACATTTTAAAACACACACACAATCAGTGTTTTTATGCACTGAGTCAGAAATCAGTAGTCAGGGTTATTTTGTATGGATGCATCTGCCGCCACACCAACAATGGACTCCCTGAACTGAAATCCACACTCACTATACATAACTCTATTTCATCATGTAAAATATCATAGTCCTATATTCTGTGGTCTAACCAAGTCCTGTGATACCAAATTGTCACAACCCGCCCTTCGAGGCTCATACCATTTCTACACCAAGCCCGCCTTCCATAGGCCAGGGGTTGGTGACTAGCACCAAAGGCATAATTCCATAAAAATGGGAATTCATTTTCTTTATAACTTGTAAACACACACAACAGAGCTCACAGATGGATCTGAAACACTATGTAAAATTTTATAACAAAAGAACGCTGAACGTAAAAATGGCCAGAATATAAGCCCAAGAGTAACCTAGAACAAACTAAAAGTAAAATTAAAAAAGATGAAAAGAAAAATAGATGTTTGGTCATCCTCTGAAATTACTACATGAAAGGAAGGTATAGATAGCCTCCTCAACACTCCATGTTTGTCCGTCTCCTCCGGGTACCGACACACCGTATGGCCCACCTCCAGATATCATCCAGTCTTGGTACTCTCAGCCACCGACAATGTTGTCCATCCTTTGCATCCAACATGACGATGTTTGGGAATAACCAGTGCATTGGTGAGTATAAAGATACTCAGTAGCGACCCTAAGATCCTCTTGGTCACAAATAATCCAATAAGGATAAACCAAAAAAATATTAAATCATCATATAACCATAAATAGGTATATAACCATACATATACCTTTTATATCAAGTGATCCATCTCAATAATGAGGAAAACACAAAAAACAGACTCAACTCAACCAGGATTTTATTCTAGGGGTAGTTTCATGTAACATCCCCAGTCACATTATCGAAACCTTTGTTGAAGGAAAAATCCTCCTATATAGAGTACAGTGGGCCTTCCGTGACACGAAGCATGCTTCACACTAACCTTGGAATACTAACGTACTCCTCCAGTCAATTACCATGGATCATCCATGTCACCAAACTCACTCCCCACCATGGGTATGTCGCATCACCAAGCGTGATCCCCCTCGTAGCCTTCTATGGTACTCCTTCTATCGAGTACTGTGGTTTTTCCATGAAACCAAGGTGGTCCCTACTGTGGGTGTTATGAGACACCAACACACTCCCCACTGGGCTTGTAGAGTCACTTCGATTCAAAACGATCAGCAGTCGTTTAGTGTCATCCATATACTATGTCTCCACACTACGCACGCTCATCTCCCAGAGAATTTACTCCACGAGCTACTGGTTGATACTCCAACTTTCATGATGTCCCCAAAAATTATCACAGCGTTCCTCCATGTCATAGGCATATCAATGAAATATATGGCGTGTAAATCAGACTCCCGTTCTATGAGTTATTAGCCTTTTCGTCCCTGGTGCTCAGTTGGATTCATCATGATCCAAACTGACTATATTTCAACTATAATCTAAAAATTCGTGGGGTATACGCATAGGGACCATCACACTCCACGATTTCCAGCACTGCTAACGGTTCATCAATCAGATGTCAGGTGCCAATGATATGGCCAAAGGAGCGTAAATGGGTCGTAGTGGGCTCGGGTCGACTCTGACCCGGTCGGGCCGACCCGCCCCTACCTGGTATGGGAAGAGCTGGTTTTGGTTAGCCCAGCATGACCCTTAGGCTCTGGCCTCACCCATTGTGTTCGGCCTGGCCTGCTGGGTCCAGCCAGCAGTCCTTAAGGGGACATGGAGATCCGTGAGGGTGCGGACCGGCCGTGATGGCGACAACCAGCAGCGGGTCAGCGCAAGGGCAGTTCGGCCCTTAAGGCTCTGTGTGGGTGGCTATGGACATAGTGCTCCACAAATGTGGATCAGCCTAGGGCGCGGGGATGGTTCGGATCGGAGGGTCGCAAGGGCGTGGCTTGGTGCGGTCGGGGCACCGTGAGGGGAAAAGGCGGCTTGGGAGGCCAACGGGCGACGCGAACCGGTAAGCTTGGATGGACCTGGATGGAAAGGCTGGGGTGCATCCGAGGTCCGGCAGCAGCGCAGCTTGTTCGGCCAACAGTCATCTCGACTGACGGGCCATGTGGCCGATATCAGCGGGGTCGATTTGGCTGGGAGGTCGGAGCGCCGCAGGGGCGGCGCGGGTCGCGATGCCATTTCCTTCATCTTTTTTCACCTTCTTCCATTCCTAATAACACCACAAATAAGAAATGAGGAGCGGGTTAGGCCATGTTAGTCTTTCTCACACCCTCCGCGTTTAGATTGGTAGCATATGTTTCACAAGAATGATGCAAAGAACATCAACCGTGATATTCTGTAATTTAATCATTTCCAATCTCGCACAAGAGAAGAAGGGTTTCTCCCAATTAAAGGGGGATTCAAGGGTGATTAATCCTAGGTGGTTCCCACCACCATAACCTCTCAGGGGATGTTATGGTTCTGTTGGTCCCCACCAGCATAACCTCTCATGGGAGGATAAGGTCTAGTGGTCTCCACTTCCAACTTCCACGTGGAGATTTATTTCTGGTGGACCCCACCTTCCAACACCGACATGGGGGTTGAAAATAAAAATTAAAATGTCTCACACTTTTAGTTTTATTTAATTCTACATTAAAAACCCCAAAAAAATATTTCACTCTTGACCCACTATCATCGTGATGAATGTCTTTTTAAGAGAATACTAGTGTTGCGAGTTCAACAGTGCCCTCATATTTCAATTCCAAGCAGCAGTTCAAAAGTAAGAAAAACCCACTCCCGTGTTAACTGAACATACAATAAAAACGGTTTGGAAATTTATTTTGGGAACTCTAGGCCTCAGAACCATGCACAATCAATTTTCACGGACTCATAAAATTACCATTTAATTTAAAAAAATTAAATTCAAATTCCAGTTCTTTATATTTATGTTATGTAATGTTCTATTTTGTATGGCAATTCTTGCATGTTGTACCTTTTCATTATTTTATTAAACGGTCATGTAATTTGTCTCTAGATGAGCTTTACTGGTATATCATAATAGTAGGAATCACATACCTTATGATGGTTTCCTTTCAAACAAACACTAGTATTCATTGACTTCATTGATTCATCATATATATATATCTGTGTGTATGGAATAAAATTCCAATAACTACATACCCATTATATGATTTTACCAATTTCAATAGAAGTTTCATGATCACACATAACCGAATATAAATTATATATTCATCATTTATTAAATGTAAATACTAAAAATTATTAATAATAGTTATATTCAAAAAAATTATTTTATATTCCATCGAATGAAACTTATCTTACCAGTCATAGAAACCAATATGAATAATTTTGTTGCTGACGTTCTTCATGTGCAGTAGAACTAATTTTTACAAATTGATTTTTGATATGGTCATCATGTTCTCTAAAAAAATATTATCCCAATAAACATAGATATTTTATAAATATTTAAGGAAAAATTAATAAAAATTATTATATATTGCACAAGTATTGTAATTTCATCACATTTCAGCATAACACTTGTATGATCTCTTCACGGTACTTTATCTATAATCAATTTCTCACGATAATCACCAAAACCATGGTGTGACTTGTTAAAAACTCAATATCGATTGAATTATATATCATCAATAATTATCTCATTGCAAATCATAGGATATTTTTTTGTTTGATATTCATACTTAGAATAATAAAAGCAAGAATTTGGCATTTCTTCCTGCAAGAATGCCTCTACAGTTGACCCTTCAACTGATGATTTTTATATACATTATTATATAATTATTTCATACATCAATCAAACTTATAAATACACGCAAATTTTATCAGTCTCCCACATTTAGAATTATAGAAAAAATGTAATATTAAATGTTTTATGGAATAAATGAATCCATGAGTGAGTATTTTATCCAATTTATATATAATTAAAACAACATATTTTTCCAAAGAAATTAATTAATCATAATATGATTTTTCTAATCATATATCTTGAAAAAAATATGATAGTTTGGTCAACATGTCCATGATTTATGAACTCATCATCTCTCTAAAAATAATAGATAGTAATGTTTTAGTTATGACCTGATATTCAAGACTTTTTAACAAGGTAATGCACCCATTTTTGACACAATGAGTCCAATTCGATGCATAACAATTCTGTTACCTCAATTATCAAATTCATTGACAGAAATATATTTGGTTTTAATTAATAAGTGAGTAATCTGCTTCTGTAATCATTAATTTGAGTGACCTTACAACATTAAATAAATGATGTTCATGATATCTGCAAATCTGCACAAGACCTAACATTCCCTTACATTATCTTTGCTCTTATGATATTTTTCTGAAATGGTATAAAACATTATATCTAAAATATTCTTCCCAATATGATTTACATCTATCATGTGATGAAAAAACCTGTAAATCCATTATGTATGGTTCCAAAAAAAATCTTCTTTATCCGATTACAATCTCTCCCAAAACCATTTATTTTTTTCTCATTGATGGTTTCTCCAAAAATAACATGATGTATTGTAGAGAAAATAGATATTCACTAATTATATGAGAGAACTACTACAGGTGTGTATGTTCCATGTAAACCTTTGTTAAATTTAATTATGTTTATTTGAAAATGGTGATCAATAATATAAAATCTCTGATGACTGTCAAAATAGATAACATTTCTCCCATTACCAATCAAAAATTATTTTTTCTCATCCATGCCTTACGTAGATGATTTTATACCATGTGTGCTCCATCTAGATAACATACAGTATGCCATAAAGTCACTGATCATCCATGGAAATGCAATCTTCAATATAAATTTCTTATATGTTGTCATATCAAATGTAGTCAAATCTTTTTTTACATTATGAATTTAACTCATCAATTAGTGGTTTAAAATAATCATCAATATTCTTAATTGGATGAATTATAATTAAAAGTGTAATATATATATATATGTGGTTCCATTATCAATATCCATTGAGGCATGTTGTATAGAGTAATGAAAACCAACTAAAAAGAATATTGATTAATGTAAGAACAAAATGAAAAAAAACTATCAGTAGAAAGGCTCAGTCTAATGTTAAGAGGTTCTGAAGAAAAAGAAGGACGTGCCGAATCAAAATGTTTCCATGGATCACAATCACATTTATTTGTGTCGTGTGTTTCACTACATCACATTCATGGGTTTATTTTTTAACATTTTATTCATATAATTTATATTATTATATATATATATTAGAATTTTTAATAAAATTATTAATAGGGACTAAATTAAATACCTAGACATTTATATAAAAAATTATTAATTAATTAATAATATAAATATATATCATAATTTATTGTAAATTATGTAAATAATATTATTAATTATGTTATGATTATTATTATATAATATATATGAAATATTACTAATTTTATTGAATTATAATTAATTATGTGATTATAATTATTTAATTGTTATAATTGAATAATTAAATTATTATAATATTTTTATTGACTATATATATATATATATATATTAGAATTTCATAAATTATGATGGTAATTTTATTATTACAATTTTATTATGTAATGATTATTATTATCAAAATTTAACAAATTGATAAATTACTATTAGTTATTTAATAATTATTATAAATTTGATGAAATTTATATTACATTTTAAGTAATTACTATTTATATATCATAATTTGTTAACAAATATAAATATATCAAATATATTATAAATAATTTTTAAACAAAATAAAAAATATCAAATCTATACAAACATTTCCACACACACCCACCCCCAAACACATATATCTTATAAATATATATATATATGGTTAATTTTGATTACAAATAAATTTGATGACCTTGAATTTATCATAAATATAAATAATTTATATATAAAATTGAGTTGAAATTTTTTAGTTAACAATTATTTTGAAATTATAACTATTTTGAATTATAAATTTTTGAATTAATAATTTTTACACTAGGTTAATTATAATAGTTTTGAATGTTTGGTGTCTTTAGAACAATTTTATGAAATATTAATAATTTTTTTATTAAGTCATCCAAAATTTTAAACAAATTTTTATTAATTATAAAAGTTCTTATATTGTATTAATTTTTTACAAATATTTTTTAGTATTTAATTATAATACTCATAAATTTTAATAAATTAAAAATTATTTTTTAATTTTTACTATTTATTCAAATTAGTACTTTAATTTTAAAAAATATAATTTTAACAAATTTATAATAAGTATTAATATTTTTTTTAACTATTAAAAAAATTTACCTAATTATTATAAACTATATTTTTAATGAAATTTACATATTTTAAATTTTCACTATTTTTCATTAGAGAATTTTTTTCACATTTTTTATATAATTTTTTTATAAATATCATCTTATTAAAACGATTTCATTAAATTAATTTTCAATTCATTATTATAAAATAATCAGATATATTTTTTCCCATATATATATTATAAATATTTAATAAATTAAATTAACAAAAAATTTATTCTTACACACAAACGCGTGTGCAAATGAAAATTAACATAACAAATACTTAGGAATATTTACATATATACACGTGCATAAATATATTATTTTTAAAACAAATTATTAAAAATTATATGATAAACAATTATTATGCACATGTGAAAATATTATTATAATTGAATATTATATGTGCACATGAATATTCTAAAAAATTATCTAACTATTCTACAAAAATATTGTTATTTCAAAAATACTATTCGCGTTCTAATTATTATAAACTAATGGACTAATGAAAATTGTGGATAATGCATGTGAACATTACTATAAACAAATTTATTCATGAAAAATAATGATTATTCACGTGCTAAAATGTATTATGGAAGGAAAAATTATTATAAAAAATTTAATTAATTTTGTGTGTAAAATGATATTATGTTATAATATAACAAATAATGAAACATACATTCATTCATGTTAAAAAAATGTAATCGGGATACAAATGAAAAAAATACCAAAAAAATTAAGAAAAAATTAACAGGTAGTGTTATAATAAACATCTAGAAAACCAAAAAATATCAAAACAATTAGAATTAATCTAATTTTTTTTATGAAAAATGCTTATTTTCAAACAAATACTATGATTAAAATATTTAAAAATAATTATATTTCAAATAATAATATGAAATAATAACAATTTTTTAACCCTAACCACCAGAAATCAAATATATTATGTTTAATGATCAAGTGAAAAATATTGTAAATCAAATAAAAATAACTCATACATACTCAAGACACTCAAATCTGATATAAAACATTTATATTAATGTTACATGTCAAATAAATATTCAAAATAGGGTAATTTACTAATCCTAGGTTTTCTAAATTTATAATATATAACAAAAATACTCAAAAAACAGATGATGGGTTGAAGAAAGGTCCCTACCATGCAGATTTATTATGAAAGAACTTAAAAATTTGATGAAATAGTGATTTCTGGGGTTGCATAGTGTGGGGGGGGGGTGCTAGAGTTTTTTCACATTTCGAAAGAGGGAAGGACGAATAGAGGAGGAAGACTAAAAGAGGAATCATGCGATGATAAATCCCAATAAATTTTGTGATGGTGTAATCAAGATAGAATTAATTCTAATAAAAAAATTAGGGTAAAAATTATTTATGATGGGCATTGAATTCCACAAAAATTAATATTTACTGAAAGGGAATTTGTGATATACTATGTAATCTAATGGAAATTCTTTCCATTAATGATTTTCATGATGGTCCATGAAAACCTCACCAAACCTAGTTTTTGAGGTTTAATAATTTTGTCGCAAATGATTTCTATTTGTAATGGAATTCCACCTATGTCACTAATATTTCAATTTAAAGGAAACATTATGATGGGAAATATGTTCATTGAAACTACTTGTATTTTTATTAGTGTGAAAATTTTCCATGGTAGTATGGGGTATTGAATGAGGCTCTACACCCATGGGTCTAGCTATACTATGGATCAATACTCCACCCCAAAATGCATGCGGTAGGCAATGGGATAAGGTATTTATTCACATAATGGTTGAATTCGATGAGACCACCTACATATTGGCTTCGAGGTGAGTTTAATTTATTTGTTTTAATTTTTTTCCCTGGTGAGATGTGGACCTGAATTATTCATTTATTAATAGTGATTTAATTCCTTACACCTTTGTATAAACTCAATAAATTCCAATAAAAAGGAACATATGATGCACACGGACTATGTAATGAACATTGTATATGTTATGATATTAATATAATTTTAGAAAGAGTTTAGAATGTGTGGATAATGAACATCACATAAGTTTTCGTTTGGTTTTATGTAAAATTTATTTAATACCTCCATTCACTATCTACTAGATGGGATATTTCAAAGACACTAATGGTGGTGGCCTCTGAGTTGTACTCAGACACTACTCCAGCCACTTTTTTGGAACATAAGAACTCTTTATTTTTGATGGTTTAGTTAAGGGATGCATAATAATTCTATGATGTTTAGTTGGGATCATTATATGCATGGATGATGAAATGGGCATGGAGTTAGGACCATTTTGAGGATTCAAAAATTTGTCATCATTTTGGGTTTCTTTCACTTTAGACACTATTATCATGACCTGAAATATTTATTATTTGTCATATTTAGTTCTTTATTTGGGTAGTGTATATGTATTCTAGTTATGTATATATACATTATTTCATATTTATTTCATATATTATCTGTTGTGTTTTACTCTGGAAAAGTGGTTATAGTCTCCCCATAGGATTGTTTACGTCTTCACTACAATGCTGCATCCACTGGTGTACTGGGAGGCGCTCTTGTAATCATGTACCAACCCGTTTCAGAGAACAAGTTTAGTGGGATTCGGGTAGACTACATTTCAAGGATTGAAAATATGATATCAATTATGATAATGTGGATATTAATATCATACCCCTCAAACCTATGAACATTTATATTCATCCATATTATGTACCAAAAGAATGTAAATAATTGAGACTCATAATTTATTCACCCCAAAAAATTATTTAGCGTGTACATCATTTAAAATAATTTCTATGTAAATAAATACTATTAATATATAGTGTAAAATTGATGAATACCGTTAAATGAGAATATATAAACCATTTATACAGTATTTTTATAAGATATTATTATGTGTAACTGGGTAAATTCATTTATAAGTAGTTAATTAATATCATTCAAAATCAATTACATATTAAAAAAAATAAAATAAAATAATCATGAACATTCATATTGTTTATCAAAATTAACGTTTTTTGTATTATTAAAATTTTAGAAAGAATGGGTGGAAAATTGTTTTTATTTTTTAAAAAACACTATTGAATCCCCAATCACCAAAACTAAAATTTAAAAACTTCTCTTGAAAAGTGGAAAACAGAATGATGAACGTCATTTGAGATAGAAAAAAAATTGTTATTCAAATATAATTGCAAACGTTATAATCCAGAGAAAATCCTTTCATATAAGAAAAAATATTCTATTGATAGAGTAGGTTGTATTAAAAATATAATCAAATTTAATGAAGAATGAAATCCATCAATGTATTACCCCATAAAAAAGATGGAAAGACATTATAATATTTCCTCAATATAGAAGAAATGTATAATGGGAATCTATACTAAAACAAGGAATCATTATAACTCAGGAATATATGTTTAGTAATTAAAATACCTCGTACAACATCATAATTATTTACTAGAATCCATTTTAAATAAGATCTTATAAATAACATTACAATCCATTATTAAAATAAAATTTTGGATTTCACAAGAACAATATGATTATTTCTATCAAACGGCTCCACAAATGATCCAATGTTACTAAATTATTGAGACATATCCTCAATTCATAATGAGTGTCATGCCATCCCCATGTGTGTTTGTTTGGTCCCCTGTAACAAACTCATTGTTCTCATCAATATGATCTATTAAATTACACCATTTTGTGAAATCGTATCCTACTAGACCACCATGAACTATACATAATGGTTTATCCACATCCATGTTGAAATCCGTCAATGCTCAAGGTCGCAATACTATTGTAATGGTATATGAAACCATGTAAAAAATAATTGTAATTCTGATTCCATGAAACAAAAAACCCATGAAATGTACCAATGTCACATCTCATTTCTCCTAATAGATATCCGCTATCTGACACTCATATTAAAACCACATAAAAAAATCTAATACCGAAGTAATTTTATTTATTACAATACCAATTGATACTCTTATCAACCCTGGAATAGTGTCAATAATCCGGATTTATATGTGTGATCATCTCCCTAACAATTACTAAGACTATGACAGTGTACATATAAAATATGACATAGTATAACCAAAATATTTTATCCATTCATCATCTCACATTCATATAAAACCATAGGTAACTTTTCAACACATCCAAAATCCCACCCCTTTGATGATACCAAAATAAATTGATTATATCTGACCAAATTTCTAAATAAAAATCACCCCAAACATGTGATCCCGAAAAAAACTATATATACTTCTCCTTATAACAATTGGTCTATATCTTCTCTACCCAAACCCATATAACATGAAAGAAGTAGGAAAAACAAAAATAATTTTAATATGGTAATGAATTAATTTGTTTACATACTTCTAAAATATATTTACAAAACCATGTGCTTCCCCAAACATAACAAGTTTCATTGTAATAATGGTCTTCAATGGTCCAATATTCATGGAATGTAACACATTCACAACATTAATGTACATCTAGCTATACATATCTCATTACATGAAGTAAATACAAGTTCTAAAAGGTATTATATATAAATAAATTTACCTAATGGATATAAATAGTTTCTCGAATCATTTTAGGATGCGAACATGTAGCTTCCCAGGTCACTTAGCATTAACCTTAATGGTTTAACAGTCTTCCAAAAAACAATATAGGCCTCGTTAAATTTCAAAACTGACTTTTTGAGATGTCTAAAATCTCAAATTTCTCATCTATTTCCCAAATATCAATATGATCCCCTCATCATTAGATAATTATATTGATATATGGAATAAATTTCATATAACGATGTGGAAAATTAAAAAAATGAATGTGATTTCCAATTAAATTACCATCATTCTAAGAAACCAAAAGGAATGAGATATGGGGTCTAATGACTCAATATTCTTAAATAAAAATATTTCATATTCTTATATTAATAACCAATACTCAAAATTACACTCCATTCAAAAATTATAAAGGCTTATTCTCATTAGTGGATAGAAATAAAAGTATCTTATTTCATAAATAATCTTCAAAATATGTCACAATGTTCTTTATATTAATACCCTTCTTGATATGTAATTCTTTGAACACACCCTAAAAACCATGTGATGTAAAACATAATAATGGGTGATATTCGATTCTTATTATTGGTACACATAGTAAATAATTGAAAAATATAATACATGATTGTAATATCATGAGAAGAAATTTATTACATAAGATACCCATTCCCAAAAAAAAATTAATCATTAAAATTCTATACTAGAATAATTGTATTAAAAATAAAATAAATTATTAAATATTATAAAAAATCACCAATATTTAATCATGATACATTATAAACTATCAAATACATAATAATATGAAAAAAATGATATATTAATATTTTTTATCATTTAATAAATGAATTGGGTTCACACGTTGATCTAATGTCCTAAAATCTAGTTAAAACAAAATCTTATGGAAATAGATCAAATTCCATGTTAAAAATGGAGAGATTAAAAAAACCATTTATATCCACACAACTATGAATGTATTTCTACACATCATACTGTAAACATGAGATCATTTTCATACATCATATAAATATTTCATCCTTTATCCATAATTTCAAAATTAATTAGGGGAAAATAATAGTCCCAACTATCACATAATCATAAATCCATTTATATGTATTCTACATGATAAAAAATTTATTCATTTAATCATTATATAACCTATATAAATTAAATAGGTTGTTTATATAACTATTCATCACAATAAAATTCCATAAAATGATTAATTATTGATGTTATCGAGGGATCACACCACCTGTAAATCATAATTATCAAAAAGTATGTTATTATAGATTACTAATACCTTTAAATGTCAATGGAATATTCTGTTATTAAATAATTATTTTAATTCTTGAAAATTCTTCTTAAAATTATAATATTAAAAAAAAAATATCTAAACAATTGTTATTAAAATAAATCATGAATATAATGAATGGATGATTATAAAAATTGAGTTCTAATAATAGGAAAGTATTGTTTCATCTATTATTTTTTTTAATAATAGTTTTTCACACCATTGGAAAAAAGAGACATCTCAATTAAATGAAATTAAAATTCATTTAAATTTTTTAAAAAAAATTCTATCATCTGTAAAAATGAATTAAATAATGATTTATGATTTCTCAAGACAGAAACACAATCAATTTATATAACATTTATATGTATAAAAAGGATTTTTTATATAATGAGGTTGATATGAATTGATTTTTATATGAAAAACTATAAATAATGTGGAATAACATATAGAGTAAAAATGGTATGAAAGGATATAAATTTTATAAATTACCAGATTAAACAAGAAATAAATATTTTTATGTAATATATATTCCTTTCAATTAAAATTAAATTAATTCCAACATCATTTATAGTGGTAAATATAAAACACTAATCACATTGTTGCATTTTGAATCATAATCCCCATTATATAATAACTTCAAACAAATAATTAATTACCATTAACATATCAGTATTCATGATATTAAATTTCAATTTTTATGTATATATACATCATAAAATATAATGGTTTTATAACATAACATATTTCTTCAAGAAGGAAACTAGAAAAGAAAAACTCATTCATCATGTTTGGTTATTTTTTATGTCATAAACATTCTATATAATAAAGTAAAATTCACTATAGTAATATAACATAACAAGAAAAATAATTACAACATCATATTTTCTCCACTTATAACATTTCACCAACTAATTATTTTATTATGTATATTAAAATTTTCATTTTGTGGTTTTAATTATTTCCTTTTTCTACATCTTTTAGAGAAATAATTAATTAATTGTGGTGCATATAATTGAAAAATGAATGGTTTAACTAAAATAATATATTATTTATATTCATGTATTTAACATTTAGATACTATATATCCTCCATACCAATTAAAAGGTGAAACTATTGTTGTTCTGGCACGTCATCCTTTTTTTATACATGGGTGGAAAAACCATTTGAAGAACATGATTTGGTTGGTGTGCATACCCTCCCAAAGAGATAGTATAACTATGATTTATTAATGAACCACCACATGATTTTATCCTTTTTAATAGGAAACTATATATCTAGTAATGTAGATAAACCCTTATTTATGATTCCATGGGACATTGCTTCCATGTGCTTCTAGTGTTATCCTAAGATAATAAAATTGAAAAGTAGGTTCCCAATTAGTTTTAACCTGATTAGGTATAAACCCTTAGGGAACTGAGTATAAATAATCTCCTATGTTTGAATATAATGAAACTAGTGTTTTCGATGGTGGGTTACAGACCCATTTAGTTGTGTTTAGGGGTTGGGTAAAGATGGTGGTAAGTGTCACCATAGAACATTTTCTAAAAATGTAATCACAAGGGAATATTGTAGTCGTTTTTGCTTTATTATTTCAACTACCATCAATATTTAATTTAATCTTCCACATATTTATTAATTATATAACTATGATTGACATATACGCTTCCAAGAATTTGGTCCTTTAGTTAAAACTCATGTGATGTATTATAGAGCTTCCTAGGTGTAAATCCTCTTAACATGATACTTAGAATGTTATGGAATTGTATTTTTATTTAGGATTCCCATGATTAAAAAATATGATCCAGATTTTGATACATCATAACATAATAATACATCATCAAGATTCCAAGATGTACTCACTAGTTTTTGACTTCTACGCCTTACATGATTGGATGTTGGATATGGAACTCCTCAACAGTTATTTTGATTAGTAGTCCTGGAATTTGAATATTGATACATTATTGTGGTTATATTTTTATAATGATCTCAATTTTGAGACAATATTAAGGATTATTACACACTCCATGATAGATGCCTATTATAATCCCTAGTTGTGAGTGAACACCAAATTACGGCATGTCCAAGACTTTTTTGGGGTTCAGGATGTTGGTATGGTCACTGAATCAATCGATATTTATTATTTTTCTTCTAATGGAAATACATTATATATATAAAAAAGGGTCATTCTACTTATGTATTATCCATACTTCAATTTATTGATCAAATATTGATAGAAAATGTGGGAATTGACATTGGAATTGATTTACGAGGAAATAACGGTATGTCATGTTGCTTCGTTATATATTAACATGATGTCCAGATATTACCTGGAATCCTTCAATATAGTAATAAGAGGTATGTACTGGGGATTACAGTGTCATAAATGTATCCTCTTATGGTGGGTAGCTTAATCATTAGACATTTCCAGCATTGTCCTGATAAGGTACTGTCAATTAGTGTTATAAACCCATGGGCTGACATGAATTATACATTTATTGAGGGGTATATAATTTAGCTCAATTAGGTTTCAAATTAATTCCATTCAAGTTTTTTAATAGATCAAATGAATTACATGAATAATATTTTATTTCTTGTACATACAGTAGATCATAGGTTATCTTGAGAACATTCAAGGAGCATTTCTTCAGAATGGCTTTCCTAAGTGTGACCATTTTCTTAAAGTATATCCTCAAAAGTTATCAATAAAATTACTTTTACATTGATTATTAGATCATACCTACATTCACCTCATTCTACTAGATTTATAAGGGACCACATTGGTGGTTCATAACTGATTTATTTCCTCCAACCCTCTTTGGGAAAAAATTTGAATAGTTCAAATGTGAATATGTTCACTTGGTTTCCTTCAAAGGATTGGATGATTTCTCAGACTAACTGTAACACATTGAGATTTTAAAATGGGAACATATTGTTTGAGAGATTGTATATCCTAAAACAGCATGAAAATAAGATAATATAAAAAAGCTTTACATTATGACATATTTCCTTTTAAATAAAACTAATCCCATCGTTATCATGCAATTCAGACAACATCAGGGTTAAATTATATATTCCACAGAATGAAAATATTGTTATTTAAACATGAACACTATATAAAGAAATTGAATTGGTTTCCATGAAAATTATATACTAAATTTTTTAAATTCTATGACTTTAGAATGTTTAAAATATATTCTATTGTTATCTTTTTATAATTAATTAATTAATTAACATGTGAATGAAAAAATGTATTCAAATAAATTAATTTTTTCTAATAGTTTAGTTAATCTACATTTGAAAAATATATATATATAACTAATTATTAATACCATTATAATATTTATTTGTGAAATTAGTCGTAATTTTTTTGTTACAAATTTATCTTTAGTTGATTTTGTGATAATTTTCTGAAATTATTAATTTTTTTATTGATAGGAAAAAATGAAAATATTTATTAAAAACTGCCTTTATGAATAAATTATTTAAATAGATAAATTATATATTAAATATTATTTATGTTTAAATTTGATAAAATATTTTAAAATTATTGTCTGTAATATCATTTGAATAGATTTAAAAAAAATACATATATAAAAAACCTTTTAGTTATTTAAAATTTTTATCATAGGACAACATTTATTTCACCACTTTTGAGGGTTTAATTTCATATTTTATTGTGAAAACTAATTTCTTTGTATTTGAAAATATTGTTTCAATATTTATAATAATTATAATTTATATTTTATAATAATATAAACAATGATGTTTACCATAATGAATAGTAAAATTGTACAAATTATTTATACCGTTAAATGCAAAAATCGGTGTACAATGGGGGGGTAAACTAAAAATATATTGGATAAAAAGAACTCAATATAGTACAAAAACCATTTTATAGACATATTTAGACCTTACCACCTATATGATTCAGGAATGTCCCTTTTAATCCTAGTGACTTTCAAGAATGTTTTGTAAACATAATTCTTTTCCAAAATTCCCTGTTTATCCTCTCCCCCACTTATAAATAAAGTCCCACAATAATATCATCTCCATAAATCTAAAACCATTTTTATTAGCCCATCCCATCCAAAATACCATCCTCAATACTCTACTATAATACTGGGGTCATATTATGATCATATATCCAAACATGGAAGGATGTTGGTGCAATCCTATAGATGTTGTCCAAAAAAGATACAACATTTTTAAACAAACATTTTTATTTTAAATTTTCATAAACCTAATTAAATTATTTTTATATAATTATAATATATTAAATATTAAAATCAAATTTAATTTTTTTATTTTAATGGTATAACATATATACATCTCCTCTACCATCAAATCTATAATGAAACTACTGATCTTGTATACGGTAGACTAACGACTCGTGAACTAATATACGGTTGTTCCCATAAAATCCTATAAGGATTTGATATAATAATGAATGTAACATATTGTTTGATATATATGAAATCAATATACATCGGGAATTTTCATATCACATCCACCTAATAACAATCTGTTCCTTTTGTAAATTATAACATTGCTCATGTGAACGGAGAACAACCACCACATGAACTGATTTAATGTGTTTATATGATTTCCAAACAACATGGATTATAAATGGGACATTAAGATAGTTTATATTATTACTGAATCATAATAATAAAAAATTAATTATTATATAAAATATAACTTTTCTATGTTCCATTGATTAGGGGAAATAATAATGTCGTTGGTGTTTACAGTTGACTACCGCCTCGTGTTGAGATATATACTTCTTCACAGACACATTATATAAAAGGTAATAAAGGTAAATAGAATTAATTTAATATATAAAAATATAATCGCTATATAAATTAGATATATTATATACCATATTTTTGTTCCATCATTAACAACAAATGTAAGCACTGTTCATGCGTACATACGTCTTATCGTATCTATTAATACTGTAATAATTTTTATATATATATCTTTATAGATTATGGAAAATATGTATATAATTAATATATACTGTATATATATATATCCTAGTTAACATTATTGATAATATGGAACCATGAAAAAAGTAAGAGGACTGAAATTACCTATCAAAAACATACATGAAAAATAATGTAATTATAACCCAAAATAGCGATTTAAACAACGAATAGATAATAATCAACTGATAGAAGTCTATAAGTAAATAATATATATTATGATTTATAAAATTATATTTTTTGAAATTTTTCACAAATTAATATTTAAGTATTATACTATTGTTTGTCGTAGATATGATATAGTTTGAAGCTATTTTATTGTAATCTCATTAAACATTTACATCCATGACACTTATTCCCTATTCAATACTTCTTCCTTTTTATGGTGTATATACTTATCCTTTTTATAACTAATATAATGAATATATTTCATTCCATGGTATTTAAATATTAATTTTATTTATTTTGTTAAATGGGAATTATACATAAAGCATTACTAATGTGATCATGGATTATTTAACAATCACATCATTATTATGGGTTTTATATCCCTTTTTATGAAATTAAATTTTAAATGTTTCATAAAACCAATATATTTTATTATTGAATTTATTTTTATGAAAATTTCATGTTTTATTCATTTTTCCATTATTTTTACACAAAATAATTATTAACTTGTTTATAGTAAAATGGTGACTTTTTTTCCAATTGAGACAAAAATGATTCTAATTCCAAATCCATGATTTCTAAGAAATTTTTCAAAACTAATTTTATAATTTTCCAAATAATTAATTAGAGAATTTTTTACAATTAATTTAATTTTTACCAAATTATTTTAAGTTATACTTATTTTAATTTTCTTTAGTGGGACTAAATCATTTCATTGAGGGTCACTAGTTGCCCAAAAAATATTATTTGGAATGTATATAATATAATTTTGTATAAAGTAATAATAATTATTCCACATTTATTTTGTATTCTACATGAAGAACTATAAAAATATTATTGTAGAGAAAATTGAGAAAAGGGAATATGAGAACTAAGGATTTCATTATGTGAAATTATTTGATAGAAACACAGAAATGGCTTGAAACATCCTGGTCAAATTCTATACTAAAAACTCGTTTCCATCAAACACTTCCATCGAAATAGTAACATCGTTACGGTGGAACTCTGAGGGTGGCAACATGACTGTGGCACTATAACAGTGTCTCATCAAACGGTTTCCCACACTGTTCCGTTTTTACAGTTTCTGACATTTTCTACTCTTGGAATGTATCTTTGGATGTTAATGTGTTTTTATACCCATTTCATAGCCATTAAAAGCCCATAAATGATATCTAAAATCCCAAATGATCTGAGAAACCATTCATTCCAAAATGTTTAGCTTTTTCCTCAGTGCGACAACCTTTTCACGTACATTCTAGATTCACCCCTGAAACAAATTTTCTGCTATTTTAAGGATACCCATTAAATCATAGTCATTTTGGCCACCACTCCATTGAGAATTATTAATTAAAAATTTATTTCATTATGTATAACCACCCAACTAGGTGGTGAAACCAGGATCTGCCTTTAATCCAATTCAAAATACATATCATTTAACTATAAGATCATTCCATTTTATCGCACGAGAATTATTTCTTCCTCTAGTAGGGTCACTTTTTATATAGTACATACATTTGGAGTCCCCCGTCCTGATGCTAGTTGTGCACCTATATTGGAGCCTTTCCTGCTCTCACATGGAGTTCCCGGAGTTCCTCCACAATAATAAGTGCATCCCCAATTCATGGAATTTAGAGAAAAACTTCGATTTTTGATCATCCATTTAGGGTTATTCCTTCATCTATCTTTAATTTGTATCATGTGGTGTGGGTGTGATAGTGTTTCTTTCGGGATGGATCAAACCAAACCATAACAATGATAGTGAATTGTTCTTTTAAAGAATGAGGCAGTGTGTTTGATTATCCTATTGTATATTTCGATCCTTGATTATATGTTGTAAATTTTATGGGCTTATTTCCACTAAAAATCATGGTCTTTGGTGGTCCATTATCCTGAAATAATGAACTGATACTTCTCAGCATTACTATGTGATTGTATGGATATAACATTGAAACATGTTAATCACGTAATCATTGTTGACTAAATTGATGCATAATGAAAATGAAACTTTTTTGTTCTGCCCAACTAGCCAAATGGAATGATGAAACTGAAGGTAAGGTCTGTGTAAATCAGAAAAATATCTTTCTCTGTTCGGGTGATGTGATTCATTCTTCTTCCAGAATCTTTTTTGGGGTGACGAGGATGGGGATGGGATCCCCTATTGATTTTTATTTTTTTGGTCAATGTATTTGAGGTCATGTGGGGTCTTATGATGGGGCATGGATTGGTTCCACTACCTTGAGGGATCTCATAGATCCTTTTTGTTGGTGTGACATTATAAGAGAACTACGTGTGAATGCTTAAATTGATGCTTACCTATTTTTCATTCCTTGGATTGTGGCTATGCCTATTAGTTTCTAGGTATTAAATAATTATTTAAATGGAATCACTTGAATATGTTAACACGAATGGGACTAATGGGGAGTTTCTTTCCAGGAATGAGTTGTGGCATGACTACGGTTGTTGGTATTTTTACAAAAAAATAGTTACAAGGGTGTTTGTGTTTAGGCTGATTTTGAATAGCCTAGCTTGGGATAAGTTCTTGTTTTGTTATAAATATAATGTTGGTATTATGTTTCTTATTCATGCCCCTCCAATGTTTAGCACTTCCTAACAAACACCCCCATTTCATTGGGGATGGTGTTTGTTTCTTAACACTCATGTGAGTGGCTAGTTATGAACTCCTTTTCAGCTCCCATCCCAGGGTATTCCAAGACTCTTAGAACAAGTGTGACAGGCTAAGATCCATTATACCCCTAGATTCATCTAAAAGAATATGTAGTGGTGGTCGGCCTAGGTTTGTGTGAGTGGATTGTTTCCATGTTTCTTCAGGATGAGGCCTATGTGTCTTTGGTTGCGGCATTAGTTTTTCTTGACTATATGACTTTGTGTACGGCGATAGTTCTTCTGACCTAAGTGTCTTAGGATGTGGTTATGTGTGGTTGAATCCCTGGTGTTTTCGGTCAGGATGTGTGGTTGTGGTATCCCGGGTGTGTGTGGCGGGATATGGAAGTGGGATTGCGGTGAGAATGGAGGGAGATGTCTAACGTGTAGGATTTATTCAATAACCAGAGGGAAGGTAGTGCGGGGTACCCAAACATCGATGTGTTATTACAATTACTTACATGACTTGCGTTATTTGGGGAACATTCATTGGTGAGGTTTGGGTAGTTAGTCTCTTTTTTAGGTACACGGTGTTCTCTTTTTCTCACTAGAGAATTAGAATGCCTCCCCACTTGTGTATGAGAAATTTCTTATTTCCCTACTAAGTATACCTGTATACTCACCCTATGTATATAAAACTATATTCAGGTTTATAGGAGGACTATGATGACCTTGTCATACCCTATTTTCATTGATGCTAAGACCATTGACTTTGTTGTTCTTAATTTCTTTTGGTAGATACCATTGGAGTTTTCTTTTACTTTTTATCACATTATTATTGGAACATTCGTATGTGAATGGATTATTTCCTATTTAGTTTTTTCCATCATTAGTGTTTTTTGGAATTTACTATCTTATCTCTTAATCCTATTATAATAAAAGTGTAACGCCTTCTTTATTAAGTTTGATTCAATACCCTTGGTGCTACTCACCAATCCAGTTTCTATTAAAGGTGGGTCTCGGGTGTAATTATATCTCATTAAACATGAGGAAGGAAGGGTTTGTAAATCTACTGTCACTTATCTCATCTTGGTGAAGGTGTTTTAGGAAAAAATGGTATCAGATGACAGATGTTTGGAGATAGGAAGGAGCTCAAGGTTAGGCATTGTGAGGAATGCATGGGATGGTAGGGAAACATTTTTAGGCAATCATTGTGCTTGAAATTGCTTAGGGAAGATTGGATAAGACATAATATTTTTTTGACCCCTTTGATTTTACGGAAGGACTCAAGGCTTACCAAGTGACCAAGTAAGGCTACACTGATTGCATAGTAGATACCCTAAAAAAAGTACATGAATCATAATGACTGGTTTATTATGTGAATTGGGTATTTTGGGAAATTAAAACAAATAATTATATATAAAAAATTAAATGTAATATTCTACACTACTTGGGATTAGCCATTCATTTTGTCCTTTGCAGTTATGGCACCCAGAAGATGACCAAGGGTGTTGCGGGTGACCGAGGCCTAGAAGGTTGATTTGGTTGATCAGTTGTGGGTTGAACGACTAGAGGAGGATGATTAGTGGCAGATTATACTTCGAGCCTTCTAGAAGAAGACCCTTGTGCTGTATGAGGGATGTGTCTCAGATATGGAGACAAAGAGAAATTTCTATGAGCTAGTGATAGCTTTTAGTACGATCCTTGCTACTATAAAGAACAAGGTTTCTATGGCTGTAAGACAGATGTAGTGTGTGGTTCTTCAGTTGTGGATGCTCTATACCTAGGTAGGAGAAGAAGGATGAGGTTCCATGGACTGACTTCAAGAGGGATTTCCAACATAATTCCTCTCTTCCACAATGACTATAGAGAAGAGATAGGAAATACTATCCCTTTAGAATGGAAGCATGTGATTGAGGTAGATGGGGATAAAGTTTAAAGATCTACTCTGAATTTCTACAATCCTCTTTATGGATGTGGAGTCTCAGGAAATAAGTTTAGAAGAGGTAGTACTACATTATTTTCAGTATGTTTTTACACCCATCACTGTACTGATAGACATGGAGGACACGAAGAAGGTCGAATTAATGGAAGCGATGAACATGGTACTATGTGTACAGTGAGTGGGGAGCCAACTTGATTTGTAAAAAAGGGAAGGGTATCAGCAATACGCCTCCGTCATTTGGACCATCTAGGTTTCTGTCACTTGGGAGCATGCTCTAGGAGTTCAATTTTCTATCCCCAAGTCCTCTTCCCTTTGCAGGCCCAAGAATGAGATTCTTCGTCTGTTCTATTCGTGAGCACCATCTGAATCAGTTCCCAGAATGTGTGCAGTATAGTGGGGTTGGGATGGTTCAGCACCCACCTCAGTAGAAACAATTTCCAGCAAGGCCCATTCATGAGTAGTAGTAAGGACAACGATCTCCCGCTCCTCTATGAGCAGACATTGCAGGAGGAGGGAAACCGCCGGGCACTTCTCAAGTACCCCGACCAGGGAATGTTCGGGTAGGCGGCCGAAAACATAGTTACAGAGGAGCTGGGCATGGGTAGTTTCGTGCCATAGAGGCAAAAATTACAGCAGTGCTGGATGTTGTTCGAGGTATGATTAGCTTGTTGAGAACTCTATCATGTGCTATGTTTGATTTATGATCTTCAGACTCCTCTGTTACACCCGATCTAGCTCATGCCTTGGCACTAGAAATAGAGAGACTATCAATTCCCCTGGTGCTATGTACACCAGTTAGGGGTCTTACTAGCCTATTTGAAGTTTTTTGAGGATACAGACTAATTTTGGGGATTCATTAGCATAGCGGGAATCTTCTTTTGGTGAAAATACAGCAATACGAGGTCATACTCGTCATTGACTAGCTACTTTCTTTGAATGAGGTTATCGACTTCTTCTGGAGAGAAGTGATGTTCTCCGATGAGGATGGACCACATGTGACTTATGTGAGCGAATGAATTTTTCAGCTGGAGAGATGGCATGTAGAGCCCATTTTTTCTATGATTGCTGAGACTTCAGCAGTATCAGTGGATGATGAGTTAATGGATGTTCCAAGAGTTATCAGAGAGTTACTGTATGGGTTTTCCAATGAGGATGTGACTCAACCCCCCCCCTCCCCCCCCACCGACACGACGATGAGTTATGGAAAGGCTTGCAACCCATTTCCTATCCTATATCAGTGGATTCCCATCGGATGGTTCCTTCTATTTTGCGAGAGTTACAGATTCTGATTAACGATCTAATGAAGAAGGGTTTTTTTGACCATACATGCCACCATGGTGTGCTTCAATGTGGTTCTATAAAAAGATAGATGGATTTATTATGTTTTGCATAAACTACAGGAGTAAGAACATGGTGATGGTAAATAACTATAACCCTCTCCATAGGATTGAAAACCTTTTTGATCAATTAAAAGGGGTAGGATGGTTCTTCAACATCAACCTATAGTCATGATATCACCATTTGCGGGTGAAGAAAGGTGATAGTTTAAGGCTCCCTTTAGGTGAAAATATGGGTACTTCGAGTTGGTAGTCATGATGTTCGGCATTACGAAAGTACCAACCGTGTTTACAGGACTCATGAAAACCGTCTTCCAGGAATATCTGGATCGATTCATAGTCGTGTTTATTGAGGTCATCCTAATCTTCTCATGATTTTAGGAGGATCATTCCATGTATCTAAGAATGGTTTTAGAGATCATACAACTATACCAACTCTACCTGATGTTTTCTATGTGAATGTTCGGAACACATGATGTCCACTTACTTTCAAACAAGGTGTCCAAGTAGGGAAAGCATTCGATCGATAAATATTCAATGATTTTTTTAGAAACACCCAAGAATGTGATGGAGGTTCGTAGTTTCCTAGGTATGGAATGATCTTATCGGAGGATTGTTCCCAAATTCTCCCAATTTATAACACCATTCTTATCCTTTACCAATAAAGACATGTCTTTTGTATAGAGTGAGTTGTGCTAGGTATCCATCAGTTATCTGAAGAGGAATCTGGATAGTGCCCCAATAATGAGGTTTCTAATAGAAGGGGTGACGTTTGAGGTCTTTTGTGATGCTTCTTGCCAAGGATTTCGGTGTGTGATGATGTATTAGCAAGGGTGATCACTTATAGGTCTAGGAAGGTATGTCCTCATGAGTGTATCTATTCCACCAACTACATGGAACTCACAACTGTTGTGTTTTCACTAATGTTATGGTAGCACAAAATCATGATGTAACACATTGTGTTCTTCACCGATCATAGGTGCATGAGGTATAACTTCTCTCAGTGAGACCTGAACATGAAGGAGTGTAGGTGGATTGAGTTTCATCTGGACTACGAGTAAAGAATTTCCGACACCTAAGTAATATGTAACATGGAGGATGATTCCTTGAGAAGGAATCCTCATAAGGATGTGGTTAGAGAGTAATCAGTTCCTTGGAAGGTGATGGAGGAGTTGGTTTCCATGGTAAGTTCGTAACACAATTTATTATCAAGTGGAAGAGAATCTCCCGATGAAAAATGAGTTAATATTAATATGTTACTAGAATATTAAATGATACCATATGAAATTTTTTATCATATATAATGATGAAAAATTATATAAAACATTAATGATGTTTAGATCATTTCGGGTGTTCATTGATGAACACGAAATTGTTTCATCACAAAACTATGATATACTGAATATAAGTTAATAACAAAAAATAAGATAGTTAATACAACTAACATTGCGATTTCATTGAAACATTAAATTTTTTCAACCATATTTTAAGGAATTAATGGAAATTTAAGACACATCTCCCATAATGTTGGTAAATTGACATATCACAGATGATGTTTTTATGTTTAGAATAATAGGGAGAAGAGAAGGACTATAATGATTAATTGTTCCATAAACATGACACAAATAGATAACATGTATAATACTTCATATTTCATGTGTCTTGGATCCTAGTAGGGGAATAGAGTATATAATAGGAATGAATGTAATAGAAAACACAAGAAAATGTAAGAGGGTTATTACCTCATGAACTCTTATCCTTGAGATCCTCCTTAAGGAATTTGGTATTGGCACTCTGGTGAGACCAGTAGGTATGGCATGGGGATAAACAATTTTTAGTGTTTTTGGAATAATATAGACAAATCTAAAAGCATAAGTGGTGTGCAAGGAAGAGGGGGGGTGGTTAGGGTAGTATTTATAGTGGAGGATGGTACGAGTGTTCCATTATTCTAATCATTTGTTTAAAATTATTCCTATACTCTATGAATAGTATTGTTTCTTGTGACCAGAAATAGTAATAAATTTATATGAGTTTGAACCCATTTTCATTTACATTAGTTATGACTCACGCATGATGCATAAATTCATTTATTTATAATATTTCGTAATTTATCGAATTTCCATTTTCTCCAAAAATTCATGTATCTTTGAAGAATCCCAAAAAAATCACCTTTACCATTTTCAAGGAATGGAATTCTAAAACGAACTATGTTTTATTAAAATAATAATATATATACATGATTAATTTAATTTTAAATTAAATCATAAATTATTTAATCAATAAAATTTTTAAATCTATAACTCATTTTAGAACACAACGAAAAATTAAAAAAGTTATCATAAAATTAACATACAACCCTATGAAAATAAAATAATAATTTATTAGTACATGTAATTAAAATAAATAATCATTTAAATTATTAAATTAGTCTTCAAATTGTAATTAAAAATTTATGAGCCACCAAAAATACCAACACTTAAATATCGATCATATTGTCAATTATGATATGCATTTTTATTATACAATAATTTGTGATATTACTATTCATTTTGCCATTTTACTATTCATAGGTTTCATATTACTATTCATATGGGTATAATTAATATTCATATGTGTCAGATACTATTCACCAACAATTATGTTTTTCATATCAGACCCCAATAAATATTCTGATCAAAACCATGTCTGTCAAGTTATACAGTTCAAAACATAGAAGCTGAAAATCATTTCAAATGGCCAGATTACAACTATCTCAATAAAACAAAGTGTTGTTTCATAGATACATAAGGATTAATAAATTTACATAAATTTATTTTTCAAATAATGGGGTGATAAATTTCCCCTATATTCTAGAAATTATGTCCTCACAATTATTATATAGTTATTAAACAATTTTTGGTACCTTTCCCTAATAGAAATTTCACATTCAATGGTTGATTTTTAAAAAAGTTGGTTTCTTACAAAACCATTACTTGATAAATTACATTATTATTCCATACATGCTCTCTACAACCAAGAATCTGAATTATCCTTTCTTCATATGATTGTTTCTCTTACAGCTGAACTACATATGGGCTTAAAATATGGGATGAATCTAATGCATAACTTTTCAACATAAAAACATGAAAAAACGTCTGTATCTGAGATAAAATCTGAGGACATTCAACACAGTAGTTGAATGGTCTAACATTCTCCAAGATTCTATAAGGTTTAATGAATCATGGACATAGCTTTCCATTTTTACCAAAACTCGTAATAGTTTTCCAAATATATATTTTATGTAAGACATGATCACCTCTTGTCCCGACTTAACTTAGTGGGGCTCGTGCCGCGAATCAGCAATACCTACACCAGTAGGATAGGGGATGGTGACTAGCATCAAGTAGGAATACCAATTACATGGGAGGCATTTCCTATGTACATTTACACACACACACATCTCCAATGCCACAAATGTTAAAATGATAAAACCACTAACGAAAAAAATCCATTCGTCCAAATTAACCCAACCAATACAGTAAAATAGAATGTAATGTGTGAAAATTAACTCGGATATAATTTAATTCCACAAAAAGAAGGCTTTTGATACTACTAAGTCCAAAATGTAACAAGAATGGTAATGTGACTACTTCTCGATGCAAAAGGAACTCCTCAGCCTAAAGGGAAGCTCATAATGCTTGGTTCAGGCTTAGTCCTCCCTGGACTTCATTAAAAGAAGCTCATCTAGACAAGACATGACACATACCTGAAAATCTTGTGCATTGGTGAGTATAGAAATACTCAGTATGAGAACCTAAAAACTAATAAGCAATAAAAAAATTAAGGGTATAGTGAATTCGAAATATTATATTCCTAAAAACCCTATAATCATAGAAACATCTAGATATACTCAAAACTCAGACCCCTATAATAGAGATAATTCAAGGATACCCACATACCTATGATAGGGATTCAATTTGAGATACCAAGAAGAACTCATCTTGTATAACTCACTCAATGGTTTTAATAGATCTCATGACATCAATCTGAGAGGTATTATTCCCTAGGAAGTGTCATTAGTGATATTTATGAACATATAGATACGAAGAGAAAACATATACAAATATTTTTGGACAACTCACTCTTGAGTGGGGAAAGATAATGATACACAGATAAGGATCACTACCGTGTCATTGGTGTAAACCAAAAATCATCTGGATTCACTTTATCTGTAGAAGAAATATGTCTCGTATAATTGGTGGTACCGATACCTGACTCTACCTAGGGTCAAGAATATATTGAGGATCTCGCCACGAGCCTCTTAGAGGTATTCCAACTCTAACCATAAAGTACTGATAAATGGATCTTACTCTTTTGGATAGGAAATGATACCTAAAATTAAGGGGAACAAGAAAGGGGTAGTAACCAAAAAAACCTTCCATGATACAGTGGATAATAAGATCAATCCATGTAAAATTATGTACATAGAGTGTATATGGGTCAAATGTCTTTTCCTCTAACCATAGTCACTACCTGTGTATAGAGGCCCATCTCTAAAAGGGAATGGTGTGTAAAAAAATCTATATGCAGCGTGTAGAATAGTTACATTTCATGTCCTACTATCTGGGGACCAATCCACACACATTGTCCAAGTGCTCGTACATGGATTCACCTCGGGTCTACCAACCCGTCTACCGGTTTATGGGGTAACCCATGTAACCATTCTAGTCTAGTTTTGTGGCATGTCCTGAAATACACCTACTGTCAATTTATCATCTGAGATACACATAGAGTCCCACATAATGACTCACGCATAGTTTTTCAGGTTCTGCACACCGTTCCATCATCTTTTGTATCCCATAACCCTAGTCGCTGATGATCAGGCCCCATGTGTTCTATTCATTGGGATGCATGATGTGTTCAGCGCAATTGTCTAGAATCATTGTCATTTGTCGGTTCACCATTAGTGGTCCATTTATTTTCAATCCAGATATTCTTTTTCCACAAAATTGATGATCTAGGGCCATTTCATCACCTGAAAGCTAATTCTATAGGTAATGGACTATCAACCGGCTCCAAAAACTTGTTTCGATCATCCATGAAAAGAATGGTGGAAAACTATTTCTCTCAAACTATGCTAATTCACCCTATTCCATTATTATTGTAAGATCGTTTGGTTTTCACATTATGGGATCTCTAATTTGGGATCATTGGTTTGAGAAATGGATGAAAAAAGATATATAGTTCATAATCTTGAAAAAATGAGAACATCACACAAGGTAAAAGGGGAGAGGAAATTCATATAACAAACTGAGTAATGAACCTCTGAGGTTTTAGTATAATGGTGTTGATATTATCCCATCAAAATGATCAAAAAGTACAAAACAAATATGAATTCAATTCCCAAAAATAAAACCAGATATTATGTTCCTTCCTCAAGAACAAACGATACACATGTAATCTTGTACATGGTTTGATCCTAGTTCATTGATTAAATACAAAACTAGGGAAAAATAATAAAAATAAAATCCACTACCTTGAATGATGATGAAAAGTAGATTTTCTTCCATCATAGATGAGATTCTCCAAATGTTGTGCAATGATCCAAAGGTCGATCTTTCGAAGTCGTTCATTGTCGAGACGTTTCTCCTAGGTGGTGTCATCTCAACACCTCTAGAGAATTTTAGGGTTGTGTTTCAACCCATATAAATTCTTCATAACATATTATTTAAAATATTTTGTTACTGTATTGACGCAATGGAAATATAAAATAAATAATGCAATTTTTTAATATCCTTAAACGTCTAAAAACAATCATTTCTAGCTAACCCAGGATAACCGATGTTCATACTAACCTAGGGTAATGTTCCAACTCTGAACACAATAGTTCCCTTAGATTTCTGATTTGGGTGCCCATTTATATTTCAATTTTCTTGTTTACGAATGCTGAACACATGTGCTATATAATATATTTAACATTATGTAATCATTTATTCCGGACACATAGGGCCTCAGAATCACACTCTGTCTCAGTTCCTGGTCTCAAAATAAATCCATATGATATATAATAATAATATAGGGAAAAACCTGGAAATTAAATTCTCCTCACCATAGAGATTTACATCCTCGAAATCCAAAAGAAAATTATACTCGAGAAGGTGTGGGTGTTGTGTAAGTATGTGAGACTCCCTCCCCATCATGCTCTCATGAAGATTCACATGCTACATATGGACATGAATTAAGGTAATTGATTGATCATTAATGTTCATATGCTAGCAATACATAACCTCATCCAGTTACTCATAAATATTTGTTCTATCCATGATATCATGCTCTCCCAAGTTGATAATGTGTGATGAGTCAGGCACGTATCTCCTCATATGTGACATGTGGAATACATCATGTACCCAAAGAAACTGAGGGGGAAGAGCTAGGAGGTACTTCACCTCTACAACTCTATGATGTATCTGCAAAAATAACCAATGAACCCCAGAAATAACATGTCTCGCAAATCAAATATATACAACCCATGATGAGGTGAGACCCGAAATATTAAACAGTCTCCTTCCTAGAAATTCGACGACCTCAGTTTGCGGGTGGAATGTTGTGGTCTAGTGTTACGGAGTCCCAAACAACTTCCATATTCCCTTACATAACCAGGATGTAAAAATAGAATCAGTTTCTAAATCAATCATTGGATTAACCTCATGAAGACAATGTATCTCCTACACGTAGAGGCATCCCATGCCCTCTATAGAAATAAGCTTCCAAATATCTTGGAAGTTTTCTGATTTGGTTATTTGATCAATGATCACATAGAAAGCATCATGTCCCCTAGTTTTTTTGTGGAAAATCCATAATATGGTTCACTAAGATTCCGTCACACATCCACATCGGCACTTCAAGAGGTTGAGTCAAATCCATAGGAACATGGTGGTCATCCTTCACCTGATGGCACATAGGGCACCACGAAAGTACCTCTGCTACTTTTTTCTACTTCTCTAACTACAAGAAATGATGTTGATGTCCTGGAACATATTTTCCACACCTGTAAGTACTATTAAATAATTTTATAAAACTCCCACTGAACCTCCTCTCGAAATTCCATTGACACAATTAGGCATCTATGAAAAATATCAATGTACTCCATATCTTTTTAATATCTATCATTCACATGACTTGTAGATAACAGAGCAAGTAGGGATCTCATATTTGGTATCCCAAAGATATTCCATACTAACTTTCTATAAGAGTGTAATCATGACAACCACAAATTGAATTTAAGGTGTATAATCTACATCTGCGATGGAAATTTATAATGAGGAAAACTGTTCTGTCTCCCTGCTCAGCAGCTATGAACTCGATCTCTTGCCGACAGCCTGTCCCCCCACATTCCTCCTTCTATGAGTATTAAAGACTATCAAATTCATAATACTAAAGAAACACTATCCATATCCAATGTCTCAAGTCCAAATTATTATAAAATAAGGTATACATGAAACTCCCTCGATTAGAGTAGTCAATAAACTATTTGATCTTCAGGTAGTGTCGCCACATCATCAATGTGAAGTCTATCTTTACCAACTAAAGCTCATCGATCTCATAGTTTTTCTCATGTGGTATCAAATGCCACAAACTGTAGAAAAACACTAATAGATCTGAATTAGGACATAACACATCCCATTTCATTATCCATCATAGAATACTATGTAATCAACGTCTTCCTTCAGTAATCTCGAGAATGGGGTGATCGTCAAACTCTACCTCAACAGGTGAAATTTATTCCAGCACATCGCTATACAAGTGAATGGGTTCCCCCTATTAGTTAATTTCTAACATGTGTGTTGATATACTATATAAATTAGTGATAGATATTTGGTAAAAGTATTCCAGACTAAGGATGCTTCGCATCATTTTCAGTCTCTAAGGAGGCTTCCATGCTAATACTACCTCCACCTTTGATGCATCCAATCCGACACCATCTGCTGAGACAACATGTCCCAGAAAGTGGACTGCCTGAATTCCTAATTGGCACATTGATAATTTTATGTATGTATGGTTATCCCCAAGGTCATCATGAACCATGATTAAGTGTCTCATGTTCTCCTTCATGGATTCCAAGTACACCAAGATACTGTCGATAAAGCTTATTTCATATAGGTCTAATATAAAAGTTCTGGTTCATGAGTCTCATTAACACTGCGGGGTCATTCAGCATGTCAAATCATATCACTATGTTCTCATAGAGACCATAAAAACATCTATATGTTTTATTCATTATATCTACATCTCGTACATACATTTTTATTTATAGCGTGACCCAAGGTCAATAATCGAGACCAATCATGACCATATTAACTGATCGATGTTTTCATAGATCAATAGTAGTGGATACATGGTATAAATGATAACTTGAGTCTTGTTCGAGAATCTAAATACATCATCAAGTTCCTATCGACCATCATGGACAATGATATTGGGGCTGCCCATGGTGAAACATAGGGTCTTACAAAGCCCTTTCTTTACAAGACCTCCAACTACACTGTCAGCTTGAAAATATCTTCAGGAACGATCTGATTTGATTATGGTGATATAGACACCATGTCAAAGTGTAATTAAATATACTATTCTAACTCCTAGTGAGGAATTAATCCAGAGACATATTCATGGAAAATTCCTCACTCTCCGACACAACAGCTAGAA
Organism: Viscum album; assembly: GCA_963277665.1. Taxonomy (NCBI): domain Eukaryota; kingdom Viridiplantae; phylum Streptophyta; class Magnoliopsida; order Santalales; family Viscaceae; genus Viscum; species Viscum album. The sequence goes on from OY728155.1 coordinate 1,375,822,783, forward strand.
ACTGTGAACTAGTAATATCTATTACAACATGGGTCAGGCTGGTCATTTGATGATCCATCATCCACCCCACTCATATGCTTGAGATTATCCTATGATTCATGCGGTTTCTATTCATAAAATGGAAGAATTCATTTAAAAATATAGAGAAACATTTTATCCTTCACATAAAACTATCAATAGAAGTATGGACTGAAAATATCTAATTCCTACCATGACTGGCATTGTAAGGCCGCAATGTAACTACCAATTAATCTAAACTAAAACACTCTCCTATAACAGTCAGGTCTCATGATCAGCACTAGTGTATGATCGTTCAGTCTCTTTTAGTATGAGCCTCCACACATAAGGGTCTTGTCAATATTTTAACTAAAATCATTGATCCATAAGCAAGATATGTGGAATAAAAGTAATTACTAACACCTATGTCTATAAAAGGATTATTAAATTGAAATAGAAAAAATCATACCACAAATTATCCCTAGAACTATTGGGTCATAATCCATGACTGTATACAAATATCCCTACCCCAGTTCCCCCTCTCTGTTAGCATGGCATGGACCACCTGGGGTGGCAGTGGTAATAGGTTTAATTGTCCACCTCCTCCTATTTCACTCCCAACGTCTCTGCTACATCATCCACCCAATAGATCTATTCAATCCTATTGTTGTATCATACATAGTGGTATACCCACATTATTATTATCTGTAGTGTGCCTGGTTGAATAATATCTTGAGATATTTCCCCATCCATCTCATCCATATAACCACATCTAACTTGAAATACTGGACCCACCCTATGAGCCTTAAACTATAGGTCCCTTACTCTGGGTCTTCCTCTGGAGATAAATTCTATGTTCAGTTTTCTCATGCTGATATCGTCCCCTAGATATCGAAGTCTCTGTTCAACCATGTCAACTTCAGACAATCATCAGTTGTATCCTCCTATAAAACAATGTTTCAACCACCAAAAAAATCTCAAGTAGTCTAGAAGATGTAGAAATTATCATTGGTTCATCAAAGGCTCAGATAACTCTATGTAGACCTTACTCGAAGGTCCGATCATTGAAGCATGGATCACGTACCATATTCAACAAGTACATAGAGAGAGTGGTGAACCTCTATGAATATTAATATAGTGATATATTTCCCTATCGAAGACGTAGCAGCTCATGGATACGCAAAGCCCTTAGAATTTATGGTGTTAACCTCTGAAAAGATTCTCAAACTCCACCTATGAAATGGTCATCTCATCATAATATCAGGGAACTTAACTCCACCATCATCCTTCTAAACCATGGAGAAGGATCACTAATAAGACCACCATCTGTTATGATGGTGCCATGTCTAGAAGAAAAACTTGATCCACCATCTCATCCCAATCCTGGGACGCCTATGTGTTTGGCTCACCGAGAAACCTGAGTTTTTTATGCTACTGAAACTCATGAATCGTGGTTAGTCTATGAACCTCATCTTATTGTACTGTGAGTCATGTGTGATTATCCATATGTGGGGGCACAGCTAGAGAACCACATGGAAGTGTCATTTGAGGAACAAACCCCTATATTACATCATAATCACTCTGACGATCACCCTCATGATCATGATAAATAATTCAAAATGGTATGTGTCACTTAGGAATTATGTATGAAAACAATATGTACCATGGTCATTTAGTATATTGGATTGTTGACTCAAGATGGAAATTGAACCAAAACCAATTCATATTTGATGCATGCACCATTTATCTCTAGAAACTAGTGTTCTCAAGTTCCATGTCAATAATTAGGTTATCAGAGCCATGGCGTACAGATATGTAGAACTCCACACTAAAAATATAGTCGTCGTCCAGGAAACCAAACTCAAAACACTTAACCATCTATCCCAAACAAGCCTCATAGACTCCCAATACCAATGACTAACTTACCCCACTCTAAAACCACACATTCACGAATCATTCCAATAAGGCCCTTTCCATGAGTCCTCTAAATCTCTTCCAGTAGGCCAGGGGAAGGTGACTAGTACTAAGTATAAAAATCACTACCATTAGAAGTATTTCCTAAGTACCTATACAAATGAACACAACTTCAATACCACAAATGTTGAAATTTAAAAACCACTAAGGAAAAAAATTTATAAATACCACTAAACCCAACAATCATAGGATAATAGAAAGTAAATTGTGGAAAAGTAACAGAACCAAAATACACGGAAAACAAAATAAATAATTTGTAGATACTAATTCCAACATAAAACCATAAAGGTACTTGGACTACATCTCAATGTCGAATGAACACCTCATCCTGTAGGGATGCTCCCAAATCTCTAACCGGTACTAGTCCTCACTAAAAAAGTCAAAAGTTTTCTCATTTTAACATGAAATGACACATCCGTGAAAATCCCATGTAGGGGTGAGTATAAAAATAATCAGTAGAAATCCCCAAAAACTAGAAATAAATACTAAATGTAACGATATATTTATCTCTACAAAATATATTTCGACAAAAAAAATAATAGAAATATCCAGATAGATAAAAAAACTAAACTCATAGTCTTGAGGTAATTCTCAACGACCCACAAAACCATGCATGTGATTCAATTTGAAGACTCCATGAAGACATCATTTAGATGAACCAAATGAAGGATTGTTATAGCTTTTATGATGTATATTTGAGAAGTTCTATTTGTTGGGAGTTGTCACGAGAGAGATAGATTCACTAATAGATCTAAATAGATAACAAATACAATCATTCTGTGAGAACTACCTCTTTATTTGAGAATGATCATGATAAACAGATGAGGATCACAATAAAGTTCATGTTTTATACCACACATCATTCATATTAACCTAAAAAGTACACGACCGAGGTATATTAGGATTCTTCATGTCGACACCTTACTCTATATATAGTAAAGAATTTATATAGGATCTCGATTCGAGCCTCTCCGAGGGACTCTAACTCTATCTAAAAAGTCCTAATGAAGGGATCATACTCTTTCAGGTATGAATGATACATGACCATCAGGGGAATGAGAAATGGGAACATACCCAAAAGAAACATTTCCAATATACGATGGACCTGGGGATTAAGCAATGTAGAAGAAATTACATGTTGTGTTGAAGGGTAACACGATGTTTCCTCTGATCCTAGGTAAATTCCATGTATAATTACAGATGTTGAAAAGAGAATGTCATATTGAAAATAATATACAAAAAATGTTTTATAGTAACACACGATGTCATAATATATATGGGTCACTATGTGTATGTTGGAATCTGCTCTTAATTGACTTCAATCCATGTTTTCATACCCGTGTACTAGTACACTAGGTAACATGTGTAAGTATCCTGGTCTGGCTAGGTGGTGGAGTACATGTTGTGTTCTACACCCATGACCATGTATCATTAACGATACTTGTTGAGTCTTGTGCAAGGACCCACACACCGTGTTATATGGGTCACACACTGTTTCATCCACTTTTGTAGCATGAGTCCCTAGCCACAACTGAGCTCGACCCACATGCCATGTTTTTTGGGATTCACGCTCTGTTATTTATGATTTTAAAAAATCAATGTTCTTTGCTGGTACACCTCAGGTGGTCCTCAGATTGTCAATAAATTTGTTTGTTTATCTCGAAATATACGAAATGTGATAATTTCATCATTTCAAAGTTGATTTGGTATGTTTTGAACCATCAATCAGCTCCAAATACTCGTTTCGATCATAATCACGAAGAATAGTTGAAGAATGATTTATATCGAACCATGTCAATTCATCATATGCCATCATTTCCACACCTATGATAGGTCATTATGATGTTGGATATATTATTTGGAATTGTTGTGTTGTGAGATGGATGTGAAATGATATATTGTTCATTACCCCTCGATGAGGGTGATGACCGCAAGGGGAAATACAAGAGAAGAATTTCATATAAAAAACTGAACAAAAAAATCCTCCATTGTTCGTTAAAACATTTATCCACCACCAATAAAATAATCATGATGAAAAAAATGAATATCAAATAAATTCTCTAAAATAAACCCCGATAATCAGACCAACTAGTAAGATTGTACATTCCATGTGTAATCCTATAGGTGGGTTGATTTTTTTTCATTATTTAAATACATGAAAGGGGGAAACTGTTAAAATAACAACCCCTACCTTAATCATCAGAAAAAATTGGATTCGATCTCATCGTCAGTGAGATCATCCAACTACTGTGTAATGATCCATGATCTGATTTTTCATTGTCATTAATTATCGAGATGTTTATCATAGTGTGTCTCCTAGCCACACCTCCATAAAATGTTAGGTTTATAGAGATAACCATATAAAATAAAATTAATATCTTATTTTAAAACTTAAATCGCTATATTGACGTAACTGAGAAATTAAGTAAATAAAATATTTATTTAATTTCCATAAACTTCTGAAAATTATCATATGTTGCCGACCTACGCTGGCTGGTGTAAGGTCTCGTCAAGGGTAAATTTGCCACTCTGAACATATTGGTACGCTCATGTTTCTTATCTGGGCAGCCATTTAGATGTTATTAAAAATTTGCAAGAAAATCTCATGTGCATGATATATTTTGTATTTAATGTAATTAAAACATTTATACCATGCACACCAAGTCTATGAATCACATGTGTTGTCAATGACTAGTCATGGATTAATCTTTATTATATTTAACAATTAATATATTAAAAATTAACGACATTAAAACTACCTCAAATGAAATTTATTTCCTCATATTATCGGTATATATTATCTACCTTCTCTAACATTTCCACATGTATAACTAAATCATATGATGTTTTTCTGGCCCTTCCTCTAATAATTGTGGTCCCATAAACATTATTTCCATGACTTCATCCCAAAATGATGGAGTTTGAAAACACATTAAATACAATGAAACAAAAGATCCATCTGTATACTATAAATAAAAACTATTATTATAACAAAAAAATACTAAATAATGATGTCTGTTCAAAATCTCATAGTAGTCCTTTGAACAAGCTCAAAGAATAACCCACATTTTATGAATTTCTCTTTCAATCTGTCCATCATATTGAGGTTAAATAATAGTTAATAAATTTAGTTTTCTTCCCAAATAATTCTAATGAACATTCCAAAATATAGATTCCATCCAGGGATCACAGATAGATAAAATTTAAAGGGTAACTTCTTACAACCTAAAAATTCCTTTGAGGTACAGTCGAGATAGATGAATCAACGAAATTGTATCTTTTATATGAAATAAATATACAAATTTAATCACATGATCAAGAATAAAAAAAATTTAATTGTTACCTCAAGATTTCATTGGTAGTACCAAAATGATGTCCTTGGATATATATATTTCCATTAAAAAAATGAAATTATAATGGTTGAAGCATTCACATTAGTCAAATTCTCTCATCTTTAAATTGTTAAAGTGTCAAAATGTTCAAGGTAAAATAAGTAATATCTCTTTTTATTTCCTCACACATGTATTGATATCAAAGGTCATTAAACAACATTGGGTATCAAGGGTGAACAAAAAATAGATAATTTGGATCGTAAAATAATAATTCTTTCATCATTAATGAATAACAAAGAACCCATAATCACTTCCCAAACCAAAGAACAAAATCTTTATCAAGGATAAATTCAAGTAAATTACATATTTTATCCAATTCAACAAGTCTATGTAACTCACCATATTCGGTCTTCTCTTGGTTAATTTCGTTTGACCCATATGACTACATTGAAACCGTAAATAAAAATGTGGAACATCCTAATCCATAAACGTCAATGCCGATTTTTAAGAAATCATTTATTAAAGGGTCAAATTCTAAACATATAATAGTTAATATAGCATCACATTTCCATCTTAATGCATCAGCCACCCTGTTTGATTATCTATGATGGGAATGGATTATAAAAATAAAATACTTGATTAGTTCTTGTCAAGATATCTATATCATGATTAATTCCATCTGAGTAAATATAAACGTTAAACTTTTATGCTCAATAAATAATTCAAATTTTCCTATACATATATGATGCCTCCAAATTCGTAATGCATAAACAATATCAACTAATTCCAAATAATGTGTTGGGTAATTTAACTCATCAGGATTGAACTAACATGTAAAATAAAAAAATACCTCATCATTATAAATAAATAAACAAGTCAATTCCAATAATAAGCAATGTAGGTGAAAAAATCACCACTTCTGGAATATAGGATCTAAACATATTCATTCACCAATCATTTTTTAAATTCCTAAAAAATCATCACATTCTTCTATCAATATGAATTTAATTCTTTTTCAAGTAATATTTTTCTTTGGGCTAGATAACAGTGAAATGCTTTCAAAAAACCACATGTAATAGCCAACGAAACTATGATAACTATGTTTCTCTTTTATATTTTTTATGTCTTGGAAATTCATCAAAAACTTTTATTTTTATGGGATCAATATTTATTCCTTATTTAGAAACAATGTGACCTAGGATAGAAATTTTTATCAACCAATATTATCACTTCATGAATTTTACATACAGTTTATTTTGTTTTAAGGTCCTCAAAAAATTCCATAGTAGTTTTTCATGTTCTTATTTACCTTTAGAATATCCCAGAATGAAATCGATAAACACCACCACAAACATATCCCTAAAACCATGAAATATTCTATTCATAAATCCATGAATCCAACAGCTGCATTAGATAAACAATATAGAATAACTGCAAATTCAAAATGTCCATATATTTTATAGAACAGAGTATTAGATGGGTATGCATAATTTATAATAATTTCATAGTAACTGGTTTCCATTCTACCTTCGAAAATACTTTGCTCCCTTGATATGATCAAAAAAATAATCAGTAGGATGAAAATGATTCTTTTTGTTAACATTGATTTCATTCAAGGAATTACAATAAATGATAATTCTAATTGAACAATCATTGGATTGACACACAAGACAAGTGCACCCCATGGTGAACTGCTGGGTTGAGTGAAGTATTTATCTCATAATTATAGGAACTACATTTTTAATTCCAAATGTTCTATTTGATCCATTCAATGAGTGGGGTTTTAAATAGGCTTAGTATAAGAAAGTAATTCAATAGTAAAATCAACATCTTTATCATTAATAATATAAGATAAATCATCATGAAAAACATTCAGATATTAAATTAACATTGGTACATTATTAATCTAGACATTTTATTTATATTCCAGAATATTACCAATATAACATTCATTTCCATTTTTTATCAGTTTCATAGATTCTTTATATGTTATCAATTTTATGTGTTTGTTATTGTACACAAACTGAAACTATCTCTGAAATAAAATTACTTATTCTCTGAATTCGACCATTACATGATACATAGAAAGCCATTCCATACCCAGAATAACATTGAACTCCACTAGAGTTAATAAAACAAGTTTTCATGGAAATATATTTTAAAAAAGTATATAGGTAGATTATAATAGATTCTTTTGTCCACAATATTTCATCAATTTATTTTTACCATAAATTCTTGTTTCATTTTATGAGATGAAAATCCAAATTTTTTAGAATATTTCATAGAAATGAAGGAATGTGCAAACCTCATATCAAAAAATACATTTGAAAAATAAATAAAAACAATAAATGAACATTATACCACCTCATTTGATGTCACAAAATCATATGAAGTAGTTGAAAAAGATTTTTACACACCCTTATGATTTGGTTCATGTTGATTTCATACCTGAGTGACTACCTTGAAATTGACATTTTGAATATGACCCAATTTCTTACAGGTAATGTATCTCACCATCAACGTCACGTTAATTTTCGAATCATGTTCCCTGATATCAAGGGAAAAATTCCCAAACATTACATATCAGTATCATTTACCTAAATTTACAATACATTCACAAGGATTATTTTTACATTACTTTTCATAAGAAGGGAAATTTATTTTCATACCTACATATTTCATTGCTAAAATAATCCTAATTTCTTACCAACATGGCTGCTTCTTAATATTATAATCATGATCACATACATTTTAGAAAACTATATATCAACTTTCTAGCACAAAAAAAAAGTTTCACATTGTACTTTAACTCTTTTCAAGCCAATGATATTTGAAAAAAGGGTTTCAAACAATAGTAAAATATTTTAAGTATACTATCAAAATCCAAAGTAATATATTGTATATACCTAGATAGTCTTCTAAAATTGAATTCATATGATTCCACAGAATAATCAAAATTCTTTTTCTGTTCCATGAATTATTTCATAATTCCTAGTAAAATAGTTTTAGAAAAAAAATTCCAGAAAAAGACTCTTGAACTCCTCCAATTCTATATTGTAAATATCCTCTCTTTCAATCATATTCATTACCATATACCTCCAATGATCAACATCACCATAAAAATTATGGAAGTATATAAATAAATATTGATGTTCCAAACATCCATTGTAATCAAATATTTTTGGTAGATCATTGATCAATTCGTTGACTATCAATGGATTTGGGGTTCCACTGAATAAGGAAGACATTGACTCATAAAATCGCCCAAAAAGACATTTTTCCAGTTGTTTATCGAGTTCCCCTCTAGCATGGATTCCACCACAGCTTATCTCGTGATTCAATAGATACATTGCAGTCACAAACTACTCATTTCAGATTACCACAATTCTATGCTGCAGATTGAAACATATATTAGCCTCTTAGTGCCTTCCTACTTCAGATTCCATATTTCTTCTGTGCAAAATCTATTTAAAAAAAATATATAACATATGAAGAAACATGGTAATTTTTTAATGCTATATCAATTTAAATTAACATTAATGTAAAAATAATTTTATCTAAACATCAACTTAACCCCTAATGATATTTAAATCATACCCTATACAAACTATAAGGACCCACATTTAAAACATTACATAATCATGATTTTTAAACAATAACATTCATTATTAGACATTGAGAATCAATAAAGAATAATTTTTTAGTGAATTATGACATTATAACTTAATTACATTCAATAAACATACATGACGATTCTACTAAAATAGTAACCACTTATCTAAAAATATAAATATTTTCAAAAAAAAAATTCCTTAATAATTATTCAAAAGATCTTAATCTTTTTCCTTTTTATATATTACAGATACTATTTACCTGTGAAAAAATTTAAATTATTTATTTGAGAATAAAAATTACAATAAGGTATATATAGAAATAAATCATTAGTCATGTGATTACATAGAAAAAAATAAAATCCATTTCATAAAAACCCATTAGCATTCTTAGAATCATCGTGTAGTTTCATTATAAATATTTACCATATAAATCTTACAATAAAATTTACACGTTGAATAACCATTTCTCAATATTCTATATCTGGAGTACCAAATGCACTAGAATGCTATAACATGGGCTACCCGTTATATCCTGAGCTATAATGGGATCAACCCAATATATCATGAGTTATAATGGGGATTAACATATAATATCTTGATATATAATGGGTGCATTCCAACATAACTATGTCCAAGGAACATATCATAGTTATTAACTATCCTTAAATCAGGAGAAACCACTCCTTCCATATGTATAAAAATCAATATTTTTTAATTTCATATAATATGATTTTATAACAATTTCAAAAGGAAAGACACTTACAAATTAAATTGGAGTGAGAATTAATAGAATGGAATGGATTAATATATATAAAATAAATACTAATAGAAAAACATAATATCCTGAGAAATTAATCTCTAAAATATTCTTAATACTACAAAATGAATGAAGTAGAAGGTTAACCCAATGATTAAAAATTGTGTTATGAGTTCCCTTACCTATAGTTCATATTAATTAAAATGTGTTTAAAAATCATGTATAATGTATAAAATAGAGTTATTATTACATTATAGAAGCATAATAATTTTTATAAAACATTATATGATCATTTTATGACATCATTCTTCATATATTTATAATATATTGTAATTTACATTGTTATTGGTGTTTTATTTACATGGTTTCCATGGTCATGTCATAACATATTGTCTTGTGAAATGGGAGAGAAAATATACAAGTGAAATGAGTTCATATAAATATTTTTCCATGAATATTAAATGACTACATAATTCATTTTTGTCACATATGATGATGACTGGTTTTATTAAACATTCATTATGTTTAGATCGTCCTGATAGTCCTTTGATAATAACAAACATGTCTCATCATATATCAGTATTATTACGAATATATGATAATTCTATATAATAATATATGTCATATAACAAACATTACATACTATTTTAACCATTTAAATGTTTTTACAACATGATTTGAAGAAATTAAATAAAATTAAAGAAATATCTTACTCGATGTTTGTAAATTGACACATCACATATGATGTTTTTATTTATAGAATTATTAATATAGGAGAAAAATTAAGATGATGAATTGTTTCAGAATAATGATAAAAATATATAATATATAAAATAATTGATATTTCATGTGTTTGGATATGTGTGGGTGAAAATAGTATAAGGGAAAAAAATAAATGAAAACACAACGTAATGTAAAATCATTTTTACCTCTTGATCTCTTATCATTGATATCCTTCTTATATCCATGGTATTGGCCCTTTAGAGAGACAATCAGGTCCTAGACATGGGGAATAGCCTTGTGAAGTGGTTTTGGATGAATTTAGGAAATTCTAAAATCATGAGTTGCGTGAGAGGAAGAGGGGGCTGAGGGTGGTATTTATAGTGGAGGAGAGGAGGGGTGTTCTTTTATTTTTTTCATTTGGATAATATTTTTCATCATGTTTATGAATTGTATTGATTCTTTTTACCACAATTATTAATAATTTCATGTGATTTCGATCAAATTTCATTTACATTAGTTATGACTCATTCATGAAGCATAAATTTATTTATTTATCATATTTCATAAATTATCTAATTTAACTATTCAAAAAACATTAATGTATATTAGAAGAATCACAATAAATTTACCATTACCATTTTTCAATGTTTATAATTAAAAAATCATATCTATTTTATCAAAATAATTTTATAAATATGTTTAATTTAATTAAAAATAATATCATAATTTATTTAAAAAATAACAATTTTAAAACTATAACTCATTTTATAACACCTTGATGAATTAATCATGTTATCATAAAACAATATTATAACCATAAAAAAATTATTAGTTATTATTACATTTTATGAAAATAATTTTTCATTTAAATTTCTTAATTAATCGTAATATTGTCCTTAAATATTTATAACTTAACAAAAATACCAACACTTAAATAATGACAATATTTTCACTTAAAATATTCATTTATTATACAATAATTTGTGATGTTACTATTATTTTTGACATTTTATTATCCATAAGGGTCTTATTACTATTCATAAGCGTAAAAGTACAATTCATAATTGAAAGATGTTGTTCACCAATAATTACATTTATCCTATAAGAATCCAAATTACTTACTAATTGCAACCATGTATGTCTATTTTTCAATGTTCAAAACCCAAAAGCTAAAAAATTATTTCTAATGCATATATTATAACTATATCCTTAAAAAAATGTTTTGTTTATTAGAGACAAAGTGTATCATTAATTTCTATATATTTATTTTCAACCCCATGGGGTGTTACATTATCCATATCTTCTGGAAATTACATCTTTTAAATTTTTATTTAGTTATTAAATAGGTGTGGTTACCTTTACCTCATAGTATTTTCAGTTTCCCAATATTCTTCTTCAATAATGTTGGTTTTAAACACAACCATTACTATAGTTGATTAAATTATTACAACATAAATTATCTCTATGATCAAGTATCAAAATAGGCCATTCTTCATATGATAGGTTCTCTTCTTGTTGAACTACTTCTGGTATCAAAACATTAGATTAATCGAGCACATGCTTTCTCAAAATCGAATCATGGAAAAAATTGTGTCCCTGAGAAAAAATTAGAGGAAAATATATTCAATATGTGAATGGTCAAAATTTCTATAGGATTTCATGATGTCCAATGAACTATAGACATATATTTCCTTTTTTAACCAAAATGCATAACAAATTTCCAAATTTAGATTTTATGGAAAACATGATCACCTACTATCACGAACCATATTAGTGGGGCCCATGCCTCGAATCCCTTATCTCGCCTTCAATATGCTAGGGTCTAATGACTAGAACCTAGTTGGTATATCATTAACTGATAAGGTATTTCTTACATACTTTTACACATGAACCCATCTCCATTCCAACAAACACTGAAATATAAAAACCACATAAGAACAAAATTCCTTAATATAACTAAACACATCCTTAAATGTACAACAAAAAAAGTGTTGAAAAGTAACTAGGAGAGAATAAAATCTGACAACAATAAATATTTTGAAACTACTATGTACAACATATTACATGAAATATATTAGAATAAATATTCTATGTCAAAGAACACCTCGAACTCTAGGGATGGGCACAAAGCACAATCTTGTCTTGGTTTTCCCTGGACATTGACAAAATGATGCTTGTATGCACAAGACATGTAAATTATAGGAAATTCTCATGCGTGGGTGAGTATAATAATACTCAATAAGAGACCCTGAAAAATAGATATCAGTAAAAAAGGTAAATTTATTGTAATATTTTTAGATTAGATGCCTATAGAAAATATAACAAGAGAAACATCATGATATAGTTGAATCCTAGACTAGTAGACTAGAGGTAAGTCACAATGAACCATATACCCATGCTAGGGATTCATTTAAAATATACTACAAAGAACTCATCTAGTAGATGTCACTCAACAAGTGTGATAGATCTGATGACGTCCATCCCATGAGTACTATTTGTTAGGATGTTTCATGAGAGATATATATGCACTAACAGATATGAAGAGAGAACAAATACACTCAATTAAAAGAACTCGCTCCTTAGTGGGGAACGATCATGATACTTAGATGCAGATCACTGTTAGGTTATTGTGGAATACCAAGAATCATCTATATTTACCTTATATGTAGAGGATATACATCAAATATGATTGTTGGTGCCAGTAGCTGACTCTACCAAGGGTCAATAATGGATATATGATCTCTCTCAAGGCCTCTCATATGGACTCTAACATTAACTAGAATGTACTATTTAATCGGTCATACTCTTTTGGATGTGAAATGATACATGACCTTCAGGGGAAAAATATACAGTCACTAACAAAAGGAAAACCTATCCATGATAAAATAGATAATGATATCAAGACACATACATGAATGTATAGAACTTGTAGAATGGTCACATGTTATGTCATCCGACCCTTGGTGTTGACCATGTACAACATCCATTGTAGAAAATATAATTTCCTATAGAAAAAGATATACAACGAATTTAGAATAGTAACACACCATGTCCTACTATCAAGGATTAAGTCCATGCACACTATTCATACGAACATACATGGCTTTGATCCGTGTCTACAAAACCGCATACTGGTATACGAGGTAACCCACATAACCAACCTAGTCCATCCATGATCTGGAGTACATGCAATGTACACAAACCAATGTATGTTTACCATCTGAGATACACATCGAGTCCCACGTAATGACCGACACATAGTGTGATAGGTTCCAAATGTTGTGTCATCCTTCTCTATAGCCCAAAAACATAGTCTTAGATGATTTGGCCCCATAATCTATGTTATTCATGATATAAACTTTGTTCTTTAACATTTTCTAGAATTGTGGTTCATTGCCGGTGCACACTGGGTGGTCCTTTGATTCTCAATCTAGCCATTTTTTCCATAATATTGAAGATCTAAGGTCATTTCATCAATTAAAAGACTATTTGATAGGTTTCACACCATCGATTGTATCCACAAACATGTTTTGATAATATACATGAATAATGGTTAAAGAGAAATTTCTCCAAAACTATGTTAATTCTTCTAATTCCATCATTATTTCTCCACCACAATGTAGTTATGATGTTGGATCTCTAATTTGGGATCGTTTCATTGTGAGACGGATTTGCACCAATCTATTCCACATAACAGCACAAAGTTTTCGATGACTGCATATGGTCAAAAAGGAGAATAAATTCATATAAAAATCGAGAAATGAACCCCATACATTGTTAATTATGGTGTTTATCTACTCTTGTTTGAAGTATCAAGAAGAACAGAACAAATATGAAATTGATTCCCCAAAATAAAACGTAATAATCAGACCCTCTTCCAAGAACGAACGATCTACTGGTCAATATATTCATGTGTTGATCAATGCTCACTTCTCAAATACATGAACATGGTAAAACATCATCAAAATAATATTCCCTACATCGATCTTCAATACAAATTGGATTTCTCTTCATTATCGATGAGATTATCTAAATGCAACACAATGATCCATAGGTTGATCTTTTATTATCATTCGTTATCAACTAGTTTTTTCCAGGGGTCTCCTCTATACTCCTCCTTAGAATTTTAGGGTTATCCGATTAATCCTACAAATTATTCATAATAGCTTATTTAAAATCTCCATTCACTTATTTGATTTAATAGAAAAATAAAATAAATATTACATTAATTTTATTTCCTTAAACGTCAGAAAACTAACATTTGCAAAAGACCCGCACCAGTAAGTGTTAGGCCTCTACTAGGGTAAAGTCATTACTCTGAACATAATAGTGCCCACATATTTCCAATATGAACACCTATTTATATCATATACTGCATTTTCTGGAAAAAGGTGTATTCGTGCTATATAATATATTTAACATGATTTAAACATTTTTATGGGTACATAGGAACTCAAAATCAATCTTCTTTTTAACCGACGGTCTCAAATTAATTCCATATTATATTTAAAAATAATTTAGAAAAATCTATGAAAATATAGTATACCCTATTTTGGGATTTACAACCACAAATTTCAACAAAAAATTTCACTCAAGTAGTTGTGTGTGATGCTCCAATATTTGAGCATCCCTCTCCCACATGCTCTGTTGGAGATTCCCATGCAGCCAATAGAAACGTGTCAATGGAATCAATCACCCGTGAAGGATCATATCCAACCAATCCTTGACCACTACTGGGTACTGAAAATATATTTTCCATCAATAAAGTCGAGCTCGCCAAATATGAAAACATGTGATGATTCATGATCATATCTCTTCAGCTGCAATATGTATAAGACAGCTTGTACCCAAAGCAACTATGGGGGGAGATCTATGTGTTACGCCACCTCGCTAACTCAATTATAAGTTCAAAAAATAGATGATAAAACTAAAATATAAGTTTCTACCATGGCCAAATACATGGAACCCACGTTGATGTGATGCCCGAAGGAACACACTTTACCTTTCCTCAAACATCAATGGCCTAAGTTTGTGGGAAGAATGTTTTGATCCAATGTAATTGAGTCCCAACCATCTTTAGTAATCCCCTGATATAACCAAAATATAAAAAGAGAATCATGAACATAAACAATAATTAGTTTCAAAATAGGAAGCTAAAGAATCTCCAGCACTTAGAGGCATCAAAATCCCTCAACTAATATTAGTTTCTAGATTTACAGGATGATGGCTGATTTTGCAAGTTGATCAATAATCACCCAAAAAACATAATGTCTCATGGATGTTCGTGGTAAATTTAAAATTATTTACACTAAAATTCCACCACACATACACACTCTCACATCATGGGGATGAGCCAAACCAATTAGGACATTGTGATTACCATTCACCAGATGGAACATAAGGCACCATGAAATGTACTATCAAACTACCTTGTTCATCCATGTCTTCAAGAGCTAACATCAAGGTCCTTGTACATTTTCACTATACTGAGATGTTTTATAAAAATTATAATGTATGAATATCCTAGTAAACCTACTCCTACAATTCAATTGGTATAACTATTCATCACCTGAAAATAATAATGTGCTCCCCACCTATCAAATATCATTAATTAGCTTGTGCTATGGATAATTGAGCACATAGTGGTCTTGTAGTCAGTATACCTAATATATCCCTTCCTAACTCATTGTATGAATGGAGGGTTGACATCCATGAACTGTATGTATGTTTTATCATCTCCATAAATGTAGGAAAATTGAAATGAGGCAAACTACTCTACCTCCCCACGCAGTAGTCGTGAAATTGATCCCTTGTAAATAGAATCTTCGAACACATTCTTTCTTCGAGGACTATAATAGATTTTCAAAGTCATATTCCAAGGGTAACTATATCACTCACCAATGTGTCAAGTAAAAATAATTCTAAGATAAGGTATACATGAGACTCCCTCAATCGGTGTATAATATAAACTACTCTCTCCTCGGGTAGTGTCACCACATCTTTAATGGGAAGTATACCATTGAAAACTCAAGATCATTAGTCCCATAGTTATGATCATGTAGTCTCAAATAAGACAAACCATAGACAATCAACACATGTCTATGCATCAGGACATAACCCAAGTGAGTTATTGATGTGTTACGGAAAACAACATACGGAACACCTTCCTTCAGTAACCTTGATATTTTGGTGCTTGTCAAACTCTACCTCAACAGCTGAAAAGCGTGTTTTAACTTTTCTGTCCACACGAATGGAAACCCATTTTATGTCACATATTTCATGGGTATTGATATCCTTAATAATTCATTGGTGGATATGTAGTAATATCATGCTGGCTAGAGGAAGCTCTACAACTTTGTTATTCTCTTAGGTGGATTCCAACTAACACTACCTCCGCCTTGTCTGGGTCCAATTGCACTCCACATGCTGAGGCAATATAACCTTGAATGTGGACCACAAAAATTAAGAACTGTAACTTCGTGAATTTTTCTATGGATGGTTCCCTCCACGTTCATCTTGTACCATGATTATGTGACACTTGCACTCCTTCTCTAACACTGAGTACACAATCATATCATATATGAAGACAATTTTTAATGGGCCTAAGATAGAAATTCCAGTTCATGGGTCTCATTATAACTATTGGGGGGTTATTCACCTCAAAGGGTGCCATCATGTACTAATTTTGAATGTAATGATATCTAAAAGATGTATTCCCTATATCCTAATCTCAAACTTTTTTATGGGGAAATCATGATAAAATTTTATCCTTTAGGAACGATCATGACCATATTAACTAATTGAGGAGGTCATTAATCCTCACCAATAGATACATGCTCTACATGTTCACTTGATTTATGTATCAGAATCCACATAAAATCTCAATATCTTGTTGATATTATTAGGCATCAAATCTATGGATTCCCAAGATGAATGATTGGGTCTTACAAATCCCTTATTTTAAAAGATATCCAACTACACCCACCTCTTGTTAAGCCCATCGCGAGTGATCTGATATGTTAATGAGGATGTTAGTGTTAACCTATGGTGACATTAAATATAGAAGTTTATCTCTCAGAATGGAGGTAATCATGGAACATAATAATAGAAAACATCAACTATATTCACCATTAATGATGGAAATTTGGATCTCATAACATCCACTACACTGAGGGTAAGGATAGTGTCTTGATGAGCTATCAGCCTCCCCCACCTATGAATAAGGTAATCCTAAGCTTCATGGGTTTTATTTTCATCAAAAAAGTAAGAAAATCACCCACTGACCCACTACAAACACACCATATACATTTCCTAATATAGCCAATATGGGGATGGACCAAAGATAACCAATCAATACATATAAAGACATTATAAGGCTCAGATGTCGTTACCAATAGATATGAACAATAACTCTTTCCTCCAAGAGTTAAGAATTTCATTACCTTAAGTTCTTCTTACATAACAAGTGTATAAAAATCAGGTACAATGGTTAAAAGAGTTTTATTAAAGCATCAAAAAAAATAATTATTTTTATAAAAACATATATGATCATTTTATAACATCATTCCTCATAAATTAATATAATTTTTTTATTTATAATGATTAGGGTGTGTTTATTACATTAGTTCTAGGGTGGTTTCGTAATGGATTTTATTGAATAATGGAGAAGAAAATCAGTATGTTTACTGATATGTAATTAATATGTTCCAAGGATATTAAATAATACCATAAGTCCTTTTTTATATATGATGATAAATAATTATATAAAACATTAATGGTGTTTAGATCATTTTGGAGGTTTATTGATAATCAAAAACTTGTTTTCTGTTATAAACTTAATATTATTCTTATAGGTTAATTACAGAACATATGATATGAAATATCATACACTTTACAATCTATTTGATCAATTAAAATTGGATTTCAACTATCATTTATGGAATTAATGTATATTGAAAACACATCGTCTACAATGTCGGTAAATCGACACATCCCAGACGGTGTTTCTATTTTTCGAATAAGAGAGAGAGGATAATGATTATTATGATGAATTGGCCCTTAAAATGATAAAAATAAAAAATATTTATAATAATAGAGCATTCATGGTCCCTAGATATGAGTAGCTGAGGAGAGTATAAGAAAATAAAAGAAATTAAATGAAAACACTAGAAAGTGAAAGTGGATTTCTACCTCTTGGTCTATTCTCCTTAAGATCCTCTATAAGGCCTTTAGTGTTGGCCATTTGGTTAGAGAAGAAGGTGCCATACGTGGGTAAGATCCCTGTTATAGATTTTAGGTAGAATTAAGAAAATTCTCAATGCTTTTGTGTTCTGAGTGGATGATGGGGCGAGGTGGTATTTATAGTGTTAGAGAAGAGGGGGTTTATTTTTATCATTAGTTTGATATTTTTGCACATAATGATGAATTGTCGTGATTCTTGTGACCTAAAATAGTAATAAGTGCAGGATAATTCGAAGAAAGTTCCATTTTCATCAGCCATTACTCAATCATGATTCTTAAATTCATTTACATATCATATATAGTAAATCATAGAATTTCACTATTCACCAAAATACATGTATTTTAAAAAAATCAAAAAATATCACCCTAATAATTATTCAATGTGATGAATTCAAAATTGAGCTATAATTTATGAAAAACAAATTATAGATGTTTTCATTATTTTTTAATAAAGTGATGTTTTTTCAAAAAATAACAATGTTAAATCTATAAATCATTTTATTACACATTTAAAAAATAATCATGATCACATAAAATTATCTTAAAATAATAAGAAAATAAAATAATAATTTATTATTTAATTTTATGAAAATAAAATTTCTTTTATATTTTTAAATTAATCATAATATTGCAATTAAATATTTATGAACTATCAAAATTACAAACACTTATATAAAGATCATATTGACAGTTATAAGAAGCCATTCTATAATACAATCATTAGGGATGTTAATATTAATTTTTATTTTTAGTAGTAACAAGGGTAATATAACTATTCATAAGTATAAAATTATTATTCATAAGGGTTGGTTACTCTTCATAAAAAAAATATTTTTTTCCTATTCGACTCCAAATAACAAACTAATTACAATTGTGTTTGTCCGTTTTTCAAAATTCAAATCATAGAAGTAAAAAATTTTGTTTAATAGCCACATTATAAGTATTTAATTAATACAATGTTTTGATTCATTGAGTTTTAGTGTATCATTAATATGATAAAATTTATTTGTAAAACCAAGGGGTGTTAAAACTGACTCTTTCTCTCTAATTGGTACTTAAATTGATTTGGAAACTTTTTTTATGAAAATGAAAAAATATTTGTCTTTATATTTAAAAATAATATTTTCTCAAATAAATGTGTTATAAAATAAAATGAAGTATTTGTTATAATTATACAATGGTTTTATTATATAAATTTTTAACCATTTTTAAATATTTTTAATTTATTCTTGGAATCTTATATTCATTCTCCAAAATATACTTGTATTTCTATTAAAAAAATAGTTAATGAATCGTTATTTTTTTGTTTGCGACATAAATCAAATATCCCACTATCTAAAAAACTAAATTTTTATGATCATAAATTCTAATATTCAAATAGAATTATCAATGAAAATTATTTTCAATATATATTTTGAACATTTTAATTAAAGATATTGCAAATGGAACTGATATTTTCATCAAAACAAATTAATGATATTTATTGGAATTTATATTAATCTTTGAAATAAAAAATTTTTAACTTATTTTCTTCATGGGATATGCTTCATTGATATCATTATTATTCATTATTGTATGGTATATGATTTTTTTAATTACGAATGTAGAATTTTTTTACAATTCATCATTCAACTCTTCATGGTTTAGGATTATGTTTATTTGTTTTGGAAGACTTTTAATATTTTGAATGTATAATTTTCATTAAAATTGTTTATCTTTATTATTCCTTATCTGATTCATATGATTATTTCCTCAAAATTAGTACATTTTGTACTGGTACTATAATTATATATCCCCAGAATGCATGTAATGTACTCAGAAGACATATTGGTTTCCAAAATTCGACTGGTTTTCAACTATAGTTTTAATCTTTCTTATGAAGGGTCTTGAATTTATGACTAATATGTCTAAAATTATTAAATCCCACGTAATGTGATAATTTAATGATTTCAACATGATTATTCATCTTTTTATAATATTGATGTAAAATATTCCACTATATATTATTATGAATACAGATAAATTTAATCTTTTTATGCCATCCACATTATTCCCTTTTTATTGTATAAATGGAATGTATTTTAATTATTTACATTTATACATTTATTATAATTATTTATTAATTTAATATTAGGTTTTATTCTAACAATTATGACTTCTCTAATATATCCTCTTTATTCTGAATTATTTTCCACATTATAGTAGAATGTTTTTGTGATTTTTAAGCAACAATACACTATGTGGATTAATAGAAATCCATAAGAAAACAATTTTTTAATAATATAATGTGAATTTCATATATGTAAAAATATTAAAATGACTAATAAACTATGTAATCCTTTTTGGTAGTATTTCATGTATCTATTTCTAATGTAATCACGTAGAAACCAACTCTGTGATATAGGAGTCACAGTCCCTACACTGATCGAGACGGATGGTTTGAATATTTTTATGGATTTCGAAATTGTGGTTTTTCTTGGTTCATGTCTTATAACATGTAATCATGTTTCAAATCATTTTATTTAATATTTTTTATAAGATATCAAATTTTGAAAGCTAGATTATTTTTCTTTGAAATGATCGTTCACACCATTATTTTATTTCATTCATTTTTTAAACCACAATTATATTTATAACATCTACACTATGATTATTTAATAATGTGGGTGATGTCTAGTTATATACATTATTTTTAAATGTGACATTACAGAATAGTATCCTAAAAACACTACCAAGGTACATATTATAATTTAACATCCGCTTATATATGGGGAGGCATTCTTGAGGTCTTGTGGTGACATATCTCTTGGTATAGGTTTTAAGGAATCTGATATGAGGCATCAACTATTTCTATTAATTGTTTTTATTTCATTGATGATGTAGTATTTGGTATATCATATATTTGATTATATGAAATATATTGTAGCATGTAATGGTAAATTAATTGGTTTGTCTAGAATACTTTTTCTTATAAGATGTCCAAGGTATGGGGATATAATATTAATGGTTTGATTTTTGATATTAGAGTTGAATATTATTTATTCATTTTATATATTCACATGTTGTGAATAAAATGTGTTTTATTATAGATTTATGGATATCCTAATGTGGAATAGAGGATAGAGTTTGGTTTTTAATCCTCAATGGTGGAGATTAAAGATAGTTTTTCATGAATAAAATTTTGAACACATGTCCACATGTTATAATCATGATATTGTGTGACTTAAATTATAAAGATAAGGCATAATTGTTTAAATATATGAGACAACATAAATTATTATTTCCATAATTTGTTTTTTTGTAAATATAATCAAATGGGCTGAAGATAATATATATTTCAGTCTAATGGAGGGTCATTTGTATTTACTATGAGTAATTTTAAAGTAAATTTGGGGTCTCTATAATCATTCATGGGAAGTGTAGTGATTATTGCACATTGATATGGAACATTGTGATAAATTGTTTGTCCCTATAAATGATGTAGTTACATAGGGTCGTTAATTTAATGTGACTGTAATAACCTATATGGTGTTTTCCCACATATATTTGAATGTAATTATTCAAATATATACCCTGTGAAGGACATAAAAGATTCTTGGATTGATTTAGTAGATGATGACTTTGAAATACACCATTCATGTGTTTCTTCTTATCATATGTTATTAACTAAATATTCATGAAAACCTATCTAGAAGCTTTTAATATACCATTTTATGTTATGTAAGCTAGGTGACAATTATTTATGGTTAACTAGTCAAATGCATTATTTTTAAATCGATAGGCCTCTAATTGATTTTAGAATACTATAATCATATAGGTGGAACAACTATACCAGGATTTCCCATAACGATATGTTCATACCAATTTATATGATATCAGGTCCCACTAGGGAGGAGTTCCTTATGAAGATTCTTATAGATGATCATTTTCAATGAATAATGTTTCCTGAAAGGTGAGATCATTACAAATTTTTCCTTAGTTATAGTTAGTAAATGTTATTACAATTATAACATTCAAGGTGTTTTCCTCTATATCTTCATAATTCACAACCTATATAACTAATCATATGTTGAAAATTTTTCACTCTAGTTGGTCAATGTTTTCCTTAACACTCATAGGGAGAGTTCGCATGAACATTATATTCCATTTTTCGAAATACGTGTGTGGATGAAACCATGTTAGAATTGATCATGGTATGATTAATGAGAATTTTTACTAACAGGTTGAAAGTTGTAAGTCTTCATGACAAATAATTGGTAGGGCTAGGTGGGTTTCCTACAGCTAATTTTTTGGGTCATAAATTGATATGTAATGGGTTATTTTTATCATGATAATCCAATAATGGGGTAGATGGGTAAGGATAATTCATATTCCTTTTGAGAAAATGATCTTTGTTGTATAATATTATTATCAATTTCTTGGGAGATTCTCTGGGTTGGTGATATAAGAATTTTGATTCCTTATTTCTAATAAATAACCATTGGTTCTTATGTTTTATGAAAATGATTTATTTGTACTATCATTCTTGTACATGACCTAACTGACTAATGAATAATTTACCAACTTTTTAGATTAAAGGATGATTATATTTTCCATAATGATACCGTATGATGGATAATCCTGGAATAAATCTTGGAACGGGTGAGGAGCCTATTTTTGAAATAGAGATCCCAAATATATTCGAGATTAATTAAATAGATTTGATCTATATTACAACCTAAAAGGAATTGTTAATTAAGGACTCAAATTAGTTTGAGATGAGTAATGATAATATGGTGTTACAGGATTGTACACTAAATATGTAGGATTTTTTGGTATACCTCAGTTACATGTATGGACATTAAAATCGTAAATCAATTAGTTTACATGCGTGATATGTAGACTGTTTTTTCAAACAAATATGTTCCAAAATTGTTTCCTTGGTGTTGTGATAAAATGAGTAATATCCCTCCCTGGTAGGGGAGACAACATGAATTAAATAGGTTCCATGAGAAGGTTGACTCATGGATGGATGTGGACATGCATTGTTCGGATTGTTGGTGTCCAACGTTATTTAGGGGAGTTTATAGATTGCTTTGATATTATTATGGATAATTGGGAGTTATAAATGCATATAAATTAAATCATATTGTACTCTTATCATAAGGATAATCACACCTAGTATCCTAACATCCCCATCAGTATGTTTAGATAGATTCTTCTATATACTCTACATCATCTATTTTTCAAATTATTTTGTATTTCACTATAATGGAATCCATGGGAGTCACTCTCAAGGATAGGTAAAAGGTATGTCATATGGTGGGTAGCTTACCTCTCGATATTAGTGGTGGTTATATATAAAGTGATATGGAATTTTTATTTTTCCATGGAGACTATTCTTAGGATGCATGAATGGTAGATGTTTCGAGTTGGATCTCAGTGTGAGAGAGTATTTACCACTTGTTATTTTTATATTTGGAAAAGGATGATTCATAACTAAATTTATTGGAAATTCATATCAATAGTGAGATAGGGATGCTAAAATTTTCGGTATTGGGATGCCACATATGTGTTCAAATAGACTTCAGATGGTTATTCGGTAATTATATTCCATATATAAGTGGGATCATGTTTCAGTGACGTGTGAGCTACCAATGATTAGTGTTTCCAAGGATATTCATCCCTAGGTGGATTGGCTTAAGTATTATAAAATATTTTAATAGAGATGGTGAGGAATGACTTTGGTAATTTATTTAGGATGCGAATGGTATAAAATAAAGGGAGAGAATGTGTCTAAAAGGATATGCCAAGGTGACAAGGATGATAATTATTGATTGGAATTCATTATTTAAGGTCCAATCAAGGACAAGTAAAATGTAAATAATGTTTGTTTGTGTGTAGATAGTTTAGAATAATTCTAGGGGAACTATTAAGATTCTAGTGGAATAGTACTTTTTCAATTTTTATGTTGTTAGTAATAGGGCATGGAATTGGTCATTGGAATGAATGATTCTATGTTGCGGACCATATTCTTATTGATCGATTAGAAGAAAATGTTTTAATAGTTTTTCATTGTAACTATAGGGAAATTTTAATCTTTATTTCCTAATAATTCATAGTTGTCAAACACTGGTTTTGGTGAGTTACTGGTCATGTGTGTAAAATTGTGCTATGACGAACAATGGTCATTCAGATATACATCACGAATATTTGTACAAAGCTCATGAATCATATTGGTTGGAATTTTCATTTTGGAAACTAGAAATTAATTTATGAAAGAGAAGATTTATATTTGTGAGTATTTAACATAGAATTTTGTTTCATAGTTTGAAATTTTTAAAGGAATTTTGATTTTGAATTACCGTACTTGTCAAATCCTTATTAGATGATCTGAATTTATATTTGAAAGTTGGGGATGCCTCTAAATAATGTTCATATATTTTTTAGGACTAATAGAATGTATATTATTGCCTTTTAGAGTTTCCAAGTGTTTGGGATCCATAATTTATTTTCTAGATTGTTCTTCTTATGATTCATGTTTGGAAAATAATAAAAATTTACAATTTGGTATGGTTGTCCGGCCGTGTTTTTATACACAAATGGTTGGGGAAACTAACTGATATCCCATGGATAGACATGGGGGAGACTGCATGATATTTTTAAATGGTTCTCATTAGTGAAACTATTTTTTTTAAAAACTAACCCCATCATTGGATGTGTCTCTACCTCATATAGCATGGATGCTTGGTTTATGTTTAGATTGGATAATAGTGTGGAGAAACGATGTGTCCTATTAAAAATGGTGAAATTTATATTTTCCCTATCATATATATGATTTAATCCTAATAATTCTACCTACATTCCATTCTGATGTGAGATAAAACTCCTCTCCATTGACTCAATTCCTTAAACCCATAAATGGGGTGTTTTCTAAGTGGTCAACCATGGATATTTGAAATATGAATTTTCCACTGATGGAATATATTTCATTACTCATCCATTTAATTTTAAATTAAACTTCCAATAGTTATGTTATTTATTATATATTTCACAATATAATTGTTGAATCAGGTATATGTAATTGGTATTTTACACCTCCAATGAAGAGGGTGACCTGGAAGGTCATCTACAATTTTCCACATGACTTTTTATCAAGCTATGTTACATTGCTAATTTTACAACTCATTAAAGATTAAATAAAATAGAATTGTTTTATTTATCTGAGTTACAAAGGGATTATTCAAAATTCATGTTTATAGTTCTGTGGTGGATTGTTAGAGTGATTTATTATCGTTACTCTGTGATGGGTTCATCGAGTGTGGTTTGGAAATTTATGAATTTCTAAATGATCTATATTTAATTATTATATCCCATGAACAGAATTACTTAATTATATTGGGTTATTAGTAATTTTATTTTCATGGATTATCTATGATAAAATAAAACGTATGTCTAAAAATATAATAGAAAATCATAAGAATTTGATACCGTGAATTTAAAATCAATGGAAAGATTCTTATAATGCATCTTGTGTGTTGTACATACCATAAAGTTGTATGCACCTGTATGTTATAGTTTTTATTCTTGGAATGGATGAATGTGCAATCATGAAACGTCAAATTTATAGTGATTTAAGGAGTATTTTTTATTCAAGGACAGACACTAGGTCGTCTTTCATGGAGTTTCTTTGGTTTTATAGTATTAATTTTTAATAAAAAGAAAAAAGGGTTGGTTTGAAAACAATTTCAAGACAATGAAATGATTTAAAGAGTGTAATAGTTGATAAATATTTACTATTTTTGAATTATGAGATAAAAAGATCACTTGAAGTTAAATACACATATTTTATAGTTAAATGTTATTATAATTTCACTGGTTTTGTTTTAAACAATGGTTGATGGTTGTCAATATATTTATTCCCCTCTTGCCCCTCAAAACATTGAACAATGTTCCAACCCATGAAACAGAAATCATTTTGTCATGTTTTGAACTTAAAGAATAGAATAAAGGATAGAAAATAAAACTAATATCATTTCGATGTGTGAGAGAAAGAGGATATTTGTGTTTCCCGATCGAAACAACCCAAGATTCCCACCTGAAATTTCAACTTAATCGGTGTTGAAATGAAACTGAGTTACAATAATTAAACCCATGAAATAAATTTATAGTATAAAAATTATTAGATAAAACATATGTGAAATAATCAACACACAAATTATAAAAAACTAGTAGAGTATCAAGTGTCGTAACATCCCCCTATGTATGTGTAGTTCCCTTGAAATGATCGTCCATCATTTAGCTCGCCATCTAGAAGAGGAGAAGCCTTAGGTGGAACTCCTTCTTTATTGTAGACCCCCCAATAATGATTAGGGCCTCTAGAAGTTCTTGGACGATTAGAGGAATCCTTTCAGTCTCTAAAATACAAGTGATTTTTTCCTAGTCGAACGTTTAAATGGGTAGAAAAAGATTTCATTTTAATGAAAAACAAGAATGTGGTTTTAAGAAAATAGATTTCATAAAACTAGTTTTCAAATGAGTTTATACCTCCGGAAAGCTTTATCATTATTTAGAGAAAATACAAAATATGTAGTCCAAACTCTTTTCTATATCCCCCCGAAATTTTGTCGCAATTTAAAAAGTTAATACTCGAGATATGGCAGAGCACAACACACCACGTTTGACTTCATGTTGATTCAGTGTTCTGGAATGATCTGTTCGTTTGGGACACCAAATAGCTGAATGAGTGTTGAGTTCTTTCTTATGAACTATATCCATATTAATATTGGACCATACAACAAAATGGCCTCCCATATGGGGGCGCAGTTAAAAATCATTTCCTTGATGAGTCCACCAATGTGCATGGATCTTGCGTAGTTTGGCCCATTATTCGTGGGCATCATCATGGGTCATCCAAATCACATACCCTACAATTGATTCATCATTAGCATAAACCTTGAAATTTTTTACCTTGATAATCACAAAATAAATGATTCAAAAATGGAATTAAATTTTATATTTTTTGTAAAATATTCAATATAATACGTGTTTAGAATAGTTGTGTAAGGTTGAACATGAATGAGTGAATTGCGGTGCGATCACACCCCCGCATGAAAAAATTATCACTCATGGGAAATTCAATAATTCCAAATATTATTCATGTCGATATTTCCAACTTCATAAATATTTATCATTCAATGCAAATTTAATTTTTTGTAGAAATGTGATGAACAAAAAAATCACACAGAGGAGTTATTCTCAATGATCATTGAAAAATAAGTCTCAAAAAACTGTATCCAAATGAAATTAAAAAAGATGCATAATTCCAATCAAAAAAATTGAAATATTAATCATATCACTAATTCTTCATGTGTGTGGGGAAACTATATCAGGTTATTCATTATAATTTTTATTGAGTAAATATAATTAATTTTAATAATTGTCTACTTACAAGATCCTTTTCAATGAACTTTCCACACATCCAATGATATCAAATTTTATGATCGAGTCATTTAATAATTTCTAGAGGTCAAAACATAAAATCCCAAACAAGATATCTTAATATGTTGTAAATTTCATCACTCAACTCATTTATTAATTTTTCAAAAGCTGCGCTTAGAACAAATCTAACTTTCTTATCCCAAACTTTGTTTGATGTCATCGCGACATGAATTTTATTAGATATAATATGTCAAAAGGTCGAGGAAGGGTTGTTTTTGACCTGCCAAATATATAAACATTTTTCTAGGGTGTACAAAATTCGGATAACAGTTACACACGGATAGTTCAATCTGGTATACTAATGAAATAGATCATATATGGAGTGGATAAATGGAAAATGATTTTGGAAATTATATAAAAATAATCATAAGATATATTTACCTTCCATTATGTATGAAATTTTCACACATCATGTTCGGCTGAAAAAAATGTGTCGATGGATTATGTGACACCTTTTTCCATTAAATAATTGAAAAAATGGGGTCCATTATTCTCAAAGGTTTCATAATGATACATCCATTTATATAATTGATAAATAAGTAAATTTCAAAAGAACATCACACCATAGTATTGAATTCTTGTTGAAATTCACATTTCATCAGAATTATTTAATGGAAAAACATATTGAAATAAAAAAATTCCATAGGAATTTTCAATAAGATAGATTATTATATGGGAATAATTTTCCATGATAATGTGCGAATAAAAAATAAATTAAAAAAATCATGAACAATGGTGAGTTGGAAATAAATGTTGAAAAGTGACAATACAATTCAACAAAATAAAAATAGAAAAAGAATAATGATGATGAAAATTCTTAACTATCGAAGGAATATACCCATCCACCCAAAACTAGTGTTTTCAGTGTCCACACTGTAGAAATAGAATACAGATAATAAGGATAAAACATTGTGGGTTTTGTGGAAGTACATTTTTCACTACCCATTAACTGTGATAATTTGCTTAGTTTTTTACTTTTAAACCTGGACAACCATAATTAGAGATACATTAGAAACAGTTTATGATCCAATCCAACAGGAACGAAGAATCCGAGAATGTAACAATAGCCTTGCATTATATATGATAATGTCTTCCCAATGTGGAACTAATGATGAAGGATGAGACGGTCGTGGGAATCCTTGTTTCACTCATTATATATCTTAATATTCTCATATGTATCTCTTCTCATTTCCTCCATCTCATGAATTTATTTCTTCCTATGAGAACCTGAACGAGAATGAATAGAGTTTCATTGTTTGGTGGCCTAGTTGGCTCAGTGCTCAATCTCAATATGTATATGAAAATGCTTTCCAAACACAAACCAATAGGGTGACATTCCTCTGGGAGTTTTTAAAGTTGTGTGGTATTCCCATAATTAATCATCAAGTGGAAGAGTCCAATAATTTATATTGTGTTGAACCATTTTTTCAAGAATCTATTTTAACTCTATATTTTAAGCATCATCTAGATCATTGGTATGTGGGTGATATGAAATAGACACTCTATGTCCATCCTCATACAGGGGAAAATGTTATTTCACTATTTTGGTTGTAGAAATGAAACACCGGTCACTAATGATGATCCTAGAAAAGCCAAACCAACAAAAAATGCGGGTCCTAAAAAAATCAAATGCTGCATTAGAATCCCTAGTCCATGTAGCTCGTGCCTCTACCCATTTTGTAAACATGATCCACTTCCAAAAAAAAGTACATGTTACGAAATGAATTGGGGAATGGTCCCATAAAATAAATGACCCAAAAATAAAAATTTTCCAGGAAGTGCATGGGTTATTGTGGTATCTCATATATTTTAGTGAAATTCACCAATCTTTGACAGTGAGGAAAAGATTTACAGAAGTCAAGGGGATCTCGAAACAACATGGGACAAAAGAGACCAGAATCAAGAACCTTACGTGTAGTCTGTTGGGGACCATAGTGGCCCCACAAGAAAGAGTGTGGCAGAACAAAATGACAGACATAAACTATCTATCAGGAATTCAATTCCTAAGAACATGATTAATGTAGGTGCACTAATGGTATGGGTCAAAACAAATGTACAAACATGACTCATGTTTTAGATGAACATCAAAGGTTATGTTGAAATCAGTAGGAATGAAGGATGTTAAGAAATAATTTACAATTTCAGCATACAAAGAAATAAGATCATGAACTTTGTAAAGTTTCTTATTAATAAATATTGTATTTATTTATTTACATGGAGATGAGTCAATTTCCAAAGATAGGTGGATCCTGCTGATATTTTCTCCCACCACATTATATTCACCTTTTTTATCTGTAATTTATAGATTAAATTCTTGAAAGAGGAGCCTCATGAAAACGAGGCATAATGTGGCTTCCTGTTTGTTATGGAGATACTGAAAGGCTATATTGTCAGAGAATAAAATGACTCTGGAACCAAAAAGATATTACCAAAATTTATCCAACGAAACACTATGGAGAGGAATTATTTTTCAGTTTTGGTGTAGTTTTATTGGGCAGGATCCAAAGTACGTGAGGCATAAGCAATGACATGTGGTGCTCGATCGACCCTTTGTGACAGGTCTGCCCCAACTGCATAGTTAGAGGCATCACACATGAACTCAAACAAAAAATCCCATCGATGTGGTTGGATTATCATGGGTGTTGTAATAATCCATTTTAACTTATTAAAATCTTCATCACAATCATTATCAATAAAAAATTATTTTAATTTTTTGAGTAACTAGGACAGTGGGAGTGAAATATCACTATAGTCGTGAAGGAAATGATGGTAAAAGACATCATGACCTAGGAATGAACACACATCCTATAAGTTTTTGGGAAATGGTTAGGAAGAAATGAAATCCACTTTTGATTTATATACTTGGATTCCATCACCAGAAATGACATGAACAAAAAAAATACCATGCCTCACCAATAAAAGTAATTTATAATAATTTAATACAAGATTCTTTTCAATACAGTGACTTAGTACGAAACCAAATCTACTCAAACATTCATATAAACTGATTCCATAAATAGTGAAATCATCCATGAAACTTTCATTTAAATTCACCAGGTAATCGAAAAAATACTATCCATACATTGCTGGAATGTACCTAGAGCATTTCATAAAGAAAATGGAATACTCATATATTCGAATATGCCAAAGGGTCTAGTGAAGGTTTTCTTTTCATGATACTCGGGGAAATATAGATATAAATGTATCTAGAATACACATCAACGTAGTAGTATTTGGACTTACCCGCTGGCCTGTCATGAATTTTGTCAATGAATAAAAAGGGAAATGGTCTTTCATAGTGTATTTGTTTATTTGGTGATTGTCTATGCTATCACACCATCTATTCTTCACACTAGTTCGAACCAATTCATTTTTCCCATTTTTGATTACTGTAAGGCCATTTTTATTAGGAACATCATGAATGAGAATGACCCATTGGTTGTCAAAGATGGGGTAATGATTGTAGAATCCAATAAATGTTTTATCCTTTTTTCAATACTTCTAAAAGTTTTGGGTTCAGTCAAAGTTGTGACGGCCTCACTGGTTTAGCCTCCTCTTTTAATAAAATATTATTTGTAGAAATTGAAGTTCCAATACCATAAAATTCAGTATGTTTCCATCCTAATGCATGTATATAATCCCTAAAACGTTTATGTAGTCACAATTCATGCTCAGGAAATAGATAACTAGCCATGACGATACGTATATTTTTTTCCATTCTCATGATATGAATATTTTTAATCTTGAGTTAGTTTCTTTATTTCAAATTCATGGGTATTTTGGATTGATGGGATTGTGTGTGAATGTGAGAGGTCACTGATCTCATTAAACTAATCAATGGTATCATACTTAGATGAAGAATGAGCTTTTACATTCGTTACAGTATCATCGATGGTCATTGGAACCTTTGTTCCCAATAATTCTTCAATCAATAATCATACATGACAATTTTATAGACCAAAATAACCATCAAAGCATGAATCATTTCCTATAATTTATCTCATTGTAGAAAACTCAGAAAGGGGGTCCGGGGAATGAAATGAAGCTTTTTCAATGGAAGAGAGAATATCTATTGAATTAACAGAGAGAGATGAATTTTCTTCTGGGGGGTGTGTCATGTAATAAAGGATATTTAAGTGGAATCTTTAACCAACAAACTCCACAGATTATGTACCATTGTAGACATTAATTATGGTTTTTTTGGTTTTAAATATGGTTTCCCCCAATGTAATTGGGTCATGACTATTCATCCTCTCATTCTTCATATTATGTAGATAAAATTCAGTAGGAAAAATAAATTTCTAAACCCTCACAAGAAAACCCTTTAACACCCTAGAGGGGTGTACTGCACTCTTGTTATCTAGTTGAACAATAAATATAGTGGGATTCAGCTCCCTGACTTGCAATATAGTGTAAATATAGTGAGAAATCACATTTATAGAATCAAAATAAATCAGGAGTAGCATTAGAAAAATAATACTCTCTTATATTGCACCAAATTGAGAATGTTTTGAGATCATTTCACTTGGTGGGATGTGAGGGCTCTATCAATTCGGAATCATTCCTCCCTAAGAACACCTCCTCATCACCTGGAAATTACATTATGTGTGTACACATGTCATTTAAAAATGTGGAATATGTTGGAATTTTATTCACAACATTAGTGAAATGGAATTTTACCTATACATTATTAAAAGTATTGAAAATTTCATTATCATGTTATGTTTCCTTTCATTTTCGAGGTTGGGTGGCCCTTTGTGGAAATTGAATACATATTGTTGGTCTAGGTGTCTTATCAATAGGAAAAATCATTCATTTGGAGGGTATTATCGCCCGACAAGGTTCTACCTCTTTTGAAGCATTTCCAGTAGTTGGGATAGTGGTCTCCTTTGGAAGGGATGAATCTAGTGATGGGGTCATCTTCATTTCTAGTATTGTTCCACTCTGAAGGGTGATGGCACTGGAATTTCCATTATCCATAGTGTTAACTACTGGTTGAGAAAGTTGTTTAACCGAACCATGGATCTAGATTTCACCCACCCGGATAAAAATTTAGCCCAATTTGGTATTTAGGTATTTTATGGTATATTGCGTCATTTATTGGAATTGGTTATTGTAGTAAGTAATTTTATCAGTTATATATTATAAAATAGGATCGTGTTTTGAAAGTGTTTTATCAGAATGACCATTGTTGTGGTTGAGGAATTCTGGGTATTGATGGTTGACTACTGTAACACCCCGAGATTTTATGAAAAATATTCTTTTAATTTCATTAATGTCTTTTGTTGTATTCTACACCGAGATTACCTTGCTCTATACGCAACACCGTGTTAGCTTGTAGTATACGCAACACTATTCTTGGATCGTGTTACACACATTTTTGATAATAGTTATTCTACGCAACATTGAGTATATATATATATATATATATTCAATGTATAAATGAAATATGGTTGGATTTTTTTTATGAAACAACGAAGGACTCGTTCACAACACGCAACCCTGACTTGGCTTGCATTACACGTAATCGCTACCTTCCTCGATAGCGTGTGTTGTACGCAATACTGGGTTTTACTAAACAATGATATATTATTATAATATTGTTATGAACTAGCCTTTATGAATAGTGTTAACTAAATTTTTAATTTTATAACATTATTATTCATCTTACACATTTATAGAACATGGTATAAGAACAAAATAAATTTTTCGGGTAAAATAAGTATTTTTTAAAAAATGCATTCTTGCCACCTTTTGATGGCACACCCACATTAAATCTAGTTTTTGACATGTTTATATGTTCAATTTGACAAAATAAAATTCTTCTTTTGAATCAGGATGTAAAAATTTACATTAGATAAAGTTTTGATATTTTTCTGATAACTTTCATATTTTAATGAATAGTAAAAACACGCTATATTTTAATTAAAAACAACTTTTTTCATCGTAATATCTTATATGGTTAAATTATAATATTAAATGGTTTTAAAGTATAAATAGAATATATTTTTACCAATTAATATATTGTATGTCATTAGCATTGATTTTACCTTGAATTCGTAGGTAAAATCAATTCAATCTTTTGCAATGTTTTAAAGAAAAACCCGTTTTCTTTCGAGAACGGGATTAATTTTAATTTAATTTCTGCATCTTTAGTGTATTGAATTTGTAAAAATGGATTCCATATTTGGAATCAGTGGGTCCAAATTATGTTAATAAGCTACTTTTAATTTTTGAGAATTATGAATAGTAACTACGGTAAATTTTATTTACCATAGTTAAAGGTAAATCGGGTAATTAAGGGTAAATATAATATTTTAAAATTACCCTAACAAATGTAAAAATCCTATTGGATGACTAAAACTCGACCCATATCACCTAAGGGTCGGATTATATTCATTTAATTAAATTATGTCAATGAAAATAATTTAATTATTAATAAAACCAAAGAATGTGACAACATGTCACTTTCTTAAATTATATAAGTATAATAATTTTAATCTAGTGATAAACTTCATGAAACTTTGAACCTGAATAGTCTCCAGAACTCTAATACAATTATCTACATCATAGGAATTTATTTATATTTTTTAGGGATTAAATAATTATCATTTATTATGACACAAAGATGATGCAGTAATTATCTTATTAATGAAATATTGACATAATTGATGTTATAAATACCCAAATAAATGTAATTTGAGACTTTTTATGAATTCCAATAATTTTCTAGGTTACTATGATATATTAGTATTTATTTAATCAACTTGGTTCGAATATAAAATTCTGCTATGACTTTCGCAAAAATCATATATCAAATAGTGTCAAAATTGACACAAAATAGTTTTTAAATCAAATATTATATTATTAATTGTTATTTTATTCTTAAAAATCTAAGGATCGGCCAAATTACTTAGATAAGGACATATATATTAATAATAAACAATTTGGGGTTTGTTTGGCATGTTATAGTAAGTGTATTAACCATATAGTGTAAGAAAACAAAAAGACACGGTAAAAGTTAAATTATTTAACTTAAAGTTAAATCTAATTGATAAGGTTAAAATAATCACCTAAACTTGTCTAAATCCTATTGGTTGATATTATTTCGACCCATCCCCACTATTGCTTCGAAATAAGACCCTTTGGAACCATTAAAAACAGATTTTGACTTTAATATAAAATAATATTTTGAGATATTCCTAAGGTGCCCCTCTCCTCCCTTATAAAAGGGCACCTCCTCCCTCTCTTCTTCACACAACATTGAGCCTTCAATCTCGGCTAAACCCTGCCAAATTCCCTTCTCCACTCCACTAGAAACATCCTAGAGGTTCTGGTCTTCATCAAAGGCCAATTTTAGTGCCCTAAAAGGAGGTCTCAAAGAGGCGCTTCAAAGAAGAGGTAATTTCCATTACCGATTCTTTCACCTTTATTTCTTCTTCCACTTCTTCTTCTTAGGTTGATTCATAATGAAGTAATAACATCAGTATCACTCATATAATGATATGTTATTATAAGTATGAAACAACCCTATTTCACCATCTATCCATCCTACAGAAAACAAAATCACCGCGCATGCGTACGTACGGAATACCGTCTCCACGCTGTGGTGAAATATATTTTCCACCACCACCTTATTTGGATTGGTATAATGGTCTAAATAATGACCATATATGAATATTTTAAAGTGATATTGATTCTGATATATTGTATCATCCACTATAATTCAATTCAATTATTATGGAAATGATATCATCGCTCGTGCGTATGTACGGACTACCGTCTCCACGACGCGATGAGATTCATTATCAATGATTAACCATTCATAAATGATTATAAAGTATATATAATAAGTACTAATGAAATATATGACCTAATAATGATACTTGAATTATTTATATTTATATGTATGTCATCTACTTAATTCCATTCAATTCAATAAGGAAACGAAAATAGCGTTCATGCGTACGTACGGACTACCGTCTCCATGAACGGTGTATTTCATTCCATTTATTGATTTATTATATATGTATATTCTGAATATATATATATATATATAAATCATTTTTTATATTCTGTAATTATGTAATCATGATCTAATTAATCATATGAATAATTACAAGTTAAAAAACACGAATGAGACGATTTTACCCAAAACGCTACTTTAACATGAATTTACAAAAGAACGTGTATTATAAAGTCATAAGTGGACCATATATGATATAATAACAATGAATATGATTCTGGAATATGTCAATAACATGATTTAAATCATTATACAGGATGTTCAGACAGTTACAAAGTAAGTCGGACCAAAGGTAAGGGAAATATCACAATCTCATTTTTATCCGAGATTGATTATACTTTGATATTTATTAGGGTGTATTTTATCATCCACATCCATGTTTCCTCAATATGTAATATTATTTCCATCCACCTACAATTGTTTAAATCCAATTTTACCCATCGGTGAATTTTTAGTAAAGGATATGAAAAGAATCTTTTGTCATTTTTCGTATGAGGTACTTTTTGGACTTTTCTGACAAAAGTACGAGAAGAATGTTTTTTTAACTTATGCGGAATGAATGGATTTTTAAAAAATTATTTCCAAGAAGCTTCCTTTACATGTTTTCAAGTTTATTTTTAATCATCTTCTTTTATTTTAAAGTCGTATGACATGTTATGAACGGAAAAATATTTTTGAAGTATAAAGGAT
Organism: Viscum album; assembly: GCA_963277665.1. Lineage (NCBI taxonomy): Eukaryota > Viridiplantae > Streptophyta > Magnoliopsida > Santalales > Viscaceae > Viscum > Viscum album. Next base: position 1,375,859,617 of record OY728155.1, read on the forward strand.
ATTTTCCTCAAGAATGGAGTTCAAGTATTTTATCAAAATTATTTTCCATATAAGACAATAAAAGGGTTCTGTTTTTATACATATTATTACATGGATTTGATTATGTTTTGATGGAAATATTTTTATTAATTCCTTTATCTTATATGAATTGTTTTATGATGTCATGTTGTTTAAGAATTCCATTATTATTACATGGGTTACGCTATGATGTATGGTTTATGATTATGTGGCACACATAAGAAAGGATTCATTATAAGATTGGTGGGACCTATATCTCCCTCCAATGCATTGGGTAAAGATTTTATATCTCATGAGATAGACATGGCTGGAACGGTAGGTTATATCTGTTCAGTGAAACAGGACTGGAACGAGGGTGACTCGATTCAGAAAGGTACTTTGTCCACTAAGATAGTCTTGGCAATGAGTCTTGACTAACAAGAAATTATTCTATATGATTATGTGTGTATGAGCCAAAGTTTCATGTTTTACATTATGATTATTGTGATTACATTTCACTGCCATGATTTATCCCATGTTATGAAATTGTGCTCTCTTTTGCAGGTTAAGATTTCCAAAATGTTATGTTCTTATGAATATGATGTGATTGATATTTCTTTTGTTTACCCTTACTGAGTATTTGAGCTCACCCTTTTATGTTTTTCCCCAGGATATAAAGAAAGTTTTTAGGTAAAAAAAATGAAGATCTTTATGGGAGATGTTGAAGATCTTTCACCATGATTAGAAGATTATATTCCAAGTTTCCAAAGACACTAAACTATTACGATCCTTATGTGTGTGTTTTTGTTATGTACTAAGTATTCCGCAAAAGTAATGTAATGTCCATGTACGTCAATCTTCGGGTCTCTACAGTTGGTATCAAAGGAAAGGTTTAGTCAACCTTTGGAAACTAGGATGCGAGAACTTTAGTGAGATCCCTAGAGATATTTCTAAGGTATGTCTAGGGATGTCCCTAAGGAAAAGTATACGTATAGGTTATAGTACTAAAACTACGCTAACGATCATATAATTTAACCTAAGATGTTAGATATTGAAGTTACCTCCCCCCCCCGTTATTATGATTTTTGCTTCTAACAATATTCTTTTTGGGTTTTAGAAAATGGCTGGAAACAAGATGATTCACGATAATGGAGGATATTATGGACAATGGAATGATATTCTTCATGAGAAACCAAATGAAATGGGATTTGGAAGTCCAACCATCATTATTAATCCGAATCATAAATCTCATAATATGATCAATAAACTCAAATTTGGTATGTTTCCTGACTCGGCTAATAAGAGTAAGATGGAGTTTCATGATGATCATAGAGGAAAGAAAGTTCAATTCCTACTATGTAAATCATGTGGGAAGAGGCATCAAGGAGAATGTTTCAAAGGAACTGGAAGATGCTTTGTGTGTGGAAAAGAAGGACATAAAGCCAGTAAGTGCAAAGGAAAGGGTTCATTTAACACCATGGATGAGGATAATGGTATTGCTACGACATCAACAATGGTTAAATGATTTAAATGTGGAATGAACGGGCATTATGCAAACCAATGACTTAAGGTAAAATCTCATGAAGAGAATCAGTATGGTCATATGGGTAATATTTATGTTGATGATGATGAAGAGACTACAAATGATATGTGAGATGAAAGAATTGCTGAAGCATGGTCAATGGATTAAGAAGCTAGTGGAATGATTACATAAGTAATCTCATGGTACTATGTAATAAAGAGACATCTAAGGATTGTTACACTTTTGTCTTTCCTTATGTTTTGAAAGTGTATGATTAATGGTACCAGTAACCATGAAAGGTTATTCAGATATTTTTGGAAAGTAGATGATATGCACATAATGAAGGGATAAGGATAAAATTAAATGTTTGACAGCATTCATGAGCTCATGAATTATATAAGGACTAAGTGATATCATGGTTTGAGTGTATAGAATTTTGAGGATTTTGGTATGTGGAAAGTGTTAACTTTCAACTGCATTCATGTTTTCACTAAGGTATTCAAGAGAATACATGATTAAGGACTTTGAATGTTTGGAATGTGACCAACAAAACATATCTTATGATATATGGGGATCAACGATGGTATTAAATCTCTGGTAATCGTTTTCACTATGTTATGAGAGTGGACTGCAGTATTATGGATAAGCCTAAAGATTGGAATGGATTATGTTGGACATAAGTTAGTATTGTTTAAGTATTAAAGTTTTTTCGATATTATTGATGGGATGTTATAGTAATATAGCTTTAGAAAAAGGACAACCTGCAGAACGGGCGACAGTCCATCGCGTCAGACAAGGCTATGGGAATCGAACCCACAACCGAAGTGCAACTGGCCTTTATCGCCTACCACTGGCCTACAGGAAGTCCCTGTTTAGTAGAATCTAGTTTTATTATATTAAGCAGTATGATATATGAAGTATAAGTCCATTTTTGGAACTATATATGATTAATCTCACTATAGATGGACTTATGTATTTTTTGATAACTTTTCTAACCTTTTGTTTGAGACAGATGGAATGACCCGTCATTCTATCACATGATCTGCTAACACTTCACGAATAACAAATTCAACTTCATTTATTTAAGAGATGAAGTGGAAATTTTTCAAGGCACGAACAACAGTGAGATTGTACCAAAATAAAGTAAGTATTTCTTCTAATTCAAATTTTTCAACTTTAGGGAAATGATCTTGAAAACCAAAAATGTTGTCCTAGTGCTCTTATATCTGATGAATCAGATGGTACCTTAGATCATCAAAAATTTAAGGCTTTGGGATTGCTGGCTCTTCCATAGCCATGTTCTCTACCACTCTCCATCAGAACATGATGGTTACATTTCTCTTCCATATCCATATTTTCACCTATGTGGAAACCCAGTGATTAGTTTATTTGGGTAACCGTTACATTTCATACTTTTGTTTTTAAATATTGGTTTTGGTATTCCTTTTAACAATGTGGTTTTCTATTAAAGAAATTTTCAAGTAGAAAACCATTTATAACCCAAACGAATTTCGAGGGAGAAATTCATTTTAAGGCGGGTAGAATGTAACACCCCGAGATTTTATGAAAAATATTCTTTTAATTTCATTAATTTCTTTTTTTGTATTCTACACCAGGATTAACTTTCTCTATACGCAACACCGTGTTAGCTTGTAGTATACGCAACACTATTCTTGGATCGTGTTACACACAATTTTGATAATAGTTATTCTACGCAACAGTGAGTATATATATATATATATTCAATGTATAAATGAAATATGGTTGGATTTTTTTTACAAAACAACAAAGGATTCGTTCACAACACGCAACCCTGACTTGGCTTGCATTACACGCAATCGCTACCTTCCTCGATAGTTTGTGTTGTATGCAATACTGGGTTTTACTAAACAATGATATATTATTATAATATTATTATGAACTAGCCGTTATGAATAGTGTTAACTAAATTTTTAATTTTATAACATTATTATTCATCTTACACATTTATAGAACATGGTATAAGAACAAAATAAATTTTTCGGGTAAAATAAGTATTTTTAAAAAAATGCATTTTTGCCACCTTTTGATGGCGCACCCACTTTAAATCTAGTTTTTGACATGTTTATATGTTCAATTTGACAAAATAAAATTCTTCTTTTGAATCAGGATATAAAAATTTACATTAGATAAAGTTTTGATAATTTTACGATAACATTCATATTTTAATGAATAGTAAAAACACGCTATATTTTAAATAAAAAAAACTTTTTTCATCGTAATATCTTATATGGTTAAATTATAATATTTAATGGTTTTAAAGTATAAATAGAAAATATTTTTACCATTTAATATAATATATGTCATTAGCATTGATTTTACCTTGAATTCTTAGGTAAAATCAATTCAATCTTTTGCAATGTTTTAAAAAAAAACCGTTTTCTTTCGACAACAGGATTAATTTTAATTTAATTTCTGCATCTTTTGTGTATTGAATTTGGAAAAATTGATTCCATAATTGGAATAAGTGGGTCTAAATTATGTTAATAAGCTACTTTTAATTTTTCGGAATTATGAATAGTAACTACGGTAAATTTTATTTACCGTAGTTAAAGGTAAATCGGGTAATTAAGGGTAAATATAATATTTTAAAATTACCCTAACAAATGTAAAAATCCTATTGGATGACTAAAACTAGACCCATATCACCTAAGGGTCGGATTATATTCATTTAATTAAATTTTTTCAATGAAAATATTTTAATTATTATTAAAACCAAAGAATGTGACAACATGTCACTTTCTTAAATTATATAAGTATAATAATTTTAATCTAGTTATAAACTTCATGAAACATCGAACATGAATAGTCTCCAGAAATCTAATACAATTATCTATGTCATAGGAATTTATTTAGATTTTTTAGGGATTAAATAATTATCATTTGTTATGACACAAAGATGATGCAGTAATTATCTTATTAATGAAATATTGTCATAATTGATGTTATAAATACCCAAATAATTGTAATTTGAGACTTTTTATGAATTACACTAATTTTATAGGTTACTATGATATATTAGTATTGATTTAATCAACTTGGTTTGAATATATAATTCTGTTATGACTTTCACAAAAATCATATATCAAATAGTGTCAAAATTGACACAAAATAGTTTTTAAATAAAATATTATATTATTAATTGTTATTTTATTACTAAAAATCTAAGTATCCGCCAAATTACATAGATAAGGATATATATATTAATAATAAACAATTTGGGGTTTGTTTGGCATGTTATAGTAAGTGTATTAACCATATAGTGTAAGAAAACAAAAAGACACGGTAAATGTTAAATTATTTAACTTAAAGTTAAATCTAATTGATAAGGTTAAAATAATAACCTACACTTGTCTAAATCCTATTGGTTGATAGTATTTAGACCCATACCCACTTTATCTTCGAAATAAGACCATTTGGAACCGTTATAAACCGATTTTGACTTTAATATAAAATAATATTTTGAGATATTCCTAAGGTGCCCCTCTCCTCCCTTATAAAAGGGCAGCTCCTCCCTCTCTTCCTCACACAACATTGAGCCTTCAAGCTCGGCCAACACCTGCCAAATTCCCTTCTCCACTCCCCTAGAAACATCCTAGAGGTTCTGGTCTTCATCAAAAACCAATTTTAGTGCCCTAAAAGGAGGTCTCAAAGTGGCGCTTCAAAGAAGAGTTAATTTCCATTACCGATTCTTTCACCTTCATTTCTTCTTCCACTTCTTCTTCTTAGGTTGTTTCATTATGAAGTAATAACATCAGTTTCACTCATATAATGATATGTTATTATAAGTATGAAACAACCCTATTTCACCATCTATCCATCATACGGAAAACGAAATCACCGCGCGTGCGTACGTACGGAATACCGTCTCCACGCCGTGGTGAAATCTATTTTCCACCACCACCTTATTTGGATTGGTATAATGGTCTAAATAATGACCATATATGAATATTATAAAGTGATATTGATTCTGATATACTGTATCATCCACTCTAATTCAATTCAATAATTATGGAAATGATATCATCGCTTGTGCATACGTACGGACTACCGTCTCCACGACGCGATGAGATTCATTATCAATGATTAACCATTCATGAATAATTATAAAGTATATATAATAAGTACTAATGAAATATATGACCTAATAATCATACTGGAATTATTTATATTTATATGTATGTCATCTACTTAATTCCATTCAATTCAATAAGGAAACGAAAATAGCGTTCATGCGTACGTACGGACTACCGTCTCCATGAACAGTGTATTTCATTCCATTTACTGATTTATTATATATGTATATTCTGAATATATACATATATATAAATCATGTTTTATATTCTGGAATTATGTAATCATGATCTAAGTAATCATATGAATAATTACAAGTTAAAAAACACGAATGAGACGATTTTACCCAAAACGATTCTTTAACATGAATTTACAAAAGAACGGGTAATATAAAGTCATAAGTGGACCATATATGATATAATAACAATGAATATGATTCTAGAATCAGTCAATAACATGATTTAAATCATTATACAGGAGGTTCGGACACTTACAAAGTAAGTCGGACCTAAGGTAAGGGAAATATCACAATCTCATTTTTATCCGAGATTGTTTATACTTTGATATTTACTAGGGTGTAATTTTTCATCCACATCCATGTTTCCTCAATATGTAATATTATTTCCATCCACCTACAATTGTTTAAATCCAATTTTACCCATCGGTGAATTTTTAGTAAAGGATATGAAAGGAATCTTTTGTCGTTTTTCGTATGAGGTACTTTTTGGACTTTTCTGACAAAAGTACGAGAAGAATGTTTTTTTAACTTATACGGCATTAATGGATTTTTAAAACATTATATCCAAGATGCTTCCTTTACAAGTCTTCAAGTTTATTTTTAATCATCTTCTTTTATTTTAAAGTCGTATGACATGTTATGAAAGGAAAAAGGTTTTTGAAGTATAAAGGATATTTTCCTCAAGAATGGAGTTCAAGTATTTTATCAAAATTATCTTCCATATAAGATAATAAAATGGTTCTGTTTTTATCCCTATTATTACATGGATTTGATTATGTTGTGATGGAAATATTTTTATTAATTCCTTTATCTTATATGAATGGTTTTATGATGTCATGTTGTTTATGAATTCCATTTTTATTACATGGGTTACGCTATGATGTATGGTTTATGATTATGTGGCACACATAAGAAAGGATTCATTATAAGATGGGTGGGACCTATATCTCCCTCCAATGCATTGGGTAAATATTTTATATCTCATGAGATAGACATGGCTGGAACGGTAGGTTATACCGGTTTAGTGAAACAGGACTGGAACGAGGGTGACTCGATTCAGAAAGGGACTTTGTCCACTAAGATTGTCTTGGCAATGAGTCTTGACTAACAAGAAATTATTCTACATGATTATGTGTGTATGCCACAAAGTTTCATGTTTTAAGTTATGATTATTGTGATTACATTTTACTGCCATGATTTATCCCATGTTATGAAATTATGCTCTCTTTTGCAGGTTAAGATTTCCAAAATGTTATGTTCTTATGAATATGATGTGGTTGATATTTCTTTTGTTTACCCTTACTGAGCATTTGAGCTCACCCTTTTTTGTTTTTCCCCAGGAAATAAAGAAAGGTTTTAGGTAAAAAAAATGAAGATCTTTATGGGAGATGTTGAAGATATTTCACCATGATTAGAAGATTATATTCCGAGTTTCCAAAGACACTAAACTATTACGATCCTTGTGTGTGTGTTTTTGTTATGTACTAAGTATTCCGCAAAAGTAATGTAATGTCCATGTAATTCAAGCTTCGGGTCTCTACAACTAATCTACCCTAGATGGTTTCATCATTTTTGAGGTTGTTTTAAATACCCCCTTCCTATTGATTATTTTGTCTATCCACGAAGGATTGGATGTATAGTGTGGTTTTTCGATAAATTATTGGTTATATGGGTGGCCTATAAATATTTCATCAGAACTCTAGGAATATTATCTTATTTCAGGGGCACTGATCAGAGTAGTGGGTGTCTGAAGAACATATACCACAATTTATGGGAGTAGTGGATTGGGAATTCACTTAGGAATGATCACCTTGACGAATATGTGTACTTACATCTTCAAACTCTGTGTCCACCATCCACTCGAAACCAGAACATTGCACCTCATAGACACCTCAAATGGGTACATTGGACATTGAACAAAATTATTGAGTATTATATGACATTTTATCAATTTAGTTCTTTTTAGTGATTGGGGTTTTATCAACTATCACACCATAAGCTGCATCATCAATCATATTTCAGTCAAAATAATCAACCCTTCATAAAAACATTGAATTAAAAGTTGATTACTTATTTGTTGGTGTGTACATCTTGAAAATAACCTTTTAATGAGTTCCCATTATTCATGTAATTTTTCCCATTTATATTTATTTATACCACATATTTCATTCCTTATTGATGTAGTTCGAGAGGCTGGGAAATATTTTTCATGAAAAAGGTGTTTCATGTTTGCTTAGACTCTAATTGGTGAATTGACATAGTAAATCTAGTCTTTTGCAGTGTCTTCTAATGAAAATGGAAATCATATGAGAATTACATGTTCCTCATCAACATTTACAGGTTTTAATTTAGAACACACGATATGAAAATTTTTTAGATGCTTGTGTGGATATTCTCTAGCAAGTCCATGGAATATTTATAATAAATGAATTAAACCAGTTTTATGATCAAAATTGGGTACCTCGCCATGCATTTGAATGTATGTGGGATGAAAATATATATCTGGTGAGGTTAATTATTTTACTATTCTATAGTTTTTATCCCTTTTAATCCTTTTAATTTTATGTTCTAATTGGGATCCAGAAAAATATGGGTTTAGAAAAGTCTCGAGTTGTGTTGTGTCCACCTTCAAAGGATTGTCTTGTAAATCTTAGGGTCACTGACATAAGATCATCTCTGATTCAGTTTTTAAAGGTCCTATGTCTCTTATATTAAAACGTGTCAGTTATATATCTTAGATAACTGAAAAATCATAACACAAATGTATATGAAAAGGGATAATATAAAACAAATAAATAATCACAAAAAGCATGTTAATACACCCAATAAAACAAATGTGCTCCATGAAAAAGGCACCAAAATTTTAATGTACTATCATGACACATCAAATTGATAGTGATTTAAAAAAGATTTAATTTTATATGGAAAACCCTAGGTCATCTCTCAATGAGTTCTAGTGGTTTTATAGTGTGATTTTTTATAAGAAGAACAGAAGTTGGGGAAGGTTTGAAAACAGTATTAGGAAAAAGACATGATTTAAAGAGTTTCATATTTGAAAAATAAAGTGGTGTTATAGAATTATAAGATAAAGATATTTGTTCATGTTCACTGTAAATATTAAATTTTATATTTTTTTAAAAATTACACATGGTTTTGTTTAATCATTTAGTTTAAGGTTTTCCTGATATTGATTCCCCTCATACCCCTCAAAACATTGCAAAAACTACCAACCATTGACCCAACAATCCTGTTGTCATGGTTTGGACTACATGAACTGATTAACTAATACTATATCATAATAATTTTTTTTTTGTGATAGAGAATGATGTCATTTTGTTTCCCAATTATATCATCATATGTTTCCCAATTGAAATTACAACCCAATTTGTGTTGAAATGAAAAGCAGCTCACTTAATTAATCCCATGAAATGAATTAATAGGATAAAATTGTATAGATAAATCATTAGTGAAATAATACACACAAAAAGTACACAAAATTGTAGTGTATCATGTTCTGAAGCTCCCTCCCAAGTATGTGTAGTTCCCTCGAAATGATCCCCGACCATTTAACATGCCATCGAGAGTAGAAGAATGCTCAGGTGGAACTCATTATTCATTGTTGATTCCCCAATGATGATTGGGGCCTAAAGAACATCGTGGATGAGTAGATTAATCCTTTGGGTCTCCAAAATATAAATTCTGTTCCTCCTGGTCAAACATACAAATGGGGATCCAAAGGTTCAATTTTATCGGAAAATGGGAAGGTGGTTTTGAGCACACTGATCTCCGAAAACCACATGTTACATGGGTTTCAACCTCTATAAAACCTTATATATTTTTGGAGAAAATAATAAATTTGAAGACCAGACATTTTTATATCTCCAATTAATTTTTAGATAAATCTGTACACCTAAGACCTACGATATGGATACATCAAAGCACACCATTTTTAACTTCATTCAGATTATTTGTGCTGGAAAAATCAGTTTTGTTGGGCCACCATATGGCTGAATATCTATTGGGTTCCATTCTATTCAATGTATCCCAATGCATTTTGGACCGGACTGGAAATATGACCCCCTTTGGCAGCAAGGTTCAGGATTAGTGCATGGAAGAGTAAACTAGTGTCCATGAATCTTGATCACTTTTCCCCATTCATCATGGATATCATCATGGGTATTCCAAATCAACTCCTACTACAATGGAATCATCAAAACATGAATCATTGAACATATTAATAGTTATAAACACAATAAAAATGATTTAGACATGGAATTAATGTTCTTATTATTTATATAATTTTCAATATAAAAATATTTTAGCACAGCGGTGAATGGGTGAAAATGAAATAGATTATCACGGTGCGGTCAATGGACATTATGTATGACGTATCATATTAATTTTTGTCAAATATATTATTTAGTTACTGAATTGGGTGAAATATAATGGATGAATAATAGGTTCCACTTACAATCTAGGTGCATAACTTTCATGTATTTTCCCTGTTTAAACCATGTATCCACTAGATTTTATATGAGGTGATAATTCACTGTGTTTGGTATGAAATCCATTGGGATGACCAATATGGGTAATCCATTGGTAGACTAGAAATTGGTTTGGTATGTAGATTATCCCATAAGATCCTTAGAAATTTGATTATGTCTTATACCATCTCATGATTTTTACCACAATAATATGGTAATGGGTTTCTAGAAGGACTTTGATACCCTTTTACAATGTCAATGGACATTGCTGTATATTGCATCATCTATTTACCTAAGACCGGATTAATGAAATGTAGGGTCCATGAGGGATTCCTCTTAATAAGTATGAATCTAGAGGGTCTAGAGTAGAATGTTTCTCCCATGATCTAATATATTGGACCCTATATGGTGGCCATGTCTTCGACTAATCATACTGAGTGAATTATGGGTTTTGGTAGATAAAGTATTGTGTGTCCCCATATAACATGAAATGATGTTATAGGTTGAAGAGATTTGGGAGGTAATTGTGGGATTCAGCGTTTTACTACCACATCTATTTTGTTAATTCTTTTACATGGTATTTATTTAAAAAAATTTGATTTATAGACATGATTTTATATATTCATATGTTTAGCATATACACTGTGATATATTATGGGGATTCCCATATGTCCTTTTTATGTATGAAATTCAAATACTTACAATTCATTAAAATTTTTATTTTGGATTCTCATAATAAATTCATAGGATACACCTTTTGATCCATATTGATTGAATCTAACATTGTTAGGGTTCCCAAACATGATTTATGTGGTCCATATTACTAGACATACTTGATTATATCTTTTATATAAAAACAATCCTTATTAGCTGACATTTGATTCCATGGAATTGTACTTCTGGTTCTTTCTGGTAGTAATAATTCCATGGGTATCATGATATTTAAATACTATAAATGGTGATTATTATCCATTAGAAAAATACATTGGATTCTACGAAGGGTCATGTGGAAACAACATTGTATAATGTCCTATAATTTCTATAGGATGCAGGTATTTATCTAAATACTAGTTATATGGTTATTTTTTACTTTATTTCCATCAAATATTATTTAAATATTATTAATGGGTCATTCCTCTTATGAATTATCTAACTATCAAATTCTAGATATTCTAAACACTAGGGCATTAGTCATATAAATTAAATTAAATTATATAATGTATTTTTTTTTTATGATATCCAGTACATTGCAGTCTTCAATGGATGTCGAGATATTAATTTGAATCATTCATTAGGTCTATTAGAGGGGGTAAAGCTAATCCCATTGTCAGATAATTTATCCCCATATGATGACATAGCCTAATAAGATAAAAAAAATTTCTCTCAAAAAATATGTTACCATCAATCAATATTATAGTCCCATGGATTAAATTGATTTATACATTGATTGAGTGGTAATATGTAGAAATCAATTATATTTTCACAGGATGATTACTAGATTTGAATAATAGGCCCATGCATCGATTATTGACTTTTTTAATTATTATACTTCTAGTTTTTCCTTGACTAGTTTTTGAAAATATCATGAGAGTGAACTCGTTATTAATATCCTAGCTACGACCCTTGACTTTTATTTTATATTCAATTGTTATATTTTATTATTGTTATAATTATCATGATAAGTATCTCACATATACATACAATACTTTCTACAATCAATGTGCACGACCATGTTGTTGGTTCACTTGTATATCTTTAATCAAACCCTTCTCAATCCACAATTTCAATGGGTTACCCAAGAATAAAATCAGTTAGTAGTTCTCATATGGCATGGTGAGGCCCATGATTTATCATCTATTATTACATAGATACATGTATGAATATTGGGTATGTGGTGGTTCTGAGTGAATGCAGTAGAGCCTAGTACTCATATTAATTTTTGTTTTATCTACACTTGTATATATTAATAGACTAGTATGTGATCAGTGCAATATATTTGAAATGGTAATTTAGGTCATTATTTATTTTTTTTCTTTATCGAAACCTTGTTTGTCTTTTTTTAAATTTCAGATCGATTATTTTCTTCTTTGTAGTATGATTGGTTTTATAAAAAAATTTATTATTTAAATATGTGTGTATAGTCTCCCAACATTCACACCCATGTCCCTTAATACTAGTCAGAAACCTCTGGCATACGAGAAGACACAAATGAGGATGACTTGTTAAATGGATCGGTGAACCAATTTAGTGGCACCATGTATGTGATGATAAATATAATTTTCAATAATATAATATATATCTCTATAACCCTAGTATTTAATAAATGGTTTACGTACAAACCACTTTGGTCATCATTATTTATTCATCATGGTTATAGGATGATATAAAAATACCATACACAGTGTTATATGGGGAATAACCTAAAGATAAATATTTTGGAGATTCTATCATGGTTATTGGTATGAAAAAATGTTATGGATAATTAGTATATATCTATGGGGATCATTAAACCATTAACCATACATATATTTAAATGATAAAACATAACCATTTATTTCATTTTGGACATCAAATACATATATTTGTAATATTAATTTATATGGACTAGGGAAAGGGCCTAGTGACTTGTTACAATTAATCATGGTTGAAAAATTGGTATTGTTTGATCATTAAAAGTGAACCAGAAGAGTATTCTATTGTTTTGTCAGTTCTCGTTGGTCCATGGGGAATAGGTGGCTGATTTGAATTTTGATAGGTTTGGATTTTTTGGAGGGCTATGTGGTATGTCCCATGGTTTTTTGAGATGTGATTCGAGTTCTGGCAACGAGTTGATAGTCTGGGAAACAATCAAGGGTGACCCCATGGGTGATTATCCCAATGATGCTTGTGTCTTATAATATGAATTAAGGGGGATGATTATTAGGTGTTAATGATGAATTGTGAGTAACATATGGTTTCAATAAATGGTGTGGTAGATCATTAGTTCATTTAAAAGGCCACCTTAAAACTGGATGTTTTGTGTATGGTTAGTTTTGAAGGGTTGTATCTCTTTTGTATTAGTCATGTCTATTTTAATGAAAATTAATGGGGAATAAATATTGTTTTTGAGTGGATGAAAAAAGAGTGTGTGAGGTGTGGTTAGATAATTGTGTGACCCACAATGTGAGGGTGGAAGTTTGGTCAATATTGTTTGTAGAAATTGTCTGGTTTTTGGGTGAGGGTCGATAATGAAAGGACACCGATATCACTAATGTAATGCGAGGAATTTTTAGTTTAGAAACAATAAGTTTTCTTAGGCCCTGGTGATTCATGTATATGTCTAATATAAATTTAATTTATGTTTGTGGGAATGATAAGTTCAATAACACGTGGGCATGGATGAGGTCTAGATATGGGCACATGCTGAAAAGGCAGGAGTCCTTTTGGGATATGTGAACATGCATCATAGAATAGGTTCATGATATTATCTATGAAACCTAACTATGAATATGTGAAATGTAGGATACAATGGTTCTTGATTGGTGTGGTGGATCTATAAGTTTCCATTGTAAAACACCTGGGGAATTCCCAAATAAATCGAGTGGTGTAGTGGTTGTAGAGCCAAAGTAAACGTTGGTTCATGGATGTTGGAATGGGCATATATTGGTAGTGAGACTTGATAAGCAATCATTCTGGAATTTTGATGTTTAGGTTAAAACGAGACACCTATAGAAAGGAACATTAAAAACCTTAGAAGATCATGGTGTCCCATACTGTAAGGTTACATTATTGATGGATGAGTTGTGGTAGTGTTATTTGATATATTATTAGCCTACTATTGTCCTATGAAATTCATTATCAATGTGGTGACATAATCCAAGGTATGTTGATAATGCTCTTTCTATACTCCAAGCCACATGATGATGTTTTGGGAAAATCCAATCGGGGGCTGTCCAATATGATATAGTAAAAGTTATGGTTTTATTGGGGTTTGACCTACCTCTGGGCTGATATTGTAGTTGAAAGAAACATTTTAAAATAAACTAAAACATGAATGATGACATGTTCTTAGACAAAATATGGATGGTGTATGAATATACTCGTGGGTGGTCTTGATGATGAAGTTTAATTTCAATTTATGGTTAAATACTTAAGGATTTTTTAGAATATTATTATGGTAAGGTATCACATACAATCTGGAGATTCAGTTGAGTATTTTTTGCTAATTTTTAGTGTGGTTCAATGAACAAGAAGGTGGTAGTGTTGAGTTAATATGCATGGTGGAGATATCCACTATGGTAAATTTTATAGTGGATGATGTGACTGGTGTTTTGAGTTGAATAAAATCATGTAAGTATCATTATGGTGTTTTGGACTTGATAGCGAGGGTTGGATCAGTTTGGAGTGGTTATGTTACTTAAGTGATTTGGTTGTGTCTTGGATGATCGTTCATGTAAAGTGACTATCGGGCCTCATGTTTTGGATCAATGAAAGTAAAAAAAAATTGATGGATCTTATGACCCCTTTGGTAGAATAAACGTTTGGTTCACTCTATGATTATTGAAATGAGAGTAAAATAGAATCAAGTGGTTTGGGACAGGTGTTCCAAAGGTGATCAGATCAGTGGGATGTTGATTGTCTCTTAAAAAATTGTAAGATATTATGTTAAACATTTATGGATGTTTAATTTTTTGGTAATGATTCTTAATCTCCTCAGTTGAATTATAGTGGTTAATGTGTGGTCTATAGATTATGTGTCTATGAAAATTATTTGGTTCATCTTGTGTATCACATTTAGAAGGTTTTGTGTGGTGAGGTTGTATTTTAAGGAGGATTGTATAGAATAAAGGTAATAATAAATGAGTAACATATGAAAGAAATTTCGATGTATGGGGTTAGTGGGCTGATATTTTTAACATATATTTTCGGGGATACATGGGAAAATAATCTTGAGGATGAGATGTTAGAAGATGGGGAGGTTGTAATATCCTAATTCACATAAAATTATTCTATGGTTTATATTTTTTAAAACCCTTATAACCAAATAAATAAATGTTCAGCAGTTGTATGTGAGTCTTTAGGGTTATTCTGAGGGTTCGGAAAAGAAAATAAGGGAAACTAGACTAAACGGTGCAAGAAACACAGTTAATTATGCCATGCAGTTATCCCAGTAAGACAATTCCACCACGGATAGTTACTCTAGTAATGGTTGGAACATGGTTAAAAAATCATGTATAAATCCTAATTTAATTAAGACAACACAAATCCCTTCGAAATTTTGTTGAGTACGATTTTCACATTGTTTGGAAAAAAATTTGGGTAAACACTGCGCCCCAATAATGGTGAAAATGTATTAACATTCGTCTTCAGTGTAGTTTTGTTACTAAATTATTTTCTCCCGAATTTCCTCCTTTGGAACACTAGTTACTAAATTCAATGACTCAATTGTCTCAATGTCTATTTACCTTTTATTTCAGGTGGATTGGTGGACCATTGGTTACAGATAAAATCTATGAGAAATTCTCATGCATCTATTTATTCTCTTTCCAGATTAGGGTCTACAGGTTCTCCCTTATTTTTTCAAATCCCAAAAACCACCTCATTCTGATGGAATATATGTTTATGCATAAATAGGTTCTTTAATCTAGATCTAAGGTAACAATTACGAGTATGTTCATAATCAGTTTAAAAATAGTTACATGTAATATCCCATTGTTTTTTATAGATTTGTGCATTGTGTTGAGATATTGCTTCCCTATTGTTGTGATTTGTTTAAATTGAGTATGATTAGGTAAACTGGTTGAATACATAATTATTTACCCCTTACAATCCACATGGTATGTATTTTGGATGATTAAAATAATTCAGGGACACCTATGGAGTGCACTGATATTCCCGAACAAAAGAATTGTTAATTCTATGTATAGAGTTGATTCATGATAATGTAGATCTAATGAATAACATGTTAATGTTTTTTTTAAATAAAATGGAATAAGGAAATTTTTTAATATGGTTAGTAATGGAATATGTGCTCATTGGGTTGATATATAATGGGTTAAATGAACTATGAAATGGAGAAGGATAATTGGTTGGTGGTATAAGGATCATAATTGGAAAAGTGTAAAATTGGATAATGGATACAGTGTTTAATGGATTATGAATTATGTTGAAATTACTAGAAGGATTTTTTCATATGATTTATGAGCATATAAACTTATATTTTTTTTTGTAATTGATGATGATGTATATGGATTTTATAATGGAATTGATGAATATGATTATTGGGTTAGTGCATTATTAATTATGACTGGGTTATGTGAGTAAACATATAAAGAGGTTGAATATTTAAAATGGAATAATGTATGGGAATTTGTGAATATTATTATTTATTTTCGGCATAATAAATGGGAATAGGAATAAATGAAATTTCAATTTAAATGGAAAAGTATTAATAGGTTGTGGAAAAATATTTTTTCTCATGAGGATTGTTGTGTATTATGATGGATATTTATATTGGTGGTCTTATTTAGTGATATGATTTGTGAGGTAAATGTATATGAATAATAATGTTCATATTGTTTGGTAGTGTGGGGTATTTCCGTGATTATTATACACCAATGGGTCGAGCTGTATTGGGCCTCTAAACACCACCCTATAATTCATATGTTTTAAAAGGGTACAGAGTTCAATTCCCCTAACAATTAAATTCTACCTGAACTGGGGAAATGGTTTGAGGATAATGTGAATATTGTGATGTGTTTATTCCTAGTGAGAGAGGGACCTCTCTTATTTTTTACTCATAGTGATGAATGCCTTGAACCGTAGAGTGAATGATGTAAATACATTTCCCGTGGAACACATAATGACAATGAATTATGTAATGAAGATGAAACTTATAACAATATTGGTAATAAGGTCAGTAATAAAAAAAGTAACTATTATTAAATAATGGAACCTAATCTATATTTAATTACATTTAATTGATGTACGACGTTAATAAAATATTTATCTATACTGTATATTATTAGATACTATTTTTGGTGGCCTACTACGTTTCAATCAAACACTTATCCAGCCACCATTAGGTACACGAGCTGTTTTCATGTTTTTAAGTAATAATGAACTAAAAAGGTAATGGTCTTGGGAGTTGAGTTGGACATGGGATATGGATTGATGAAGATCTAGACTAAGAGTTTGGACCGGTTTGGGGTACTACAAATATTTTCATTGTTTTTGGGCATTCCAACACACTAGGGTAGTGGGAATGACATTACATATATAATTTTTGGTTGTGGACATACACACTCTTGGTGAATTGGTTAATTATGAGTGTTCATTGGATATCACAATATCTTTAATTTATTTCATAGTTAGCTGTAATGTCTTATAGTGTAAAGAGGATACAGTCACCCCATATGCCTTATTAGACCCTCAATTATCATTACAAGCCTCTGGAATTCAAGGAACTTTGCTTGAGGTCCTGTGGAGACCTGAATCAGGGAACCAATTTTTTTTACTCCAAGGTTGAGGATGTCATGATTTATTTAAATAGGGTAGATTTTTCACTCGTTTTACTTACACTATTTACTAAAAAAATTAATGACTTTCTAAAAGGAACATGTAAATAGTTTTTAGATACATTTGGGAATATTTATCTTCTATGTCAATATTTTCTGGAAAATGTTTTCTAGAATGTTTTATTATTCTATTTTTATTGATTATATACATTTTGAACCATGATTCAAATTATATAAAATTATAGAATATACATATTCTTATAATTTTTTGAATGAGGTAGTATTTGATAACATTATGAAGGAAAAATTAATTTTAACATATATTTCACAAACTCTTTTACTTAGTGACACGAATTTACTTTTAATTGAAGATTACATTACAATAGTAATCAGTAAATTTATTAAATAAATCCATAATTATATATAATTTTTTTATTTTATAAATGTTATTTTATATTTATAATGTTATTTTTTTCAAAAAATAGCTATAAATATTTTAATGGTAATTTAATCTATAATCACATGCCTTGATCTCACTTATCCTTCATTGAGGATATCCGGAATTGATAAAATCATTATTCATTATCAATATTTTTTATGATAATGATAATGTGATATTGATTAATCCCATTTTATTTTCCATTACATAATGTATGAGAAAATGAAAAATAATTCTTTTTATTGTGGCATACATAGGAATTTATTATTAGTATGTGATTGGTTTTCCATTATAATCAAACAATGTTATATATAATGATTAATATTTATGATCCTCTAGGGTAAATGGGAGGTTATATGAGAATGAAATATGGTGCATTTGAGGTTTTCTAAATCCCAAAGAAGGAAGATTAACAGTAATATTATTCCCAAAATATTTTGAATGTATTGGCGGGTACCTTTAGAAATGATTTTTAGGATTATGATTAGGATATATTTTCAGTAAATTCTTAATGGCATTTTATTCTTCATATTATATGTTATAATGTTTCATGATATTTAATTATTATATGATTCATGTGTTGTGGATTTCAAAAGCCTTAAGTCATGATTAAGATCTGTAAATATTTTAGTATGATTTATAATTGTTAAATTGAAGTTCTCTTACAGTTATTCTTTGAGTATTCATTCATATTATCATAGTTCGATATCAGAAATGATTAACCTTAATATGCATATTTTTTCACCAATTCATATGGACCATTTCCCAAAATTTTGAATATATGTTTTATATCATGAATTCCTATGAAGTGTACTATGTCTGAAAATCATCGTGAGAGAAGATGATGATATTTAAAGAAATATGTTGATTAAATATCATTTCATCAATATAACTAACCCATTAATATATTAGGATGTAAATTTTAATAATATGTATTTAATATAAATGATAAATGATGAAATATTTATGTATATAGTGTTTTGGTTACCTCGTACTTTCTATTTAATGTCAATGAACATTATTAAAAGACTACTAAGAATAAAATCATAAAATACAATCCTCCTCATGGTATGATCCTCACCGATATAAGTTTTATATTTAATAACATACCTCTATTGATGTATATTTCAATCAAAATCACATTGAGAAAATATATTCTTCAGATTTACCATACAATAGAAAACATCAAATAAATTCTCTAATTCATTAATCCAACTAAAATATTATATTTTTTCTGAATATCCACTAAAATGTGTGATTTAGTTTTCATATAATGCTTCACTATATAAATATTACCCAATATATATCTAGTTAATTGTCTTTCGTGATATCCACCATTAATTATTCATATAAAATGAGTTAACAATGTAATAAACTATAATACTAAAATGTTTTAACATTAATGATTTTTATGGTTGTTATCCCCTTGAAATTATCCAACATTATTTTCCATTTTTTCTTAGTGATTAAAAATAATTATCATTCATGGATTCAATAAATCAAAAATAAAATCCTATTATTATATCTAATGATAATATATCCAAAAAAATGTGAATCACATAAATTATCATTATGTCCTCATCCAAAAAAACACTTGACTAAACATTTTCTCAAATATGAATTTTAACACTTCATAAAATTATATATAGTGACTCACACATTTCTTAGAAATATATTTAATCGTAACAGCTGAATATCCATTACATTTTCCAGAACATGCATGAGGATGGTAACTGTTTAGATTCATTGGAAGCAGCTATACATTATGAATTGTTTCAGAAATAAATACATCATATCCTTCTATGTTAATCATAATTATTTCCCTTCAAGGAAATATCATGTGGTACTATTCGTTGATGTATTATTATCATACTTTTGTCCTATGACATTCATGCTCAACTTGTAAAAATCGTCCTAGGTACACATAAGAAGCTCTAGCTATACTCTAAGATACATGATGGTGTTTTTTTTAGATTAGAAACATCATGGATTTCATGCTAATGGGATTGTATATGTGCATATTTATAATTTGTTGTACACAATCAATGGTTTTCGAGTGAGGTCCTCAGGATGCATAGGGTTCCAATGAATTCCATGGTGTCATTTGTAGAAGCTATGAATGTGTATCATATGACAGTTTTTTTATTAATATATGAAATTATAGACAATCATATCCAATTTTTTATTGTTTTTCATATGATATAAGTGTGAACTATGGTGCTTAGTTGATAGAGAAATTTTACATGGGATCAAGATGTTCTAATAAGAATCATAAATGATTGATTTAGAATCAATTTTGGCGTGATGATGAGGTATTAGAGTTAAAATCATTATAAATATTATGTATAGACTATAGAAGGTGTAATTTTGTGTCCATGGTGTGTCATTACGCTTGAATTCATATTGACCAAGAGGGTAGTGTGCCAATACTGGATGATTAATTTTTTTGGAAAAGCCAATCGGGGGTAGGCCAATATGATATAGTAAGAGGAATGGATGTAGTGGGTTATGACATGCCTCTAGGATGATATTATATGTTAATGAAATTTTCCATAAAGAAGGAAAAAATGAATGATGTCATGTTCTTGTCAACAAAGTGGATGATTTATGAATGTCCTCTGGGGTTGGGACGATGAAAATGTTGACTTCCAATGTATGGTGAAATGCTTCGGAATTTTCGAGAATATTGTGATGGTAATGCGCCATGTATTGTGTCGAGTTTTAGGTGAGGTTTATATTGTATTTTTTTCTAGGGTTTCATTAACTGGAATGTGGTAGTGTTTAGTTAACTTGTATGGTGGAGATAGACACTATTGGAAATTATATGGTTGATGGTGTGAATTATGTTCTTGGATGAAAAATATCATGTAAGTATCATTATGGTGGTTCAAAATTGATAATGAGGGTTGGATTAGTTTCTAGTGGTTATGTTCCTTGAGTGTTTATTCTATTTCTTATATGATCATACAAGGAATGGGACTATCATTCCTCATGTTTTGGAATGATTAAAGTAAAAGAAACTTATTTTCGGAAGGATCTTCTGTCCCCTTCGATTGATGAAATTTTTGGGTCATTGTGAGAATTTTGAAAAGAGAGTTAAATAACACCAAGTGGTTTGGGTCATGAGATCCAAGGTGATAATAACTATGAGACACTGATTATATCTTCCAATAGCGCATGATACTGTGTTCATAATTTCTATACATATAATTTTCGGTAATGATTCATACTCCTCTCTATGGAATTATAGTGTTCAATGTGTTGTTTGTGGATGTTGTGTCTTTGAAAAGAATATAGTTATTCTGGTGGATCACATTTATAAGGTTTGGTGATGTAAAGTTGTGCCTTAATGAGAATTATATGGATGCATTGTAGTGAAAAATGATTAACATAGGAAAGGGATTTGGATATGAGGGCTAATTAGACTGATCATTTTAATATAATAGTTCAGTGATACTCGTTACGAGTAGCTCGAGGATGAGCCATTATAAAGTGGGAATATTGCATGATCATAAAATTAAATGAGTATTTACATAGTTTGAATTTTATTTTAATCCCCTTATAACTCATTAATTAAATGTTAACCAGGTGTATGATGGGACTCAGAGATGTTTTGAGGGTTTAGGGCATGAAACGAAGGAATCCCAGGACGAACTGGGCAAGACACGCGGTTAATTATGCCATGCTGCCATCCCTGGAAGACTATGAAACCATGGAAAATAACTCTATGAATGGTTGGAACATGATTTATAAATCATGTTAAAATCTACATGTAATTATGACTCTACAAATCCCATAAATGGTTCACTACTTATGATTTTCACATAGTCTTGTATATAATTTGGGTAAACTATGCACCCCAATAATGGTGAAAATGTAAAAACATTCAACATTAGTATTGTTATGTTATTAAATTATGTTCTCCATAATATCTTCCATTATAACCATAACTACTAATTTTGATGACTCAATCTTCCCATGGTCTATTCACCATTGATTCTAGGTCTTTTAGTGGACCGTTGGTTGCAGATCAAATCTTCGAGAAATTCAACCTCAACAATTTCTTCTCTTTGAAGATTTGGGTTTGTAGGTTCTCCCATATTTTTATGAATCTTTAAAAACCCCATATTTCTGATAGAATATAGGTTTAACCATAAATTGTTTCGAGAATCTAGATATAAGGTGACAATTAGGAGTGAGTTCATCATCAGATTATGTGTAGTTGGTATACCTGTTATATCCCAAAATTTTGATATATATTTGTCCATGTGGGTTGAAATATCGTTGGCTACCACTCACTAGAGGAGATTCGGTGAGAGTGGAGAAATTGTTGCCTCCAATGCAGAACCGGCAGGGGAACTTGAGGTATGGTTTAAACCTCATAATGGCCTTCATATTTTCATAATTTTAATCCGTCAACAAAACCCCATCCTATTCATGAAAACATGAGCGAGGGTCCACAGGAAGCCTTCCCCACCGGGGGAGTATGTATTCCTATAGAGATAAGGGAGAATCCTCGGGTGTCATTACTCAGGACAAGGCATAATGGGGCACTGATTCTAGCTGTACTAAGCGATAATGTGTCAGATAGAGAGCCCCCTTCCATCCTCATTTTCCTAAGAGGATCCTACATCGGTAATTGAGTTGACACGTGCTGAAGGATCTCCCTTGGCAGGGCCCCCACTATGACACATGCATTGGACATCGCTTCACTTGGATTTTATATGTCCTTTTATATTGTTTTACCTCCTTGCTGGAGAATTTAGCTAATCAAGACACTGATTTTTGATGCAGTGATCGCAAGGTTGGAGGCACGACAACCCGTCACATCCGAGAGATTTGTAGGATCAGGACAGACAATGAATGCATTGACCATTACAAAAAAACCATTCTGGGCGACCCTACCCCATTACTCGGTTATACGGAGATCACTATGAGGGATGGTAATGTTGTGAGGGTGGAACTCCAGCCCGACGAGTGTGTAGTTTCTGTTGAGTTGAGGTTCCCGAAGAAGACCCTACAACTGAACTACTTACTGATTTCCCAGACTATTTCCTTGCAGATCCTAAAGAGATAGACAATTCTTATTCGGAGGCATTCGATGAGAGTTGTATGACCCGACACAAACAGTAGTAGTGTATCAAAAAAAAATTAGTCAGCCTCAGATGTAATGGATAAAATGGATGGGATCTCTCCATACCTTGTTGCGCTTTTGTTGTGATGGAGGGGTGGATTCTAAACGTCTTCATACGATAGTCCGCAACTATATGGCTGAGAATCTATGCGAGAGCAGCTGACTCTCTGACGTTTCGTGGTGTCACGAAGATTCGGGGATTACCCAATCAATCTAGAAGAAGAACAAGAGGTCTGATGCCTCGAAGAAAATATGAAATGATTGGAGGTATTCATTGAAAACGGTTCTGTGGTTGGGGAGCAATTGAGGGACCACCTAGCGGACGCCCAAGAGTAGCTAGTGGAAGCAGGTCACCAAATGACTACAATCCAAGCTGAATAGGTGCAAGATAAGGCTTACTTCAGTTAACTTCTCCCGACAGCCGCTAATGATGAGAAGGTTCTGAGGGGGGTGAGAGGAAACCTTGGAGGCCAAAAGCCAAAAGGTAGCGGTACTAGAATAATATGATCAAGATTTTGATCTCTAAGGTCTCTGCATTAGTCAAACTCATAAACACACATCAAAATAGTTCCTCTTTTTCTGAACTGTATGTATGGATAGATTTATTTACATGTATGTTTGGTTAAATATCATCCATCCACAATCCTGAAATAAATATCAATCCATTCCTATGATCATGTGGGTCGTACCCGAAGTGAGAAACAATGGATGATTGCATTATTACTTCGTTTGATTGTAGGAGTGCTGACCAATATTCAAGAACCAGAGGTTCGAACAACCAATCTGGATTTTCGGGAAGAGAATGGAGAGTCCCGATAAGGGGAATCGGAACTCAGAACAATCGATGAGTAATATTCCTAATGTGCTCTAGTGCATGAGTGGGGTATTTCTCGGGGTGTTCGAAATCTC
Organism: Viscum album; assembly: GCA_963277665.1. Classification (NCBI taxonomy): domain Eukaryota; kingdom Viridiplantae; phylum Streptophyta; class Magnoliopsida; order Santalales; family Viscaceae; genus Viscum; species Viscum album. The sequence continues at coordinate 1,375,883,949 of OY728155.1, forward strand.
CCCAAACATAAGGGAGTGAAAAGTGCGAATCAAAAAACCCCAGATTCAGAACACTATGAGGGGGTGGCATGAAAAAAGATGATAAATTTTTACCGTGAACGAAACATAATATCCATATTGTAATAGCCTGAAATGGGGATGAAGAATGAGGGAAGACTGCTGACCATGTTTAAAACACTGGGCCTGGCTTAGAATGTCAACCATTAGTGATCAAGAACATTGTCCCAAGATAGTAGGCAAGCTATATAGTGAGCATCTATACCATTAGGGGTTTCTTTAGACGTGTAACAGGATGAAGGTATATGTAATTCTAACACAATGCGTGGATGGTGAAGTGGTGTTTTTCCTAAATGGAATCCATCATTCAAGGTGTTACACCTCCTTGGTGAGAATACATTATGGGGGTGCAGCAGCCTGATCATTGATCATTCCTTCTTCAAAACAGATACTCTCTGACGTGGAAACTGTCACCTCCCAATGTTATTGTGGGCCATCCTAAACTTTTTTAGGGTAAAGCTGCAATTATATGGTTCCCTAAAAGAGCTCTGGTCATGGGACCAAAAAAATCAGGGGGAACAAGAATTATGAAAATTGGGTATGGACGAGGAGACAAGATTTATGGTTGTTCTTACATATCTAATAAGAATGGGAATCAAGCACAAACATAGTTCATGGTGCATAGTTTGGTCATAGAGCAACATTGATAAGGAGAATCCTATCTGGAGAGGAAACTTATGCATCCCATCATTAACATAGGGCATCCCGAACGTGTTCAGGGAAAAACCATGGGTTAGTTTCATGCATTTTTTTTAAAAAGGTTGGGGCCAAAGCCTCATTTTTATTAATAAATCAAAGCAATGTCCACTTTTTAACTGGGTAGTGGGAAACCTATTACATATCCCAAAGGCCTAGTGGTCTTGTAGCCCATTACATAGCCCATAGGCCCAAATTTTATGCCCAATTCACATTCTGTCAATAGTAACCTGCTGTATAGTACACGCACAGTACCGCCGCCGCTACAGTGCCCTGCCACTGCTACAGTACCCGCTGATGAACAGTACCGCTGCTACTACAGTACCTCTACAGTAATTCTACAATAACCTGCTCTCCATGGGTTATGAACCGCCATTTTCCATGTATTATTTTGGGGTGCTTACCACTAAGCCAAACCCAACTACAAGGTTTAGATTCGTGCATTGAAGACACATGGACTCATGAAATTTAACATCATATGTTAGGAAATTGAGTGAAAGAATTGATCCCACGAAGGGAGTATGTGTTTTTGTAGCTATAAAGTCGATGTGAATGAGGACTTGGAGTCCATAACAAACCATGAATTCCTAGAGGAAACTCCTAAGGTCAAGGGATCATAAGTGATAATTAGGCTGGGCCTGCAGAATAGTGGTCGGGTATTTCTACATTCCCCATGAGGATGGTAATAAAGCCATATTTAATTTTGAGAGTGCAGTTTAACATCATTCGGGATGAGGAAATGTATGTGTGTCATTGTTGTAGTAGTACACATCTAACCAGAACTAGTAAGCCTGCATGATCGTGCTCAATGTGGGAAATAAGAAGTAGTGATGGAACTATCCAAGCACTGGGAGGCACATGTCAGAGACGATGGGATACTAGCTGAATGACATCCCACTAATGCTGACATACCTATATAACACACCTAGATGTGCTGAAGAGTAAAGAAAAGTATGTTGTAATTCCACTTGAACATAAGTAATTTGAAATTTGTGAATAATGATGCTCGAGATCAGAACAACAATTATGGTGGCGTGTTGATAAAGGATAGTTGTTGACCATGTTCAAAAAAAAAGTATCCATATAATGTTATCGTGGAATGGGGACAGATAAATGAGGGTCGATCTCTGACCATGTTCGAAACATAGGACCAGTCACAAATGTCATCTGAGATCTTTAGGGACAATGGCTTGAAATTGTAGGTGGGATGAGGAGATAAGAGACCAGCCTATGAAGGGGGTCCCTTCATATGTGGAATATGATGAGGATCTAAATAACATGCTCATAATGCTTGTACATTGAATGAGGGGAATGTCCCCGTGAAAATTCCACACATCAGGTTCTTATTCAGAGTGCATCCGAGTACAACAATGAGACGCATCAGATAGAGGGAGCCAAGTCCCTTCCCATGGACAAGGGTCTTGGGGTCGTATTCTTTCATCATAAGGTCACATAGTGGATCATTGAGGGTGGTTTGATTTAATGGATTGTTCTCAGGGTGGGGAAATATCTAAACGTAACGCGTAGTTCCCACAGGGAGATCTCAGTTTTGAGTCATAGAACTCAGACAAGGCTGGGATGAAATATGGGAAACACTTGGTAGGCTTTCGAATAACCCGTCTTGAACAATAACCTAATAATTATTCATTACACCACATGTTCCCAATTGTGTTCTGGACCTGGGGGTGAAACATAAGGGACATGATTTTTAGATTCGTGGGGAAGGACCCAGAGACAAAAAATTAATGGGTGTTCTTACGTATCCCCTGAGGATGGGAATCATGCCAAACCTAGTTCTGGATGATGTTGGGTAGTTTAATGTCTTGCAGCAAGAACATAGAGTGGTCTTAGAATATTGTCATATAACTTTGACCACAGATCATATGAAATGTGGGACACATTTTTATGTAATTACAAGACCCGATGTGAATGAGTAGATGGTATTGATCACAATGTTCTTATTGGGGGAGGTTTCTGGTTGAAGGACCGAAAATGAATGTAAGGTTGGGCCTGAGGCAAAATGCACGGGTGTTCCTATATATCCCATGTAGGTGGTAATAAATCCACATGTAGTTCTATGGATAGAACATTTAGATACTAGTGCTAGGGATTATAAGGTCATGCATGTCTGACCCTTGCACCAAAAGAAGCGGTATTTGATATATCTTGTTGGTCCTTTAGGATGAATGGTTTTTCTGTTAAGTGATGGGCCTATGATTGAAAGTATAGGCATCAACATAAGAATAAATCCATATTTGGGCATTGAAAAATTGTATGTCTTGTAACCGATACCAAACATGATGCCCCCTCAAGTGAGGATATCACGGTGCAGTGCCATTTTCCGTCGTACATCCAGGACGATAATGTCATAGTTTAGGGGCATGTGATGGGACCAACCATGCATTTTTAACGTCTTTCAGGATAGATGCAATAGTTTAACGTCATGTGGGACAAAGCATCATATTTTAATGTCACATGGCTCAAACGTATACATGAGAGATGAGGTTCTTGTGGGGATGCGCACGGCGTGATAAATCATTCCAGACGTGAATGAGGAAAGGTCCACACCATACTGTGCACAATTCTGAGGAGGAAAACTCTGGTTGAGGGGCCATGAATTGTTATAGGATATGGGGTAGGAGAAACAAGCTTCCAATCCAACTGGACCCGAATATGAGATGTCTTGGTGTTCCTATGTATCCCTTGAGAATTAGAACCAAGCAGTACATAGTTCTAAAAGAGATCTTAGTTTATGGTCTTAGAGCTCAGACAATAGTGGAGTGACATCCTTTCAAGTCAGTGCGGACCTCAACATGATCCCAAAGCCCACATGAGTCAATCTCAATGTGGGAAATAATGGGAGAAGAGGTTTTTTCAGTACCTGGAACTCGCACCAAAGGGAAGTCAGTGCCGATCCTGGAATGACGACTTTACCGCATCTTTTTTCCTCCTAACATGAAAATGCACAATGTGGGATAGTGCCATGAGTGTCGAAATTCTGTTTGGACATAATGGAGTGAAAAATAATTTAAACCATGTAACAGCAATTATGGGCATAATGGGGTTGGTGTGACGATAGAGTATAATTGTATAATGTGTTCAAAACATAGAATCCATATCGTGTGATCGGTAATGCGAATAAAAAATGAGCATCAACCGCTGACTGTATTCACAAGGTGGGACGTGTATCAATTTGTTGTTCGAAACCCCCTAGGATGTTGGCCCGTAATGGTTGGAGAGCACATGTCTAAGCATCCTTTCCATTTGTGAGTCCCTTCATATGTGGAAGCTTATGAAAGCCCCAATATATGGAAACATGAAGCCTTGAAGGGGGTGGAATGATGACATGGTAAAATCTGACACTCCAAATGCAGAACGAGAGTACTCTTGGGAACATTTGTGACTCACCGAAGAAGGTGAGGGGATGAACATGAAATTTTCCGATTTGAATATATGAGTATATAACAAGAGGATAGAGAACTCTCAGGAGAAAGAGGTACATGGAATGATTTTCAAAAATCTAACGTGAAATAGGACATAATCCCATACCACCCCATATACCCCTTTCCCTTGGAATGTGCAGGACATGGGGCCAAGGTAAAGGGGAGATTTCTAAAATATGGGGCTAGACCTGAAGTCTAATCATTCATGTGGTCCTACGTATCCCATTAGGATGGTAATCAACCCACACATAGTTCACGAAGGGGGTAATGTGCAGTTCACTATGATGAAATAAAGACGCAAATGGGCAAGATACCCCACAAAAAGGAGTTATATGGTGTGGGGAGTAACCAGATGTGAATAAAGACATAATACGATACCAAACCATGAAACTATGTGTGAGAACATAGACCATGGGCCCAAGAAGGCCATGAGGCCTAATTCTAGGACTCAGATGAAATGTATTGGCAATCTTGCAGGTTAACGTCTTGTAGTGAGGATGAAGAAAGGGGTAAGATACCTCAAAAAAGGTATGAGTGTGGTGTAGAGAGTGACCCGATGTAAATGATGATAAAATCCCACACCACACCGTACAACTCTAAGTTAGATCGTGGTCCAGGGCCCTGAGGTTGGGCCTCTTACAGAGTGTCCTGAAAAGCACAATGTTTAACTTCATACAGTGAGGACAAAGGGGATCTTAGTTTATAGTTATAGATAAAGGACCATATATTCCTAGTTTAATTTCATATGTATGGGATATAGAGGGCCAACCATTACACTTATGGATGACCACAAAACAGAAATGATGATTGTGGAAAAAAGTTGACCAGGTTTGCAACACAGTATCCACACATGTGTGACAGAAGGTAGTGGTAATCAATTGTGCATAAAATACTGACCCTATTCTCTACATGGGACCTGTACCAATTGTTTTCTTGAAATCCTCGAGGGTGATAACTTGAATTCTAGGGGAGACCTTGGTTCACGTATCCATGCCATTTTGGGGCCCTTTAAGATATAGAGGGTGATGGAAACACAAATTATGGGTCATGCCGAGCATGGTAGGCTTGTGGTCATGTAACATATGATAAATGAAGGAATGGTTATCTCAAGGGGATATGTGTGGCATGGAAATATATCCTGACATGAATGAGGATATAATCACATACCGTAGCACACAATCCAAAATGAGAACATGGGTAAGGGGCCGGAAGGGAGTCGTAAATTGATGATGCATTGGGTAGGATGAACCACCACAATCAATGTTCAGGATCTATGGGGTTAGTGACAACGAAAAAGGACAACCAGTAACAATGTTCAAAAAACCGCTTCCTTATAGTGTTCCCTAAAATGTGAACAACAAATAGGCATCAACCTATGACCATATTCACATTATAGTACTTGTATAAATTTTATGTTGATCATCCTTGAGGGTGTTGTCCCTAAGTGGTAAGAGATCCCTTAGGCTAAGTACCCATGCTAGTCAGGGGTCCATTTTGATGAGAAATATGACGGAGTCCCAATAATAGGGGTGGGTGAATCGTTTTTGTTCAAATGCATTTTAATGTCATGTAGGGTGGCGAGATTTATGGACATATCTGGGGAGCGAGATGTATGGCTGGATCGAGATGAGATTGAAGTGAATTTGGGAAAATCCAATATCACTATATGTCTCGAACTGATGAAGAATTATGATTTTTGGGCTGGGGAAATAGATAAAATTTTCGGGCATTCCTATGTATCTCATGAGGATGGAAACCAAGTAGTATGTAGGTCATAAAGGCCATGTAGTTTAATGTCATGTGGTGAGGTCGTGGGAGGATAGAAGAACGGGGAGGGGGAATATGGTGCGACTATCGTAACATGGATATGAGTGGGGTTAAAAAATCCTACACTATACTATGCGAGGACCCTCTAAGAGATCTATTCCCAAGGGGATAGTCAAAGAGGAGACTCTGAAGGATAGACTAAGGACCGAGTGTCTGAGCATTCCAACATATCCCATGTGGATGGGAATCATGTCTTACATAGTTATAAGGGTGCTTTATAATGACACATTGAATGACAAACAGTTTAAGGTCATGTGGGTCATTTTACAGTGTAAAGTCTTGTAGGACCGGATAGTTTGGGGTCTTGTTGTACCAAATAGTTTAGGGTCCTATCAGAACAGCTGGCTTAGGAAAAGTATTTCTTGAGGAATTTGGAATTGGTAGTAGGAGTTATATACTCCCCATCCATAGTGACCTATGAGTACGCACCATTGGGGTAAACATTGTGAACAACGAAAGTTACTTTTCATTTGGGCTCCAACATGGGTGCATTCTTCCTAGCTTGTTGTCAGACCTTCTTGTTAAAGGATCTATCCATCTTGTTCTGGTGTCTTTCCAGTTTGTGCATGAAACGAATCCTGTTATCATCATGTGCTTACAATTCAGCCATAAAAATTACAACTACCTTATCTGGATCCTGCTGGTCATAGACCATTGTGTGTAATGAAAAAAACTATATCTCGATAGGTGGGACGTCTTCTGTTCCATATACCACGAAATATGGGGTCACTTGTGTGGAATTATGAGTCATCGGACGATAATCCGAGAGGGATTTGGGGAGCTTTTCCAGGAAACTCTTCATGTTCTAACCAACCATTTTCTGCAAAATGTTAGAGAGGGTCTATTAGAATGCCATGATCTACCCATTTTTATCTTCATGATAGCATGAGGTATAGTTAGAGAAGATGGTGTAATTGGCGTAAAACTTCCTCAACTCAGATGCTTAGATGTTGTTATTGATATCAGTGAGGATGGTGTGAGGGGCTCTAAACAGGTAGATGATATTGGATCTCACAAAGTCAATGATAGAACGGTCCTTGAACTCTTTCGGAGGAACTGTCTCTTCCCACATGGAAAATAAATCCATAGAAGTCAGGATGAACCACCATTGGCAAGATGTCATTGATGGATATGGTCCCACGACATCCAGTCCCTAGAATGCGAAGGGAAAAGAGTACATGTTAGTATAGAGAGGATCTAGAGACTGATGCATAATTTTAGCATGAATTTTGCACGCATGTTATATATTGGCGAACTCGACGCAATAGTGGATCATGGAGGACCCAAATTACCCCAGTCTCTGGATCTGATGAGATAGTTTAGTTCCATTCCGGTGGGCGCCACAGGAACAAGAGTGAACCTCCTACAAGACCTGAGAAATCTCAACTCCTTGGATGAAATAGAAGTGAACACCATCAAAGACATGCTCGTAGAGGATCTGCTCAAGGCTGGGACCATCCTGGAGGGTAATCTATAATGTCTGGTGTCATATTCGCTCGTGCTTTTCCCAATCAGCTGGGAGGTAACCATTTTGGAGATACGCGACAAATGGGTCCCTTTAGTCAGGAGTTACTTCAACCACTGCATCTAGGGATCGTAACATGGATGCCCTGGTGGTAAGATGAATCACAAGAAGGAAATCATCATTACATGGGGAGACATGAGAAATGACTCTCCGTTGTGCCATGTGGATAATAAGGTCTTCCTATTCGGGCTCTTCTAGTGATGCAACCAGGCCGGCCAGGGTATTAGCTCGACCGTTTGGTGATTGGGGGACATGAGTATCTTCAGGCAGAGATGAGAACTAGCCCAATTGTTGGAGAGTGTGTTCCAAAAAATGGTATGATCTCTGGATTTCTAATGACGCAGTCACTATTGATATGCTTGAGTACTAGTTTGGAATCCCCTTTCACATGAAAATGGGTCGCTTCAATCTTGAGGGCTAGCTCAAGGCTAGTGATAAGAGCCTGATGCACTGCCTCATTGTTGGTGTAGAATTCTAAAAATTAGAATGAGTACGGCTGAATGGAATGTGCTAGGGTAATAATGAAAATACACGAGAATAAACTGTTGATCTTGGGAACACTGAGCCTCCTACCAGTGGGAATTTGGGATTAACCATCGATGTGAATATGCCATCACGACATGGCCTGGTCCACCGATAGGATCACCTGATCAGGGAAATTGAGATATAAGGACCGGTAAGCAGGAGTCGGATGTGCAGCAAGGGATTCTACCAATATTTTCCCCTTAATAGCTTTCTGAGGGACAAACCTCATATCAAACTACTAACGAATCACTGCCCACTGAGCTAGACGGCCTCTAAACATGAGGAGGTTCAGAATGTACATCAGGTGGTCAACCTGAGATTCCATATATACCCCGTGGTGTTACAAGTAATGTCGCAATTTCTATACTATGAATACCAGCGCAAGGTAGCTTTTTCTATGGGGGAGTATCTGGTTTCTGTATTGATGAGTATATAAATGTGGTTGTAGTGGCTATTTTCTATCCCCTAATTGTTCTTTTGGGAGATAAGGGTTCTAATAAATTGTTCTAGGTTGGTCACATAAAGGATAAGTGGTTTTCAGGAGATGGGTTGCATCAAGACTAGATATTGGAGTAGACACTTTGTGATTTCCATGAACACAGTCTGGTAATATTCATCCCATTCGTAAGCGGTGTCCTTCATCATGATCTAAGAAAAGTGCTTACACTTTCCATCCAGATTCACAATTAATTCGAATATGTAGGATAAGTGGCCTCGAACATCTCAAAGCTCATGAATATTTCTCGGCGGAGGCATCTAACTGGTGGCCTTGATCTCATCTGGGTCGATATCGATGCCTTGGTACCTGACAGACGAGCCAAGGAACTTTGTAGAGGTGACACTAAATGCACATTTCATCAGGTTCAACGTCAAGTGGCAGGAACGAAGGAAGATGAACACTTTCTCCTAGTCCATGATATGGGCCTAGCACTAGAGATCTTTGTCCACCAGATCATCCACATAACATTCCACTAATATCCCAATTATTTCCTTGAATATGATATACATGGCCGGCTGATAGGTGGCACCAGCATTATTCAAGACAAAGGGAAATACCTAGTAATAAAATGTACATTATGGTGCCAAGAAAGCTATGGAGTCATCTTCCTTAGGGAACATTTGAATATGGTTATTCCTAGAGTACCCATCCATGAAGAATAGGTCTTGGAATCTAGTTCTATCATCAATCAACTACTATTTCACAGGAAGGGGGAAATCATCCTTTAGACTGTTACAGTTAAGATCTCAGAAGTCATTGTAGACTCTGATATATTCATTCTTCTTCCTTACTAACACATTGATGGATAAAAATTTGGTGTACTGTACCTCCTTAATGAAATTCGCTCTGATGAGCTTATCATCATCCACATCCACCATGGCACTATGATAAGGGTGCATCATCCTGGGAGGTTTTTTGAACCTGCAATGATTTATAGGGAGACCGAGGCAGTGGATGGCTACCTGAGGTTCTAGTCCAGAAATCACATCATAGCTCTAGATGAATACATCCTGATGTTGTTTTAGGAGGTCTACGAACCACTATTGCTCCTCGAGAGGCATTACATCACTGATTAATATGGGTCTCAGATCTTCCTCACTACAAAGGTTTACAAGTACCAACTCGATGACTATGGGGGAGATATCCTCATCAAATGAGAGGGAACGTCCTCTAAATCATCCTATTTTCTAGTGGAGGAGGGATCCCCAATGAAAGGATTATTCTATGAGTTGACAGATTATGATGTGAGGATGGAAACTGCATGAGTGGCAGTGGTCACTACATCAAGTGATTCATGTGCTGCTGGAACCATAACAATGAAGGATGTTTGTAATAGACCGAGATTTTATAAAAAAATATTATTTTTATTTTCATTAATGTCATGTTTAGTACGCTACACAAAAAGGTGCTTGCACAACACACATCCTTGACATTCCTTGCATTACACGAAATCGCGACCTTCCTCTATAGCGTGTGTATTACACAGTAACAAGTTTTACTAAACAACAATATGCTATTAAAATATTATTAAAACTAACCGTTATGAATAGTAATATCCACATTTTGAAATTTTGTAAATTTTATGTTTCAAAATGGTCTTCATTTTTGGATTCGGATTATCGAAATTAGCTTAGGGTGAAATTTTGGTACTTTTCGGATAATTTTCATATTCAGATGAATAGTTAAAATTGCTAAATTATAATTAAAAACAACTTTTTTAATCGAAATAATTATTAGTGATAAATTATTAATTTGAGTGGGTTTAAAGTATATTTTGAATATATTTTTACAATTTAATACAATGTTGGTCATTGGATGTAATTTCACATTTAAACCAGTTATAAATAAGTGTCAATCTTTTGATAGTTATTATCTCTTAAAAACACGCTATTTGTTTTGACGACGGGAACAAATTTGTAAATTAATTAATGAAACTGATATGTTCTGAATTTGGTAAATTTGTCATCATTTTTGAATTTTTAATATCAAATAAATCTTAGGCCTAATTTTTGGTATTTTTCTGGAAACTTTCATTTTTGATGAATAGTGAAACCACTAAGTTGTAGTTAAAAAACAGAATTTTTCATAAAACATAATTTTACCACTTCTGTGAGAGGAATTTAAAAAATCCAAGAGACATGGTTAATAAAAAGGACTAAAATGTGGTTCAATGAGATGAAAATAATTTTTGGTGAATAGTAACTTTTTTCTTTTTTTACAACGGTTAAAAGTAAATCGGGTAATTAAGGGAAAAAATGATATTACTATTACCCTAACACATGTCCTAATTCTATTGGACAAGTGTAAATCGAACAAAAACATCCTTGGGAGTAAAATATGACTATTTACGCCCACTTGGATTAGATTATGACATTTATTATTAATTTATTTAAAGAAGGGTTAAAATAGTTAAAATCAATGTTTAATAAGTAAATCATTTTTAATATGAGGTTATACATAAGACAAATTCTACTATAAATATTAATAAATAAGATAAAGGGATTTAATACATAATGGTATTTTATTTGTAATTTTTATACATTAAATAATTTAATTTATTTATGACAAAACGATGATGCCGTAATTATCTTATTAATGGAATATTGAAATAATTGATGTTACAAATACCCAAATAAATATAATTTCAGATTTTTAATGAACTAAACTAATTTTCTAGGTTAATATGACATGTTAGGATTGATTTAATTAACTTTGGTCTATGTAATCATTCTGTTATGTGTTTCAAAAAAATCAAATATTGAATAGTATCAAAATTGACAAAAAATAGTTTTTAAAACAGATATTATATTATTAATTGTTATTTTATTCCTAAAAATCTAAGATTCGTAAAAATGACATAGATAAGATTATATATATTAATAAAACACAACTTGGGGGTCGCTTGGATATATATGGTATGTTTATTAACTATATAATGTAAAAATAAAAGTGACATGGTAAATGTCAATCTAATTAACTAAGAGTTAAAACTAAAAGATAAGGTTAATATAATGACCTAAACATGTCTAAATTATATTGGTGAAAGGATTTAGACCCATCCCCACCTTATATTCTAAATAACTCAATTTGTATCTACTTAAAACCGAACATGACTTTATAATAAAATAATATTTTTAGTTATTCCAAAGGTTCCCCTCTCCTCCCTTATAAAAGGGCACCTCCTCCCCCTCTTCCTCACACCACATTGAGCCTTAAAGCTTGGCCAACCCCTGACAATTTCTTCTCTCCACTTCCCTAGAAACATCCTAGAGGTTCTGGTCTTCTTCAAAGACCTATTTTAGTGCCCTAAAAGGAGGTCTCAAAGAAGCACTTCAAAGAAGAGGTAATGTCCGTTACCAATTCTTTCATCATTATTTCTTCTTCCACTTATTCATCTTTAGTTGTTTCATTATGAAATAATAACATCAGTATCACTCATATAATGATATGTTATTATATGTATTAAACAACCCTATTTCACCATCTATCCATCCTATAGAAAAAGAAATCACCACGTGTGCGTACGTACGGAATACCGTCTCCACGCCTCGGTGTAATCTATTTTCCACAACCACATTACTTGGTTGGGTATAATGGTGTAAATAATTACTATATATGACAATTATAAAGTGATATTGATTCTGAAATAGTATACATACACTCCAATACAATTCCATGATTATATGAACGATATCATCACTCGTGCGTACGTACGGAATACCGTCTCCACGATGTGATGCGACTCATTCTACATGATCTTCATTTCATAAAGATTATATAAATGAATTGAATGAATGAATATGATATATATTACAATAATACCATTCAGGAAATGAGGTATCTATAACCTAAAGAGAAGAATAAGAATTTATTTGACAAAACACGAATAAGAACAAAAAGTAATCGACACCCGAATAACAAGTAGTAATGAAATATTATTAATAATAAGCTAAGAATATGACCATATATGATATCATAAAAATAATTATGATTCTTTAATAAGTCAATAACATTATTTAAATCATTATAAAGGAGTTTCGGACATGTACAAAGCATATCATACCAAAGGTAAGGGAAATATCACAATCTCATTTTTATCCAAGATTGTTTATACTTTGGTATTTAATGGGGTGTATTTTATCATCCACATCCATGTTTCCTCAATATGTAATATTATTTCCATTCACGTAAAAAAAATTTAAATCCAATTTTACCCTTCAGTGAGTTTTTAGTAAAATATATGAAAGGAATCTTTTGCTGTTTTTTTGTACGAGGAACATTTTGACTTTTTCGAAAAAAGTACGAGAAGAATGTTTTTTTAACTTATACGACATGAATGTATTTTTAAAAAATTATTTCCAAGAAGCTTCCTTTACAAGTTTCCAATTTTATTTTTAATCAACTTCTTTTAGTTTAAAATTTTATGACGTGTTAAGAAAGGAAAACTGATTTTGAAGTAGAACGGATATTTTTCTCAAGAATGGAGTTCAAGTGTTTTATCAAAATTATTTTCCATATAAGATAATATAGGGTTCTAATTCTATCCCTATCATTACATTTACTTGATTATGTTTTGATTGAATTATTTTTATGAATTCATTTATCTTATATGATTTGTTTTATGATGTCACGATTTTTAAGAATTCCATTTTTATTGCATGGGTTATGCAATGATGTATGATTTATGATTTTGTGGAACACATAAGAATGGTATCATTATGAGATGGGTAGGACCTATATCTCCCACCGATGCATTGGGTAAAGATTTTATATCTCATGAGATAGACATTGCTGGAACAGTAGGTTGTACCGGTTCAGTGAAATAGGACGGAAATGAGGGTGACTCGGTTCAGAAATGGACTTTGTCCACTAAGATTGTCTTCGCAATGAGTCTTGACAAATAAGATATGATTCTCTATGATTATGTGTGTATGCCACAAAGTATCATGTTTTATGTTATGATTATTTGGATTTCATTTCACTAATGTGATTTATCCCATGTTATGAAATTATGCTCTTTTTTGCAGGTTAAGATTTCCAAAATATTATGTTCTTATGAAAATGATGTGATTGATATTTCTTTTGTTTACCCTTACCGAGCATTTGAGCTCACCCTTTTATGTTTTCTTTTCCCCAGGATGTAAATAAAGGTTTTAGGTAAAAAAAGGAAGATCTCTATGGGAGATGTTGAAGATCTTTTACCACGATTAGAAGATTATATTCCGAGTTTCCAAAGACACTAAACTATTACGATCCTTGTGTGTGTCTTTTTGTTATGTACTAAGTATTCCGAAAAAGTAATGTAATGTCCATGTACATCAAGATTTGGGTCTCTATAGTTGGTATCAGAGGAAAAGTTTAGTCAACCTTTGGAAACTAGGATGCGAAAACGTTAGTGAGATCCCTAGAGATATTTCTAAGGTATGTCTAGGGATGTACCTATGGATAAGTATACGTATAGGATATAGTCCTTGAACTATGGAAACAATATTTGATTAAACCAAAGATGTTAGATATTGAAGTTACTCCCCCTTTATTATGATTTTCGCCTCTCACACTATTCTTTTTGGGTTTTAGAAAATGGATGGAAACAAGATGATTCACGATAATGGAGGATATGATGGATAATGGAATGATATTCTTCATGAGAAACCAAATGAAATGGGATTTGGAAGTCTAAACATCATTATTATACCGAATCAGCAATCTAATAATATGATCAATAAAGTAAAATTTGGTAAATTTCCTAACTCGGCTAATAAGAGAAAGATGGAGTTTAATGATGATCATAGAGGAAACAAAGTTCAATTTCCCCTATGTAAATCATGTGGGAAGAGGCGTCAAGGAGAATTTTTCAAAGGAACTAGAAGATGCTTTGGGTTTGGAAAAGAATGATACAAATCCAGTAAGTGCAAAGGAAAATGTTCAGTTAACACCAGGGATAAGGATAATGGTATTGCTATGACATCAACAGTGGTTTAATGTTTTAAATGTGGAATGTACGAGCATTATGCAAACCAATGCCCTAAGGGAAAGTCTCATGAAGAGAATCAGTATGGTCATATGGGTAGTATTTATGTGGATGATGATTAAGAGACTACAAATGATGTGTGAGATGAAAGAATTGTTGAAGCTCATTCAATGGTTTTAGAATGCAGTGGAATGATTACATGCTTATCATGTGTAATGTTGTATAAGTAATCTCATGGTACTATGGAATAAAGAGACATCTAAGGATTGTTACACTGTTGTATTTCCTTGAGTTTTGAAAGTCTATGATTAATGTTACTAGTATCCATTAAAGGTTATTCAGATATTTTTGGAATGTAGATGATATGCGCATAATTAAGGGAAAATGAGAAAATGAAATATTTGACAGTATTCATAAGCTCATGATTGATATAAGGACTATGTGATATCATGGTTTGAGTATATAGAATTTTGAGGATTTTGGTATATGGAATGTGTTTACTTTTAACTGCATTAATGATTTCACTAAAGTTCAATGGGTATTCATTTTTCAGGAGAATACATGATTAAGGCCTTCGAATGTTTGGAATGTGACCAACAAGACATATATCATGATATATGGGGATAAACGATGGTATTAACATGCTTGTTATATAAACGCTTTGGTAATCATTTTCACTATAATATGAGATTGAACATCAGTATTACAGAATAGCCAAAAGATTAGAATGGATTATGTTGGATATAAGTTAGTATTGTTTAAGGATAGATGTTTTTCGATATTATTGATGGGATGTTATAGTAATATAGTTTTAGAAAAAAGACAACATTCAGGATGGGTGACAGCCCATCGTGTCGGACAAGGCCATGGGAATCGAACCCACAATCGAAGTGCGACTGGCCTTCATCGCCTAACACTGGCCTACATGAAGTCCTTGTTTAGTAGAAACTAGTTTTATTATATTAAGTAGTATGATATATGAATTATAAGTCCATTTTAGGAACTATATATGATTAATCTCACTATAGATGGACTTCTGTATTTTTTGATAACTTCTCTAAACTTTTGGTTGAGATAGATGGAATGACCCATCATTCTATCACATGATCTGCTTACACAACATGAATGACAAATTCAACTTCATTTCTTTAAGAGGTGAAGTGGAAATTGTCTAAATAACGACAAATGGTGAGACTATACCAAAATCATAAAAGTATATCTTCTAATTTCATCAACATTAGGGAAATGATCTTTAAAACCATAAATGTTGTCCTAGTGCTCTTATATTAGATGAATCAGATGGTACCTTAGATCGTCACAAATTTATGGCTTTGTGATTGCTGTCTTTTCCATAGCTATGTTCTCTACCACTCTCCATCAGAACATGATGGTTAGATTTCTCTTCCATATCCATATTTTCACCTATGTGGAAACCCAGTGATTAGTTTATTTGGGTAATCGTTACATTTTATACTTTAGTTTTTAAAGCCAAGTTTTGGTATTCCTTTTTTTGATGTGGGTTTATATTAAAGAAACTTTCGAGTAGTAAAAAATTTATAACCCCGACGAATTTTGAGGGCGAAATTCATTTTAAGGGGTGTAGAATGTAACAGCTTGAGATTTTATAAAAAAATAATCTTTTTAATTTCATTAATGTCTTGTGTTGTACGCTACACCAAAAGGAGCTTGTACAACAGACATCCTTGACTTTCCTTGCGTTACACGCAATCCCGAGCTTCCTTGATAGTGTGTGTAGTACGCAGTAACAAGTTTTACTAAACAACTATATGCTATTAAAATATTATTAAAACTAGTCGTTATGAATAGTAATAACCACTTTTTGAAATTATGTAAATTTTATTTTTCAAAATGGTCCTCATTTTTGGATTCGTAATATCGGAATTAGCTTAGGGTGAAATTTTTGTACTTTTCGGATAACTTTCATATTCTGATGAATAGTGAAAATTACTAAATTATAATTAAAAACAACTTTTTTAATAGAAATAATTAATAGTGATAAATTATTAATTTGAGTGGTGTTAAAGAATATTTAGAATATATTTTTACAATTTAATACAATGTTGTTCACTGGATTTAATTTCACATTTAAACCAGGTGTAAACAAGTGTCAATCTTTTGATAGTTATTATCTCTTAAAAACACGCTATTTGTTTTGACGACGGTAACTAGTTTTTAAATTAATTAATGCAACTGATATGTTCTGAATTTGGTAAAATAGACACCATTTTTGAATTCTTAATATCAAATATATCTTACGCCTAATTTTTGGTATTTTTCTGGAAACATTCATTTTTTTATGAATAGTGAAACCACTAAGTTGTAGTTAAAAAACTGAATTTTTCATAAAACATAATTTTACCGCTTCTGTGAGTGGAATTTCTAAAATACAAGAGACACGGTTAATATCAAGGACTAAAATGTGGTTTAATGAGATGAAATTTTTTTTTTTGGTGAATAGTAACTTTTTACTTTATTTTACCACGGTTAAAAGTAAATAGGATAATTATGGGTAAAAATAATAGTATTATTACCTTAAAACATGTCATAATTCTATTGGACAAGTTTTATTCGACCAAAAACAACCTTAGGAATAAAATATGACCATTTAGGCCCACGTGGTTTAGATTAGGACATTTATTATTAATTTATTTAAAGAAGGGTTAAAATAGTTAAAATCAAAGTTTAATAAGTAAATCATTTTTAATATGGGGTTATACATAAGATAAATTCGACTATAAGTATTCATTAGAAAGCTAAAATAATTTACTACATAATAGTATTTTATTTGTAATTTTTAGACATTAAATAATTTAATTTATTTATGACACAATGATGATGCAGTAATTATCTTAATAATGAAATATTGACATAGTTGATGTTATAAATACCCAAATAAATATAATTTGAGACTTTTTATGAACTAAACTAATTTTATAGGTTAATATGACATGTTAGGATTTATTAAATTAAATGTGGTCGAAGTAATCATTCATTTATGAGTTTCAAAAAATCAACTATTGAATAGTGTCAAAATTGACGTAAAATAGTTTTTAAAACAAATATTATATTATTAATTGTTATTTTATTACTAAAAATATAAAGGTAGGCCAAATGACTTATATAAGGTTATATATATTAATAAAACACAACTTGGGGGTCTCTTGGATGTATATGGTAAGTTTATTAACTATATAATATAAAAAGACAAAGTGACATGGTAAATGTCAATCTAATTAACTAAGAGTTAAATATAAAAGATAAGGTTAATATAATGACCTAAACTTGCCTAAATTCTATTGTATGAAAGGATTAGGACCCATCCCCACCTTATCATTGAAATAACTCAATTTGGAGCTACTTAAAATAGAACTTGACTTTATAATAAAATAATATTTTTAGTTATTCCAAAGGTGCCCCTCTCCTCCCTTATAAAAGGGCACCTCCTCCCCCTCTTCCTCACACCACATTGAGCCTTCAAGCTCGGCCAAAACCTGCCAGTTTATACCCTCCACTTCCCTAGAAACATCCTAGAGGTTATGGTCTTCTTCAAAGACCTATTTTAGTGCCCTAAAAGGATGTCTCAAAGAAGCACTTCAAAGAAGAGGTAATGTATGTTACCGATTCTGTCATCTTTATTTCTTCTTCCACTACATCTTCTTTAGTTGTTTCATTATGAAGTAATAACATCAGTATCAATAATATACTGATATGTTATTATATGTATTAAACAACCCTATTTCACCATGTATCCATCCTACGGAAAAGGAAATCACCACGCATGTGTACATAGGGAATAATGTCTCCACGCCGCGGTGTAATCTATTTTCCACCACCACCTTACATGGATGGGTATAATGGTGTAAATAATTACCATGTATGACTATTATAATGTGATATTGATTCTGAAATAGTATCCATACACTCCAATACAATTCCACGATTATAGGAATGATATCATCACTCGTGCGTACGTACGGAATACCGTCTCCACGATGTGATGCGACCCATTCTACATGATCTTCATTTCATAATGATTATATAAATGAATTGAATGAATGAATATGATATATATTACAATAATACCATTCTGGAAATGAGGTATCTATAACCTAAAGAGAATAATAAGAATTTATTCGACAAAACACGCATAAGAACAAAAAGTAATAAACACCCGAATAACAAGTAGTAATGAAATATTACTAATAATAAGCTAAGAATATGACCATATATGATATCATAAAGATAAGTATGATTCTGTAGTAAGTCAATAACATTATTTAAATCATTATACAGGATTTTCGGACACGTACAAAGACTATCGGACCAAAGGTAAGGAAAATATCACAATCTCATTTTTATCCGAGATTGTTTCTACTTTGGTATTTAATGGGGTGTATTTTATCATCCACATCCATGTTTCCTCAATATTTAATATTATTTCCATTCACCTACAATTTTTTTAAATCGAAATTTACCCTTCGGTGAGTTTTTCGTAAAAGATATGAAAGGAATCTTTTGTTGTTTTTTCGTACGAGGAACTTTTTGACTTTCCCAACAAAAGTACGAGAAGAATGTTTTTTTAACTTATACGGCATGAATGGATTTTTAAAACATAATTTCCAAGAAGCTTCATTTACAAGTTTCCATGTTTATTTTTAACCAACTTCTTTTAGATTAAAATTGTATGACATGTTAAGAAAGGAAAAATGTGTTTGAAGTAGAAAGGATATTTTCCTCAAGAATGGAGTTCAAGTGTTTTATCAAAATTATTTTCCATCTAAGATAATATAGGGTTCTGATTCTATCCCTATCATTACATTGATTTGATTATGATGTGATGGAATTATTTTTATTAATTCATTTATCTTATATGAATTGTTTTATGATGTCACGATTTTTAAGAATTCCATTTTTATTAGATGGGCTATGCAATGATGTATGATTTATGATTTTGTGGCACACATAAGAATGGTATCATTATGAGATGGGCGGGACCTATATCTCCCTCCAATGCATTGGGTAAGGATTTTATATCTCATGATATAGACATGGCTGGAACGGTATGTTATACTGGTTCAGTGAAACAGGATTGAAAGGAGGGTGACTCGGTTCAGAAATGGACTTTGTCCACTAAGATAGTCTTGGCAATGAGTCTTGACTAATAAGATATGATTCTCTATGATTATGTGTGTATGACACAAAGTTTCATGTTTTATGTTATGATTATTGGGATTTCATTTCACTCATATGATTTATCCCATGTTATGAAATTATTCTCTCTTTTGCTGGTTAGGATTTCCAAAATGTTATGTTCTTATGAAAATGATATGATTGATATATCTTTTGTTTACCCTTACTGAGCATTTGATCTCACCCTTTTATGTTTTCTTTTCCCTAGGATATAAAGAAAGGTTTGAGGTAAAAAAAGGAAGATCTTTATGGGAGATGTTGAAAATCTTTCACCACGATTGGAAGATTATATTCTGGGATTCCAAAGACACTAAACTATTACGATCCATGTGTGTGTGTTTTTGTTATGTAATAAGTATTCCACAAAAGTAATGTAATGTCCATGTACGTCAAGCTTTGATTCTCTACAATGTTGACCTGATCCCATCTTGTCTTCTACCCAAGGGGGCACACTTGATGTTATTAAAGTAATAGTGGAACGTCGTCTTGAGATGGTTGATTCAATCTCGGAGAAACATGCATATATGACGCATCATCGTTTCCATGGGCAGGACATCTCAATACCATAAGGGATTTGGGGGCCCAAGGATCACCGAGGCATGATTAGTATAAGAATTAGATGTGATCACGCGACGTTCCTTAGAAATAAGAATATAGTTCTCCATTTTACCAGAGACAACAAAAAATTTCACCATATTGGGGTTATTGATTCTAATCGATGGATCGGAAAGTCGCAGGCGTTATCCAGACCTACCCAGGGGTTGGTTGCAACCGTGGCATGCTTGACCTAATTGGGAAGAATATGATTTTCCGTAATCTTGTAATAGTCGGCATATGTGTAGTGGGATTCATAAGAGGAAAAAAGGATACACATCTCCTTGGAGCACACACACTCGACCACTGTGGGATTACTTTAAGATCTGGTGATACGATGAAGGAATCACCATGTGTAGGTGGAGCCATGGTCTTCCAATCAATTCATTGTATGCGGTGTCTTGGGAGACAACCTTAAACTTGGTACTGGAAACTAGGTCAATGAACTAGGTATTCAAATGGATCTTCCCTACCAGGATCTTCCCTTTCTTGTTGTATCCTTGGATTTTTAGGTTTGAAGGAGTCAAGTCATATTCAGAAAACCCCATAATCCACAGTGTCCGTGTCGGGATACGGCTAATCCAGGAGCCAGTGTCAACAAGACAACGGTGAGACTCCACGCCATTGAACCGGATGGTGTTTTATAGTGGGTGAATGTTCCCATGTATGGTATAACCTTCATCATCTCTAGATAATGAGATAATGTCCTGAAATTCCACATTCTTTTTTACTTCTGCATGAAAGGCCTCTGTAGTTGCTACTCATTCTCAGACTAGACTGGGATTATTAAATCCCTAGGGAGGGCATCACGCATATCTGGAGATAGTATAATGGCCTCAAGGATACAATTACTTAATGATATTTGGGAATGGTGCTCGATAACATCATACTTCCTCACCAGTCAAGAAATTATGCTTTCATGAGGTCTCTCTATGACATAATGTACTGTGGCCCCTTCCTGCTAGGTCGGCGAATCACTTGTGCTGGGCATATCCCACTACCCACTAGTCAAAGCCCATAAAGTATCCACTGGATGAGGTCTGTGCGACAAAGATTGGCATATAGCAAGGCGCGGCTGGTCACAGTATGGTCAAGGTGGCTCTGCATGATCCAGTATCACAACGGCAGTGGAGTCAGGCCTGATGACATCAGATGTGGAGGCTATTCATGTTGAGCTCTGCGTTGGCCTGTTTTTTAGTCTTAGTTGCATGAAAGGCCTGACTGGATGTTCCAAAGTATGTGCCTTGGTGACTCATATAGAAGCGGCTTAGCCAACATTAGCATAGGCTGGAGACGTTGGGGAGATCCACCAGATGTACCCCATCACCAGGAGTCATATAGTAGTTTAACAAATCCATGTTGTTAAAAGAAATGTAACCTAGAATGTCACTCAAATTTCCATCCACTATTGGGTGGATTATTGGAGGAATACCCATCTCTAGGGTTCTGAAGTCACTGAGAGGATGGGACGCCGATGGCATTGGTAAGGCACGTTGCATTCATGTGTGACGCCAGTATTTTCTCTTCTGGGAAGAGGACGATTGAGATGATTATGCTGAAGTGGTGGCTGCATCTTTTAAAGGCTCTTGCCAAATCAAGTGTTAAAATATAATACCATGAGAATTGGGGATCATTTTTTGAGCGATCCAGTTGTCATATTATTGTGATCTGCGATTGGAAACCTGATGTCACTCACCCACACTGTCGATGCTGCTTTCTAGCCTTACGACGATGGATGCCACATGTGTCGGGGCTGATCCCAAACTGACTATGCTATCATCGACCTGGTCATGATTCTATACTTTGATCCAAAAGCTCTGTATGAGAGTGTGACTCAATATCTAGTGATAAGGGTAGTTGTTTTGGTGATCAGTGAGGTTTTCCTCTTCTGGCCTTCTGTACTCAGAAAAACACACAATCTCATGTTCAATGGCACTTCAGAAATAACTGAGAACCTGATTTACATTAAATGATTATGTCTGGTTTCTACTATCTGGAGAGGGGGCATGTATCATGTCCATGATGGGGTGCTAGAGGATTAGTTCATCGAGGTGGAGCTTGGTTATCCCCCATGGGGTGTGGTTGTGCATTGCGCAGGGGCACCTGAATATTTTTTGGTGGACGTTGCTGGGCTGGATGTTGCACCAGAGGTGGCAGGCCTCTGCAAGTTTGCAGAGGCGGCTCCAATGGTAATAATTAAAAATATCTAGTGGCCTCCATTTAGGCCACCATGGAAGGCTCGGTTCTGAAATCCCTCCTTGCATGAATTGCAGGAGGCAACACATGTTCTTTGTTGTCCTGCTGTAGGGATTTTTCCAGGTGTTGTGCCTTATCACGGAAGTCTCTAAATCATCTAATGTAGTTCTAGGTGACCAGAGAAGGAACTAATTTTCCCTTAAAAAATACCACACTAATCATCGGTAATTTATCCAAAGTCACTGGTATGTCAATGGAGTAGGTTAGTCTTTTCCACTGGGAAACAAAGTCATCGACGCGCTCATCAGTCCCCTTCTTGCACTTGAAGAGTTCGGCGACACTCATTTCTAGGTCATGGAGCTGAACTGGAAGAGGAATGGCCTATAGAGGTCCTCCCTACTGGCTACTTATCTGATGGGGAGCTATTTGTACTAGAAAAACATGGGCCCCACCAATGTCTTCACAATAGATAAAAGCATGGCTTCCTCCTACTGTGCTAGAGTCCTTAACATGGGCCCACACCTTGATGTGATGTGGGCCAGATGTTGTGGCGGGTCCCCAATCCCATAGAATAGGGAAAAGGCAGGATTCCTAAAACCTGTTGATGTTGTCATATCATCCATCCATTCTAGATATGGCTTTCCATCTGGTGGGTTTCAACCTGTCGCATTTCCAATGCCTCAATGCAGGCAGTGAGTGCTACCATTGGTTCATTTGGTCCATGGGCCCTATCATGACGAGGATCCCAAACCATGAGTGTGTTGGCAGGTTCGTCAACTTGGTAAGCAGGCCCAATGGCTCATGGAGCGGCTGATGTCATAACCATCAGGGCAGCTGGGGGAACATGAGCTGGGTCTCTCGGATTTTCACGCTATTCCAGAAGGTTTTGTTAGACATATAACACTATATTTCCATATGTCCTAGATTCAACCCTATCCACATGGGCCAGATGGTCAGGGTCACATAGCGGTAGCTCACGGAGGGGAATTTGTTCCGGCCCCTCTTGTACATGTCACAGATCCCTGTAATATGGATGTCTCTTTAAAGAACGTTTGGAACAGTGTTCATCAAACCATTTATTATTTTTGAATGTTATTGGTGCAACGCGGCCTTCTTAGGGTCCTCCTACGTCTTCTGCACTGAGGTGGATGAGTCAAAGTGTTTGGAAGCTCTTAGGTTCTCCTTACACATACCATAATTTCAGCAAATGAGTAATGCCTCGGTGGACACAATGAGACCTCGTATATTCCTATTCTAGCAAGTAACTCTTCTCGATGGATCCAGTTGCAGTTGGACGCCCTCGGGTAGTAAGTTCCTGTCAAGAAGTTCCAACTAATTATCCTCACACACTATTTCGTCCATGACTACTATGGTCTTTAATGAGGGCATGTCCTCAATAAATCCTAGCTAGTCAGGCATCCATCATATTGGACTGATGATGATAGGAGCATACTACCCTCAACCATAGATTTTCACATGGGGGGAATCATCCTTGATAATCTTGCGGAGTACTATGATACTCTGAACGCATTTCTATTGAAGGGCCTTATGGCGGCCTAATGACTCGGGGTGCTGGTCCATAGGGAGTGCATCCAAATCAACTAAATACATTCCCCACAAATGTATTCAATATGATCTTGGATCCTTGGTTAATACACTCACTGATGTTGAAGGACAAAGTGCATCACATAGAGGGTTTAAAGGAAACCCTCATCATCCTAGAGTGTGGGGGATTCCAGCACCCAAAACTCCAGTGCTTCCATGGGGAATAACATCTTGGGGATGGGGACCACTGTGAAGATATTCCATATATTCATCGGCTCAGATTCAGTGTTTGGCCCTTGATTTCCCCATTGGTCAACTAGCTGTGGCTGCGAAACTAGAAATGGTACTGAGGTAGACCGCTGGGAAGGAAGACAGGCTGGTGGGGAATATGGCGAACGAGCTGACTAGACGCTGAACCATAGGTTGTCCTTCGAAGAGTGTAGTGACATGGCCACCACATCATGGTTGGATGGGCTGACGGCCACAGTTCCTCACGTAGGGGCTAGGGATTGTGTCGATTGGCTGTGTTGCTGCTCTCCCGCCATTGGTACCCAGAATAGCACTATGTGATATCTAGTAGAGGTAGAGAGTTATTTTGGGGATGATGGTGGTTATTACACGACTATAACATATAGGTATGGAAAATTTAAATCCACCTAGATATACCAGTCAAGGGAGGAATGAATTTGATGAACCTCACATTTTGGGAGTACTAGGATGATGTGCCTCATTTCTATCCCATCCCTTAACTCGAATGAGAAAGAGGAGGGTTCCCACGCTGAGTTATATTCTGCTTCGGAGTCCGAGAAGTGGAATGCTATGATCTATGTTTGGACCTTCCCTAAATCCTTATTATGTAGGTGATGACCACCTTCCTGACCCTGGACGTCTCTTCTGTATAGGGTAGATTCCGGACGTGAGGATTTCCTTTGGCAATACTAGTTCTAGGGCAGGGAGGACTTCCAACTGAGAAATCCAGGATGTTTGGAGCACTAGGGAAGATATCGAAAGGGATATGGGGAGGACCTCGGTTGGAAGTGATGGAGTGGGTAAGACCACCGCTCGAGCACATAAGAGCATGGGTGGGACCCCCATTTTTTATTACTATGATGAATTCAGCGTGAGGAAAGTCCTCGTACTGGTTGACCTGAACACGAGTGGGGACTCCATGCTAGGCGCTGGTGAAGTGGAGGAAGCCTTCACTCCCCTGATTACTAAGGCATGGAGGACCTTCGCTGGCTTCTACAAGGTCACATGGAGGATCCCCATGTTGAAGAGTGATCGGATGTGGAATGTACCCATACCAATAGTCAGTGGTGTGAGGAATGACTCCATATATGGTGTAGTTGGAACGGGAGAGACTTCTGTAGTGAGTGTCACTATTGCGGGGAGGTCCCTCATTTGGAAAGAAGGTGGAATGGGGAATACCTCAATACTGATCATGGAAGTGGTGAAGGCCCGTGTTCTCTATTGTTTTGGTATAGGGAGGACCTATGTAATGGGTGGAATCACTGCGGTTTAGTCCGCGATGACCACTTCTTGTGCTGACGACCAAGAGAGTCGACCTAGCCTGACCATGGGGATGTTGGGGCCTCAATCTCGATTAGGGGTATGAATGTCCCTACCTAGTGTATACAGGGAGCTAGTGATATACATTGGCGGTGTCTCGGATCATAGTAGCCACTGACATTGATGCCCTTTGGAGGGTGTCCTCTTCGGCTTATGCCTGACACTGGCATCAGTTTAGACGAACCGACATCAGTGGTAAAGGTACATGTCTTACCATCTCCTCGTCCAGTATGACTAGGCGACAGCGCTAATGCGTCTGGGTGGGAGCCCTTACTGGGAGCCCCTGGAATGGGATCCTAGCTGGGTTGACACAGATATCCTCGACCTCATTGGCATATGGTAGGGAGTCGTCCAAAAGTTCTAAGGAGAGGCTCTCAAAATGGTTATATGTTGGGGTGGGGAGAAGAGACTCCACATTTAGCCCTCGAGGGATGTGTTGATGACATGGCATAGATGACTCTAAATCCATGCAGGCCATATCACGAGTTTGGATAATTCCCTCATCTTCATATGGGCATATGAGGTAAATGATCAACATTCATTGGATGACCTCAGATGGGGAGATGGGTCAGGGTCGCCCCATTCTCATGGGTGTAGAGTACATTAAATAAGTGGCAAAGCCATGCATGACAATAGCATTTTCACTACCCCAGCCCCTGTGTTGGTTGGATGGCGGTGACCGAGTTTCTGGTGTAGCTGCTTGGTTTCGAAAAATAGGGAGATTAACACATTAGTGCTGAAATAAAAATGAATTAAAGGACAATTCCCCAACATCATCCTATATTCCATGACTGGTAAGAGGGGTCCACGCTGGCAAAGTCGCAGTCCAGGATGTCCAACGTTGTACAGACCCGACATCTGGTGAGTTTAACGGCATGCCCAATATTTTCTTAGCGGGAAGCGGTCCCAGATATCTGGATCAGGTGACACACTAATTCATTGATGGATATAATGCTACAAATCATTATATTAAAAATAATTCATTCCCTTTGAGTTCACCATTTTAGTTTTTGATGCTTTCTCCAGGGCCTGTGTGTCTGTCTTGTTTGAGGACGGAAGGCACAGTTTCGTTGCCCCGAATTCTGGCTTTCCAATGGCAGGCAGCATCCATTCCATGTTCATGGAAGTTTTATCTTTTATTGAAAAATGTTGATGTGATGTCGTTTCTCACTTCCACGGATTCCTCCTCGAAACTCTTCACCTAGTCCGGTTCTACCTTATAGATTTATTATGTTGTTCGTGAAACTCTTCCAAGTACCATATCTTCATATACACCAGTTAATTACACTACTTCTGTTGGGACATCACAAAGGGTCCGGTCTGGGCAACAACCTTCGGTCACAGGAGTAGTGATGTTGGTCATCAATGGCATGCTTGGATGCTGGAAAACTGGCATGTTTGGGATTCTTCATCTTATTATAGGGAATCTCATGGATGCAGAAGCCCGAGACCTCCCATGTCGAATGCGGGGAAAAAATTTCCATTGGCATGTGTGTGAGGTTATCCATAGAATCCCATGATTAAGAAAGGGTATGACGTATGTTTAACGTCAAGAAAAGACAGATCAAACTGATCAGAACACTGATTAATGTGGATCAGATAGGTGCAGCCTCTATAAATAACACTGATGTTGGGGAAAATGTGTGGTTAGCTTCATGATTGTTGTTTAGTGGAATTGGGAATGAGGTGGCATGATCCCATCGGGATATAGTAGCCCGAGTAAGAATCTGGTTGGATTATGGTGTGTTGAATGATGATGATGGTGAATGGGATGGATCCTCAGTAATAATGACAATGAATTTGGGATTGAGACTCAAAGAGGCTTCCTACCTTTCCCTCTGGCAGCGATTCAAAGTCCTCGTAGTTCATATAATGATGGCTTACAGACGATTGGGGATTTCAATGGCTTACCACAAGATCAGGATGTCGACCGATTACCGATGTACTGGGTCATGATGGTTTACCACTGAATGGGGGTCACAGTGGATTACTACTGGATGGGGATGAAAAAGACTTATCGTTGAATGGTGTCACAACAACGTACTGTAGGATTTCATCACAATGGCTTACCACTAGATGGCGTCGAATATCCAGGAGGCTTCCTACGTACCTTATCTAGGAGAGAAGGATCAAACCCACATAGTTCCTATGGGATGAGGGTCTATAAACCAATGTGGATGAGGTCTTGGGGTCAAATGGTTATTGGGCTCGAGCCTCCGAAAGGTGTCCTACATACCATGCATTGGAAAGGATCAAATACATCATTGTTCAGGTAGGGATTGGTGAACAGAAATAATTGGGGTCGGAATGACCGAGTGTGGGGCATGAACATCTCAGAAGCATCCTATGTACCCTGCCTTGGAGAGGATCAAATACCTCGTAGTTCTGGTTGGGTTTGGTGAACGTACGTGTAGGGGTTCTAAATGACCGAGTGTGGGGATTTAACCTCATGGAGGATTCTTACATACCATACCATGTAATGGATAAAATACCCCATTTTTCATGTGATAAAGGGAGTCGAAATGACCGTGGGATGTGCTTGAACCTCGGAGAGGTTTCCTACATAACATTCCGTGGAAAGGATCAATGACCTTGTATTTCTGGTGTGGTTTGGGGCTTAAAATATAGGCTAACCAGAGAGCAGTGAATGGTTTATGCTTGATCTATTCCCCCATGAGTCATATTCGATGTAAAAAAATAGTCATCAAAAACCTGATGAAGATTTCGTGAATGGTGCATTCATTGGATGTAGAATGGGGCTACGTGTAGAATCATAAAGAAGAAACATGGTCATAACTGTGGTTAGCATCCCAAGGTGATGGTGACTGGGAATTAATCCAAGAGAGAGGCCCTGGTGGTGACAATGATAAGTGAGATAAGGATATAGAGCCCACGAAGAGAGGAGGAGCATGGGTACTGCCTCCAGCAAGGAAAGCCAGGGGCTTACACTAGGTTGGTTTCCCTTTCCCGTTGATGGACGACACTCCGATAAAGAGGATTTCATTCCATGTGATGAATGATCTCACTCCATTGGAGACTAGTGGGCGTATTGTTGAGTCAATAAGGTTTTCCTTATGACTTTTCCATTCCTTCTTGTTTTGAAAATCACAAACACCTTATCCTTAAGGAAAATCGCTTTTGTAAGGAAAATCGCTTTTATAAGGAAAAATGCTTTCTTAAGGAAAATCGCTTTTGTAAGGAAAATCGCTTTTATAAGGAAAAATGCTTTCTTAAGGAAAATCGCTTTTATAAGAAAAATTATCCTTATCATATTTTCATTAATATTTTTCTTAAGTATGAAATTCGGATTCACTTTCTCGGAATCATTAAAACTGATAAAAAGCATTCTGTTTTAGGGTTTGGATTCTGGACAAGAACTATAAGGAAGTTACATTCCGAATTCCGGTTATGAATTCTGACTAAGTTCTATTCCAGATTCAGGATACGAATTCTAATGAAGAATTCCCATTACGAATTCTAATGAAGAATTCTCATTACGAATTCTCATTACGAATTCTGAAGAAGAATTCCCATTACGAATTCTAATGAAGAATTCTCATTACGAATTCTCATTACGAATTCTAATGAAGAATTCCCATTACGAATTCTAATGAAGAAATCTCATTACGAATTCTCATTACGAATTCTGATGATGAATTCTCATTACGAATTCTGATGACGAATTCTCATTCCGAATTCCTACTCCGAATTCCCATTCCGAATTCACCTATTAAACAGAATCTGGTTATCATTGTTTTATACACTCTGAATTTATTCACTCCGAACTTTCACTCCGAAATTTCTATTCCGAACTTTTTTGTTAGGGTTTAAAACGATGTCGTACTTTCTGTTACACTTGTTTTGTTATAAAACGATGTCGTCCATTTTGTTATAAACTAACCGTTGTCTAAGTGACACATGTACAGGTCCCTCCGAACTTTAAGGAAAATATGACCGTTGGAGGAGGAGCCGACCATACCTATAAATAGGAGCTCATTTGAAAGAGCTCGAGGTTGTTGTGACTTCTGTGCTTACATGCTGTTGAAGTGATTTCTAGAGAGAGAGTCTCTTATTAACTCTCAAAGCTTCGTGCGACTCCGAATGTTGGTGATTACATTCGAGGGCTTCCGGGGATAGGAAGACAGAGGTGCCGACTACCTTAAAGATCGAGGGCTTTCTTGCTGAGAAAGACAGAGGTGCCGACTACCTTAAAGATCGAGGGCTTTCTTGCTGAGAAAGACAGAGGTTGCCAACTACCTTGAAGTTGAGGGCTTGCGGGGATAGCAAGACAGAGACACCGATATTCGTATCGAGGGCTTACCCTGGTGTGGGTAAGACAGACTTGCTTGAAAGTATAAATCAAGGGACCTTTATCCAAGGTTGTTGGATACCCTTCTCTTTGGGTTAAAAGACTATTATCTTGCTACTAGTAGTTTTACTACTTGTCTTTATTCCGCTGCAATTTGTATCTTAAGGAAAGTATAACTTTCTTATACTTCCTTACTTACTCTGATTCATTTAGATTCTATACGCTTTAAGGTAGAATCTCTTTCTAAGTTCAGTTCGGTGTTGAGGTGTTGTGAATTTACTTAGTTTAACTTTGTTAAACTTAGTTCTTTTCTTTTCTTAAGGAAACTCTAGTTTCTCATAACTAACTTTAAAGGTTCCAAAGGAATTTTTAAAGTATACAATTCACCCCCCCTCTTGTATATTGAGCATCTCATATTATATTTCGATCCTACAATTGGTATCAGAGGTTGGAAACCTCTTACTCTATACCATTCTTACATTTGGTATCAGAGCCTAGGTTACTGAAATACTTGTACTCACATACAAGTTTTTCTT
This sequence comes from Viscum album, assembly GCA_963277665.1. NCBI lineage: Eukaryota > Viridiplantae > Streptophyta > Magnoliopsida > Santalales > Viscaceae > Viscum > Viscum album. The sequence goes on from OY728155.1 coordinate 1,375,914,452, forward strand.
GCTTACTTTTCTATTCCGAACTATTACATTCCGGACGATCCATTCCGAACTTTTCCATTCCGAACTTTGTGATTTCGATTCTTTGCTACTAACAAATTTGTATTCAAGTTGTTTTTAAGTATGGCAGGAATGAATGTTGGTTCGATAGACAATCTGAATCCTACAAGGCCACCTATCTTTGATGGTAATGATTATGAATACTGGAGAGATCGTATGAAGACATTCGTTATCAATACTGGAGTAGATAACTTTGTCATGCTTACTGGTGATTACAAAATTCCTGACAAGGAAGTCAGAACCTTTACTAACCAGGAGAAGCAAGAATATAAACTTAACTATAAGGTACGCAACACTTCATTATGTTCAATGACTAGAAATATATATAGCCAAATTTCTTCTTGTGAAGCAGCTAACTGTATATGGAAGAAGTTAGAGATTACACACTTTGGGACTTCTAAAGTGATTGAGACTAGAAGGGCTATGCTTAGAGCTGAATATCATGGCTTTAATTTTCCTTATGGAGAACCTATCTGTAAAGTTCAACAGAGGTTTATGACCATTGTCAATAGTCTGCAATCTATGGGTGAGAAAGGTTTAGATGATGAAGCTCTTGTGGACAAGATAATTGATATTATGCCCAATGAGTGGGAATCCAAGAGAACAGCTATTGATGAGAACAGGAAGGTTACTCAAATTACTCTTGATGAATTATTTGGAACTCTTCTACAACATGAGACTAGAATGAAGAGGGATGCTGACAACATCAAGAAGAAGAATGGAAATGGCACTGTTGCTTTTACTACAACTTCAAATCAGATGAAAGCTAAGACTCCTGAGAGAGTAACCAGATCCAAATCGAAGAAAGTCATTTTCCAATCCGAATCTAGTGAAAGTGAAGTTTCAGAAAATGAATTAGCTAATCTTGCTCGAAGGATGAACAAGATAGCTGGACAGAGAAACTTTCAATCCAAGTATAAGAAGAAGGATAGGAAAGATAAGAAAGATGGAGAAGTTACTTGTTATGAATGCAAGAGAGCTGGGCATATTAGACCAGATTGCCCTATACTCAAAAAGAAAGAAAGAAAGGAAAGGCATTCAGACAGGAACAGGAAGAAGTATTACAAAGCTAAAGCTAAGAAAGTTTTGAAAGCTAATGACACCTGGAGTGCCAGTGGTGGTGACTCTTCAGATGAATCTTCTGAATATGAATCTTCAGGACAGAAGAATCTCGGTCTTATAGCCAGATTACCTGTTGATAATCATTGTCTTATGGCTAAGGTACGAAATGCTGAATCTTTGACCAATGTTTCCTTAAATCCTAATGATAATAAGTATTATAACTCTTCTGATGAAGAATCATCTTCTGATGAGGAAAATACTTTACCTACCTTTGAAGAAGTCTCTAGGTTTGCTGAACTTCTTGAGATTGAGAATTCCAAACTCAACAAGAAACTTGATAAGGCAAATTCTAGGAATTCTATTCTTACTAAAGAGATATCAGATCTTTCTAAAGATCTTGATAAGAAAAATGCTGATTTTGAAAGTATTTCAAAAAATCTTGAGGAAGTATGTTCTGAGAAGAATAAACTTTCTAAAGAGTTAGAAAAAGTAATTTCTAATAAAAATGTTTTCGAGCCTAACTCTAGTTCCAAAACTAATGATTTTGAGGATAAAAACTTGGTTGTAAAACTCAAGTCCGAAATATTTTCCTTAAAGAAGTGTTTATCAAACTTTACCCATGGTAAGGAAAATTTTGATAAGATGTATTCTCAAATACGACCTTTAAGAAATAAATCCGGATTTGGTTATACCCATGCAAAACCAGTTTTCAACAACAATTATTTTGTTCCTCAAAGTGCTCCATTTTGTACTAAGTGTCAATGTGGTGGTCACTGGGCAAGAAATTGTTCCTTAAACAAAACCCAATCCTTAGGTTTTCATAAAGCTTATTTTTCTAAGAAAATGTGGATACCTAAAATTTTATTGTCTGGAAATCTCGGATCCAAACAAGTTTGGATTCCGAAAGTCTAACTTTGTTCTTAATTTCAGGAAAATAAAGAAAGTTCCAGCAACAATATTTGGTACATGGATAGTGGATGTTCCCGGCATATGACTGGTAACAAAAGTTTTTTTGAAAAGATTATCAAAACGAAAGGAGGAAAGGTAACTTTCGGAGACAATGCTAAGGGAGAGATTGTTGGTATTGGTAATATAGTTCTTTTGGGTAAAACTTTGATTTCAAATGTTCTTTTTGTTAAAGGTCTTAAGCACAACCTCATTAGCATAAGTCAGTTATGTGATGAAGGTTACCTTGTGAATTTTAGGAATGATAAATGCTTAGTTCACAATTCCAAGGAAGAATTTATTCTCTCAGCCAACAGGCAAGAGAATGTTTACACCTTAAACTTAGAAGACTTAAGAAGCCAAGATTTACCTTGCCTAAGTGCAATGGAAGATCATTCTTGGTTATGGCATAGAAGACTAGGACACTGTAATCTTAGAAACCTATGTAAACTCTCTAAGAAGAAACTTGTTAAGGATCTACCGGAGCTTAGATTTGATTCTTCTAAAGTTTGTGATCCTTGTCAATATGGCAAGCAACATAAATCTAGTTTTAAGTCAATCGGTGAAGTCTCAACAACCGATGCATTACAGTTGGTGCACATGGATCTTTTTGGTCCTACACAAACTGGAAGCATTGGAGGCAAATACTATGTGTTTGTTCTAGTTGATGATTACACTAGATTTACTTGGGTCTATTTTCTAGCAAGGAAATATGAAGCTTTTTCTTATTTCAAAAGTTTTAGAGCTCAAGTTAAAAATGAGAAAAACCTTCCATTGAAAACTATTCATAGTGATCATGGAGGAGAATTTCAAAATTCTGATTTTGAAACTTTTTGTAGTAAGAAAGGTATTACTCACAACTTTTCAGCACCTAGAACTCCTCAACAGAATGGTGTAGTTGAAAGAAGAAATAGAATTCTTCAAGAAATAACTAGAACCATGTTGAGTGAATATTCTATTGCTAGACATTTCTGGGCTGAAGCTGTAAGTACTGCTTGTTATACTATAAATCGAGTTTTGATTAGACCTTTTCTTAATAAAACTCCTTATGAGTTATGGAATGGTAGAAAACCTAGACTTTCCTACTTCAAGGTTTTTGGCTGCAAAGTATTCATTTTGAATACTAAAGATAACTTACATAAATTTGCACCAAAATCAGATGAAGGAATTTTCTTAGGATATTCCACAACCTCTAAGGCTTATAGAGTTTTTAATAAAAATACTTGCACTGTTGAGGAAACAGTACATGTGAAATTTGATGAGTCTGATCCTTTTGTTTTTAAAACCTCCCAACCTACATCCTCGGATGTGTTTTCAAAAACTGATTATCAATCTTCTATAGAAGAACCTTCTGATAAGGAAATTGTTCCAGAAGATACTTCTGAAACATTCACCCCAGAAGACTTTCTACCCTATGTTGATGAACAGGTTTTACAAAATCCAAATCAGATGTTTCTTAAGAATCATCCCAGTGATAGTATCATTGGTGATGTAAATCAACCTGTAAGGACCATAAGTTCCTTAAGAAATGAAGTAGAACATCTAGCATTTCTTTCCCAACTAGAACCTAAAAGCACTGATGAAGCTTTAGGAGATGATGATTGGATCAAAGCAATGCAAGATGAACTAAATGAATTCGAAAGGAATAAAGTCTGGACCTTGGTTGAAAGACCTAAGGAAACTTCTGTTATTGGAGTGAAATGGGTCTTCAGAAACAAATGTGATGAAAATGGAGTCATTGTTAGAAATAAAGCTAGACTTGTTGCTAAAGGCTATAATCAGCAAGAAGGAATAGACTATGAAGAAACCTATGCTCCAGTAGCTAGACTTGAATCTATCCGTATTCTACTTGCCTTTGCAGCATTCTTTAATTTCAAACTATTTCAAATGGATGTGAAATGTGCTTTTCTTAACGGTTATGTTCAAGAGGAAGTTTTTGTTGAACAACCTCCTGGCTTTGAAGATACAAAACATCCAGATCGTGTTTTTAGACTTACCAAAGCTTTGTATGGCCTTAAACAAGCCCCACGAGCATGGTATGATAGACTCACTGGATTTTTACTTCAAAATAACTATGTTAAGGGAAATGCAGATCCAACCCTTTTTATAAAGAAAGATAAGAAAAATGTTTTGATTGTTCAAATTTATGTTGATGACATTATATTTGGTTCAACTCAGCAATCTTTGACTGACTCTTTTGCTAGTCTAATGAAATCTGAGTTTGAAATGAGTATGATGGGTGAGTTAACATTTTTTCTTGGTTTTCAAATTTCTCAAAAACCAGAAGGGACCTACATATCTCAACATAAGTATATTAAAGATCTTCTTAAAAAGTATGGTTATGACAACACTAAGAGTATAAGTACTCCTATTGGTACCTCAAACTCTTTAGATCTTGATGAAGCTGGAAAACCAGTAGATCAAACATCTTTTAGAGGTATGATTGGAAGTCTACTTTACTTAACAGCTAGTCGACCAGACTTAATGTTTTCAGTATGCTTATGTGCAAGATATCAATCCAATCCTAAGGAATCCCACTTAAAGGCAGTAAAAAGAATTTTTCGCTACCTTAAGGGAACCATGGATCTAGGATTATTTTATACTTCTGGAAATGATTTTGTTCTAAAAAGTTTTTCTGATGCTGACTTTGGAGGATGTAGAATGGATAGAAAGAGTACATCCGGAACTTGTCATTTCTTAGGAGATTCATTAGTTTCTTGGTCATGCAAGAAGCAACATTCTGTTGCACTCTCCACTGCTGAAGCTGAATATGTAGCAGCTGGAAGTTGTTGTGCACAAGTGTTGTGGATGCAACACACACTCACAGACTATGGCTTGAGTTTTACTAAAACTCAAATTTTGTGTGATAACACAAGTGCCATTGCCCTAAGTAAAAACCCTGCACATCACTCTCGTGCAAAACACATAGATATTAGGCATCACTTTCTTAGGGATCACACACTTAAAGGAGATATTATTCTTCAATTTATCGGAACGCAAGATCAACTTGCTGACATTTTCACAAAATCCTTGCCTTCTGATAGATTTGAATATATCAAACAAAAGTTAGGAATGATAACCGTAAGGTAATATTCCTTAATTAACTTTTTGTTGAAAAAGTCTCCTTACAGTGATAAACTCCTTTTCATAGGGGGAGTACATTTCGTTGTTTAAACGAAGTTTTTCAAATTTTGTTTTCAAACTTTTCGGAACGAAAATTTCCGGAATGGAACTTCCGGAACTACAATTTTCCAGAAAGGATATTTTCGTACAGAATACTTCTGGAATGAAAGTATTCGTATCGTAAATTTCCAGAATGAACAACTTTCGTACTGGAACATCCATAACCATATTTTCGTACCAAGTTTGAGTTTTTCGTATTGAGTTTTTTTTTTATTGAGTTTTTCGTATTAAGTTTTTCGTATTGAATTTTTCGTAGTCGTCTTTATATTACCCATTACGAATAACTTTCCTAAGCTAATCCGAAAGGTATGATTTTCTTACCAAAGTTTTCGTAATCAAATTTTAACTTGCTAGCATTTTCTTATAGTTTGTTTTCGGTTTTTGGATTTCTTAAATTCTGTTTTAATAAAACCTCAAAAAGATCGGATTCAACCTCTCAACCGTCAGATTTGATCTCAGATCATTCTAAACCGTTAGATCAACCGAGGAAGTTGAACCGTCATCCCAATGCCTATATAAAGGGGACCCTATTTTCTCGTCCCACATCGATCTCAAGCTTTTGCGTGCTGAAGCTCTGCCTCTCCGATTTAAGGAAGTTCCGAATCACAGTTTTCTCCGCTCCGAACTTCAGTCTTCTCCGTTCCGAATATCTCAGAGGACTTCTGATCCGAATGACTGCAGAGTTAGCTTCTCAAGAGATGTTTTCAACCAAGCCTATTTCTCAATGGTTAGTATACAGAGAAAGGTTACTCCATACCGATTTCTTCAACAACTATGATTCTCTCATCTCAAAGAATATCAAGTTGAATGGCTGGGAAGATGTTGCAGTATCTAAAACCGGGGATCAAGATGAGGTATTTTCTGATTTGCTTGTTGAATTTTATGAGTCAGTTTCTTTCTTCAACGAAGATGATAGGGAGAAGTTTTCGTTCAAGTCGTATGGCAAGACTTATAAACTATCTTACACCAAGGCTGCAAGCTTGGTAGGTTTATCTTATGAAGGTGAGGCTGAGTTTATTTCTCATGTATTGCCGGACAACAAGGGTAGTTTCAACAAGGAAAAGGCTTTAGAAACCCTCGGACTTGCTGATGACAAGGCTCCGAAAATTGCAAGTCTTCCTACTAATTTCCGGATTCTTGAATTATGGGTACAAGGACTCATCGTACCGAGAAAAGGAGATAAGGACAGCCTGAAGAAAAGTGAGATCTACATCTTAGACTTTTTGATAAATCTAAGAAAATTCAACCTCATGAGGCATATTCTTATAACCATCGAGAACCTTAAGAAAGGAAATCTCAGAGCTCAGATTGTTATGTACCCGGCCATTTTATCTAAGCTCATAGTTCGGTGCCTTGAATCTTTCAAGGTAGCTTGCAAATCAAAACCAAAGGTGTGTAAAATCCTGTTAGTAAGTGATGAAACTCTCAAGAGAATGAATGTGGCCTTCAACAAGGAGATTGGAGAGTTCGTTGACCTGCCTGATCAGGAAGAAACGACTACGAAAGTGGCTGATCCGGAACCCTCCAAGCCGGTAAGGAAGAGGAAGCTGAAAGAAGTAGTTGGTGGAGCTGAGGAACCCAAGTCTAAGGAAGTCCACTCCGCACCTCCTAAGCCTAAGAAGAAGAAGACCTATACTGAGGAGGTTGCAGCGAAGTGGAGAGCTGACAAGGAGAAGAGGAAGGAAGGAGATCCGCAGTTCGGATTGGATCCCGCAGAGGCTAAGGCTCTGAAAGAAAAGGCTGCTGATGAGCTCGAGAAGCAAGCTAAGGAAAAGAAGCTGAAGAAGAAGTTGTCAGAAGCTGAGGCTGTGCAAGCGTTGTTGAAATTTAATGAAATAGTTTCAGCAACCATTCCTGTTCCGAGAACTTTTTCTCTGGATTCTCTACCTGAGACTCCAGGAAGAAATCTCGATAATCCGAAAGAGGCTGCTGCTAAGAATGCTGAGCTAGATGAACAAGTGGAACAAGCTGAAGAGGTTGCTGAAGGAAGTGGCGAGACAGGAGATGTGCTCAAACAGGTAGATGAATATAAGGGAACTCCCTCGGAACACCTGTCGCTCCGAACATCTGAAGCCGAATCTTCAAAGCTGGTTACTCCAGTAATAGAAGGTAAGGAAGGAGAGGAAGAAGTTTCGTATCATGGAGAAGAAGAACAATTTCTACTTGATGCTGCTCAGAAAGAAAATCTAGAAGTTGTTGTTGAGGAAGATGATGTTGTTCAGGTCTCTGATAGTGAGAAAAGATCTCCGGAACAGGTTTCTATTCCGAAAAAAGATAAGGGGAAACAAATTCTTGCTGATACCCCGAATTCAGAAAAGAGTATGAGGAAGGAAGCTGGTAGCTCTTCTAAGAGGAAGTTGGAGCTGATTGAAGAAGAAAATTCTCCTAGCAAGATGTCAGATTCGGAGTCATCATCGTTGGGGCACGATTTTGTTGTTCAGTCCTTGAAAAAGTTGGTGGGAACCATTCCGACCTTCTCCAGTATTGATTCTCGGTGCCAGATGCTCCAACATACGCTAAAGCAGAAAACCTACTCCGTATCCATGGTTATGGATAAATGTGTTGAGATAGAAGCCCAGTTCAAAAATTTCTTCATTGGTTACGAAGCCCATAAAAGATCTTGCAAAAGGATGACTAGCTGGTCAAAGAAGAATGTGGAAGAGATGAGGTTGCTGGATGAGTTTCAGGAGAATGTTAAGGATGCTTTTGAAACCGAGGACAAAAAGATTAAAGAGCTGACTGCATCGTTCGAAGAAAGGTTGACAGAGGAAAGGAACATTCGGATTCAGGAAGTGAGAGATCATAATGGAAATCTCAACTCCGTAAATCAGAGTTGGAAATTTGAAAGGGATCATCGAATCAATTTTCTAGAAAGGATAAAGGCTCAGGAAGAGAAAATGGAAGCTCAGGAAGAAAAGCTGAAGGCTCAGGAAGAAGTAATTCAAGTTCAGACAGCAAGAATACTTGCCTTAGAAAAGCAAGCAGAGGAAGATCACAAAGACCTCAAGAAGATCAAGACAATTCTCAAGGGGCTAATGTCGAAGGAGAAAGATCCCAAATGACCAATCCGATCTTTTTGTTGTAATCTGTTTTTCTTGCTGACATTTCAAATTTAATGAGAATCGTGCTTGTTGTTTCGTTTTGTTGTCGTTACTAATCTTACAGGTACTTTGTTAAGTTTTTCCATTCCCTCAAATTCTTTTTGAAAATCACAAAGGGGGAGAAGGAAAAGATCCTTAAGAAAAAGAGGAAATCTATTAAGAGTTTTTCAAAGGGGGAGAAAGGAAAATACCCAAGGAGAAAGAACTCTAATAAGAGTTTGTTTAAGGGGGAGTTTTTATTAAAGAAACATCACTCCGGAAAAGTGAATACGATCCTTAGAGTTTCAAAGCCTAAGGGGGAGTTAGTCGTATTCATCTATATTCTTAAACCAAGGGAGATAAGCTTTAATGTGTTTCTTTCTTCTTAGAAATAGCTTTTTCGTAAGGATGTTTGTGCTTTCCAAAAAGGGGGAGATTGTTGAGTCAATAAGGTTTTCCTTATGACTTTTCCATTCCTTCTTGTTTTGAAAATCACAAACACCTTATCCTTAAGGAAAATCGCTTTTGTAAGGAAAATCGCTTTTATAAGGAAAAATGCTTTCTTAAGGAAAATCGCTTTTGTAAGGAAAATCGCTTTTATAAGGAAAAATGCTTTCTTAAGGAAAATCGCTTTTATAAGAAAAATTATCCTTATCATATTTTCATTAATATTTTTCTTAAGTATGAAATTCGGATTCACTTTCTCGGAATCATTAAAACTGATAAAAAGCATTCTGTTTTAGGGTTCGGATTCTGGACAAGAACTATAAGGAAGTTACATTCCGAATTCCGGTTATGAATTCTGACTAAGTTCTATTCCAGATTCAGGATACGAATTCTAATGAAGAATTCCCATTACGAATTCTAATGAAGAATTCTCATTACGAATTCTCATTACGAATTCTGAAGAAGAATTCCCATTACGAATTCTAATGAAGAATTCTCATTACGAATTCTCATTACGAATTCTAATGAAGAATTCCCATTACGAATTCTAATGAAGAAATCTCATTACGAATTCTCATTACGAATTCTGATGATGAATTCTCATTACGAATTCTGATGACGAATTCTCATTCCGAATTCCTACTCCGAATTCCCATTCCGAATTCACCTATTAAACAGAATCTGGTTATCATTGTTTTATACACTCTGAATTTATTCACTCCGAACTTTCACTCCGAAATTTCTATTCCGAACTTTTTTGTTAGGGTTTAAAACGATGTCGTACTTTCTGTTACACTTGTTTTGTTATAAAACGATGTCGTCCATTTTGTTATAAACTAACCGTTGTCTAAGTGACACGTGTACATGTCCCTCCGAACTTTAAGGAAAATATGACCGTTGGAGGAGGAGCCGACCATACCTATAAATAGGAGCTCATTTGAAAGAGCTCGAGGTTGTTGTGACTTCTGTGCTTACATGCTGTTGAAGTGATTTCTAGAGAGAGAGTCTCTTATTAACTCTCAAAGCTTCGTGCGACTCCGAATGTTGGTGATTACATTCGAGGGCTTCCGGGGATAGGAAGACAGAGGTGCCGACTACCTTAAAGATCGAGGGCTTTCTTGCTGAGAAAGACAGAGGTGCCGACTACCTTAAAGATCGAGGGCTTTCTTGCTGAGAAAGACAGAGGTTGCCAACTACCTTGAAGTTGAGGGCTTGCGGGGATAGCAAGACAGAGACACCGATATTCGTATCGAGGGCTTACCCTGGTGTGGGTAAGACAGACTTGCTTGAAAGTATAAATCAAGGGACCTTTATCCAAGGTTGTTGGATACCCTTCTCTTTGGGTTAAAAGACTATTATCTTGCTACTAGTAGTTTTACTACTTGTCTTTATTCCGCTGCAATTTGTATCTTAAGGAAAGTATAACTTTCTTATACTTCCTTACTTACTCTGATTCATTTAGATTCTATACGCTTTAAGGTATAATCTCTTTCTAAGTTCAGTTCGGTGTTGAGGTGTTGTGAATTTACTTAGTTTAACTTTGTTAAACTTAGTTCTTTTCTTTTCTTAAGGAAACTCTAGTTTCTCATAACTAACTTTAAAGGTTCCAAAGGAATTTTTAAAGTATACAATTCACCCCCCCTCTTGTATATTGAGCATCTCATATTATATTTCGATCCTACACGTATAGAATTTCTGAGATGGGGCACCCTATGTGCACAGTGTAGGGAGAGGTCACAGTTTCACGTCATGTGCTCAGGATGATAGGGCTTGGTAGTTTAACGTAATGCAGCTCTGAGGCGGTAAGATAAATTGTACCCCTTGGACATACATAATCGGCACCATCTACACCTTGTTGAAGAGAATAGACACGAAACGCCGTAGTTGGAGGGGTTATGGAGCAATCCATTGGATGTCTACATTAGCATGGATATGTGAAGAAGAAATAACTATTATTGTGCTTATGTGAAGGACCGTGAGGTGAATCAACTCAATAGGAAGTATCTTCTAGGGTACTATGAAATTTCTCTTTGAAAACCTAGGGATCCATAGGGGAAAACAGTGCCTGACGCTGGTGTGTCATGCCTAATAAAGGCTCGAACAAGGTGCCTCCAGGCAAGGGCAGTGCATGGAGTGTGTGTAATAGAATGGGAAAAGAAATGATAGGAAGTCCACAAGAAGGACTCAACGTTTGCGCACAAGAAAAAGTGGTTGCAGGTATGATGTACAGATTGAGCACAAGTTGGGCGGGGGGCGTGCAAGTTAGACTAGTAGCGTGCACGATGGATGGGTGGCCAAAAATTGGACTGGTGGCATGCAAGCTCTAGGGGTTGTTCACAAGAGGGGAGGTTTTTTCCTAGTATATGGAATGAAAAAATGTCAGACGTATAGTGAACTTCCACGCAAGATAATACCCCTTCGACGAAAATCAGTTCTGGATGAAATGAAATTCAAGAGGATCTGAGGTCCCGTTCAAAGGCACCATTGAGGAACCTGTCTTGATACATACAATAGCTGAAGGCCCAGGGATTTTTTCATGGTTACGGAAGACGAAATTTTCTTATATCAATGCTTCTCTTCATCTTTGTCCACTGTCCCTGAAGAGCGGGGATAAGATTCATTTTATAGAAGGAGGCCTCATAGGGGGTGTAAGATCCTAGCATGCCGGTCCAGGTCGGTCTTCTTTTGCACGCTGTGGTGGCCGAGCATTAAAGCGATTGTTGGTCATTTCCATCAATGTGTAAACGGGGATGCATGTGAAAACAGGCGTTTAACGTCTCCATGAGCCCCGAAAAGGGGTTGCGCGCACAAACTTTCATGTGACGTTGCCTTGGACATGGAAAGGGGGTCGGGCGTGCAAACAGACTTTCTCATTGCCTAGAATGTGGAATTTGGTTTGGGCGCCCAAATATTTGTTCGTTGTCACCAGGGGCTTGAAAACTGGGACGTGCATGAAAACGGGTGGTTGACATCCCCTTGGGTGCGGAAATGCGCCGTGCGAGCAAACAGGTAGTGGACATCAACTTAGATGTAGAATCAGTGCCTAGCACGCTATCCACCTTTCTTCATCACCTTAGGCACAGAAACGGGGCCGGAGGTGGCCATTTTTGGAGGGTAGTTTTTCAGGTTCATAAGGGAAGGAAGACGCACAATAGCTTGCACGTTGGAATGCCTCTTGCATGCGCCTTCCACATCCTGTGTGCGCCCGCCTCCCAGGCCCCGAGATCTCCGTTTTATTTCGGATTCCTTCGTTTCTCTTTTATCCACCTGATGCTGCCCTTCTCTGAATTTTGACATCAACAGGTTCATTGTGACATTATTTATAATTTTATGGATTTCTAATTTGGTTAATCATATTTGGATGGTTATTATGGAAAATAGTTTGGGGAATGTATTAGGTTTAATACATGTTTATATTGTTGAGGACATATATATTAATATATTTTTTGTAAAAATATTGGATAAAATTTTCTATAAATTTTTGTTGATCTGGTAAATATAGTAGTATGGAATATAATATAGTAAATTAATTGACCACGGGAGCACATACATGTTAATTTAGTGATTATTCAACAAAAAAGTATAATTTAATATTTATTTTACGGAATAAGTGACAAAGTGAAACTTTATCACAGAACAACAAAATGAGGAGAATTTTCTTATGAATTGAAAGTAATTCAAGAACAGATATGTACTCATGTCATCTATAATAATTGAAAACAAGTATCATATATATGAAAAAATTATATTGATAGAGAATATTTATTATTGTCATCATTTATGTTAAAAAATTGGTTTTTAACTCCTCAAATATTTTTGGTTTTATTAAGGTTAACAACCTCAATACCATATTCTCTATCTTCTTATATTTATCAATGACAGTTTTATTACTTTATATGTACACAATTACAATTTGCACCAATGCTACCCAATTTGGAATTCATGTTATGTGTTTTCATATTCAATATTTATTATTTCTTTTCAGAATTTTGAAGAGGATGATTTAAGAACCCATTTGGCAGTGTGGGTTCTACATGAAAGAGTTTTCTACTGTCAAACCCATTAATTTCAAAATCATGTTAAAATTGCAAGGACACAGATTATTTAATGGGTTATAATGTAACCCCTCTATATTTTATGAATATTAATTCCAAGTCATGATAGTTTCTTCGATAAATTCTCTTAGATGCAACATCGACTATTAATCAACATTGATATATTAATAATTTTTTAATTTAAAAATGACCATTATATCATAGTTTTTAAATTTTGAAGTACGAATATAAATAAACATATTTTTTATAATATGTAAAAAAAATTAGATAATGAAAATTTATTTGCAGATAGTTTAATTGAGTTTCATAAAGATATTATATGCTTTAAAAATAATTTCCTTCAAATAATGGCCTGTATTTCTATTCTCAAACAACTTATAATATTAATTTTTGAATTATTTAGATATTTTATTTTGATAAAATTATCATCCATATTGAAATATACATAATAAAATTATGTCATGGTCATTTTTTGAAGAATTATTTAAAAAAATTATTTTTTTCGAATACTGGAAAATAATTAAATTTAATAAAAATATCATTTTCACATAAATAATTTACAATGAAAAAACATGATTGAAAACATATAATTTTATATCTAATTAAATTATATATTTATTTTTCCAATTTAGCTAATTGGGATCAATTTCATATTGATTTTAGATATTAAATCATTCAATTCTTATCGAATGATTGTCATTGTAAATCCACATATTTAACGATTCTACCAGTTTAATTGAAAATAATATTTATATATGTATCTGGATTGAATTTGAGAAAATTAAATCCATATTCTTACATAGATTAATTAATATTATATAATTAATATACCACAATTTGTTGTCTAAATGATTAATAATTATATAAATCATTAATAACCTTGGTTAATATAAAAAAGAGATTAATAGGGGTTGAACTGAAAATTTAGTGGGTAAAATAACATAAAAATTGGTCCAAATTAAATTTTATAGTCATATATCCACTTTATCACCACTATGGATAAATAATGATAATTTTTTTTCCATTTTTCATTTGAAATACATGGGTACAATATATACATTTCAAAATTTCAAATTCATTCCTCTACCGCATTTATAAAAGGGCTAACACACTAATATCCTCTACACATTCCAAATAAAATTATTTATAAAATGGACTTTATAAATTTATTATCAATTCCCTCTACACAAAATTTTTTCCTTGTTTTGATTCAGAAACCCTCGTAAAAATCCTTATAAAAAATCTTGATGGTGTTATCAGAATAAAAGCTCTAGTCCATAACCATGAGATTTCATTTTATTTATTCAGAAAACACATAAAATATTCTTTATCCATGATAATATAATTACATACATATAACACATATAATAAAACATTATTATTTCAATGTCATGACACATACAAATCCTCTTCCCTTGAGTGTGAAATATTGATTATACGTAAGTACAACCCACAATCTCCATGTAATTTGTAATACATTTTCTATATATAATATTAATTGATTATTATTCATATATATATTTAAAATATGTCATAGTTATATAATTTTTTCCATTTTTTAGGTAAATTAAAATTGATCAATATAAGAGTACCAAAAATATGAGATAAAACATACATGTAACCGATAAAAGTTATTATCCCAAACATGATTTTAACATGGAATGTTTAATGAAAATGTAATAAAATGTAAAATTATGTTATATATGGAAATATTCATATGAATATTCTACTTTAACAAAAAAAATATAATAAATTTTTATTTGTTATACAGTTGATTGAAACATGCATCCATGATGCTGAGATTTAACGTAAGTGTTTTTTTTCAAATTGTATTATTTGGGAATAATGTTATTCTATACACAAATCATCATTTCTGATATTTAAATAATACTTGTTTTACATTTTATGAATTTATTTATTTTCATTATATTTTATTTTATTTTTTGATGGGTATTACATTAAAAAAATTTCAAAATTATTATGTAATTTTTCTCTCACTTTTAATATATATGAGACACATTAGTTATCCTCAAAATTATTTTAATTTTTTTGAATATATAATGTAATTTATCTTTTTTTAAGATCCATATCATTTGGATTTTTAAATATAAATATATATACATTTTTCTGTATTTCTTGTGTCTTATAACTCAAAAGATAACATCTTGCTAAACAGTTAATGTTATGATCTCAGTGTATAATGGGACTGTTTATGAAATGCTTCTAATGTTAGGAGATATTTATCTACCTATAATTAATATATTTTATTTTGTTATACAATATTTATTTATTTAATTTCTATTTTTTTCAATTATTTTACTCAATATATTATGAACGTTTACAAAATATTTGTTTTTGAAAGAAATCTTCTTTATTATTCTACTATCTAAACAACACTTTTTCATCCATATCAATGTATCCAGAAGATTTTATAAATATAGTGTATAAAATTATCCAATGGTATTATAACGATATTATAATCCAAATCTTATTTTATTAAATTATATAAAAATAATCTTCAGGACAAGTCTAAATATATACATTTTTTTTCCAAAAATATGAAATGAATATTTTATTAATCATATAAAAAATGAAATAATTTTCAATTCCTATTGTTTAATAAATAATATAAAACATAAAATATAGGTTTCCATATTTTTTTCATTGAAAATATTAATTTTTGAGGATTTTTAGTCTTATAAAATGAATTTTTAAGAGGAAAGGCTATTTTCAACACAAAATTATGTGTGTGATCATTCAAAATCTTTTTCAATGTAAGGAGACATCCATTGATGATACTATGATTAAATGGGGATTTTATCAAATGATGAAATCATTAAAATTCAACTATATTTGTAATGATTATTATGTAGTGATGTTTATGAAACTCATACATTTTCCACGGTTTATGCTTTGCTAAATTGATGCGATGATTATGAGACCCATTTCCTTTTTATTAGTAATGTTATAATATAATTTAATTGATACCATATTATTTTCATGGTTTATGATATGATGAGTATTTTAACATCATTATAATCTCATATGTATTGTTATCCTTATGTAATTGTGGTTATCCTATATCAAAAGATATCAATTACATTATAACCTAGGATTGTTGTCTTGTTATAACTTTATAGAACTCGACCATTATCAAACTCCAATGCATTGGGTAAAGGATTATATCTCATTAGACAGTTGCGGTAAATTGTTTTATGGGATTTATTGACTATGGGATAATAGTTTTAATGATTTACCATTTATAGAATTGGAAATAAGTGCGTATTCTTGATCTGTTATGAAATATGTAACATGTGTTGATGCCTAATAAATTATTATTTACTGTTCATAGATCGTACACATGAAATTTGATGTTGTGTATATATTTATATTAGTTCCAACATAAATTCCTAGAACCTACGGTCCATGATTTATTTATGTTGATTTCTCACTCTTATGATTCATGTCTTCTAAAATGATAATGTTTCATATAATTTTTCATGTTTACAATCAATTGAAGATCTAGTTTTATATTTTTATGTTATATTTATAATTTTATACATATATAGTTATATTATACATTCATATGAACATTTACATTTATATCCCATGTGCACCCTTATTGATCTTTGATATCGAACGTATTTCTATTTCCTTTCCCCCATGATAAAAATAACAGTTTATATTGAGTATGTATATAAAGAGTATATATTGGGAATTTATTTTTTGGGAGATGATGAAGATAATGTATGAAATAATAAATATATTGTATCTATTCAATATTAACACAACACCAATTTTTCAATAAGGAATGTATTTTTTCAATTTTTGTAATATTCATAACAAAAATAATATTTCTGTATGAAAATATTGGGTCCTTATACATCCTTTGATAAAACTATAGAAATTAAATAATTTGAAACATATAAATAACATATAAATTTATGAATTTACATTTAATTTTACAACAAAACATTCATAATGAGGATAAATGTTTAGTTACATTGTAAATATGGGTACATAAAATAAATTTTCATATGTGAACTCAAATATGAGGCACTGGTTTCTTTATATGTTTTACCCTTATTAGACATATCATACCTAATACATTTATTCACTAATGGGGAATGGATAAATAATGAACAAGTGGTATTAGGTTCATATTAATGGTAAACATAGTGGATATCAATGATCACACTAACATAACATGATCAAAATATTATAAGAACATGATCGCAACATTACAAAACTATTTCCTATCTAACATGTATGATTATAATAATTCATGGGATAAAATGTCATTGTTTCGATGACCTAAAACTTAAATAAATCAAAAAATAATTTTCATGAGAGCATTAAATTAGAATAATACTTGGACTTTGAGAATAAAAATACACACATAAAATAATTTACAAACTATTAAAGGATAATTTATTCATCAATAATATTTTAGTTATTCACTCCCCAAATAATTACATTATTCATGGTTCTCTCAAATTTATATCATCGATAACAGACTCCCTTACATAATTAGGTTAACTCCACATTATATTCTTATTTTTCTAATGAGATATCAATAATTTCAAAATTCATAGTTTGGATGTGTTATTCATGGAAAAAACATCACATAATTTAAATCATATATATGTGTCCTATATGTTCATAAAACATTAACCATTTCATAAACCATGATATTATATAGGGTGTATAAGAATTTCTATCTAGAATAACCCATGGAAAAGAATTAGTTTTCCTAAAAATATTTTCCCCACAATGTTAAAATCTTTCTAAGAGTGATTATTGATTTTATCTTTGGATTATACCCCAATTATATAATTATTATAATAATTTTTTTTTCATTCATTAATATAGATTGAATTAAAATAGAAATAAAAAATGTTCTCAAAAATACTATATTTACAATGATATATTTTATTTAAATGATAAAATGTTCAGAAATATTAAAGAATTTTTATGATTTGAAATTAAACATGGTAAATTATAAGGTATTAATCAATACATTTAGCATTGTTGATGGATGGATGTTCTAAACATGTCGTTACATTAAAACAATGAATCTACACATACTTTCAATAAAAATTCATAAATTCACCTAACATAAAGAAATATAGAATAATTTTAAAAAAATTTGTAAAAATTAAAAATGGTTAGTATTTATTTTACAAAATAATATAATGATAATAATTATTATTTTTCTTTTAAAATTAATGAAAAGTATTAAAATAAATTTATAATGACGAGTGGAAAAGGTCTACATTCAATAGAATATTATTTTCTATATTTCATTATTAAAGAGAAAAAAAGGAAATAGAAATTTTTATTCTATTAAAATGACTATAGGAGTTAATAATATTGTTGAGATATTTATCAAAACAATTCTACTTGATAATCTTAATAATAAAAAACCTGATAAAAATTGTATTTTAACATGAAATCCTTTCCCTATTTAGTAACATTTGATTTGTAATCCACATGATGTAATAACAAATTTTTAATCATTAAATTTCATTAACAAAATCGTATACATGAGATAACATGTTTATGTGGTATTATATTCCCTAGATAAAAAAAATATTGGTGAATAAGATATATGTATCCTCGAAGTAAATGTTAGATGAAAATATTATACCTAATGTGTTGAACTCTATCATACTCATTCAAAACTCAACTATCATAAAGATATAAATTTTAAAAATTTATTCAAGATTATTAAATATTTATATATCAAACCATATGGTATTTAATTTTAGTATTTTTTCACTTTTTTAACAAATATTTATTGAAATCACTTGTTCGATTAGTAACTTCTTTGTTTTTCATGTATGATTTTATACTGCAATATTTGTCTTTTACAAGTAACCATATTTATTTTCTATTTTTATTTTTAATAATTATATAAATATCATATATATTTATAATATATATTATTATTTTCGTCGATAATGATATATAACGAAAAATGAAACACATACTATTCATGAGATGGTAGGCAGTACGTACGCATGAACAATGTTTCCATTTTATCGATGGATTAAAAAATGACTGGTAAAAAATACTTAACATTTATGTTATTATTAATATATTATATAAATAATATATACTAATCAAATACATACTTCTATCTGTATCATGTAAAAATAAAATGAAACATGAATCACATCACATCGTGGTGGGGGTATCTTATGCATAAGCATTAGAGACATTATCATTTTCCATCTGATTTTATGGTAATAATGTATATGTGTGTTTCTATTTCAAAATATAAGACTTATTAAATATATATATATATATATATATTAAATACATCATTGTATCCATCTTCAGGAGGTGGTGATGAATAATGAATTAAGTTGGTCCGTGTTGTAGTATTTTTCCGTACAGGTGATCAATAGTTTGTTTCATTATTTTATAAAATAATGAAAAGATGTAGGTTAAAAAAATTAATATGAGAACATCATAGTATAATATATACACTTCTGCTAAAATATTCTGATTTTCTAAATAATATTTTTTAGATTTGGAGGAAAAATTAATTATAAAAAATTGGTTGTGACTAATACCTATAAATAAAAAATCTTAAGATTATACCTAATGTATTACAAGGATAATGATATGATGAATAAATGGTATTTATGGATAAGGGATATATCTAAATACTATTTTTAGTATTTATTTGTAACAACCCGAACAATATTACCAATGCACTGGTAGCCGGGCTGGTCACCACATTTCCTCAAGAACACCTCCCTATACTCTAGAGGTTACCGACTAGTAGCGAGGGTGTAAGGATTGACAGTGGGGAGAATATACCCTCATATAATAGTTCGATCAATTGTTTGACAATATATAAATATACCAAAATAAGAGAGGTAGTATAATGAAATAATCAATGCATTGGACGTCAATTATAATATCAACTCAATAAAAAAATCATCAACACCATTTTATACAATATAGGAATGTCATGATTGTACATATCTGAAACTAGAAAAAAAATATCATACATAACATCTCAGTATAGAGAAAAAAAATAAAAGTCTATAATCCCCAAGGGTGATCTGCACAAACACCCCGAGCTCCCGCTCAATTCTTTGGTCTTAACTCCCATTTAGAGGAAAATAACAACAAGTAATGTCTAGGGTCTTGTAAAATAAGTAGATTCTGTTTGGGTACCCTAGTGAAAAGGTGGCCCAAATAGGGTGTGATACATAAATCTCAGTAGGCTGGTACCACAGGAGTCCAGATAAATCTAAACAATTCATTAAAATAAATATTGGGCAAGTATATCGAAACAATAATTATTCTCTCACAAGAACACAAGTTCATAAAGAGCCTAATGCATGTGTGAGGTTCGATAAAGAAAGAACTCTATGTTATCATTTACTAGGACAACCATAATTTAAACTGACACGCATTTCAAAACACCTATGTCCCAAAACAAAATTTTCCCTGGTTATGGTATGAACATACCTTAAAAACACAATCAATCAACTATGAAGTAGACCCAAAAATGTATTTAATGGATGACCATTCCCATGGTATGACTAACAAATAGAACAAAGAATTCATTGATGATTATTCCCACATCAAGAGTCATGATACAATGATTAACCATTCAAATATGATTGTCTTTCATTGGAACACCAAAATCCTACTAGGGAAAATTGTACCAAAATGATTCCAACGTCAACAAGGTCATAGTGAAAACAAGACATCTCAACTATAAGGGTGCTGCATATGATGGGCTAGTTTCATACGAAGAATATGTGTCGAACTTGTGTCTTGGTTACGTAAAATAGATATAATTATGATGAAAATCTCTTTTTAATTTAAGCCATTTCATTAATTCATTTCGTCCTTTTAGGAATATAATGTTTCCAATCCTCATAATTACAATGGAAATGATTTTACCTTGAGTGATTAATGTATTAGAGTGAATAGAGTATTTTCAACTTCATATTGATTTTTAGAATTTGGAAAATATTCGTTGGCCTGATATGGAAGGGAAGATTCATTACATTCACTATCTAGAGAACTTAGTGGTACATGTGTGATGCATATAACCGGAATTGTAGTTTCATTATAAGGATTATTGAAAATTTCAATTGTGTTACATGGTTGGAATGCTGTGTTTTGAACTACTAAATCATGTCCTATTATATAAATTTTTTTAATTTTTATATGACATGCTTCTTCTGTTATTAGAATGATTTGATGTTTTTCCATGCTTCTGTTTTATTGTATTCTTTTGTGACAATACTTATGAAATCATTCTAGGGATGTTTTGAAGTGTAAATGGTTGGAGAAGTAAAAAATTGATTCGTTTCTTTTATGATGGGATGCAGTTTCTATTTTAAGAAGTTTGGTCTCCTTATAACTGGAAAACTGTAACTCATGTATTCAAACAATTTAAAGAGGGATTCTAAAGATAAAATGTTAAATAAAATTTTAATTGATGAAATGTTAGCCAAATTCCACCTATAAACTTTATGGAAACTTTTTTTTATTGAAACATGGTTACTTATATCACTTTTTGGGTTTATTTTTTAGGAACATATATTGAATATATGTTACCCTTAGAGGTCATCATCTGATTAAAAAAATGTATATGAAATATCATGTTTACAAGAAAATTAAACTGAATGTGTAATGATTAAAGGATAACTTGGTTATAAAAAAACTTTATTATGTTATTAATTGATTAAAAACAAAGTTCCATGTTGTGAAATCTACTATTGGGTTTGTTTAAAAAGCACTGAAATGTTTTAAAGGTTGAAATGAATTTATGTATTGGCTGAAATTAAAACGGGATTTTGAGACAATTGTTTTATGTTTTGTGTGACTGGAGATAGTGTCAAAACTTATACTTTTTAATGGACTAGTCCATGGTATTTAGCAACATTAGATAAGAGATGTCTTATTTCTACTCTGGGATTTTTTTTCTTGGTAACATTTTGGTGATTTTTCCCTATTAAGTCTATTGGGTTTCATAGAAAGACACCCTTGTACATATGGGCGGTCGTTGTATCATGACACTTGATATGGGTATAATCATTGAGTAAATTTTCATTTATTAGGTTATACATGAATTGTTCATGGTCTGCTATTAAATGTGTTCTTGGGTTGACTATAGTGTGTAGTTTTTAGGGTGTTAAGGTTTGTTCATCCCGTTGCTCAGGATAATTATTTATGGGACTTAAGAGTTCTAAAATTATAGTCGGTTTAACTTATGGATGTCATGTGAAATCCTAATGTTCTGATCATGGTTCATGGAACATCACACATGCATTAAGGTGTATCAAAACTAGTGCACTTTTTGAGATATTGGTATTTTTTCGATAACATGAAAAATGCTTAGTTGGGTAGTGTTACATCTTTTAGCGTGTAAATGTCATTGTTTTCTTGGTGGCATGACTTTGAGGAGTATAATTATGTGCACAGACTATCAGAAAATTTCTTAGTTTGAATGTGTTTCAGTGGTATGCTTTCATTGAATGGGGATGCCTTGGGTGATATAGGTATTGAGGTTTGGTTGACAAATAATTAGTTGGTGAAGCTGAGAATTTGTAAAGGTGTCTACTGAAAATAGTTTTACAGTACTTTTGTTGGTAACTATGGTTTACTATTTTTGGCCTATAATGAATTAGAAGTGAATTTCCATCATATTCATCTCACCCTTGGGTCACTAAGATAGTGTCGGTCGAATATCATACTAATGATTTAATATTTTTGGGTATTGATGAGTAGTTATAATCTAGTTTGTATGCATGATGCAAGTATCATTGGGTAATTCATTTATTCAAGCTAGTGCATGATAGTATTAAATTATGCTTGTGATGGGATGTCTTAGGAATTTCACTGAATGTTGATTATGGACTTCAACGAACATTTGGTTGGTGATGGAGTCATATTAAAGGAACATAGTTTGTTGAAGAGTGAGTGCAGATATAGTTTAGAGAAGTATTTTAAAAAAATAACTAACAACTAGTTTTTGTTGGTTGATTAATATTTAACCATTTTCATTGACAATGTTCTTGAAATGGCCTCATATGTAATCAGGTTCACTTTGTGGTGTAAATTATGTGAGAATCATCACTATAATTCTAATGATGGAACCATGAAATTGTAGTGGTTGAATACTGAGTGTTTAGTTTCATAGTTAAATGCATAGACTATGGGTGGAAAGAAACAATGAGTGGATGGTCAAAGAGACAATAATGGGATCATGTCCTTAGTTTCTAAGATTCGGATAAACAGTACATTGATTTTTGAGATAGATTTTAATCATTTTATTGGGTTTTTTAATGAAGAAACCATTGGGATTACTAAATAGTTAATGCTATGATCATCATTTGGAAATGGAAAACGACTTTCAAAAGAGACTTCATGACCTTGGTAGATTATTTGATGTTTTAGTTGTTCTGTTGGCTCCTTAAGGAAGAGATGTTTTTATATTCTGTAGATTTTAATGTCCCGTAATTTATTTAGCTGGTATAAAATATGATTGTCTTTAAACATTTTAATTATAACAATGGGTTGGTTTTAAAGACAAGATTTAGGATATTGATTCACATGTTGGGATATTTTAAACATGTTTGTATCGGGCTTAGGTAATGACTCGAGGAGTTCCCATATGGCTGGATGGGTTTTAGGAGCACTCTACTAGGAAGTGATGTTCTCACGAGCTTTTCACAGTTCTTTAAACAATTTAGTTTAACCATGCATGATAAAATAGATGTCCAATAGAGTATGCATGGTCTGCGAATTGTATGTTAGGCCATTCAAGTCAAACTATATTGTTTACCTAGTTTTGAGTTTGTGTTAATATTATTTAATTATATTCCTATTTCAAAATGAATTCAATTAAATGTTGTGAAATGTAGGTTTTATTTAGATAAATTCAATGTTAAGAGGAATTTATCTAATTGATGAAAAATGAGGGTTATAATTAATTAAATTTAATATTGACAGAATTTAATTAAATGACGATGGATTAAATAATTTTATTAATATAACATTGGGTGAAAATTATTATAATTAAATTATGTGTTTAAATGGGGAGATATATTTTATTAAAGAGTTGTAATAAATGTTTTTTTAAATAGGGACTTATGGTTTAAAAAATAGATCTAATAAATGATATGTTTAAATGTGTATTTGTGGTTTATCAATGTTTTGTAGTAAATGATGTGTTTAGATAGAGATTTTCGGTTTATCTAATTGGTGTCTTAATTAATTCATAAAAATTATAATAATGTTGAGATTATTTTTATTTTTATTAACACAAAAATCATTATAATAGATTTTGAATTTATTTTATTATTTGAGGGTGATAAAATAAAAAAGGAACACCCCAAATAGCTCTTATGTGAATAGTGACCCCCTCTTTATCGCATGGTTGAGGTGCACCACCCCCATCTCACATCCTCTCAGCATCCCAGATTCATCCAGTCCCTTAACAAATGATTACCATCTAGGTGATGAGATTATTTATCCCAGTTTTCCATTGTTCGTATTAGCTATTTCGAATAATTGTCTCCCGTGATGAACATATCATGTAGCATCCATTGGTGGTGCACAACCCCTCATCCTTTCCCCTATTCGTGTGGCCTTCTCCATCCGGTTCCATCATGAATGTTTTTCATCTCAGTGAGGTGTATCCTTACAGATATGTGATTTTCTATTACATCACATAGATGTTGACGCACTTGGGTTATGTGATAATTATGTGAAATAGATGTGACAAGTTGAGATAATTAATTTTGAATTAATGAGTGAGATATATTGAGATAAATTATTATGAATTAAAAATGTTCTTTTATAATTTTAATAGATATAATAAATCTTAGGATTAGTTATAAGATATTAAATAGTATAAGCTAAAATAATTAATTGTGAATTAATTTTATGTTATTAGATTAGTAGATGAGATAATTAATCATTGGATTAATTATGTGATATAAAATTGGTCATGTTGAGATAATTAATCATGAATTTATTATGTTATTTGGGAATTTTAATTGAGATAATTAATCAAGGGATAGATTATTAGATATTAAATTTTATAAGTTTAGATAATTAATTGTGAATTAATTATGTGCTATTAGAATTTTAACTGGGATAATTAATCAAGAGATTATTTATGAGATATTGAATTGGCTATGATGAGATAATTAATTGTGAAATAATTTTGAAATTTGAGATTTTTAATTGACATAATTTGTCCAAGGAATAAATATTATATATAAAATTGGATATGATTAGACAATTAAATGTTTATTAGTAAAATTCATTTTGATTTTCAGTTCATATAATTAACCTAGATATTAATTATGAAATATTAAATTTGATAAGTTGAGAAAATTAATTGCGAAAAATTTTTGTTTTTGGAAATTTGTAATTTATATAATTAATAGGGGGATTATTTATGAGATATTAAGTTGGATAAGACGATAGAATTTATATTGTATTAATTATGTTTTTCCGGAATTATAAATGAAATAATTAATCAGGGTATTAATTATGAGATATTAAATTTTGCTTGGTTGAGATAATATATTCTAAATTAATTACCAGTCTTTGATATTATTACATGATATTTTATTTTAGAATTTAATAACTAATGTTGCGAATTAAAATAAGATAACTAATTGTAGAAAATTAATTATGAGATATGAATTGTGTTATTAATTAATTAATTGATGAATTAATTTATGTGATTTATATACCAAGTTAATTTTTGACGTAACTATGGGATTTTAGTATCTCCAATGATACGAATGAGATTACCTTGCCTCATTTCTTTGAGTATAATGTGAATCCCATGATAATGATTTAATTAAAAAACATAAGATTGTTTTCCTTAAGTATAAATGTTAATATGCTTGCTTATTTGTAATAGAAATGGTCTAATGAAATTTTTGATAGGTTAAATGATTCGTGCATTATATGATTATAATGCTTAGTCCATGTATAGTTAGGGTAGCCAAGGGATCGTGAGATCCCTTATGGAGAAAGAATATGCTTGTTTTTGGGTTGATCCTCCACAGACTGTGAGAGAACATGGATTTCAACTAGAGGATAGACTGATTTTTCTACACTTGGTGATGGACGTCTGTGTTTCACGTCCCAGTCCATCCAACATCATTTTCAAAAGGACAATGAGAGCCTTGGGTAGGAATGTCATATGATCTTCCATGTGGATTTCCATGAGTCTGTTTGAGCACATTGGGTTTGGAATTGGGTTAAGACCATGAGCTCTTCCACTAATAATGAATTTATATGCATTACCACTTGGTCCATCTAGAAATAGTATCCATTGTATATGTGCATTTGAGGTGGTACACACTATGTTATTATATAAGGATGATAATTATATATATCTGTCTATATATATTTGCACAATTATTATATATATATATATACATATAGACATGATATGACAAAACATCTGTGGGATGAAATAGGCATCGTCATTAGGTATCCCTTAGGAACCATGATGGATTTTTTTTATTTATTCATTTCTATTATTGCATCACATTTTATCTGATTTTTATTTGTTTCCTCTATGTACTCAAAATATAAAGGTATAGTCTTCCCATTTATTGTTCATAGACCCACTCTACTATTCAATTCCTTCGAGCGTAGGGGGAGACGTTCTTGTGGCCACATGATGACCGTATTGGCTGCCAGATTTAGGGTAAGCCGGGAAATCCACTAAATTATTGGAAAAAAGTCTCATAAAGTGTGGGGAGGCCACGATAGGGGGTCCTTTTTTATTAGGGGATGATGAAAAATTGGAATTTTGTTGATAAGTAAAATAAACGCACATTTTACTCAAAAAATGGATCGATAATATACCATTCCAAAACATAGATTACTTATAGTCAATATATAGCCAATATATATATATTTAACATGTTTTTTTATGATTTTAAATTTTAACCATTTAGTTTACCCTCTTGTTATGTCTATTGAATTCATAACTATGCTAAAAAATGTTACCTATTTTTAATATTTTCTAGGGTCAAAATTGAATTTTAACGTATTTTAATATATTATATATTCTTCTACAAAATACATAATCCATTTTAAAATTTTCAATTCACCTTAGTGGAAAATTTTAATCCAAAATCAAACCATCAAGTAGAATAAAAATATTTTTTTCGATAGAAAATGTGCTCATAAGTATAAAAAATTTTATATCAATGATATAAATACTATGGATTAAATTGGTCAAAATATTATTAATAATACTAATTTTTAGTTAATTTTAATGTTATGTAATTTCCTTTTCAAAATGGATATTATAAAAATCTATAAATAAAAAGGAAGTCTTAGGAAATAAATATTTCTCACTATTCATAAAAAAGTATCCTTTTCAGAAAATTATAAAAAATTATGTATAAGATCATTTGGATATTTTTATTTGAGAAATTAATTTTATGATTTTCATATAAATTGGAAAAAATTATAAAAAAATAACATAACTAGGAAAAATGAAATGAAAAAAAATTATTGAAATTATATTTTCCCAATGTAAATTAGATTTTACATTTACTAAATGATTAGTTTTCATCATTATTTTATTTCAATTTAATATAAATAGATATAAAATACTGAACATTTATCTAGATACATTCTTATTATGTGCTATTTTAGTTATTTAAAATGAAAAATATTATGAAATTAAAAACAGTTTTTTGACTAGATGTGTTTGAAGGGTATAATTATATTTATACAAATGTCATAAAAATTACTGATACATATGAGTTTTATTAAATATTTATCAATAAAATGGATAATATTTCAATTTATAACAAAATAAAAAATAAAATATGACATTATTTAAGATGATAAAATGAAAATAAATGATATCTAAAAAAACATACACTTACACTAAAAACATAATGTTATTATATAAATAACATTTTATAATAGTTAGATAACTATTTATATTATTATTTAAAATAATTTTTTATTATCATATAATTTACTAATAATATTGTTATAAACAATATATATTATATAGAAATAAAAAATACCAAAAATCATTTATGAAGAGACCATATTGTTTATTCATTAAAAGCCTTTACTAAAAATTATGAGACTAATTTATGAGAAGTAATCTATAAATTGAATTAATTTAGAACCCTATTTATATTTCATAATGTGGTTCATCAAATTTATACTATAAAAACATTTATGTGGTTATTATTTTCTTATTTAAATAATAATATTTCAATAGTATTATAGAGATTGAAAAAAATCAATATTGATTGTAATGAAATGTTAAATTGAAATAAAATTTATTTAATGAAAAATAAATATAAAAAATTTAGTTATAAAAACCCCAGAGTTATGAGTAATATTGCAATTTTATCATTTAATACCCCAATATCTGATAGTATGTTATTTTCTGTAATTTAATAGCTTGCACTACACACAACACTGAGTTCGAGCACACCACGACATACCAAAATATCCTTTCAAAAGTATTTATGAATATTATTAACTGAATTTTGAAATAAATATACTCCATATGATTTTAGAATCCATATTATGTGTTTCTTAGAAATTATATAAGAAAAAATTCTATTTTTTCAGATAAAAGAAGTATTTTTCAAAAAAAATTCGATTTTAGCACTTTTTATTGGAAACCCCTTTTAAGATCAATATTTTACACTTTTATATAATAAATTTAATTTAATTAAATTCTTCTTTAGATTAATGACATAAAAATTTATTATTGATAAATTTTTGGTACTTTTCTGATAAGTTTTATATTTTGATGATTACTGAAAAATACAAAATTTTAATTGATAACATGTTTTTTAATCGAAATAATTTGTATTGTGAAATTATGAATTTTATGGGTTTGAAAGTATAAATATATTTTATTTTTATCATTTAATACAATTTAGGTGATTTTAAATAATTCCACATTTAAAGTTTACATAAAGACATGTAAATATTTTGATAGTTTTTAGTTTTTAAAAAAACCCACTTTTCGGTTTTGAAAACGGTAATTAATTTAATATTAATTTATTGAACATATATGTTTCGAATTTGGTAATATATAATTCATTTCTTAATTTTGAATAACAAAATTATCTTCGGTTATTGTTTTGGTATTTTTCTGAAAACATTGAATTTTTTATGAATAGTGAAAAAACTATGTTATAGTTTAAAACCAACTTATTATTTAAATAATTATTTATTTTGTTTAAATTTATTTTATGTCAAAATATATTTATAATACCTATATAAGTTCAATTTAATTCATTGAAGTCATTTTATTGTAAAATTTGATGTATAAATGTTTTATGATCTTTTTACTGTCTTTTACCAACCTCTTAGGAGCTTTTGTAAATTTACATAAAACATCTATTTACCACTTCTATGAATTGAATTTAAAAAATAAAAGAAACATGTTTGATATCAGTATGTAAAATTTGGTTCAATAAGATGAATATAATTTTTTTTGAATAGTTACTTTTTACTTCTATTTACCACGGATAAAAGTAAATAGGGTAATTAATGGTAAAATGATATTATTACTGTCCTAACACATGTCATAATTCTATCAGATAAGTGTAATTAGACCAAAAAAACATTACGAATAAAATATGATCCTTTAGGTCCAATTGGATTATATTAGGACTTTTATTATTATTTATTTCAAAGAAGAGTTAAAAGTGTTAAATTCAATGTTTAATAACTAAACCATTTTTAATAAAGTGTTAAAATAAGAAAAATTATACTGTATATATTCATTAGAAATCCCAAAAGATTTCCTACATAACTGTATTTTATTTAAAATTTTTAGACATTAAATAATTAAATTTATTTGTGACAAAATTATGATGGAGTAATTACCTAATTAATGAAATACTAAAATAATTGATATTTTAAATATACAAATAAATGCAATTTGAGACTTTTTAATGAATTAAACAAATTTTCTAGGTTAATATGGTATGTTAGGGTTGGTTAGATGATTTTTCTTTGACATAATAATTTTGTTATGAATTTTGAAAAATTAAAATAACAAATAGTGTCAATATTGACAAAAAAAGGTTTTTAAAACAAATAATATATTATTAACCAATATTCTATTCATAAAAATATAATGGTCTGCCAAAAGACATATAATGATAGGTGTATCATTAATGAACCACTTGGGGTTCTCTTGGATGTTTATAGTATGTTTATTAACTATATAATATAAACATACTAAGATGCATAGTAAATGTAAAACTATTTAACTAAGAGTAAAATCTAAATGTTAATGAAAATATAGTGACCCAAAACTATCTAAAACATATTGAATGAGTATTTATTGAACCATCCCCACCATAACAATTTAATTATACATTTTAAGCCTTTATATACCGAATATTATTTTATTATAAAATAATATTTCTAGCTTTTCCTATGGTGCCCCTCACCCATCTTATAAAAGGGTACTCCCCCTTCTCTATAATTCACATCATCAAATGAATTAGGATCGACCAAACTCTTCCCAAATATCCTTAAAACTCTCCTTCCTTCATCCTAGTTGCCTTAGATTAGTTATAATTCCATCCTAATGAGCCTTGTTTTGAAATCAAAATGAAGAACTTGAAGAAGAGGTAAATATTTCATCACCTATTTCAAGTTTCTTTCTTCATCCACTTCCATTTTATTTTTTTCCATTCTAAAATTTTAAATCAAATATATTCTATATACTATGATGTTATTATAAATCTGGTACAAACATATTAATTATTTTAACCATCCTTTGAATGACATGTCACCATACGTGCGTATATACAGCTTACTGTCTCCACGTCGTCGTGTAGTTGTTATTCAATACATTATTATTTGGATGGGTATAATAATGATGTATAATTGAAGTAAATAATAAATATATCATGATAATTATACTATAAATAGGATATAACATCCAATTATAAATGATTTTAATATCAAAAGAATGATATTGTCACTCGTGCGTACGTACAAATTACCGTCTCCACGAACGCGATGAGATTCATTCCCCATCGAATCCATTCAAGAATAATATTAATTTGATTATTATAAATAAATTTTAAAGACTTAATATAATTCTAAATATTAATAAGATATATCCCATCAATAACAAACATGGATTATTTAACCAAGCATATAAAGGAGAACGAATATGTTAACACTCGAAACGAGGATAATACTAAAATATCAATACTAGAAGATCATATATGATATCATATTAATGTATATTATTATTGAATAAATTAATAATTTTGATTTAACCTTTATATATTATATTAAATTAACCTTGATCAAGGAAAAGTACAAGGTAATGGGTTTCTTATCTCATTTTTAATTTCTTGAGATTAACACTGTTCACCACTTAATTATTTCATGTGGTGTATGTACTTCCCCTAGATTGTATTAATTGTGTAATATACTATAATTTATGGGTATTTCCATCATAATTGTATTATCCTTCTATCATGTGGTTTATATTTTGTTATGTATCAAATTAGTAAGGGAATTTCAAATATCAATTTCCACTCCATAGGATTTACACAAACATCATTGATTATTTTACAACAAAATTATGTATGATATCACTGATTATTTATTTATTTAGTAATTTAAACTCCGCTTGTGAGTATATACTTTTTATACACATAATCACTCCATTGATAAATTATCAAGTCATCAATATGATCTTGATAACAGTAATTTTAACTCAATATCCATTAATTAAGTTAAACATCCATGTCATTGGTGTTGCTGTAACAATAATATGTGTGAATGTCCTCTGATTGATAGACACTTAATATCCAATAATATTGAGTGTATTTACATTTGTCTCCCATAATTATGTCATTGACTTGGCCTTTACCTAATGATACAATCATTATAAATGATTTCTTCTCAATTTACATCCTATTGAGGATTCATTGTTATTATATGCCAAATCACTTTTATATGGTGTATATACCGTCCTCTGACATATTTTATCATGAATCCATTTATTATCAAGATATTATAAATTATTTATTACCTCAATTATATGTATTTATGAGTCTTTTATTTTGGGTAAGAACTCTAAATAAAATATTTTGTTAATGATTTATTCTTCTAAATCGTTCTCATTAATGTCCATGCCTTCAAAAAGGTTTTAACAATTTATTCATATGTACATGATTGTTTTAAAATTAAAATTTATTTTTAAAATTTTAAAAAATGTATGGGACACTTTGATTCAAAAATATCTTTTAAATACTTCCTTTATAAATTGTGATACTTTAAAATGATTTAATGGAAAAGGGGAATTTCTCTCAAAGAATTTTATTGATAATTTTCATCTATGACAACATCCTTTGATGGATTTTAAACTTGTTTGATGTTGATTTATTATAGATACACTGTTCTATATGGAATTGAAGGTTTTTTGATATGGTTGACTATGGATGTGCTATTTTTATACCATTCATGGTTTATGGTTAAAGTATTGAAATTTTTTATGCTTGTTTTAATATGAATGTTTATGTTATATTTCAACATATTCATAATATGAATGTGTTGGAATATTATGTTCCGGGTTGGGGACATGTTATAGTAGACACTCAAGGTTGGAGTCCTGTTTCAGAGGCCCTCTGGGTTGGAGTACGATTAAAGATGCTCTCCGGGTTGGCGTCTAGTTACAAGGATCTGTGGGATGGAGTCTAGTTACAAAGGAAATCTAGGTTGGAGTCCGTTTATAGAGGATCTATGGGTTGGGATCTGGTTACAGTTATTCCCAAGGTCCTGGCACATGGCCATGACCCAGAAATTATAGTATGGTATTATTAATTCCATCATTATGAAAGTGGGTATTAATATTTCATGTAATTAATCAATTGAGAATATCAATGTGAATAAGTAAATGGAATTATTAGATTTTATCTTTTCCATATTATGCTGAAGTTCAAGTTTAAAAGGCTTCCATTTTAGTCTTATACATTGCCTAAAATGTTAATGCTTATTTATGAAAGTTTCCACTATATAGTTATCCTTACTAAGAATCTGAGCTCGCCCCATTCTATGTATTATTTTATCCAGGTTGTGAAGATGTATTTTATGTCTAACCTGTAGGGTTATTCTAGGGGATATGAGCATGGTCTATGGAAACAATGTTGTGGTAGCTTTTCATTTTATAATGTAATGTAAAACATATGAATGTATCTAGTACTTCAAAGGCTAGTAAACTGATCGGTCATTCGGGACATGATTCCATGTATCATTCAAATATTTTGTAATAATCCACTATCTCTAGGTAACTGTGGTCAGGGAATTACATATCACATTCATACTTTTATAAAAAATTGACATGTTTATATTTTTTAAAAACTAATAAAACAAATGCATAAAAATATTTTCATGTATAAAAAGATTATAATTTTTCACACATAAAGGACTTTATGATTATACAATTAATTAATTAAATAATTTATATCTTAATTTATGATATGAATACATAATAGAAATATTAAAATTTGTATAATTTATATTGTTACATAAATCATATAGATAACATTTAATAATATTATATTAGAATATAATCTAAGTGAGGGATATAAAAATAATAGAAACACATTATTATGGTGGATCACATAAGAAGCAATGAAAATTTATTTTTTTCACTTAATCCAAACCACTGTTAAAATAAATAAATGTTATTTTTTATAAAAATTCATCTTTTTAAGAAAAAAGACCATTGAAACCCATTGTAAATAATATAAAACCATGATGTTGTGGTGGAAAAAATTTAACACATTAAAAATGTTCGTTAAAAAAAATTTCACATTAAAAAGTTGATAAACATTATTTACCAAAAAAATCAAAATATTTACAAAAAACCCCATAAAATTTATAAAGTATGTATCATGGAGAAACAAATCCACTGACAGTTTCACTTATCAATATTCCAAGTTGGAATAATTCCTTATTATTTAATTATATAGGAGGGGAAATATGGGTTTCACCATTATAGTAACCTCTGATAACTTGATCATAACATCATGCATTGGAAAGATAAATTATATAACCTTTTCATAAACTATAATTCAATATTAAGGAATCATGGGAATAAAAATTATGAGATTCCACTTTTTCACCAGACACCCAATTAAACTATCATTTGATGTCATAAGATAATAAAATTTTTGCTAACTCTTTTTTTTAAATATCGTTTTCATGTTGAAATAATTTTAAAACAATCAAATGCAATTACTAATTAGAAAAACATCATTTTTGAAAAACCAAGAAAACAAGTAAGTTAATGATCATTATGAATAATGGGGAAAATAATTGATAAAACATATAGGGATGAAAATATTAAATAATAATTTTTTATCAAAGGTAAAATTTGTCAAACTTGTTTACACCATATATCAATTAATGGATTCTATTTCAAAACAATAAAAATTTCATTGGATATTGTAATAAATAATATGGAATAATTTTTATATATGGAATACTTTTATTGAAACATTTCATAGAACCTAGAATTGTTAAAAAAAATAGGTTTTCAGAAACCATTATATGATTTAAATGAAAATTCATTCACGTTTGGGTGAATTTTGTATCAATATGATATTAAAGAAGAAGAAATGAAATTGATTTGAAAAATAATAATTTAGTAAATCTATGGTGAAAAAAATCCATATTATAGTTAAGACATCATGAATAATAAAATATGTATTAATAATTATTAATGTCCCAATTTAAGGATATTTGGGTGAGAAATTTCATACCTCATGTACTGAATTTCCATATATTAATTTTACATACATGAATAACAAAAATGAATTAATTATCAAATTTCATCATTACCATTTGATGTTTTTTAAAAAATTTATTATTAATTTGTTCTTATTTTATTAACATTTTAACCTTTTACTATTTATTTTAATTTTAAATCTGAATTTGTTAGATTATTATGTTTATAAACACCAGATTTAATATTTTTGTATTGATCATGTATAAAGAGATCATAAATAATGTCTCCAAATAATCTGATTTTTTTTAATAATTTCAATAAAATAAATATAAATTTATGATAATACATTTCTTGCAATCATGAAATATGAAACACATCAAATGACAAAGAATATAGTGAATATGTTCATATGAAAGATGTTTTCATTATTATTATATTGTATGCATGGTTGTAATTTAGAAATTTATTTACTGTTATATAGTCATAGTAATATTAAAAATATAATATTTATTAAAAAAATTATTTCATTATGACAACACATTTATTTGGTCAATAATAAATGAATCACTTAACGTTTTATTAATAATTATTTACAATGCTTTCATGGGGGTGTGTGCCATCATACTAAGACATGTTGGACAGTGCCTCACCTTACCACTTTCCAAATACAGGAAATATCTATAACTCATTTACTATTGTCTTTTTATTTTATAAAAACATGATGATGGGATTTTGGTCTCTCCTTATGTGAATTTCACCTTAGAATTCATTACCTAGTACAGATATCTCTCATAGATTAATGATATTTTTTGAAAAACACTTAACTATTTCAATATCATCATGGAATTTCATTGATTGAAATTCTTTTTCTCGGGCATTCCAAGGGGTAAATATAGGGTATCAACTTTCTATCAGTGGAGTAGTCACATCAAACATAACTAGCCTGTCTGGATGCTGAAACACTGATGTGCTTAGATTTATTCCCCTTATGAGAGTGCCTCTTGTTTGTGCAGAAGACGGAGGCATCCCACATCTTATTTTGGGAATTGTATTCCATATGCATATCCCAATGGTTTTCTTTATCTTCTAATGACTAACACCTGGTATGTCAGGAGTTTAACATTTAGCGGAGACAGATCATACTGATCAGAACACCGATATGAGTGGATTATATGGGGACATCCTCATGAAGGATATCCTAATGGGTTTACTGGATTAGTGGATCAAAAGTTCCAAAATGACGGATCATTGGATACATGGGTCTTTATAAGGGGTCAACATGGTTTACCATTGGATGATATTGATCATCAGGGAGGTCTCATATATTAACTATGTAGATGACAGAGATCAAAACCTACATAGTTCAAAGGGGTGATTAATATGGGTGTAAGAAAATGGAAAAAACCTAGAGACATGTTTTGGGTTCTGCATGGATAACGACTCAACGTAAGATCAAAACTCTTAGTTGGATGGTTGTTAATTTTTTTGGTTGATGCATGGTTATCTTCCCAAATGGATTTCATGACTTCACCAAGATGTGGAGGTTCCGGTAAGAATCATGATGGATATGGATAGAGTTTTGAAGGATTGGGTGAGTGTGGATGAAACATACACGAAGATGATAATGATTTTGGGATTTAACCTCATAGAGGATTCCTACATATCAATATGGCTGGGATTCAATTTCCACGTAGTTTTTTGTTGATATGGGACACTTGAGGAGGTGGATCGTGAGAAGGGACATGTAGATGGGACCCAAAAGAAGTATAACCTCCTGGTTGAGGAATGACCTTACCGAAACACAAGGATTCATTGGAGAGACCATAATGGCACATGGGTGACAAGATTGAACCTCATGAAGGATTCTTAAAAATCCCTCTGGTGGGGAGTCAAATTACATTTAGATCACGATGGGGAATATAATAGGGGTGTATACAATGAAAAGCTACCTGAAGATATGTTGGGTCTTATGGTTGGTTAGAATCCCTTCTCAAGAGGGACCCTCTTGGTTGGAAGTGTATGGACTGATTATGGGGATTATGCATGGTTAGCTACTTGAGAACTCTCCTAGAATAATTAAGTGTATCCCTAAGGATAGGGGAACCAATAGAGGGGACACAGAAGTTTACTAGTGTTTTGGGATAATTCTCTATGAGGCCTCCAACAGACCTATTCTAGGGGAAATGGATCGAATCCAAGGTAGTTTGAATAGGTTACGGGTATTGGTGTTTGGACCTCATGGATGCTTCCTACATAACTAGTGTAGGATACGGTGATCAAACCCACATAGTTTGAAATAATTCATTTTACCATCATGTGGGGCGAAAAGGGGATTAAAGATTAACATAATGTGAGATGACTGTGAAATGATGCCAATGGATGGTAGGCTTGAGCCTCCAAGAGGCTTCTTACATACCATTATGTGAAAAGTCAATGAATCAATGTCCATGAATATCGGTACAATGATTGGGGATTACTCACTAAGTCGGACTAGAAGGTATTTCATGGTCAATGATTTGTCTAATCCCATGTGATTCGTGCCTAGTGTCAGAAACAAGCAGTAATAAAGATCTAAAGATCACATTGTGAATGGTCCATTTGTGATGAAGGTAACATGGATTACCTATGGTTAATTGACCAGGGAGAATGATATTGGGACTTACCCTCAGATGGAGGCCCATTTCCAATAAATCCCAAAAGGGGAGGTAATGTGTGAAGAATTTCCATGTTCCCATCTCTCATATGTCCATTTCTCTTGAATTATGATAGGAAGAAAAAGGATGCCACATCCCACATGATTGGATAGAGGGTTACACTTGGATGGTTTTCCTCCCCCGTTGACAGACTGTGTTCCATACAGGGAGGATATCATTCCATGTGAGGAAGATCACACACCCATGGAGACAAGTAGGTGTAGAAAATGTCAGATTCATGGAACCTCTTGAATATTTCACGAAGTGAAGGTACATTTTATAATCACGTACATGGAAAGATTATTCTTGGAAATTTAATGTCCCACATCTCAGAAGATGAGAATTCACTCCCTATCCCTCGAATTTATGTAACACAAACACAATAACCGAAGGATAATTAAAGGAACCATAAATTGAATGTGGATATGGGGTTATCGAGTGATCATTAATTTGATCACTTTTGCATTGATATATGAAGAATAAATAGCTGTTAGCATGCTTATAAATAAAAGCATGAGACTAAGAAACACAACATGAATCACCACCCAAGGGGCTTTGAAATAACTTCGTACAAACCTAGAGGGTTGTAAGGAAGAAGGGATTTCCAATCAAAGGGATACACGTGAAGAGACCATAAAAAGTGTTTATTCTCCGTAATGTATAGGGACTCCAAGAAGGTGTGTTCTTTGCAAAGGGGAGTGGATGAGCCCATGCCTGGAGTATACATGCATATAAAGTGTGCTTCACAAAGTGAACATGGTTTTGTGAATTTGGACTTCACAAATCATGGGTACCTTGAAAAGTTTTGAATTGTGATGAAATTTACTTCAAAAATCATAGCAATCCATTTTTATCATGGGGTTCACATGTTCATGGATGTTACATAACGAAGCGTTAGTTCATTTCAATGACCTGAGTTCCCATAGGGATATCTTTCATTCTCCATGTCCTGTTTGCATCACCAAGGGCATCCCTGCCTAAAGATGGGTCACATATGATCCAATAGAAAGGTATTTCACAATGCTCAAAAACATTTAATATCTCATTTTCTCAATGTTTTCATAGAGAAGAAGGTGCTTCATGGTTTAAGAGATGAGAAGGTTGAAGGTCATGATATTCATCTTTAGGGTCCTAGGGAAAGACTAGTATTTAGAGGTTATAAGCACTACCAAACTATAATAGTGTGTTGAAAATCCTCATGAAATTATCCATTTAAAGGTTGATTGTGTGAATACCATCATAACCCAAATATTTGGTCATCATCCCCTCCATGGGGAAGATTCTTTCTTCATTCCCTCTACGATGCTCAATGAAAATTATATCAATTTTTTAGGAAATGAAGAGGTGATAATGTTCCCTCCACAACCCAAAGTCTCCCATAAATTTCATCATAATTATATAGCACATCGTCTTTTTCCTCTATGACAATCATAGATGAGGCCTGATCTTTGCGCCAACCGTAGTACTGATCGGCTTCGTGAAGCATCCTCTTTTGGCATAGCTATGCTCTTTGCATATTTTTCCATACACTCATTTTGGGGCCAAACAACATACTCCAACTAACATGTATCCAAGGATAAAATGAGGGTAAAATTATTAGGACAGATCTCCAAAAAAAATTAGGCTGATCACAAAGAAAAATCGCGAAGTAGGTTTACAATGAGGATAGACAATGTGAGGATTGGGAACACCATGAATCTCATTGAGGCCATGCATGTTGTGATTCGTGGAGGTCAATGACTATAAATATGGTAGGAATAACCCTCTTTTTTCCACTTCTATATCCCCAGATATTCGTATGGTATCTTCATTTGTAATTCTCCAAATGATTTGTGACCGCTCTTCATAAACCAGGGAATCGTTGCTCAGTGTTGCACACCGAGTCTTACGAATCAGATAGTTGTGCTTCTGATGTTTCCAGCATAGCATTGTGACCATGCTTTTCGATCATACTATGTTATCCATGACAACATTTTTTCTAATTATTCATGTGGAATGGATCATCAAGATGTGTCTATGGGGATCCTTGAGAATGCGGCCTGGAAGGAAAAAATTATTGATAACCTAGGTATTGGGGAATATGTGTGGATCCATGCAGACCACAAATCCCTGGTGGAGCTATTATCAGAAAAATAGAAGTACTATCCTCTATGAAATATACTCCTTCTAAATATATTTTGTATTAGGGGTGATGTTCTAATTATTGAAGCATGTAAAGGTGAGATAACGTGTTAGTTCAAGAGTACGACATTCTTGTGCTAGTGGTTCATGTTTTTTATGGGCTATACGTGGGAGGATCACACACCCATCATTGAGAACTACATGTATAATCATGTTGAAAACATTAATGGGAAGGCATTGGAGCCAAAGGTTTTTTCTCCACTTTACCACACAATTCTCAAGGAGGATTTGGATAACCATAGAAGGGTTGGATTGATTATTGGGTATCACAAAAGGGTGGAAATTTTAAGTAATATTGGGCATGTTCATACTTGGTATGATCATCCTATGAGGATTTTGAGGAGGATCTAAGGTGAGTGGGCATGTATGATTTGGTATATTACCCCCAATTTCATATCTACCAGCTGAAGCACCCCATGCCAGTGTTATTGAGAAGGTGGTCATCAAGGACAAAACCATTGGTCTTTCCCATGGGGAGGTCAAAAATAGTCTCTAGGACCTTCACAATATCTCGTGGATTCTGATATTGGGTGATATGTATGATGATTTCATCCCCGTTGAGAATATATTTGTAGACCAAGAGATGAGGCCACTAATGGAAAAGGAATTAATGAATTTGGTGTTGTGTGAGGATAAGAAGTCAGTGAGGGACGTCCACTTAATGTTCTGCTTCCAGTGGTTTTTGAATTGACTATTAGATAAGATGGTTCTTGTCAGGCCTCACACATTCCCGAAGGGGGAACAACCTATTTAATATAACTGATACTAGAAACTATTGGGTGACAGCCAGTGAAATATATGGGGGTTCAGTGTCAGTATCAACATGCAACTGATGGTTAGGTTGGATGTGTTCATCTTAGTACACATATGTGGCTGTATGGTTCTAGTGAGAGATACGAACATGGGTGTACGATCGAGTACATTTATCATGGAATCCATATTGGAGGTGGCGAAATAGATCAAATTGGGGATCTTAGTGTTTTATAATATTTACAATGTAATGTGTCATATTAGTGAGGGGAAGAAACCACATAGGGTCTGCAGACCATTCCATCATATGTATAGATGTATACTAGAATATATCAGTGCTTATAAATACCTGAAACACATTTCCACTCCAGGTTCAGACTTCAGACTAGCTATTCTAAATATAGTGGGGCACTTTCGAACTATGCTGATCCCCAATAGCGCTGAACCGATTTTTGAGGGTGGATGAATTCAGCATCCATTTGTTAATGTTTCCAATAGGTGTGTTCACTGATGATGCCGATGTAACTATGGAGTATCAGTCATATCCCTTGTATTTTTGGGATGGAGTCCAAGTGGATCATGTAGAACATGAGCCTAACTAGGAGCCGTACACCCTACCCCACTTCACAAGGAAGATCTAGTGCATGCACAAGTTAACCTTACAGGTCTATGTGGGATTACGCCATGATTATCATCATTTTGTGATGTGGGAGACGTGTCTCATTTCACGTGTGATGAAGGGAAGATGCAGAATGATATTCCACTGCCCACACATGTATATGGGATATTGAAATATTATGCCAAGAGTTGTTAGTAAGCTAACATAGGGGATATTTTGATGTGATAGACCATTCGTGAAAGTGACAAGGTACCTCACATCCTTGTGGTCAGGGTTGGATGATGAAAAAGAAGATCCTGTGGTGGTGGGGCTACATTAGCGGCGAGACATTCACCGATCGAGAGGCAAACAAATGTGGAAGACCCGACAGTCCCAAAATAGAAAATACAGAAAGAAGGTAGGACACTCATGGGGTTCCAATGGATACCCACATAGTATCAAGAAAAACATATACACCATATAGATATACTAGAGGACTGTGTTTTCCCATTGGCTTGGGACATTTGGGATGTTAACAGAAAATTATGCAATCCTTCTTAAATTTTTCACAATCTGAACTATCATGGGATCGATATGTCAATGATCATTCA
The DNA here is from genome assembly GCA_963277665.1 of Viscum album. Lineage (NCBI taxonomy): Eukaryota > Viridiplantae > Streptophyta > Magnoliopsida > Santalales > Viscaceae > Viscum > Viscum album. Next base: position 1,375,955,892 of record OY728155.1, read on the forward strand.
TTACAGAGAGGACTTTTCAATATCTAAAGTGGAAGGGGAGAAATAAATCACTGAGTTTGAGGACATCGTGCAGTCTATGGGTACGTCATGTCCAATGATAGATCGGATGAAATTGATACTCAATCAAAAAATTCCTCCATTGTTGGCTACCACTAAATTGAGGGATCACATTCCCCAACCCGAAGAAATAGAGGAGTCTTCATGGGGGAATAGTTAGGAAGATGATGTCTCTATGAAGAAGGAGAGTTTGTGTACATGGAGATGGAGTAGTTTATAGAGGATGTTAAGCTAAATACTGAAATATTTTTATGTGATCCTCATTCATGCCACATAGTCAATATCAACTAACATTTGATTTTGGTTGGGGATCCTCATACACAAGAACCACTCTCGTAGAATAGTAGATGCAGCTTCTGGATCTACACCCGTGGTGATGGCGAATGCCGCATCTAGCAGTGTTCTGACCCCCAGGTTGGTTCTCTCGATGTCGTTGGATTTTCCAACCATATATTGGGGGACATGTCTTGGAATTTTTATGGAATCAAAAAAAGGGAGAGACAATCTATTTTATCTCTAAATATCTTCCTCATATGTTTTGTAACTATATTCCATTAAACCATGCCAATGGATGTCTATGTATTCATTATATGCACAATAATTTAAATGGGGTGGATTTCATTTGGGAGGGTGATTGGGCCCCCTGGAACCTACATTACTAGGGAAACATATATGGTTGGGGAAGAGGAAACCCAAACTGACCAAACAACAACACTCCAAATTACGGGTTGAATCATCAGCAAGATAGAACCTAAAATCATCATGGTGGAATCTAATGATAGGAATTAATCAGATGACATAAGAGCTGACCTAACAAGCTAGAAAATAGATTAAGCTCCTACTATGGAATTCATAGTGGTGTTCCCTATATGTGGATCTACTGAACACAATTACGTGGATGAGACGAATTCCATGGAGGATGATATAAATATCATCTGTCAATAGTCAAGTAAGTCAATCAATCTCTTCATTCGGGAGACCCCGAAAAAAAAATATATGCCATATGCGGTGGATTCATTCCTAGATGGGAAAACTATGAACTAGATGAGTGGAGAACCAATGTCCTCAAAATATCATTCAGGACTACATGGAAGAGAAAATCAGTTAACATAATTGCATCCTCAATATGGGATGGAAGCAGAGGTTGTCAATCAACATAAAGAGACTCTACGTGGTTGACCATGAGATCCAACATTTTTTGGTTCATGTGAACGAGTATACATCATTCCTTGATGCACAACCAGGGCCCATATTGTGACTGAAGGTCTAGTTGGAAGAGGTAGTTGGACATATGAGTAATGGTTCTCGAGGGATGACTATTTATAAATCTAATGAAGATCATGCCCAAATCATGGGTAATGAAATATGTCCCATTTCCATCAAGGAGGAGAATGATCAAAACATGCGACATCTGATACTAGACTCCATGTTCCAGAGAGTATCCATGCTGGGACCATCCATTATAAAAGTCAAACTTTCCATAGTAGGGTCCAATCCATGGTCATTATAATCTGTATGAACTCATAAATGAACATTAATCATTTGCGTGTTTATGTTGGTTGTGTGCATGAGTTCTATTATCTGTTATGGTTTTCTTCATTTCCATCACATTAATGAAATATCTGCCAATCAATCCCTAATATCATGTGGGTTGTTCTAGATATTAGAAACAATGGATGAAATCATTTTTATTTAGATTGAATCTGAGAGTTTTAACCTATATCTGGGATTCTGAGGTCTAATCAACAAATTTGGATTTCCAAGAAGAATGGGGAAGGCCTAACTGGAGAATGAAGTTATCTAAATAGGTGAATTTCCATTTTCAAACGTGCTTTAGTACATGAGAAAGAAAATTCCAGGGGCACTGGAATCAATCTAAATATAAATGAGTGTAATGGGTGAATCACCATAACCAAAATTTTGAACACTGTATAGATGGAATGAAAATGAAGGGTAACTATTGAATATGTTCAAAATGTAATATCCCTATTTTGTTACCCATAAATGGGGTAAAATGAGGGATGACCACTAGCCATGTTTGAAACATGGGGCCTGACTCAAAATGTCATCCAATGTATCCCAGAACATCATGCTAGGAATATAGGTGAGCCATAGGCTGAGCATTCATACTGTTAGGGGATTCATTGAGATGTGGAAGTGGATGAGAATATGAATAATTGGTAGTAAAACCATGTACTGTTGAGTGATGTGTTGATTGAGTAGAGTCAAATATTCTTGAAATTATTCCACCATGATGAAAAACATTACATGAGCGTGTCATTCTGATTAGGGAATGTACTAATTTCCTAAAAGTAAATATCTGGAAAGAACCTAGAGGGGCCCATAGTATTAGGTCATGCCATTGGGGAAGAGAGACAAATATTTTAACATCATATAGTGGAGAAATGGTTACCCAGAAAGGAAAAGAATGGTGCGGTACATATCCCAAAGATAATGAGAACTATAAGAGCCCACACCACACCACATGATCCTAGTGGGATTGTTTAGACCATATAACAGTGGTTTCATAATCATGGGGCTTGACCCAAGGGAATGATATTGAGTGTGACTTTATATACCATGAGGATGGGAATCATTCCATTTGTGGTTCTAGTGGAGCTGTGTACTTTATCATCATACAATAGGATGGACAGTGAGAATGGGATTTCCCAAAAAGGGGGAGTATGTGGTGCGACTGATAAGGACCTGAGGTGAATGAAGACCTATGAAGTCCACGCTACACCATGTAATCCTCAATAAAATCAAATTTTTTTATATGTGAGATGGTTATATTTGGATAGGGCATGAGACTAAGTGTTCAATAAATTCCTATGTAACTGATAGGATGCGAATCAAGACACACATGGATCTGAGAGTGCAGTTTAACCTCTTATGGGAAAAGGTATGTGTGTCATTCAGATGGAATATTACATGTCCAAAAAAATAGCCCTACGTCTATGTGAGTAATTCATGATGTGTGAAATATGGAGTAGTTCAGGTATTTTCTTGGTATAGGGAGGCACACATTATGGGAAATCAAATTATTGTTTAATGACATCCCAATAACAATGACACTTCTACTTAACGCACATAGATACGTACAACGGTAAAACATAGTGTGTGGGAGTTGCATTTAAACCTACAAAATTGGAATGATGTGAATCATGATCCCAAGACCTGGATCACAATGATGGTGGTGTGACGATGAAGGATAAATATTGAGATTGTTTAAAAAAACATAATTTGTATCACATTAGCCTAGTGTGGGGACAGACAAACAGAGGTTGACCAATGAACATGTTCAAAACACGAGACCTACAAACAAATTTCATTTGAGGACTTCAGAGGTGTCGAACAAAGCATGTAGACAATGCAATGAGGCATTATACCAGGCTGTATAGGGGGTCCCATCAGACATGGAACATGATGTAGATCCGAATAATGGGCCCATGAAGCATTGAAGTCATGTGAGGGAATTGTTATATTGAATCGAACATATTGGACTCTAAACTGTGGAACATAAGACTAGGCTAATGAGATGTGTAAGATAGAGGGATTGTAATCCCTCTCCATGGATGAGGTTATTAGGGATGAAAACTCCAATTTTATGGTCATAGAGTGGACCATTGAGAGGGTGCATAGTTTAATTGAATGTTTTTTGGGTGATGATGTAGAAAAAATTTATGTGAATTAGTAACAAATAGGCCATCCATATTACGACACATTTCTGGGGCAAGACCTAAAGACTAAACATATGAGAATTCTTATTTATCCCATGAGGATAGTAATGAAGGTATATATTTTTTTGTAGGAAGACCTTATTTTAGGGTTGTAGAACTTGGACCAAGTTGTATTGAGACAAGGGGGACACTTCGTGGGGTTTTTGTAAAATTATAAGTGAATGAGGATCCATGTGTTTTTCACCACAACACTTTCCACTAGATGATTTCTGGCTGTGGGGGCTAGGAATAGGTAACGATTTGTGATACCCTTTGTAGGTCTTGAAGACTAAAAGTTTGGGAGTTACATCATTACCCATTATTATTGGAATCAAGCCATATGTTGTTTTAGAAAATTTACATAGTGAATGATTGATACCTAAACTGATGCCCCCTCAAGTGAGGACACAACAATGTAGTGTCATTTTTCATCCAGAAGAAGGGATGATAATTTCATAGTTAATGGTTGTAGTATTTGACCAACCCATGCATTTTAATGTCGTGTGGTAAAGACGCAATATTTTAAAGTCACATGGGATCATAATGTATAGTTTAACATCCTATTTCATGGATTCCCATAAAAGAACATGCTTCTAACAGGAATTAACAATGTGTGATAAGTCATACCTGATTTGAATGATGGCATCCATCAACCCCACGTCACACGAAACCCCAGAGGGAGGTAACCTCGGGACAAGGGGCACAAAATGATCATAGGATATGGGGCTATACCCAAAGACAACGTGTCCAAGAATTCCTATTAATCCCATGTGGATGAGAATCAATCCATATGTAGCTTTTTAAAATTTCCTACATGTTTACATCAAGCGACAAGTATGCAGATTAAAGAGACTAGCTCCAAAAAGGGGGAATACATGGTGCAACTATTATAGACCAGATGTGAATGATGAAATAAGACCACATACACCACACTATGCAATCATATGAGAGTTAGGACAAAATTGTCAAATAGAAGAGAAAATTAGTGGGACCTAAGATGGGAATAAATAATAAATGTCTGGGCATTCTGATGTATCACAAAAAGATGGGAATCGAGCAGAATGTAGTTCTAAATGTTTTTTGTTGTTTAGAATTGTGTGTCAAGGATTAAGAGAGATCATATTTTAAGGTCGTAGAGGTCAGATCAAAAGATGGGAGATTACTACAAGAGGGTGAAAATCATGAATGAGTCTGTAATCCCACATGAGATGTGGTCGATGTGAGGAAAAATGGAAGAGATGATCATCACAAAATGAGGAATACAAAAAAAGGGGAAACAACATAAAGCCTCAAATTACACAATGCTATGGATTCATCATCCTAATATGCAAACTCACAATGAAGGATAGTAACAATTGTCTTGAAATTCCACATGGTCATGATGGAGTGAAAATAGATTTAAATCAGGAAACCAATATTTAATGTTCAATGGGGTGTTGTAATGAAGGAGGATAACTCATGACTATGTTTGAAACACAACATCAATATCCTGTGACCAGAAATTGAAACAATCAAATGAAAATCAACACTGAGCATATTTCAATGCCGAAAATGTGTCAAATATTCATTCTAAATCCTCAAGGATGTTTCCCCAATATGATAAGATAACACTAGATCCTATCATATATGTCATTCGGGGGGGGGGGTCATTTATGGATTTGAAGGATGAAAAATATCATATAAAGGGAAATGTGATGCATGGAAATGGATAAATACATTCCCATGTAGGACCCATCACTCTATGTCCCAAATCAGTGTGAATCTAAGAAAATTGGTAAATTTACTAAGAGGGTCTAGGGGCCCAATTTAAATGAATATAAATCCAGGAGATCATTGGATGAAATGGGAATGATGAGATACAAAGGGAGAGGTATGTGGTGTGGGTGTTACAAACCTTAAGTGAATGAGGAAATAAGACCACACCACACCACATACCCCCTCCCTCAAAAAAATAATGTAAAGGGTATAAAATTTAGACAAGGTTTTTGGAGTTCTTATGTATACCATGAGGATGGGAATCAAGCCATACTTATTTCTAAAGTGATGTGTAGTTTAACATTCTACAACAAAGACATGGGGAACGAGAATCTCAATGTTGAATGTGGAATGGAAAATAACCCAATATCAATGAGGACATAATCCCACATATGCCACACCATTCATATTTCTAGGGTTAAGTGACCAAGGGAAAGAATAGATTAACGCGTGATGGGACCAAAAATAAAAAGGATGGGTTTTCCTACATCTCCCATGAGTTTGAGAATCAAACCATAAGCAGTTCTCGAGATTCCATGTCGTTTAACATCACTCTATAGGAACATGATAGATCATAGATTAAAATCATAGAGGTTGGGCCATAGATGCCCAGTTTAATGTTATGTAAAAGGAACAGAAGGGCAGGAAAGGTGAATCACACACCTGTCATCTGGGAAACCATTGGGTGGTAATAATGACTGAGGATAACTACTAACCATATAGACAACACATTATCTACCTCAAGTTTCCTATAATAAGAAAAAAAATTGAGCATCTAACACTAACCATATTCCATTGCGGGTCTTATGTCAAATTTGTAGTCGAGATCCCCTGAGATGTTGACCCAAAATGTTAGGGGACCAAAGGTGGCATGAAAACAAGACACTAGGGGGGTCTGTTTAGATTTGAATGATGGAACCCAAAATGGAGGTATGTGTCATGAATGGTGGTTCCCCAAGCATCCAATCCTCTTACAGTAATGATGATGAATGATGGAGGGGTGTCTTAATGGGATGTATGTGGCATTGAAATTTATCCTGACAAGAACGAGGACATAGAGTTCATTCCACACAGCACAATCGTATGTGAAAACTCTGGCCAGGGGGCGAAGAATGGTTGAGGGAAAGAATGCTAGGCCAATGAAGAGATGTCCTAGTGTTATCATGTATTTTATAAGGGTGGTAATTCAGCCAAACATAGTTCTGATTTTGTTGTAATTTGTAGTTTCATGAAAAAATGATGAGGGTATATTTTAGGTTATGGTCATAGAGCTTAGACCATTCTGTATTTTGTCATCATGCTGGATGAGGGTAGTTGTTTAGCATCTTGAAGGAAGATAATATAGTTTAATGTCATAAATGATGATTTATAGGAAATTTTACCTCTTTCATCGTAGACAGATCCTTCAGTTTAACATCGTTTGGTGAGGATGGATCAGTTTAAAGTCAAGTGGGACTGCTATGGGAGATTCTAATGGGTGAATTTAGAATTTATGGGAGGAGTAATATTTAAACCATCCATGGTGGCTTGGGAGTATACACCATTTTGGAAAACCAATTTAATGATAAAATTTCCCTCCCATTTGGGGTCCAGTATTAGTTGATTCATCCTAGTTAACATTGGCATTCATAAGGCCAACACCATGTAACTTTATATGAAATATTTGAGGTGAACCTTCTTATTATAATATCTGGATATGTTGTTATGATGTGTTTCTATATTGAGCAAGGAACAATGACTATTATATTCAAGCGTTTCCAATTAACCTAGATTGATTTAAGATACTATGTCTCGTGCCTTCTAATTGTAGATGGTTGTGTACAATGAAGCCAACTGGATATCAATGTGTAGGAATTCCACCATTCAATTAACATGGTAATATGGGGTCATAAGATATTCATTAATAGTCATTATCTGATATGCCCAGAGAGTGTTGGGGAGTTCATCATGACGTATCTTCTAGTTCTGAACAACCTTTATTTGAAAAATGACAAAGAAGGTGTTTTTTAATGGCCAGATCTTGCAATTTTCATGTTCATGATAGCAGGAGGTATGATAAGAATGAATATTGTACATGGGATACAACGTTTTCAGTTTAGTTTCTTATAAGTTGGTTTCATTATCGGTTAGGATGACATGAGGGACTAATAATTAGTAAATGATACTAGAGAACATAAACTCAGTGATTGAACATGCCTCGACTCACGTGAGGTGAACTGCCCCTTCCAACATGGAAAATAAATCATTAGCGGTCATAATGAACCTATACTATTGAGCTATCACTTGTGGATATGGTCCCACAACATCAACACCCCCCCCCCCCCCCCCCCCCCGACCGCAAAGGCTATGAGTACATGGTAGTGTTGGCAGGTTTCGGAGGCCCATTGAAAAAATAGGAGGTATTTGTCCGCCATGGATCCTCTTTGGAAACATGACACAATTTCGGATCATAAAGGTCCAAAAATACCTCAATATCTGGATCTTGTGATATATTGTTTTCCCAATTTTATGATCCTTACTAGAACCAACATAATCATACTTTATGACCTAAGAAATCACCCCTCCATGGATGAAACAAAGGAGAATCCCAACAAGAACTCATCTGTACATGATCTGATTAATACTGGGACCACTCTATAGGGTAAACTATAGTTCTAACCATTGTATTCTTTCAAACTCTACTCAATAAAATGGTATATTAACATTATGGAGATACTCAAAAAAAGGGGATCCTCAATTGACGAGTCACTTTCAATATCTTGGTAGGGGGGTCTGGAGGTCCTGACCCTGACAAACCAGTAGTTATGTAGATTAGTTATGGGATATCATCATCGTTTGGAATAACATGATCAATCATTCTCCGAGGATCCACATGTATAATAAAATAGTAATTACCAGGCTATGTAATTGGTGTGGTCATGATGTCCAAGGCTTCAACATGACCATTCGTTGAGTGAGTACCATGAGTAGCATTGGGCCGAGATGGGAACTAACCCATCAGTTGGCAGGTACGTTCTAACAGTAGTAAGATCTCCTCCTTCCTGATGATGTATTCAACATTGATCTTATTGATTAATTTTTTGGATACCCCTTTCAAATGCATGTGGGGAACATCTATCTCGAGTGCCATCATGAGAGCAGTGTTGAGGGCATAGATCAATGCCTCATTGTTGGTGGATCCTTCTGATAATTGGAATGAATATAGTAGATCATCATGTGTTGGCATAATGAATACAATACCTAGGAACACTCTTTTATGTTTTGGATCCATGAGAATATTTCGTGTATGGATTTGGAAGATCCATTAAAATGAATTTTTCAACATTGAATAACTTGATCTATTTAGAATATTGGCTCATCAAGAAAATATAGATTCAGATATTTGTCCATGGGAGTTTGATGGGAGGAATGGAAGTCTATAAATTCATGTCCCTTGATCACCCTCTAAGGTAAAAACCTGATGTTTAATTGTTGGAAGATCACTGCCCGTCCAGTAAGGATGTCTTTCAACATGGGGATGTTCAGAATGAACTTTAGCTAATGCACTCGAGACACTAACTATATCTCATAATGCTGTAATTAATGTCACAATTTATATACTACAAAAACAAGATCATGGAAGATCTTCTGGATAAACGAATATATGAACTCTGTATCAAGAAGCATGCAACATAGATAGTATAAATCATTCTATGTTCCATCAATTTTCTTCTGGGTGAGAAGGGAACCGAGATATTTTTCCACAGAGGACACATAAAGGACAAGAGGCTTTCTAGAAACTTGTGGAATCAAAACTAAAGGTTGTATCATGTAATGTTTGATTTCATTAGTGGATGTTTGACACTCTTTAACTGATTGATAATCGACACTATTCACTATGAGCTTGGAAAATGTCTTAAACATTCTATCTAGATTTTTAATGAATAGGATTGTGTAGTATTTCTAGAATTGTAATCCTCATAGCTCTCTAATGTTTTTTGGAGGAGACATTTTAATGATTTCCTTCATCTAATCTGAATCAATCTCAATGCCTATGTACTTGACTATGATGCCATAAAACATTGGAGAGGTGAACCCGATGGCCAAAATCACGGGGTTAATCTTCCGATAATGGAAACCTCAGAAGTTGGACACTTTCTCAAGATCATTGAGATGGTCCTCACAATAGTGACATTTGACAACCATATCCTTTATGAAACATTCCACAAATTCCCCCATGAACATCATCAAGATTTTGTTCATGGAATGTTGATAGGTGGAACCTTCTTTCTTTAGATAGAATGACATTTCCTAGAAGTAGAAAATACCATATAGTGCCCTGATTGTAGGTTAATCTTCATCCTTAGGGCCCATTCAAATCAGATTAAATCTGGCATACCCATTTATGAAGGAGAGAGCCTAGAACCTAGTAGTGGATTCCATTAACAGTTCTGTTGTAGGAAAAGGAAAGCCATCCCTCATGCAATGATGGTTGTGATCCCAAAAGTCAATGTAGACTATGATCGGTCTGTTTTTCGTCCTGAGGGGAACAATTTTAGCTAACCATCTTGGGAACTAGACATCGTTTATGAATTTAGACCTAATTATCTTATCTTCCCCGGCCTCGACTATAGCACTGTGAGATGTTTTCATCATTCTAGGAGGGTGATTGAACCTATAATGATTTCCTGGATGACCAGTGCAGTGTATAATGACCTAACAATATTGCCCTATAATTTTTTCGCAAGTACATGTGAATATTCCACAATGATACTTCATTAAATCCATGTATTTATGTTCCTCTTCGATAGGCAGAGTGGTGCTGATCAACGTTGGTATCATTTCGGTCTCATTACTGAGGTTCAGTTGTACCAACTCATCGAGCCTGGGTGAGTCACCATATTTATAAGTAGGAGGAGCATCCTCCAAATCTTATTATTAATTCACAGAGGTGGGATCATCTGTAGGTGTCAACTCTTCCAAGTCGACAGATCATGACAGGACACTAACGACCACCTGGCCATTGGTGGAAACCTCATTGGAGTATTATTTCACTCCTAAAAAAATAGTGATGAAAGATGTTGATATGATCCCATCTGGCCATTGACCCAAGAGGCCATGTTTGATGACATCAAATTAATAGTTTCTTGTTGGATTGAGCTATTTTATCCCAGCCTGGTGAAACAAGCATGTATGCTGTATTTCTGTTTCCATGAGGCAGACATCCTAATACCTTATAGTAGTTGGTGTATCTGGTATCACCGGAGCCTAATTTGTATAGAAATAAGAGGTGATATTATGAACCCCTTAGACTTGGGAATGTACATCCCGATCATTTTAGGGAAAACAACGAATTACCAAAAATCTGGGGTCATGGCCTCATATTAGTGGATCAGATAAATGTAGGAATCATCCAATTCTTTCCATAGGTCGGTCACCTCCGTAACATGTTAAACCTCATTATCCTGAATCAGCTAGTCTTTTAACATGTAATAGTCGACATCTAGGTATCAGGCTTCACAAGAGGAAAATGGAGACATATCTCTTTGAAGTATGCCTACTTTACCATTAATGGATTACACAAGTCATTGGTGATATGATTATGTGACCCCCTCATAAAAGGTGGATCTGTAGCCTACCCACAAATTCATTATAAGAGGTGTCTTTTGAGACAGCCGTGAACTTGGTGTTGGATACTAGGCCACTGAACTGGGACTTCATGTGAATTTTTCCAATTGGTGTAAACTCCATTCTGTCATTCCCTTGAATAATTGGGTTAGATGGGATGGTATTTTCATCAGACAATCCCATATTTTTGAGCAAATGGGTTGGGATTTTGTTAATCCCATATCCCATGTCAAAAAGGTAATGATTAACCACAATATAGTTGAAATTTCTAGTTATGTACAATGGGAGGATGTTCCCATGTAAAAGGGGGTATTTATCTTTTCCAAAGAATGATATAATGGCCTGGCATTCTGAATTCTCGACTGCCTCAGCAGTGAAAGCATTGGCGGATGCTACCTCAATCTCAAATTGGAGGGGCTTCTTAAGACCTCAGTAATAGATTCATGAATTTTCATTGTTAGGTGATGCTAATTTAGGATAAAGAGCGTTATAGGATTGTTGAAAATATGTTGAAGAATATCATAAAATTTTACAAATTGTGAACTTTTTCTGATATGAGTTTTTTATGTGGACGAAGGTAAGACAAGCACTCGTAGTTGAGCCAACAAGCTTTGGTAGGTTATGGGAATATCCTGTTATTTACAAGTTCAATTTTCTAGAGATACTATTGAATGAGGGCCATGTGACTTGTTATGGTCCTTAAAAGTATTTGGATAACTATACAATGATCACAATGATTATACATGATCGATCAGTATAAACAGCGGTGTAGGTGGATTATATTAAAAAAGATAAGAAGGATTCACATGGTGAGCTCTGCACTGGGCCTACTGCATTTTTTATGTGGAATGCACATCTTGTATGTATGTACTAACAGAATCAATTTGATGACAAACAGAACCAAGAAACTGTTGAGCCTGGTATCGACAAGATATGTTGGAGGATTCGTCTGGTGCTCCTCATCATCAGGAATCATGTAGGGGTTTACGATCTCCATGGTGCTAACAAAAGCTTGCCATTGATCATCACACAAATAATCCTACATCCCCAGGAGGATTATGTGGTTAATTTCTATATCAGAGTGCATGACATTTCTGAGAGTATAGTATGATGATTGCATTGGTGTGGGACTTTTTTTCCCTTATGTCACAGATGGTTTCCCATTTGGCAAGAGGAATGATGATACGTCGATGCATGAGTAGTGGTTGTAGGTAGTCCAGAGTCTTCTGAAGTCATGGGTCTATTCACACATGAAAAATTAATACCACGAGCATGAGATAATGTCTTGTGAGCCATCCAGTCACCATATTTTTTAGAGTCATTTTTGGGAACTTTCTTCCGTTCACCATCGATGTCACTCTCAGTATCAAGATTTATGAACACACATACCACCTATGTCGAGGCAATACCTAAAATAACTATGTTGTTCAATACATGGATTTGGATTTAATCGTTAAACACATATCAATTATTGACTTTGTCCCAAGGAACTGGTGATAGGGGCAGTATTTGGGGAGATTAGCAAGATCCTCATCTATAGCCATCCAATATTTGGGAAAATGTAGGATTCCTTGGTCTAAGGAACCTAAAATGTTACCCAAGATATGAGCCTCTTTAAATGATTGTGTTTGGATCCATCTCCTTGAGAAGGGGGATCTAAGATCCTGTTCCTAACGAGGGGTTGGAAGATCCTATCGAATATGTGAAATCAGACTATCACACCTCGACTGTGGCAATGGGTTACATGGGGAAGCCTTTTAATTCTGAGGTTGGAGCTTTTAGGAGAGATTCAACTCTTGAGGTGGTGGGCCTTGACAAGTTTGTAAAGTTGGCTCTACTCGTAATAACTCCAGATGCATTGGGGTGTCTATTTGTCCTACGTCAGTTGGATTGACCATATATGTTATTCTAGAGGGTTCTACAAGAGGAAACATACATGCATTCTTGGCATTCTTTGTGGTTTCTTCTAGAAGCTATGCATTGTCATAGAAATCCAAAAATCCTCAAGGGTAGTTTTGAGAGATGAGATAAGGGACCAGTTTGGACAGGAACTTCCCTAAATGCATTGTTAGAATTTGTTCTAGAGTTAGTGTCATATCAATGAAATATGTGAGGACCTTCCACTTGGTGACAAAGTCTATGATTCATTCATCAAGAATCTTGTTTCACATAATGATTTCAGTGACAATATTCTTCTGATTAGTGGATCGGAACTGGTAGGGAAACCAACTATGAAGATCCTCCCAAATGGCTAGTAACCTGATTGGTAGCTGGTTTTACCAGAAAAACGTGGGCCCTTCCGATGTTTTTACAAAACACTAGAGCTTGGATGCCTCTTTCTGTTTAGAAGTTCCCAGGATGGGTCACACCTTGAAATAAATTGTTCCAAATCATCTTGAGGGTCGACCGCCCCATTAATTTGGGAGAAGGTAATATTTATAAGACAAGTGATCTTACCAGCTACCACATCTTTGGTTGTCTTCCAAAGAGGGAATCGGCTTAGCCACCACATCCTTGTATGAAACACTAATAACCACAACATCCCACATAGGTGATGATGTTAATTATGCGGTTCATGATGTTTATTGTCCTCTATTAGTACACTGAAGAAATTTCCATGATCACCAGTTTAGGTATAGAATGATCATGTTGACGATAGATATGATTTCATGTCCAACCCCTGGAATGAGGAACATCCTTTCTCCTTCTGAATGTGTCTTCATAGGGAGCTGGATCCAGTGGTCCACATTTTTTTATGTATAAGGCTTATACATCTTGATCTTCTCATATCCCCTAGCCTAGATGATCAGGGTGAGGGATCCACCAGAGAAGTATACTCCACCTTACATTCTGAGAACTGGACGAGCTTATTCACTTTTAGAAGCATCTCAGTATTCTTTCATTGGAGGTAGGGACCTGGCGTCCTTCCTCATGATGGTTCCACAGGATATGGTACATTTTGGACACGAGGAAAACCTTCAGTCGAAATGATATCAGGGTCGATAGGAATTCATCCGAGGTGAGTTGGGGTATGTGAATCACCCAGAAATATTTGAAAAAGAAACGTGGGGAAGGACTTCAAGTCCACTGATTACGTGTCGGGGGGGGGGGGGACCACCGAGGGAAGTGTTAGAGTGGGTAGGCCCACTGCTAGTGCTAGTGGTAGCATGGTATGTACATCCATTTTTCCCCATAGTATTGATGGTATGAGGTTTCCATTTGTACTAGCTGAACATAACATGGGGAGGAACTATGCATTGGATGCAAATGAAGTGTGGAAGATATACACATCACTGATCTGCGTGAAGAGGAGAACCTTCGTCAACTATGGTATGGTAATGACAAAGACCACCATGTTGATGGTTGACTACAAAAGGTTGATCTTCAAACCAGCAACCTATAATAGGAGGAATGGCTCCATATCTGGGTTCATGGTTGTGAAGGAAACCTCCACGATTGATGTTAGCATGGTGGGGAGGGACTTCACCCAGTGGCATGGGTAGGACATCCATGCCGAAAATAGGAGTGGGGAGGGTCTTTTATCTCAATTATAGTGTCACAGAGAGTAACTCCATGATATATGTCATTGTTGTTGGTCATTTTGTGAGGGGTAATATTTGTTACCGTGACTAAGAGAGTCACACCAACCATCTAATTTGGAAATTGGAGCCTCTATCTGGGTCGGGAATATATGTTCCCATGTTTAGCATAAACAATATATTTATAGTATTAGTCGATAGTGGAACAAGACACTATTGATGTTGATCATGACTCCCCCATGTGATTTTCCCCACATTATGAAATTAATGTTGGCACTAGATTCACCATCTTAGGCCAATGGTGCGTGTTTCACTCACATCCCTCTCACCCAGTGTGACTAGGTTGTGGCATTGAATTTGCCTGGTTAGAGCCATCCTTGGCGGTCTTTAGGATGAGATCAAAACTGGGCTAGCCTGGACATCATTAACCATATTGGGGTAAGGTTTTTAGTCATAAATTAGTTCTAGGGAGAGGCCCAAAATGGTTGTATATTGGAGTGGAGAGTGTAGGCTCCCTGTGTAGCCCCTGTGGACAGTGACAACGGTGAGGCATAGAAGACTCTAGGTCCAGATAATCCATATCCTATGTTGAGATAATCCATTCATCCTCATACCATCGAGTGAAGTCATTGATCACCCTCCATTGAATGAGTTCAGATGGTTTTCTAGGCATTGGTGCCCAATATCCATGGATTTGGGGGCTTTCATTGAAATATGGATCCACAAAATATTGTGGTGTTGATGTTCCCTGAGTTCCAATGTTGGTGGGTGTGTGGTGATAGGATTCCTGACATGACATCTAGGGTGATGCAAATCATGAAGATTCAACCATTATAACTGAATGAATGAAAGATATATCCAGTTCCAAAATGAAATTTTGTCTCCCATGATGGGTGATACGTATCCACACTAACAACGTCATAGACCAAGATTCCGTAAATTCAATTTCCCCGAACATTAGTGATTTTTATGCTAGGCCCACTATTTTCATGTTGTGACCTAGTGACAGTTAGTTAGAACAAGTGACACTCTTATCTACTGATGCTAGATATGATACTAATATTTATAGTGAAGAAAATGTTCATCTAGGGTTCACCATTTCTGATTCCAATGCAATCAGCGGGGAACGCGCTGTCTTGTTGTGACACATTGGCTGTTGCCCCCCATTCCAGCTTTCCAATGGTGGGATACATTCATCACTTATTCAGGGAAATTTTCTCCATTATTGAGTATATATGTTGGGATTTAGGCCTCTCCAACCATGGAGTTATCATTGTAATGGGTCACCTAGTCTGGATCTCCCTCATTGTATTAAGACGTTTTTCATTTAACATTTCTCTTATGCCATATCATCACAGAAAACATTTGATTACACTACCTCTATAAAGACATTCCAATGGGTCAGGTTAGGGAAACAACCTTAGATTGGTGTTTTAGACTTGACGACCATCCCTGGAGTGTCTGGACATTGAAACACTGATGTGTTGATATTTCTTACCATTTATGAGAGGGATTATGATGGGCGTGAAAGCCTCATATACCCCATGTCATATGCAAGGATTTATATGCCATATTCATGTACATGAGATTTTCCTCAACGTTCCAAGTTTAACATAGGGTGTTCCATGAGTTTATGTCTACCAGAGATAGATCAGACAAATCAGAACACAGATAGAAGTGGATCATATGGGTAAACCCCAAAGAGGGATCACCTAAAGAATTTAATGGAAAATTGGTTCAAAACATCCATTGATGACATTTCATATGATTCATGGGGACCAACAATATGATGATAGGGTTTTACCATTTTCTAGTACTGAACCTCATGGAGGATTCCTACATTCCATGTGTAGATAATAGGGATTAGAACAAACATAGTTCTAATGGGTGATGAATTAAGGTGTACGAAAGGAAAGACAACTCATAGACATATTGGGGATTACACAAGTGTAGCATCCCATCACAAGGGGGACACACTTTGTTGGAAAATTACAACCTATGTAAGGATCATTCATTATTAGCAACTGAATTGATGGAATGAATTCACTACTATGTGGCAACCTAAGAAAGAATCAGGATATATAAGGATGCAGTGTCTATGGATAGAGTGAGTGTGGATTTAACATATTTGTAGGTGATATTGATATTGGAATTGAACCTCATATATGATACCAACATATCCCTATTTTAGGGAATCAAAGTCCACGTAGTTCAGTGGGGGTGATAGGACACATTATGAAGTGGATCATGAATAGGGACACATGTATGGTACCTAGAAAAAGTAGGACCTCAGGGTTAGGGAAGGAACTCCTCAATATATAAGGGTTATAGGGAAAAACAAGGATGGGACATGGGTGATGGTCTTGAACCCCAGTAAGGCTTCCTACAAATCCCCACAGTAGGGAATAAACATCCACATAGATCAGGATGGGGATTATATTTGATAAATGCAGAAAGGATAGTGACACGAAGACATGCAAGGGAATACATAGAATGGGGGATTACACTCTAAGGTGGCATGGAGGTGATTCCATGGTCAATGCTTTCTCTAAACCCACGTGAGGCACACTCAATGTGAGAAACTTGATGTAAAAAATAAGTGACTATAACTTCATGAATGGAGAATTTATCAATAATGGGACATAAATTACATGAGGATAGTAGCACGAGGATATGAAGATTCAGATTTACTCTCGTATAGAGGTCTGATGGTGATAAAAATCGATGGGAGTGGGATGGGGTGTCGAAGGTCTTTGTAACCATCTCCCCTATGGCCTTTCGGTATAGACAAAGAGAAGAGTACCAATTATTCTACCTCCCAAAATAATGTCTAGTTTGTTACACCAGGATATTTTCCCTACTCCATAGATATATATCATTCCATGCAAGGAGGATCAAATTCCATGGGAGGAATATCAAACTCCCCTCGAGAGCTATTGGTGTGGAAAATGTCTTAGGTGGGGAACCCTATCTATATTGCATAAGTTGTGGCCACAATTTACCGTCATGTTCTAAGGATGGTGATGTTTGGTAGTTTGGCATCCTACACCTAAGAAGATGAGGATTGACTCCCCATACCTAAGACATACATAACTCATTCACTTTAACCCTTGGTGAAGGGAAGGCATTGGCAATTCCATCGTGAAACGAGGTTGTGGAGTGATCCATTCCGGGGATCACATTAGCATTGTTATTCCACAAACTAATATCCATTACTGTGCCTATGTGAAGAAGCATTAGACTAAGAAACACAATACAAGTCACCTCTCAAGGTACATTGAAATAACTTAATACAATCCTATAGTGTCATACAGAATAGGTACTTTTCAAGCAAAGGGGTTCATTGGAAGAGACCATATAAAGATCTGATTCTCCACAAAGAAGAGGACTCCGAAAATGGGTATTCTTCATGATGTGGAGTGGTCAATCACATACATGGAGAATACATTCATATAAAGATTACATTAGGAATATCATGTGCTTTAAAAAATTTGGACCTAGCGGAACATGGGCTCCTTAGAATGCATGGAATTGTGATGCATTTTACATCGGGAAGCATAGTGATCTTGCCTTAGCATGGGGTTCACTTGTGCATGGATGGTACTTTGCAAAGCATGAGTTCTTTTCAAACACATGAAATCCATAGGGATATCCTTACTTTTCACTAGCCTATGGGATTCATGAAGGTCACCCTTGGTTGATGTGGGGCTGCATATGAGCCAAGGGAATGATATTTTGCAGTGCACAAATACTATGAGGAAACTCTTTTTATCAATGTTCAATAGATCAAGAGAAACTTCCCTATTTGCGAGCTATTAAGGAAAAAGGACTGGATATCTGTCCATTGGGTTCTAGGGAAGCTTGGTGTTTATAGGAAAGAGGCAGTACGAAACTCTGAAATCACGATGTGAAGCCACTTTCAATTCTTATTTGGAGGTGTATTTTGCTAATTTCTTCATAAACGTGAAGTTGACTGTACTCCACATTGTGGCATAGTGTAATATTTCATTCCATATATAAAACTCATTGAGGATTCCATCAAATTCCAAGGAATTTAAGATGTAATAAAGATCCCATCATAGTGTGAATCCTTCCATCAATTTTGTCAACATCACATATCCATGCATCATATCCCTATGCAGAGATCACATAGGGGGTATCAGATTTGAACCAGCCACGATGATGATGGAATTTGTGAAGGTGACTCATGAGGAATCCACTTTGGGACTAATGAGACGTTTTTTTTAACATGAAATCTTTTTGACACCAATTGTATTATCTCACATGTACACAAGACTGATGATATCATTTTGCGATGGTTGAAAGGGAATAAGGGTAGATGATATCATGTAATTTAAAAAAATAATGTCATAAGTAATAAACACAACCACAAAACTACACAAATATTTCTTAATTCCATCATTATAACCATCCATGTGTGGATGGGATTAAAAAATCACCATGCTTCGTAGAGGTGGTAGTGCAGACATACACATGACGGATTTCATCATTTACTATAAAATGTTAATAAGGTGTATAATATTTTTTACATCATCATAAAATACTAATTTATAAAAAATATAATGATTTCAATATGATAAAATAGGTTTGATAAATTTTAATTATATTAACGAATAAATAATCTTGAAAGAATTTAGTTTAGAATTGTTACACTATCACAGATATCATCATTTTTCTTACACCAAAATCCATCATGTATTTGTCTTTGAGTAAAAACAATACAATATGAAATGCCTAGGATATTTGGGATTGTATATTGGTATATGATGTACAATTATGAATTCTCAATTTTTGTGGATATGTGATGAGAAGAAGTTTACTTTCATATGTTAGGGGAGTGTAACTCTAATAAATATTCATTTTTTGACCAAATATAAACTATTATTCAAGGAAATGTGGAAAAAATGATACCCAATATAGAAGATGATATTAGTTATTTTATAATTCCACTAAATTAATAACATATAAATAGGATTAAATGATACCAATAACATTATAAACTATTTTAACACCCTATCAATTCCATTAAATTTTACAGAGCATAACATATTCCATGATAACTATTGAATGTGACAAAAAAATAAATTAAAAAAATTAGAAAATATTAATACTATTTTTGGTAATATGGAATAAATTTTATTATATACAATTTTATAATGTGGTTGAAAATAATTCTAATACAGTTATCTAAAATACATAAAAATCATATTTAAAAAAAATATTTTATATCTAAGAACGAATATATAAATATTAAGGAAATATAATCAAGAGTTATGGTACTTCCAGAAAATCTATTCTATTACTATTATAAAATTTAATTAAATTTTACTTTATAATTAATTTAAAAGTAAATACCATAATATGAAAACAATATTAAATGTGAAACCCAACAATAGAGTTCTTATATGATTAACATGTTACCTGGGTTTCAAAAATTCAAGCATGAGTTTCTAAATTCAATTTCATGTGTGCATATTCTCTAAAATTCTCCTTAAATACATATATTCGTATTCAAATTTTTTTATAAATTATTATTTCATGATTCGATTTTCAATCTATCATAAATGATAATATATTTTTTAAATTATTTATTTTTAATATTCATCTAAATTTTATATTTAAGAAAAATAATAAAAAATAACCAAGATATAATTTTTATATTACTATCTCAATAATGATGTTATTCTCACAACATTAAATTCTAAAATTGGGAATGTTAAATTTTATATTAATATTTATCATTCTATAAATATATGTTTTTTATAATAATACTTTTTATTTTATAATGTAACATTTACTTTAAATTAGTGTAGTGAATATTAATCATTATAATCTAATACTGATAGTGATGTTAATGAATATTAATATTTATTGTGCTTTCAATGTACTATAATAATATAATATTTCATTTTTTATTGAAATTATTATTTTATAAAAGAGATAAAAAATGGTTTTTTCTCTGATTCTTAATTGAGTATTTATATTTATTTATAAATGTTTTTTTATTATATGTCAAATCAATTTTGGGTTATTATTAATATCTATGGATATTAAATTATGATACCATTTACTTATTTTCAATAAATGAAGAATGATAAAAACATTTAAATGAGGTTTTAAGATACCTGTTTGTTTCTCACATATGAATTCAACAATGATGGAATGTTTATTTATAATATATTCTTGTCGAATATATATGAATTGTTATTTATTGGAATGGATGTTCTGTTTTATCCCTCTAATGAATTTGAAAATGTTTTATATCTCAGGATCTCAAAAATTTAAATGATATGCTATCCAAACCCCATGGGTAAAATAGAGGTTGTCCCAATCCTATGAGGGTACCGAAGTAGATCATAGAAGCCCAATGTAGGTACCAAGGTGTTAAAAAAACCAACCATTTGATGACTTTTAGTTATGTTTGCATTAGTAAAGACCATATCCTAATACAATTGAGATTATCTTATTTCCACTTATGTGAAATAAATGATATTTTTCATGATTCATTGACAATGATTCATAATATAACCAGTCCATGTATTCCATTTCATAATGTTGTGAAGAATAATTTAATTTTTGAATTTTGTAATAATTGATATATGTGAGAATAGATTTCTTGAGAGATATTGAGGATCATTATCGAAATTTTTTTATTATGTATCTAGTCTGTAATGACTAAAAATGATTAAATTTTTTAGTCATTTATTATTTTTTAATTTGATCAACAATTATATAAAATAATGTAGTACTAATTTAAGTTAATTTTCAATAACTTAAGGTAACACCTTTCATCCTTTTGAAATATTCCACATAATTGTAGTAACCAACCAATGACATATTGGAGGTGGGTCGTGGGAGTCACTAGCCAATACAATTTGGGACTTAGATGAATTTTAGTGGAAGTTGGTAGGGATTGATATTTTAATATATAAATTTTATATGAGTTTAATATTATATAATAATATAAAACATTTTGGAAATACTTCAATAACAAAAGATTATTTCATGTTATAAATTTTTTGGGTATGTTGGTGAGACCACCAGAGTGTGATGATGAAAATGTTAATAAAAAAAGAATTTCTCCTTGAAAAAACGTTAAATATGTTTACTCAATAAGTGAATATTTATATGAAAATAAAAACATGTTATCTTTTATCAAAATATTTACGACAATAAATGATAGAATATTGGATAGTGTACAAACTGATGATTGGAGACCATCACGAGTTAATTCCCTTGTAGTGTCCCTATATTTTAAAATTATTATAAATGGATCACAATGGACATTATGTAAAATTTATTAAAAAAATTATTGATATTATATTTTATAGTTGGAATACGTTAATATTGAATTTTTTCGGGGAAAAGCTATAATTCTTCATGTAAAATAATTCAGGATATAAATATGTATTATAATTTAATGGATTATATCATATGAAAGGAATTATATTTTATTTGAATCTTATTATCACTATACTAGAAAGTTTTGGGATTAAATTGATGAATAACATATTTAATGATTTCACTAAAATTATGAGACAACCCATAAGCGTTCCAAATACATATTATATATTTGAATTGAATATTGAAGTGTATATTATTGTTGGAAGTCAATACACAAAAAATGGTGAATGTCTACATGATGATAAATTGTTTGGAATATAAATAACTCCCCAATTTTTGGTTCATTGGGTTTTAAATATATATATATATATATTATCATGCCTGAGAGAAGAATGAATCTATGTCAATGAATATTTCATTTTTATTAATGGTGATGATGAGTTTTGATATCACATAAATAATGATCATAATATGAATATAATCAAATGAAAAATATTTTCTTTAATAAATTATCGGTTTAAATAGTAAAATATATGGTTAATACTAATATATGGTTTAAAATATTGTTTAAAATATCAATTTTAACTAATATATGTTTTGAATATGATATTGTAGAAAAATTATAGATTATTAATTTTTAGTTGAGAAGTGATAAAAAATGATACAACAAATTTTCATAGGTACTAAATTTTTTTTAAAATATTTGGTATTGTCCAATTTTCTAGATATATAATGATTTCAAGAATAAATAACGATGGTGGATTTGGACAAGTTGATAGGGAAATGTAGTCTAAAATCATTTAATTTCATAGCTACATGACATAGAATCTCATAACCATGAAATATGTAATGAAATAATTAATGAATATATCGTTATACTAGTTTTGGATAATTCTTATGGAATGTGAACATAAATGGATACATTAATGGTGGGAAAATTTCAGTAGAAGGAATGTGTAAATTTCACCAAATCCATTTCATCTTTACTGAAACTCAACCCAATGATGATAATTGTCATCATTATTATATTTTAGGATTTATATATTTTTTACATTGACATGATGAATGTATTCCTCTATATAAATTATGATTCAATAAAATATATAGAGTATAAAATGAATTATTTTTAGTCTACAAATA
Source organism: Viscum album (assembly GCA_963277665.1). Classification (NCBI taxonomy): domain Eukaryota; kingdom Viridiplantae; phylum Streptophyta; class Magnoliopsida; order Santalales; family Viscaceae; genus Viscum; species Viscum album. Next base: position 1,375,979,074 of record OY728155.1, read on the forward strand.
AATAACTTGTTTTCAAGAAAAAGAAACGATTGTATGTGAATATTCATCCTCCTAGATAGTGGATTAATATTTTTGATTCATTTATGATAAGAAATAATTTCAAATGGTTTGGTAATGGTCCTACTAAAATTTATTTTATTTTTGCGATGGGTATATTAAATTCTTCGGTAATTAGTTTACATGGTTATTATATGGTCTTGAAATTAGAGTAGAAATGAACCCAAAAAATTTGTATATAGTGTTCACTATAAAAATACATGGATAATTTATCTTTATAATGAGGATAATAATTATAATATTCAATTTTACTAGTTCCATGATTTCTATATAATTTAAAATTCAGTAATTAATTTATATAGGTTTAGTATGACATAATTAATGATTGTTCTTATTCCATTAGAAAACCAGTTTTTGGTATTCAATGATATTTAATTAAAAAAATAGTTTTTGAAAATAAATAAGGTTTTTAACACTCAATTATTAGGAACACGATGTATGTTCGAGTATTTACAAAAATTGATATTTCTCATTTTATTGGATTTGTGAGAAGAATGATGGGAAATCTGAAAAATAACAATGATTTTCTTTTAAATTTATACTAAACTATTTTATTGATTATAATGGAGTATATATTTGAAATAATAAAACAATTTCTATATATGGGTATGTGGATTTATAATTTTTAGCTGGTATCAATATTAAAGGTGTATTACTTGTTATTTGGTTTATTTTGAGTAATTACAGTCTCTTCTTACTCATAAAAATAATATGGTTTGGTGATTTCCACCAAAATGGTTTTGTATATTACATTAATAAAATGTAGAAATCTTTTTCATTAATCTAATTTCTAGTTAGAAGATATTAATAGAATATGAAAATAAAATGTTTTATTTTTCAATTGTTATAGGGATACATAACATGGAATGAACAGAATATTTCATCGATTAATTTAGGAAATTTAAATGAATATCATATTTATCATAGGATTAATACACAATGGGTAGTTAGAAATATATAATATCCTACTAATCAGATATTAATGAAACGATCACTTATTAGTGTATGTATTAATTCCAAAATTATTTTAATTGAGTGGTACAAGATCCTTCTTGAAATCTAAAATAGTAGAGATTAAATCAATATGTCGGTGGATTTTATGAATTATTGAATGAGGAACTATAGAAATTATACAAGAAGGTATTCTATTAGGTACTATAGTAAGTCATATATTCATTGTAATTGGGCATATGGGACATAAATATTGGTCTTCATTCCATATAGATGATGGAACGACAATATGATTTGTGTCCACATGGCCTCTTAGACATAACGAGCCTTCATTATTTTGTATTCCCGGACATCAATTCATCATTGAACTCTTAGTACTCTAATATATAAAGATTTATATTCAGAGCACATATTATATTTCCCGATAAGAGGAATTTAAGCATGTAATAGCCACTATAGTAGAGCTAGCAAATTTTGGAATGATTAGAGGGACATAATTGAACATTCTACTAAGATAGAGAACATTTTAGCTCAACAGTAGAAAATACAAGAAAATCATATGAACATGATAAGGATCAAAATAATATCAAAAAAATAATATTTTTTGAAGGGGTTGTACAAATATAGTCATGTATTTGGGATTTTAGGACATGAATATTGCCTTATTGCTCTACACTATTAAGCCATATAATTATTTGTTCCTTCTAGTCAGACAAGGGTTCTATATCAAACCATTTTATAAATTTGGGATCTTCTAAAAATAAAAATATGAAATTTGCTATCCATAGAATTTATTGTATTCTATTCCAGAACATATAACTGTTAATACCATGTTCTATGATTCTCTAAAGATGATACCTAACTACTTTATATAATTACTCTATGATGAGATGGTCCATCATAAAGTCACTGTCTACTATTACTAGATATGTCAGATGACGTCACAATGTGAATTTATTTATGAACTCCCGCGAAATTGTGGGAAATTAATCACAATGTTAAACCACATACACCACTTCCTTATCATCATGTTAATTAAAAAATTATCAAATACCCAAATTATTCATAAATTATGTATACCATAAAATATGTTTAACACATGTATTCATTATGATATGATTATATCAATTAATAAAATTATAAATGTGACTATCTATGGGATAATAAATAAGAAACCAACTACCATGACATTGTATTGATTAATTTTCATAAAAAGATATTAAAAAAACATTATCAATAAGCATTATTATTTACTCACAGAACCTATAATGGACATACATATTATACAGTTTTTAATTATTTCAATAATATAGTGATAATAACTTTATTTTACACCACATATAGATATGGTAATTAATAAAAGTGTAACACATAATCTTGATGAAAATATCATAATGTGATCCTAAAGTTCTAATAATTAATCGAATCCTTACTACCATATGTGGAAAAAAATTAAATATGTAAAACCCAATTCATAATACATTAATAATTTATCCCATTATATAATATCCATGAAAATCATTGTTGTATATATTGGTATGGTACATGAATAATATGATTTACATAAAATTGTCTATAATTCCTATGTTGTTATAATCATAGAATTATTTTCATGCATAAAATCATCCCACTTATGTCCTATCAACCCATTATGTATGAAAAATTATAATTTCAAATTTAATTCAATTGATAATTTGTAAATTTAATGGTCATGTGGATCCTTTATATCTATTTTATAACCAATAATTCTAAAAAATTACCACTCATGGTAGGTTGATGTTTCACCAAAAAATTATAACACATATCAATTGATGTAACATTATTCCTCGGTATAACATTGCCTATAACATGATTAACTCTAAGAAAACATGATTTTATTTTCACGTTTAGTATAAGTTCAATAATTTTACTAGTAGATAATGATCTTGTTTACCCTCATAACGCTATTCAATATATCACTTATTCTCATCATTATCTCCAAAACATTCATAAACATACATCTTAGACTTTATAATTTAATAAAATAAAATATTAATCCAATAACTAAAAAATTTAAAAATTCTCCTAATTTATTCCTTTATACCACAAAAATCATAATATTCACTATATATCAAATTTTACCTCATTTCCATATCAAATAATTTTTATTTCTATAAATTTATGATCATCTCTTATGAATGAATTCAAGGAAATACATAATTTAAAAATAAAGAAATCATAGAACTCATATTATTGGATTTATTGAACTAAACTGTCAATAATAAAAAATTCATGAAAAATATTGTTCAATCATCCATTATTAAATAATTAAAATAAATATATATTAAACATATCAATACTGAATATGACATCATTATAGGAAATCCCAAATATTTCATGTTCATTGAGGGAAAATAAGATAGATGATCTAAATATATTTTCATCTCTATTAATAAAATAAAAAAATAAAAATAAAAAAATAAAATATCCATCAACATGAAAATTCATAAATAAATATATAAATGACTAAATTAATCTTTTATCACCCTATAAACATCATCTTTTAATATATTTTATCATTTAATTTATTTTGGATTATTGTTATATCATGATACCATTATATCGATTTTATATATAACATAAATCTATTAAATCAATAAAATCAATTACATTGATAAAATTTTCTAATATCAAATAGTGGCATATTTATCCTAATGAGCTGAAATTGTACCAGCGATAAGTTCATTTCCCACTTACCTAATGTATGATTTAAACATCAAGGGTAAAACACAATACATTGGGGTGTAATGTATCCCTTAAATTGTCATCACACTATAATCATCAATCACATCAAAAAAATATAATAAAAAACACATAAATATATGTATGCATCAATTAACAAAAAATGTAATTCAATTACCAAATTCAGGACCGAAATATGCATAAAAACATCTATAAGTAATTATATAGAATGTAACATCCTAGGTAAATAAAGAATAAATAATTTTCATATTAATTAATATTTACGAATTAAATATTTATTTTAATTAATAGGGGTTTCTACATTCGATAGCGTACTCGATAAGAAACGATGAGTTTCATTGAAATCTTACGTTGCACACTAGTAATATAATAATATTATTTTAAATGGTAGTTAACATGTAGCCTTTGTACTGGAGGGAATGGATAGAAATAACTAAAATATGATTATATATGTTTTTAAATGTTTTTACTTTTACCCAATAAAAGATAAAGGCATAAAATACGGAAAGAATTCAATTTTAGGCATTTATACCCTAATTTTCACTAAGGGTTCACTTATCACCTTTTGACGACGAACCGTTATTAAATATTGTTTTGATCAATCTTATAAATTCTATTTGACCAAATATAACTCTTCTTTTGAATCGGGACATTAAAATTTACTTTGTGTAAATTTTTGGTATCTTTCGGATAAAGTTCATTTTTTTACTGAATTTTGTAAATGTTGTATTTTAATTCAAAACCACTTTTTGATATAATTTATTTATATGATTTGATTATTTTATTAATTGGTTTTAGAGTGAAATTAGAAAATATTTTTACCATTAAATCCAGTAGTGGTCGTTGGAATTAATTTCAATATTGAAATCGGACATAAACCGGTGTCAATCTTTTGACACTTATTGTTTCACAAAAACACAATATTTGTCATGACAGTGGAAATTAATTATTAAATTAATTAATTTGACTTATATGTTTTGAATTTTTTAAAATTGTCTTAATTTTTGAATTTGGAATATTAAATATAGCTTAGGGTGAATTTTTGGAATTTTTCTGAAAAACATCAAATTTAGATGAATAGTGAAATCACTAAGTGGTACTTATATGAACTGATTTTCCATTTAAATGAAATTTTGCCTCATTTGTGTATTTAATTTCAAAAATCCATCATACATGGTTGTCACTAATAAGTAAAATGTTGTTCAATGAGATTAAAATAATTTTTTGGTGAATAGTAACTTATTAAGTTTTTAATAGCGACTTGTGGTAATTAGTGTAGTTTAAGGTAAAACTAATGTTTTAATATTATGAGATGACCTATAAACATGTCCTACCCTCATTGTATGTTTCATGGCCGGCCAAGACAAGCCATGGGTCAACTTGGGGACCCCATGGAGCCACTTTGGTTGGAAAATGACATAAAAACCTTTTATTTAATGTTAATGTAAAAAATTGCACAAACATGATATGTCTTACTAATAAAATTATAGATGGGGTTATACCAGTAATATTTTTGATTATAAATAGTAATTGGAATGATAAAAATATTTCCTACATCATAGTATTTTTTTTATAATTTTTAGTCATTAAATAAATTAAATTATTTATTACATATTAATGATGCAGCGATGACATCATTTTTTGACGATTTAAATAAAATGGAATGATAATGTAATATCTAAGACCTAAACATGTCCAAAACTTATTGTATGGGTGGATTTCGAACCCTTATCACCTTATACACGAATTATATCAATGTGGAACCTTTTAAAACCGAAACAGATTTTCAAATAAAGTAATATATCTTTACTTTCCAAAAGTGCCCCTATTCTCCTCTTATAAAAGGCCCCCACCTCTACCACCTTACCCACACTCCTAAAGCCTTTGGCTCGGCCAAAACCTGCCAATTTTGTCTCTAAACTTCCTTCTCTTACTCCTTGAAGCCTCAATTTGGGCAGAAGTCTTCCCAAGGATGCCTTTGATCTCAAATCAAAGGGAGTTACCAGATTTTGAGGTAATGTCTTCACTTGAGTCCTTTTGTATTATTTTGCTTCTCCAACCCCCTAAACTCTTTTTATTTATTTCTTTTGTAACAAATCCAGTATCTTAAATATACTAGGATGTTTTTATGAGATGGATTCGAGCTACACTTAAACACACCTTCATCTAATGGTTAAATAACATACTGTTTCTGTGGATGGTGAATTTATGCCTCCCGAAACGATGATTGTTCAACATTCCTTTAACACCGTCAAAGGTGGCCATTAAGATGTCACTATATTTATATATGATATATAATATTTTTATGTTTTCCTTAGGATTCTGTAATTTTTCATTTTGGGCATACCTTTATGGTTTCCATTATGGGTAAACACGATATCTTCATTTAAGGAAGTGCGGACTACCGCCCCGTCAAAGTTATGTGATTCGTTAATGCCATATATGGGACGTGTAAAAGATGGATTTAAAGACATTATATATGATGTTATACTGGAATTATAATATACCTCTATATCATTATATTTTACTTCCATTAAAGTATGAGATAGAAATGAATGTAACGTTCATGCGTACGTACGGCTCACCATCTCCATGAACAGTGCATTTCATTTCTTGTCCCCAAATGTAATGTAATATTAAAAGTACATGTATATAATGGATATATATAATGAATGGTATATCTAAATAATGAATATAATTCTGGAATTAAAATATACATACCTCTCATTTAGTTTTAATTCCATTAATATGACAAAGAAATGAAAGTAGCGTTCATGCGTACGTACGGCTTACTGTTTCCATGAACGGTGCATTTCTTTTCTTACCTATAAATGATTATTAATATTATAAATACATGTATATGCTGGATATATATTATATATATGATATCCAAATCAGGAATTTCATTTTGGATATAAATAACCTTTGACCACACGAACAACATGTAATTGTAAAAAGTCCACTTTCGACATAAGAACCAAATATCGACAAAACAAACATTATTAACTTAAATGGTAACATAATGTTTATAACATGGCAATAAGTGATATAAAAGGAATAATGAACTTTAAAAAGGTTCTTAATCAAGTAGAAATTAACTCAAGTTTATTATTCAGGATGTTAAAGAACGATCGAGTCAAGTCGGACCCAAGGTAAGGGACTTCATCTCAATATCCTTTCATTGAGGCGTATTTCATTTTATACACAACATTATTTTATACGGTATATAAACCCCTTTGACTTTTACTTTTATACAAAAGGAATCTTTTTCTACGAAGCGTTTTACTAAATGACAAAAAGGAATGTTTTTTTAACGTACGCGGTGGCAACGACCTTTTCCACCGCCGCGAATATTATTTGGTCTTTGGCTTCCTCAACAAGCCATAATGTTTTTAAAATAAAATAAATACCATATACTCTTTTATGTATTTTGGTATTATAAATGGTTTTGAAAAAGGATTTTATTATGATATATTGTGATGTGGAAATGTTATCATTCCATTATATTGGTTTTATGTTCTTTGATTTTATATTGGTACATGGACATTTTAACGGGTGGTTACATTATAAACCATATGACGGGTGGTGCCGTGAATACTAGGACGGGTGGTTACGTTATAACCTCCAATGCATTGGGTATGGAAGTCGGCCGTATGGCTATTCCATTAAGTATGTATGGAAATTGGCCATATGGCTATTCCATTAAGTGATATGTGTGGAAGTCGACCGTGTGGTTATTCCACTTAAGTATGTTTATGTCCCAAGTTAACTTTATATATGCTATGTGTTCTTTATATGGGTTTTATGGTAATCCTTTGGTTACAAAAAGGTATGTAATGATACTTTATTCTGTGAAGAGTTTTTACTACTTCATGATGGTGAAGGTATTACTTTGTTAGAGTATACATGGTTTAGTTGATGTTTTAAAAAGTAACAGTTTTCATTCTTTGAGTATCCCTTACTGAGCTTTTTATGCTCACCCCAAGTTTTTTTCGAAATGTTTTTTTCACAGGACATAAAGTGGAATAAGGTCAAGGATGGGATCAAGGGAATGTCATGCTATATAAGACATGGAAGTAGACATGTTTATTTATAAGATTTTTTTTATTATGGAAACTTAGTAGAAGTTTCTACTTTGTAATCTATTGAGATGTAATAGTTATGTTCTAATTCTCTAAAAATCTAAACCTGAAAAGATCCTCAATGTGAATTATTCATTTAATTCAATATTAAGTAATGTTTAAGGCTGGGGCCTTATAGTTGGTATCAAAGGTCGGTTTAGACAACTTTAGGAGTTAGAAAATTGTGAAATTATAAGTTAATTTATGATATGATTGAAATGGTATAGCATTTATAGATTACCATGTTGCTTCATCAAAGACATTTTTGTTCAGAATGGTTTTTCATAGAGGAAACAAAACAGCTTTTCTAGGAAGGCATACAGAGGGAAATGACCTTTCAAATAAGTATCCTGAGATGGTTAGAATCAGAACAAAACAGCTAGCTGCAGTGATGACTCAGATAAATCAGGTTATAAATGGTGGTTGGGTTTATTGATGATATTTTGGTGTTTTCTAAAAGTAAAGAGGAGCATGAAAGACATTTAAGGGTTATCTTTCAAACCTTAAAAGAAAATAAACTGTATGGAAAATTCAGCAAGTGTGGGTTTTGGTTGCAACAAATTTCTTTCCTTGGTAATATTGTTTCTTAAGATGGAATAACTGTTGATCCTACAAAAACAAAAGTTGGGGTAGAATGGCCAAGACACACAAATGTAACTGAGATTCGTAGCTTCCTTGGTTTGGCAGGCTATTACCGAAGGTTTGTTAGAAATTTTTCACTATTATCTAGTCCAATGACTAAGATAACTCGGAAGGGTGTTAAGTTTATCTGGACAAAAGAATGTGATGATTGTTTTTAAGAATTGAAAAGAAGATTGGTGAATGCTCCAGTTTTGGCACTTCCTTCCAGGAATGGTGAGTTTGTTATCTACAGTGATGATTCATTGAAAGGACTTGTTTGCGTCCTAATGCAGAATGATCAGGTAATTTCTTATGCTTCACGACAGTTGAAAATTCATGAGGTAAATTACCCTACACATGATTTGGAATTAGCTGTTGTTGGTTTTTCATAAAAAATTTGGAGGCATCATTTGTATAGAGTAACGTGTGAAATATATACCGATCACAAAATTTTAAAGTGTATATTCACTCAGAAAGAATTGAACATGAGACAGAGGAGATGGATAGAATTAATCAAAAATTATGATTTTACAATTCATTACCATCCGGGAAAAGCAAATAAAGTGGCTGATGCTTTGAGTCGAAAAAGTAATGCTTCATTAGCAATGATGCGTTTGGAACATGATCCTTTGGTTAAGGATTTGATGAACTTTGTCATCGATGTTTTTGGTGCAGGAAGTCCTTCTGTTTTGTTTCAGGTATCAGTGAAATATTATCTATCAGACAGAATCAAGCAAGCACAGAAGCAAGACAGCCAGTTGCAGAAAATGGTAGAGTTGGTTCAGAAAGGTAAGTTTCCTGAATTGAACATTGATAATGACTGTGTTTTGAGGTTTGGGAAGAGATTTTTTGTGCCTTGTGATTCACAGTTGAAGAATGAGTTGTTATTTGAGGCTCATAGTTATCCGTTTTCAGTTCATCCTGGCAGTATTAAGATGTACAGAGTTCTGCGGGAGTATTACTGGTGGGATGGAATGAAAAGAGATATTGCTGATTTTACTATGAAGTGTTTGACTTGTCAGCAGGTTAATGCAGAGCGGCGGTTACCAAAAGGGATGCTTCATCCTTTACCAGCGCCAGAGTGGAAATGGGAGAATATATCCATGGACTTTGTTGTGGGATTACCGAAGACATCTCGAGGTAATAATGCAGTCTTGGTTATTGTTGATCGCTTGACCAAATCTGCTCATTTCCTTGCTATACGAGATACTTTCTCCCTAGATAAACTTTCCCGTTTGTATCTTAAAGAGATAGTCAGGTTACATGGATTTCGTCTCTGCATTGTATCTGACCATGATCTCAGGATCACTTCTAACTTTTGGAAAAGCCTTCAGAAGTCGTTGGGTACTAAATTAAATTTCAGTACAACTTTTCATCCTCAATCATATGGGCAGTCAGAACGAACAATTCAGACCTTGGAGGATATTCTACGATCTTGTTCGATGGATTATCAGGGAAGTTGGGACCAATATCTTTCTTTGCTTGAATTTTCATATAATAACAATTTTCATTCTAGTATACAGATGGCACCATTTCAGGCATTATATGGGAAGCGGTGTTGAACTCCAGCTTTCTGGGATGAAGTGTTTTAAAGGAAGTTTATGGGACCAGAATTGGTATAAGAGATGGCAGAAAAGGATCAGTTGATTCAGAAACACATGAGAACAGCTCAGAGCAGGCAGAAGAGTTATGCGGATAACCGGATGAAGGATCTATCTTTCGAGGTAGGTGATCATGTTTTTCTCAAGGTTTCTCCGTGGAAAAGTGTGATGAGATTTGGTAAGAAAGGAAAGCTGAGTCCAAGGTTCATTGGACCATATGAAATTCTATAGAAAGTTAGATCAGTTTCTTAACAAGTGGCTTTACCTCCGAGTTTATCTCAGGTACACAATGTTTTTCATGTTTCAAAGTTGAGGAAGTATATGCTAGATCCATCTCATGTTTTGAGTCCAGAGGTAGTTCACTTGGAAGAGAACCTATCTTTTGAAGAACAACTAGTCCAGATTCTTGACCACAGGGATCAGGTGTTACGGAATATGGTGATTCATCAGGTAAAGGTTTTGTGGAAAAACCATGTGATTGAAGAGGCAACGTGGTAATCTGAAAATTCTAGGAGGGATAAATACCCCCACTTATTTTGATAAGTGAATAAAAGTGCGAGGACGCAACTCTCAAAAGGGGGGAAGGATGTAACATCCCAGGTAAATAAATAATAAATAATTTTCATATTAATTAATATTTACGAATTAAATATTAATTTTAATTAAAAGGGGTTTCTACATTCGATAGTGTACTCGATACGCAACGATGAGTTTCATTGAAATATTACATTGCACACTAGTAATATAATAATATTATTTTAAATGGTAGTCAACATGTAGCCGTTGTACTGGCGAGAATGGATAGAAATAACTAAAATAATATTATATATGTTTTTAAATGTTTTTACTTTTACCCAATAAAAGATAAAGGCTTAAAATACAGAAAGAATTCAATTTTAGGCATTTATACCCTAATTTTCACTAAGGGTTCACTTATCACCTTTTGATGGTGAATCGTCATTAAATATAGTTTTGATAAATCTTATAAATTCTATTGGACCAAATATAACTCTTCTATAGAATCAGGACATCAAAATTTACTTTGTGTAAATTTTTGGTATCTTTCCGATAAAGTTCATTTTTTTAATGAATATTGTAAATGTTGTATTTTAATTCAAAACCACTTTTTGATCTAATTTATTTATGTGATTAGATTATTATTTGAATTGGTTTTAGTGTGAAATTAGGAAAAATTTTAACCATTAAATCCAATAGTGGTCGTTGGAATTAATTTCACTATTGAAATCAGACATAAACTGGTGTCAATCTTTTGATACTTATTGTTTCACAAAAACACGCTATTTGTCATGACTGCGGGAATTAATTATTAAATTAATTAATTTGACTTATATGTTTTGAATTTTGTAAAATGGAATTCATTTTTGAATTCATAATATCAAATATAGCTTAGAGTGAATTTTTGGAATGTTTCTGAAAAACTTCAATTTTTGATGAATTGTGAAATCACTAAGTGGTACTTATAAAAACTGATTTTCCATTTAAATGAAATTTTTCCACCTTTGTGTATTGAATTTCAAAAATCCGACATACATAGTTGTCACTAAGAGGTAAAATGTGGTTCAATGAGATTAAAATAATTTTTTTGTGAATAGTATCTTATTAAGTTTTTAATCGTGATTAGTGGTAATTAGTGTAGTTTAAGGTAAAAAAAATGTTTTAATATTATGAGATGACCTAGACACATCTCCTACCATCATTGGATGTGTCATGGCCGACCAAGAAAAGCCATGGGTCAACTTGGGGACCCCATGGAGCCACTTTGGTTGGAAAATGACATAAATACCTTTTATTTAATGTTAATGTAAAAAATGGAAAAAATATGATATGTTTTACTAAAACAATTTTTAAATGGGGTTATACAAGTCATATATTTTATTATAAATAGTCCTTGGAAAGAAAAAAAGCTTTCATACATCATAGTATTTTTTTTATAATTTTTAGACATTAACTAAATTAAATTATTTATTACATAATAATGATGCAGCGATGACATCATTATTTGACGATTTAAATACAATGGAAAGATAATGTAATATCTAAGACCTAAACATGTACAAAACATATTGGATGGGTGTAATTAGAACCCTTATCACCATATCCACAAATTATATTAATGTGGGACCTTTTAAAACGGAAACACATTTTCAAATAAAGTAATATTTCTTTACTTTCCAAAAGTGCCCCTCCTCTCCTCTTATAAAATACCCCCACCTCTACCACCTTACCCACACTCCCAATGCCTTTGTCTCGGCCAAACCCTGCCCATTTTGTCTCTCCACTTCCTTCTATTACTCCTTGAAGCCTCACATTGGGCAGAAGTCTTCCCAAGGAAGCATTTGTTCTCAAACCAAAGGGAGTTACCCGATTTTGAGGTAATGTCTTCACTTGAGTCCTTTTGAATTATTTTGCTTCTCCAACCCCCTAAACTCTTTTTATTTATTTATTTTGTAACAACTCCAGTATCTTCAATAAACTAGGATGTTGTTATATGATGGATTTGAGCTACACTTACACACACCTTCATCTAATGGTTAAAGAACATATTGTTTCCGCGGATGGTGAATTTATGCCTCCCGAAACGATGATTGTTCAACATTCCTTTAACACCTTTAAAGGTGGACATTAAGATGTCACTATATTTATATATGATATATAATATGTTTAAGTTTTCCTTAAGCTTCTGTATTTCTCATTTTGGGAATACCTTTATGGTTTCCATTATGGGTAAACACGATATCTTCATTTAAGGAAGTGTGGACTACCGCCCCCTCAAAGTGATGTGATTATTTAATGCCATATATGGGACGTGTAAAGGATGGATTTAAAGTTATTATATATGATGTTATGCTGTAATTATAATATATCTCTATATCATTATTATTTATTTCCATTAAAGTATGAGATAGAAATGAAAGTAGCGTTCATGCGTACGTACGACTTACCGTCTACATGAACGGTGCATTTCATTTCTTATCACCAAATGTAATGTACTATTAAAAGTACATGTATATAATGGATATATATAATTAATGGTATATCTAAATTATGAATATAATTCTGGAATTAAAATATACATACCTCTCATTTAGTTTTAATTCCATTAATATGACAAAGAAATGAAAGTAGCGTTCATGCGTACGTACGACTTACCATCTCCATGAATGGTGAATTTCATTTCATACCTATAAATGATTATGTAATATTATAAATACATGTATATGCTGGCTATGTATGATATATATGATATCCAAATCATGAATGTCATTCTGGATATAAAGAACCTTTGACCACACGAACAACATGTAATTGTAAGAAGTCCACTTTCGACTTAAGAACCAAATATCGACAAAACAAACATTATTAACTTAAATGGTTACATAATGTTTATAACATGGAAATAAGTGATATAAAAGGAATAATGAACTTTAAAAAGGTTCTTAATCAAGTATAAATTAATTCAATTTTATTATTCAGCACGTTAAAGAATGATCGAATCATGTCGGACCCAAGGTAAGGGACTTCATCTCAATCTCCTTTCAATGAGGCATATTTCGTTTTATACACAACATTCTTTTATACGGTATATAAACCCCTTTGAATTTTACTTTTATACAAAAGGAATCTTCGTCTACGAAGAGTTTTACGAAATGACAAAAAGGAATGTTTTTTTAACGTACACGATGACAATGACCATTTCTGCCACATCGAGTATTATTTGGTCTTTGGCTTCCTCAACAAGCCATAATGTTTTTAAAATAAAATAAATACCATATACTCTTTTATGTATTTTGGTATTACAAATGGTTTTGATAAAGGATTATATTATGATATATTGTGATGTAGAAATGTTATCATTCCTTTATATTGGTTTTATGTTTTATGATTTTATGTTGGTACTTGGACATTTTAACTGGTGGTTACGTTATAAACCATATGACGGGTGGTGCCGAGAATACCAGGACGGGTGGTTACATTATAACCACCAATACATTGTGTATGGAAGTCGGCCGTATGGGTATTCCATTAAGTATGTATGGAAATTGGCCGTATGGCTATTCCATTATGTGATATGTGTGTAAGTCGACCGTGTGGTTATTCCACTTAAGTATGTTTATGTCCCAAGTTACCTTTATATATGCTATGTGTTCTTTATATGGGTTTTATGGTAATACATTGGTTAAAAAAAGGTAAGTAATGATACTTTATTCAGTGAAGAGTTTTTACTACTTCATGATGGTGAAGGTATTAATTTGTTAGAGTATACATGGTTTACATGATGTTTGAAAAAGTAACAGTTTTCATTCTTTGTGTATCTCTTACTGAGCTTTTTATGATCACCCCAAGTTTTTTTCAAAATGTTTTTTTCAATGGAGTTAAGTGGAATAAGGTCAAGGATGGGATCAAGGGAATTTCATGCTATATAAGACATGGAACTAGACATGTTTCTTTTTAAATGTTTTTTTTATTATGGAAACTTTGTAGAAGTGTCTACTTTGTAATATTTTGAGATGTAATAGTTATGTTCTAATTCTCTAAAACTCTAAACCTGAAAATATCCTCAATGGGAATTATTAATTTAATTCAATATTAAGTAAGGTTTAAGGCTGGGGCCTTAAATAGAAATTAAATTTCTACTCCATAAAAATATACTATATGTAGTCCTGAAAAAACTAAAAAAATTTATTATATATAGATGAATCATAATACCACTACCCATACCAATATAATATAACATAAAATCATTATACATTAGGTTTATACACATAGGATGTTAGAATAACAACTCAGTCAGATGATAGGAAAGGATCCAAAAAATTACCTGGATTTATTATGTGTTGAGGTTTAATATTACATTGAAATAAAGAAAAATAATATTTTAATCTCTATAAACTATTTCACATACACAAATATGGGTAATATAAATTTTATAAATCAAAAATAAAAAAAATTCAAAAATATAAATTTTTTATATCCCCATTAAATTTCTTATTTCAATCATTGGCTAAAATTTCACTTCACATTTTTTAATTTTAACAAACTATGTTTAATTTTATCTTCTCAAACTCTCTATTTTAACAAACACAAAATAAAGAGTTCCACATTTATTATTTACCCAAATTATTTTTTATTTACCTCAAGCTAAAATTTTACACATTATATAAAAATACCTTAAAATTCCTCTTTCCCACTTGGTGTAACGTAGACATTATTGCTAATTCATTATTGTCATACTAAATTAGAATATTTTATTATATTTTCATTCTTAAAAATACATGATATTTTTTTCTCACACATTATAATTTCATTATATAGAAATTTAGAAAATAATTAAAAATTGAATATGAAGATATTTTTTAAATAAATTTTTGCACAATACAACATTATCATGTATCTTATTTATTATTATAAACTATAAAATATAAAAAAATTAATGATCTTAGTAAAATTTTACTATTAATATGTAATCCTTATTTCAAATCCAATTAATTAAATTTTAAATCAACATCACATAACTTATCACTATGATGAATAATTTAAAAACATACATTAATTATAAACACAAACTGAAAATTATATAACATGTATTTATTAACTATATAAATAATAATAAAAATATAATTTTATTACATTAATATTAAATGATTTGATGTTATTCATTTTGTATTCCATTTGTTAATCCACATGTCACATTCTCAAAAATACAAGGGGATCATTGATTGAATCATATATATGTAGTGAGGGCACTTAAATCATTAAATGAACAATAAACAGATATCACAAGAATGCAATAATTCATAAATATTCGATAGAATTAGATGAATTCATCATATTAGAAGAAAAAATTAAAATTATTTTAAAAAACTAAAACCAAATTAATCACATGTAATCCCATAACCGATATATACTGACAACCTAATGATAATTGAAAAATGAAACTATAATTATTCAACTAAAAATATAGATGATCTTAGAGACTAAAATTTAAATGGAAATGATAGAGAGTCATCATAGTTAATATTTATTCATGTGTTGAATTATCACATTAATAAAGGGAAACCTATAAATTACAATAAAATCCTCTAAAAGTATTTAGTTCTGGATATCATACTATGTTAAGATCCTCATTACTCTGCATTTCAAATCTGACATAATGTTACACCCCATACACTACATCATAAATATCAACATAGTCATCCACCTTAAAAATAAACCAACATCCACAAGAGGAATATTCCATCATTTTTTGAATATATATTTCAATATTTTAAATAATATAACAATTATTTAAATTTAAAAAAATACCTTACATTATAGGATAATTAATAAAACCTCCTTCCCTAAAATCAGAATAACTCATCAACTATTAAAATATCAATGAAAAAACTGTTATATTTTCTAAAAGATTCAACAAAATATTATCTAATAAGAACACTAATTGAAGTCATTTTAATAATTTTTAAATGTTTATTTATAATATATTACTTAATGACCTACATTATTTAGGTTGGTAGACATAATTTTATCAACTGAGAATAATTAAATGATCAAATGATTATTCCAATTTTATGTCCCAATGTCCACATAATGACATATCATAACTCATAACATTATTTTACTGTACTACATCACTAGTTTCTGACATATACCCAAATATATTTTCAATAAAATTTTTGGATTAATACATCATTAGAATATCTACATAAAATGTTATAGAGAGAAAATTTAGGAATCTATCCAATGCTAATCGCTCAATCATATTTACATTAATGAAAATTTCCCACCAATTTTTTTTCCGACCCATAAATATTGAACCATAATAATTGAATCATTTAATTCATAGTATAATTAATTAATTTAAAAAAATTATATACCCATTCAATATATTCTAGTAAATCATGAGGTCCAGTAATACATCTTATGATAGGTATATATTTCATATAAAAATAACGAGACAAATAAATATTAATCAAATCCCTCTTTCAAAATATGTTTATCTATGATCTAATGAAGACTTTAAAAACATGTAGTCATATTCATGCACATTATGGTCTACAATGTCTTACATTTCAATAAAATCATTACCCAGAATTCACTAACAGACATTATAGGTTCTAAAATTTGAAAAATAATTCCCAAAATCATCAACCACTGAATACACATAACCACCTAATATGATCACATAATTTATCCAAAAATAACATAGAACGACTATATTCAATGGGTATAAACATTTCCTCTCATTCTTATATAATGAACTATCATTTCCTTAATTATCAATTTATTACCCACAATAATATAAAGATTAATTCAAAATTCCCATAAATTTTATCACATTAATCATATCAATGGATTTAGTTAACTAATTAATTAATAAAAAAATTTCATGAATGCCTTCATCAAATTATTTATAATTAAATAAGGTAGAAAAATCTATTTTAAAATTTAAATTTGCAACATGAATTGGATAATATGGAATAATACTTATCTTATATTAAGATATGACTAAGATGATCTATGAAATGAATACATCCTACATTCAGTGGTTGAGGAAAAATAAAAGGGAAATTGTAAATATTATTTTCCCTATAATAACCAAATTCATAATATATAGCTAAATGTATCAATAATTACAATACCACCTTATAAATTATATATTTCATAATTAAAACACCGCACAATAATATTTATATGTTACCTACAATGTATCTCAATTTTTTATAACATAAATATGACTATTTGTTTTAATAAATGTAATAAATTTAAATAATATTATATTATAATGTAACACCCTGGAAGAAGAATTACAATGAAGTGAAATTAAACTAGTGATCATTTGCATTCCACCATATCCAAAATATTGAAACTAAAATTGAGGGATTGGATAAAAAATTATGAAAGTTAATTAATAAGTTATAGTTCAACACAATATAGTATTCAATTATTGAACAATCTAAACTATCATATAAAAAAAAATAACTACAAAATACATATATATGAATAAATTTCACAAAATAAAAACATATATAATAAAATTCTCAAATATAAATCCCATACAAATATGAACACAAGTAACATTATAAATTCATATCCATTATAGTATTCTGAATGCAATTATTTTCCATCACACCACTTGTGTGGGGCTATTCTAGTAACTCATAGATTATAAAATACTCCCACTATCCAATGAAAGACATCATATTGATTAAATTAGATGATTGTGGAGATAATATATATTTTCTTAGATCATGAGGTGTATAAAAATTTGATAATGGACCATATTTCCAATTATATGACACTATAATAGATTTAAAACATGTCTCTGAAATCCTTCCATGTAATAATATTGGTAACCCATATTATTAATTAGATAATTTAAAACTAGGAAATTTAGATAAATTTCTTTGTATGAGTGGTATCCTTATATTCCATATCTAATTAATCTGGGAAGAATTTAATTTTGTGTATATACATTATTTATAAAATTTAAACATCATGGGAGAATAATGTATTTATTTTTGAATTTTTATCAGTATAATAAAATGGTCTATATTATTATCCCTATGATGTGAAACACAAAAAATATAGGTTGGTTTAATTTATAGAGGAATTTCAATCCATTTATTATAATTTGACAGAGAATATAGTGTTTACTTTATGGTCATTCCTTGTAATCCCCCATCTCATGACCACTCACTAGAGTACTGATCATAGATTCATTAGACATTATGAACTCCTCCCTATATGATATAGGCTTCCCGCTAGAATCATGTGTTTAAGAGTAGACAATGGGGAGACTATACCCTCCCATTCAATTATTTTAATACTACGAAATCATAATGATAAAAAATATGGAATAAATAAATAATTGAAATCATTGAATCATCCATGAGACAACTAACAAAATCAATAGTATAAAAAATCAATGTTATACATGAAATGAAAAGAAATCAAAAAAATTCAGATCCCTAAATGGATGATCATATAAATAAATAACCATAGTAACCAAGAAACATGATATGGGAAATTAAAATAATATGTATTCATTTAAGATTGACTATAACATTTTTTCATAGAACACACATTTTATATTGAGTTTCTTGTGACATTAGGTTTGCGTCCCTAAAGTCCAGAGGCTCTTGAATAGTAAACAGGGGCCAATAAATTCAGGGGGATACTTTTACCAAAAATCATTATAAGAATATACTAGAGTTAAATAATAGTAACCCTTAGAAGCCTAATAGTTTACATAAATAATTAAAACTCAATGTTTTATCATTATTTAACATCATAAATTATAGTCACTGATGGTAACAGAAGAATAAAATAAATCAAACACTAGGCCACTAACTTGTAAAAAATAAAAATAAAATACTAAAATCAACCCTACTGAAATCCCTAGTGATTATCCATATATATAATACTGATTGTGATGATCTATACCAATTCACTAAAAATACTATATTGAATATAAAATGAAGGAATAATGTATTCAAATGTAATAAGTTGTCCATTCTCGGTGTTAGAGGTAGAACAATGTGGGATTTCAATATGGGTACCTTATATTGATGATCATATACTTGTATGCATGTGTAAAATGATATTTTCACATTATATATTCAGATCTATTGTACTAACATATCAACTATAACTACCTCCATGTTATAACAATAAATAATATACATGAAAAAATATCATCTTATCCAACATTCCATGATTCTGTTATAAAATTACCATTATATTCACATCGTATGCCTATAAACATAAAAATTTGCATTCCTAGGTTCTCATGGTAGGGGGTAATCCATGCCTTGGATACAACAAAAAGTGTTAGCGTGCCTCGCTAAGAAAAGAATCTTGACCAACAGATCTAATTGGGATGTTTTCATTTCCAATGATCAACCTATACCTTCCCATTAAAAATTGGATCCTTAAAGTCGTTCCAAAAATGAAAACAGACCCGATAACACTCATCCAATACCAATTATTTACTCCTCCAACAGATCTCATCTTGGACCCCCTCTTAGCCACAGAAGTCAGTTTGACTGACCTCGCACAATCACGACTTCGTCAGTGACTTCATCACATGCATATAAGTATTTTATATGATGTCTCACTAATAGTGAATCCCAAAATGGTCCTATTACATGTCATGTCTTGCCTGGTTGGAATGGACATCTTATATAATTCATGAATTTTGTCTCCCCATAGATGTCACACATGTACTATCAACCTCAATGTGGGTATGTGACTAAGATTTCCCCCTCCACCCATCCCCACATATTGAAATTAGTCAAATGTCAATGTATATTAATGTAATAGAAAAAGTCTCCCGACCAATTACATAGTATAAAAATCTCATCCCTCAGGTTATAGATACGTGATAACAATCCCATTTACTCAATGAACATCTATGTTCTCCCATTAAAAAATCCAAAAGATTTATCTAAAGTAACCATAGTGTCCACCAATTCGGAAAAAACCGATGTCTACCTCCCCTCAGTGAAAACATTTAATGTTGCCACATTTTCATCAAGAATTCCATACCCATTCCAACATCATCTATGTCCCTAAAAAATCATGGTCTCAGTAACCATGGATAATTCAATTATCTTAATCTCTATGTCACTTTGAAACATTATAAAAATTCATCAAATAATTCCATCGACCAAATTAGGGTCCCATAAAAATAAATTGAAGGAAGTATCTTTACTCATCACATAATGAAATCCCCTCCATATAAAACAAAAAATAATCTTAAATGACTCAGCAAATACAAAACTCTAACCAATACGTATCCCTTATGTATGGGATTAACTCTTTAGGTGTGAGTTGAATGACCATTAAACACCATTTCACTTGGTTAAAGAATCTCTCACGCATCTAGATAACATTGTAGAAACAAGCCTCAGATACCCATTTTAAGTGTCACATTCCAATTCCACCATAAAAATCTTATTAAATCTAATACCATTCACTCTTCTTAAACACATAGTCATCAGGTGATCCCAAAACAACCATTTTTTCATAAGAGAACATATTCCCAAAATTCGAACTTGGACACCATATAATCTATCCTAACAAACACCCAATAAATCCTTATAAGTGTACCTTGAACTATTTTAATATTGTAGGAAACAATAATCCGAAATAAAAATCGGTATTAAATTATATAATTGAGACCACCAACCTTGATCATATATTTAACATCAACTGAATGATGCACATGACATTGAACAAGAATTTATGTACCTTATCTAAGGACACATAATATATAGATAACATGTTATAAGTTGTAAAGGACAATTAATTTATTATAGATAATGATAAATAATTATTTCATATAAACTAAATAGTCATATTCAATATAAAATCAGTCACCCTCCTATCCACATCGATATCACACAAAGAAAATCATAATAGAACATAATAAATATCTTCCACCCAAGATTAGAAAATGGATCATCAATTATTATTAACTCAATCATGATACGTTATAATAAATACTAAAAATGGTAATGAAATAATAACATAAAATATGTATATAAAGGGGACCATAAATTAAAAAAACAAAAGATCATGGAACTAATCATCATTTGAATAAATCTGTAGTCAGCCCTAGATTAAAAGGATTGATGAAGAATCATGATTAGAAGAATTGTCCTTGAAATAGATTTTCAAAATCACCATTTCACCTTAAGTCATAAAACACCGCACCCAATAAAATATATAGGTTCATCATATCATTGATGACTTATCCTACTTCCATTTACGGTGTGAATATGTTTTTCAAAGATGAATTGCCTTCCCCATACACATTTATGGTTTGAAATCCTAGTTCACATTGTAAAATTATATATATAGGGGTTCTCATCTTATCCCCATAAATAAAATTTGAAGCCCATTTATTATTTAACTAATAGTTAAATTTTGTTTTTTTTGGAAACCCCGATCCTTCTCTGATGTCCCATCGGGTGCCCGATATTTATATTGGGTCTTCAAACACATCTCGAGACACCTATTATGGATTTTGAAACACTCATATCTTTTATATAAATCCCAATTCATGGAATGACCCCTAATATAGATTAAAAATACAATATTCCTCAAATAATAAGAAACCCAAATATCTATGGGGTCTGAACAAATAATATTCATAGTGATTCTTATCCCCAAGAAACTATTTTAGACTCTTAACTAAAAATTACGACCTAATCCAATTACTGGTTAATCAATAAGTCCATCTATTCCATCTATAATTTATCAACTTTCTTTTGATATGAAACTTAATACTCTAAAATTGTTATTCCATATAAGGAAAGCTTCCCACTCATCACCCACAATATAACCTAGAAGACAATAAATTCACTATCATTCCTAATACACAATAATGTATTTTAAATATACATATTGAATATTTTTACGGTACACACTATAATAATCATCTCTTGGATGTAAGTTATAAAACATAGTGACCAAACCATTGGACTCACAAATCTCAAATTATATTTCATTAATATGATGACCCTATGATTGTGTTTTTAATAATATTCCTAATTTAACTTCCAAACCATATCATCTAATTGTTATCCATAACACAAACATAACCTTGAATTTATGTTTGTTAACATAAAACCATATTTTCACCCATTAATGAATTATCCTAGTGCCTGATCATTATGCCTTTACTCTCGATGGAATCACAATATCATCCAATGATCAACATTGATGTGAGAACATGAATTTCAATCAACTTAAATTTTTGGTCAACAAACTATGCTATATGCATCTTCCTCCCACCCAGTATATTCATGATCATCCAATCCAAGTCATCCTTTATAGATACCAACACAACCTCAAGACTGATATCAATATACTAAATTCCAGTAACAAGACATCTAAACTATAAATATAAATTTTTTAAAAATTGAGAGAATATTAGACATTTCTATAAGTCGACATCCATATTTCACCTCAACTATATATTTTCCTATCTCAAAACCACCACAACCCAACCAACATGAGGGTTATACTCCCATGATATATATGCATACAACCCCCATATGAGTGTATTTATCCTTACCACCCATACCCATCAATCGAACCCCACATCACATGCTTCATCTTTTTCCACAAGTAATGACCTTACATTAATTTATCACTCTTATACATGTATCTTTGGAAATGATTAATCGTCGTCTATTCTCAGGTCCCCACATATTACATTACATAAATAACGAATGCTGATCATACTTCAATATATCCATCAAAACAATTATCCTAGATATTTGAAACCAATGGTTCACATCATCATGATTACCTAATAATACACATTTAATAGATGAAACTACGTATACATGATTATCTTAAAATTTTACCCACCACAAAAACTACATAGAATCTATGAGTTTATAAATTACATAAGAAATTACAAATTTGCCTTCACATCGACTAATATTTAATATAAAAACAAATTTTCAATTAGTGTTACTAATACACACCTACACAATAAACTATAGATTTCAGTGAATGTATATTTCAATTATTAATCTCATCTGCAATTGTAGAAATATACCATAATAATCCACTCACAATATCTGTCCTAAGATTCTATAGAGTCACACCTAGAATTAATTAATTCAAGGTCATATACAATATTGGAACACACCCTAGCTCATGATCCCATTATTTTAGTTTCACCTTACCTAGGATCAAATTCTCAAATCACACACATTGTACTTCAAGAAATTTAATTTCATATTCTAGCCTAGATAATATCTATTATACCTAAGAAAACCATAATGAAAACCCCACATGGGTTTCATTACAAATCCACATAAATCTACCCATTGTCGCACCAAGAAAAAATAAACATAACATCAAATACCAATTTACCATGAAAACAATTTCACATAATTTATAAACCATACTACTATTCATGTTTAACATAAAGTGATTCTAATTCCAAATAATATTCCATTTTAAAATTTGTTTCCCCAAATCTTTGGAACAATTGTGTAGAATTCTGCCATAAATCTATATAGGATAAAACCCTAAAGGTTCGTCATAAAATATTATGTTACCAAGCACCATCATGTTCTCCCAAATGGGATCAACTAACATAGAAAAAATTGCATTTACAAACCAAATAAGTGTCATTATATATATATATTTCAAAGAACTATGTATCTTCCACCAGAAAATTAGATGTAAAAATATCATTAAAACATACCATCATGGAATGATCTTGGGTTTATATATCTAAAATTTCACCAAAATGGTACATGTGAAAATAGAATATAAGTGTTTATTTACTAGAAAAACAACCAATTACCAATCATATAATCCAATAACACATAATCATCTGTATTCTTAATGAGACCGATGTAAAAAATATGATTTATGAGAATAACCCCATTACAAATATGATATGTAAGAAAATACTTAAAAAAACCTAAATAATTTATTCATATATAACTAGGTTCTAAATAATTACAGTGAAAAAATTGAACAAACATATCACCATGGTAACCATGACATCCACCCAAAAAATCATTCATGGGTCACAATTATTTTTTCCATCATATGAATTGAATCATTATTAAACTAGTTATTAACCATATTCACAAATAATAACACATAATATTACATATTATATAACTTTATGATGCCCAGGACTAGAATGGGAGAGACATTACATTGTTCGGGCTGGACCTATGTCTTGAAAACTTGCACGGAATTTCCTCTATCCCATATGGTCATGTTACTCATTTGATTAGAGCCCTATATTATCACTTTCCCATCCACATTGACATTATTCATAAACCAAGAAAGGTTGTGCGCTTTTTCTTCCACCATGTTCTGTCTTCTCTTCCAGGGTACCTCCATAATGTGGAAGCTTTTATGTCTAAACCATCTAGTGGTTTTTTATGATCTCACCTTCACAACATGTTGAGATGACTCAAGTTTATCTCCAGAACTAGATTAGCAACCTTCTTCCTCGCTTTCTTGAACTGGACACCCTTATGCCGAAATTAAACAAAAGGAGGCTAGACATGAAGATGGTTGGGATGAACCTCTTTTACGTAGGTTGATTCCAAAGAAAAAAAATCTGCTGTAAAATTATTAGATGATGAGTGAATGTCCCAGGAACATTCCAGAATTTATTAGCTAAAAAAATGTGATAATACACTAACTATTTCCAAGCCTTAAATAAATAAAAAAGGAGGATTGTACAACAAAACATACTAATAGAAGATGGATCTTTCTATAACTATTTGGACACAATGGGAGGTATGGATGAAGTATTTTTCGAAAATTTATGTATTGATAAAGAACAACATATGTAGGATGGTTACCCAAGGGGCGACGCAACATTGTTTGATATAATTTCAAGGGTTGTTACTGTTGACACTAATGCTATGCTGGATGCAATTCTGGAGTAGCCTGAGATTCCTGAGGATTCTCTCGCATTCAATCCAACTAGTGCGCCTAGTCTTGATTGGATACCAGATCATTTTACATGGACTCTTGGAACCTAATTAAAAATGATATTGTAAAGGTCGTGAAATATTTCTTCAAGGGTGGAACCCTTCCCAGTGAAATGGTCGCCACATCTCTTGTCTTTTTCCCCAAGTCAATAGACACATCCTCCCATAAGCATTATAGACCAATCAGCCTCTTCCACATTCTCGATAAGATCATATTCATAGTGATCAATAGATGACTTTCCATGAATATCAACAATTGGATTTCCAAGAAGTAGCATGACAATGTCAAGGGAAGAAATATCTAGGGTGCTATATATTTGGATATGGAGATGATCAATTATTTAAATCAGAAAACATTTGTGTCTAACATTTCCATCAATCTGGACATGAATAAATCAATTGATCACATTAAGTGGTCCTTCATTATCAAAGTTCATTCTTGCAGGGGCTTCTTAGACATTTTCATTGACATCTTATTCCGATGTTTCAGCTATTAGTGGGTTTACATCCCTTTTATGTGGAAGTATTTTGGATTTTTAAAACATAGTAGTGTTTTAAGGAAAGGTGATATGATCTCCCCATTCCTCTTTATTCAGGTGCGAGATATCCTGAGTAGGCTTATTAACAAGATCCTCCTTGATGGCAGTGTCAATAATTTTTGGCGTTGATCCAATTTTTGATGACTTTCTCACCTAATGTTTGTGGATGATATAATCATTTTTTCCGATTGGATTACGCGATCATTACAAGGTATTAACGAATTCACTGAATGATACTGAAAATGGAGTGGCAATGTGGTGAATCATGATAAAATAAAAGTGATCATATTAGATAAATTCCCAACCACGAGGGTTAAATTCATTGAAGATAGTTTGGGTTTTAAGAGAATGGGTCTTCAAATGGAATACCTTGGGGCTCCGATTTCCTAGGGAAAACATCATGTCCAAAATTTTGATAATTTGGTGGAAGGAGTCACTAACAAGATTATGAATTGTATGATTTATTTCCAATCATTTTGGGTGAGAATCAAAATTAGGAACTATGTGTTTTACTCAATTCCAATGCATGTTTTTTCCTCCACTAGAGACCCTTATTTTGACAATTATCGGCTGGAGAAACTAATGCCAGGTTTCATATGGGATGCTCAAGGGGAGGTTCATCATCATTGGGAATCCTAGGATCATTTGGATAGACATACAAAGGAAGGGGGAATTGTGGTGAAGAGAATTGTCGGTGGAATTCAGTTTATGCATGCGAAGCTCGCATGGGAGGTCTTGGAGGGTGGAACCTTATTGGGGAATTTTTTAGCTAGAATTCCCTGGGATATTTTTTGTGATTCCGCAAGGAAGTGTCTCTTTAATGCGGCGCATGATCCATCCCAATATTTTTGTACTTGATAGTTAGACTCACTGGATTATTGTGCGGGGAGATTGGTTTTTTGGAATCAAAACTGGGCCGATAGCATACTCAAATTCCCTAGGTGTCCTACATCAGACATATCCATCAGTCAGGAAAGATGTTACCCTGTTTTCACTAGGTCGATTCTTATCTCGGACAAACAAAGGGTGTTCGATCTCATCGAGCTAACGTCTACCCCCGTTACATATGTATTCACTGAATCCATGACTGGATATTTCATTTTGAGGGATTTTCACAAAGTGAGTAATTCTTAAAAGGTGTAGTAAAACTGGTGGGAGATGATTTTGTGCAATGAACATGCTACAAAATACAACATTCTGCTGTGATGCATAAAAAATGCATTGTCTAGAGATGAAAATCTAAAGAATGGAGGTGTTCTTCTGGCGTCCTGATGATCATGTTGCTCTGTTCCCAGTGAAGAAATCGTCATCCATCAACTCTTTGAGGGGCAGTGGGCTCGTCATGTGTGGGGTATGTATTGAAACTTCACGTGCATCTCCATTACTAATTACATTACCACAGATGTTCTTGTCCAATGGTTCTATGGTGCGAGAAAAAACTGTATGGAGTTCAAAGCAAGAGTCTGCATCCTTGCTATTGGAAGTTGGTGTATTTGGAATCTGAGAATAAATGTTCATTACAAGGGTCTTTCCTACTCCATGCTAGCCATTTTTTCAAGAACAAGACATCTGTTGGTTGATTTTAGTCACCTCATTAAGAATGGGGATTTATCCCTCTCCATGAACGTTTTTTGGATCCCTGGTCAGAAAAATTTTCCTATCCCAACCTATCTACAGGTCAATGGGTGAGACAAAATCTTCATTAATCTTGGATAAAACTGAAAATAGATTGTTCATGCAGCTTTGGAGTCATGTGGGGAGGTGGTTTGTTCAGAGATAATAAAGGTTCATTTGTCATTGATTTCTCGTCTTACTTTGGTATGATATTCTCTCTTCAGGTTGATGCTTATGCTCTCCTTGAAGGTCATAAGTTGTGTATTAGCAGGAACATCCCACTTACTGCCTTGGAAATGGACTCGCTGGTCTTTCACATGGCACTACTTGGTCTCTTCAATACCCCATTTCCTATTGTGTATCTTGTTCGGACAAGAATGATATTTTTGCATGATGTCTTATAGATCTCTCACATTTGGTGTGATGGGAACAAAGAAGCTGATTATACAGCCTCAAAATCACTTGTGGATGATGTGTTCATGTTTTTTCACTGCACTGGCACTATTTCTCCAGAATGAGTGAGTATTTTTATTGGCGTTTCCCTTGATTTTCATTATTTCAGGCCTCTATATTCTCCGAAATTTTGTATTCCTCATTCAGGGTATATTTTCTTATTTCAATAAAAAAATAAAGATTACGATAAATAATAAAACAATATCCATAATAAGCATAACAATACCCAAAATGAAGAAAAATCAATGTTATAACAACATGTGCTATACAAATGAATAAGGAATCGTAGTAAAACAATCATAAAATAGAAAACCAATTGGGTCTATAACATGTTCAAAAAAATAAAAAATAATATAATATTAATAGTATTAATTCCATCTTCATGCATTAATATAATAACTGATATCTATCAAGATGAGCCATTCCAATCTATTCCCCAAACTTTTCTATTCATTGAAATAAGAAATAATGTCTATATACACACTAGTGTTCCCATATAGGGGGTGAAAAATAAATATTATAATAAAATATCAAAAAGTGGTCCTAGTAAATTTCATTATACAATTTTATGCCGATGGAAAATGAACATTTCCGACAAGAATTTGATACATTATCCAATAACCAAGACATAAAGAATCTTTTCATCTTCAGTCAAAATGTGCTATCATGGATACCACAACCCTCGATCATTCCTTATTTTTTCCAAATAAAGTTTTCTTATCATTATCACCCCATGTTCCTATCCACATAACCTAGATCATACTAGAGCACTATGGGAAGGGATGGAACTATATATTTACTAGTACAAAAAGGTACTAGATTTGGACTTATCCTAAACATATCAACCAACCAAAATTCATACAAATGATACACATACAAATATTTAACTAAACCCTCAAAATCATGGTAATGTCCATCCATTCATTCTTATTATCAAAAAAACCCTCCATCTCACTCTTGGAAGTATCATAATTTTTTTCATTAACAAAGAACATCCTAAACACTATATTACTCATGGAGGTATAATCATCTAATAATAAAGCATGTTTAACTTGTTGCGGAATCAATATTTCTCATGTGAGTCCCAAATATGTTTTCTCACTCATAGTGTGGAAAAAACATGTACCAATACACATCATATAATTAATTACATTATTTGACTTCTTATAATTATCATGGACTCTACCTCACTATGATAGAACCACTGGGGTAATTTCACTATTTATTGGTAATATCCAAAGGATTCACCCAGTGCATCATGATCCTCTTTCAGACATAGAACAAAAATGAAATAGAGAAAAACCACTCACATTGCTTAACAAAATTTCAATATCACGACACATTGGTTTTAGTGCATCATGACTTATCCCCTCCCCCAAAACAGAATCACACCATTCGAATTATGCCATATACAAGTGTCCTCTATACCCTCCCTCATCTCTACTCAAATTTATCATCCAATTTTTTCATCCCCTCAGTGAAACTAAACCCCATAATCAAATTTTAACTCAATCCCCATGTCCTAGAAAAATATCATCGAACTCCCACCCACACCCACAAATCCTATGGTCTATCTACATTGGGTCTATCCAAAGCGATCCCACTGAATATCCAATAGAAATCCAATACCAATACATTAGATTAATCGTTCTAACCACTATGGAGATCATGTTATATATCCAAAATTATATCTCTTGGTTCTTATCAATGATGGAAATCATCGATGATACCCTCAAATCCTAATGAGAGACAAATCTTAGTCACAATTCTACTTAAACCACATGACACTATCCATTATGTGTTAATCAATAAACATGAGATACATAAAAATATAACACATTGTTACTATGATAAATACTCTCAAAACAATCCATAATGTACAAGAGAATGTAATAGAGGATTACCATGTAACATTTAACATTCTGAGACCCCCATGGTATCCCATCAAATCCATCATCTTCCCCAACCCATAGAAACAATTTTATTATACTATCTCAAAATAATACACGTAAATAATTGTATATATATTAAGAATAGAAAGAAATAAAATCATCCAATATAACTTTCTAAAGATCCTCTGGATCCATATAAGTCTATCTAATCCCATGTGTACCCTATAAGAAAGAACAATCATTCTTAGGAAAATTTATAAAAATATGTTAAAGGGATGACCTTAATAAATCCATTAGAAAATATACATGATATGATTATATCAACCTATTTCATGAACATATATTACTCATCCATTCAATCATTTAATCCTAATATATAGTCTCATTATATACAATACAAATAGAATATTTAAAAAAAATATAATTATAAATTAATTATGAACTAAAGTGTAATAGATGAGAGAACACACAGATAATCACACTCACAAAAATCCAAACCGTAATAAAATGATAATTTTTTAGGGAGTCGTATATATAATATGGGAAAAAACCCATCATCCATGTATAGATCCTCCATGATATAGTTAAATAAAAAAAACAAACCAAAAATTGTGACAATAAATTCCATATACATGGGGTACATTATTTGAGTTGAAAATAAAAGATAAAACCATTTATCATAATTTAAATTAATATGAAATAACCAGTTACTAAGTGGGTTTGATTATGGTGAATTATAGTGGATAATGTTCAAGAAATCAAAAATATGTGGTCCATAGCCAATAAATCATAAAACTCCAAAAAAAAATGACGGATCTTCCTATGTTTAAGTATGTTCCCCCATTATCCATTTACAACAGAATTTGGGGTTCAGGATGTTAATAAATTTTACATATCAAAAATTCTACATGGAAACACAGTTCATGTATTGAAATGTTATAGGAAGTGTGGTTCACCACTTTATCAACCTCATTAAGGTTTTAAACAATATTAAATAGATTTAATGGAAGTATGATAAAGAATTTCAATATCCATGACCCCCTAACCCTTCTATTTGTTCTACAATTTCACTCTATAATTCAATAAAGTCTCAAATATAATCTAAAATCTCGTCGTAGGGATGGTAAAATATTGAGATCATTAGTATGAATGAAAAATCATGAAAAGGCGGATTCTCCTAATAGAAAATGAATAGTGATAATGAATTTTTATTCCATTAACATCTACAAGAAATTAAATGGGTTATGTATTATATTCTTAAACTATTCGATTTATTATTAAAAATCAATGAATGTTATTTTTAACGTATACTATCATGTATCCCTGAATACTACTTGGCAATCTATGATGGTTGATTAGTGTTTCAGTACAATATAATATATAGAAAATTGTGTTTGTAAATAATTTTATTATGAGGAATATATTATGTTGGTGTGGAATTAAAATAAAATACTGAAAAATTAAATGATAATGGCAATACATTTATTCCTATGTGACTCAACTAATGCACTATTCCAAAAAAAACTATGATGGAAGACTTTGATGGAAATACCAAAATTAGGATCATAGTGGTTTACATCCCCCATAGAAAATCATTTCATGCCATTTTAATACTAGGGAAATCAAATCATTTCCAACGACGCATAAGTCAAATCATCCAAAACTTGATGGAAGAAACAATCCATTCCATAGAAATATGATTAACCTCGTCTAGAACATGGTTAAAAACAATCTCTCCATCCATCAATAATGATTCTTTTTATATAGTACTTTGGGGGACACATTTCCTACCCTTCAAATATTACCCAAAAATCATTTGGAACTACGGGGAACACATATCAGACCCTGGAATAAAATGTTATAGTGATCATCAACAAAATTATAGAATTCTCAATTTTATATTTTCATTATTCAATTTACATGTCACATCACATGTGATTCTAGTTGAACCATTTTTTTATAAGTTCACTGACCAATACTTGATAACTACCCATAATCACTTTGGTAACCAATAACCTGGACCATGAAATCATATTATAAAATTTTTTTTTCACCCTAGAGTATAAATATTTCATTTGATTACCCCATGAGTGTCCTTGAAAATTAAACTTTTATTAATATAGAAAAAACCACATATAATGACCAATATTATTAGATTTAAATTTATTTATGGAGTGATCACGACCCAAACTATGGGTGTTATGATAAAAAAAATATAAATAAATTAATTAGTTTTCAGGAAAACATTTATTATGTATGGGAAATAACAAAAAATATGCATGATAATAAATGGTCACATATGTATAATATATAGGAAACAAAAACTATTTATGTCGAAGACACTAATTGATTGAAAATATGTAATTTGGAATTAAATATATGATATTAAACATAAATAAAAAAATTCTAAAATTATATATAAAAAAATAATTACTGATATAACATAGTGGTAATATGACTAAACCCAAAAAATGATGGATACGAAGCTTTATAATTTACACTTTCTCACCATAAAAATCAACATTACATAAATATACTATAGAAAATATGATAAACTAACACACAATATAAATGGAGGAAGAAGGTTAAAACATGAATCACCACATATCCAACATGTTGGAATAATAATGAGGAATGATATTCCCAAATTGACATAAAAATCCTAAATATTAAATATTTTATGGTTATGGGATATGATAAATGTTTGTATACATTTTTTTTATATCGTACACCAACCATATGGTTCCCACAATATAGGATCTCAATGCACAACATGGTTGATAACATGGTTTCTATTAATTGTGTTCTAAACCATGTGAACTACTATTGAGTATCAACAATGACTAATTAATTTATTTTAAATATTAATTTTCTATATAATTGGGTTCCTGTAATTAAAAATTAAACACTTCCCTACCTTAACATGTTTTGGGATAACCCTTAACTCTAACAATTTCCATGATCATCCATTCCTATTTCCATGGATTTTTACCTCTATAAGCCAAAAAAAAATTCATGAAAATATTAAAATTCCAAAAAAAAATAATCCATATAAATGTATATTTAAATTAAAAGTATTAGGAATAAAATAAAATAAATTCATGTGACAAAAAGTTATATGGTTATAGAAATAACCCATTTAATATATTCACATGCATAATCAACATAATTGAATATTATTTGGACTCGCCTATGAATGACTATAACCATTGGGCCCATATATTAACCATCCACTTTCAATTAACCTCATAGATAAAGTTGTGTTTCCAATAAAATCAAACAAAGGTAACCGTCATTCTACACATAACATTTATTCTCTAATACACTATATTAATTAAAAACTTTTCAATCAATGTGTGCAACTTAGGCATGAAAATTGTAATGCCATGGTCATAGAATCCCATATCTGGTGTATTATTTTATCACATTAAAATTATAACATGGAATCAAACCCAAAATATATAACAATATAATATGTCTTTGAAATTAATATTTCAAACTTGATATCAATAATGAAATAGAGATATAAAAAATACAAATAAAATACACAATAAAATTATATAAACAATATCCTTGAAATTCATTAAAAGGATTTCTCTTCATAACATGTTGTAAATAAACAAAATAAAGGTGTCTTATATGATCATTAATGGATTATAATGGGAAAAAATGATTATTTTAGTATGTTAAAATAAAATAGAATGGTATATAACTCACTGCACATTCAATTAAAATAAAATGGAAAAATAATATTCAATATGGTATGGTAAGAGAAAGATACACATTCCATTTATTCAATATACTATTAATGAATTGAATAAAAATATATTTTATTGCAATAATCTGATGAATAATAATAATTAATGATTTATTAATAGAGTTAATTCTTAATTATTGCATGTCATGTTTCCCAGAAACATGATACCTTCACTATCAAAATATAGTTTAAACTAATATGATTTGGAAAACTGATTCTCCTTAAGAGACTACTGATTCATCGAGCAACTTTCATTTAACCTGCCACAATACGTATGGATTTACATAATCATTCCCCAACCCAATAATTGAATTTAGAAACAATACCTCTTATTTAAAATAAAAAATAGTCCTTATGAAATATATTTATTATATAGAGGGTAAAGAATAATCAATATTTGAATAAATAATAAAATAACATCAAAAGTAAGAACCATATGTAAAATGGTATACACTTCATTGAATAATAATATCCAAAAAAAATTGATATGAATATATATGAGAAATTCTATTTCAAATTATCATATGAGGTTTAATATTTCAAGTGGACTGGGAGAGGAATCATGGAGGTAAATGTTAATATTGTATTTTTTTGAGTCAATCATAAACCATCCAATTGAAAAATATGAATGAAATTGATACAAAACATCCATAGTTGATATAAAAAATATGGGTTTTCAATTTTTATGAACATAAATACTTTATATGAAAATTTAATTACATTATATTATATTATATATATATATATATATAACATAAAATATGAAAATAATTTCTTTTGTAAATCCCGTTGGAGAACATTATATTTAAAAAGTAATCATTTAATCTTGGGATGAAATATTAGAATAAATTATTGCATGTAAACCAAATATAGTTTCATGAGGTAAAAATAATATTCAATTTTCATGATAAAAAGGCTTGAAAATGTCTTGTTTATAAGGTGAAATATTTATTCCTATAAAAAAATTTGTAAAAGGCCTAAGTGTTAATAGTGTCTATAATAAATCATAATTTATAGGATAAATTTTTTTGAAATATTTTCAGGGAAAATGTCTTCTAGATGAAATCTATTTCTCCGAAGAAATAGAAAATTCATTTTATTTTTATTTAAAGTATTTTTGAAAATATTTTTTGTACCAAAGAGTAGAAAATGATAATAATACATGATAAAAGACACGAGTAACCATTTTAGAAAAAAAATGAAAGGGTTTATTAGATAATGATGAAATAATTTCCTATTATGGAAATTGAGGTGAAAAGGTCATGAACAAAATGATATATTAATGTAAACCCTTCAAATTATTATATCCCCTTATTGAGAATCATATAAAATAGTAGATTTTGTGTTTCAAATATAAATTCACATAAATAATTTGGAATATATCAATTGATAGTAAACATAAATTTACACATAATAAAAAAATATTAATGACCATGAGGTTGTATTATGAATTAAATTGGTTTGAAAATTCTTTTTCTCTTGGTATCATTTAACTAAAATCCCATTAAATTACTTAATTCAAATTCAAAATCCACATATCATTAATAATGGTTAAATCATCATGTAATATTGATAAGTGGAATTATGACAAATTTATATAAGAATTTATGTGCATAACAATAATGTTATTGTTTCATGAGAATGTTAAAATTCATGTCATGAAGTGATATTTCAATGACAATCCTTAAAAACTATATCAGTGAGAATAATCTTAAAATAATCCAAATTGTCCCTTACAATTGTAATATTTGAATAATAATATAAATGATGAAATAAAGTCAAATAAACCTAATAATATCATGAAAATGATTTTATTAATTATATGAAAATTTATACAGCAATATACACAATATATAAATAAAACTAGTTTTATAACAATAAATAAGTCACAATGGATTGTAAATTGTGATGAAATACCATACCATGAGTCTGACATGTCAGATGTGTCTTTATATTCTATGATAATATATATATGAAAAACACACAAAATATTATGAACCATTTTAATGTTTATCATTAATTTTTTACATATTATAATGTTGCAAACAAATACATAAACAATTATGTTTAAATTGTGTGTTTTGGTGAAATTCAGTTCATATGTTAAAACATCTTTTTAGGCTATATATTTTCAAATGGGTATGTATATAAACATTAATACAATAAAAATCATGGTATAATTATTTTATTGATAGAAAATTTATACATTTAAGACACATTATTAATGATGGTTTTGAAAAATTAAACTATGTTAACATCATGGGGACAATAGGCCACAAGTACGAATGAGAAACAATCCCACATTACATAGATCATTATGGAATTAATGAATGAAACACTATATAAATAATAAATTCTAATAGCGTAATAAATAAAATTTTAGAAAATTTATTATACTCATATATTTAATTATAATTATATGAATGGAATGACATCGTGTTGATGAGGTGGAAGTCCACACGTCCACGACTGAGGAAATAACTTTTTAGTAAATGAAATGGTTAATAATGATAAATATATCTTATATTTAAATAATTTTAATTATTTCATCAATATTATTTATATTTCATTTCTGGGAGTTTTTTTAATTAATACTATCCTTCATATGTTCCACGTATAGTGTGAACGAACTGCAGTGCCATGAAGAGGCAGAAGTACACACTTCCATAAACGATTTCATCGTATATACACAAAATGGAATGTATTAAGGTATGTGTTATAAAATATTTAATTAATAATAAGAATAAAATATGTATTTCTTATATCAAATATTAATATTGTTTACATCCTAAAACCCACCCATTGTATGTTTTAATGGAAAAAAGTACTTTTATTTGTATGGAGATATTTCTCTATACATAAGAACAATATGTTTGTTACCCATCATATGGTAGTGTGTGTAACTGTTGGTTTCAACAATAAAATAAATTCAACTCAATATATTTAGGATTTTTTATATATTCATGGAATAAGACTTTTATAATTTTTTTAAAAAATATATAAAACTAATGAGCTTATGGAAGGATGTTAACTCTTATTTGTGTAACATATTTTGGTATTCAAAAAAGGGATTCAATTGATGGATCTATTCCCAATTTAAATATTTTGGAAGAAGATAAATTATTTTGATTAGCTACTTTATAGTATTTTGGTTGAGTAAATGTGTCTTGAGTGGTTTGAGGAACAAGTTGGAGAGGATCCCTTTTTATTATTGGGGTAGAGTGTGACTCTTGTAATTTTGGAAATGGGAATTCCACTACTGTTATTTTCATTTCAATTTGATCCAATAGATGTCCAATGTTTTAAAAAGGACTTTTAGGGATGAAAAATTAACAACAATTGGATGTTTTAGAAGACTTTAGGATTTTGGGCTATATAGATTTATTTTTTGTACATTGTTAAGCTTTATTTTTTATTAATCGTTCTTATTAATTTTAATTAAATTTAGTAATAATATTTGTCAAACCCAATATTAAAAATTGTAGATATTATAAATTATTTTTATTCAATGAATAGAATCCATTTTGATAAATTATTGGAATAAAATTAGTATAATGTAAATTAAATTTAATCATATAGATTGGACAATAATGCAGGTTTTAAAGAAAATATGATCAAACATGTCAAGGTTTTTATATCCAATTGTATAGTGAAATTAATTTGTATAACCTAATTTCAATTAATTTATAAAAAAATAATCTAATTATAATTTAAAAACCATTTATAAAATATAACTTTACATTATAAATAATGTAAATGAAAATATAGTTTGGAATTAAAATTCATTATTTTCACTATTCATTAAAAAATGAAACATTAAAGAAAAATCAAAATATAAATCTCCCTAAAATAATTTTTATTTTAATATTTAAAATATTATGTTTATATATAAATATTATATTTATAAAATTAATAAAATGTG
This sequence comes from Viscum album, assembly GCA_963277665.1. Classification (NCBI taxonomy): domain Eukaryota; kingdom Viridiplantae; phylum Streptophyta; class Magnoliopsida; order Santalales; family Viscaceae; genus Viscum; species Viscum album. The sequence continues at coordinate 1,376,016,853 of OY728155.1, forward strand.
ATTTAAAATAGTTTCTCAATTAAATGGCGATAAAAGTGCCTTCGTAAAAATATATGTTTTTTTGTGAAGAATTGGGATTGTTATTATCTTATGCCTATCAAATATATTGTTATAATATGAAAATTATTTTTATTGAGTATAAATATATAACATTAATATAATCTTTTGATAGTAATTTGTTTTGTTTATTAATTGAAAACACATATGTTTGTATATGAATAGGTTGTTATAAAATCATTTCAATTAAATTTAATTGGTTTATATATTCATTTCTAATTAAATTATTTACAATGAATTCAACTATATGTTATCATAATATAGTTAATCCTATTAATAAACCCTACTTTAACATCTATTATATATCATATTATATTTAATAATTCTATTTTAATAATCTATATTGTTTTAATGAGACATATTTTTGTATGTAACAACAGATACTAAAGAAACTCATTGTTTTTTGGGGCATACAATAAATTATTATCACGTGCATTTAAAGATATGGTATTGATTTAATTTACTTAAAATAGTAAATATATAGAAATTTTATAGGGGAATTACATTCCCTTACGTGATTTAATGAATGTGATAAACGATATAAATTACATTATTCTTAATTTGGTGTTTTTGGGTATTACATTTTATCATTATCAATTAAATTGCATCCCTATAATTCAAATTTGATTTTAGAACATGAGGATTTGATATTTTAAAATAAAATATTATAGAAAAACCCACCTCATAAATAGGGTTACTATTACATGTTCTTAACAAGATAAAAATTAAAGTACAATGGTTATGTAACAATTTTCCAAGTAGAAGAACATTGGAAAGAAATGGAAAAATTTATATGGATGTATAAACCAACAAAAAAGTTCTAATAGAAAGTGCTAGAGAATATTATTAGTTTAAATTTGTGAACCACTAAGCCATAAATAGTAGGTATGAAAAAAGGTCATTGATATTATAAATATTTTGACAATAGAAAAAAATTCAAGACCATTTTCCATATAGTTTAGAAATTATTTCAACATCTTAGAATATATGAAAATATGCAATTCTATAAACAGAATATTTTCATTCGATTATTTCTTAAACTATTCCTACATAATATATATGAAAAAGATTTCTCATTGTGTGAAGTAATATGTTAGTCTATAAAACCTCATCCAAATATCATATTAAACCATTATATAAATGTTTATCTTTTATAGATGATTATGATCCAACACTATAGAACTAAGGTGACTGAATTTACAAAATAAACATATTATTATTCTTCAATCAACATTATTTATCCCTTTAATAATCACATAATAATTTTCTGAAACCCATTATCACATATTATCCTGAAATATGTTAATAACATGAATGACCATAATAATTTTTTTGAAACACACATTCTTCCATATTACTTATGTGAAACACATGTCATTAGATATATTCCATAAATCCAAAATTCTTGTACAATCTCTTAATTATAGAATATAACAGTTTATTAAATCATTACTTTTTTCTATGTTAGTCAGAACTTATAAGATATTACGTTTTCCAAATTATTCATTTCATTATCCAAACACCACTTCCATAACATTAGGCACATATTAAGGATAATATTTTTATAAACCACATGTTTTCATAAATAAATTCTTTTTTTGGATAAATTTTCATATAACAATTTTTCATAGGATCTCAAGTAATTAATGAAAATGTACTGTATTACAATCCTTATTTATTTCATAATTATTATAATGAGTATGTCTCTTATTAAATATTAAAATGAAATAATTTTTAATAGTAATATTATTCCTTCCACATTATCTTTGGAAACACCATAACATAACCACTATCCATCAGCATAAATGTTGAAGTAAATTCATTTGATGCTTGAGACATTAATTTTTATAGTGTCTTATCTCTTTTCAATTGAATCATTTTGCATTTTGATATTTTTATCCTTGAAATTAGAATAATTGTGGGGTTTATTTCTTCAAATTTAGAAAATTAAAATTAATTTTTAATCATGTATTGTGGTGATTCATTCCCTAGTTATCACATGTGGGAAATTAATTCATTCCCTTGTTCTCATTATCCATATTTTTCTCTATCATAATTTCCCCTATTACTTCCCTTCAAAGACATATGAATTGGAGGATTCATTACCTATAAAATAATCAGAAGATATTATTTCTTCATATTATGAAAATAATTGGGAGACTATGTCCCATTGAAAGGTTGTATTAAGAGAATAATGGATTATATCCTTGTTACTCATTGGATCACGTTCTATGGTGGGTTCAGATTCCATCTAATAATCACCATTTCTAAAAAATGACATACTCTGGATTTGATCATAAAAATGTAATATATAATTCCAAACATGTTATAGGAAATAACATACTTATAAAACTGGTAAATCATTGAATCATAAACATTGGTTTTTTAAGACATCGTTACATTGAAATACACCATAATATTTTGTATAGAAAATCAGAATTATACTAATCGTATCCCCTCAGAGTTTCAAACCAGGTGCGTAGTAAAGAACATTATCATGAACCATGATAGACCGAATCAGGCCCGACTAACATTTTCATAGTTTTTACTCATTGGTACAATTTTTCCTGAACCATGTACCCTTATACTATCCAAACCAGGATGTGATGTTGTGAGTACAAACATAATATCTACATAACAAAAAGCTTAGAAGTCTCTGTTATTAAGATAATCAAATTCTATATTATTGATATGTTCCCTAGTCAATGTTTTCTAAATATATTTTCTAAAATTTCTTATAAACTTTTTTTAATACAAATTATACCACCCGACCCATAGAATCATGAAGGGAGTGATTTAGTTTTTTACCTTATCATGATTAAATTGTTCCAAATATTATTGGAATTATAAATTTAGTAGTCATTAAGACATACATTACATAAATGAAGCACATTTTAAATTTGGGAAATATAATATATAGACATGATATATAATTAAATGAAATAAACAACATCCTTGAAACTAATTCGAAGGATTCATTTTCATATCCTGGTAAAAAGAAAAATATAAGGGTCAAATCAAAATCATTGTAAGGGAATGTAAAGTGGAAGAAATTTTTAATTTATGATAGTAACTAAAATTTAATGGTAAACAAAAAATAAAACATTCTATAAAAAGAAAAAAGACAAGGAATATTAAATTTTGAAATGAAAGAAACTGAAACATATTCCATTTAACCAATAAATTGAGAATGGATTGAATCCATAGATCATTCAACCAAAATATCATCAATAATTATAATTAATTAATTTTTAGTAATGGAAATTCTAAATTACTGTACATCATGTTTTCAAATAACATGAAAAAATTACCATTATGATGTACTTTAAACTATTATATTTTTCCATCAAATTCAACTCACAAGTCAACTTATGCATTGATGGTATTTTATTAACTAGTTCCCAACCCATACGGTTTTCCATAAACACTCTCCATCCAACGTATTTTATTTCAAAATACTTCTTTATATGTTTAATATAATATATGCCTTAAAAAATATATGTATTGAATAAAGGGTTCTAATTTATCAATTTTCCCCAAATAATAAAATATATTTCAATATAGACACAAAATAAAATATTTTATACCTTTCATAAAATAATCATATCAATAAAAATGATATAGACAATTAGGGTAAATTCTATGTCAAATTATTATATGAAATTTAATATGTCAAGGGGACAAACAAAGAAATAATGTAACTGATTTTGAATATTATCCTTGGGAAATCATTCATAAACAATAAAGAGGAAGAATAATGACTATTTCTATATAGCATATCTCAGATGGATGAAAAAAGGATATGTCATTGATAAATAGTAATTCTATGAAAAGATATTTTAAAAACATTCTTGTTGAAAATATCCTCTTTTTTTCAAATAAACAAAATCCATTTCTTTGAAAATCAATACGAAAAAAGTTTCATTAAAAATTATCCTTATAGTCATGAAAAGTAATCTCGGATGAAATGTTATCATGTAAATCCACACATTTTATAGAAGGTAAAAATAAAATTCATTTTCTAGCTTAAAAATGTATGAACATTTCCTTTTTAAAAAATTGATAATAAGAATTCATTGAAGACATGGTAAAAAAATTTCCTTTTCCAAATCGTTTTCCCTATCAATATGTTAAAAAATAGTTCTATTACAAGAAAACATTCTTAAATAACTAATGAAAAAGAAAAAGGAATTGTTATTTTAAAATATCAAATAAGTATTGTTTATGGAAATTTATATGTAAACTATCTTGAACAATATTAGACTTCAATGAAATCCCTTGAAAAATAATATAATGTTGATGATGGAGAAAATAAAGGAACACATTTTTTGTTTCAATTATAAATATACATAAGGAATTAAAAATTCTTAAGTAGATAGTAAATTCAATTATAAACATAATCATATAATATTATTGATAAAAAAATAGTAGTATAACACAATGAAATAAAATTGGGTTATGAAATTTTCCTCCACTTGATAAATTTTAACTCGAATACAATTATATTAAATAATTCAAATTAAAACACATAATATCATGAAAAAGTTATTAAGGATGATATTATATGACAATATTAAATTATAGACACCATATAAATAAAATTATGTGCACAACAATAAAATATGTTTTTCAAAAAAAATTCAACAATCCAAAAAAGGAAGTAATATTGTACAAATAATCATTAATAAAGGCCAATAATCTTTAATTATTCCAAAACATCCCATACTAGATAGATTTTTCATCATAATATTAATGAAGGAATAACATTAAATGAAACTTATAATATTCTAATAACAAATATACTCATGATATAACATGTCAAAGTAATGTATATACACCATATAAAGGAAACATGGTTTATAACAATAAATAAGTCTTAGTGGAATATAAACTGAGACGAAATCACTTACATTGACTCCTACATGACATGTGTGTCATTATATGCGTGAATTAAAAATTTATTTTAATTATTTAATATTTACATATATTTTTTCTTGTTTATAAATAAATTTATTTAACTTATTAAAATATTCTTGACAACTAGCTAAACAATTATGTTTATGTTCAGTGTTTTGAAAAAATTTGGATCATGTGTTGAAATGTCTTGGGTAGGACATATATTGTCAAAGGGTTCATTATGTAATCATATATAGAACTAAATTCATTGAAATATTAAAATATTTTTACATAAATTAAAATTTTAAAACCAATAATTAATAATGGTTATGAAAAAGGAATCAATGTTAAATTCAGTGGGACATTCGGCTGCATATAAACAAGAATAATGTTTGCATTTTTCAGTAGTCATTATGAAAAAATACGAAGAAACAATATATCACTATAACATTATAATTACAGAATAATGTTTTTATTTAATCATATATAATTTTTTATAAAATTCAATTGATGTAAAATAAATAACATCTTGTTGAGGAGGTTGTCGTCCACATTTCCACGACCGACATTATAACATTGTTGGGTGTGGAAAGTGTTATAAAAAATGATATATATTATTTCCATAAAGTTAATTATGTCATGAATATTATTTATATATATATATATATATCATTTATGTAAAATATTTTTAATAAAAAAAATCCATTCATACATTCCATATAAAATGTGAATGAATCACATCTATTTGAGGAGACATTAGTCTGTACTTCCAGAAAAGATGTAATCTTATTTACATAAATTGGAAAGTATAATGGTATAAGTTATAATAGAAATAATTAAGCTTAATGATATAATAAACACAATATTTATCATATATTATGAGTTTTTCAATCATTGTTACCATCCACAAGAGGTGGTAATAAAAAAATGAATGACTTTTCATCATGGGACAGTAGTTCAATGTACACAGGAATGATAAGTTCATTACCCATTATGTGTATTTTTGTGTAATTTAATATTTAAACTTCCACATAAAAACATACTAGTATATTTTTTATAATATTTATTTTATATTATAATCTAATATGTATAATTTATAGAATGTCAAAACAAATAATACTAAATAGATAAAGAAGGGTATTACCTCTTTTTTTGGTATCATATTTCGGTTTACAAAAATTGGATTCCCTAGTGATATTTTTACCCAAGGTGAGGATATTATGTTTAGGATACATTTTTTAGGATCTATTAATGAAAATCTTTGTCAAGCCAATGTGGGTTGAGAGGTGTGAGACCATTGGAGGATATGGGGCCTTTTTACAGTAGAGGTTAAGTGACACTCTTGTATATTTTGGAAAAGGGAATTAAAATCACATTTTTCACATTGAATGTTGATCCAATAATGGGACATATTTTATAAAAGGGATTATAAGGTCAAAATATGGCCATATATGGATTTTGGATACGTTTCATGGCCAATTATCCCAATATTATTAAGGATTACACAATTGTTATGATTACTTTCACCTTAATCATCATAAATAAATTTAATTACATTGACAAATATTGTTCTATAAAACTATTTTGACATTATTATAAAGCAAAAATTATTAATATTCAAAATATTAAATCCATTTTAAAAAATCTTATAACCAATTAGGAAGAATTTAATTTAAAATTAATCTAGTATATAGGAAAACATTTAATGTCTTTGATGTGAGAATGTTCTACAATTTTATACATGTCTATCAATTTTTATTTTAATTAGATTATAATAAAATAAATTAGTTTAATTGATAAAAACTAATCTAATCAATGTTTAAGGAAACAAAAAAAATATAATTTATCCTTAAAAATAAATTACATTAAAAATACGTTTTGAATTAATATTCATTGTTTTATGCGATTAATTAAAAAAGTAAACATCACAAAAAAAAACAATTACACCATAACATAATTTTTTTGTTACACATAAAATAATATGTTTATTTTTAAATATAATAATTATATAATTACCAAATATTGTATTTAAAATAGGTTATCAATTAAAAGTATTTAAAAGTTTTTTAATATAATTAAATGTTTCTATATATAAAATATGGTTTTTATATAGTTACTATCAAATAAATTTAATGAATGTAAATGTTTTTTTGGGTATATAATAATTATGTTTTATTAAAATAATTGAATAATTTAAATTAATTTTATTTATTAAGGTAAAAAAAATTCATGTTTAATAAAATATGAATTTTGGAAAAACATTTCCATTATATTAATTTTGTTTCATTATACATTTCTAATTATTTGGTAACCAATGATTTATAATATATATTTTCAAAATTTATTCAATATTGTTCATAAAATATAATGTAGCTTCTTAGATATATTTTATTTTATTAATATATATATTTTTAAATAATATATCTTTGTTTGGTAAAACTCATTCCAACATGTAACACATGCCATTGAAGAAACATGTTGTTACATGAAAAACATTCTAACTCAGTATGAAATGAATTTAAATACATAGTAAAGATATAATTTATTTAAAATAGTCAATATATTTCAATTTTTAGGGTGTTAAATTCCTCTATGTTCTTCGTGTGGATTGTGATACATAGTATCAAAAAAATACTCACACCTTAGAATTTATGGGTGTAACTACAATCATCATAATCAAAAAATTATAATTTACAATGTAATAACATCGAAGCTATGATGCATTAAATATATTATTTATTTAACTAAATTGTTATAGAAGTGAGAATTGGTATGAAATTGTACCAATTTTCTCAACAATATCATTTGTCACCACATTCATATATATCAATATCATCTGTCTCGAAACATGCAAATTTAAAAAATTAGGGGAAATGCATTAGAATACACATTTTCTAACCTCAAACTTTATAGAATATACTCGATTATTGGTTTAAAAACATATAATACATGAAGTAGATTCCCACCCCTTCCTAAACAACCAAATGTGGTGAGAGGTCCCATGAATGAGACAAAATATGATTAACAGTAATATAAATGTTTCTACATAACATAATGGGGTTCACCAAGAAATGGGACACATCACCAAAAGATAATTCATCTGTATTAATTCATGGTTGTTATAATTATAGTACAACATTATAAATTCCAAATATCATTTCAATGAGGTATCAATATCATGGACACATAATAAAATAATGTCATGATGTATTAGTTGTTCAATCATTGATCACATTTAACTATTGAAGATAAACAATTACCATCTTTAATAATGATTCAGATAAAATATACCATAAATAGCATATGGATAATGTAATGCATTCAACCTTTTCTAAAATGATACCCCATGGTATCTTAGTGAAGGATAATATCACTTATAATCAAGGCTTCTAGAATAATCAAAATACACGTTATCCCTCTTTGGGTTGAAATGAGAGAACATTTTATGTCATTTCACTATAACAAAGTATTCATAATTTAATTTGATGATCCTTGGTAATCCCATCATGAACATCATGTTCACATCATCACACTTACAATAAAGAATGGGTAGTTCATGATCACGACTAGCAGATAACCACTACATGAGATTAACATTTTAGAATGTGGGTCATTGTGTAATAAAACCCTTAATGATCCTTTTCTTTTGAGGCCATCAATATCATCTATATATAAGGGACTAAATATTTTTTTCAAAGATATGTTTATATCCTAATACAATTTTTTTGTGTCAATCGGTATCCCCACACACATGATAATTTTGAAATCATATCTCATCTCTCTCAATATTAGTAGAAAATCTGGTTAACAGATGGAATCATGTCTGCACCCCTATTTTCCAGATGTTGTCAATTAGTTCTGAGAGTATAGAATATGGTTATTGGGACACCATACCCTCTTCATTATTAGGTTGAATATAAAAATCATAATATAAATGAAAAAAAATAAGAACAATAGATAAATAGACTCATGATAATCAGAAAACCATTCATTAACAAATGATAGATAGCCATAATAAATATCCAATTCTTTATAAAAAATTATTTCGATCATGTCATAAAGATATTCAAAATAGAACATCCCATGAGTTCAGAGGAATGGTATTATATAACATGTTTTAAAAAAATATAGACAGATAAAAAAAATCTACCTCCAATTTAATCACGAGCATTGGCTCACTACACTATTCTCGTACTCCATCATATCTTACTAAATTAGGAATCTATCATTGGACCCTTCCATTTCTAACAAAATTCAATAATATAGACAATTTGGAAATCAATCGGAAAAACAAAAAAGCTATGATATATTGTTAGTATTTCAACACCAATGATATCAATAAAAAATCCAATTGATGAATATAATCAACAACATTGTCTAGATATTACAGGGATAATGATTTAATGATAATTAATGTAATCCAGTCTATCCATATATGTTGTTACATGATATATATATATTAAATATAACTATAAAAATATAATATATCCAACAATGAAATAGGTTAGAATACCAAAATTCAATAAGGTATCACATGTGTTGAACTATCATGGATCGGGCCTATAAAATATAAGACCTAGATATAATATATATGGAATCGTATTTGAGTCCATAGAGAGTGTCTATAGAAAACACATTATAATGTTAAACAACATGGTCCATGAACTATAAACTATGATCGATGGTGTCATCTTGATTTACATGGTGATCTTTCATATAAAAATAAATATAGAAAAGGTTGGAGCCCAAATATTGTGATAGAGGTAACCAAACAATCTAGGTCCAAGGTTACATATCCATGAAATACATTATGTAATTTTCAAGTAGGTCATTGGGTTGATTTCATAACATGTAATATAAATTTGTTTTATATAATAATGAAAGGGGGTTTGTTAATGTAAATTCCATTTTTTATTTAAAATCGTCATTATCATTTCATAACTATTTTAAATACATTTGAAATGGTAAATGATTTTGTTAATATCCACTAATTTAATAAATTCCATTTAAAATTTTTATAATAAATCAAGGTACTATTTTTGGTTCCATTCACTCTATCAATTTAATTTATAATATTTAATTATTTAATTTAATTTCAATATATGTGATAAGAATGAGGTAATGTTTTTTTATACTCTTCTTCATTAACAATAATATCATTATACATTATAAAAATGGGTTACAAATTTCGTTCAACAATTCTCTTATTATTACATTTCATTTATACAATTATTTTTTTAATATTATCAATTATAATATTTGAAACCCATAACCATTTTTTTAATATAATATACTAATCCAATTAATCATAGTCAATCTCAACTCACCCCTTGGATGATGAAAATGAAATCAATAAAATTTACCCAACTCAAGGGAGGATCAGGTTGATGTTCTAACATACAATGAATCCTACGAGTGTGATAAATGTTTTGAATAATTTTTAAATAGTAAATTTAATGGTCTATTAAATTAAGGTACTACAAATCGAATTTTTGGTGTCGCGACCCCTCCTCACAGTGTTCACCCCTTCTTCACCAAAAATGTGAGAAGATTGATTATCACCCTGTGTCCAGACATGAGTAGGCCTCGGGTTGGCATCTAGCACCTAGGGTAAAAAAACACATAGATGGAAGGCATTATCCTAACTTAGAAAACATGAAGAAGTGGGAGGAAATATATACCCCAACCATATCTATATCAGAATTAAATATTAAAATAAACCAAGGTACAAATATGTAATGTCATGAAAAGACTACTACAACTAAAAGAAAAAAGTATATGTACAAAAGGAATGTAAAATGATCACGACCATGAAGCCCGAATAGCTAATTAAACCCCAAGCTAGTAATGGCCCTCCTGATCCCCAAGCTGTTCTAGGTGACCTGAAAAATAGTTTATATAAAATAGTGTGAGTATAATAGAATACTCATTAGGATCATCCGTACAGAGTCTTTTTCCAATGTAATGGAACATACTAATGAATAGTGACTAACTAGTAAAACAAAATCATCACTAAAACATGTGTACTATGTTCCCAACTTCATCATGGATAATTTCAAAAAGTATCACAAACATGGGAATATAATATAATAAATAATATCAAGGGTACCCCTCTACCACTTCCCAACTGGTATTCTTCTTTTTCAAAACATCATACATCCTTAGAATCTCTCTCCAAAAGGATCTCTTGAAGACAATAGAGTGATGAAAAACAACCTACACCTTGTGTAACACACAACCACTACATCAACATAACCAAAAGTAATGAGGAAGTTGCTGAGGTCCACCAAAGCCTGTATAATGTCTATCAATCATCGAGTTTTATACCTCAATCCACAACAACACATAGAATGAGTATGTATCCCCATGTGATGACATAATATACAAGTTATACCTATAGTATCACACTGGAAACTATATCCATTATATATGTGTCTGTAATAACAACAAGCCATTACATCCCTCTACACACATATATGGGATGAATAACCATCGTGCATACCATCACTAGTAATTACCATGAAAAGAGAGTTGGTCCAAAGGAGGGTAGTCAGTCACCCATCCTCCCACCAAGATAATAGGGAAATATCCCCATACGGATTAGAATGAATGGGGTTTAAGTCTCTTTAACTGACATGGTGGAGTTACATATAGAAACCCAAAATTACCTGGTATAATATATTTTGTAAACAAACTATGGGAAAAACCTAGTCTTAGAATAAACTAAACTAATATCTCTCAGACTCCCAGCTAACACTACTGATAATAAGTATCTTATAAGCGCAAAACCATTTAAAAATATATATTTAATTACTTTATCCCTTTTTATTAGTTTACCTATAAATTAAGTAAATAATTAACCTCAATTAACCATTATCATTTACCACATTACATCCCATTACCATTACAACCAAGATGCATTCCCTTTAGGCATAACCAAACCAATTCCACAACTTCTCATAAATATAACCTCATCCACGAATTCTAGTATGATTCTTCCCTATGGGTTAAATAAAAGGAACATATGTGTTATACCCTACATTTATTTGACTCTTTTGGATGGAGGGTAAGTAATAACATATCCCTAAATAAATGGGGAAATTAATGTAGATAAAAAACATCATATTCAACCAAAACCTCTTTGGATGAATAATATTTTTATTAATGGGGGATAAATCAAACAAAAAAGTCCAGTGCCCTCAAGGAGGCTAGAAAAGATGATGACCCAAGGCATCTCCTTGGTAGATCACCTTACACACCTCTGGAAGCGAGTCCAGAGTATCATAAAAAAATAATGATTTCCCCTTGGATTCCTTTTAGAGATAGAGAGTCTTTTGAAAAATTTGATTCTTTCCAAATGTGGTGAAGAATTTTTCATATCTTAGATTCATTATTATATCTTTAGATGATATATGTAAACTCCCATGTCACCATGTTGAGACTGTGCAGATCACAAACATGAATCTTCAAATATGAGTCAACCTCTACCCCCCATAATCCACGACCCCTACAAACGAACATCACTAGAAGAAGTGATCGTTCCTCTACAACCAATGAGTTACCTAGGCCATAATAAGTGAAAAACCATAGTATCACATATCCCATCTTGTAACTAAGATCTTCTCCTCACCTCATAACCCCATTCATGAAGGATCCATCGATATTGAGCTTCATTCCACCTCTTGGGGGGTCCCATATGACCCAAAATCCAATCTCTCACCTTAGATTGCAAGGTTTAATGAGAATAGTGAACATCAAATCAGACTCATGGAACCCTTTATAAAGTGCCGTAATTTTATTAAGGAGATGTTGTTACAGCATATTCAAAATAAGAAGAGACTGGCTGATTCCAAGACTGATATGCTTATGGGTGTCGCAAATAATCCAGCAAATGGTCACCTAAATAATCGTACGCACATTCCACTCTGCATCTTTAGACTTAGAGACAAGAAAACAAAAAGTTAGAAATCCAATAAACGAGAAGACCTCTTCATCCATGCATGTGATAGGCATGAAGACGGACCATAGAAAACACCCCCAGTCATAATGAAAAAATAGGTGTATAGAAGACTCCACCTGTGGGTTCTCATAGTAGAAACAATGGGTGGATAATGGAATCCCCTTCTTTTGGAGGTTATTGGTAGTCATAAGAGCCTTGTTCCAAATGCACCACACCAAGAAGATCATTTTAATAGGGATATCGTTGAAGAAAAGCTTGTGTTCCCAAAAGTTTGAATTACCATTGTCGTGGAGGAGCCTCCTGTAATCCAATGTAAAAAAATCAATATGAACTCGACCCGATTAGGCAACATTTTTATTTGTCATCACTCATAAATATTACATGGAATTCCTTCATTTGATCTGATGAAAGTTTCCCTTGAATGAGGTCATAGTTTTCCGCCACTTCCCTAATAGAAATATCCTAACAAGTAAATTTAGGGTAAATCAGTGTTTATCCAACCCAATTGAATGTTCATTAATTAATTATACCTTCACCAATAATCCATTTGTTTTCATATCATAATAGTGTCAGTTTTTTAGACATGCATAACACAAGGTTAGTAAGTTTACCAACATTATAGTAATGGATTTCCTAGAAATCACCATAACGAGACATAAAGAAATCTACATACAATGAAGTTCCATCCAGAATATCCCATGCAAACCATCCATGCATGATTTCCATGGTTGTCTTGAGATCACTAAGCTCAAATCCTCCCTCTGAAAATGGTTTGGCCAGTCGGGTCCAAGAGGCCTAGTTAGCATGACCCGTCTGGTTGGCTTTCTAAAGAAATGAAATTAGAATCATCTATATCCTTCCAACAACCCCTTTTGGTGGATTAATTATCGAGAAAACATTCATGTGAGTAGAGGAGAGATAATTTTTGATCAATGTGACATGACCTCTAAATGAATGAATCTTGTACTTCCAATTACGAATCCATCCCAACAAGTAGTTAGTAATATCCTCGAAGAACAACTTTTTAATGTGACCACATGAAATTGGAATACCAAGCTAAAGGGTTGGAAATTAGATCTAGTAGCAGCCATGGGTGTTCTGAATATCCCTGTAAGATCTCTAGGAACACTTATTTGAGATAAAAATCATAACACATCATTTGATAGCCCAAAATCTGATGAATTGGTCGAAAAAGATTTTTAGACCCCAATCAACATCCAATATTACTGATTTTCTGCCTAAGTGACTAGATTTTGAATCAAATTAGAAAAATGTAGAGACCTGAATCTTGACGTACATGGACAATAAATTACTTTTATGGAATAATTAATACATAACAAAAACAGACACACAAGGATCATAATAGTTTAGTGTCTTTGGACACTCTGAATATAAACATCTAATCATGTGGAAATATCTTCATCATCTCCCATAATGATCTTCCCCTTTTTTTTACTTACCTAAAACATTTCTATATTTCCAGGGGAAAATAAAACATAAAAAGGTTGAGCTCAGATTCTCAATAAGGGAAAACATATAGAACATAAAACAATCCCTAAACATTTGAAAGAAAAAACATGAACATGAAATATAAACATTTAAAACATGAGCAAAGACATAAATCGTGGAAGTACGTAAGGCATATATCATAATGGAAAATATATCATGATAAAATATAATGGGAATAAAACATGTAATTGTGGCAATCATTCGGAACATGTCATGATTTCCATAGTAGCCAAGGCATTGCTTCCAAGACCATCTTAGTGGACAAAGTCCCTTTCTGAATCGAGTTCACTCCTCATTTCAGTCCTGTAACACTGAACCAGATTAACATACCATTCTAGCCATGTCTATATCATGAGATATAAATCTTTACCCAATTAATTAGAGGGAAATATAGGTCCCTCCCATATCATAATGAAATCATTCTTACTTGTGCCACAAAAAACATAACACATTCATCATAACCCAAAGAATAAAATGGGTTTCATAAACATCATCCATCATTTCATAATCCATATAAAACAAAAGGACATTTCATCATAAGAAAATTGAACCACATAAATAATAGAGACATTAAACTTGAAACATACACATATGAAATAATTTCATCTTAGATGGAAAATGGTTTTGATAAAAAATTTGAAATGAATTCTTGAGGAAAATATCCTTTATTGGTCAAAATCATTTTCTTTTCAAAAAATGCCATGAACATTAATAATAAAAGTATTTTGTTGAAAATAGTCATAAAATCAGTTATAGTAAGCTTCATGAAAATGAGGTGTTATGAAACCATAAAAATCATTTCACGCCATATAAGTTAGAAATAACATTCTCCTCGTACTTTTGTCGGAAAATTCAAAAAATTACCTCATATGGTAAAAAATGATTCCTTACATACCATGTAGTAAAAGTAAAAAATGGATAAAAAGGACTTTAAACATACATGAAAAAACTTTTATAAAACATGTATATGGATGATATAAATAACCCCAGTAAATATTTACGAATAAGCAATCTCGGATAAAATGAGTTTTGAAAAATTTTCCCTTAACTTATGTCTGATATGCTTCGTATAGATCTGAACCTCCTGTATAATGATTTAAATAATGTGATTAACTTATTGAATAATAATATTAATTGTTATGATATCATATATGTTTCACTTATGACTTTATATTACCCGTTCTTTGGTAAATTCCATGTAAAAGAAACGTTTTGGGAAAAATCATTTCATTTATCGTATGCGTTTCGACTTATTGTTCTTGATATTATTACATATATCCTGATTAACATTATTACATAATGTAAAACATTGTTTATATATAATATATATTCATCATATACATATATATTATAGATCGATACAAGGAATGAAATACACCGTTCATGGAGACGGTAGGTCGTACGTACGCATGAACGCTGTTTTTGTTTCCTTATTGAATTGAAGGAAATTAAATAGATGACATAAATATATATATACATAAATATAGTAGAATTATTATGTCTTATATTTCATTATTATTCATTATATATACTTTATAATCATTCTTGAATGGTTAATCAGGGAAAATGAACCTCATCGAGTTCGTGGAGACGGTAGTCCGTACGTGCGTACGAGCGATGATATCATTTCCATGATCGTGGAATTGTATTAGAGTTTATGTATACTATATCAGAATCAATATCACTTTAAAATAATTATATATATTCATTATTTAAACCATTATACCTATCTAGGTATGGTGGTGGTGTAAAATAGATTACACCATGTCGTGGAGACGGTATTCCATACATACGCACGCGCGGTGATTTCATTTTCCGTAGGATGGATAGATGGTAAAATAGGGTTGTTTAATACTTAAAATAACATAACAATATATGATTTATACTGATTTTATTACTTCATAATGAAACAATAAAAGAAAAATAAGTATAAGAAGAAATAATGTTGAAATAATCGGTAACAGACATTACCTCTTCTTTGAAGCGTGTCTTTGAGACCTCCTTTTAGTGCACTAAAAATGGACTTTCAAGAATACCAGGACATCTAGGATGTTTCTAGGGAAGTGAGGAAGTGAAATGGGCAGAGTTTGGGGGATATTCAAGGCTCAAAATGGTGTGAGGAAGAGAGGGAGAAGGTGCCCTTTTATAAGGGAGGAGAGGGGCACCTTGGGAATAACTAATTATATTATTTTACTATAAAGTCATATTTGTGTTTTAATAGTTACAAATTGAGTTATTTCGATGATAAGGTGGGGATGGGTCGAAATACTCTCATACAATAGAATTTAGACATGTTTAGGTTTCTATTTTAACCTTATCATTTGTATTTAACTTTAAGTTAAATAATTTTTCTTTTACCGTGTCTTCTTGTTTTCTTACACTATAAGGCTAATAAACTTACTATTACAAGCCAAACGAACCGAAAGTTGTTTATTATTAATATATATAAACTTATCTAAGTCTTTTTGCCGAACCATTGATTTTTAGGAATAAAATAACTATAAATAATATAATATTGGTTTTAAAAACTATTTTATGTCAATGTTGACACTATTTGGTAATTGATCTTTGTGAAAATCATAACAGAATGATTAGTTCGAATAAAATTAACTAAATCAATACTAACATGTTATATTAAAATAAAAAGTCTCAAATTACATTTATTTGGGTATCTATAAAATCAATTATGTCAACATTTCATTAATAAGATAATTACTGCATCATCATTGTGTCATAAAAAAATTAAACTATTTAATGTTAAAAAATTACAAATAAAATACCATTATGTAGGAAATCTTTTTAGTTTTCTAATGAATACTTATAGTTGAATTTATCTTATGTATTACCCTATGTTAAAAATTATTTAGTTATTAAACTTTGATTTTAACTATTTTAACCCTTCTTTAAATAAAATAATAATAAATGTCCTAATCTAATCCAAGTGGGCCTAAATGGTCAAATTTTATTCCTAAGGTAGTTTTTGGTCGAATTATACTTATCCAATAGAATTAGGACATGTTTTAGGTAATATTAATATTATTTTTACCCTTAATTACCCTATTTACTTTTAAATGTGGTAAAAAAAGTAAACAGTTACTATTCACCAAAAATTATTTTCAACTAATTGAACCACATTTTAGTCCTTGATATTAACCGTGTCTCTCATATTTTTGAAATTCAATTCACAGAAGTGGTAAAATCTCATTTAAATGAAAAAGTTAGTATTTTAACTACCCCTAAGTGGTTTCACTATTCATCGAAAATTGTAGATTTTCAGAAAATACCAAAAAATCAGCCTAAGGATTATTTGACATTCCGAATTAAAAATTGATGTCTATTTTGACAAATTAAAAACATAGAAGTGGAATTAATTTATTTTAAAATTAATTCCCATTATCAAAACAAATATCGTGTTTTTTAAGAAACAATAACTATCAAAAGATTGATACTTGTTTATATCCAATTTAAAAGTGAAATAAATTCAAATGACCAACATTGGATTAAATGGTAAACATATATTTTAATTAAACTTTAAACCCAATTAAAATTATAATCTTACGATATAAATTATTTCAATGAATAAAATTGTTTTTAATTAAAATATATCATGTTTTTACAATTCATTAAAATTTGAATGTTATCAGAATGATATGAAAAATAAATCCAAAGTAAATTTTTTATATCCTTATTCCAAAGAAGAATTTTATTTTGTCAAATTTAACTTATAGACATGTCAAAAACGAGATTTAAAGTGGGTGCACCATCGAAAGGCGACAAAACAACATTTTTGAAAAATATGTTTTTTACCCGAAAAATTTTATTTGTTCTCATACCATGTTCTAGAAAATGTATAAGAAGAATAATAATGCTATAAAATTTAAAATGTAGTTGATACTATTTATAACGGCCAGTCCATAATAATATTATAACCATATATCGTTGTTTAGTGAAACATGGTATTGTGTACATCACATGCTATCGAGGAAGGTCACGATTGCGTGTAAAGCAGCCAAGTCAGGGTTGCGTGTTGTGAAAGACTTATCCGTTGTTTCATATAATAGTGTCCAACCATATTTCATTTATACATTAAATATATATATATATATATAAACTCAATTTTTCATAGAATAACTACTATCAAAATTGTGTGGAACATGATCCACGAATAGTGTTATGTGTACTGCAAACTCATATTGTGCTGCGTATAGCGCTAGGTAATCTTGTTGTAGCTTACAACACAAGGAATCAATGAAATTAAAAGAATATTTTTCATAAAATCTCAGGGTGTTACATTCTACCCCCCTTAAAATGAATTTCTCCCATGAAATTCGTCGGGGTTATAAATTATTTACTATTTATAGAAACCCACATCATAAAAAAAGAATACTAAAACTTATTTTTAAAAACTAAATTATGAAATGTAACGATTACCCAATCTAACTCATCACTGGGTTTCCATATAGGATAATATAGGTGAAAATATGGATATGGATGAAAAATCTATCCATCATGTTCTGATAGAGTGGTAGAAAACATGGCTATGAAAAACCCATCAATTACAAAGACATAGATTTGTAATGATCTAGGTTACCATCTGATACATTAGATATAAGGGCACTAGGACAACATTTTTGGTTTTCAAGATCATTTCCCTAAAGTTGAAAATTTTGAATTAGAAGAAATACTTGCTTGATTTTGGTAGAATTTCACTTTTGTTCGTGCTTTGAACAATTTCCACTTCATCTCTTAAAGAAATGAAGTTTAATTTGTTATTCATGAAGTGTTAACAGATCATGTGATATAATGATGGGTCATTCCATATGTTTCAAACAAAAGGTTAGCAAAAGTTATCAAATATACATAAGACAATCTATGGTGAGGTTAATCATATACGATTCCATAAATGAACTTATACTTCATATATCATATCGATAAATAAATTAAAACTATTTTCTACTAACCAGGGACTTCTTGTAGGCCAGTGGTAGGTGATAATGGCCAGTCGCACTTCGGTTGTGGGTTCGATTCCCATAACCTTGTCCGAAGCGATGGGCTGTCACCCGTCCTGCAGTTTGTCCTTTTTCTAAAACGTCATTACTATAACATCCCATCAATAATATTGAAAAATGTTATATCCTTAAAAAATACTAACGTATGGCCAACATAATCCATTCCAATCTTTAGGCTTATCTAAAATACTTCTGTCCAAGATCATAGTATAAATAAAACAATTACTAGAAAGGTTATCTACCAAGAATGTGAATACAAGAATTTATCTCACATATGTCATAAGATATATCTTGTTGGTTGCATTCCAAACACATAAATACCTTATTCATATATTATCTTGAAACATAAATTTACATAAAACCTTAGTGAAAACATGAATACTGTCAAAAGGAAACTATTTCCACATACCAAAATCCCAAAAAATATATATAATCAAACCAAAATATCACTTAGTCCTTATATCAGTCATGTTCTCATGAACACAATCAAACATCTCATTATTTTCATATCCCATCATTATGAAGATATCATCTACTTTCCAAAAATATCTGAATAAACTTCCATGGTTATTGGTATCATTCAACATATAAATTCAAATACTTTAGGAAAAACAATAGTGTAACAATCATTAGATGATTCTTTATTCCATAGTACCATACATTATTCATTATAAACATACAGTCATTTCACTAACTACTTAAACCACTGACTGAGCTTCATCATTTCATTCATTTCATATTTCATTTGTCGTCTCTTTATCATCATCCACATAAATACTACTCAAATGACCATGCTGATTCTATTCATGAGATTTTCCCTTAGGGAATTGGTTTTCATAATGCCCTTACATTCCACATTTAAAACATCTAATCATTGTTGATGTCATAGAAATACCATTATCTTTGTCAATGGTGTTAACTGAACCTTTTCCTTTTCCCTTACTGGCATTGCGTCCTTCTTTTCCACACCTAAAGCATCTTGCAGTTCATTTGAAACATTCTCCTTGATGCCTCTTCCCACATGATTTACATAGGTGAAATTGAACTTTCTTTCCTCTATGATCATCATGAAACTCCATCTTTATCTTATTAGCCGAGTCAGGAAACATACCAAATTTGAGTTTATTGATCATATTATGAGATTGTTGGTTCGACATAATAATGATGTTTGGACTTCCAAATCGCATTTCATTTGGATTCTCATGAATAATTTCATTCCATTGTCCATCAAATCCTCCATTATCGTGAATCATCTTGATTCCAACCATTTTCTAAAACCCAAAAAGAATAGTGTGAGAGACAAAAATCATAATAAAGGGGGAGTAACTACAACATCTAACATCTTAGGTTTAATCTAATATCGTTACCATAATTATAGGACTATAACCTATACTTATAATTAACCTTAGGGACATTCCTAGACATACCTTAGAAATATCTCTAGGGATATCACTAATGTTCTCACATCCTAGTTTCCAAAGTTTGACTAATCCTTTCCTCTGATACCAACAATAGAGGCCCAAAGGCTGACATACATGGCGAATACATTACTTTTTAGGAATAATTAATACATAACAAAAACATACACACAAGGATCTTAATAGTTTAGTGTATTTGGAAACTCGTAATATAATCATCTAATCATGTTGAAAGATATTCAACATCTCCCATAAGGATCATCCCCTTTTTTTCCTTACCTAAAACCTTTATTTATTTCCTGGGGAAAATAAGACAAAAAAATGGTGAGCTCAAATGCTCAGTAATGGAAATCATCGAGAATATAAAACAATCCATAAACATTTGAAAGCAAAAACATGAACATGAAATCTGAACATTAAAACCATGAGCAAAGACAGAAATCGTGGAATTACATAAGTCATATATCATAATGGAACATCAATCATGATAAAATATAATGGGAATAAAACATGTAATTGTGGAAACCATTCAGCACATGTCATGATTTCCATAGTAGCCAAGGCATTGCTGCCAAAACCATCTTTGTGGACAAAGTCCCTTTCTGGATCGAGTTCACTCCACATTTCAATCCTGTAACACTGAACCAGATTAACTTACCTTTCCATACATGTCTATCTCATGAGATATAAATCATTATCCAATTCATTAGAGGGATATATAGGTCCCACTCATCTCATAATGAAACCATTCTTACTTGTGCCACAAAATAAACATAACACATTCATCATAACCCAAAGAATAAAATGGGTTTCATAAACATCATCCATCATTTCATAATCCTTATAAAACAAATGGACATTTCATCATAAGAAAAGTGAACCATGTAAATCATAAAGACATTAAACTTGAAACATACGCATATAAAATAATGTCATCTTAGATGGAAAATGGTTTTGATAAAACATTAGAAATGAATTCTTGAGGATAATATCATTTCTTTGTCAAAGTCATTTTCTTTTCAAAAAAATGCCATGCACTTTTAAAATAAAATTATTTTCCTGAAAATAGTCATAAAATCATGTAGAGTATGATTCATGAAGATGAGGTTCCACGAAACTGTAAAAATCTATTCACGCCATATGAGTTGAAAATAACATTCTCCTCGTACTTTTGTTGGAAAAGTCAAAAAGTGCATTGTATTTTAAAAGAATAATATTCCTTACATACCATGTAGTAAAATTTATAAATGGTTAAAAAGGACTTTAAACATACATGAAAACAATTTTATAAAGCATGGAAATGGATGATAGAAATAACCCCAGTAAATATTTACGAATAAGCAATCTCGGATAAAAATGTTATTTGCAAAATTATCCCTTACCATAGGTCTGATATGCTTCGTATGGTTCAGAACATCCGGTATAATGATTTAAATAATGTCATTGACTTATTACATAATCATATTAATTGTTATGATATCATATATTTTTCACTTATGACTTTATATTACCCGTTCATTGGTAAATTTTATGTAAAAGCAGCGTTTTGGGTAAAATCATTTCATTTATCGTATGTGTTTCGACTTGTCGTTCTTGATATTATTACTTATATCCTGATTTACATAATCCCAGAATTTAAAACATGATTTATATATAATATATATTCATCATATACATATATATTATAGAATGATACAAGGAATGAAATGCACCTTTCCTGGAGATGGTAGGCCGTACATACGCATGAACACTGTTTTTGTTTCTATATTGAATTGAATGAAATTAAATCGATGAAATAAATATATATATACATAAGTCCAATATAATTATTATTTCATATATTTTATTAGTATTCATTATATATACTTTATAATAATTCTTGAATGGTTAATCATGGAAAATGAATCTAATCGCGTTAGAGGAGACGGTAGTCCGTACGTACGCACGAGCGATAATATCATTTGCATGATCGTGGAATTGTATTCGAGTGTATGTATACTTTTTTAGAATCAATATAACTTTACAATAATTATATATAATCATTACTTTCACCATTATACACATCCAAGTATTTTGGTGGTGGAAAATAGATTACACCACGGTGTGGAGACGGTATTCCGTACGTACGGACGTGCAGTGATTTCGTTTTCCGTAGTATGGTTAGATGGTGAAATAGGGTTGTTTCATAAATATAATAACATATCAGTATATTAGGGATGCTGATGTTATTAATTCATAATGAAACAACTAAAGAAGAAGAAGTAGAAGAAGAAATAACGTTGAACGAATCGGTAACGGACATTACCTCTTCTTTGAAGCGCCTCTTTGAGACCTTCTCATAGGGCACTAAAATTGGCCTTTGAATAAGACCAAGACCTCAAGGATGTTTCTCGGTAAGTGAGGAAGTGAAATGGGCAGAGTTTGACAGAGCTTCAATGCTCAAAATGATGTGAGGAAGAGAGGGAGGAGGTGCCCTTTGATAAGGGAGGAGAGGGGAACCTTTGGAATAACTAAATATATTATTTTATTATAAAGTCATATTTAGTTTTTAATAGAACAAAATTGAGTTATTTAAAATATAAGGTGGGGATGGGTAGAAATAATCTCAACCAGTGTAATTTATACATGTTTAGGTTTCTATTTTAACCTTATCATTTAGATTTAACTTTAAGTTAAATAATTTTTCTTTTACCATGTCTTCTTGTTATCTTACACTATCAGGTTATTAACATACTATAACAAGCCAAAAAAACCCAAAATTGTTTAGTATTAATATATATAACCTTATATAAGTCATTTGGAAGAACCATAGATTTTTAGGAATAATATAACAATTAATAATATAATATTTCTTTTAAAAACTATTTTATGTCAATTGTGACACTATTTAGTAATTGATTTTTGTGAAAATCATAACAAAATGATTATTTCGAAAAATTTAACTAAATAAATACAAACATGTCATATTAAAATAAAATGTCTCAAATTACATTTATTTGGGTATTTATAACATCAATTATGTCAATATTTCATTAATAAGATAATTACTGCATCATCATTGTGTCATAAATAAATTAAATTATTTAATGTCAAAAATTTAAAAATAAAATACCATTATGTAGGAAATATTTTAATCTTTATGATGAATATTTATAGTCGAATTTATCTTATGTATAACCCAATATTAAAAATGATTTAGTTATTAAACATTGATTTTAACTATTTAAACCATTCTTTAAATAAATTAATAATAAATATCCTAATCAAATCAAAGTGGTCCTAAATGGTCATATAAAATTCCTAAGGTTGTTTTTGGTCTAATTTTACTTATCCAAAAGTATTAGGACATGTGTTTGGATAATATTAATATCATTTTTACCCTTAATTACCCTATTTACTTTTAACCATGGTAAAAAAAGTAAAAAGTAACTATTCACCAAAAAAATACTTTCATCTCATTGAACCACATTTTAGTCCTTTATATTAACCATGTCTCTCAGATTTTCGAAATTCAATTCACAAAAGTGGTAAAATCTCATTTAAATGGAAAATTCAGTTTTTTAACTACCACTATGTGGTTGCACTATTCATCAAAAATTGTAGTTTTTCAGAAAAATACCAAAAATTAAGCCTAAGAATTATTTGATATTCCTAATTAAAAATTGATGTCCATTTTTTCAAATTAAATACATAGAAGTGGCATTAATTAATTTTAAAATTAATTCCCATTATCAAGATAAATATAATGTTTTTTAAGAAATAATAACTATCAAAAGATTGATACTTGTTTATATCCAATTTCGAAGTGAAATTAATTCCAATGAACAACATTGGATTAAATGGTAAAAATATATTCTAATTACACTTTAAACCCAATTAAAAATATATTCTAGCCATATAAATTATTTCTATGATTTTCTTTTAATTATAATATAGCGTGTTTTTACTATTCATTATAATATGAATGTTATCAGAATAATATGAAAAATTTATCCAAAGTAAATTTTTATATCCTGATTCCAATGAATAATTTTATTTTGTCAAATATAACTTATAGACAAGTCAAAAATAAGATTTAATGTGGCTGCACAATCAAAAGGCGGAAAAACTACATTTTTTGAAAAATACCTATTTTACTCGAAAAATTAATTTTTTTCTCATACCATGTTCTAGAAAATGTGTAAGATGAATAATAATTTTATAAAATTAAAAATTTAGTTGATACTATTCATAACGGCCAGTCCATAATAATATTATAACTAATATATCGCTGTTTAGTGAAACCTGGTATTAAGTAAAACACACGCTATCGAGAAAGGTCGTGATTGAGTGTAATGCAAGCCAAGTCAGGGTTGCGTGTTTTACAAGACTCCTCTGTTGTTTTGTATAAAATAATCCAACCATATTTCATTTATACATTGAATATATATATATATATATATCTGTACACTCAATGTTTCGTAGAATAACTACTATCAAAATTGTGTGTAAAATGATCCATGAAAAGTGTTGTGTATACTACAAGCTCATACGGTGTAGCGTATGACGCAAGGTAATCTTGTTGTAGCTTAAAACACAAGGCATCAATAAAATTAAAAGAATATTTTTCATAAAATCTTTGGGTGTTACAAAAAATTTATCAACTCTATATAGTTAAATATCCTCACCATTGTCTTCCATTTAATTTTAGACCATTTTCTTTTTAATCAAAGGAAATGTCCCCAAACATTTACATTGGTAGCATTTCACATAATTTACAAATCATTCACTAGGATGGTTTTTAGCATAGTTTTAACAAGAAGGGAAATTTATTTTATTACCTCTATATTTATTTGATGAATTCTTCCACAATTCCATCCAACATGAAAACATGTTACTCATTTCATCATGAGGGACATACATGTCAGCAAACACTAATATATCAACATTTTCAGAAAAACAACAACTTTTATTATAGTTTTTAAACACTCATGAAGCCAAATATATTCTCAAAAATGGATCAAACCAATGTAAATTAAATTAATTTTACAATGAAAATCATGAATAAAATCTTGTACATATTGGGAAATATTGTAAAATTGGGTTCATATGATGCCACATAATCATTATCATTCCTATTATATTCGATGAATTTTTTATCTATTCGAGTATAATAGTTGTATGAAAATTTTATTCTTGAAAAAGAGTCTTAAACACCTCCCATTCCAGACTATCAAGATCATCTATTTCTCTCGTATTATTAACTATATACCATAATTGATCAGTTTCACATTCAAATTGATAAATGGTTCCTATTACCATTTATAGTTTTGAACAACCCATGACATTAAAGAACATCTCTAGAGAATTAATCTACTCATTGGATATCACAAGATTTGTGATTCAACTAAATGTTGGAGGATGTTACCTTATAAAATGCTATACAATAGACATGTTTCTTCAAATTAGATCATGTTATTATGTAGCATGGAAAAAACCATCATTAATATCCTTAGTCAAGAGAGCTATTACTATCGCATACCGCTTAGTTTTAATTCCCACCATTCTTGGAGGCATATTTGGATTGATATCAGCCTCTTGGTGCCTTCATAGATTAACATACTAGTTTATTTTATGGAAAACCATTAAGAACTGACAATTCTTTTGTGAAGTTACATGCTAATTTTTAAATTCTATATATTTTTAAAATATCCATAATGTAAAAATTATTTTTGGTAAACATCATCTTATCCCATAATGTCATCTAATCAATCTTATGATACTAACATTACATTATATTGAGTTTTAGAAAAGAACATACCTTCTTACACATTGACGAAATATTCAGGTATAGTATTTTAGAAAATAAGGACATAAAACATACATAACATCCCATAACAAAGCATAAGGATACTACTGACACAATACCCACTTTTCCCAAAATATTAAACAATTCAAATAAAGCATAATAAGTTTGAAAAATATTCATAAATATTTAATTTTCATAATTATTTCCTTTATAAATACTTTTAACATATGAAAATTATTTAAAACATTTGGACAAGAAAAAAATAATATCTATGGGATATTAATAATGAAATCGTTAGTTTTGTGATAACAAAAAAATTAATAAAACCCATTTTTGAAAAAACACATTTGCATGTATAGAAACATCATGTAGATTCTTTGGGACATAATTAACAAATTACAAATAAATTCACCCTTATATATGGAATAACCATTCAGTTAACTTCCATATCTGTATTACTCGATGCATTAAAGAGCTATAATGGGGATCATCCATCATATCATGAGTATAATGGGAAAACCCCATCATATCTTGACCTATAATGGGGAACAACCCTTCATATCATTAGCTATAATGGGAATAAACCAACATAACTAGGTTAAGAACATATCTTAGTAATATGTCATCATTAAATATGGAAAACCCACTCATTAAATATATATATAAGATAATATTTTCGAATTTCATTATAGAGACTTCTATAATTATTTCCAAAGGAAAATACCTTACAAATATAATTAGAGTAAATATTAAAATATTGGAATTGATATTTCTATAAATAATAAATACACATAAAAACATAATATAATAAAAAATTTATCACCAAAATAAACATAATACCACATATTGAATAATTTAGATGTTTAACCTAATGAAAGAAAATTTAGTTAACAATTACCTTACCCCAGGTTTGATTTACATAAAAAATGTTTAAAACCCTTTTATAATTGTTGAAAAACTATTATTAATACTTTATAGAAGAATAATACGTTTTATAATACCATATATGATCATTTTATAACATTATTCCACATATATTAATAATATCATGTAATTTACATTGTTTTTGGTGTGTTCTTTACATGGTTTCCATGGTCAGTTCGTAACAAATTTTCATTACGAATAGAAGAAAAAAATCCTAAAGTGAAATGATATGTTATTAATATGATCCTAGAAAAATAAATTATTTCATAAAACTTTTTTTCATCATATATGTTGAAGAATCATTATATTAATTATTAATGTTGTTTAGATCATGTTTGTAATTCTTCGATACTCGCAATCATGTTTCATCATACACTATTAGTATTATAAATATAATTTAATTACAGAATATATGATATTTAATATAATAAACATTAAAATCTGTTTAAACCATTAAAATGGGTTTTCAACCATTTTTATGGATGTAATGAGATTGAGTACACATCATCCACAATGACGGTAAAGCGACCCATTAAAGACGATGTTTTTATTTTTAGAATAAGAGGGAGAGAAGAAGAAGTATGATGATGAATTGTCAAAAAACATATTAAAAATCTATAATATGTAAAATAATAGATATTTCAGGACTCGATGATATGGGGACGTGAATATATAATAATTAAATAAAATAAATGACATGAAAACACCAAAAATTGAAAGAAGATTTGTACCTCTTGATCTATTCTCATGGAGATCCTTCAATTAGGACATTGGTATTGGCCTTTAAGTGAAACCATTAGGTTATGGACATGGTGGAGAGCCTTAGGAATGGATTTTAAAAAATATCAACAACACATAAAGCAAGAGTGGAGTTAGAGGAAGAGGGGGTGAAGGTTGTATTTATAGTGGAGGAGAGGAATGGTTTTCCAATATTTAAATCACTAGTTTAATATTGCTTCTCCAAAATATTAATATTCTTGATCTCATGACCATAAATAGTAATACGTTTATGTGACTTCAAAACAATATCTATATACATGATCTATGGTCCAATCATGATGCTTAAATTCATTTATTTATCACACTTCATATATTATCAAAATTCAGTATTCACAAAAAACATTCAGTTATTTCATAAAAATCAAAAAAAAATCACCCAATCCAATTTTCTATGTGTATAATTTTTAAATGATCTCAATGTTATTAAAAATTTCTTTATATATTTAATTTAATTTTATATAAAACACACATTTTTCATAAAAAACAATTTTAATACTATATGGCATTTTAGAACACCATGAAAAAACTAAATAGGGTCTCATAAAATTCTCTTATGACACCAATAAATTAGAATAACAAAATTATCCTTGAATTTTATGAAAATAAAAATTCATTTTATTATTTAATAAATTATTTGATTGTAATTAAATATTAATGAGCTACCTAAAATACCAAATTTTATTTTATGATAATATTTTCACATATAAGATTCGTTTTTTACAATACATTCATTGTTGAGGTTAATATTGATTTAGGCATTTTACTAATCATAATGGTCATATTATTATTCAAAATGATAACATTACTATTTTTAAGGTTATGTTACTATTCACCAAAATTAGTTTTTTCTTATTATATTCCAAATAACTTACTACTCGCTACTATGTATGTCCGTTTTTCAAAATTAAAAACAGAAATGTGAAAAATAATTTTTTAATTGATAGATTATAACTATATCATTAAATCAAAGGGTCATTTCATTAAGACATAGTGTTTCATTCATGTTATTAAATATATTTTTAAATCTCAGGGGTTTTATAAGTCACATTATTGTCCAATGTTGATTCTCATCAGAAAACATTCTGTCACATTCAATGTTAACCATGTTCTTTATTTTTTAGTACATTTACTAAAAAATCATAGTGCATAAAACACTAAACAGGATGAAAAACCCGAAAATCATGAGAAACTATAATATAAGATGTGTAAATTATGAAACCATGTTTTTATTCTATGAAATCCTTGTTTTATACTAGTTTAGTCGTAGTCGTCATTTATTTGATTAATTAAAGTTTTTTAATAAAGGATTTATGAATTTATAACACATATCCCTTGGGAGAGTAAAACATGGTGTAGATAAAGGCCCATATTCCTGAACTAGGTGATGACTGTCTCTAGCCTAGCGCACACTATTTGGATTTATTACCCATGTACGTTTATATTAAATCCAAAAACACTTCTAGTATCTTAACATGTATTTAGTTTTTTAGAAAACATTTTCTCTATCATTTTTCAAAATTCCAGGATATATTTATATAAATTGACATGTCGGTATACATATACATAGAGACATTCATAGACATGTACATAGAAATATAAATAGACATATTACTAAATACTTCCCATGATATATTATAAATGTTACCTAAACCTTTCTTCTGACACCAACTATAGAAACCACAGATTTCATGCATCGATATTTCAAACCTATAGATGGATAATCAATTAGATACACAAAAACATTGTAGACGACATTATCATTTAGTGTAATTTTAGACATGTTATATAATATTCTAATTTGGTGAAAGATCTTAAACATATCCCATAATTAACTTCCCATTTATAAAGCATCTCAAATATTATCTATATAAAACAATTATTCCTAATCTAGGCAAATGAAACATATCAATAAAATAACATCGATTCTCAATAATCGTAAATAATTAATATAGTTAATAATATCACAAAAAAGGGTATGATATCCTGATATTAAAATTTTAAAAACAAAATATTCGGAAAATATATCACTATCATGAGCTGTTGAAAGAAGTATTATAATTTATTATTATTTAAATCGTATTGGAATAAGAAAACACTAACCTTGATATAATAACATTATTATAATTGATAGATATTATGAAAATACATAATCATAAAAAACCATTGTTCAAACTTATTCATGAATACATTAAAAGAATTTAGGATTTTGGTAACCACCTGTGGACTGACTTTGAGGTTGGTCTAACCTCCTTTATACCCAATATAATATTATTAGGGAAAAAACATATGTATTATACATTCCAATATATGGTAAACACCCATGAAACCGATGAAATTAATGAAAATTTATTAATACCCAATGCACATAAAATATTTATATGTACCACCCATTACATAGTGAAATTCATTTTTATGTGTGGTAGGAGATAATAAAATAATCCTCATACATAACTAATGAAAATAAATGGGTTTCAAAATAATTTCATAATAACTTCGGGAAAATAAAAAAGATTCATAATCATTTCATCAATGTCTAATATATGAGAAATAAATGGGTTTCTTAATACATTCAGCATTTCATAATATCACAACTCGTGGAAAATGAACCCACCTCATAAGCATATTTTCATCAAAAATAAAAAATTATTAGATAGGATGAAATATATTCCATTGGATCATACCCATAGTAATTTATTTGAACTATAATGAATATAATTAAAATTGAAATATTATTTTGAAATATAACTTGGACTAAATCAATATGAAAATAGACATTTCACAAAAAAAAAACTTCAAAATAATTTTTATAAAAATCTAATTATTTTTATAACAATGTAGATAACCTATATGGAATGAATAAAATCATTGAGATGTCATAAAATCTATATGTATTGTTAATTCCAGAAATTTTTAGACAATTATTCCTTTTCCAATTTAGGTAAGAAAACATGAATTGTTTTGAAAATAATATTAATATTCATTTCAAAATATATTTATTACTAAAATATGGGTAAATTTTTTTTAATAAATTAAATTTATATCATTAAAAAAATTTGAAAAATTTTTTAGACAACATTTTTTTAGAAGGAGAATAGGTTCTCAACTAATGTGAGTACTAATTTTGGAATTTCAAAAAACATTTTTTCATTTATTTTATGAACCGAATAGTAATTAATGATATTATTAAGTTAAAATATCATGAATAAGAATTATAGAAAGAAAGTAAATATTTTATTGTGAGATAGAACATATAATTTTATCATCATAATGATAATATTAAACAACCCAACTAAATTATGAGATTTTAACATATGATCATTAACAATATTATAACATTGAATCTAATGTTCCACTAGTGAATAAAAAATGTTGAACATTTAAAATTTCTTTAATATGTAAATTTATCATATTAGTTGTCAAATAGGATTCATATACACCAAATAAAATAATATTGGTTAAATATATAATATATTTATCATATAAGGAAAATTGAGACAATGATCTCTTACCACATTGGTGTCTATAAATTAATAAACCCCCAAATAGAGATACAGAAAAATCGATATGTAAATATATATGATTTTCAAGTGAAGAATAAAAAAATATATCTGTGGGTCGTATATACACAGCATAACGAATAAAGGTGTTGAATAGTGAATGTTCCATAAAAAAGTACAATATGAGACAAAAATCACTTAACACATTAGTAATATATTATATAAAAAGTCTAATGAATGAATAATTGGAACCAAAACATTTATAATCATTAAAATTATGTTATTAATGATATAAAATATCAACGAGTTAGTATATATAAAACAATAAATGAGTGCTGAATTTTTTTTTTCTTTATGAAATAAAAAAATAGAAATCCCTTACCATAAGTCTTGATATACATCATACATATTCAAACCTACAATATAATAAATCTAATTTTATAATAAATATATTAATGAACCATAAATTTATATATCAAAAAATTTATTATTTTCATATCTTATCATATAACATGTTTATTAAAAATTCATTATTAAAATCACATTTATGATAATAACATCCTTATTATATATATATATATATTGATTTGTTATTATCTTTTTTATTTCATTGATAATAGGTCCATTATCTCTAGAATTATAATTAAATAAATACCATATTTATTCACCAAGTAAAATTTTATAGCCATTCATGATATATGGTATTCTAAAGTGAAGTATGATATGATCATGTATATGGTAGGTTGTACACAAGAATATGTATGATTTTAAATATTTATTCATCATTATAGAAAGTTGATATATAATATATTATAAATATATAATTATCATATTATCATAAATACACGTATAGTTAATTATTTATACTTATACATATAATCCAGGTGGTGTGGTGACGAATAAAGAGTCACCTCACTTTGTAAAGGTGTTGGTGAAAACATTCCTGAACGGTGCTATCATGTATTAGTGAGTGGAATGGAATACAATAATTTTTTATATTATATTTTATTAATGAAAATTATTTCTTGAATAGAAAAATTATTTCATGTATGAAATATATTTTTATCTTTATCAACTTCTATGTAGTGCGTTATTGAAAATTAATCACATATCTTCGTAAGGTGGCAATCCCCAATACACAAAAGTGACGTTAACCTATTAAAAATTGAATAAAAATAAATTAAATAATATATAGTAAAATGTCCCCATATGTAGCAATTTGTTATAAATAAATAATATATTCATTATATCCATCATAATATCATACAATGAGATGTGGGAAAAGAAGAATTAAATAAATTAGTTTGTGAGCTGGTATTCCACCACACAATAAAATAATGATTTTTTAATCCATCTGAATGGAGTGGAAATAGATTAAAATAATTGAAATAAAATAAAAATATATTTTTATATTTTTATTCTATATTTGTTATATCATAATGTTATAATAATAATTAATGGGTGTTGATTTTGAAATAAAATAAAAATACTCATGAAATAATGTTACCTCTTTTTCGAGTATCCACCATAGATTTTCTCCAAAATCCTTTCAAGGTTGTAGATTTCCAAAAACAAGTATTATTGGATATGTGTTGTTATGGGGGTATTTTTTTCATTTTTATTTTATGGATCAAAAGGGTTTTATGTTTCAAAGAGGAGAGGAGTGGGGGTGTCCTTCTATAAGTTGGTTATGTGTTACATTTGTAATATTTGGAAAAAAAATTCTATACCCTTGAATTTATGATGAAAAAAGACTCAAATGTATATTAGAATAATGAATTTTAAATTATAGGTTGTATATATGTCCTTTAAAAATATTTAATTCAATTTTTTAAGTCATTTTCTGTAATAATTTTTATTACCCCTACAGTAAATTTTTTTTCCATAACCATAATAATTTCTTTCTATAGTTATCAATTTTTTTTAAAATAATTAAGATAAAAATATTATATAATATAAAATTATAATACTAATAATATTTAGTTTATATTTATAAATTACAATCACATAGATTGAAATTATTATTTAAAAATAATATTATAGAGGTGTTAAGAATGTATGTTTTCCAATAGAAAACAATCAAAAGCTTACAATGTTTTAATATAAAAAACAAATATGAAAATTATCTAATGAGGAAACTGGATTAATTTAAATATAACCTACCTAATTTATCATTAATAAATTAATATATAATTTTATTTATTAGTAATTTAAAATAAAGTGAATTTTTCATTAATTTTTTTTAATTTTTAACTATTCATTAAAATAATATTATATTTTAGAAATTATCATAAAATGACAGTATGATATTATTTATATGAATATTTAAAAATTGAATATTATTTATCAATTTTTTAGTAGATTAAAATAATATTTATATGATATTTTTGCTAAAAGATTACAAATAATATTTTAAGAGAAGTTTATATTTTAAAATAAAAAACTTTTAATGAAAATATAATCATAGAAAACACATTAGTTGAATGTTAAATGGTTTATTTAATATAAAATATTGTATTTTAATTAAAATAATTCAGTGAATAAAAATTTTGGTTAAGTTATTAATGGAAAATAATTTTTTTTTCTAACATTAGTATTTATAAAAAAATATTTCCCATAATGAAAATATGTTATTATTTTCATATAAAATTTATTTGACACTAAATTATTCATTTTAAATACATTGTGAAACCATATATAATTATAATTGACTTAATATTATTCATTTTAAATATTCCAATGGGTGGTTGATAGGTATTATATTAAATAAAAAATTTAAATAGTTGTATCATTTCATTGGAAATTTGTGTTGAACCTAATTCATGTTAATCTTAGGGTTTCATGTAATAATAATTAATAAAAATATAGAATTTGACTGTAAATAGAATTTTCCAAATATTTGAGTTTTTCTTCAATCATGTGATAATTCTAAATCTGTGGTTCTACCAACAATATATTTAGGAATACACTATTTTGGATTAAGCAGGCACAATAATAAAAAAAAATATTTACCAAATTATTTCATGAAAATTTAACACGGTTGGATTTGTAAATAGTCAATGCACAAAAATAATGCACTAAGTAATACATAATGTAAAAAATGGATATTTCATGGTAACATCATGGAATCAGAATCCTCATGTGCATATAATGATGTATGAGACACCACCTTATTTCTATACTCGTAAAAGGAAAAAAAGAAAACCCATAATGATAAATATATTTCTAAAAATCATGTCATTCACCCATCATTAAAATCAATACAAAAATAATAGGCATAATCCCAGAACACTAATTCTATTTTCTATTAATTTATATCTTCCATAAATGTGGGATAACTACTCATGGTCACATTATCATTAGGAAATAAGAATTTGTTTTAATATACTATAAAATTACAAAATTAATATATCAAAATGAAAATATCTTGTTTGTCATTTCTTTGTCACATCCTGAATCAGAACAGACAAAATAAATTACTGAACTGATTTCCGTATGGAATAATGTTTTCCTCCATATATTCTATTAGCTTCCACCTAGAAAATGTGTTCTATATGAGGATTTGGGGATAATGTCTCTTTATAATTAGGGTGTGGCATAAAAAATTCATAATAGTAATAATCATTTTATGTATGATATATATGTAAATATCTACATAATAAAGAATGAATTCCTCTATAAAAGACATATTTTAAAAAAATATATAATTTCCGATTTGTGATTATTTTGATCATGTCATGATGATATAAAAATGAATAAAACATGGGATACAAGGGAATATGAATATAAGAAATGACATAAAAAATTAAGAAATACCAAAAAGACTATATCAAATAGTGTAATCAGAATAAGATCAGTTATCCTCTCATGTACTCTATCCTATCATATGAAATCACGCATTGGATCCTTCACATTATCGCCATATTCTTTAATGAAGTCTATCTAGGTATTAATTGGTGGCACAAATAGGTTGTGACATATACATAGTAATCCACTACCAAGGATGATAATAAAAAAACATGTTTATGTATAAATAATGTAAATTTTCGTAGATTTAATAGGGATATATATTTAATGATATGAAAACAAATCAGTATTAAACCATACATAAAAAACCATGATGTATATGAATAAAGAAACAATTATAAATAATGAAATGTGTAAGCTGTGAATTAACTAAATCATGAAGTGTAAAAATCTTACAACATACACAAAAAACATCAAGGACTAGACCAACAAGGCCTGTAACCCATTACTAATGTCCATTGAGTCTAAATCAGGTCCACATATATCCTCTTGAGAAAATTCAATATTGTGTAGATAATCATGAGGTACGACCCGACGCATATAGCCTAAGGCATCCTCTTCATGTCCATGATTCCCATACATTGTATATTTGGTAACAAATTTGGTGAGTGCAAGAAAATATTTATGTTGTTATCCATGAAAGTGGAATATATGGGTAATACATTTGGATTTCATGAAATAATATGTAAGTTGGTTATTACAGTCATGACATATAGCCAAATATAAGTGTGATATATATAATAATTAGAGATTCCATCTTTATTTCCCTCATAATTAATAATTTAAATTCATCATAATCATTTCATTAACCATTTCACATATAAGTTACAATGTTACAGGGAATGTTTGTGTCCATGGTTTTAATCATTTTTATTTATGATATTAAAGGCAGAGTCAAAGAAAAATGTTATTTACCCTTCCATATGTCTATTTAATTTTGGATGTTCAATATCATTATTTAATTCACATATATAATAGAATATGTAGGGCCACCATATTGTCAATATCTCTTCCCCAAACATTTATATCATTATAAATTATGAAATATTATTATTCATTTCATTCCATACTTCAATTTCTATTCTACTTCATTTTGTGTTTCACATATAAATTACATGACACTAAGTCAAGGATCTCAACACTTAACTATTCATTTATTGTAAAATATGGATCCATTCAAACAATGGTGGTCTCATATTACCATATATGTCCTTCAAAATTAATAAATAAAATCAACCAACCTCAATGGTTCTTCAAGAGTAGTTTATAAAAAATAACAATTACTGTTGTTGAGATGACTGATTTAAATCAATGTTTATGTAGTCAATATAAATGTTTATTAAACTATGTATCAACTCGTAATTTTTTTTCATGCGTCAAATCAAAGAAATATATAAAACTGACAACATTTTGTTGAAAATTTTATATACCAAAATCTTTATATGGGCAGTTCTCTCTTAATTGGATGTCATATTTTTATTCAATTTAGATCTGGGGAAATAGATAAATATATGAGTACTATTAAAATGTAAAACATAATTTACATGGATTTATTATTATATATGTATTTCTAGAATATATAATAGATAAATATAATTAAGGAGCATAATAGTACTAATCTAATAC
Source organism: Viscum album (assembly GCA_963277665.1). Lineage (NCBI taxonomy): Eukaryota > Viridiplantae > Streptophyta > Magnoliopsida > Santalales > Viscaceae > Viscum > Viscum album. The sequence continues at coordinate 1,376,054,124 of OY728155.1, forward strand.
TAATGTCTACATGTGAATATAAATTTTATTAGAGGATTTTTAATCAATCATTGGATGAGAGAAAATTAGGAGCTACAATGGGTGGGATGTGTTTTGATTGGAGAATGAGAAAACAAGGGTAAATTGATTAATGTCCCAGGTGAGAATCATGGATTTCCCATCACAATAGAAGGAAGAAGGTTGGTTCTATAGATTTTAGAAAAATTCACAAACCATGAACAATCTATAAACAAAATTCAGACCCCATTAAAAATTTGATGACATGTTTCCCAAAAACATGCCAATAACCATGTGGACTCATTCTCTCAGGGTAACTATGTTTGTGAGCTAAGTGCACAGTTAGAATTACCATGTGAATCCCGTGAAATATGCCTATTAATATTCTCTAAAACTCCACACACATCCTTGCATCCTAACTATTATAATATACAAAATATATTCCTCCAATTTTTAGGGTAGGATGGTTTAGCTGCACAGTAATTACAAATTTTCATCAAATAATGAACTTCTTTCTATTTAACATAAAAAATGCGATCTAGGCTCCAAATGTGACCCATATACCACTATTATCGTATTTAAAACAATATAAACATTCAATATATGAATAATGTATTACCACTAAAAATTATTCATCCATAACTCAATATGAATGTCTTATTCATACAATCATTGGGACTACTACATAACACCACACATAATGGTTCTCATAATCATTCAAATAATAATCATTTAGAGTATACCCACTACATATGTTGTCCCTCATGAAAATAAAATCCTTATACCATAAATATATATTATTCACCATAATGAGGAGTGTTTTTGCATTAAATAATGACATAATGGCCAATCCAACATTGTTGTTCAAAACATTAAGTCACATCTCAAGAAATTGGGTGATCATCTTTGATACACTATTGGACTCATGTACCATATGATTTCATGTTTTTTTAATCACAATGGGAACAATGTTACCCTTCTTTGAGGTATATCTATATCATTTAAAGTGGGATATGATGCATATTCCAATATAGCTATTTTATCGTTTGGTCGATATATAAGAAAATATACCTCAATCTCTTTTTGATAGTGTATATGACAATAATATTGTTTATATGTGATGATTCTGATATCTGAAGGAATTCAATAATATTTCCATATCATGATAATTTCCATTATTGTTTTTCAGATACAATAATACCTGTTTAGACCAATAAAAAACTAATAAATATTGTGGTATCATAAAAAATCTTATAATAACATCATACAGATCACATTGCATTGTGTTATCCTATCCATATCTGGTAAGGTAAGAATTAGTTTTACCCTTATCATATTATTTATCTATTGAAAGGGTTTCCCATCAATGTATGACCATAAAATTTTTAACGCTTATTATTTAGGACTATCACTAGTAAAACCATGTGGGAGAATTGAAAAATAATTATTCATTAATAATTTCTCGATACTAAAAAACATGTATGTGAATAATATTCAAACAATTTTGACATGAAACTAGTCCCTCAACCTTATTACGGACTTATAAAACCCAAATATCAAATATCACAATTAATATGATGTAAAAATGGTTAATCCAAATGTAACACATTGAGATATTGGAATATAATTTTTAGTCAATATATGTTATTTAAACATTATCTAAATGTAAAATGTTAAACTTAGATGTAGAAAAACTATTTATGATGTCACATTTTTTATGCTCTCTATTTAGATCTTCCATTAAAAGAATGGAATATAAATTTTTTAGGTTCATTTTATATTAACGTGTATAGAAAAAACATTCTTCACATCAGTGTTTATATAACTGATGGAAAAAGAGATATTATTTACTTATTATCATTTTGGATATAATAGAACCAATGTGAAAGAGAGATTTTTAACATCATTTATATTATAACCGATGTGAAAACATATATTTTAACATTATTTATAATACAACTGATGTAAAAAATCATTTAAAAATTTATGAATCTATAGTGATTTCATTACACGATCTTCTTTTGTCACATTCATGGTCTTCTTTCTCTCCCCCAAGCCCAAAATCTCTCATTTTCGTGATATGATGGCCCAATATAACAATGAAATCTTAATCCATCAAAATGTTTTATTGTCAACATGTTACAAATAGGCGATAGATATGATGTTAGCCTCACACATTTTTTTTTCTCCATTTTCAGTTATTCATTATCGTGGAAAATGAAAAAAAAATATTATTTAATTAGGTGGAATTAATTCTCACAATACCTTCTGCATAAAATTGGGGTTTCCATATTTCTCATTGTAGTTTAGATTATAGAACAAATCACCTCCAACTAAAACTCTTGAATGTCTGAATATATTTTCTATTGTGTTAAATAGTTGTTTCAGATTTTATTTCTAGTATTAATTAGTTGATCTAATACAACATATTGATCATTATTTTGATTAATATAATATTATTTAATGGAATGTGGTTTGATAAGTTGTATTATTCAGGAGAGAAGATAGGTGGATTTTGTCTGATTCTACATATTATTTCCGATCCTTGAGTTTGGTTTTATATTAATTATGCATTGATAGCATGTTGGGTTTATTTTAGTATTGTTAAAGTTGTCACATGACAGAGCTTAAAAATTCAGTTCCGTGTAATTTCAAATCATGAGATTGGGGTTTTAATTGGTTTTCTAATGGATGTTTTTCTGAGTGATCGAATGTGTGTATTATACAGTACAGTTTGAGTTTTTGTTAAATAAATGTTATGATATTTAAATTTGTAATATGTATTCTAAAAATTTTCTAATTGATGTTCAATAGTAAGGGGAATGTCATAGATTCTACTTATTGATGAGAATACCTATGGTGTAGAGTTTAATATGGTGAGAGTAATTAAAGGTTTATTAAATTATTGAGATTGAATTACATGTATGGAAGTATGTGTTATATGATAAATGACACTCATATGAGATTTTGGATACTATGGGTATCATTGGGTTATGTTTTTATACATGGTCATTTGTTTTAATGGTATTATGCAGCATTGAAAACATGTTGAATTGGTAATTTGAATACATTTTAAGGTAGTAGACCAACTCATTACACATTAGGGAACACAATGTTTCATATGATGTCCCATTAATCATGGATTAATGATATATTTTTTACACTAAGACTAAATTTGTGATTTGAATATGTTGTTAATGAAATAAGATAATAAGGTTTTTATTTTTACTAATAATCAATTATTAATTAGTGGTTATTAATTTATATATTTTTAATGGATATTGATTATATATTTATCATTGATAATATTTTTTATTAATAATATTATATTCATTTATATTTACATGATAAATTCAAGAAATGAATATATATTTTTTTCCTTCCACATGAACTAATTTTCTCATCAATAATTTTGGAATTACTTCTAATGTTTTAATTCTTGGTTTTCTAAATTATTCGATGTCATTTCTAATATAAATATGTTATAAATTACAACATCTGTTTTTTATATTTAGTATTAATATTCACGAGTGATATAAAAGAATTAAATATTGATTAATTTACCTAGAATTGGCGATGAAATTGAGGACGGTGTCGAATAATCATTCAAAATTAATAAAATAAACGTTCTATACAATGACATGTTTTTCTATCCATGTTGGATATAATTAAATTTTAATAATTTGGAAGGTAAAAAAGATCAAAAATCATTAATTATTTTCAGGGGATTAATTAGATTATAACCATTGGATTTGGCATGGTGAAACAAGAAAGAATTTTTGATCTATTAATGATGGTTCTTTTTAAGATGATATACATGATCATATTGATGGAATGATTTGTGATATTGAAGTTGATATAATTAATAAAACCCTAAATATTGAACATTTATATAGTGATTCAAAAAACCCATTCTATCCATATTGTAATAAATATACAGTTTTATTGATTGTGTTCATACTGATTTACCTGAAGGAAAAACATGGATTTAGTGACAACAGTTTTATAGAGATGCTATAGTTGTTGAAATAGATTCATCATAAATATAATGATACTACAAATTCACATTGTAAGGCCAAGAAAATATTATTCCCCATGGGATTGGGTTACCAGAAAATACATTTCTTCCAAAATGAATGTGTTCTACATATGATATTAAACAAATATCTGGCAGAGTGTCCAAAAGGTGGGACGTCATGGTATAAGATAAAAAAATCACATTATAATTTATATATTATTGAGACCCATTCAATTTAATATTGGTATCATTCTATAATTACTCATTTTGAATGATTATTTTCTAATTCACATAATGAAAAAATAATAACATGTCTTACTGATAAGAAGAAAATTTATGGAGAAATAATTCATCACCCTAATTTTCCATAATTTTTGAGAATAGATCACTGACTTCCTACATTTGAAAATTATGTTATAAATATAAGACATAGAATTTTCATGGAATGAATGAATCAATTTTGAAGCCTTATTAGCATATATAGTTAACGTCATATTTTATTGGAAATTTTAAAAATTTCTCCTTAATTTTTTATGATGTGATAATATTTCATAATGAATTTAACGAAACCTGGACCAAAATAGCATGAAAATTATATTGAAATTTACTTTTAATATTAATTGATTATTTGGAACTATTATGAGAGGAAGGTATAAGAGTGAATGATTATTATAAAATGGAAACATTAATCTATATGAAATTATTATGTTGATAATAAATGACTTCCTAACATATAATATGTTTTCAGGATACAGTTTGTAGGGGAATAAATCATGTCTAATTTGTGAATAAAAAAAATCATATTATCAACTGCAATGTGGAAGAAAAATAGTATAAATGTTTCAATTATTGTTTTCTTCTATGGATCAATCTTATAGAAGATTAGAAAAGGTATTCAACAACTCAAATGAATTTTATATTACTACAAAACCATTATACAATGATCAATATTTTAAGAAGCATTATCACATTGATGTGACATTCAGAAAGACATATAAATCATGTAATGATAGAAATATTTGGAATAAATGATCAATAAATTTTGACCTACAATATTGATTATATCAGGATGTGAAAAATTTCATAGATTTCCTCTATGTAGGGAAGAATATCTTTGAATGGTTGATTGGAACATTTTTTGATATTAAAGGATTCACTAAATATTGGTTGAATATAATATTGGATTTCCTCTCAATAGTAAGACATTTGTATTTGGACCCCACTCTTGATGGAAGGTGGAAAATCCTAAACCTGGCTGGTCATACCTTATCCATGATTATGAAAATTATTTTTTTTCAATTTATTCATGATTTTGAATTTCCAAATGGTTATTCATCAAATATAAAATAAATGTTTCCATAAAGGATTTGATGTTGATAGATGTGAAATATCATTGTTGTCACATCACGATGAAATAGCTCATAAAAATTACATAGCATAGAATATTTCTCACCCATTTGTGAATGAATATCATGGAGGTGCATTATTGTATTAATACATTTTTTAATAAGTTGATTTATTAAAACAATTTTAACACATTGCATATTTAAGTGGATTAACATCATTTTATATTGGAGATTTATTTTACACTATCTTTTTTTGATATCATATTGAATTTAAAGGATAAGTTACTGAAAATAGTAATAATTTCGGACTTGTATATCTATATTATATGTATACTATTGAATGGTATATTAAAATACTAAAGAAGTATGATAAAACCCTATATCGACCTGAAGCATCATTTGTAGAGAAGTAAATTTTCTAGGAGGTTGCATAGTTTTTTAAATGTTATTTGCATGCACTGGAGCACAATGATTTTTCAATATCTCCACATGAATAAGTGAATTCTTGGCGAAGGTGATACATGTATTTAAAGTAGAATCATTTTTAGGTGAATATATAAAGAAGGAACATTTATATGTTTTGGATTATATAGATGACATTGAACTATACATTACATTGCATATTAATATGTTGAAACATTGTTATCCAATGGAGAGTGATATATATAGTTTTAATGAGTATAATTTATTTTCATGGTTTTAAGAGATCGTTCTTGGGAAACCAGATGCATCATAAACATTGATATTGTTAGTGGGAGGTCCATGTTAAAATTTTATTACATGGTCTTGGTTTGACATTAATGGTTATAGTTTTCATAGAAATGATCATCACAAAATATTTTTGGTTCAGAATAGTAGTATGATGGTGTTTGAAGATGAAATAATTTTTTTTAGAGTTTTAAATACAACAACCAAATTTCTAAATAAACTCTAAATTATGGAGTTGTTTAAGAAATATGATAGGATGATTACATTAAATTTCATGTTGCAGTGTCTAACTGTAAATTTTTTTTGTAACAATAGATTCTAACATAATGAAATTATAATGACCATAGTTAATCTGAATTAGAGGGAATACCAAAATGATTTTTTTATCATTGAAACACAATATAAATATGTTTTCTTTTTTTCGTTGGAAAATATATAGATATTTGTTTATTATTTATATATTGAAAAAAAAGTTTATTTGTGATGATAAACATGATGTATATGTAAATTTATTTGAGATCCCTATTATAATGGAATGAATAAGTAATATTGAATAATATTTCTTATGAATGGTTTGTCCCATACAGAACAATCATGAAAAACGAATTTCTGAAGAAAAATCCTTTATTACATGCCTAATATTCAAGTAAAATTATGTTTACTTATGGTTTACATTAATTAAATGTAATCTATTATATTTTTAATATCATCTAGTTTTCAATAATTTGTGTCTTTTCAGCTCTCATTTATATATTTATAATTTTATTTAACTATAAAAAAATATAAATAACAATCTGTTTAATTTAGTTTAGTTAACTTTTATTTTATAATAATTATTTAATATTTAAATTTATATATAATTGAGGGATTCAAATATTATTATTCTAATTTATGTTACATTGATTTGAAGGATAATGAAAGACCAATCCTTTGATCCATAAAAAATTTCTAGAGATGATCATACTCATACTTCTATAGAAGAACATAAACATGATCCTATTTAAGAGTCTCCTCATCCTTCATTAAATGAGACATATATAGACAATGGGGAAAATGTGTGTATCATTTGGAATATACAAAAAAACCCATTTACTAAAATTAGTAGTTTCCCATAACCAGGAACAGAGGATACCAAAAAACATTGTTGATAATGATACCCCAATAGGTCCAAATTCAAATCATTTCAATGACTGTTGTATCTTTAAATGTTAAAAGAAAACCTATTATTTTTTTGAATATTAGAGAAGGTTTGAAAAGTAACATTATCAGAGTTTTGGGACACTATTTAATTAAAATTTTGTGTTATATTTAACCCCTCATGACATGTTTGTTGTAATATATGTTTTCCACTTCTTATCAGATTACATATTTTATACATGATACGAGATGAGTCTTGAGGAAATGATTATCAATTGGTGCCTGGAGTTGAAGGGATTTTTAATCATCCCTATGACAGACCATACATAACATATATATATATATATATATATTACTTCATCATTGGATAATATTTATTACATAACATAAAAAAACCTCACTAGGACCACATAGAATTAATTTCATTGGAAATTAGGAATCATAGACCACTGGATTATAAAACATCCACATTCTCTCTCACTTATTTCTTCATAACTAGACTCCATTTTGAAATATCGTACATAATACCCATCTTCATGACCCTTTGAAAATAAATATATTAAAGGTTGATCTCAAATTATCATTAAAGTTAAACAAGGGAAATATAAATCCTAAACATAACATTTTTAATAATATCCTACATTTAAAAGAACATAATATCCTATCCATGGATAAATAATAAAAGTGTAATGAAATTCCAATATTCATAACATATGACATGAAATTTCGTTTCATACACACATATTCATAGAAATTAATTTCATATTATTTAATGATCATTATAGATACCATTATAGCTGACAAATTCCATTACTGAACTGACATCACTCCTCGTTCCAGCCCTGTATTACAAAATGATATTTACATTTAGTTCCATGAATATCTATCTCATTAGATATAAATCTTTACCCAATGCATTGGAAGGAGATATAGGTCACACCCATCTCACAATGAAATCATTCTTTCGTGTTCCACAAAAAAATTCACTATAGCATAACCCCTGAAATAAAACTGGTCTCCTAAACAACATTCCATCATAATTGATATAATTTTTTTTTATTTCATCTATAAATTTACATCAGAAAACCAATAAAACCACTTTAATAATAGGGATTGAAATATAACCTTATTTAAATATTGTCATCATAGATGGAAAAGAATTTTTAGAAAACCCTTGAAATTTATTCCAAAGTAAAATATCAGTTCTTATTCAAAAAAGATTTCCTACCTCAAAATGACACGCAATTTTAGATAAAAAATTTATTTGAAAATAACTTTGGAATATTATAGTTTTAAATTTAAAAAATAATGCACTATAAACAAGTAAAAATCCATTCATTCAGTATAAATTAAAAAACATTTTTTAATATTTTTTTTGATAAATTAAAAATTTAACACGTGCAAAAATTGACAAAATATTTCCTTCATACCATTTACTAAAAATTTAAAAATTAACTTAATTGAAATTTAAAAATTATATAAATATATAAAGAAGATTTAGAAAAGGAATATTTAAGTTACATGGACTTTTATTTCAATTATACCATATTAAATACTTACGAATAAACAATCAATGATAAAAATAAGATTTGTGAAGTTATCCCAGACCAGAAGTCTGATAAGAATCATATGCATCCAAATATCTTGTATAATTACTTAAAAAATGTTAATTATTTATTATATAATGATAATTATTTTTATTTTAACATTTATAATCATATTTTCATCAGATTTTATGTAACATTTCATTGTTACTCGATATTCGAGTATTAAATACTTTATGTTGTAAAGCATGATTTCTCATATATTTTGTTAATTATATTTCTAGGTTAAATTTATATCACTTTAATCATATTATTAGTATAATGTATATAATTTTTTTATTCAATTAATTTATATAATCATTCTTTAATGAAGATTATGTAGAATGAATCACATCGCACCATGGAGACAATAAGCCTTATGTACTCATGAGCAATGATGTTGTTCCCATATTTTTTGAATGGTATTGAAGTAGATGGTGTATAGTATATAAAAATTAAAATAATTTTATATAATAATTTAAATAATTATTAATTACATCATTATACACATCAATGTAAGGTGGTTGTGAAAAACATATTATATCATGGCATGGAGAGGGTAAGTCGTAGGTATGTACATGTGGTGGATTCATTATTCCTTTGATTGGTTGAAGGTGTAATATGTTTGTTTCATGTGTATAATAACATACCATTATATTAGTGATACAGATTTTAGTACATTAAATTGAATCAACTAATGGAGCCAAATTAGAATAATAAATAAGATTTAAGGTATCAATAAATGATATTATCTCTTCTTCGTTGCGCCTCCTCTAAATCTCATATTAGATCACTAGAGATGGTATTTAAAGATAACTCAAGCAACTATAATAAAAATAGAAAAGTTTATAAGGACAAATTCTAGGAAATGGAGGAGCTTGAAGGGTCCAAATTATATAAATAGGTGATAAAATATGTGCTCTTTTATAATTGTGCTCAGGGGTACTTTTGAAAACTCTATAAATAATAATTTATAATAAAATCAGACCCATCCAAAAAACCTCAAAAATTTCCTAAATATTAAGATGATATGTGATAGGGTTGTAATATCATCCTCCCATAAATTATGGAAATGTTTCTTTGTAAATTAAAACTACATCTTTTTAATTGACACTTAGTTATTCTATTTAATTTTAATTCTGGTAGTAAAATTATAAATATTTAATTGTTATTGATATTTACATATATTGTGTTAATTGACGATAAATGGGTATGTTACAAAATTTTATATATTAATATTATCACTTTTTAATTTTTTTTATATTTTTATGCTTTTATAATAATTTAATATGTTGTTATTTTTATAAAATATTAATATTTCCATGTTGACATTGTTCATTTATTTGACAAAAAATAAAATAATAAAAAAAGATAAATTCGCACAAAAAATATGTAACACAATCCATACTTATTTTCCCCACATAAAATATTTTTGTAGAACCTTAATTAATTCATATGCTATTTCTTTAAATATTTTTAAATCCATTTATTTGATATTTCTATTAATAATATAATTTTTACATTGCTATTGTGTAATCATTAATGTTAATGATTTAATGTATAAAAATTATAAGTAAATTTATATGATGTACTTAATTCATTATATTTATAGATAATATATATAGTCAATATTATCTCAATGCTATATATTTATTAAAATTAATATACTTATACAAAATGAGAATATTACATTTTTTCACATTCAATAGTTTTTATTACATTCATGATGTATTCCTAGTTATGTGGCCATAATGTGATTTAATAATAAAAACTGTATGATACGGGTCGAATTTAGTCATTAAATATAATTTTTGCATTTGTTAAGGTCATTTTATTACATTATTTTTGACACCTAATTAACTGATTTACCATTAACCATGGTAATCAAAATTATTACCAAAGATAAAATTCATAATTACCAATAGTAAAATTATCCTATTAACATAATTTTGGCCTAATGATTCAAAATATGGAAACAAATTTTATGCATTCAAAACATAGAAGTTTCAATAATTTATTTGAAATTAATCACTTTGTTGAAAAGAGAAAATGAGTTTTACGAGTTAAAACATTGCAAAAGATTGAAATGTTTTTACCTTTGAATTCAATAAATAATCAATTATAAAGACATAAATTATATTTAATGATAAAAATATATTATATTTATACTTTATAACAATTAAATATTATAAATTATATATATTAATTATCTTTATGAAAAAAAGTTTGTTTTAATCGTAATTTAGCGTATTTTTACTATTAATAAAAATATGAATGCTATTAGAAAAATATTAAAAATTTATCAAAACTAAATTTTCTTATCCCACTTCAAAATAAAATGTTCTGGTTTTTATATAATAATTAGTAATGTGTCAAAATATTAATATAAAATGGATTCTCCATTAAAATGTGTAAAATTAACCATAATAAAAATAGGTTTGTATATATATCAAATAGGCTTTTATTCATACCCTATAACTAAAATATCCATTGGATGAATATCAAAAATAGATTATTATTTATATAAAATATAAATATCTCATTAATTTCCTTAAAAAAAATTCACTAAAAATAAAAATATCAAATTGATTTATATTTTTAATAAATAATTGATAGCTGATAAATTCATATTTCATATTTATAAATTACTTATAATTATTCCCTATAACCCAAAGGATAGGATATAATAGTAATATTATAATAACAGAATCACGTTTTCTTTTAAAAAGTGATTGTTAAAAAACAAAGATTCTAAAGAATAAAAATTATTTAAATTAACTATTTCATAATAGCATACACATGTCACATTCTACCCACCATAAACTGAATTTTCCCCTTGAAATTCATTACCTTGAAAAAAACAGATGATGATACCTCTCCCTCGTCATATCCCTGGGCTCCCTTTTTGATTTTTCAAATTGAGTTTTCCTTAATAGAATTTTAACCAAGGGAGTGGTGTTATTTTTATAACCTTTTTCTCAATGATACAGAATCTATATCAGTTTATCTTTCTAAGAATGATATTCCTCTAGTGGTATGACTTATAAACATAGTACATGTGATGGATTAGGAATGTACTTTCTCCGTAGAGATACATGGAGAACATTATGAACTTGAGAGAGATTCAGTGGAAGTTCCAATCGGTAAGTAACCTTCCCAATACAGTTGAAAATTATAAAAATGACTGATACACCTAGGGATATTCTTTCTCTTCGTTTCATAAAACATTACTCTCTTCTAGGGATATATTCATAATAACACTTTATCACCCACTTCAAACTATTGGTAATTTATTCAGTAGGAAGTGTAATGTATTTTCAACTTTGATATTTTTTATGTGTTTTTGAATTGATCTATTATTTTCCTCCATTACAATAACAAGATTTGTTCACAATAGCTTTCTTTCCCCAACTTAATCCCATAAAGTTGGATTTATTCTCTTATATCCATAGAGGGCTTCATAAGGATCCATATGATTATTTGATTGAAGGCTATTATGGTAAGAAATATCTACCTATGGTCGGTGTTGATCCCAACCACATTTGAAATACATAGAAAAAACTCTCAACATATCTTATAGAGTTTGAATTTCCCTCTCAGACTGACCATCCGACTCAGGATGATAAGCAGTGATGAAACATAACACTATTTCCAATGAATTATGAATACTTCTCCAGAACATCAAGGTAAATCTCAGATCGCAATCAAATATAATTAATATTGGTTCTCCATGCAATCAAACACATTTGTTGAAATTATCTTGTAAATATGATAAATAGGGAAATCCTCTCTAATAGAAATTATGTGTGCCGACTACGTAATGTGATCAACTATAACCCAGATAACATTATGTCGTTTGGGTTATTTTGGGATGTCTAATAAAAAAGTCCATAAATATTTTTTCTTATTTCAATTATATTATGGGTAGTGTTTGTAACATCCCCTAATAATTCTATCTCTCAACATTAACTTCTTAACAAACCAAGAATCGAGATAGGTAGTCAGAGATATTTATTTTCGTTCAATCCCACCATAAATACACTTTCAGTACCTTGTACATCTTTGTGATTTCAGTGTGAATAGAGAACGAAGAAGATTTATCATCATTCAATAGATCATTAATTAATTATATAATGAGAGGAATAGAAACCTTGTTTGTGAACCTTATTATTTCATCCCAATCAAGGTTGAAGCCATGAACTTTTCCCACCTTCTTTTTTAACTCTAAATCTTATTTTTATGACAGTTAAAATATTATTTGTATAGAAGTTTGAACATTCATTTGAAAAGTATAATATTTTCCCATTCTATTAAAATTTCAAGTTTCATCCTTTTCAAATCCATTAATATGGGAGCTTTGATGATCCTCATCATAGATAAAAAATCTTGTTGTTTTCGACTGAATTCATATGCCACCTTGTTCTCCTTCCAAGGGTGGTAATGTATTGAGAAAGACAAATTTTTAATCAAATAAAATGATCATATTTGTATCATATTTGTATCCTTCTGTGTGAAACTATAATTTTTGTTTTTTTATCAGAATAAATAATACAAGTTTGACCATAAAGATAATTCCTCTATATGTTTAATGAACCCATTTCCACAGCCAACTCCAATAAATGAATTACATGATATTACTCATTAATAATCAACTTCATATGGTATAAGATACCACCATATCATTTTTTATGAAAAAACATCCCATCATTTTCATAGATTCATTATTGTGGATCACAATCTATTCTCCACTACAAGGAAGAGTGAGAAGTGGTGAACTGGATAACCTTCTTTTTAGCTCTTTAAAATTCTCATCACATTCATCAATCCCAAAGAACAAAAATAATTTTCATCTCAACATGTTTGATGGATTAGATAATCATCAAAAAGAATTCACAAAACATCGATCATATACAAACAACCCATGAAAACAGTGGGTATCAATTATAGTTGTTGGTCATGATCATCTTTCAATAACCTCAGTTTTTACAGGATCCATAGATATCCACTCACATGATATTATGTGACTAAAAATTTATATTTTCTAAATACAATAATTACAAATTGTAAATTTGGAATAATGTTTCACATTGATCATGGTATTTAGTACAATTATGAAGTGATCTTTATGATTATCAATGTTATTCGAGTAGACAAGAATTTCGTCTATAAAGACTACTGCAAACTAATCATGATAGTTTTAAAATAATCTATTCATTAGATCAATGAAGATAATGGGTGTATTAATATGAAAAAAATAAATTAGTATATATTTGTAGAGACCATAACATATATGGAATGATTTTCTTGGTCTATCATAATATTTTGACCATTAATTGATGATATCTTGAATGAAGATCAATCTTGGAAATTTATTGAGCTCTGCGTAGTTGGTCAAAAAATTCATCAATGTTGGGAAGAGGTTATTTGTACTTGATATTGGTCATTTTAAATTATATATAATCAATGCAGTGTCTCATTGATTCATCTTTCTTCATAAAAAATATAACAAGTTCTCCCCATGGTAACACCCAAGGGATTATGAGTCCCTTATCACGATTTTCTTCTAGTCTCTTCTTCAATTCCTACATCTCAATTAGTGCAATTTTATAAGGTGTCATTGAAATAGGAATTGCGCATGGTATGAGTTCTATTAAAAAGATTATTCATCTTGACTGAGGTCAGTCCTATAAATTCATTTGGAAAGACATAATAAACTCTCATATAATGTGTTTTGTAACACCCCAGGTAAATAAAGAATATGACATTTTCATATTTATCCATATTTGTGAATAATATATTAATATTACATTAAAGGGGACACTATGATCGATGGCGTACCCAATACGCAACAATGAGTTTCATGGAAATCTTGTGTTGCACTCTAATTATAATATAATATTATTTTAAATGGTTGTTAACACCTAGCCGTTGTAATGGCGGGAATGAACGGAACTAAATACAAAATTATTATATATGTTTTTCAAATATTTTTACTTTTATCCTATAAATGTTAGAGGCTTAAAATGTGAATCATTCCAATTTTAAGTGTAAATATTCTAATATTCATTAAAAGGTCGATTAACCACCTTTTGATGGAGAACGCATTCTAAATCAACTTTTTGACATTTTAATATGTTAAATTGTACCAAATATGATTCTTCATTAGAATCGGGTCATCAAAATTTACTTTGTGTAAATTTTATGTATTTTTCCGATAAAGTTCATTTTTTTAATGAATAATGAAAAATGTTGTATTTTAATTCAAAGCCTCTTTTTAATATAATTTATTAATATGATTTGATTATGTTTTGATTTGGTTTTAAATTCCAAATATAATATATTTTTACATTTAATCCAATAGTGGTCATTGGAATTAATTTCAATTTGAAATTTGACTTAAACTAGTGTCAATCTTTTAATAGATATTGTTTCTTAAAAACATGCTATTTGTTTTGACAGCGGGAATTACTTATTAGATTAATTGATGCAACTTATATGTTTTAAATTTTTTAAAATGGACATCATTTTTGAATATGGAATATCAAATATAGCTTAGGGTGAATATTTTGTATTTTTCTGAAAAACATCAATTTTTGATGAATAGTGAAACAACTAAGAGGTAGTTAAAGAAATTGATTTTTCGTTTAAATGAAACTTTGCCACTTCCGTGATTTTATATTAAAAAAACCGACATACATGGTTGTAATCAATAAGTTAAATGTGGTTCAGTGAGATTAAAATAATTTGTGTTGAATAGTAATTTTTATGTTTTATTAATCGCGATTAAATGTAATTAGTGTAATTTAAGGTAAACATAATGTTTTAATAATATGAAATGACCTAGACACATGTCCTACCCTAATTGGATGTGTCATGTCAGACCAATAAAATCCATGGGTCATCCTGGGGACCCCATGGATTCACTTTGGTAGGAAAATCACATAAATCGCTTTATATTTAAAGTTAAAATTAAAATGTCACAAACATGTGTGGTTTTTATAAAACAATTTTTACATGGGGTTATACAAGTCCTGTTTTTGACTATAAATATTAGTTAGAAATATAAAAAGATTTTCTACATCATGATAGTTTTTTTATAATTTTTAGACACTAAATAAATTAAATTATTAATTACACCATGATGAAGCAGCGATTACCTCATTATTTAACGATTTAATTAAAATGAAAAGATAATGTAACATCTAAGACCTAAACTTGTCAAAAACATATTGTATGGGTGTATTTAGAAACCTTATCACCTTTTCATCGAAATATATCCTTTTGGGACCTTTAAAATCCGAAAATCATTATATAATAAAGTAATATTTTATGTCATTCCAAGAGTGCCCCTCCTCTCCTCTTATAAAAGTCCCCCACTTCTACAACCTTACACACACATCTCAAGCATTTGGCTCAGCCAAAACCATCCCAGTTCATCTCTCCACATACCTCTCTTCATAATTGATGCCTCAAATTGGGAATAATCCTTTCCAAGGAATCCTTTGAGCTCAATTCAATGAGAGTTACCCGATTTAATGGTAATGTCTTCCCTTGTGTTCTTTTGTTTTATTTTTCTTCTCCAAAACCCTAAACTCTTTTTTTTTAATTTTTTTGTATCAAAACCAGTATCTAAAATATACTAGAATTTTTTATAATAAGTATTCGATCTACACTTTCACACAACTCTGTCTAATGGTTAAAGACCATACTGTTTCTGTGGATGGCGATTTACTGCCTCCCGAAACGATGATTGTTCAATATTATTTTAACACTTTCAAAGGTGGCCATTAAAATGAAACAATATTTATATATGATATATAATATGTGTATGGTTTCCTCAATCTTATGTATTTTTAATTTATGGAGTACCTTTATGGTTTCCATTATTGGTAAACACGATATCTTCATTTTAGGAAGTGCAGACTACCGCCCCCTCAAAGTGATTTGATTCGTTAATTCCATATGTGGGACGTATAAAGGATGGAATTAATGTTATTACATATGATATCTTACTAGAATTATAATAAACCTTTATATAATTATTATTTATTTCCATTGAATACAAATAAAAAGAAATGAAAGTAGCGTTCATGCGTACGTACGGCTTACTGTCTCCATGAACGGTACATTTCATTTCTTATCTCCAAATGTACTGTACTATTATAATACATATATATAATGTATATATATGTAATATATTACATCTAAATTATGGAAATAATTATGGAATTATAATATTTATATATATCTCATTTTGTTTTAATTCCATTAATATGACAAAAAATGAAAGTAGCGTCCATGCGTACGTACGGCCTACCGTCTCCATGAATGGTGCTTTTAAATTTTTATCACCAAATGCTATGGAATAGTATAAAATGAATATATACTGGATATATATGATATTTAAAACATCAATACTATTCTGGATATGATGTACCTATAACTACATGGAAAATTATTTTCCAACAAGTTCGATTTTTACTCATGTACCGAACATCGACAAAAACGCCTGATATAAACTCACTTTATTAACCAATTATTATGAAATTATAATATGTGATTTTAACTAAATAATAATATTTAAAGTATATCCTTATGAAATTATAAATTGAACAAATTTTATTATTCAGGAGATTAAAGAACGATCAAGCCATGTCGGACACGAGGTAAGGGATCCTACCTCCCTCTTTTTTTTAAAGTACACTCTTTTATGTAATTCCATTTAAGCACATCTTTCTTATGACTGGGGTGTTATTTTATATTAATCTAAGTGTAATTTTAATGTTCATATGATGAGAGACCCTATTTTATCTCATCAATCCATTTTTTAAGGTTTGAGTGGCGCCGTTATGATGATGAATTTTCGTAAGAGATCCAACCTCTCACTTTCTGTTTAAGTACTCATCTTTATGTCACTTCTTTCAAGATCCTATTTGTTATGTTGGTGGATGTCATTTTATATTCCTCTTGATTTAAATTTTATTTTTATATTATTAAAGACCCTATTTTATCTCATCAATTCATTTTTGGATGTTTTAAGTGGAGCCGTTAGACTGCCGAGTTTTCGTAAGGGATTTTTCATCTCACTTTTAGTCCCGTGAGATTTATTCTACATTTTCCACCATTTCCTTTGAGTGGTGTATGTACATCCCATTATTATATTTTTTGTGTAATTTAATTTCATTTATGGGTATTTACATATCCATTGTATGACCCTTATTCAATGGGGTGTACGTTTTGAAAGTTACCCAAGTCGGTAAGGGAACCTTTCACCCTCCTCTTTTTAAAAGACTTCTTTTTTTATGCCTTTTAATTCACATAATATTATTTTGTAATATGTTCTTATATATATATATTGATGTAAATTTTATGTCCATGTGATGAAATACCCTTTTTATCTCTCATCATCTATTTTTCTGAATTTTTAAGTGACGCCGTTAGGCTGTCGAATTTTTGCAAGGGAACTTCTTAACCCAATTTTGATTCTTTGGGATAAACTTGAATATGTCATTATATGAATATGGGTGAATGTCCTCTATTTTTTTACACTTAATATCCACTTATATTTGCTGTATTCATTTGTCACACATAATTATGTAATTGATTTATCCTTAATCCAAGGATACCGTCTTTGTAAGGGACTTCGTCTCAATCTCCATTCATTGAGGAATATTTTGTTTTATACACAACCTTATTTTATACGGTGTATAAACCCTTTGACTTTTATTTTTATCCAAAAGGAATATTTTTTTATACGAATCGTTGTACTAAAGGACAAAAGGGAATGTTTTTGTCGAACGTATGCAGCGACAACGACTTCTCCGCCGCCTTGACCATTATTTGATTTTTGACTTCCTCTACAAGCCATACCATTTTTTAAAGAAAAATAAATATCATGTTTTACTTTTCTATTATTTAGGTATTTAAAATGGTTTTCAGAATGTTTTTATATCAATGTGTTGTGTTTATATCTTGTGATTGAAAAGTGGAAATGTTATGATTCTTTTTTGCATGTTTTATGTGATTCGGTTATGTTATGGTTCTTTGGAATTATTATGAAGACGGGTGGTTCCGTGATAAACTAAGGGCGGGTGAGACCGATATAGCTCTCCAATGTATTGGGTAACGTGAACGAGTTAAACATTAAGGTTTCTCTGAAGATATTTAGGTAATATACTGTGATGAGTATTCTAAATGTAACCAAGAGGGTTACTCCCTATGTAAGAATGTTATTAATGCCTCAAGTTACCTTTATGCATTATGATTTCTATGATTTATTAATAATTTTATGAGGTAGGTTAAAATGGTTATGTTTTATGTGTAAAGTATGATTTCATATATGGACTAATGTTTTTGTTTCATTCTTTTATATCCCTTACTGAGCATTTTATGCTCATCCCAGGTTTATGAAATATTTTTCACAGGTCAAGGGAAAGGTGCATGAAAGGATGATAGTGTCATGGAAGTTTCATGAATTAATCCATGTTTTATTTTAAATATGTTTCCTTTGATGGGAAAAAACTAATACTATATTTTATGTAACCACTTTGTTTAAATGTGGAATGTAATTCATGATTTATGATCTAATTCTCTAAAACCCTAAACCTGAAAAGATTCTCAGTGTGAATTATTTATTTTATTCAATATTAAGTAAGGTTTATGTTCGTGGCCTTATTGTTGGTATCATATGTCGTTTTAGATAACATTATAGGTTATTGTATTCTCTGTGAATAAGTGACATTACCATAATGGCTAGGATTTCAAAAAGAGTACTAGTTTTAGATAAAGAGAATGAGTAAGTATATCTTAGTGTTTATATTCCTCATTATTACATGATCATTTTGTTGATATACTCACACTGAAATTTTTGTTTTTAGTAAATGGATGGATCTAGAAAGCACCAAAGTGACAATGGGTTTGAAGGAAACTACTGTGGTTCTCTGATTAATAGACTAGATGAAATGGGGGATTCAATGAGGAATCCCGTGGTTGTTCTAAACCAACTGTCAAGGAGTCAGGATCAACCACTTGAACCTCGGTATGTTTTATAATGCATCAGGTAAGAGATAACTAATTGATGTGGATGTTCAGGTAATAATTATAAAGATAACCACTAGGGTTTATATGATCCTTACTTTTTAGGAAATTATGTGTTACTCTATGATATGATGGAAAATGAAAGGCATGAGATAAACTTGATGTTAAAATATGATATGGTTATTTTTGAAGATTTTATCTCGTTTTGTGGAATGTTTTAATAATTATATAGTTTTCGAAAAAGGTTAACACACAGACTGTGTGACAACCCGTCGCATCGGGGAAAGATGCGGGAATCAAACAGACAACCAATGTATGACAAGTATTGATCACCTACCACTGGACTACGTGAAGTCCCTTCTTAGTTTGAATAATTATATTTAGTTAGATGATTATAGGAATCTAGAGTATGTTTATTTTGGGTTATCTATGGAAATGATTAACCAATCATGGATGATATGTGAGTAGGTCAATTACTTTTCAATATGAGAATTTGAATCAACTGATGTTATTTGGAGATAAAAGTTAATTTGTACCATGGAAGACTATGTGATTAAATCCATCAAATATTTGTGTTTCAATTTTATATTGGTTTACATTGATGAATTTTATGGACAATTGCTTATCGAATGGTCTTCGTCGAACTTTGTGTTTTATTTGGAAAAATTTTGGAGATTAAGAATATATTTTCTTTCTATAAATGATTATACATTTTTGGATTATCTGATCTCATACTAAAAATTTTGTTTTTTGTTTTTTTCTAAAGAGATGGGAAATATATAGTTCTCTTTTTTGGATTATGTTATTCTCACGAAGTTTATTATAGTACTCTTAATGAAAAAAAGTCTTCTTAAATACTCATCTTTTGGAGAAAATATGAGTTTGATTAAGGAATCTAGTAAAAGTTGAAAGTCTACGTGACAAGTAAGTATGTTTCATTATGATTTAGTTAAGCTCAAAAATATATTATTCAATGAAGAGTAACTTAAAACAAAAATGTTGTCTGTTAACTTTTCCTACCGAGAAATCGAATACCGTTTAACCCATCACAAGTTTGTGATTTTCTTATGGTTAACATTCTTCTAGACATGTTTACTATCACTCTCCCTTAGAACATGACCCTTTGTTTTTTCTTCCATGTACATGATTTCCTACATGTAATCCTAGTATGGGTTAACTTGGGTGACCTTTGTAATTCTCTTTCTTTATTATAATTTGATAGTTTTACAGACTCTTCTTCCAATGTGGGATTTTCAATTAAGTTTCCAAGCCCAATTTTAAAAATTACGAGGGCTCAATTCCCAAAAGGGGGGAAGGATGTAACTCCCCAGGTAAATAAAGAATATGACATTTTCATATTTAACCATATTTGTGAATAAATATTAATATTACTTTAAATGGGACGCTATGCTCGATGGCTTACCCAATACGCAATAACGAGTTTCTTGAGAATCCTGCGTTGCACTCTAATAATAATATAATATTGTTTTAAATGGTTGTTAATGCCTATCCATTGTGATGGAGGGAATGAAAAGAACTAACTACAAAATTATTATATATGTTTGTCAAATATATTTACTTTTATCCAATAAATTTTAGAGGCTTAAAATTTGAATGAGTCCAATTTTAAGCGTAAATATTCTAATATTCGTTAAAAGGTCAATTAACCACCATTTGATGTAGAATGCTTTTAAATACACTTTTTGACATTTTATATGTTAAATTGTACCAAATAAAATTTTTCTTTAGAAAATGGTCATCAAAATTTACATTGTGTAAATTTTAGGTATTTTTCCGATAAAGTTCATTTTTTAATGAATAGTGAAAAATGTTGTATTTTAATTCAAAACAACTTTTTAATATAATTTATTAATATGATTTGATTATCTTTTGAATTGGTTTTAAAGTCAAATTATAATATACTTTTACATTTAATCCAATAGTGGTCATTGGAATTAATTTCAATTTGAAATTTGACTTAAACTGGTGTCAATCTTTTAATAGATATTGTTTATTAAAAACACGCTATTTGTTTTGAAAACGGGAATTACTTATTAAATTAATTAAAGCAACATAAATGTTTTGAATTTTTTAAAATTGACATCATTTTTTAATTTGGAATATCAAATATATCTTAGGGTGAATTTTTTGTATTTTTCTGAAAAACTTCAATTTTTGATGAATAGTGAAACCACTATGTGGTAGTTAAAAAAACTGATTTTTCATTTAAATGAATCATTACCACTTCTATGATTTGATTTTCAAAAAACATACATACATGGTTGTCATTAAGAAGTAAAATGTGGTTCAATGAGATTAAAATAATTTTTGGTGAATAGTAATTTTTAAGTTTTATTATTCACGATTAAAGGTATTTAGTGTAATTTTACGGTAAAAATAATGTTTTAATAATATGAAATTACCTAGACACATTTCATACCCTCATTGGATGTTTCATGTCTGACCAAGACAATCCATGGGTAATCTTGGGGTCCCCATGGAGCCACATTGGTAGGAAAATGACATAAATAACATTTTATTTAAAGTTAAAATTAAAATGTCACAAACATGGGTTGTTTTACTAAAACAATTTTTACATGGGGTTATACAAGTAATATTTTTTACTATAAATATTCATTTAAATATAAAAAGATTTTATACATCATGATAGTTTATTTATAATTTTTAGACACTAAATAAATTAAATTATTTATGACACCTTGATGATGCAGCGATTACCTTATTATTTTACGATTTAATTAAAATTGAATGATATTGTAAAATCTATGAACTAAACTTATCACAAAACTATTTTATGGGTGTATTTAGAAACCTCATAACCTTATCCTCGAAATATATCCTTTAGGGTCCTTTAAAATCTGAAAATCATTATATAATAATGTAGTATTTTATAACTTTCCAAGAGTTCCCCTCCTCTCCTCCTATAAAAGGCCCCCCACCTCTACCACCATACATACACCTCTCAAGCATTTGTCTCAGCAAACCCCTTCCCATTTCATCTTTACAATTAACTCTCTTCATCATTGAAGCCTCACATTGGGAAGAATCCTTTCCAAGAAATCCTTTGAGCTCAAATCAAAGAGAGTTACCCGATTTAAAGGTAATGTCTTCCCTTCTGTTCTTTTGTTTTATTTTTTTTCTCCAAACCCCTTAACTCATTTTATTACTATTTTTTGTAACGAAAACAGTATCTTAAATATACTAGGATGTTTTTATATGAATTATAATATCTACACTTTCACACACCTCCATCTAATGGTTAAGGACCATACTATTTCTGTGGATGGTGAATTACTGCCTCACGAAATGATGATTGTTCAATATTATTTTATCACCTTCAAAGGTGGCTATTAAGATGTATCTATATTTATATATGATATATAATATGTTTATATTTTCCTTAATTATCTGTATTTTTCATTTATGGCATACCATTATGGTTTCTATTATAGGTGAACGCGAAATCTTCATTTTAGGAAGTGCGGACTACCGCCCCCTCAAAGTGATTTGATTCATTAATGCCATATGTGGGACATATAAAGGATTGAATTAATGGTATTAATTATTATATCCTACTAGAATTATAATATACCTTTATATCATTACTATTTAATTCCATTGAATAAAAAAGAAAAAGAAATTAAAGTAGTGTTCATGCGTACGTACGGCTTACCCTCTCCATGAATGGTACATTTCATTTCTTATCTACAAATTTTATGTACTATTATAAGTACATATATATAATAGATATATATGTAATATAATACATCTAAATTATGGAAATAATTCTGTAATTATAATATATATATCTCTCTCATTTTGATTTAATTCTATTAATATGACAAAAAATGAAAGTAGTGTTCATGTGTACGTACGACCTACCGTCTCCATGAACGATGCTTTTAATTTTTTATATCCAAATGCTATGGAATAGTATAAAATGAATATATACTAGATATATATGATATTTAAAACATCAATACTATTCTGGATATGATGTACCGATAACTACATGGAAAATTCTTTTCCAACAAGTTCGATTTTTACTCATGTACCGAACATCGACAAAAACGTCTGATATGAACTCACTTTATTAACCAATTATTATAAAATTATAATATGTGATATTATCTGAATAATAATATTTCATGTAGGTCCTTAAGAAATTATAAATTGACCAAATTTTATTATTCCGGAGATTAAAGAACGATCGAGTCATGTCGGACACGAGGTAAGGGATCCTACCACTCTCTTTTTTTAAAGAACACTCATTTATGTAAATCATTTTAAGCACATCATTCTTATTATGGGGATGTTATTTTATATTACTATTACTGTAATTTTTATGTTCATATGATGAGAGACCCTATTTTCTCTCATCAATTAATTTTGGATGTTTTGAGTGGCGCCGTTATGCTGCCGAATTTTCGTAAGAGATCCAACCTCTCTCTCTCTGTTTAAGTACTCCCCTTTAGGTCAATTCATTCAAGCTCATATTTTTTATGATGGGGTTGTTCTTTTATATTCATATTTCTGTAAATTTTATGTTAATATTATGAAAGACCCTATTTGATCTCATAAATCCATTTTTGGATGTTTTAGGTGGCGCCGTTAGGCTGCCGAGTTTTCGTAATGGATTTTTCATCTCACTTTTTGTCCCGTGAGATTTATGCAACATTTACCTCCATTTCCTTTGAGTTGTGTATGTAAGTACCATTATTATATACTCTTTGTGTAATAATATTTCATCTATTTGTATTTACATATTAATTGTATGACCCTTCTTAAATGGGGTGTACATTTCGAAAGATACCCAAGTCGGTAAGGGAATCTTTCACCCTCATCTTTTTAAAAGACTTCTTTTGTTATGTCTTTTAATTCACATAATATTATTTTGGGATATGTTCTTCTATATCCTTATTGATGTAAATTTTATGTCCAGGTGATGAAATACCCATTTTATCTCTCATCAACTCTTTTTCTTAATTTTGATGTGATGTCGTTAGGCTGTCAAATTTTTGCAAGAGAACTTTTTAACCCAATTTTGATTCTTTGGGATAAAAATGAATATGTCATTATATGAATATGTGTGAATGTCCACTGATTTGTTTACACGTAATATCCACTTATATTTGGTGTATTCTTTTGTCACACATAATTATGTAATTGATTTATCCTTAATCCATGGATACCGTCTTTGTAAGGGACTTCGTCTCAATCTCCATTCATTGAGGCATATTTTGTTTTATACACAACCTTCTTTGATTAGGTGTATAAACCCTTTGACTTTTACGTTTGTCCAAAAGTAATATTTTTTTATAATAAGAATTTTACTAAACGAAAAAAGGGAATTTTTTTGTCGTACGTATGCAGCGACAACGACTTCTCCGCCACCGTGACCATTATTTGAGTTTCGTATTCCTCTACAAGCCATACTGTTTTTTAAAGAAAAAAATACCATGTTTTAATTTTCTTTTATTTAGGTATTTAAAATGGTTTTCATAATGTTTTTATATCAATGTGTTGTCTTGATATCTTGTGATTGAAATGTGGAAATGGTATGTTTCCTTTATGCATGTTTTATGTGATACGGTTATGTTATGGTTCTTGGGAATTATTATGATGACGGATGGTTCCGTGATAAACTATGGGTGGGTGAGCCCGATATAGCTCTCCAATGCATTCGGTAACATAAAGGAGTTAAACGATAAGGTTTTTTCGAAGTGATTTAGGGAATATACTGTGATGGGTATTCCAAACGTAACCAAGAGTGTTACTCCCTACGTAAGAATGTTATGAATGCCTCAAGTTAACTTTATGCATTATAATTTTTATTATATATTCATGATTTGATGAGGTAGCTTAAAATGGTTATGTTTTATGAGTTATGTATGATTTCATACATGGACTAATGTTTTCATTTCATTCTTTTATATCCCTTGCTAATATTTTTATGCTCATCCCATGTTTTTGAAATATTTTTCACAGGTCAAGGGAAAGGTGCATGATATGATGATATTGTCAAGGAAGTTTCAAGAAAGAATCCATGTTTTATTTCAAAAATGTTTCCGTTGATGGGAAAAAACAAATACTATCTTTTATGTAACCACATTGTTTAAATGTGGAATGTATGTCAGGATTTATGATCTAATTCTCTAAAACATTATTCCTGAAAAGATCCTCAATGTGAATTATTCATTTAATTCAATATTAAGTAAGTTTTATGCTCATGGCCTTATATGTTTATTCTTAATCATGAGATTCTACCAAACCATATTAGACAAATAACATTAATTTATTAGAAGCAAGACCAATAAGTTGGTTGAAATTTATAATAGAAGGTTAACTTCATCATTAAAATGATAGATGATTAAATATTGATTTGGAATATCAAATATGACTTCCCATACATGTCAATTTATATGAGCTCCATATAGAAAATCCCAATCTATTCCAAAAATCACATCATATTATACCATAGGAAGGGTCACAATATTTTCTAGAAGTGCATTCCCTCAAACTTCAACAACAGAAGAATTATAAATTTTTATGGGAATATTTTTACATTATATGTTTTCATATCTGACTCAACATATAAATGTTGACGTAATATAGAAATAACCTTTGAATATTAATCATAAATAAAATACTGGGTGGATCCAGAAACTAATAAATCATTTTCTATTTTAGAGTGGATGATAAGTGTACCTTTCACCACATCATTATCATACGACTCATAGAAGATATTGATTGCATGTCACTTTCCCATTCCTATGACTATTTATTTTGTTGATGTCGATCAAAATCAATAACCCTTGGATTAGGGAAATGATTGGTATAATTTCCCATTTCCTTGCACTTGTAATACAGAAATGTGTGAGGTGCATTATTTGTATTCTTCTCTTTGATCACATCAATATAAATCATTTTACTAGCACTCTATAATCCATCATCCCGATGACCTTCTTTTCAAAACATAAGTAATTTATAAGTCCCTTTAAGATAACTACCTTCATGTTTATTTCCACATATTGAGAATAAGTGAAAATTCATCTTTGATTTAGTGTCGTCTTTATATTTTTTATTCAATTACATTTTTCTCTTCATGTCAAACTTAAATGACTGATGAGTTACACCAATATCCATCTAAAATATAGAGTGAATATAGAACAATTTCCCTGTAACTATTGAAGTATCTTTTTTCAAATTCCATTTAGAGACTTTGTTTTAAGACAATACTGAATAGATCAAATTTACTCCTAGGGTGGTTAATGATTCATGATGAATACCTTGAAAGTCTTCTAAAATTATCTTCATAGGTACCAATAGGTTCATAAACCATTTTCTTATTATAAATTAACTACTTCTATATCTTTGTTTCAATAGTACATGGAACTTACTCATTGACAAATAAGTTCGTGAACTCTCCCCATACCATGGACTAAATTACATCTCGTTAACTCATATTATTGAATATATTCAACCATATATCAGCTTAACCTTCCAAAATATATAATTATAATAATAATTTATAATGTTCAGAACATTTTAGATCTAATAATATCTTTTCAATGATACAGATCCATTATTCTACCACTAATGGATAAAAAGAACCATTGAATGATGTTGGATAGTGTCTCATGAATGATTGAGAAGAATTTTTCTCCCTCCATATCTTGTTCGGATGTCATTCATGATTTATACCTTGAAAAAGTTTTATGTGCATGTTAATATGATTTTTCATTCTAGCTCACATAACATTTGGATTCTCATAGGTAAAATAATTTCATTTTCCATCACATTAATCATTAATATGATTACTTCGGGTTTTATTTATTGACTAAAACAAATATTAATAGTGTTAGAAACTCTAATCATATCAGGAAAACAGCATAATCATGATTAAAATACAAATTTTGGCCATTTTGGGTTTTATCCTAGGTTATTCATAAACATCTCTGAAACACTAGTATAGTATTCTAATGTATACATAGGCATATACATAGGGTTCTTACTAAGGTTCTATAATTATAGTTTTAAAAAGTTTACTATAGATTTTAATTGATACCAAATATAACATACCTAATTTAAATATATTTATTACATCAGCATTGGATAATATTTATGACATAACATAACAATACTATTCTAGGACCAAATATTTTTAGTGTTTTTAAAAAAATAGGAATCATAATCAATTGGTTCATTAAAACATCCACAATGATTCATGCTTATTTCATTATAACTAAACTCTGTTTTGACACATCTTACTAAATAAACATCTTTGGGACATGGGAAAAATAATCATATTAATGGGTGACATAAAATTCTATGTATGGGTAAGCACATGAAATATCAATAATAAATCTTAAATTGGAAAATTATATACTGTATATAAAACAACATAATATTCTTGTGAACAATCATAGATATGGAATTGAATCCCAATAATCCTAACATATGACATAAAATCTCATGGTATACACTCATAAGAATAGAAAATCATTTATTATTAGTTAAGGATAAATACCTATATAATCATCGTGGAAAAATTCCATTACTAGATAGAGTTTACTCCCCCTTCCAGTCGTGTATTCATGAACCAAATTTACTTGTCCTTCCAGTCATGTCTATATCAAGAGATATAAATTTGTACCTAATGAATTATACAGGGATACAATTCAATAAAATATCATAATTAAACCATTATTACATCTTCTACAAAATCATTAATGTGTTCACTATAACATAAACCATGGTAAAGTAAGATCGAATTTTTAGAATGTGTTGAACATGTTAAATTCTGTAAAAGCTAAGGTGAATATTCCTTTACAATTACTAAATTTGAGATATATTACATAAAAATTTTATTTCCAATTCAAATATATTTAAAGTGGTTTAATAATCTTGATGTTGTAAAATAAATTAGTTATTATAATTTATGATTTATGTATAAAAATATTTCAACTGGGATAGTGACAGTGTTTGAAAATGATTTTTTTCTTTATAAAATTTCCCAAAATATAAAATATTTTTTATAGAAATGTCTAGTTAAAATATTAATGTATTTCATTGTATCTTTTTTGATGGACCATTACCATATAATGTAGAGTATTTGTGAAATTTAAAAATTGAATGGGATAATACTTTTTTAGTTTAGATTTATTTATATTTTCTTTGTAATATACATTGTAAACATCAAAGTTTAATTTTATGACTCTTTTTATGGATCCCTCTTTCTTTTATTTGTTCTATTATTTTTGGATGCCACTGCAATGGAAAATGAATCAATGTAAAATGTTTATTAAAAAAATTATTTTCATGTATATTTTTTAAAAATCTAAGATGATTAATGGTTTTCACATTAGATATGCTATAATTAAAAATAAAAACCAATAAAAAAGATTAATTTTTTACAATGGTTTTAGTTAACTGGTGTGAAAAATGATTTTTATAACCTCACATACAATAAAGTTCCTTAATAACCAAAAGTAAAAGGAATAAAAATAATGTCAAAAATAGTTTATTAAGTAGTTCATCAATAATTTTAGTATAGATAATATTTTCATCATAGAAGAAAATTTAAATTTATCACCATATCAAGGGTGGTACTGATTCATCATGGATTGAAATAGTTGTTGAACATTTTCTAGAACTAAAAAAATAAAAAATTGTCACCTATGGAATGCATAATCCAAAAATGGTCTGTGAGATGGGTAACAGGGAAAACCATTATTTCTTTATGGAATAATATATTATTCATCACAGAGGCCATTTTGATCATCAAATTTGATCTAAAAAATCATCAACACAAGGAAGTAGTTATTATTACATGATAATCACATGGTTTAAAAATCAATAATACAAACATAACATGAAATAAAAATTCACAGTCTTGGGAAATTAGGATGGATAATCCCAATGTGATGTACATTACCATATAAAAAATATATCATATAATCCCTAGAAATAAGAATTTCAATTCTGAATTTACCTTTAATCTATCATATATGGAAGAATGTATAAGTGATATACAGTTGAGTTATTCTCTATCAAAAACCTAATCCCATTATGTGGTTTAAATGATGATAAATCATCAATAAAAATATCCATGAACAGATCATCAATATATGGTAAAAAACTATAAAAATTACCCCATTGCCTAAAACAACACTTATAACATGGGTTGTGATCCTATCCAATCATAGATGGTCATGTCTAGTATGACATAAATATATGTCCAATGCCACTATATAGATACAATATGGTTCGGTATTGATATTAATAACACCCATTAATGATATAAAATTTTGTTATCTTGATATTTCAAATTGAAATACATAAAAATGATTACAATGAAGCTAGATAACTCTAGAATGATAATGTTCTAAGAAGACATGTAGAAACCATAAAATAAGGTATAACCCATTCATGGTTGAGTTTTCTAAGAAAGAACCCAATATGGTATATAAATCCATACAAATACTATATATATAGACCTCATCTAAAAAAAATTATAAAAAAAATAAAAAATTATTATCAGGTATCAAACAAATAAGACGAAAGAGTTGATTTTATTAAAAACATTAATGTCTCAGACCCTCCTGGTCCATTAAATTGTCAAAAACTCTGTACCACCAAAATGGTGGCACCAGTCATTATAGCACAATGATGGTGGAACTGGTATGGTAGTGAATCATTACTATGGAAACACTTTTGGTGTCTCACCGAACCAGGGGAACCGTGACGGTGGAACCACAATGGTGGCACCATGATGGTCACACACAGAAATGGTGACACCACTCACATTGTCTCACGGAGACGGTGGCACCGTAAAGGTCACACACTAAGACGGTGGGACCTCTTATAGTGTCTCACCAAACCGTGTCTGACACCCTTTCTTTTTTCTAGTTTCCTGAGTTTTTCTAGATCTTCACCTGCATCATATCTTTTGACGTAAAAGTGTTTTAATACCCTATTTAAATCCATTTAAAGCACATAAATTATATCTAAAATTCCCCAAGATCCTGGTGACCATTAACATTCCAAAATGTGTTTTTTTCCTTAGTTTCACACATTTATTTATCTTACTTTCCAGTTCCACCCATGTGGCATGTGTTCCTCTACTTTTAGGAAACCCTTAAATGCACGAATGTTAAGTCCACCTATCTGATGAGAATTAATAAATGAAAATTAATTCCATCATTTGTAACCACCTAACCACATATTGAAACCATGATCCTCATTTAAAGACATTTATCTTTTTGATATCCCATAACTCTATGATTTCACTTTAATCACACATGATTTCTATTCATTGTGGATGGTCTCTTTTCATTTTTCTCATTGGTGAGTTTGGAGTCCCTATCCCATGGAAATTGATGCACCAATGCTGGAGCATTCCTTATCACCCTTGGAATCCCCAAAGTTCCTCCCCTTATAGTTTTTCACCCCCAGTTCTCCAAGCGTGGAGAAAAACGTCGATTGTTGATAATCCATGTAGGGTCCTTCCATCATCATTCATTACAGTGCATTATGCGGGGTGGTTATGAAAATATTTCATATAGGGTTGGATAAAACCAAACCGTAACAACAATAATAAATGGATTTAAATAATTAATGGGTGTGTTGGATAATTATTTTGTTTTCCTTAATTTCTTCCCATAAGTTGTGAATTGAATTGGATTATGCCCACTAAAAATCATGGGTGTTGGTGGTTATTTATTACCAACTAATGAACATCTATTTTTTTTGGATATTTATGTGATTGAATTGATGTAACATGAAATCTAGTAAATCAAAAGAACACTTTTGATTAAATGGATTCCCATGAATAAGAATTATTATGTGAACAACTGGGTTATCCAAACCTGAAAAAACTAAATGAATGGAAGATTCAAACATAAAAACTCCCCTTCAATATTCTAGTGATGTTTATGATTGATTCATGTGATGTGACGTAGATTGGGATGTGATATCATATTGGGCAAAAGATTTTATGTGGACCTAAGGCCGCATACAGTGGTTTTTTGGGGCTTTCTTTTCTAGTACATTAAGGGATGTCACAAATCGCTTTTACTGATGTGACGTTACAAGAGAACCTGGTGTGATTGCTTAAATTGTTGTTTGATTGTTTCCCATTCCTTTACCATGTAGCTGCACCTATTAATTTCCCAGCAGTGATGTTTTAATTTAAATGGAATCACTTAAATATGGAAATAATAAAGGGTTCAATGGGGAATTGTTTTCTGGGAAATATTTGTGTCTTTCTGTGGGTGTTGTTCTTTTTTATGAAAGAATGTCAATGAGTGTTTTTGTGTATAGGCTAGTTTTGGAAACCTAGTTTTGGATAAGTTCTTATTTACCTATATGTATAATTTCAGTTTTTATATTTCTTATTCGCGCCTCACCCATTATGAGAACTTCGTGATGAAAACACCCAATTCATGGGGGGATTGTTTTTTCCAACACTCCTATGAGTGGCTGGTTATTATCTCCATTATTATCCCCTTCCTATCTATCCCAAGACTCTTTATGTTGGATTTAACAGATTGAGGTCTACTATAGAACAATATTCAATGGTCAGGGTATTTGTGTTGGTTTTCCCAGGCCTGTGCAGGCTAGTTGTTTCTCATGTATCTTTGGGATGAGGCCCATGTGTCTTCAGGCGTGGCATGTTGTTATTGTGGCCCAGGTGTTTGTGGGTGGGATGTGTGGTAATAGTCCAGGTGTTTGCAGGCGGGATGTGTGGCTATATCCCAAGTCTTTGTTGGTGGGGTATGTTAGTGGCACTGTATTGAAAATGGCAGGAGAGGACTGATACATAAGATTTCTTCAATTACCAGTTGGAAAGTTGTGTGGGGTACCCAAATATCGATGTGATATTACTATCACATTACTTGAATTGTTTTATATTGGGTGTGTACCTTGGTGAGGGTTGGGTGTATAGTTTCTTAACAAGGTTATATGGTTATCTCATTTTCTCAAGGGGCATTCGAATGCCTCCCCACTTGTACACAAGAAATTTTGGTTTTCCCTAATTTGTATACCTGTATAATCACCCTACGTAAATAAAATGTTTTCTGGATTCTAGGAGGACATTAATGACTGTGTAGGTCCGTACTAGTTCGGACATTTGGAGAGTTGTTGTTGTTGTTTTTAATTTTGTTGGTACTTTTCATTGGGGTATTCTTATACATTTGTAGAATTTTATTTTGGACATGCATATGGAAATGTTTTCTCTTGGCATTAATTTTACATCTTATTTTGGTGTTGTTGGGATTTACTATCTTATCTACTGATCCTAAAAAATAAAAAGGGTAATTCATTCCATCTTATATGGTACAATATACCCTTGGTTCTATTCGCCACTTCAAGAACTATTGAAGGCAGGTCTCGGGGGGGGGGGTCATTGTCTCTTCTTTAACATGAACAATTAAGGGTCTAAAATCTATTGTCCCTAACCTCATCTTGTTGAATGGGATCATGACTGAAGGGTATTGGAACTGAGGTTGAGATATTGGAAGGATCTTAGGGTTAGGCACAATGAAAATTGCATGGGATTGTAGGGCTACAATGTTTGGCAATCTTGGTCTGTGTAATAGGTTAGGGAAGACCGGATGTTACACTATATTTTAGGGCCCCCTGTGATCCGATGCAAGGACTCAAGACCTTCCAAACAACCATGTGAGGCTACACTAATTGTAGGGTAGAGACCATAAGAATGGTAAAATCATTATAGTGACTAGTAATCTTGTGTTTTCTGGGAGTTCTGGGAATTTAAATGATTAAATAGTTATAAAAACATAAATTCAATATTCTATACTACTTCGGCTTAGACATTCTTTATTTACATTTCAGCTAGGGCACCTAGACGTGGACCACAAGTAGTACGGGTGATTGAGGATCATGAGGTTGACATGGTTGATCAGCAGATGACTGGTCGAATGGAGGAGGATGAGAAGTGGCAGAGGACCCTTCATGACTTTCAGCCGTAAACCCTCAAGAAATACGAAGGCTACAGCCCAAACATGGAAACAAAGATCTGGCATGAGGATCTGTTGATAGAATTCTTCTTGATTCGGGCTCTGACAGAGTATTGGGTTCCTTTGGTGGTAAGACATATGTGGGGAGCGACACGCCAGTGCTGGACTCTCAATCTTGTGGAGAAGAGGGAGGCTGAGGTTGTGTGGAATCAATTTGAGAATGATTTTTGGGCGGAATTCCTTTCGTCCATAATGAAGGCTATGAAGAAGCAGGATATGCACTTCCTCTATCAGGGGATCATGTTAGTGAAGGAGTTGGGGAACATGTTCAAGTACCTCCTTTGTTTTGCTCCGGACCTTTTCTCAGATGAGGTGTCTCAGGTGAGAAGTTTTGAGGAGGAACAATGATCTTCTCTTCAATATACTATTACTCCCTTCACACTACAGACATACATGGATATCCAAAAGAAGTCTGAAGTAGTTGAAGGATGCACATGCTAGGAGGTATACCGCGAGAGGGAAGCATTTTGGGATAGTCCAAGGGGAAGGTAGGTAGTAGCAGGCATCCAGTGTTAGAGCCTTCTAAGGTTCAACTAGTGGGGTGTAGGCCCAAATAATTCTAGTTTCAAACTCACGGTCCTTTCCTTTTTCATGCAGGCCCCGGACCAAGGTTTATCATCTATGGAAACTATGGGAATCATTAGAATCTATGCCCAGAGTGAGTATGGTATAGTGGGTGTAGTTTGGTTTAGCCCTAGCCTCAGCAGCAGAAGTTTTTATCCAGGTCCGTTCTCTAGTAGCAGTAGGGACAACACGCTCTCGCTTCTCCATGTGCAGACACTATGGGAAGAGGCTAACCTAAGGGCTCTACTCAGGGGCCTAGAACAATGTGTGGTTGGGGATGCATCCATCAGATGAGGGGAATATTAGCTGGTTGTGGCCAGTTACACTCTGCAGAGGTAGTAGTTCAAGCAGGCCCCAAAGTCATTTGAGGTACGATTAGCTTGTTTAGTACTCTTGCCTATGCCTTCTTCGATACAAGAGCTTCAAACTTCTTTGATGCTCCTGGTCTGGCATCTGCTCTAGGTTTAGATGCTGAGAGACTTCCTGTGCCCCTGGTGTTGGCTATGATTATCAGAGGTCAGACCGACATGTATTATTTTTTCCAAGGCTGTAGACTAATGATATGGCCACGTCAGTCTAATAGTGATCTTCTACTGTTTTAGATACTACCATATGATGTCATCCTAGGAATCGACTGGATATCTTCTGTACATTATTTTATGAGTTGTTTATGAAGAATAGTGATGTTATCTGAGGAGTATGGCAAGCATATTGATTTTTTAAGAGAACAAAGCTTTCATGTTGGGAGATGGCGTGTGAAGGATCTACTTTCTATGTTGGGTGATCCATATGAAAAATTAGTTTATGCTGAGCTTATGGATGTTATAAGGGTTGTTAGTGTGTTCTTGGACGTTTTTCCTTAGGTGGTTGTGACTATACCCCCTCGATGTGACATTGAGTTTGGGATAGACATACAACCCATTTCCCTTCCACTTACCATGGATCCGTATCGGATGACACATTTTGAATTTTGGGAGTTGCAGATTCATATTGAATATATGATGAATAAGGGTTTTGTCCGACCCAATGTGTCACCATGGGGTGCTCTGGTCTTGTTCGTGATGAAGGTAGATGATGGTCTCAGTCTACACATAGACTACAAAAAACTGAATCGGAAAACAGTCAACAACTGTTAACCTCTCTCGAGGATAGATGATTTCCTCAACCAACTGAGGGGAGCTGGTTTGTTCTTTAATATTGATCTGTGGTTTGGATATCACGATTTATGTTTGAGGGATAGTGGCTTTCTAATGACGGCTTTTATGTGTAGGTATTGGATCTTTGAGTTTTTAGTCATGTGGATTGGTGTTATGAATGCACCTTCTGAGTTCATGGGGCTCATTAACTCTGTTTTCATTCTATTTTGGGACTACTTCATCATTGTGTTCATCGATGAAATGTTGATCTACTCTAGATCAGTGGATGAATATACTAATCACCTCAGGATGGTCATGGAAATCATACGAGTCCACCAGATCTATCAGAGATTGTCCAAGTGTAAGTTCATGACAGATGAAGTTCATTTCCTTGGACACATGGTGTTTGTGAAAGGGATAGTAGTTGTTCTATCAAATGTTGAAGCCATTTTATCATGGGAAGCACCCAAGAATGTGATGGAGGTTCATAGATTTCAGGGAATTCCAGACTATTATGTGAGGTTCATACTTGATTTCTCTCATGTCACATCCTTTTTTGACAGCTTTGACTAGAAAGGACCTTTCCTTCATATGGAGTGAGTAGTGTCAGGCAGCGTCCAACTATCTGAAGGAATGGGTTTTCAGTGCTCCAGTGATCAGGTTACCTGATAAAGGGATATTTTTTGAGGTGTTTTGTGGTGCTTCTCGAGAAGGAATGGGGTGTGTGCTAATGTAGCAGCAGGAAGTGATATCTTATGGGTCTCGGTAGTTACGTCCTCATGGGAATAACTATTCCACTAATGACCTAGAGCTTGCAGCACTAGTTCTCCTATTAAAATTTTGGTGGCACTACCTCATCGTGGAGAATATTGTTGTATTCAAGAACCACAAGAGTATGAGGCATATCTTTACCCATCAGGACCTGGACATGCGACAATGATGGTGGGTGGAGTTTCATTAGGACAACAACATTGAGATATGTTACACTAATTGAATGGGAATCTTTGTGGTTGATTCCTTGTATAGTAATTCATGGACGTAATATGTTTAAGAATCTGTTGATGCTCGGAAGGAAATGGAGGCGTTGGAAGCCCTACGCCTAGATGTAATGGTGGATGATTTTATAAGTTTCCTATTCCAGATAATAGTTTATTCCTATCTATTGTGACATCTGGAGGAGTCTCATTGGGGATACATAGAGAGTGAAGTGATGCAGGAATGGGTAAACCCAGTAAATACTTTGGAATGTTGGTCGTGGGAAGTTTTGAATTAGATGATTTTATGAGGGATGTTGTTTTTCCATAGGAAATGAAAGAAGAAGTTATCCATGAGTTCCATAACTCACTCGTAGCAGTACTACCAAGTGATTCAAAGATTTACCATAGAATGAGGGAACAATTTTGGTAGCTCGGGGTGAAACAAGAGGTGGTAGAATTCGGGGAAAGGTTCTTGGTGTATAAGCAGTTAAAGGATGAACAGCACGTCCTAGGAGGACTGTTACAGCCTTTAGATGTCCCCAACTGGAAGTGGTATGACATCTTGATTGATTTCATCATATGACTACGTAGGGTTTAATCATGTTGTGATGTTATCTGGGTAGTGGTAGACATAACGATGAAATATGGTCACTTCATAGCGACAAAGGAGTCGAGCGTAGTGGATAGCCTAGAACAACGGTACGTGGATGTGGTGGTGCGGTTTCATGGAGGTTCATGGTCCAAAGTCTCATATAGGGATTCACAGTTTACCTCACAAGTATGGAGGGGATTTCTGCTTTCTTTTTACACCTAGCTACACTTTACCACTGTTTTCCACCCCCATACATATGAGAAGACAGAACGAACCATCTAGACATTAGAGGATATGATATGAGCATGTGTTTTTGACATTGGGGGTATCATGGGTAGTACATTTGACATTAGTATAGTTTACCTACAATTAAATCTATCACTCTACTATTGGAATGACACATTTTTAAGCATTGTATGGGAGGTCGTTTCGTTCACCCTTGTGCTGGTCTGA
This sequence comes from Viscum album, assembly GCA_963277665.1. Taxonomy (NCBI): domain Eukaryota; kingdom Viridiplantae; phylum Streptophyta; class Magnoliopsida; order Santalales; family Viscaceae; genus Viscum; species Viscum album. Next base: position 1,376,091,738 of record OY728155.1, read on the forward strand.
GGTTGGGGAGGCAGGTTTTCTTGGACCAAAGTTAGTGCAGAGCATGACCGAGAAGTTTCAGCTAGTGCATGAGAGGATGAAGGCTACCCATGACTGGCAGAAGTTGTATGACAATCGTAGGAGGAGGCCCTTGGAGTTCTAGGTTGGAGACCATGTGTTCTTGCTGGTTTCCCCTCAACATGGGAAGCAAATGTTCAGAAAAGGGAGAAATATATCTCTTCTGTTCATCAGGCCTTTTGAGGTGTAGGGGAGAGTTAGATAGGTGGCCTATCATTCAAAATTTCCACCTTAGTTGGAAAATATCCATGACGATTTCCACATATCCTATATTTATCAATATCTACACGATAAGTCCCATGACATCGAATAAGGAGTGTTGGATATATGGGATGAGTATATGTTCGTAGAGAGACCATTGATAATCAGAAGTCATGAGGATAAGGTTCTTCATTGAAGAACCATTCCCTTGGTTCGTGTGTTATGGTGGCATAGTGGCCTCGAGAAGAGTACCTCTGAATGGGAGGCAAATATGCATGCCCGGGACCTATAGTTATTTTTAATTTTATCCTATTTTATATTTTACATGTTTATGATGTAATTCTTTATCCTTTTAACTATAAATGTGTCATTTTCCATGTTATCCATATGTGTGTGAAGGTTCTTGACTGTGGGGAAGAGTGGACTCGATCACAAATCAAGACAAATTAGAGTGGATATGATTAAACCCATGAGGGAGAGTCAGTGACTCTCAAAGTGGATAATATCTGGAAAAGTGGTAAATGGAATCCCTGATACATATGTCTGGATAGTGACACCTATATATGATGTGTGGTTACATGAAAGAGAGGTATTCCAATATTTCAAGAATGTTTTCTCCTATATGGTATCATTCTAGGTTGTTGTTAAGACCCCTCTCTTTTCATTGGTGTATTTCTAATTCTCAAGGGAGATAATTGTTTGAGAGTTATATAACGTAATGAATCGGACCTTCGTGGTCCATTAATTTTCCAAAAATTAGGATCCACCAAAATAGTTGTAACGTGACAGTCTAACACCAAAATGGTGGCATCGCTCATGGTGTCTCACCGAACTTGTGGCACCATGATGGTCAGACACTAAAATAGTTACACCGCTTATGGTGTCTCACCCAACCGTGTCTCACCTCATTTTTCCCCATTTTACTATGTTTTCGTAGTTCATCTCCTATAACACATCTTTTTATGTAAATTTTTTTTAATAACATTTTTTATCCAGTTAAATACAATAAATTATATTTAAAATACCCCAAGATCCAAGCCACCCATAACATTCCTAAACATGTTGTTTTTTCTTAGTGTCACACCATTTTTTTATTGTACTTTCTTGTTCCACCGTTATGGTGAATTTTCCACTGATTAAAGGAAACTGTTTAACACAGAACTATTATGGACACCTATCTAAGGATAATTATCAGATGCCAATTAAATAAATCATTTGTAACCACCCAACCACGTGGTGAATCCACAATCCACCTTTAATGTAATTCATGTGTTTGATATCCCATAACTCAAGGATCTCACTTTTATCTCATGAGAATTTTTTTCTTCGGGGCTGGTCTCTTTTCCTTCATCTCATTGCTGCGTTTAGAGCACCCCCATACTGAGGTAAGTGGTGTGCCTATTTTTGAGCTTTTTTACACAACCTTGGAGTCCCCAAAGTTCGTCATATACAGGTCGTGCACCCCCAGTTCACCATGCATGGAGAAAAATATTGATTGTTGATCATCCATGTAGGGGGTTTCCTTTGTCTCTCTTTACTATGCATCATGAGGGGTGGGTATGGAAATTTTTCCTCTGGGTATGGATGAAACCAAACCTTAACGAAGATAATAAATGTATTTAAAAAATTAATAGCTATGTTTGATAATTCTTTTTTACTCCTTTATCTCTTACAATATGTTGTAAATTAAATTAGATTATATGAACTAAAAATGTGGCTGTTGGTGGTTCTTTCTTGTGCACTAATGAACCTCTGTTGTTTCGGGATATTTATGTGATTGAATGGATGTAACATTTGAACTTATCAATAACATTAAAATGGTTGATTAAATGGATTCCCAATTAATAAGAATCATTGTGTGGTCACCTAGGTTAACAAAAAAAGAAAAAAAGAACTAAATGAATGTCATATTCAATTTTGAGAACTCCCTTTCTCTGTTCTGGTTATTTTTACAATTGATTCTTGTGAGGTGACGTGGATGAGGATGTCATCCCTTATTGGGCAGTCGATAGTTTTGGACGTATGATTGTGTGGGGCTATTTTTTGGGGCATGGTTTTGTTATAGTACATCAAGGGATCTCACATAAAGCTTTTGTTGATGTGACTTTAAAAGACAACAAGTCGTGAGTGCTAATTTTTTTAGTTGTTTCTCTTTACTTACCTCATGTCTATGCCTAATAATATTCCATTAGTTAATGTTTAAATTAAAGAAAATAAATTGAATATGAAAACAAGAATGGGTTTATTGGGGAATTTTTTTCTAGAAATGATTTGTGACTTTGCTATGGGTGTTGTGCTTTTTTTGAATGAATAGATACTTGGGAGTTTTTGTATATACTGGTTTTGGAAAACCTAGGTTGGAATGTGTTCTTGTTTACCTATATGTATAATTTTAGTTTTTTTTTCTTTTTCACGGCCCACCCATTTTGAGCACTTCTTGCAGAACACCGATCTTAATGATGGAAGTTGTTTTTTCCAACACTCTTATTAGTGGATGGTTAATGGCTCTTTTCTCCTCCCATTCCCAAGTAGCCCAAGACACATTGGTTAGCCTGTAATGGCTCGAGGTCTATTGTAGCCCAAGATTCATTAGGTGGGTAGTTGTGGTGGTTGTATCAGGTGTGTGAGGGATGTTTTTTCCCAAGTGTCTTTAAGATGAGGCTACGGTGTCAACGGAAATCGCGTGTGGTTATTGTGGCCCTGGTGTTTGCGATTGAGATGTGTGGTAGTGGCCTATCTGTTTTTGGGTGTGATGTGTGGCTATAGCCTAGGTGTGTGCAGGCGGTGTAAGGAAGTGGGACTATAGTGATAATGCTGGGAGAGGTTGGATGCATTTGATGTATTTAATAAACAATGGGAAAGTGGTTTGGGGTACCCAAATATCAATATGTTCTTACTATCATGTTACTTGACTTTCATTATTTGTGGAGAGTGCCATAGTGAGGATGGGGTGGATTTTTTCCTTGCTAGGTTCCCTGGTTATCTATTTTTCTCACGGGGCATTATAATTCTACTACACATGTGCACGAGAACTTTTAGTTTTCCCAAATGAGAATACTTGTATACTTACCCTATGTATATAAACTCTTTTCAGGTTTCCAGGAGGACATTGGAGATCGTGCTTGACCATAATAGTTCAGACCTTGGGATAACTGCTGTTGATTTTTTTCTTTTCATTATAACATTTTTTGGGGTTCTCTTATAATTTTGAAGAATTTACTTCTGGACATGCATATTAGAGTGGTTTGCTTTTCTGCAATAATTTTACCTTCAGTTTTGGTGTGGTTGGAATTTACTCTCTAATATTTTGATCTTACTAAATAAAATGTGTAATGCATTCCATCTGGTCTCTGACTCTATACACAATGGGTTAGTTTCCAGTCTAGGTCCTATTGAAGGCGGGTTATGGTGGGGTCATTATCTCTTATTCATCATTAAGAAGGAAGGGTCCGAAAATATGTTTTCTCTTCTCTCATCTTGGTGAAGGGGGTAGTGATAAAAACATAAATCAGATGGTGGTGGGTTGACATCCTTTTTATTAAATCACGATCGATGATATGAAACATGAATTATCTTTGAACATAGGTCCTAAATTAACTTCAATATACAATATATTGCAATTTTTTGTACTTCCCCTAGCATTGAAAAAACCTCCTCCACCAATATCCCTTAGAATGGTAGAATGAATGCTATCTATTAATTGTATTATATCATATATAAACATTGAACCCTGAAAAATCATAGATAACCACGCTTTATTTAATTAGTATGGTTTCATTAAAAATAATAAATATGTACCACTTCCCAAAATTCATGATAATTCTTTGGAGGATGGTTACTCGAACGATGAGTATGTACAATAATTTCACATTATCAACACTCAAAAACTACATTTTAAAGGAGGATGTTATAGCACACAATAAGTATAGCTCTCCCCACTATTCCCTAAATGAGATCCCTCAAAATGGAGCATCCGTTGACCCGAATACCTATTTATAGTCCTTATAATATAATCAAACTACCCTATACCACTACCAATAATGACATTAATCTCTTCAACTTTGGAATTATTCATAACCAATGATAGTTGTAGTATATGAAAATGAATAAAATTGTCAGGAATCATGTATCTTAATATATCCTAATAATTCAGGGCCCAAGATATCACATCCCTAGTAATCAATGTGGTAAAAAAATATAACCAAATATTATGAAAAAGATTTACATCTATTGGAATCCCTAACTATGGAAGAAACATGATCCCTTAGTTCTTTCCTACCCTTAGATTCTCTGGAATGATTTAATCATAAATTATGGCCTATAAATTCCTCTTTGGAATGCACACATATTGGTTTTCAGAATAAAAAATATTCAATACCCACATAGATAGGACACAGAACATGTAACCTACTAACTTTACCATTATTTTAGGGGGTGTCCTGTGGTGGATAAAAAATTTTCATATAAACTCATCAAATAGTTCAGTTTCCTAAAGCATCACAATCTAGTAAATATTTGTGAACATTGAATTTGAAATAAAAATATCATATCACACATGATATTGGAATCTAATTATCATAACCCCTCCATTAACTACTTAACTAAAATAAATATCTTATACATATGAGCATCAAATATAGTTGTCAGTGCTAAAGGAGCCTATAGTATACTTACCTATATGGATTTCATATTTTGAACATCTTACGACACCCCATGAGGTAATATTTTATGATTATAATGAGGATGGAATACCCTCGAAAATATTTTCTACAATAGTTCATGACAAAATAGTCTAGGAAATAAAATAATAGTCATAAAATCATATCATCCTATATGTTTTTCTTCATAAAATCTTCACAAATTAGGCGCTCTCTTTACAACCATAAACCCATACTCTAAACCAAAATTAACTGTACAAAGTTTCCACATTATAAATTAATCATGCATTAATTTTTTAGTACTCCACAATGGATAAAAAATGGTGGTGTATCAAAATAAAATAACACGGACTTTTAATAAATCAAATTACTATATAAATATATCTTGTAAATTTATTTAATTGACACCAACAACATAAACAATATTTGATCACATTTATCAATCAAAAAAACATATTTATAATTGGATATAAAATATTCAATTATGATAATACGTTGAAATAAAACCACATATTCTTCACTATTATTCCCTATTTAGATAATATTTTACTGATTTATTATCTTATGTCCATATACATGATTTTATTAATATTTTTTCAATTGAAATATGAAATTTTGATGTTTGAGTGTAAGGAGATATGTTCACACATTTTTTACTAATTAATTAGGAAACCATAAAATTGAGGTAGTATATTAATAGTATAGTTATTTGAGTTTGGGACATCGATTATTTAACCATGTTTCTTAACTCGGTGTCTAACCTAGAATATCCAATAGTGGCACATAGTTGGAACACAGATTGGTAAGCCATGATTCTATATAGTTTTATATTAAAATTCAATACATTTCTAAACCACCATGACCACGATTTAATTCTGTTGATATCATTTATTTTATCATTTTGTCAAGGAATCCATGGGAATCCCATTTTTTCATAATAAATCTCAATATTAAAGGATTACTGTGTCTCTTCCTTCAATACATAGAAGTTAATTCACTATTATGGTGTTTTTTCACTTCTCCAATAATTTAAACCATATATTTTTCATCTTCATACTTCATAGTGACTATGGTGTCAATACACTAGGGTTTAGGGTTTTCATAGTCAATTTTTAATGGTATCATGGACATTGGGTAATTTTTTAGTCATCTTTTAGAATTAATCATCAAATATAATAAGTTTCCATCGATTAAATTCATGTTTCTCCAAAAAAAATACTATTATCAAAAAATATAGATTTATTTATTAATTTTTTTAATATTATGGATTCAATTTCTTAATTTTTTACAATATAGAATTATTATTCCTTATCTTCTTGATTATTAATACCTTAAAATGAATTTTAATGGTATGTCTTTCATATATAGTTGTAATTTTATTTATAATTAACCTGTAGTTCATAATAAATCTGAAGAATGTTTTCTAATTAATAGATATATTTAATAAATAAATGTTAGAAGAAAATAATGTTTTGAAATTACATTAAAAATGAAATGACATAAGAAGAAATGTTTAATACAAACTAAATTGGGTACATTATAAAATGAATTTTTTTTCTTAATGTGATTTGTGATTTCAATACTACTGTATAATAATAGTTATTATTATTTTAATTTATTTTGATGATTTTTTATGTTTTAAGTTATGTAATGATATTACCAATTAATTTTTTAATTATATTTTTTGGTGTGTCTTGTTATATTTTCAAATAGATATTTTTCATATTATTGAGTTGTATTTGTTTTCACCAAGTATTATATTTTTTGGAATAAATGTTTAATGATTCATATATATATTTGAAACATTAATAAAACATAGATTTATTTTCAATGGGTTATCAAGGACTCGTTTGAATATAATAAATAGAAGATTTTATTAACATGTTGCATTTTATATATTAGCTACATTAGGTTATATTTTATAGAGGTAGTTGTTTTTGTAATATTTTAAGGGTGATGTGGGGTAATTTAAATGTTATTGGTTATTTATATGGTTGAATGTACCATATATATGCACCTCTATTTTATTTTTATTGGGATGTATGGGGCCAATTTAATTGAATCTATGAAAATAACATCATGGAACACAATTTCCACCCAAGACATTGACAACAATATTATACTAAATATAACATGTTACATTTTGGGTCACCATTCCGAGTGAATCCAAGCCACTAGACTGAGGGAATGCCCAACCTAGTGGATTGAGAATGCATTTTGGTCCAATGATTAGGTTTCAATAAGATATTATTCAATGGCATGTACCCCTTGTAGCTTTCATGAACAATATGATACAGTTGGACTCTATCACCATGAATACAAGGATTATAGGAATCCACAAACATTTTAACCTTTTAAATGATATTGATGATGGAAATTTATCTTCATTTAAGAGGTCTTTAAATTTTGAAATTATATTTTATTATTGGATTACATAATTTATTGGTTTCCACAACATAAGCTATTTTTAATAGTTATATTTATATTTATCTTTTTTATTATTTGGTAGATAAATTTCATCATGACATATATTCATTCATTTCAAAATGAAATGGTTTCTTTAAATGGAATTTAGATTTTAAATGATATCTAGTGTAGGATAATTGTATTATTTAACAGTATTTGAATCATGATTTGGTATTAAATATGAAATTTTGGCTTTAAAATGAAAATAAATTTTAAATTATATATATATTATTTTTTAAAATATAAATGAAATGCTTACTTTTGGGAGGAGTTCTCTAACAATCATGAAGGAGTTTTATATTTATGATTTACTAATAAGATATTGTGTGATAAATAATTGTAATTTCTTTATATAAATACAAATAATTAATGTTTAGGTTCACAATTCTAGGGAAGACTCATATATGGACATAATGGTTTAGAAACCTGATGGAGCTATCCTGTTAGAATTTTTCTTAGATGGACATTGGTCATAATGAAATTGATGAATTATTATGTTATAATTTCTATTTTTATTTCTTCTATCTAAGATAAACCACCCATTTTATGCTCATCTATTTTCCAATGATAATATTTAGAATTTATATCCTTCCTTTATATAATGGTTTTTTGTTGAATATTTATATATAAGTAATGAAATTCTGGTTTTTTTATATTTATATTTTAATATATGTATCTATTTTTCAATGATATTTTACATACAATGGAGTCACATTATATTTCTAGTTTATTTTTGTGTTTCTTAATAATAATTTTTCTGTGAAATCATTCAAAAATTTTATTATTTGAATCTCGGATTCTTATCGCCAATCTATTGTGATCAGGAACAAACATCAAGTTATATCACCTTTTAGCTGAAGTGCTTGATTCAGGGGTTAGTCATATTAGTTTTTTAAAAAATAGTATCATAGTCTGAATTATTAAAATAAGACATTTTTTAACAAATAAACATATTAAAATTATATATATTTTCTATAGTGTAAACAACACGAAACACTATGCTAGAATGATTCATGAAATATTATTATTTAATTCTATTCATTATGAGATATCCATAAAAATAAATTTTATGAATATAATGAAATAATATATGAAAAACATTTTAAGATTAAAGTCAATATATATTTTTTGATATCTTCTTAGTAAGTAGTCAGTAAGGTTTTTGTGACGTCATTTTATTCATAACAAAAAATTTCCCCCCAAAATATTTTTTATTAATAATTATGAAAAATTATTATAATTTTTTTAAAAAATTAAAATTAATTAATTAGAAAATATGATATCATATTTTAAATCAGAAAATATAAATTATCTTATGGTGATATTTTTTAATTTCTCTAAAATATCTATTTTTCCAATAAGTACTGTCAATAATGATTAATATTGAAAAATATATTTTCATTTATAGTATTTATAATGAATAAAATAAAAACTTATTAGTTTTAATATTTCATTAGATCATTTTGAGGAACCAAAATATAATCATTGTATTTGGAAAGAATTTTTTAATGAAATTTTAAAAAAAAAGTTTATACTTATAATTAATTTCATAGATAATCTATTTTTCCTTATATTTTATAATTTTAGTATTAAATGAATTTTTTCCTTTTCAAAGTACTGAATCCTAAAAATTTGTTCAACATTTGTATTTTTAATTTCAATGTTTGTTAAATACGATGACTTTAGTATTTATTATTATAATTATCTATCATAAATAATTATCATCACCTTCCGGGTAAACATGGTAAGTAAGGATAAAAATAATATTTTATGGAATGATAAATTACATTATCATTTTCATTTGAAATGTTTTATGATTGTAGTTTGACGATGCAGACCATTATTTTCATAACATTAATATCTTGTTTTATATTTCCATGATATTGACCATTATAAATTTTTCTATTATGTGATGTCAAAAAAGTCATTCTATTTGTTATATTATCTCTTAATGTATCAAATAGGGAAAAACATATGACAAGTTTTGTAAAAAAATATTTATTTGAAAATGAGTTTTTTCATATAATGATAATGTTTTCTAATTTATAATAATAAAATAATTAAATTACATTCATACACAATGGAAACACAATATTTATTAAATTAATTGGAATATAAAATAACTGTTTTTTATTAATATTTAATGTAATAGAAATTTAATGAATTATTGTGTTCTAATTTTTTTTGTATAATATTAAACAATATTAATATATTATTTTTTTGATTATAATTCCATTACTATCATGTAGTCATTTAATTGAAATTCAATTAAAAGAATAGAAAATTAATTTAATGATATTATATAATGAATCTTATTATATTAAATGATTTAAACATCCTAAAAATACTATCATTATCTAAGTGAAAATGATATGAATATGAATATAAACCATATTCAAATTATGTGAAAATTTTCCCCCAATAGTAACTATATATACACTAAATCTCAACTATATTATTATCGATGTAATTATTAAAAAAATCTGGGATAATGAAAATAGACTGGGTTACAAAAATTATCCAAATTTTATTTTACGAATATATTTTGACCCATAATATTCCTATACTATAATTATATGAATTATAGAAAATTTTTCCAGAAAATTAATATATATTAATTATAATTCAAAGAGTTAACTCTCCTCACTTATATAGGGAACATCATCTCCTCCATTCAACACAATTTAATGGCCTTTTAGTTTCTGAAAGGCCTTACTTAATCCCATTATAGAATCCTTACACTAATTTTAAGGAAATTTCATTATTATGAATTTGATAACTACATGGATTATGGTGTAATGTGAACCATATTTCACCAAAGATGTGATATAACCATTATCCGAGTGTTTTGGTTTTTCTTCTTCTTCCACCACCTTAAAATCTTATTCAAACATAATGATATAATAAAAATTTTATAATTCATATATTGAGATTTATATTTATTAATGGAAAAACCTCTATCCACATTCTTCTTCCATTAAATTGGAAATTAACTAATTTTTCATTTATAATTTGAACTATAACCTCACAAAAAAATGTATTTTAATTTCCATCAGCACTTCTCATATAAGGATATAATGATGTATTTAATGTATATATATGATATTCGTGATGTATTTATTATTCATTAAAATTAATATATCATGTCTTTTAATAAAATTCCATCCATTGAAAAAATTATAATGTTGTTTCGGCATACATGTAGACTACAACCTCTATAAAGATATGTGATTAAATCTTAATTTCCACATAATGTGGATGGAATATATAAGTAAATTTTAAAAAATTAGTATTTTATTTATGATATAATGATCATTTTTTATGGGTAAAATAATATTTTCATTTGTTCAATCTTGATATTTGATAAATAGAAATATTTCTCATGCTTACGTACGAAGTCCCTTCCTCATTAATGTAACGTTGTTCATATTTCATAATAAAAACTCATTGATGGTTTTATAATTTTTATTGAGTTATTAAAAAGTTAATTATGTACAGATTATTATCTTATATATGATTCAACAATTATCTCTTTGATCATTGTGATATGACCAAAATAATTTTTGATAAATGATAAAAATATCATAAAAAATTTGATATGAACATAATTAATCAGGTAACTATATATAAGTTTTTAATAGTTGAAAAAATGAATAATAAACCTTAAAATGATGTTTAATAGGGTGAAATAGTAACACAAATTTATTATTTTGGATGAAAAAGAGATAAAAACCCCAGTTGGTCGTGATGTTATAACATCATTAACATAAAAGAATGTTTTAAATGTTAACAAAATTTATCTTCTAAATATTTTTATTCAATGTCCATATTGATCATAATTTATATGTATGAAAAATATAATTATAAATTTAATTTTATGTCTATTTTTATTTTATTAAAATTTATTCAAAAGTATTTCATTTATGTCTTGAAATTCATTAGAAATGAAAAATTGGGAATATTTTATTTTGTGAAAATTTGGTTCAGTAGACTTTCCCACTCTATTACAATTATATGATAGAAGACATAATTATTATATATTAAATATTTTAATAAATTAAACAAAAACCTTCTTTATTTTCATTTAGTTTTCAATGTATGTTTTTATAAGAATTGATATTTTGAAATCTGGATTTTGTTTCTCATTTGTGAAAGGAAAATATCATAATTATGAAATATTCATGTATAATGATTATAGTATTATTATTTGGTTTGATTTACAATGATGAGTGGTTCTGAAATGGGAAAAATATTTATATTTGATTATAAATTAAATATTCATTGTCACGACCCATCCTCTGGGCCTGTGCCATGACTACCCCAAGCCCGCCTTCTATAGGCCAGGGGCTGGCGACTAGCACCAAGGCGTAAAATCCCAGTAAAAGGGAAGGCATTGCCTTTGTAAAATAAACAGACACCACATAGTAAGCAACAGAAGAAGTAAACACTAAGTAAAAGTTGGTACAATAGTAAGTCCAGAAAGTAAGTGGGCTAGTATACAAAACCAAACCGATAGTAAAGTACAACTAAAAATGGAAAATAGCTACTGAAAATTAAAAGCCGCTACGCTGAGCTATGCACTGGAAATACCACATGAATGGTTGGTACAGATAGCTCCATTTCTCCTCAGGTCCCGCCATCCGCTCCGAGTACGTCCCGCCTAGTGGTCCACCTCCAGGTACCGTCCTGCTCTGCAAGGCTCAACCACGATCTACAATTTCCGTCATCTGCAACCAACACAACGTAGTTCGGGCATAGCCCGTGCAGGGGTGAGTATAAGCTACTCAGTAGGAACTCGGATACCCCCGAAGGTCTCCTATATTCCACAAAGGTTAAACCATAATGGAGAGATACAATCACGATGTAACAACCGACATTGCTTAGGTATATTCCCATACATATACCCAAGTCGTCAATTCCAATACACTCCAACCTCCGAGCCCAAGTACAACTCAGTCCACACAGGAAAGTATACGTATTCCACACAGGAAAGAAAAACATAATCCACACAGGATAGCAAAACACAATCCACACAGGAAAGCAAACATGATTCAGCTCACACAGGTATTCTTTCATGTGTTGATTGAGTTGTCCTTGGGCTCAGAGGTTGGAGCGTATTGGAATTGATGACTTAGGTATATGTAAGGGAATATACCTAAGTAGTGTGGGTTGTTACTTCGTGATTGTATCTTTCCTTTGCGGTTTATACTTTGTGGATTTTAGGAGACCTTCGAGGGTCTCGGAGTTCCTACTGAGTAGCTTATACTCACCCTTGCACGGGCTATGCCCGCACTACGTTGTTTTGGTTGCAGACGACGGACAGCGTTGATCGTGGATGAGGATTGCAGAGCAGGACGATACCTGGAGGTGGACCATTGGGCGGGACGTACTCGGAGCGGACGATGGGACCCGAGGAGCAGTGGAGCTATCTGTACCCACCCTTTATGTGGTATTTCCAGTGGACAGCTCGGAGTAGCGGCTTTTACTTTTCAGTTGATGTTTTCCCTGTCGATTTGTACTTTACTATCAGTTTGAGTTTGTATATTGGCCCACTTATTTTCTGCACTTACTGTTGTACCAGCTTTTACATAGTGTTTACTTCTTCTGTTGCTTACTCTGTGGTGTCTATTTACATTACAAAGGCAATGCCTTCCCTTTTACCGGGATTTTACGCCTTGGTGCTAGTCGCCAGCCCCTGGCCTATGAAAGGCGGCTTGGGGTAGTCACGGAACGGGCCCCCGAGGACGGGTCGTGACAAATTGGTATCAGAGGAGTTCGGTTATACCACAAACTCTGATATTTTCTATGTGAAGCAATAGTGTTTAGCATATTGGGTGTGGTTATCAGTCCATGGTGTCCAGTGTTGGTGTGGTGGCCGACGTATCTGTACACCAGGACCCTGACTTATGATTTCTGACTTAATGCATGAAGACATTGATTGCGTGTGTGTTTCAAGTTTTCTTTGTGATTACTTTTTATCAGCTCACCAGGTATACTGTTCCGACCGTGGCACACCTGTTTCCTTTTCAGGATGGCCCCACGACGGCAGCCAGCTAGGGTTCCGAGAGTTGAGTGTGATGACAGCCCACCGAGCGATGAGGCCTCAGTGTAGGGCCCTTTGTCAGTAGTGGCACTGACGGTAGCTCTACCTGCCAAGCCCCCGATACTACCAGCACTAGCCGCTGATGATGCACGTCGCCTCAGTGCACTGCATGAGTTCCATCACCAGCGACCACCCAGGTTCCATGGACAGACGGACCCCCAGGCAGCCGAGGACTGGCTGGAGGCAGTCGTACGAGTTTTCAGGCTAGTGAGGACCCCAGCAGACCTCGTGGTGATCCTCACGGTGATCCTACTGCACGCAACAGTGGGCCGATGGTGGAGCTTGATGCTCCAGGTTCACGATGAGGCATCTCTACTTTGGACAGACTTTGAGACCCTTTTCCGCTCAGAGTTTGTCCCAGCCACCCTCGGTGCAGTGCACATTCAGGAGCTTCTTCAGCTGCGACATGGCAGCATGACGGTCGCTCAGTACTCGGTGAGATTTACTGATCTATCGCGTTATTCGAACGACATGGTACGGGACCCCTTCTTCTGTGCCCAGACATTTGAGAAGGGTTTCAGACATGAGATCCGGGCATCGTTGATCTCCCTCAGCTTTCCGACTTAGAAAGGAGTACTGGAGCAGGCCCTTTTGATCGAGAGTTTTCTTGCTGAGTCTACACCAGCGCCGAGACCCACCGCAGGGCGGCACGTAACAGAGTATTCTGCAGCAGGCAGTCGACAGATGACATAGGGGTCCAGGAAGACCAGACCCTCAGGAAGACGACCTCAGGACACTGGCTCAGCAGTGCGGGGGACACAGCGCGGAGCAAGTATTTCCAAAGGCAGGCAGTGCTACTTATGTGGCGGGCAGGACCACATGGCTCGTGATTTCCCGACCCGACGTGTTGAGGAGTAGCAGACTGTTGAGGGACCACCGAGGCAGAGGCAGAGGGTCGAACGTGGCGGTCCGCAGGGAGGAGGCGGACGAGGGAGAGGAACTGGCCGAGCAGTAGGTGGTGGGCGACGCTTTGAGGCTCTACCACCACCACCACCAGGAGGTCCACCCCGACCACAGGGAGCTGGCGGGCAGAGAAAGGCACCACTCCAGGTAGCGGAGGCCTATGACCATGGGGCGCCCGAGATGATTCAATGTACTGTCTGTGTCTATTCCACCCATGCTTCAGTACTTATAGACATAGGAGCGAGTCACTCATTTGTAGCCGCTGTCCTTGTTCGGAGATCGAAGATTCCTACAGAGCCTTTGGCTCGATCCTTACGGCTAGAGACTCCTACGGGAGCAGACTTAATGATTACGCACTGGTGCCGCAAGTGTGAGATTACTCTAGGAGGTGAGAGCTTCGGTTGGGATCTTCTTGTAGCGGCATCGAGGCCTTACGACGTCATCATGGGCATGGATTGGTTATCTACGGTTCATGCACAGATTGAATATTTTAGGCACAAGGTGCGATGTGTACGCACCAACGGGAGTAGGTTCACCTTCACCGGCGAGAATGGAGCCTTTGCAGCACAGGATAGACTTCTGCGGAGGAGAGGACAACCCATCACTCATTAGTTGGCTAGCCTCATCCTAGGAGCAGTTGACGTGCGGAGTCCAGGTTTTCCTACAGTGGTGGATCTGTTTGCCGATGTTTTTCCCGATGATGTTCCAGGGATACCTCCTTGCGTAGATGTAAAATTTTATATCGATCTGTACCCCGGGACAACCCTGATATCGACTCCAGCATATAGGATGGCCCCCGCTGAGCTTCGAGAGCTAAGAGTACAGTTGGAGGAATTGCAGGTCAAGGGGTTCATCCGACCCAGTGTTTCACCCTGGGCTTCCCTGATTTTGTTCTCCAAGAAGGCGGACGGGAGCTTGCTACTTTGTGTTCACTATCGTCGCCTGAACCAGGTGACAGTGAGGAACATTTGTCCGCTACCGAAGATTGATGACTTCTTTAATTAGATCAAGGTAGCACGATGGTTCTCGAAGATAGACCTCAGGTCAGGCATTCGTCAGCTCAGAGTTCGAGACGAGGACGTGCAGAAGACAGCCAACAGATGTCGGTATGGCCACTATGAGTTCTTGCTTATGTCCTTTGGCGTAAAAAATTCTCCAGTAGTGTTCATGTCCCTCATGAACAGGATCTTTCTGCCATACCTAGATCGATTTTCCGTGGTCTTCATCGATGACATTTTTATTTACTCGACGACTAAGGAGGAGCACACCTACCACTTACGGGTTGTACAAGACACACTTCGAGAGCACCAGCTTTATGGTAAGCTCTCGAAGATTCATTTTTCGATACATGAGGTCCACTTCTTGGGGCACGTCATCTCTGAGGTGGGAGTTGCAGTGGATCCGGGGAAGATCGAGGCAGTGCTAGCTTGGGAGCCACCCAGGAGCGTGACGGAGGTGCGAAGTTTCTTGGGACTAGCTGGATACTACCGGTGATTTGTGCCAGACTTCTCTAGAGTTGTGGCACCACAATCAGCATTGATGAATAAGGGGAAACCCTTCTTGTGGTCAGACAGATGTCAGCAGAGCTTCCAGGAGCTGAGACAGAGATTGACCAGCGCACCTATCTTGAGGATTCTTGAGTAGGAAGTAGGGTATGTAGTCTACTACGATGCATCAGGGACCAGACTCGGTTGTGCCCTGATGCAGGAGTGAGAAGTGATCGCCTATGGGCCACGTCAGTTGAGGTCTCATGAGTAGAACTACGCTACCCATGACCTGGAGTTCGCAGTAGTGGTCTTCGCTCTGAAGACATGGGGACATTATCTGATGGGCGAGCACTTTACAGTCTTTTCTGACCATCAGAGTCTCAGGTACATCTTCTCATAGAAGGACTTGAACCTGAGATAGTGAAGATGGCTTGTGTTTCTCCAGGACTATGAGTTTGAGATGTTCTATACTCCTGGGAAGTGGAATGTGGTAGCCGATGCTCTCAACAGGAGGCGGATATTCAGCTACTTGAGGAGGAGACAGAGCATCTAGCCGCTTTGCAGATATCCATTGTGTATAGAGATGGACCAACCTTCCTTTAGTCTCTCACAGTCACTCCTCCACTACTGCAGCAGATCAGAGAGGCACAGCGAGGGGACGCTAACTATGATACGCGGTGTGCACAAATATCCTCAGGACAGGCACCTGATGGTTTCTCCTTTGGAGCAGAGCACGACATCCTTTTCAAAGGACGTACCATGGTACCCGTCGCATTACGGGAGGAGGTGCTGAGAGAGTTTCAAACTTCTCCTTTGGTGTTACATCCTGGAGTGACGAAGATTTACCAGGATCTCAGACGACAGCACTGGTGGCCGGGCATGAAGAAGGCTGTGGCAGAGTTCATTTCTCGATGCCTCACCTGCCAGCAGGTGAAAGCTGAGCACCAGGTACCATCAGGCTTGGTAAAGCCCTTGAAGGATCCGGAGTGGAATTGGGATGGCATATCTATGGACTTCGTGACTGGACTTCCACACACTTCCATAGGTCACGAACCCATTTTGGTGATTGTCGATTGACTCACCAAGTCGGCTCACTTCTTACCAATCCGAGAGCATGGATCAGTGGAGAGGTTGGGACATCTTTACGTTCAGGAGATATTTCGGCTTCAAGGTGTGCCATAATCTATCTTCTCCGATTTAGATTCTCGTTTTACTTCCCGGATTTGGAAGGGGTTGCAGGAGGCGTTCGGGACGCAGCTACATTTGAGCACCGTCTTTCACCCTCAGACGGATGGTCAGACAGAGAGAACCATTCAGACTCTCGAGGACATGCTCCGCGCATGTGTCCTCGACTTTGGTCGTAGCTGGGAGGACCACCTACCCTTGGTGGAGTTCGCGTACAACAACAGCTACCACTCCACCATCGGGATGGCACCGTACGAGGTGTTGTACGGCCATCCTTGCAGATCTCCTTTGAGCTGGACAGACCCTGGGGAGTCAGCACATGTGGGACCGAAGCTGGTCCAGGCCATGACAGAGAAGGTCCAAGTCATCCAGGAGTGGATGTGGATAGCTCAGAGGCGGCACAAGTCATACACTGATAGGAGGAGGAGGCCACTAGAGTTCGAGGATGGTGACCACGTCTTCTTGCGTGTCTCACATTGATGAGGATTATAGATATTTGGCCGAGGTGGCAAGTTATCTCTGCACTTCATCGAACCCTTCCAGGTCCTCAGTAGGATTGGCGAGGTGGCATATCGCCAGGCTCTACCACCTCAGTTGCACCGGGTGCACGACATCTTCCACATATCTCAGCTGAGGAGATACGTGCACGACCCGACACACATCATTGACCATGGGGAGCTAGACGTTGATGATGGGGCGACTTTTACGGAGGTCCCGGTGGAGATTGAGGATTGAAAGGAGCGAGTCCTAAGTGGTCGGATGAATCCTCTAGTGCGCATCAGATGTCAGCACAAGAACATCCAGGAGAGCACTTGGGAGTGGGAGGCTCAGATGCATGCTCAGTATTCTCATTTGTTTCCCTAGTTTTGATGTATCATTTTGGGGACATAAAGCCCTGAGGTGGTAGTAATGTAAAGACCCGTAAAATTCAAGGGAAATTTTTTCTTATTTTACTTTGGAATTTTACAAGAACGTCGTTTCTGACGGCACCTGATTCTGAGGCCCGGTGTGCCTGAAATCAATTTTCGAAGATTTGCTTGGGTACGTTTAGTGAACGAACGAGCGGGAATTTCTAAATTTTGAACCAGTGCTCAGAATCGAATTCCGAGGGCACCGATGAACTCGCAACACTGGTAATCGCTTATGGGAACCTTTACCATAGTTGGGTTTGTGCAGGGGAAGAAGTTCATTAATTGGGTTTAATTAAAAAAAAGTAAATAAAATTGTTGGAACAATTTTATTTCTTTTCATGTGGTTATTTTTCTCCCATGGGAAGTTGGTGGTGGGGCCCACAACCACACAACATCCCATGTGTGGATAATTGAAAGGGTGGGGACCACACGAACCCCCCCACCTTTTCAAATTTCCTTAACTCCCTAACCCCTCTTAACCCTTCACTTTCCTAACTCCCCATTAACTCACTTTCATTAATTTTTGACCACTTGTTATAATTAGTAAAGTGAGTTACTTAATTTGAAACTCATGAAATTAAAATGGTTAGGTAGTGTCAATAAAATAAGTCTTGGTCTTAATTTATTATTGTTAGAGTTTTGCAACCATGAGAGGATTGGGAAGCATGGATTCTTCTTCTTCTTCTTCAACCTCGACGAAGAACGTGAAGAACATCTCAGACTCTGATGAAGAACACCGTTCTTCAATGAGGAACATCTCCACCGAAGAACGCGACGTCTTCTTCCAACGACATTTCCTCTTCAAACACACCTAGACGACTACGGAATCGACGTTCGTTCTCCGCAACACCAGACCTCCATGACGCTCATTTTTCGCGGCTCGATTGTCATGCACAGTTCCTAAACCGAGGTAGGGGTTTGTTTAGTTATTTTATTGTGAATATCAACTTGGTGATCTTTGTGGTTTAAAACCATCTGTTATAAAACAACGCGAGGGGTTCGGTCCACACAGACATTTCCAACCCTACTCATTATTATGATTGATTCATTTTGGATTGGTTCGGAAAGGCGTGGTGTCGTCGCACCACGCGGATTCATGAGGAAGGAAATGTGTGGCGCTGTCGCATCGTTACATGGAAAGAAGTCTAAGAACGCGACGCCATCGCGCCGAGTTGATGAAAACCAAAGATTCCGTGGCCGGAGTGGGGCTGCGGCGGATGGGCTCGGTGCCATCGCACTGCTCCGGACGACAAGGGCCTCTGCCGGTTCCGGGCTGCGGCGGAGCAGGGTGACCAGCGACCGGTACTGGGCCGCCGGCGACGAAACTGGAATGGGAACGACCATCGCCGGTCCCGTTGAGAAGGAACCAGCCGGAAAGGGTGGAGCCGGGGGAATTAAATTCCCCCGGCTGGCTTCAAACGGCCCCCCATTAATGGGGGGGGGGTTAATCAAGTCGGGCATGTGCCCCCCCTTTTTCGAATAGCTCGACCGAAGGCCGAGCAGGGAGTGCGCTGTGCCCAACCGGACTAGCCACCTGGACGGTCTGCCAGGCCGGGCCACGCCGGACCGGGCCGATCTGGTCCGGGTCGACTCGGTTCGGGCCGACCTAGGGTGTCTCGGGCTGGGTTGGTCTGGGCCCGAAACCCACGGTTTCAGACCGTTTCGGTTCAATTACCCATAACTCGGGCTACAGACCTCCGATCGATGCACCGTCAGCGGCGACACAATCCTTGGGACGAGTTGGTCGTTTTCACATATCGCACTCAAAGTTTCAGAATACTTTGAGTTCGTCCGGGTTGGTTCCTACACAAAACAAACCGGTCCCTCGGAGCGGAAACACTCATATCTTGAGCAACAGACGTCCGATTGACGTGTCGTCAACTTTTTTGAGTTCCTCTTAGTGAGATAGATCCTTTGGCATACTCCTCCTGAGATTTGGATGCATGCAGAGTATGGTCGGGTTGGTTTTTCCTTAAAAACCAATCGGACCACTGGGATGAAAAAGCCAATAACTCTCAGACTGGGCGTCCGATCGACGCGCCGTTTGCGACGCTGAGTTCATGTTGACGATACGAATCTTTTGGATACATAAACTCTGGACTAAGAGATAGTTGATGTATCAGACTCTCGGCTCGTGGAGCGGACCCTCTCGAATGAGCTTACTGTGTGCGGGAACCCTTGAGCTGGCTGCGACTGCTACTGTGACGACGACGACTGTGCAGAGATCCACAGTGGATTCGACGACGACGACTTCAGCACCCAGCGTTCCTATGTGGATCAGTGCTACTGATCCTGTGTGGGTCTGATCCTGTGTGGGTCAGCGCTCATCGGTTCTGTGTGAGCCAGTGCCTAGAGATCCTATGTGGGTCCTATCCTGTGTGGGTCATTGTGGGGGTTAGTACCTATCGACCCTTTGTGGGTCTGACGGCATAGATGGATCAGTGATCATCTCTATCGTCTTCGAAGAAGTATACCTGTGTGAGCTGAATCCTATTTTCTATCCTGTGTGGATTGACTTGTGCTATCCTGTGTGGATTACGTTTTTCTTTCCTGTGTGGAATACGTTTACTTTCCTATATGGACTGAGTTGTACATGGGCTCGGAGGTTGGAGTGTATTGGAATTGATGACTTAGGTATATGTATGGGCATATTCCTAAGTAGTGTCGGTTGATACTTCATGATTGTATCACTCCATTGTGGTTTATCCTTTGTGGATTTTGGGAGACTTTCGGGGGTCTCGGGGTCCCTACTGAGTAGCTTATACTCACCCCTGCACGGGCTATGCCCGCACTACATTGTGTTGGTTGCAGACGAAGGACAACGTTCATCGTGGTTGAGGCTTGCAGAGCAGGACAGTACCTGGAGGTGGAACACTGGGCGGGACGTTCTCAGAGCGGACGGTGGGACCCGAGGAGAAGTGGAGCTATCTGTACCCACCCTTCAGGTGGGATTTCCAGTGGACACCTCGGCATAGCAGATTTTACATTCCATTTGTTGTTTCCCCTTTCGAGTTGTACTTTACTTTCAGTTTGGGTTTGTATACTGGCCCATTTACCTTTCCGCACTTACTGTTGTACCAGCTTTCTACCTAGTGTTAACTTTTCCGCTTGTTTACTCTAAGGTGCTTGTTTACTTTACAAAGGCAATGACTTCCCTTTTTACCTGGATTTACGCCTTGGTGCTAGTCACCAGCCCCTGGCCTATAGAAGGCGGGCTTGGGGTAGTCACGGCACGAGCCGCGAGGACGGATCGTGACATTCATGATTCCAACATCAAAACACAATTATTATGGGTTTACAAATGATAATTCATTTTCCTAATGAAATATAAAACATGATTAAAGGTATGTAACTTAAGGTGTTTTGCAGTCACCCAATCACTAATATCTAATTAAATGTTTATAATAACTCTTATATTTCTTATTATTTTATAGAAATAATATTTTTTTCATTCTTCATAATAAAAGAAAAATAATGAAATCAATAAAATAGTAAATTAATTGTAGATACAAGAGAAGGAAAGAAAATTAGAATAAATGGAATTTGCCCTATTATTTTGTTATTAGGGGTTATTTTTTTTTAGATTCAATTTAACAAATCATTATACATATTGTCGTAAATTTATATATTTTATTTAATTTATTATGTGTAAATATTTGTCATTCCTATAAATCCACATCAGAAGAGCATACAATACATCCTATTGTAACCATGTATGATAACACCTCAAGGGAGAGTGAAATTACTAAAAGATCCAAAATCATTGTATTCATTTTCTTGTATTAAAGAGTAAAAATCTACCACATATTAAAATATTACTGGATAGAATGGAATGAAAAAATTAAATAAAATGAATGTGATGAATTAATGATATGTGTTCTGGTGACTTCCACATGAAACATGAACATATCCCTTTTTCATCATAAATTATATTAAATCATAGTTAATTTTAGGTTTAAAAGTTATGAATTACAATAAACCACCACTAGGAACTCCCATGGTTAGCTAGCTTACATTTTAATTGTATAAGATAGAATGGAAGAATGATGGAACGAATAGAAAAAATAAAAATTAGGATTGGAAGAAAAACATAAAACACATAGATTAAAATATGATTGGATTTCACTAAAAAGTAATTGAAAATCAATGAAACCATAATGAATAAGAACCCTATAATTTTTATATAATATCATAAATATTATTATTAATTATATATATATATTTATATAACTTTCCACTAGCCCTCTATTTATAGGGACAAATCATAACTCAAAAAACCATTAATTGGCCATGAAGATTGTAAAAAACATCATTGGCGATCCTAAGGTGATAGAAAGGGTCTTCCAGTATTATTACATATAATATTCTATTTTTTTTTGTATTTTAGAGGGGTTCAAATCCTAAAGAGTCACTTCATGATATGAAATGTGTCTTTTTGAACCTCTCATGTCTTTATTTAAGTTTTGAAAATATTCTAGGTGTGACATGATTGTGTCACAATGTGAAAATATGTGTAACACTATGACCTTCAATATCATCAACATGATTACCACATCCTCTTCATGTATTATATTTATTCAATATTCATGTAATGAATTTGATTTTTTGAAAAAAAATCTCCACTTCAGCCATGCTCATTATTTGATGCATGAGAATTGGTTCTTCTAATATCTTTTCTCTTTTGACATGATATTCATGTGTAAATCATCAATTTACAATTGTTTTGAGAAAAATAGTATCCCCAAATAAAATAATATAATAATTAAATAAAATAATTTTTAATAATTTAATTATATATTGTTTTTAAAAACAATTGAATGGAAATATGATTCTGTTAATTCCCTACACCCACAACACTTTTTTTTCAAAATTAATGTAATATAAAATACATTTCAAATGAATTACAATCTATAATTATTTAACTTGAAAATGAAAAAAATAAATGTTTTAAAATGGAAAATGTATATTAAAATTTCTCTAAAAATTAGTCATTCAAATACTCATTTATAAATGGAATTAATCCTTCCATGAATTTGAATTTTTCCACTTTTAAGGTATCTCGATCTATCATTTCATTCCCTTTTTTATATTATTAATTAAGAATGTGAATCAAATTTTCAATTATCCTCACATTGAATTATTTTTAATCATATATGAGGGTGAAAAGCATAGTTGTAATTGTTCTCTTGCTCGATTATATTAGTGTTAAACATCTATGAATCTTATGAATGGTTGGTAATGAATAAATATTTATCTAAAAATAAAGATACTAAAATTAGAATAATATGTGATATGAAGAATATATTTCTGATGAAATTATCATATAAAAATTCATCACCCAATTCCATAATTCTCAAAGTGACAACATGAAATAAGTAATCATAATTAATAAATCTAACTCCATTTTACTCATTCCTTTCATTATATTTTTTCATTTTCTAATTTTTATATTAATTAAAATATCACATCCATGATTAACCCCTTATTCTCATAATATCAATAGTCTCCAAATGATTATTTTCATCCCTCAATTGGACCAACCAAATTTTATTTTACTTTTGTATTTTTAATATTCTTGTATAACATAATTAACATTTTTTAATAACAATTAAGTAAAAATAATTATCACATATAATTCCACCCATTCTCATTATAACCACATAATGTCCAAAATGTAGAATATCCCAAATCACTATAGCAAACATCCCAAACAATTATTTGTTGGAATATAATTTAACAATTTCTGATTATATTTGAAATGGATATAATAAGATTGTAAAATATATCATTTCATAGAAATCTTATTCATGGATTCTATGGGAAATAATTTGATTCAATATGGATGATTAAAAATCATTTCATGATGTGATTTCTTTTTTTATCATCATTTCCATTTTAAAGTTGTTTTTTTATTTCAATTTAATTATTTGAGTCGTTGTTCATCTAGTTTTCATACATCTTAGCACCATCATGATCTTCAGAAGATAATTAATAATTAATTAAAAAATATATATGACATTTTTTCCAAAAAAATATAGGTGATAGAGATTAATAATAATTTTATCATATAACTTATAATATAAATATAAAATTTAAAAAAATATAAAATGTAAACATAGTTCATGGTTTAATACCCTACAAAGCCCCTGAGTTATTACTACCATTAGAGGGGATGTACCTCATATAGTCTAAAATATGTCCATTTGTGGAGTATCATGGAATTGAACCACCAAATGATGATTTTTTATCGAATATATATTTTTCTTATTTTTGGGTACTCCATGGATATAATACACCAAATCCACCACCTTTTCAATGTGGAAAAGCATGCTTGGTTTAGGTCAAATGATATATAGATCGTAAACATTGTCAAATGTAAATTCTAAAACATATTATTTGTTATAACGTTTCTTCTATTGATATATACTATAAATTATTAAATAAAATAGAATTTTATAATGTAATATTATTTTTTAAAAAATTTAGAATTTATAAATTAATATAAAAATAAAACCATTTTGTGTATGAAGCTTGTGACGTTTTATCCTTGGGAAAGTACACGTTAATCCCTTAAGGGTGTTTATAAAATATTTATTAAATATATTTGTGGTGTTTCCTATGTTCCAAATTAAGTGAAATGACCATTCAGTCATTATTCCATATGAAAAAATAAGATTCAACTAAATCTAAAAATTCAAAATTGCAGGGACTGATGAATATTTCAATTTCACAAATTTAAAATTATATTATGATAAACTGAGGTTCATCTTGTTGATTTGGATTATCATTATGTTGTTATTCACTAGAAATTTCCTCATGGAGTTGATTTGTATTTTTTTGATGCATCCTTTAAGGGATAACTATTTCACCTCAAAATTTACTACTTGGGTTGTGTCTTCATCATCTATGTATTGGGATTGGTACCATGGTGTTGAATCATATAAACTACATCTAAGGATTTCTCATTTCATTTCCTCAACTATTAAGTCACTCAAATTTTTATCTTGGACTTTTTTATCTCTTGGTAATACGCTGACATGTGATTCTACATCATCACTCTCTAAATCATTATTATTGAGTTCAATCTATAATTTGAAATGCAAGGGAAATATCTATAGATCAATTAGAGCCTCAACTTATTTGATATATTCATAGAAATTGGGTAAATCCAAAAATACATTCTCTTAGTCCATTTGTTAGAGAATCTCATCATTGATCTGATTCTAAATGTCTTTCAGGTCTTCAAATGTGTAACATGTAGCATGGTCATTGATTTTTTTCATGATAAAAAAATAATTGTTCAAATCTTATTAAGAGGTCATCCTTTCAATGGTCAATCTATTTTCCAATTATTACAAATATGGAATATAATTCCATGAAAAATGATGAAATTTGGAAATCATTAATCAAATTATAATTTTTTATAATTTTTATTTATAAAATAATAGACAATTATTTAGAAATAACTATTAAAGTGAAGTTCGAAAAATAACAAGAATTCATCTATAATGAAAGGGCACTAGAATTATTGTTTAATTTTTAGGGTGGTAATAATAAATTATTATTTTCCTAATATATCACATATTATGATAATTGTAATATCACTTGAGGAGAATCACATTCAATCAAGCACTAATTTCTGATTTTCATTTTTTTTTTATTTTTTCATTTTTTTATTATTAAAAGAAAATTTTAATTTTTATATTTTATAAATTCATTAAAAATAATTAAACATAAAAAATATTAATGTAAATGTATTTTAATTATAATGGATGTAATTATAAAAAAATGGCCTTGGGCCTGGGGTTTTTTATTTTAGGTTTATTCATTATACATTTTTCAAATAAATTATATTTGAAATTTAACTTTATAAAACCACATAAATTTATTAAATATATTTAATTTATTGAATGTAAATTATATAATCCATTGTAAACCACTATAAATACAATACACTACCTCATCCAATAGACATGTAGGATAACACATTAACTAATAGTGAAATTATAAAATATTTTGGATCAATTATATGGCATATAATCCAATTATATATTATCAAATACACATTAAGAAATTTTAACCATAGATAAGGGAGTTAAAACAAGTAAATATTTGAAAAGGGGTGAATTGTATATTCATCCTAGGGTGGAATAACACTAAACATATATAATTTTATATCATTCACCACAAACTAGATTGAAAAATAAATAATTTAAAGCGTAATTGTTACGAATGCCTCAAAAGATTCTCTAAGGCCAATCCTTAGATTAGTCACATTCAATTTAAAATGTGAAGTATATCATTAAAAAAATATGGAAAAGAGATGGAAAATATGAAATTGGGATTGGAAAAAAAAATTAGGACACAAAAATTAAAATATAATTATACTATAAAAAAATAAATTGCTAATAAATAAAAACATAAATCAAAAAAATCCTAATTGAACAATGCAATAATATAACCCTCAAGATTGGAGTTTTTTTACATCCCCAAAGGGAGTACATTTTATAGGGATAATTCCCATCACCGGGTTCAATTAATGAAATAATAAAAGGTTAAAGAATCATGAAATTTTTATAAAAGGTGTCTTCATCCATTATTACGTCAAATGTAATAAATTTTGTGCATGTACATATAATTAATATCAATAATAGTGATTGAATGATGTTAATTCTATTGGGAAAAATATCCCATATCATTTTTCATGGTCAGAAAATTTTATAACGAAATAATGGATATTCGACAACATGTCCAAATATTATACAATATTATTTATTATTTCATCACTATAGTTTCAATTTTCCACAAATTGGTTCAAATATTATATTTCCTAATGATCCTTTTTTGAATTACAATCATGATTTGAAAAGGTTTTCTCTAAGAAATGATTCTCCATTTGACCACTATTATTCGTCTTCAATATCCATAAAGGTTTCATGTACTATCATTTTTTATAATTCTTGATATTCATGTTGAACTCATCAATTTTCACATTATTATATTTGAAGAATTATATCCTAACATAAAATAAAAAAAATTAAATACCATATTGTGGAATGATTTAATGTGTTAAAAGTATCTTTTACAGTAAAAATATTTTGGAATATATTACAATGTATATTAAGAACTAGGGATGGGTGTGTTCAATATAATGAAATGATTGATTGTTCCATTATGAAAAAATAATGGGTGGATACATTATAAACCAATGATGGTTTGATCTGTTAAGACCATCCAAAACAAAGTGTTTTAATTACACTCTTCATAGAATTATGATTGATGTTTACCATATTGATTATTACCATTATAAGAGAGATATAATTTTCATTCCCAATTTACCTACATGATTTATTAAACCTTTATATAGTTTTTGTACAATTTTTAGTTTTTCACAAGGTATATAATGAACTTATTATTTTTATGTGTGAAAATAATTACTTTTCCAAAAATATTCCTATAATTTTTTTTCATGATCTGTAAGTAACCTTATGGATTTTTATTTTCCCATGAATATTTCATATTATATTTTGTGTGAAAAAACATTGGCAGAGAATTTTATTTCATGGTTATTAATATGATAATTTTGAACCCAATTTTAATTTTTAAAAAGGAAATTTTTTATAAGTATTCAAGGGGAAAATTCATTTTTTTCTCTTTTAATGAAACATACTGATATTTTTTGTCACATTGAAAATTTAAAATTTATATTTATTGTGTTGTAAGCACAAGAAGGTAAATTGACGTTTTAAATATGAATATTATAAAATATTTTCTAAAAATAGAACTTAATGTATGAAAAAACATTTATTTAGTGTGAAAATGGATTGTAAGTGGAAGTGTCCACTTTTTGATGTAATATTTATTTATTTATTAGTGATGGCCTAAATATAGAATACAATAGATGATAAATTTATCCATCTATATGAAATTTATTTATTGAGATAAAACTCATGGTTATGTAATGTTTAAGGGTGGGTTATTATTATTCGAATCAGTTGGAATTGTTATAAGAATGTATACATAATTTTGTTTCGATGTGAAATAATATTATTGTTTGTGGATACCATCATGGGATTATAAGTATAATTTATGTAACATGTTAAAATTATTAGAAATAACTTGTGTGGATTTAAAGGACTTAACCCTAAGATGATAAGGGAATCACTAAAATATATTGATGACAATATAACCCTTGGTTTTAGTATAGTTTTATAGAGGAAATTATTTACGGAATAATTCTATTTCAAATTCGGTAAATACATTTAATATTATATATATGATTTAGGGTTTATATGATCATTTAAATTGTTGTTGTTGTGTATTATTAAAATTTTAATACATTTTTTTATTTTATAGAAAACAATGAGATTGACTGGTGGATCAATTATTAACTAATTAATTATATTTTCAAAGGTGATAAATATAATTTTTGGGGAAAATTATATGCTTCAGGTAAACATAAAAATAATCCAATAAACTTCTGGAATATATATAAATTTAAATTTTGGTAGAATATATTATATGAATTTGGTTTTATGCTGAATAAGGTTATTTTATTGAAATCATTATCAAATTTTTTATATTATATGATTTTAGAAAATAATATTCTAGGTATATAATTTTTTGAGCCACTAATTTTAATTAGATATAAATTGAATAAAAATCATTCAATAATATGTGATAAAATACAACATATTTTTTAGATTCAATCATGATCAAGAATTCATTGAATAATTTTATGGTAAATTTTATCATATTATATATGTTGAAAATTTGGTGTTATTATTAAGTGTTTGTTGATTAATATTGTATTTTCTAATATGAGGTTTAATTATTTTTCATAATTTACATACCTTTTTATAACTAATTTGGTTACTGTTCTTGTTATTGATAGAATTGAAATATTGTTATCATTTTATATATTATGTGACAACATTAAGGATACATTTATTTAATTGTATATATATATATATATATTATAAATTCATTCTAATTAATATTTATTTAAAAAAATTGCGATTTTTTTTACAAATGTATATATTAAGATTAATATTATTCTATTTGAAAATATGAAATTTACATGTTGAGTCGGGCTCGAGTAAAAGCATACATTAACTTAAAACCACATTTTAGATGTTTTAATGAATTATTTTATAAATAAGTTTATTCAATTTTTATAATCATGATTTCATTTTATGGATGGATGTAAAATAATAATTATTTTTATTTTATGCAACTTTTTATAAATTTATTTTGATTTAGATAGAATACTTTATCACATTGAATTCCATTAAAATTTTCACTAATAAATATTATAGTTTAAAATATTTTGTGATAATTAATTTCAGCACAAAATGAAATTGTATTTAATATTAGTATTTAATTCCAATATTTCATATTTTACTCATAGAAAAATAATAAATATATATGTTCTAGTTATCATTAATTTTTTTAAAATGGAATGTATATTTTGATATAAATATTTCTTTTTATAAATGTTTAAATGGGTATTTTATTAGTATGGAATAATTGATTTTAATGATACTTTAATTGTACCTAGATATAATTATGATTATGACTATTCTGTTATAAATATTGGGGTGGTCCCATTATAACTCATGGGATAGTTGTTCTATTATAAACCCTGAACATGTGGTTCTTTTACCACCAAAAGATGAGTTATTCAACTACAAACCATGGAATGGTTGGTAAGTCATAATCCATGTACATGTGATTCTATTATATTCATAAAATTCAAAAGATAAATATAATTTTAACAAGATAATTATTATGTAATTTTAGAATACTGGTTATTAAAATTGTAAAAGTGACCTGGAGAATTACAAAACTTGTTATCAAACTGATTTGTTTACCATCGATATTATTTCTAATTAAATTTATTTATTTCACATGGAATGTAAATAAGACATGTATAATAAAGTGTATTTTCTGTATCTTATGTGTGAAAATTATATCTCTATGAAAATTATTTCACGTGTTTTATTCACGATTAAATATAAATAATAAACGGTTTCCCCCCTTTTAGATTTATAATTAATAACTTTTATGAAACACTATTTTCATAAAATTTTATTTCATTGGTTTTAAAATATCAATTTTTATCCAAATTGATTATTTGAAAAATAATATCATATAAGTAATCTTTCCCTAATATATTTATTTCATTATTTTTATGCCTCTTTTTGATATTTTTGTACCAATACAAGCATTTTTGTTTTTTTAAATGGTTATATTGATTAATATCTCCATGGATGAGGATTGGAGGAAACATTTGATAATATTTCATTAAAATAAAACAAGATATATGATGAATTTATTTGTTTCATGAAAAAATTGATTCCTAGTGGTTGTTTCCACTTTTTTTATATAATATATTTCTATGTAAGGGTGATAACATAATTCTATAAAACTCTTACTGATAATGATCCAAATCTATGAAATATAATTCTAAAATTATTACATTAGACTATGTTTTATAATTATTGATCCATATATTTTGTATCCTTGAAAAGGGTTAGATAAATACAAAGATTAAGAGGTTTTGATTTTTTATTAACATAAAATATTTGTAGGCCATCATGAGTTTATAATGATATTTCTGAACTTATTTTAAATTATTATGAAACACCTTATGATTTGTTTAGTGAAGGATGTATTATTTTATTAATATTATTAAGTTACATATTTATTCTAATATAAACTTAATGATTAGATTTGTTTTATCTGAAAAGTTGTTTTTTAAACAATTTGATTAAATTTTAATGAAATTAATATAATGGTATTTATACAAATTATTTTCTATATGATTTTTAAATGTTTTAAATTACTACTAATTACTATTTTTGAAGAAATGTTTTATTATATTGAGAACCAATAGATTTAAAATTTATTTTTTGATTATTTAATTAATATTATTTTAAAAGAATATCCCAATATTTTTTGGAACATTATATGAGTAATTAAATGATATTTATTTAGTATTTTTCCCAAGGAATAAATGTTGAATTAATTTATCGATGTATATATAAATATATTTTGGTTTTATGTAGATTACTGTGATTTATTGGAATTATTAGAATATTTTGGAAATTATATGATTGGGCTATATTGGGTTTTTAGCGTAACGCCTTATGGGTGACTAAAACTAATAGTATAATATTGAAATATTAATATTAAAATAATTTATGAACAAATAATTTTGATTTTTGGGTTTCAGACGAAGTTAGAGATATTTTGATGAATATTAATGTTAGTTATTAACAAAAATATTTATGTTGAACATTGGGTGTTGTTATTATGTCATTGGGTTTAATACAATTTTTCATCCTGTAAAATATTTATTGTTCTGGGAAATTATAATATCTTATTCTCAATATATTATTTTTTTAATGTATAAATATGGTAGAAATATCATTTAATACTTCTTTGGATTATTTGATCCATATTAAGATGATTAATTTTATTTATGAAAGAAAAAACATCATGAGTACACATCATTTAGAGAGAAATATGATAGTGTGTTAGAAATTTATTAAAGAATGAAAATATTTATATACTATAAGTAAATTAAATTATTTTTTTAGTTTAGATAGTAAATGAAATAATCAATTTATGTAATGATTAATGAAAAAAAATTATCCCATTATGTTAAATTCTAATTATTCTATGAATTTTGTCACACCTATTTTGGTTGTAGATTTAAGACCATTAATTATATCGTAATCATTAAAATTATTTTTAATTATTGATATTTTCATGTCTCTATAATTATTTGAATTTAAACATTTATTCAATATACATATTTTTAATTTCCACCATTTTCCTCATATTTATAATCACAGAATGGGTTTTCCCTAGTGACCTTTATAATTCTCATTCTATATTTTAATATAAATATTTTTTTAACACTTATAATGATGTGTAATTTTAACTTATTTATTTTAAATTGTGAAATCATTTAGTTTTAAGTTGAAGTTAATACTATGAGGAGGAAATGTATAAAATTTATGGAGTTTTACACCCAAATATTTTTGAAATAATATTACGTTCAACACCGTATAAGACACACAACAACAAGTCTAAAAACCAGGAAATATTATTATTTAAATATGATTAATAAAACATGTCCATAAAATTAAAGGGAAAAAATAGTATTAATTATATAATGATATATATATATATATATCTCTCTGTGTGTGTGTGTGTGTCCTAATATTTATAAATCTTTTTTTAAATACTAAAAAAAATAATCAAGCAATTTTTGTTAATGCAATTTTATTCACCGTTGTTTCTCCCATAATTTGTTATAATTTTTTTTTGAGAAACATATATTATTAATTCATTAACATTCATAGTTTTTTTATGAAATGTATATAAATTTTTAAATCATTATATATAAATTCACTTATTGTGAAATTTTCATTTTTATTTATAATGTTATATTTGTAAATGAAATGTGAAAATTAATAATTTATATTGAAATCCTTTTATTCTTATAAATTATTTAAAAGTTAAATTTATATTTTTTCATATTATTGACAATTTTTTAGTTTATTTTTCATAATAAAATTATTTATATATAATTTTAATGATTTTTATACTATAATTTGGAAGAAATATAAATTTCAATATAATACGTAATTTTTTCTGAAAGACAATTTTTCACATTTCATTACATTTTTAACATAAATTTTTTTTAACACTATAAGACAATTAATCATAATAAGTGTATTCTATAATTTTAATTTTTGTTGTAAATGTTTAATTGTAAGGGAACATTCATTTTATCTTTATAAATATTAACCATAGTAAATATTTATCCACTTGACAAAGGTATATCAGTTAAGTACGTTTAAAATTAAAATAATAAGGGTAAAAAATGAACAGGATACTTTCATATAATATATTCTATGATTTTTGTTCTTCTATGAGCAACCATGATTTTAAAATATTTCATCTTGGTTCTAAATGACATATATTTTAACCATTATTTTTCTAACATTGAAAAGTGTAAAATTTTAATCCCAGTGTTTTATTGCATCTAATTTATTTTATTTTTTAGAAACGTTTTTTGTAGATCTAAAAGAGTTATTATAAAGTTAAATTTCTTATATTTTATATTTATATTTAATTTAATGATGAAATAATTCCCTTAAATTCATATAGAAGCACAAAATAGAATTTATTCAATTAACATGAAAAATTAAACTACGAGCTTTGAAATATTAAAGGGTATATAATTTAAATTAAATATTATGTTAGAGTATTTTATAAAAAATTAATTTATTTCAATTTGTTAGTGGAATATATTTGAGTTATGTTTTTCCCATGTAGAATTCATTTTCTTTTCAAATCAATAGTTATA
Organism: Viscum album; assembly: GCA_963277665.1. Classification (NCBI taxonomy): domain Eukaryota; kingdom Viridiplantae; phylum Streptophyta; class Magnoliopsida; order Santalales; family Viscaceae; genus Viscum; species Viscum album. The sequence continues at coordinate 1,376,125,094 of OY728155.1, forward strand.
GAAATGACTTTGATGATATATTATTAAAAATTATATTATTTATATAATTTAAACTATTAAAAACCTATATTTAGGACATGTGATGTATAAATGGTTAAATATAACAGATATATCCATTTTTATCCTATTATTCATTTATAGTAACTGTATTGTTTTATATAGAGGAAATATTTCTTATCAAGGCATTGTCAAAATGATATAAAAGTAGTTAAAATAATATATATGTGTAGAAACCAAATATAAACATTTAACAGTTTTACTAAAAGATATTATTTTGACTCACCCTCATAATGGATTAAAATTATATCTATTTGAAACCATTTTCTGACTAATATATTTTTATGATAATAGTAATATCAAGAATTCCCCTACCCTCACTTATTAACTGGAACATCATTTCATTATTTCATCAAATATAAAATGATTTTTAGGTAAAATAATATAATCTCAAATTTCACACTCTAATTCCTACATCATTCTTGATATATTTGAAGACATTTATACCATCCATAGAGTCCATAAGTTTAAATAAAATGTTTTTTTTGAATAAGTGGTTTATCTTTTGACTGAATACTTTGGTCCCATTTATTCATCCACCTGCATCAAATATACTTCAACCATGATGATATAATAACATAAATATAATCCATATACTTATATTTAATGTTTTTTGTTTCATAACCTATATACATCGACTTCATCAATCAGTTGATAAGATATACCACCATTCATGTTTGTGGAATACAACCACCTCCCAAACTGATGTAATTGGTTTGACATCACATACTATCACATAAGGTTATAATGATAGATTAATGGAATATTTTAGATATTAATTAAATAATTATAAATATGTAGAATTTTTATAAACCTCAATTTTATTTCACTTAAATTCATTGAATAATGATAATGTATTCCGTGTGTAAACGGTTATTAACACTAATATAAAGCGATGTGATTTGTTTTTCATCTCTATAGCACATTAATATTTTATATAAAAAATAAAAAATAAAAAGGTATCTATTTCATAATTATATTTATATGATAAAAATATAATATATAACTTCCCTAAATAGTGATCATTGAAAATGGAAGCATTACTTATCCATAAGTATGACCTATCACATCCTTGATTGTTGTGATTTTTGTTATTCATAACCATGTTTCATGGTTGTTATAAATATATTTATGGATATAAAAATTTTAAAACTAATTAACTATTAATAATTAGAGAGGGGGACTGATAAAATCTTTAAAAAAATTCAACATATCAAATTCATTTTAAAAATCTGATCTAAATATCATCGATACAACAAAAATGAATTTAGTTTATTATATAGTTATAAATAAAATATTATTAAGTGAAATAAAGGTAATATTAATTAATAAAATTGTATTTATGAATGAATTTTGTCATCAAATGTTTATTCATTATTTTTATAATGGATGAAACTGATGATTCAGGCTTTGGGTAAGGGGTACATTAAAATAAAATATCCTTTTAAATGGTTTAAATGTATGTGTTTTAAATTTTCTTATTCCACATCCATATTCATGGAATTATATTATGGATGGAAATAAAATAACAAAATATTACATTTTTTCACTTTTCACACTCTTTATTTGGGTTTCAAAAATAAAATTTTTACCAATTAACTTTATTTACAAGAGAAAAAAATGAATATTCTATTTGATCATATATGAAATTAGTGTCTTCTTCCAAAAAAACTATTATATGATATTTTGATTCGCTAATATTAATATTTATTCGTAAATAAAAAAACTCTTTAGATATATAATATTTTTTAAAAGGTTTATAAATAGTATGGATATTTCAATATATATGAATTTTTTTCTTATTGGTGGATGGAATATTTTTAAATTATCCATGATTTCATTTTTGATGATTATGTAATCTTTCATGGGAATTTTTTATGATGACAGTTTGTTTGGTTATAGATCATGGAACGCTGGATCCATTATGAAACAAGGATGAGTGGTTCCGTTATAAAACAAGGATATATGCTTCTATTATAATACAATTATGGGTACTTCCACTATATAACATTAATGGGTGATTACATTATAAGAAAAAGATAAGTGGGTCAGTTATTTCTCTATAATGTATTGGGTAATTATTATTTTAGCTAAATAATTATGATTGATAGGAATTATATTATTAAATCTTTATGAAAGGGTGATATTGAAAATAATATCCCATGTTACCGAAATGATTTATATTTTCTTTTCTATGGTGTTTTTATAAATCACATGTTATCATAATGTATGTTATAGTGATTATGTTTAATGAAATATTTTTTCTGCTGCATAAGTAGGAAATGTATACCTATGAGAAAAGGATTTCATTAGTTTTTCATGATTTAGTTGAAACACTTTTAAGTTATATTTTTCCGTCATGATTTATGTGATATGTTTATGGAGATAAATTGGATATATATATATTTTTCTTTTTTATGAAAATTTTTATCTCATACCAATAATTTAACATTACAAATGAACATTTTTATATTTAATTATGTGATAATTATGAGTTTTTATTATTTTCATTTCCCATACAGATCTTTTTTTCTCATAAAATATTTCAAAAAAATTTATCAGGTTTTTATGGATTATTTGGTACATGGAAAAGAGAAATACATTTTTTAAGATATTTCATTGAAATATATACTTTAATATAATCAAAAGTATTTATTTTAAATAAATTATATTACGTTGAAGTGTATTATTTCTGATATAATTTTTATTTATATATTTATGATGTAATGATGATCAAAATCTCTAAACTGTATATCTTTTAAAAATTCAGAAAATATATTTTTGAGAAAAATTCAATAATATGTACAGTTTTGGATTTTTTGATATTATAGATCTATTATACCGTCAAACACAACCTAGTGTTAGTCATGAACTTAAAATTGGTAGTTAGGTTTAATTTTATATTCTCATATTTCTATAATTTATTTATAATTTTATTGGTTTAAAATAGATTTTTTATCGTGTTTTTTATATAGGTTTTATTTGATAATTTTCAGGGATTGAGGTGAATCTGAGACAAGATGAGGATGATCATAGTAAGATAACATTGTTTCATAAAACACATGGACCTCGTACACATGGATCTGACATGGGCTCCAAAATAATGTACCATAGTAGGTGTATTGCCCACCAAACCGTTAAACCAAAATATTCATTAATAATGACCATGTAACACAGACAGACAAACATATCAATATTTATTTAATAATATAATGTGCTCACAATATTGATTCTGACACAATTAAGATAAAAAGTTCACCATATAATAACATATAACCATTAAAATGTAGATATATAATTCTAACGTTAATTTATAGGTAACCAAATTTTGAGATACATATATATAGAAGTTAAAAAAATATCATTAAATATATTAAGGAATTGATAAAAATTAATTTTTATTTCTATGTAATAAATAGGTCTAGTTTATTCTTTAAAATATTAAAATTATAAAATTTTATGTTAGGCGTCTTATTTTATGAAATTAATTATATTATTGATTAATGATATGAATAATGTAAGTACTATTTTATCACCCACTCTGATTATTAATACATAGTTAATTATAGAAATAATAATTATTATCCTAAATTTATATTTTCTTATACAAATAGTATTCATTATATTGTATGATTTTAAATAAATGATAAAATATGAATTTATAAAATTTGAAATGAGAGAAAAAAACATAATTAATATATTATTCATATCAATAGTTGGCTATAACAGTTTATTTGCGAGTTTTTTTGAAATTTGTTTTATTTATTTAAATTGTGATAAATTCAATTTTTATTAAAATGTAATAATTATCAGATTGATTAATTTATTATCGGTAAAATTATATTTAATATATTTGACACATAGACAATTTAGAATACCATGATTAGGTTTAAATATCATAGCTACATTTCTCAATAACATTTCTATTCCTAACACTCCTAACCCACCAAGAACTATTGTGATTAAATTCTTACCCCTACCATAGCATTAGAATCCCGACATATGAAACTAATTCTATCCTGTGAAAGAAACACACATCCAACCACTTTCTATACTCTCTCCATCCCAATGTAATTTATCAAAACATTCCATTCAACATAATTTTATAATTATCACCCTTTTTATATATTGAATATGATATTTGATATCAATAATAAAATTTCTCAGAACCATTAATATTCCAAAAAATGTATATATCAGTGTGTGATGTTTGACTTATTTTCCTATTAAGGAAATCCATATCAAGATACTAGAATATTTATGTAGTAGTGTAATAGATTCCCGAAGGGTTAATCACCCTAAAAAATTATGGTGGCATTTAATCTCATTATTCACTATGGTTTATTAATTTTAGTCCTAATGTAACATACCTAACAAGAATATCATGGGGATATTTTTGGGTTAACTCTCAATCTCTTGATGAAAATTAATAAAAGGGGTTTCAAAAATTTCATCATTTTACTGTCGTTGAAAACTATTAACCTCAAATACAATATTCTATTGATAACCAAATATATTAATATTATCTAGAAGCTCTACATTGTCAATATTTTTTTCATAATTTTATATCATATTACCTTTAGAATAAATAATACATTTTAATATTTAATTTTTACTATTTTATATAAAAACATTATTTTGTTCCCTTAATGAGGTATAATATTGAATTAAATTTTTTTCATTTCAGTATATAGTGATTCCATTTATTGTGTAGAAAATATATTGAATTATTATAAACTATTTGATATATATTGTGTTTTTTGAGGGATACATACATAAAAATTAAGAACATTTAATTATGGAATATCTGTTGAAAATCCACATATATTTTATTTTGATATTGATGACAATTATTACTCAATACTTTCAATAATCAACCATTATTTTTTCAATTGGTGATGAGAATTTTATCCATTTAATTGAGACATGATAAATTATTGGTCTATTTTTGTTTTTATTCTAATGATGTTTATAACTGTGAATTTTTTTATGCATTGTTTATCCATTTTGTCATATATTAAATGTGTAAGAATTAATTAGTGAGTGGTTCTGTTAAGATATAGACAATCAATAAATGTATCAATTGGTATTGTGAATAATAATAAAATAGATATTTTAGTGTATAATTGAGAAGGACAAGATATTTCTTAAACATAGATCCCTAACAGTAATATCATGATAACTAAGATCTTGATTTCATGTCTTATGGAATATAGTTATTCGTTGAGTATTAGAAATTTTATCTCTATTTAAAAATTTATTATTATACGTGTGATTATTTTATTATGAATTTTTAACTAGTCATATACTATCAATTCAATTTAATTCTATTATTAATTTTTTTAGATATCTATTCTTACAATAATATTTATCTTCATCTTAATATCACATATGATCTTGAATTTTTATCTAGTATGTTTACAATTTTGTAGAGAATTATCCAACATATTTTTAATTTATATTTCACCAGATTATGGATACTTTAATTTGACCTGATATATATAATAAAATAGATTTTATAGATTAATTTTTTGTGGAATTTAATGATTTATTATAGAATAATAATTTTTTATGGTGTAGAAATGAACTTTATTTGAGGAAGAACTACGATTTATTTTTTTAACATTTTCTCTAAATTTTATATATAAATAAATTTAATATTAATTATAAATATATTTAATGTTTTATATTCATTGTATAGAGAAATTTGTAGACAACTACTGTAGGATCAAATTGTAATGTATAGATCCTCAAATACAAGAAGGGTGAATTGTATGCTTAAAAACCTTTATTTTTAACCGTATGGAAAACTATGTCATATGACTTTAAGTAAGGAATTTTCAAAACCCCTAAAATAGTTCTATGAGAAAAACTTTCTTACGTCCCTGAAATATGGTTCTAGAAATAAAACATAAGAAAAGGGTACTTAGGAAATGATTATACCATAATGCGTATAGAATCATATATATAATAGTAAATAAAATTATAGGAAAGTATAAGAAATTTATCCATTCTTCTTTTATAAAAATACTATGGAAATATAACTTGAAACAAAAACTCATAACAAGTCGAAAATCATTTCACCTGATGTTTATGGTTTCAAACAACCTTAGATAAAGGTCACTTGATTTATACATTCAAGAATGTATATCTTATCCACACTAGGGTAATCCCTCTATATTAATAAAATAATCTATATTTCTATCCCTAAAATCCCTCGATCATTAAGATAGTCGGCACCTCTGTCTTCTTATCCATGAAAGTCATCGAACATTAAGGTAGTCAATATATCTTCCTTCATATCCATATATGTTCTCAAACAAATAAGATAGTTAACACCTCTATCTTAATATCCCTGGAAGCCCTTGATTGTACTCTGCAACAATCAGAGTCCCATAATGCAAGCTGAGAAAAGATATTCAGAATGCACAAAGCATGAGAGTCTCTCTCTCTCTCTCTAGAAACTACTTCACAGTATGTACTCTCAATATTCATAGAATAGTTATTAGATCATTCAAACGAGAACTTATTCATTGGAAAAACTCTAATGGTCCACTTCCTCCTCCAGTGGTCATAATTTTCCTTGAATATTCGATTGACTTGTATACATGTCACTCAACCAACTGTTTGTTAGAAATACATTGCACAACATTATTTCATTATAATAACATTTCTAATGAAAGTTTATTGGAACAAATTTTTTTTAATATCTGGTGTCTATATTAAAAATATAATTCAGAGTCTTATAAAAATAAAAATGTATATTCCATAAGACATAGATATTAGGATTCTATTTTATAATGAATTCTGAATCTGAATTATAAATATTTTTGAGTCTAAATTCTAATGAATTTAGATTATAAATTCTGAGGAATTTAGTGTCTTAAATCTGAGGAATTCATTCTATGAATTTAGAAGAATTCAACGTTAATCATATGAGGAATTTTAATTATGAATTTTGAGGAATTCAGAACTTGAATTTTTGATAATTTGAATTTAGAATTTCCAAGAATTAAGAATATGAATTTAAGAGAAATCAGAATCTGATTTTTATAGATTTCAGAGTCTGAATTCCATATAATTTGACATCTTGAAATAAAAAACTCTATATCTAGGTAACTATAATATTTCCATGATTTAGATATGATTCCTAATTTATTAATTAGTTAAAAAATTATTTTGATTACGAGATAATATAAAATGAGATAATAATAATAATGGTAAACATATAAATTTTCACAGAGAAGGGAAATTTTATTTAATAAATTAGTTCTTAGGGGATGGTAATTTTACATAAAATATTTTTTCATTGATTTTCAAAACAAAAAATAATGGAAAAGTCATAAGGAAACATTATTGACTCAATGATATCCCCCTTTTGAAAGAAAAAACATCATATTTAAAAGGAATATAAGGACATAGAATTTTCATTATGAATATATAAAGAAAATATTATATCCATTTACATATGGATCATGATTAATATTACTAACACTCCCTTAGGTTATGAAATACATAGTGAGCTTATTCTTTACCTCTTTGATAGATTTTTCTCTTCCTTGTATATGAAAGTCTTTTTATGTATTCTCCACCTTAGTTAAACTACCCCTTAATTAGGGAATTATATTAGTTATAATTGGTATTATTTTTATCATTATTTTCTCAACATTTGTGATTTTAAAAATGTAATAGATAGAATGGAAAAAGTTGTACCTGAACGAATAGAATGATACAAAAAAAAAATAAAAGACAACAAGATTTTTAATATGATTGAAAAAATGGATACATGGTAGTACAAAAAAAGATCAGAATTGATATAAAAGTTTATTAATCCTTATTTTTCCTTTAGCATGATCTTCATCATGAATGTCTATAATATTTTATGATCCTTATGATTGTCATAAATCCTTTTCAAGAGGTGTTCCTGATCCTGAATTTTCTTTTTCAATGCCTTGATTTTCTCTCCTTGAGATTTATGGATTTCTTCCTAAGACTTCAGTACCTACTCTTGCTAAATAAAATCTTCTCCAAATTCTATTAGAATTTCTAATTCTCACTTTATATTTAATGAAATATAATTCATCTTCCCATTAATATCGTTATCTTCGTTCTTTCGAGATACTTGTTCAAGGTTCGTATTTTTTGAAAAACTTTTTGTATGGTTTTTTATATTATCTGAATTTTAGAAGGCTTATTTCACTATGAAAAAAAGTTCACCAAGAATTATCATTGCTTTAATTTTTTTTTGAGACCATTATGAAATTCCCATACATGATCTCCTATGAGAATCATAACAGATAATGAAATATTGGAAATCTGACTCATGATTGATGCATTTTTCTGTGAGCATGCATATGAAATTTGACTTCTGATGGAAATAATGTTGAAGGAACTAACACCTCAAATCAATTCTAAGAATAAGGGTAATGGTGTTTACTAACTTAATTCATATACTGTACTAAAAAATATTTACCCCTAAAAGATGATTTAGAATCTAATTCCCTTACAGGTGAATATTCATTTTCTACCTGTATAGCATTTCTCATGGATGGCCTACCAACATCTTTAGTAACCACCACAATATTAGTAAGGGTCTTAACAATCACATTTTTTTCTTTTTCTACTTTGGAAATATTCTACACTGCCATTAGAGATTTGTGCCCACTATTTGATACATTATTGATTTTATCTTCATCAACCTTTTTCTTCTCAGTACCTCCCTTAATATCATCATGTTGAATGATGTCATGGTTGCTTCTTTAGTCATTAAAAATTATATTAACCTCTTCTTAACCGTCAACCTATTCTCCATGAGTCATAAGTCTGGTTGATGCATCCATGGATGTTCGAATTGAATATTTTTCAGAATTAATTTTCTTCTCATAATATTCTTCAACATGATGTATCACATCATCACTCTCATTATCTTCTTCCTCTTATTCCTCTATTTTATACTATTCTTAAACTATCTTTTCCTCTACATCCGGTTAAAGAATTATTATTTTCATTCCCACAGTCTCTAATTTTATTGGTTTATTGATAAATGATTCTAGTACTTGAATCTATTTAGTGATATTATTATTATCCTTGAGAAGTGATGGAACAATATAATCTTCATATAATTTTATATTTTTATTCTTCTTTTGTTTTTCTTCTTTATCTCTTCAAAAAATTTACTCTCCAGGGCAATACTCCATTAAGATATATGGAAAAACTAGGATCCTCTGCTTTATTATCCTTCCTTTTTTCCCTCAAATTATGTACAAATTCATTAGGGAATGATTTCTTCCTATTCGGTTTTGTGGGTGCTGACAGACATTTGGGACTTGAAGGATTCTCTTTGGGTAACAATTCATTCTACTTTCTCTTCTTCTGAGGTTTCATTATAGTATCTTATACTTAAACCTTCATTGTTAATGATTCAATTTCACTTTTTCATAGATCATAAAAATACAATGATTTTCTATTTAAACCAACATTCATCCTCCTCATAGAGTCATCACATTATAACAGAATCATTAAGGTTCAGGAAATAGAGCTACATGGGGAATTGAACGACTCTAGGAATAGCACTATGAAAATAGATAGAGGTATCTTATAAATAAAAATTTTCAATTTGAGAGATCCATTTTTTATATTGGTAATCATCTGCAAGATATACATAACCAACATTATCTTCATCATGTTGACCAGAAAATCAACAACGTAGATGTCAATTTTCATTAAAGGGTCATTTCCTCCTTTTCTCAAAATTATAAAACATTGTACCCATAATTATAGAATTCTAAAATTTGTTGAGAGATGGGTTATATTCAGTGTTTTCACTCTTTTTAGTCCATTACACTCTGTTTCCTTTTCCTTGTCAAAGCTTTCTAACTGATCTAGAAACATATGGGTTCTGAAAATCACTTCTATTTCATATGGTACTCTAATGAAACTTGCTTCCATGTTGATAGAAATGGAATAGGATTTACCAAAACTCTTGAACAAAAACACACCTCTTCCCCATTCCTTAAAAATCATACGATCATATATAACTCAAAATATAACTTTGGGTAATCTGTATGCAGACTTTTTGATTTGGAAATAGAATTACTCTCCCATCGATTGATCTTGATATATTGCATAATCAGGAAAATATACTTATTTAAATATATTAGATCAACTGTCCTTTCACTATATATTTGAGGCTCATTTCTTTTTTTAGATGAAGAAATTTTTTTTGCGGATAGGCTTCTAATGACATATGTAGTTTGAAAAATCATAGAAACGAAGAATGACCTTTTTGGACATAGGTAGAGCATTGGAGAAAGAAAAACATGAAGACCTATGATGGACGAGAAATAGGGGCCATTAAATAGTCGTTGAAGTGATTATTTGAATTTCTGACATGATATAACAGTTGAAACAAATACAAACCGATCCGACTATTCAGATGAAATCCAATGAAGGATTTGGTAGGTTCTTATCTTTTGAGGTTTTGTGGAAAAAACTCAGATTTAAGGAATGTGAATCCCAAAATGTTTCAAAATTCAAGATAAAAATACCAACAAGTAAAATTTTAAATTATGAAAATTAAATTAATGAATCATGCCTTCCAGATTATAAGGAAAATTTTCATTGTATGAGAATAATCTTTTGAGAAATTTAAGATTTGAAAAAAATTTATCATGGAAAGAAAAATTTTGGATTCTAGATTTGTTAACATGCAAACTAAAAAAATAGGTTCTAGAATTGTGAGTTCTTAAAAATCTGATTACAAAAACATATTTATTAAGATGAAATTTTGATAAAGAAAGCAGATTTGAATAAAAAATCTTTGATTATGATAAATATTTTATTAAAAAAAATTTGATTACGAAAAAAAATTCGATTAAGAATACATATAAGAAGATAACAATTTGATTATTGAAACTTTTATAAAGAAAAAATTTTGATTACAAAAAAAATCGATTAAAACAATTTGAGTATAAAAAATTAAATAAAGAAAAAAAAAATTACCAAAAAATTGTTTTATGAAAAAAAAATTATTAGGAAAATCAATACACTGCCCCTATGATAAAGAGAATCTTAATGTAAGGGCATAGGTTTCAAGAATTAGTTATTATGGATGATTTCCTTACACTTATCATTCCAAAATTTTGTTTAATGTATTCAAATCTATCTGAGGGTATGATTTTTTATAAATCTCAGCAAGATGATATTGCATTACAATATATTGAAAATGGATATCTCCATTAATTGGGTGATCCCAAAGAATGTGATGCCTAATATCTTTGTGTTATGTATGAGAGTGATGTGTAAGGTTTTTACACAGGGCATTGGAACTAGTATTATAACACAATATATGTGTTTTGGTAAAACTCATGCCATAGTCTGTTAGTGTGTTTTTCATCCATAATACATGGGAACAAAAAAATTTAGATGCTACATATTCATCATCAGTTGTCACAACCCATCCTCGGGGCCCATGCCATGACTACCCCAAGCCCGCCTTCCATAGGACAAGGGCTGGCGACTAGAACCAAAGGCGTAAATCTCGATAAAAAGGGATGTAATTGCATTTATGAATGCAAACAAACACAATAGAGTATGAAACAGAAATAAACACTAAGTAATATTGAATACATAAGTATGTGCTGAAAAGTAAATGGAACAATATACAAACCTAGCTGTAAAGTATAGTACAAGTGAAAAGATAGTACAACTGCACTAATGTAAAATAGAAACTATTGAGCCCTCCTCCGAGAATCCCACCTGAAGGGTGGGAACAGATGGTCTCTTCATCACCTCTGGTCTGGTCATCTGCTCCATGTACATCTTTCCATGTGGTCCACCTGTGGGTACCATCCAGCTTCACAAGTCTCCACCTCGATCAGTTTTGTCCGTCGTCTACATCCAACACAACGTAGAGCGGGAAGAGCCCGTGCAGGGGTGAGTATACGACACTCACTAGGGACCCAGAGACCCCTGAAGGTCTCCTAGAATCCACGAAGGATAAACCAAAAAATAATGATACAAATACAAAGTATTAGAAAACTCTACTTAGGTATATGCCCATACATATACCTATGTTATCAATCACAGTTCGGCTCCAACACTCGAGTCCAAGCACATCCCATTCCACATAGGAAAGCAATTCAATCACATCGATGATAATGATTGAAAGTCAAGACTCAGCTCACATAGGTATATATGATTCATAAGAGATAGAGATGACTAAATATAGTCACTGAATCAACTAAGTTGTCAGACCCATGTAGAATACTAGACCAGCTAAGTAGTTAGACCCACGTAGGATACTAGACCAGCTACTCTGTCAGACCCATGTAGGATACTAGTACTGAAGTCAAACTGTCGGACCCACATAGGATATAAATACATTAGAAATCACTGTCGAACCCACAAATGATTCAGGAAATGTTTTCATCGTCGTTGATCCCATGGAGGATTGCAGTACGGTAGTCGTCGTTGTCGAACCCATGAAGGATTCCAGTACGGTAGTCGTCGCAGTCGCAACCAGCTCTAGGGTTCCCACACACAGCATGCTCGATTCTAGGAGGGTCCGATCATCGATCCAAGGATTTAGATAAATAAAATATAACAATGTCTAGAGTTGATGATTCCTAAAGATCCGTCTTGTCAAAAGAAACCCAACATGACAGACAGTGCGTCAATCAGACGCCCGATCTGAGTGATATTAGCATTTTAGTTCAAGTGGCCCAGTTGGAAATACTCTCGTTCCTAACCTGGTTGTTTTCCATAGTCTTCCAAAACTCAGATATATTATCGAAAATGACTATTTCTTCCTAAGGGTCATAGTGCCGTAGATGGTGCGTTGATCAGATGCACACTCATTAAGTTATTCGATCTTAAGCATAACGGGCCTGTCCCGTTGAGCCCAGTGGGTTAGAGGGTCGGGTCGAACTGATTTTGTTGGGTCCGACCTGACAAGTGTTGGACTGGCCCAGTGAAGCGCGTGACCTGACTGGCCAAGAGATGCAGGGGTGATTTCATGAACCAGCAGCGCCATGTGGCGCCGGCCTCCAATTCGGTCGGCCTAAGCTGACCAGTCTTCCCAACAGAAGTGGCCTGTGCGGGGAGCTCTCCTACTGCGTGTCACCTCCAAGTGTCATGACTAATCAAACCCGTCCGTCCGATGAACCGGCCGATTCGCCTGCTGAAGCGGCCTGCAGACCACGGGACACGGTCCTCCGCAGCACGGTTCCCCTTGTGGTGCCACAGTTTCGTTGGTTAGGGCGGCTTTAGCAGGCCAGTTTTTCATTGGCCAAGTAGCAAGCGGTTCCGGGTCATGGTATTTCCCTCTTCGTGTGGCACCTGGTGTTGCAGTCCTCTTTATTCTCCGCTTCCTCTTCTGTCACCGTCTCCATTGAAAAATAGAGGTTCAATGGAGGGTTTAAGCCGTGTTCGTTCAGCCCGCGCCATCCGCATTAGGTGGTATAAAAATGCCGACGATAAAACATGGTTTCAACAAGTGACAGAGAACAATTTTATTCAAATAAAATTGAAACAAATCCCCTACCATGATTATGGTTTGATCGTCGATGATCTGCGTAAGAAGAGTGTCATAGTGGTCGGGCGTCGTTGATGACGATGCCGTTTCGTCAATGATGGAAGAAGAGGGAGGTAGGTAGTGTTCTTGTGGCGTCGCCTCCTTCCTTGACCCGATTGAAGTAGTGGAGGAAGGTGATCGAATCCATCGCGTTCTTCATTGGAGTTGTTTGTCGTTGAATAACGATGTTCTTCATCAAAAGAGAAAGACTATTGTTCTCTTGAGCTCTCCAAAAATTCTTCCAAAACAACTTGTTCAAAAAACAAAATAATAGTTAATGCTATTATATTATTCACTCATGTAATACAACATTCAAACACGTTCATTAATTAATTAAAGAGTTCAATTCATTAAGTAAAATGTATTGGAAAATTTTAAAAAGAGAGAGAGAGAGTTGAAGAAATCTCATTCATTAAGGGGGAGTTATCAAATTAATTAAAGGGGGTGTTAATGAGGAGTTGAGGGGAGGAGAAAAGTTAGGGATTCTGTGGGCCCCAACTCACAAAGATCCTTTCATTAGAGGTTATGTGGATGTGGGACCCACCACTAACATCCCCTTGTAGGATATAACTACGCAAGATACATAAAATTGTTCACAAAAATTTTAATTTTTTATTAAACCCCAAAAATAAACTTCTCCTCCCGAGAAATCGCAACTACAGTAAAGATCCCCATAAGAAAATACCGGCGTTGAATGTTCATCGCTTCCCTAAAGATTCAATTCCGAGCACCGGTTCAAAAGATATAAAAACATGCACGTACGTTTACAAAATGTACCCAAAAAATTATTATAAATTGATCCTGGCACAACATACCTTGGAATTAGGTGTCATCAGAAACCACATACTCATAAAATTCTAAATAATTTAAGAAGAATGTTTCTGTTAAATTTATGGGTCTTTACAATACTCCCAACTCCGGGCTTTACATCCCAGTAAAGCTACTGCACACACAGGGGAAATAAATGGGGGTATTGAGCTTGAATCCGAGCCTACCGCTCCCAAGTTATCTCCTAGAGATTCCAGTGCTGCCAATGAATATGCAACAAAGGAATTGACCATCCACGTAGGACCCACTAATGTCGATCCTCGATATCCACCAGGACCTCCATGAATGACTCACCTCATCGATGTCCAGCTCCAGGTGATCGATGATGTGGGTCAGGTCGTGTACATATCTCTTTAGATGAGATATGTAGATGATGTCACGCAACCGGTGCAACTAAGGTGGAAGGTCTAGGCGGTATGCCACCTCACCTATTCTGTTGAGGACGTGGAATGGTCTAATGAAACGCGAATATAACTTGCCGTCCTGACCAAATATACATAGACCTCGTCGAGGTGAGACCCATAGGAAAATATGGTCACCTTCCTAAAACTCTAGTGGCCTCTATCACCAATCAGCATAGGACTTCTGTCTTATTTATGCAGTCTTAATATTTTCATGGATGATATTCACCTTCTCCATTGTATACAGAACCATCTCTGGTCCTATAAGGGATGACTCCCCTAGTTCAATCCAGCATAGAGGTGATTTACATGGTCGGTAAAACAGTTCCTCATATGGTGCCATCCCGATAGTGGATTGGTATCTATTGTTGTAAGCAAAATCTACCACGGTTAGATGATCCTCAAAGCTGCGATAAAAATCAAGTACACATACATCGAGCAGCTCCTCGAGAGTCTGAATTGTCCTCTAAGTCTGGCCATCCGTCTGATGATGAATGGTGATGCTCAGGCGAAGTTGCATCCGAAAAGCATCTTGCAATCCCTTCCAGAGTTGGGAAGTGAATCACGAATCTCGATCAGAAACGATAGACAATGGAACAAGATGAAGCAGTACAATCTCCTGAATGTATAGGTGTTACATGATCTCTACCGAGCCCTTCTCTCTGATCGGTATGAAGTGGGCCGACTTGGTTAGTTGGTCGACGATCACCTAGAAAGAGACATGTCTTCTAGATGTACATGGAAGCCCCATCACGAAATCCATGGATATTCCATACCACTTCCACTTCGGAACCTCTAAGGGTTTTACCACTCCTGCTGGTACCTGGTTTTCTGCCTTCACTTGCTGACAAGTGAGGAATCATAAAACAAACTCTTCTATAGCCTTCATTATACTTGGCCACCAGTGCTCCTGTCTGAGGTATTGATACATATTTGACACTCCTGCATGTACCGCGAGAGAGGAATTTTGAATCTCCTTCAACACTTCATCTTGTAGTGAAACTGGAACCATAGTACATCCCATGAAGAGGATGGCCTGATCCCCTCTTTCAGAAAATCCATCAGGTTTCTGCCCTGAGGTTATCTGAGCACGTCACATCTCACAGTCAAAGTCCCCATGTTGTGCCTCCCTGACTGGATGATGAAGTGGATGAGTGACTGTGAGAGACTGATGAAATGCTGCTCCATCTATATCCACAAATGATATTAGTAACGCGGCTAGCTTCTCTGTCGCCTCTCCTAGAAGCTGAATACCTGATCTCCTGCTGAGAGCATCATCTGTACTGCTCCCCTTCCAATGTGTATATACAATCTCAATGTCATAGTACTAGAGGAACTCAAGCCATCATCACTGTCTCAGGTTCAAGTCTTTCTGTGAGAATATGTACGAGAGACTCTGGTGGTCAAAATAGACAGTAATGTGCTCTCCCATTGGATAGTACTGCCACATCTTCAAGGCGAAGTCCACTACTGCTAACTCCAAGTCATGGGTAGCATTTTTCTTCTCGTTCTGTCTCAACTACCATGAACAATAAGAAATAAACCCTCGCTCTTTCATTAGGACACACCCGAGTTAGTTCCCTGATGTGTCGTAGAAAACTACGTACCCTACACCCTCCTCTAGTAGCCTCAAATATGGGCCCACTGGCCAATCTCTACCTCAGCTCTTGAAAGATCTACTAGCATCTCCCTGACCACATGAAGGGTTTCCCATTATTCATCAAGGATGAATGTTGGGCTGTAACTATGTTGAAATCTGGAACAATTCTCTGATAGTATCCAACCAGACCTCGGAAAATATTCTCCTCTGTCACGCTCATGGGTGGATCCCAATAAAGTATTTCCTTTATCTTTGCTGGATCCACTACAACTCCAGCCTTCGAGATAACGTGTCCCATGTTGTGAACCTATTGAATCTAGAACTTGAACTTTGAGAGATTAACATAAATCTAGTTCTCTCAGAGTGTGTCTAGAAAAATCCATATGTGGTAGGCTTGAACCTCCACTTTAGACGAGTAATTTAGTATGTCGTGAATGAAAACTATGAAAAAACGATCGAGGTAAGGCTAGCAGATCCAGTTCATGAGACTCACGAACACCGCTGGAGCGTTGGTTATGCTAAAGGGAATAACTAAGAACTCTTATTGGCTATACCAACACCTGAAATTCTTCTTCTACACATCCTCGTCTCGAACTCTGAGCTGGTGATAGCCTCACCGGAGTTATAACATTGATAACCAATGTGCTCCCTTGAGTTGATCAAATAGGTCTTCAATCATCGTGATTGGTTAATTATTCTTCACGATCACCTGATTCAGGCGACGGTACTCGACACATAGTCGTATGCTCCCATACACCTTCTTGGTAAACAGAATCAGGGAAGCCCCGGGTGAAACACTATGTTGGAGATATCCCTTCCCCTACATTTCCTCCAACTATACTCATAGCTCACGAAGCTCGGTGGGAGCCATCCGATATGCTGGAGTAGATATCGATTTTGTCCCGGGGTACAGGTTTATGTAGATTTCTACCTCTCTGTGAGGAGGTAGTCCTAGAACGTTGTCATGAAAAACATCTGCATACCATTCCACTACAACAGGAAAACTCAGAATCTGCACATCAACCACTCTGAGGATGAGACTAGCCAACTGATGTGTGATCAGATTCCCTCTCCTCCGCGAAAGTCAATCCTATGATACAAATTCTCCCTTCTCGTTAGTGAAGATGAACTTTGTCCCATCTGTGTGGAAACACCGCACATTGCGCCAAATGCAGAAGATCTGAGCATAGACTGTAGACAACCAGTCCATCCCCAAGATGACGTCGTAAGGCATCGACTCTTCTACAAGAAGAAATCATATGAAGCACCCACCTCCTAGAGTAAGATCAAACTACCAGAACTGGTGCGCAATCGTCGAGTCTACTCCCGTAAAATTCTCTAGCCATACGGATCGAGCCAACGGCTCCGTCGGAATCTTCGAGCTCCGAAAAGGGGCAGTTGAAACAAAAGACTGACTCACACCTATGTATATAAGTACTGCATCAAGGGTAGAGTAGACACAAATATTACCTCGATTCATCATAGTTGCGCAGTGGTCGTAGTCCTTGACTGCATGGAGTTGAACCTGCCCCTGTCTGCCAGATCTCTATTGTCGGGGTGGTCCTCCTAGTGGTGGTGGTGGTAGAGCCTCAAAGAGTCATCCACCACCCACTGTTCGGCCATCTCCTCTGCCTCATCCTCCTACCCCATACATACCACCACAGTCATTATAATTATTACATTTATTTATATGGGACACCAGGACTATACAAAATTTGTTTATTTTGTTTGGTGTATTCATTTATTAGAATTTATCCATTTATCATACCATTATAATTATTGGATATAAATATCTATCTATTACTAGATATTTTATAATTATTATGATTCAAAATATTTGTAAGTGTTAATTATTATGTGTTATGATCAAACCATTTAATAGATTTAAAGATGATATGAATCCAATGGTATGATAATATGATCTACATATCACGAAACTCATTTATTTTAATTTATAATGGTATATTTCAAAGAGATACATCTTTCCATTTTATTTTTCTATCTTCTAATATTAATGAGAGAAAATCAATTTTCTTAAGAAAAATTATTTGTATTTATTTATTTGGTCGAAAAATATTTTTCTTCCATTACTATGTTTTATAAAAAAAACTTAGGTATTTTACCAAGGTTTATGAAACTCAATTTTAATGATGATATACTTTTTCATAAATATTTTACAATGAATATTGTTTCATTTTATATAAATGAACCATTTCTTACTTATTTGAAATGTGAATATAATGATTCTTTTGATGTTTATAGAATGAACATAATTTCCCTTTATCACCATGGATCAAATGATCTAAAAATTACATTATAAATTCCTATGTTATTTCCAATGAATTTTATTTTCAAATTTTTTGGATAATTTTTTCCTTTCAAAGGATATTTTCATTGAGGATATTTTAATTTCTTCATGATAAATATTAAACGATCTTTCTTATTAAATTTTATTTATAATGAAATCCTTTAATGATACTTATGAATTATTAAGGATATGATCCCATTGTAACCATATTTATTTTCTCTTTATAAGTTAAATTATTATTATCTTTTTATTTTTGTGAATATGATTTATTTTCCATGAGTTATTATAAGATGATTTTATCATATTATTTTGAGACCAAATTTTTTTTATGAGTTATTCAATAAATGAATCTTTATAAGAACATTTTATTCAAACAATTTATTATATGAAAAAAGATTATGATAATATATAACACATACATAATGTTTTAATTTAGTGAATTTGGTTATTTTATAAATAATGGGTGGGGCACATTTTTTCCTCTAAAGCACTGTGTATTGTGTTATATCTCAAGAGAAAGTTATGATAATCAATTTTTGTTCTTGATCCGCTATACGGAAGATACCTATGTTAAATATCAACTGCATGAATTATTTGATGATACTAGATGAATTATGAATTGGGATATATGTAATGATGTTTCGTTCATTATGAAATTGTAATTATGTTCCGATGGAAAATATGAGATGATATTATGGTTTTAGATGTTACTATTGAAATGTGGAATTGTTTTTATACATATGGTGGTCCCACAATTATATATCATTAATTTATAGTATAAGAATGATTTTTCATTATTCATCAACTGTTGGTTCATGTGTTTTGAAATGAAAATGTTTTATACCCGAGATAATGTCTATGATCCATGATATATATGGTATCAACATTCTATAGTGTATTAATAATCTTCAACACTGATATTTATATTATGATTTTATAATGTAGTGGATTGATATATCCCTTGATTACTCATATTTTTAATCATATCTAACCCTCTTTATGATTCCCAACACCACGTATATAAGTAATGATGTATGTATGGTGACCCAATGATGAGTTCTAAATGTGAGATATTTTTCATAAATTTATATAATCATCAATGAAATTAGAACATTTTCTACCTGTCTTCTATGTAAAATAATAATTTACTATAATGTGGAATGTATTTGAGAAATTTATTGAATAATGATATAAATTTAGATTATTTTAATCAATGAAAATCCTATATAGATCGAAAAAATCTCATATAGAATTAATAGAATAAATAGAAGCAGAGATGGTGACACCCATATCCAAATGAGTGTGATAACTTAAGGGATAATATAGGATCAAATCGATTCTCTATAAACAATAATTTAAATGAAAAATATCAAATGGTGTAATTCACATTGTTTGGAAAAATGGATTGGTAAAATAAATGTTGATTTTTTTCGTTATTGGTATTGATGAGATTGACACCTCATATTTGTTTTTATTGTAGTTTCCTCAAACCATGTTCCCCAATATTTTACAATCCCCTAATAATAAAAAATTTCATTCTACAATAGTATATGTTTTAATAGATTGGATATGAATTCACAGACTAGAAAAATTGAACAAGAAACACCAACCCCTTCAATAAAGATTTGGAACATAGTCATCTATAATCTTGAACTTCTCAATCACATAATATATAATTCACATTTTCATTGTTCAAAATATATAATTCCTATAATAACTATTAATCTACCTCTACTACCTATCCAACACCTTAACAATATAAAATCAATGAAAAATGGAAGTCTTAAAATAAGTTATATTATTTTTTACAATAAAATGATTTAGGATTTTATTTGAAATTTATGGCGATTCATCAAGGAAAATTAATTAATGTAGTTTTTTTATATGAATAATACCACATAAATTATTATTAATGTCTTCTGGACTAGGAAACTAATTGAATAGTATATATGAATGGATTATTTTACCTATATTATTGAGAGGATGATTCTAGTGGGGGATTATTTTATTTTGAATATCTATTTATATGTTATACAAATAATATTTTTTATCAACTAGAGCGTAATGAAAAATGGATGTATGAGCTTCAGAAAACATTTATCAACTGGTGAGGGTTACATATAATATTTTCCATATTACATCTCTACCACACCATTAAGTGCCATTTTGGGTGACAAGACAGTTGTTATAAAAAGAGAAATATATATAGAAACCAATAATATATTCATTATAATTGATAGGACTTACTAGTTCTAGAGAAAAATAAACCCCAATAATCATGATAATATGTTATTAAATTTACATCTACAAGCCTATCAGTAATAAGAACATGTATTTGGTATCATTTATCATTACAATAAAAGAACGAAAATGGGTAAATTAATGTGCAGTATGAAACAATCATCAATATTGGGAAAAAAAGTATGATGCATAGGTTAAATATATTTTTTGATACATTAACCTTGATAAAAGGGTTCATAAAATGTCTTTTAGGTCATTTGAGTTTTGGGATTAATTTTTTTAATTAATATGGGAAGGAATATTTTAGCACATAGGAATGAATGTAAAGACTATGTGTGGATATATTTTCTATAGTTACCATCTTATATATAATTTTAAGAGGGGTTGGAGACTTTGTTTTAATAGTAGTAATATAACCAACTTTTAAGAGGCCTAATCACTAAGAATTTTAACCCTTTTATGAAATTTAATAGATGTTCTGGTCGATATCATTCACTTATGAACACTATGAGTGTACTTTTTTACACAAATGGGGGACTCTGGAGTGATGGGGTTATAGGAAAAATTATTTCATTATGAACTATTATTGAATGATAAAATAACCCTATATATTTATGTAATGGGATAAGTACTCTATCAAAGATGTTTTTGTGGAAAAACATTGTTTGACAAATGGGTACCTGTGGTTCAAATTTCTCTATGATCGTAATTGAATTAATTATTCAGATAAATCTGTATTTTGAGATATGTGTAGAATATAGGGAATTAATGTGAATCATAACTTATATAATGTGTGTAATATATCAATTGGATATTACTTCATCCATCCATATGATAAATGGGGAGGGTAAATTAGATTTCAATAGAAACAATAATTGTTGTCTTCCTGGAATGTTATTGTAATATGTCATTGTCTTCTTGGTATGTTTCATGATTGTATAAGGAATATTGTATGTATAGTGACATATATTGGTGTGGGAGAATGTGATTCATGCCTACAATAGTATAAATAACATACGAGTTCTAGTATTCATAAGTATCATCGACAACGACGTGTATATGTAATAAAATGTTTGATTTTATGATCAATGAGAATCACTTTAGAAGGGTGATGTATTCAATGTTGTTTTGTGAGGAGGATAAAAAAATGATATAGATTCATCAAATATCATTATTTTATATAATTTATTTCACATCATCATTTACAAAATTTGACATTTGATATAGATTAGATTTGTTTTTTGTATAAAATGGATAATTTCTATAACAATTATTCCTATGAAAAAATATCATGATGGATGGTTTTATGTATTCTATGAGGATAACAGTTGATGGTGGTAATGAAATTTACTATGTACTAATGTGATATAAATGGGTTTTTACTAATGAAATCATGGGTGAGTGGGATATTCAACATTATTTATTATAGATCCAATTTTTTGATAACTATTTTTGTGGGGTTTCCATGTAAGTATGTTTTAAAATTTACTTTTTTCACACAATATCACATAGGTGGATACTATAATTATAATATATATTTTCTTTCATTTTTGACATTAGTATTAATTCTACTATTATTATTTATTGGATATATAAAATAATTAAAATCTTATGTGATTTTCATGGGGTTTTAGTTTCTATTATCTCACCTGGGAAGACAATACTCAATTTGTAGATGGTGTTTTGTTAGATGGGGCTCTATATTTTATGGGTGAGGTAACCTCAAAAATGTTAGGTTGGGAAAAAATTCAATTATATGATTATTAACCACTTGAAATATTTATCCACTCTATGGCTTCATTTATAAAAATATTCTTAGTTATCCTCTCCAATATGAAAATTTGATTGATACATTGTAAAAATTTCTAAATAGATTGGTCATTAAATTTTACGATAGTTTTTAGATAGTCATATATACTAGAACTGAATCTATTAATGATAACATTGAGTTTGACTCATGGTTCCTCATCTCCACATAACACTATTTTCCCTAAAATTATATGAGAGAAATTTTTTTTACTCACCCAGTATTAGATATTCTTCTACAATATGGTTGTTTTCTCCTAAATGATGCACTAATTCCATCAATGGATAGAAAAAATCAAATTTCATCTTTTATTTATAAGATAAATTATTCATTAATGAAAAATATACTAGATGGAAACACATTAATTAAATTGGTAAATGATAAGTGTTACAATGATCAATCTATTTATTTTCAACAAGAACCTTTATCAAATTCATGAACTATCCTTATAAAATACTCTACAGTCAAACTATCCTACACATAATGCCAATGAAAAGGATCAAACCCCAAAATTTATAGTTTTGTCCAATTTTTTGAAATTTAGTTTTCCTGGACAAACTATGTTAGAAAGATCAATTCCTAATTGGAAGCCTAATTAAGAGTATCCAATGAATATGATGTTATTATACCTCTTAATTCTCAATATGCCATAAAAATATTATAATCCCATAGTATATAAATTAATGGATCATAAAATCCACATTTTTAATTTTAATTAAAGATGTACATGATTAGATTTTTGTATATAATAAATATTTGGGGATAAGAAATAAAATGGGACATGTATAGAGAGTAATATTTCTTTCACAGTTCCTTTGATAAATTTGAGAAACCTCTAACTCTATTAAGATAATTCATAGAACTAGTAAAAATTAATCTAAATATATTGTTTCTTAATTATGAGGAAATGTCCAACCCAATATGCTGTCATAGCTGAGAATACATAAATTTTTATTTTAGATGGTTTTCAAAATAAAAAATAGGGCATTAGGTGATATATGAGTTGAATCTAATTCATTAATTTCTAGGAATTATTATGTTGATCAAAACCTTGTGTGTATTACTATTCCTTGATGATTAAAAAATGGTGACATATATTATAATTATTTTTTCCATATACAATGTCTTGGGGAAATAATTAAATCATGTTATTACACATAAGGGGAGACCATACATGATTTTATGCTATTATTACTGATGTCATGTTACCTATATGAGCTACCATTTTACAAATTTGATGCATGGCTGGATTGTACACCCTCTTAGGGGTTTTGTTTATATAATGACCATCAATGATATAAAATTTTCAATTAGACCCATATTTTTTGCGTTTATAGGATTCTGGTTAATTTATATGTATTCCCAATATATGGACATGTTAATAATGATTCAATCTCAATTTCTTATTCACATTTAATGATCATATAATAGAGATGAATCACACTAGTTATTAAATAATTTATTACTATATATTAATATAAATTTTGTATGGATTTCTTTTAGACTGTGTTGATATTTTTTTGAATTAATTATATAATATTGAATAATGAATTTGATAAATATTATATTGTATGCATATGTTTAACAATTTCTCCACTATTGGTATGTGTATAAAAATACCCAATGATCATAATTTAGTTTTGGTTTATGATTCCACCCAATGATACAAATATCCAAATTAATTTACATATAGATGGTTTCATAATTATTCTATCCTGGGAATATTCTCAAACATGGATAAATTTTGTCAAGGTGTAATATTAAGAGGGGGTGTTTGGAAAACACTCATTTCACATTTTATAACCTTGTAGAAATTCTAAAAAATATATAATGAGGATGGAAGTCTCATCATGTATCATCATATAAAATATTATATAAAAATTTTTAATATAGGGATTGATTAGTATTTTGTTGATATTAATGAATTTATCATATTATAGTCCATAATATCAATATTTAGTTATGGTATTATGTTTTTACAATTTTATTTTTGTCGATAATAACTTAAATATTTAGATAATTCCTTACACACGATAAAGTTTAATGTCCCTACCATCAATGATATTTATGGAACTCATATCAACCCAAACATTTTTAGTGTGACAGCATTCAAATATTTAAGACCTAAAATCCAATCCAATAATATTAGTATAAATATATAAAATTACATCCTTAATGATAAAATACATTACACATTATATTTTTGTTATATATTATGATAAAAGATCTTATTTGGAGTATATTATATTTGATCAAGAGATATATTAATTAAATGGAAGAAAATTCACTTTTTAGTTCTCCAAATTACTATAATTTAGATGAGTGGAAATATTTTTTTGATTTCATATATCATTTAATGGTTGGTTAAATGAATTCCTGGCAGGAGAAAAATATATAACACTGTTTAATGAAATAATTCTGAAATAGTTTCCTGCTAATTAAGGATAAAATTATGCTTCTAAAATTAATGATTGGGACACCGTGTTTGTTGAATATAATTACCTAGATCAGAACTTCATAATGTTGGAATAATCAGGGATATAAGTTTTTACATCCACTCAAATGGTATAAATATTGAAAAATGGTACTCTTATAGATGAACAAATTAAATTACATGAATAAGAAGTAATAATTACAAAAAACACATTAGAAATTATATCAATACCATAAAAGGATACCTAGTGAAAAAACCTCTCACCATTCATTATTAAAAAGAAAGGTTCAGTAATAATGTACCACATACCAAACAAAATAACTAAATATCATAAAAACCAGAACCATCACCATCTCCATGATAAAAAACTTCCTCCATAGTCATTGATTCCCACTTAGAGCTTTCATAATGCTTCACAACATTGGTATACTCCTTTCTAATATTAAACCACAAAAAATGTATGAATTTCATTACTAAAAGGAATACCATTTTTAACTCCAGAGGCTTCCCTATCTTCATTTTGGGTAAAGGATCTATTAAACATTAGCATCGGCTGATAGCAGTTATCCTTCCTTGATATTCGTCATGGAGAAGAAATCATATTATCCTGATTCCCAAACAACATCTTCTTCCCTCCCTGCACAATGTCACTATATGAGGTCCTGACTGTGCTACCATCATTTTCATTTTCACAATCAGAAATATCCCCCGATTTACTAGAGTACCACCTCCCTTGATACTTCACTATATGTCTATGATGAAGTTGACAATTTTTTTCAATCATGGGAAGGCAATGTGGGGGTTATACCACCTCATGGTCAACATATATCCCATTTCACATTACATCATTCACTGCATCATCTTCATGATGCTCGATCTTCATGTTGGACTCCACACGCTCATTTACCAGCCCTCGAAATTAGTTCCCAATGGAAACTGTAATTAGAAAATATATATCCACATCAACCTGTCCCTAGAGCCTTTTAGAACAGACCTAAGGAACCCCCACAATTATACTAACATCACAATTCTCCATTGCAACAAGAATCCTTCTATCCTCGGCTATATGCAAAGCAGTCCCCATCTTCACTTCACTCACATTTCCACTACAACACCCCTTCCTCTCACTAGCCACAAAATCATCCCCCTCGAGAAGTCTACCCTCATTCTGGCTGATAACAAGAGTAGAAAAGCCATCATTAGAGTCCCATGGATCTTGTGGACTCTCCCCTGCAATATGAATTGTTGTTGGAGAAGATGCAATAAGAATTGATGTTATCCATAACACATGGATATAATGGTGGTAAAAAATAAACTGATTACGTATTTAGTTATAGGTTGAAAGGACTATAAATGTACATGTACCTTATAATATTAGTAGTTAATACACATATAGTATCTATAAATGAGGTCCTTATATAGATTTGACACATTTATAAGAGTGTAATGATATAGTTCTTTCCTTATATGGGGATCACAGATAATACCACATATGAATTAATGTAATCCAAAACACTTGGATGTAGTAAGGATTTTAATGAATATAATATATATAGGGTTATATCATTATATTTCTTTATTCTACTCTATTTTATTCATTAACATTAAACAAGTCTCATGTAGTTCTTGATGGTTTTTTCAGGGGAGATATGAATCATACACCTGAATATGAAACAGAATAGTATAATGGTGTTCAATATTTATAGGAGAAATGATGAAACATGACATGATGGGAATAGGTCTCAACCTAAGGTTGAAAATATTGATTTAGTGTAGGAAATGAAGAATTTATTATCTATTTATAGAGGGCTTGTAAATTACAACATTTCCATTGAAGATAAAAATAAATGATAATATAGTTCATGGAAAAGGCTAATTTTTATCCCAGTGTTCTATTTTTTTATTGAATACTGGTATGGATGGATATAAATCATAATACGATTTCTTATCTAGATACAATACTCATTTAGGTATATTTTATAATATGATATATATTAGTCAAAAAAATATTATTTATTTTTTATATAAAATACGGTTTACATTTTTTCAGTCTATTGGTAAGATCATTTTTCTTATAATTCAATATCGTACACCAAAGACCTTGTTGAAATATTTTTATATACATATTTGAAGGAAATTTTGAAATAAATTTCAATTTAAAATAATTATTTTATGGGACATTTAATTTATGTGATTAACTATAAAATTTTAATAATTTTAATTTATATAGTGTTATATTTTGGAATAGACCTTGGGAATCAGGTAAGTTTGTTTCAATTTTTACACAACCCATGGTGTTGTTTTTGGGGTATCATTGATGTTACCATGTTAATAATAATTTCATTTGGAAATTTTCATACATTATCTGTATATTATTGGATTATAATGAAATATTGTTTTATTGAAACCCAAAAATATAAAGGTTTGTTACATTCCCTCATTGAGTCACTCTATATCATAAGGCCATATTTGGTATCATTTGTATTCTCTCAATTGATCAGATTTGGATATGTTTTCATGAACCGAATCTGGTCTCCGCCAAAACCGACACCAAACCTAAACTGTGAAATGACCCGAAGGGCGTTCCCTATCACCACAAGCTGGCACAAGTGCCTGGGTATCATTTATTTTTGTTTGGGAACGATTTACCCGAATATGAAGGCATAAAACATTAAAAACAATCAATAAACTGAATCTGAAAAATATAAACCCAAATATGATTAAACAAAAACCAGAACTGAATAAAAATTTTTAAAGACACTAAAAGTGGTCTAAAAACAAAGGTATTCAGTTCTGGTTTTTGTTTAAACATATTTTTGTTTACATTTTTCAGATTTAGTTTATTGATTTTTTTTAAATGTTTTATGCCTTCATATTCGGGTAAATCATTCCCAAACAAAAATTAATGATACCCAGGAATGTGTGCCAGCCCGTGGGGATAGGGAATGCCCTTGGGGTGATGTCATAGGCTAGGTTTGGTGCCAGTTTTGGTGGCGACCTTATTCAGTTCCTAACAAAATGGTATCAGAGGAGGTTCGCTCATTCGGTCATGTTATTTGGGGAAGAGTCAGCATAGTCTGGAGATAGGATTTTTGGGACTTGAAATTTCAGTCATGGGTAGTGTGCCTGGCCAGCACACCTCATGAAAGGATTCAAGTCACCATGGTTAGTATGGATTTATCTAAGTCCTTTGGTTTTCTTGGTTTAATGATGACTATGGGAAATGAAAAGAGAGTTGGGCGAATAATATCAGTGAGCTCACATGGCCTGGAAAGCCATGTGGAGTAGTGGATATTTCCCTAGAATACTCTCTGTGATGGTGAAGTGATTGGAATATGGCTGCCAACCATATGTCCACATCACCCATTGAAACTAGTTTCCTCTCACATTGTCTTGTGTTTCTTTGTTTTGGAATCTAGGAAACTTGGTTTTTTTAAGCAAAAAAATGAATTCAGTTTAATGAGTGTGAATTTTTGTGAAGTTATTTTCTATTTAATTGAAAATGGTTTTATGTTTTTTTAATGCTTATAAATGAAATTTCCGAATTATATCAAAAGGGTAAATTATGTGTTTACACCTCTTTTGAATGTATGAACTATGTTAATTGGGGTTTTGAAAATATGTTTCTAATGGAATTTTTTTTAAATTTTGGAAAATTGTTTTGGATTGAATTTATTGTTGTATAAATTTTGTGTGGGGGTAGAAGATGGATTTTGGGTTTGATGACTACAGAGCAAAAAAAAATTATGAACGTTTAGAACCTTTTCTTGAAATGAGAAGAGTTGAGTTCTTAATTAAATAGAGATTTAGGAAATGGTGTTTTTCATGAAATTAGAAGTGTTTTCAAATGGGTTGAAATATTTTGAAACAATTGTGAAAGGCATGAATATGTGATTTTATTGAATTGTGCATTCTATTCTAAATTGGTTTGTGAGATGAAAAATTTGGTATTGATATTTTGGTTAGTGTTTTTGAGAAAGTGAAATTGTGGTTATAGTTTTTATTTTAAAAAGAGGAAAGTTTTGATTTTTGGTAATTGGTGCTCTCAAGGGTGAACTCATGCAAAGGTTTATTTGGGAATATGGATGGATATGAGGTGGATTCCCAGTGTGTCATGTAAACATGCATGTGTGAGGCTCATGAGATACCATTGGTAAATGCGCAACCCACCAACACTGTTTTTTTAAATAATTTCATTGAAAGAAAGTGATGTGTTTTGATAATGTATGGTTGGGAGGTATGGATTATGTGTTTTTGGGATTATTATTTTGGGATGTTTTGAGTTCAATAAACCCACTTGTTTGAACGAAGTTTTGATTTAGTGTTTCATTGATAAGTTGGAATGAAATGTTGGTCAGTGGTCTCTTTTGAAAAAAAGTTCGGGAGGCCAATGTGGTGGATCCCATCAGATGTTCGGTTCAGGTTTGTGGTGTTTTGTGACCAAATGACCATATTGGTTGGGTACTTGGGTTTTCTTTTAGGCCAGGGTATGCCCCCATAGAGTGTTAATGTATTATTCATGTTTGGCCTATGGTGATTCACCGTTTGATGATCCTCATGTTGATCAACATAAGGATTTATTCTTGAGGTTTGGAGATTGTGTTTACCCCTCTTCTTTTTCAATTATGCGGATCCCCCTATAGTGGGAGAGTGTTTGTGGGAGGTTGAAATAGACCTTAGTTTCTTATGTTTCCTAATTTGTCTAAGGTCAATGAAGTTCAGGCTTGTCAGTGTAGAATGATGTCGTAATGGGCCTCTGGGTCTTTCGTCAGTGTCATTGAAGCAAGAGTTCATGTTAGGCCACCGGTGTGCATGATTTGGCCAAGATTGGCTATTATGGACACTTGCTATAATCATGTGCTATTTTGGACTTAGTAAAAGGTCCCTCTATTTGTGTTTTCTTTTATCCACAATGGTTATGTTCGGTGATGCCTTACGATGTCATGTGTTCATTTGACTATAAGGGTGATGATTATGAAATATTATGAGAGTCACTATTTTTTTGTGGGATGTGTGTCTCCCTATAGGAAATTATAAATCCTATGTTCTAGAGGAATTTGTTTCTATATGTCCTTTCATTCCGCTATTTAGCATCCGAAGAAAAAAAGTGGCGATGTGTGTGCATCCTCTAAGTTCTAGTTTTGGTAAAATGATGGGTTGGGGAAAAGCAAGTTTGAAGTGTGTCATGTCTCAATGAGACCATCTGAGATTACAATATAATTGTTTTTGGAACTGGAAGATGATTTTCAGTTTATGGGTTTCCAAATCAAACCTACGAGGCCGAAGATGATTCAATCCATTGAGCTCCAGCCATAGGCCCAGGAGAGAAGCTGTCACGTAGTTAGGGGAAATCCTACAGTCGTTCAAACTTTTGGTCAAGGTCATATCCTCAATATAAATGATCGGAATAGTTTAAACCTCTGGGGTCGACTTCTTGTTCTAATTTCTCAGATTTGGTGGAAAGAGGTGTGAGTACCTTATTCCCATGTCGTACCATGAGTTGTTTTTTCAACCTTGGGGTCCCTTGTGTTTTTGGAGAAATGTTTAAAATTTGGGTTAGGCAGGTTGAAGTGCATAGTTTGTACGTGGTTAGAAGTAACCATGTGCCAACCCCGGGGACCGTGTTATTAGAGATAGTAGCTACTGTATGGTCTCTGCACGTCCATGATCCTTAGCCAAGGAAACTGTGTCAAGTTTCCTCTTTGGACAGAATTATCCGCACAGTTAACTCGCGGTTTCCCATACCGTGTGAACTAACTGTGCGGCCATGCCACCTCCTTAAAATTCTGTTGTTTTTGTTGCTGTTATCCCATACTATTTAGTTAAGATGGTTGGGTATTGTTTGGGGTATACCCACAATGGGACTCATTTAAGTTTCATTTGAATAATTTTGATATTAATCTACCCCTAATGCCGAGAATTCCATTCGAGACCCCCTGTTAGTGTCTTGATTTTGTCTTAAAAAATGTTGTGTTGATTATTATGGTGGGGAGACACATCATGGGTATCGTGTATGTTCTCTTGGAAATGGAATAATTTTAGTTTGACCCTTATGATTGGGAGACCGTTCGTTCATTCCCCAATTGTTATCCTTATTCTATCTACGAAAATTGAGTTCTCCCTGGTGGTGGGATGTCTAGATTGGGTCACCCCGTACTAGTGAATCAGTTTTCTCCATGGTGTATTCCAGGTAGGAGGTAGTATAGTTTAAGTCTATATATATAAAATTTTGTTACTTGGGTAATTTTTGGATTGTAGAGCACCCAATGGTTTTGTTTACGTAATGTTGTGGTAGCGTTATTCGAGTTCCTTGTTCATTTCAAGTGGATTGCTTGAGCATCGTCTTGTAGTGTTTGAGGTTTTTTGTTTTGGGATGTGTTTTTAACGTTTCTCATAATTTTATGTAAGTGGGGTACTATTTGGTTGGTAAGAGTATTATCTTCCTTCGTTTGATCAACTGGAGATGTTCGTCCTTTTTGAAGCAGGTGAAAACGTGGCAAGGAAGTTTGTCTTGGTCTATCGTTTGGGCCTTGCATTTGCATCTGGTCTTGTTGTGGAATTATGAGGGAGGAATGCTTTATGGTGGGGAGAATTGTCACATAAAAGGCCTATTTTAATGGTAATTGTTTCATTTAATTTACATCCTTGCTTTTTTGGGGGGATTACCTAGGTTTTAGGGAGCAATAGATGAGTATTCATGAAATGGGTCAAACTGTGAGCCCAATATTAGATTAAAAAATAAATTTTGTATCTTCTATAACTTCTTCATTTTTTATCATTTTTTATCCATTAAAATTCCTAATTGACCTCCCCTAACCTATTAACACCACCAAGGTAATTTGGAGCTTTTATAAATCCATAACCAGGGTTTATTTGGGTTTTTATCTAAGGGGTTGGGCCTGAACGAAATCCCAATTCCTGTTTTAAAAATAAATTTTGATTATGTTATATCTTATTAATTTTTTAGGATTATTCGGTTATTCTAACGGAGCCCAAGACCACTGAACCCAGCCACACAACCCTTCTCTCTCCACCCTCTTTGGAGCTCTGGTTTATCGCGATTCGATGACGAACTTCATAGGATTTCTCAAATCCTCCATCTTTGAAGAGGTAAGTTCATTCCTTCATATCTCTCTCAATTTTTACTCTTCTTCCCCCATTCAAATTCCTACATGATCTCCATATCCTTGCTCGAACCACACTTAATGGTTTGAGTATTTGTAAAATCAGACACTTGTATTTTTGGGGGAGATTTCTACAAGATATTTTAAGTAAGTTGTTCTCTTTCTTTCTTCTTTCAATTTGTTTAGGGTTACATCTAATTTACTTAGGGTTTATTCCCTTACCATTGAGGTTACTAATGTCCATGGATTAGGGTTTAAAAATTACGGTTTTATCTAGTGTTTTATTTTCTGAAATTCTGGTTTTAGGTCTGGTTTACCTTCCTTGAGGTGTGGCGATGGTGCGTTTGAGTTTTTGCACAAATGGTTCAAGGGTTTCCTTGGTTTTGGTAGGTGATTCCATTTTGTGTGCAGTTTTTGTGAATTAGCTTGTTTTTTTCATGGTACCTCAATTTTTATTTCCCTTGAATGTTTCTGTAAAAATTGGTTTTAGTTTCATTTATAAGGAAAATGAATTTTAAGTTCTAATTTTTGGTGAAATTGGGGGTTTTTCATTCAAATCTTTCATTGGTTCATTTTGGGATGACCTATCATTACTTAGTTGATTTTATTTAACTTTATTATGACTGAAATTCATGTTTTTAATTTTTATTCTTTTTTGTTGTTTCTATGAATGTTTTCTTAAATGGTGAGTTGGAAGTAAATGGGCTTTAAGTGCCATGTTTGTGTGAAAATGGTGGTTTTTAATAGATATACCTTCTTGGTTCACATTGGGCTGCCCCATAACTGAATTGTTGGTTTCATTAAAGGGTATTGAGCTGAAATTTTGTTTTAATGAATTATATGTGTTCAAATAGTGTGCAATGTGGATACCTTAATGGTCTTTGGGTGAAAAACAATGTGATGTTTTTAGAGGTTGTTTTATTGAAAATAAAATTATTTTATTTTGTGTTTTAAATGGTATAAAATGTGTGTAGCTACTATACTATTTGTTTGTGACCAGTAGTGATATTTTATATGATAAATAATGTGTGTTGTTTATTGGAATTGTTTGATCTCAAAAGTGGAACCCCGGGTACCTAGGTGGGGCGGATGTGTACTTGTACGACTAGTGGATCAGATGGGTTTTGTCCCTGTTCCACTTAGCATTTGTATAACGACAACTCTAGCTAAAATATGTGGATGATGATTGGGTACCACTAGGTTATGGTTATGTTCCCCACTAGTGGCTCATGCATGAGAACATATTTTTCTATGGTTACTCTACACTGAGGTACGAGGTACATAGGGCCCAAGACAACCTAGTTCTTAGGGGTGTTCCCGATTTTGATGCTCATTGGATTTGTGGTATTTACCCTTGTTATGGGGTGTTTTGGCTGTTCCCGATTTCGATGCTCATTGGATTTGTGGTATTTGCCCTTGTTGTGAGGTGTTTTGGCAGTACTTTACAATATCTCACATGTCTATTTAATGTGTTAACATACTTGAATTCATGGATTGAAAACTGTTTTCATTTGAAAGTTGCATTTCTTTTAATTTTAACATTGTTTCACCTTGTGTATTAAAATTGCTTGTTTTGTTACGATTGTATTGCATGCTCTTTGGAATCATCTGGTGGTATCCTATTGGGCTTAGGCTCACACCCTACTTACACCCCTTGGGTGTAAGTAGACCAGCTTATGCTTGACTTAGGTAAAGGGAAGGCTAAGGGTGATGGCGGTTCAGGGTGTTAGTCCCCATCATTGGGGCAGAGTTACAGAGAAGGCTTACGGGTGATGACCCCCCTGTCATGTGGAGTCCATGGGGATGTCTTTATTTTTTCATTATTTGTTTTTAGACCACATGTATTGTCTTTAAAAATATGTATTCAGATCATGTTTTCGTTTATACATATTTTGGTTTACATTTTTCAGATTCAGTTTATTGATTATTTTTAATGTTTTATGCCTTCATATTGAGGTAAATCGTTCCCAAATAAAAATAAATGATACCGTGGAACTTGTGCCAGCTCGTGGGGATAGGGAACACCCTTCGGGTCATGTCACGAGCTAGGTTTTGTGCCGGTTTTGGTGGCGATCAGATTCGGATCATGATATATGTGATGTGAAGGAAGCGTAACATCAATGGTTAAGACTAAATTTTCTTACACAGTATGGAATTTGAGGTCACCGATGTAGGGATTACTTTTTCATAGACCGACATAGAATATATGAGTGTTTCTTTGTTGAATTTTTTTTTCATTTTGAATAAAATATTATGTAACTATTATACAAACTTATTAAATTTTAATATTTTATAATTTTATAATTCCTGATATAGGGTTGTCTATTAGAATTTATTATATACTAAAAATATAGCTTTTGTATCATGGTATAACATATAATGATTTCTTTTTCCAAAAACCAATTTTTTGAAGTACATTAAATTTGGTAAAGATTGTCTAAAATGTTAAATTAATCTTATCCTCCATCTTATAATATTTATTAATATTATATTCAACTAATTTTATATGTTTTATTTAATAGTATGAGAGAACAAAAAATACCTTATATTGGGTCCATAGAAGGCATCTATAAATTATATAGCTGTGACATGGAATGATACAGTGTATTTTGTGTTTTGAAACAATTCCAATGTTTCATGAATATAATTATCATTTATTTATATTCCATAAAAATACATTAAATAATTAAATTCTATACAATCATGAATCCTTGATAGATATAAATTATTATGCATCCTATAATTTTGGAAGAGTTTTTTACCTATTTAAATATCACCATAGAACTTAATGTGGTCTCTCTATATGACATTCAAGGTATCTACACCGTTTATTCATATGAATAGGATTCTATTAATGATTCATTTGTAATATAATTTTTTTTTATTAGACATTCTTAAAGAGAAAAAAATTTCATCCCTCTAGAAATATTTTACATATAATTATGTAGACAATAAAAAAATCTTGATAACAAACACATTCCACTATATGAGACATCCAATAATCTACTGTATCAATATCAAATGTAGAATTCCCATTATGAACTATATAAAAATATTTTGTAACATGAAAACTCATGATGTCCTATCAAGATATAGCGACCCAAAATTTTCATATAATATTATTACATCAATATATAAAAAAATTAAATTAAATTAGTACACAATGAGGATCCAAATATTTAATTTCTTCGACAAATTAGGACCATACATAACATTTAAAATATAAAAAATATTTATTTATTTATTTCATCTTCTCAGGCGTCATTTTTCCCTTGATTTCTCTTTAGTATAAAAACTATACAAAGGATTTACATCAAAAATGGATGAGCTAAAATCTTAGTAATATGATAGATAAAAATATGAAAAAATATAAAATGGGGTGAGCATAGACATGACATCATCATCATAATCTTGAGAGAAATCATTAGATAAAGGTTTGAAATGTGGAAATTCAAAAAAATTAAACATAGTGTCATATTAGATAACTGACAAAGATATTTTTAACATATATAGATTCATTCTCACACATATTTCACTTTTATCATGAGATATATCACATTATCCAATGTATTGGTGAGCTATATAATTCTTCATGCACCTGTCACATCATAACATTTACATTATCATGTATGAAACACAGAATGTGTATCAATGTTGAATAAAAAATCACTTATGGAAAGTTAATAAAGAATAAATTCATAAACTATTGATTCCAATATGACAGTGGTAATAACATAAATTAAATAAAATTAATCATTCTTTACAGTAGAAGAAACAATCTCAGGAATAAAAATGTGTATTTTTTGAAAGAAAACATATTTAGGAAAACATTTTCTTTGTCATGAAATAAATAATGATACATATATATGCCATAAAAGGTAACATAATGATGAATAAATGATATTTTAGGAATATCCACACTGAAAATGGTGTGAAAGTGGGACATGAGAAGGAAGGAGAGTAGGGACTGAGAATTCCCTTTAACTTGTTTTAGAATGATTTCATCAATTTAATTTCTTATATAATCAAATTATATTCTTTAACTAAAAATTAATGAAATATATTTACTTGAATATAAAACATTATATTTATATTAGGTTATTTTAGGGTCATTTAGATGAGTTTTAGTGTTTAATTTTATCATTTAGGAGTGTTCATTTTCATAGTTTTTATGATCAGTTCATTTAGATACATGAATCGATGTTAGTGTAAAATACATATCAATATATAAAATTTTTATTTTATTTTATTAATTATAATATATAATAGTAATATATTTTATAATTAATTTGGCTATATACCATAAGGATGAATCATTAGCTAAAATTTGATTATTATCTGTTTAGGTTAAATTTGGAAGTTTTTCAAACACAACGAACTCATTTTTTTATCATTTTTTATTATGTATATATGTCCATTATAGAACATAAATAATGTTATTGCACAAAAATTACAATGTTTTTTCAATGATTTATTATTCTTATTATCATCTTTCATGGTGTATATGGAAAATGAAAGTGTATCACCCTTGATGTTTGTAAACTGATACATCACATGAAAAATATTACATTATTATAATAAAATAGTAGGATGTAGAATTTTATTGATCGGTCTTAAATTAACCTGATATATTTAATAAAAATTTAATGAACAATATTTATAATTCAATTTGGATGACGTGAGTTTTAGAGAAAATAATAATTGGAATGAAATTGAAATGAAATTTAATGAAAAAGAGAGATGGTTTACCTATTTAATTATACTATTATTTATCCTACTTAAGGGTCCTAAAATTTGATTACTGATGAGACAATGATTTATAGGATCAAGGGTATGGGATAAGGAAGAGAATGTGGCATAATATGGAATAGTATCAATAATTTAGAGGTTTGAGTATAATAGGCATTGAGGGTGTTATTTATAGGGTTGGGAATGGGTGTTTTCTCAGTATTATAATCATTAATTTATTTTTTTACTCATGAATATGAATACATTGAGAATTATAATAAAATATAATAAAATAATAAATTTTTGTTTGTGATTATAGTTTTTACATTAGTGATGTCTCAATAAATGGTATATTTTTCTTATAATATATATATTTTGTATGTTACCATATTTTTCTATTCACAAAAAAAATTTAGGGATTTTTAAAACAATCACTAAAAATTACCATAACCATTTTTCGTTGTGTAGAATTAAAAAATATACTCCATTTTATAAAAATAAATTTCTATTTAGGATTAATATAATTTTTAATTAAAATACCCATTTGTATGGATAATACAGATTTTAAAATTATAACTAATTTGGTTACACATTCAAAAATTGCATAAGGTATCATAAAATATTCCTAAAATTATTATCCCTAAACATTTTAATTAATGATTAAATTTTATTCAAATAAAGTTTTTTTAAATTATTAAATTTACCATAAAATTCTTATTAAATTATTCTACTTATATAAAAACAAAGACATAATTAATTATTTCTAAAACATTTATTTACATATAATATTATATAAATATACCGTTTTTTATTTATAAGATTCCTAAATATTATTTATATACTAATTGGTGATGCCACTATTAATGTTTCTTGTTTACTACTAATAATTTTCTTATTAGTATTCATAATTTCAGGTTACTGTTTCATCTGTATTGGTCCCGTAACATTCTAAAATACTTATTATTTCTTGTATTATTCATTTTTACTGTTTTTTATTTGGCTCTATATGTGATTTTATGCGATTTATAATATAAAATATTACAAGAAGTAGGGTTAAATTACATTGATAACAATATGGGTTATTACATTCCTTCCCACTTTTGAAATTCATCCATGAAATTTATTTTTACATAAATAGGTGGTGGTACTACACCTTCATCTCCACCTCTAGTTCAAAAGTATCTTTTTCATACATATGGAACCCCCACAATGATTTTACAAGGGTGGATTTCATGTTGTTTAGAATCCTGTCTCAATGGTCCAAAACATATACAAGATACTTCTCATATAAAAGATCATCCTCCAGTTATACCATCGTTAAGTTTAGTACATGTAAGGGATCCGATATGTACTTCATCATGTGTGATACATGGAACACATCATGAACATGAGGTATATTTGTTGGAAAATAATGCTAATAGGCTACTGATCTTATGCGGTCGAGGATCTCAAATGGGAAAAATGTACCTTGGTATTAGACTCTATTTCGTTACAAAATTCATGACTCTTTTCATTGGTGATATTAAAAGGTAAACTATATCTCAAATGTCAAATTACAGGTGTCTTTGATGGTTATCAGCATAGATCCTTTTCCAAAAATGAGAAGCATTGATAAGTTGTTTGATGGCATGGAAATTCTCTAACATCTCCTGCTAAATATTAGGTCCAAGAATATTTCTTTCGCAAACTTCATCTCAATCTGTTGGAGTTCTATATCTCTATTACAGATAAAACATCATATGGATAAATTTGAATACATGAGTTGAAGATATTGATTTATGATAACAAAACCAATGATAGATTCTAATCCCATCCACCATTAAATTCTAGCGAGAAGGCTCTAAGGATTTATTTTAGTGTTTGAAGAGTCATTTCGGGATTACTATCAGTTTGGGGGTGATAAGCAATGTCTAAATTTAATTTAGAACATAAATAATGTTGATGAATCATCCAAAATTTATATGTGAACCTATTATCATGATCAGAGAAAATGGAGAGTGAACTCTATATAGTCTCACCACTTTTGTCACATATATATTATCATGTTCATCAAGTTAGAGATCATACTGAATATCCACAAAGTTTATAGTGATTGTGGGATGGTCCACCACATCGCACATCTCATTATTTTATTTTTATGTATATTGGAGTCCTTTGAAAACATCGATTGTGACATTATCACATTTCTATAAGGTTATAGGAAATTATTTAATTATCACATTGGACTTATGTCACTATAATTTAACATAATGACATATAAATCACCATTATATATTATCTACAATATATTTCTTCATGATATCCCACCAAATGTGTTCTATGAGATCATGAAACATATTGGTACACCAATGATGGATATATAATTATTTTCTATGTGAATTTTCCAATATATATATTTATATCCTATGAGATGATGGAAGAAAAATACTTGTTAGAAATCAAGTAACACCATCATCATTGATATGGAACTCCAGCAGCTTCCCATCCTTTATCGAATTCACCCTCTTTTGCACCTCAGTATCATCCCAATGTGCCTCTTTATTCATCTCATGGACAGATGGTTGGGAAAACCATTTGGAGAATATAGAATGTATTACCTACCCTCATTATTTTAAAATCCATCGTTTCCTTATCCATGTATATATATACATTCTCATTCTGACTCATGGATAGAGTAGCAAAATATTTATTGCTAGGAGAATCAACTTCATTGTTTACTTTGATTGGATGATAGTGAGTTGTTAAATAGTTTTATTTTATTAGAGTTCTCCATATCCATTTATTCTCATTGATATTATTTTCTTTTAATATATTATTTTGGATATTGGGTCCTGTATATATATCACACTTCTAATCATAAAGGTAGTGACACATGATTTTCAATGAAAAAATCACAGTTGCTACATACAAAGCACGTGTCGGGTAGTTCTTCTCATGTATCTTCAACTTCAATAGGGAGTAGGTTATCGAATTTCGTTTTTCATGAGTAAAAACCCTTGTATTTATTTTTCAAATCACTATAAATCAACAAAAATATCTCTACATTAAGGTAATGTTAGTACAGGTGCAGAGATCAATATTCTTTTTAGCTCCATGAAGCATTTCTAACATTCTTCAATCATGACATACATTACCCATTTCCTTGTTAACATATTCAGTTGGCTTGAATATCAGGAGAAATTTATGACCAATTATCTAAAGTACCTTACTAACACAATGAAACTATGGACTTTTGATATATTAGAGGGTTAAGACCATTCATTAATTTATTTTTTTGAAGGATCTATAAAAATTCCCTAACATGTGATCACATGTCCCTTTAATTTGACTTGATGCATACCAAATTCACATTTTTAAACATTGCATACAACTTATCCTAACTCAATGTAACCTACACATTTCGTAGTTATTCTTCATTTTCTACCATTCAATGGATGTATATAGAATATAATCAATATAAACTACCATAAATTTGTCTAGTTAATGAATATATACAATATTAATCCATACCAAGATGATTTCAAGGGGATTTTGTAAGTTCGAAGGGAATCACTAGAAACTCATAGTGCACATACATTGTATATAAGGTAGTATCTTGAATATCAACAATTATTATCTTTAGATGATGATATCTATAATGAAGATCCACTATTTTGAAGAATAGAGCTCCATGTAACTGTTCAACGAAGTCATAAATACTTGTAAAATGATACATTTTCATTATAATGATCTTTTGGGGTTACTAATAATTAATACATAGACACATTTATCCATATATCTTCTTTATAAAGAGAATTGGTGCACCCCAAGGTGATGAACTGGGGTGTATGAAACCTTTGTGCAAATTCTTTGGAAGATACTTAATTAACGCATCTAGTTTGATAAGGGCCATTCAATTGGGACATATTTTGAAAAAAGTAACTCCTAATATAGGTTCTATTTAGAAATCTACCATTTGATATGTTATAATTTTTGGTAACTATTTGGTAAATATATAATTGTATTCCTTAACAATGAGAATTTCCCCTATGTTGATACCTTCCTTTGACCCATCCATATTATTTAAGTATGCTTCTTCTAAGAAATCAACACACACAATGATGATGGATTTTTTAAAAGAGATTCATCATCTTCCATGAATTTTTATAGGATCACGGGATGAATAGGGGTTTGAAAATATATTTCATTTTCCTGATAGTTTATATGTTCTCTATATAATGATAGCCAATCCATTCAAAATATATCATCAAATACCACCATGGAATGTATCACAAGATTTTCTGTATGAATCTTCCCACATACACCAATAGAAGAAGACTACAACACATGGGTTGCGATGATTTGGACACATTTTGTTTCATAGATATCTATACATAAAGGTTTTGATTAATTGATTCAACAGTAATAGAAACCATTCATGATATAAAGGATTTCATTGATACATAATCCAATAATAAATTTTCAATTCTTGAGTGAATAAAGAAGTGTACCTTGTATGACATCATTTTCATTCTCCACTTTTGTAGTAGTAATGTTATAATAACTTTTTTTATCCTGTGGCTTTGGTGGTTTCTAACATTGATTACCCTAGAGTATTTTATGTTTAGTGCATTGACTTGTATAGTTCCCTTGCTCCCTAAAATATTAGCATTAGACCATGGGTGGTGGTCTCCATTCCTTGAGAAAATATTCCTACATACTCATGTATTTTCAAACATTAATTTGATTTCTGAATTTTATCCCCACAAATGAAGAATTTACCCATCAAATTATATGCATACCATGATGCTTAAACCCACATTTTATACATGTGGGTGGGTGAATTTTTCTTCATCCTTTTTTCATTATATCATATGGTTTGAAAATTGATATTTCTTTTCCTCTCAACATTTCCATTAGAGCATTATACAAACTAAATATTCACATTAGGATCACATCATTATACTTATTCATGACTCCAAAAGTCTCAAATTTCATGATCCTTTAAAAGGAGTGATATTTATACACTATCTAATATATAATTTTTTATATCATTGTTGAAATAAAAACCTATATCATACCTTGTCATCATTGAGAAATTTATTTAATATGTTGTGGCATGTTCTCATTCCTTTTTCATAAATCTATTCATTATCTCTCCATGTTCATATGAATAGTTAAAAAGAAATATTTTTAATAAACATTTTCTTAATTTCATTTCACTCCATATATTCAGTTTTGTTCCTTGGAATGGTATTGTTAATCAACAACCACAATTTATCAGAGTTTTCATATAAATGGTAAATAAGAAAAATTTACCTTATCTATATAAGAATAGAGAATCACAAAAAAAATATTTTCCATTGATTTGACCCACAATTCAAGAAATAGTGGATTTGAAGATCCACTAAACATTAGTGGTCATTGCTACATAAAACACTTGATAGCCAGTTTATCCCTATTAGGTGAATGAAAATGTTCCACATTATTCATATTATTGTTAATAACCGATGGCCTCTAGGTAATCATCAACATGAAATTTTGAACACCACCTATGTAAAGTCCCATATAAATGAAGAATAATACATATTTCATATTTATTAATATTTGTGAATTAAGTTTTAATTTTACTTTAATATTGTTTCTAGGTTTGATAGCGTACCCGATATGCAACAACGGGTTTCTTTGGAATCCTAGGTTGCACACTAATAATATAATAATATTATATTAAATATTAGTTAACTCATAGCAATTGTATTGGTGGTAATGAACAAAACTAATTAAAATATGATTATACATTATTGTTAAATTTATTTACATTATCCAATAAAAATTTAGAGGCTTAAAATTTGAATGAATCTAATTTTACGCATAATTTACATTAAAAGGCCGATTTATCATCTTTTAGTGGCAAACCCTATTTTAATAAAGTTTTGGTCACTTTAATACATTATAATTGACCAAATAAAATCCTTCTTTAGAATGGGGACATCAAATTTTAATTTGGGTAATTTTTTGGTATTTTTCTGATAAAGTTTATTTTTTAATGAATAATGAAAAATATTGCATTTGAATTAAAAAGTGACTTTTAATCTAATTTATTTATATATTTATATTATATTTTTTGTTTTTATTAATGTGAAATTAAAATATATTTTTTCCATTTAATCCAATTTTGGTCATTAGAATTAATTTAACAATGAAATTGGACATAACCAAGTATCAATCTTTGGATAGTTATTGTTTTTTAAAAACACGCTATTTGTTTTAACAACAGAAATTAAATTTTAAATTATTAATGCCACCTTTATGTTTTTTTGGTAAATTAGACATCATTTTTGAATTCGGAAAATCAAATAATACTCATGCTGAATCTTTGTTATTTTTCTGAAAAACATCACTTTTTGATTAATAGTGAAACCACTTAGTGGTAGTTAAAAAAATGACATTTTCATTTAAATGAAATTTTACCACTTCGGTGAATTGAATTTCAAAAATCTGACATACATGGCTATTATCATGAATTAATATGTGTTTTACTAAGATGAAAATAATTTTTGGTGAATAGTAACTTTTCATTTTTATTTACCGCGGTTAAAGGTAAATAGGGAAATTCAAGATAAGGAATATTATAATAATTTGAAATTACCATAACACTTGTCCTAACCTTATTGGAAGAGTAGTGCCCGACCATGGGTATCTTTGGGTCGATTTTGGGACCACATGTAGCCACTTATTAATGATAATGACACTTTATAATAATTAATTTATTTTAATGACAAAATTGACATTAAAAAAACTGTTTTAGTAAATAATTTTTATATGGTGTTATATATGTCATATTTTTGACTATAAATATTCATTGGTAAGATAACAATATTTCATACAACATGGAATTTTGTTTATAATTTTTAGACAAAAATTAATTAAATTATTTATGACATAATAATGATGCAGTATTAGCCTCATTAATAAATGATGTAAATAAATAAGATTATAATGATTAAAATATTATCCAAAACATGTCCAATTATGATTGGATGATTTCATTTAGACCATTAATCACCTTATCTTTGACTATAATTATTTTTTGTCATTTTGAACCCGAATATCATTATAAAATAAAATAATATTTTCACAGATTCTTAAAGACCCCCTCCTCTCCCTTATAAAAGGAGAACATTTCTATCCAATTACTCACACATATCATGCCATTTGTCTTGTCCAACCTCTTCCAAATTAATCTCCCTACATCAATCCCCTCCTCCTAGAAGCCTAACATTAGGGGGAAGGCAATTCAATAAGTTCTTTTGGTCAACCCAAATGGAGTTATCCAAATTAAAGGTAACAATTTTTCACTTAAATTGTTTTATTTTATTTTATTTCACCAACCCCTAAAAACATTTTATATACATTATTTTGTAACAACACAATTTTCCTCAATATACTAGGATGTTTTTATGAGATGGATTAGAACTACACTTACACACACCTCCGTCTAATGGATGATGGACATAATGTTTTTGTGGATGACAAACTAAGGCCTCACGAAATATTGAATGTTCAATTACATTTTACCACCTCTCATGGTGGCCATTATGATGGAAATATATTTATATATGATATAAATTATGTTTATGATTTCCTTATACTTATGTACTTCCCAATTAATAGCATGCCTTTATGGTTTCCATAGTGGATAAATACGATAATCTCATTTGAAGAAGTGCAGACTACCGCCCCATAGAAGTTATTTGATTTGTTAATTCCTTAAGTGGGATGTATAAAGGATAGATTTAACTGTATTATATATGATATTATACAATAATTATAATATAAAATTTAATCATTATGTTCTATTTCCAT
Source organism: Viscum album (assembly GCA_963277665.1). NCBI lineage: Eukaryota > Viridiplantae > Streptophyta > Magnoliopsida > Santalales > Viscaceae > Viscum > Viscum album. Next base: position 1,376,170,040 of record OY728155.1, read on the forward strand.
TAAAACTACAAATTTAAATGAAAGTAGTGTTCATGCATACGTACGGCTTATCGTCTCCATGAACGGTGCATTTCATTTCATACCTCCAAATGTTATGTACTATTATAAATACATGTATATGATAGATATATATGATATATAAATCATTAAAAGCATTCTGGATATAATGATCCTTTGACCACATGGACAACTTATAAATATAAGGTGTTCATTTTATGACTCAGGTACAAAATATCGACAAAATGGACGTTATGATCTTAAATGATTTCATAATTATTATAAAATGATAATAAGTGATATAAAAGGAATAATAAACACAAAAAGGGTTCTAAAGAAAGTATAAATTAACTTCAGTTTATTATTCAGGAGATTAAATAATGATCGTGTCTAGTCAGAGATGAGGTAAGAGACATCGTCTCAATCTCCATTCATTGAGGCATTTTTAGTTTTATACATGACATAGTTTTATACGGTTTATAAAGCCCTTTGAATTTTCATTTTATTCAAAGGGAATATTTTAATAAAAAGTTTTTTACTAAATGACAAAAATGAATGTTCTTTTTTCCATAAGCGGTGACAATAACCTTTCCTCCGCTGCGAGTATTATTTGATCGTTGGCTTCCTTAACAAGAAGAAATGTTTTTAAAAGGAAAAATAAATTCCATATAATCATTTTTCCTTTTTTGTTATTGAAAATGATTTTGAGAATGGATTTATTATTTCAACATCATGAAATGATATTTTATATTTTCAATGTGGAAATTTTACATTTCCATTATTCCTATGTTATGTGTTATGATCATTTTATGATTCATGGGAATTATTTACATATACGGTTGTTTGTGTGATAATCCTAGGTTGGGTGAGACCGAGATAGAACTCCAATGAAATGGGTAACGTGATAGAGGTAAATGTTAATGTTACTCTTATGAGATTTATGAAATATACTATGCTGGATATTCTAATGTAACTCCCTATGTATCTGTGACAGCTACAATGTAAGTATGGTATGGATTCAACTAGATACCTTTTTTATTTATTATTTCTATGCGCCTTTCATAAATCTTATGATTTCATGAATTAAGTAAATCATTTCAAGTTTTTTATGCATTTATGAACAAATGTATTCCTTCTTTGATTTGTAACCCTTATTGAGATTTTTATGCTCATCCCTTGTATTGAAATGTTTTCACAAGACTTAATGACGAAAAGGGTTAAGGATGGGATCAAGGAAAAGTCATGTTGTCTAAAACAAGGAACTAGACATGACTCTTTTTTTCACGATTTTTTATTTTATGAAAAAAATGGAAACAATGTTGATATGTCTACATTGTAATCTTTTAAAATGAAATATTTATGCCCTTATTCTCTAAAACTATAAACCTGAAAAGATCCACAATGTGAATTATTCATTTAATTCAGTATTATGTAATGTATAAGGCCAGGTCCATATAGTTGGTATCAGAGGTCGGTTTAGGTAACATTAAGTGTTAAGCTATTGTTAAAATAATAACCATCAAGTAATTTATGTTAATATTGGAAATCATATAGAATTTATAGATTACCATGTTGCTTCAGCTGAAATATTTCTCTGTTCAGAATGGTATTCCATAGAGGAAAAATGTTAGCTATATTGGGACAACATTAGGAGGAAGACAACCTTCCAAATCAGAAAACTGAGATGGTTGGAATTGGAACTGAATAGTTTTTTGCAGTGATGGCACAATTAACTAAGGCTATAAATAGTGGTGGTATCCATGTACGAGATCATCTAGATCAACAATATAAGAACATGTTATTAGTGGAGAATTTCGTAAGGAAACATACCCCATCATTCAGAGGATCGTCTGACCCTTTGCTAGAAGAACGGTGGATTAATGCACTGGAGAAGATTTTTGATGTCATGGGTTGTTCAGAAAATCAAAAGGTTAGTCTTGTAGTTTACCATTTTGAAGGTGAATCTGATCAGTGGTGGTTGATGGTGGAAACATCAGGGATTGTGAGGAGATTTATGCTCTCGACTGGGATGAATTTAAAGGTATGTTTATGGAGAAATATTTTCCGAAGGTGGTTCGTCTTAGAATGGAAAAACAATTCCTAGAATTGAGGCATGAAGATGACTATGTGGCTGCTTATGAAAAATATTCACTCGACTGGCATAGTATGCTCCAAATTTCATATGAGATCTTGATAGTAAAATCAAAAGTTTTTACTCAGGATTATAGACAAAATATCGAAAAGGGTTAGCTTCTCGTGAGTTCAAAAGTTAAGAAAAACGTTTTTGTTTTGCAGAGAAGATTGAAATGGAGTTTGTTGACGATCTTGTATTCTTTGACAAACAACAGAATTAGAGGTCAATGTGGCAGGTGAATGGGATGAACTCTTCAAAAAAGTCTGAGTGTAAGAAACATAAGTTTATAGTTTGTAAAAATATTGGTAAAATGCATGCTGAGGAATATCTTTTTAATTCTATTAAGTGCTACTGATATAATAATATGGGGCATAAGGCTCGTAATTGCACTAAAAAATATCCGAGTAATGGTAGGAAGAAATATGATTTACAGTCAGTAAAATTTATTAAATGCAATGAAATGGGTCATTATGCAAATGAGTGTCCAACATTAAACTCAATCGAAAGAAAACAGCCAGACTACATGCAGAAAGGGGTGGCGATATCCTTTGCAACTACTTCAGCAGATATTTGTCCATCAAATGAAGTAGTATCAGTTACACTATTTGTTTGTTCAGATTATTCCAATTTGTTTTTTGATTTTGGGTCTACACATTAATTCATTTCTGGGAAGTTTTATAATAAATTGGGAATTCCATCTCATGATATGAATACTAAAATTATGGTAAAAATAACCTGGAGGAAATTTTGAGACTAAAAGAAAATAGAAGAAAATTCATGTCCCTGTGTGTGGAAAAAATATACATGCAAACCTTATTGTTTTGCCTCTTGTAGTGTTTGATGTTATATTGGGAATGTATTGGCTTTATGATTATCATGCTAAGATTGACTGTAGAGAAAAAGAGGATTCTTTTCAGAATGATTTTCAGTTTGTATACAAAAATGAACCCTTACTTTTGATAAAATATCAGGAAGCTAAGAAACTAGTAAAAGATGGAAATTAATGTTTCCTTGCATATATTGTTGAAAACAAAGGAACTATTTAGATTAATGATGTGCCGGTGGTAAATGAGTACCTTGACGTTTTTTTGATGAGTTGCCTTGTATTATACCTGATCGGTAATTTGAATTTACTGTTGACTTAGTTCTTGATGCTAATACAATTTCAAAACCCCTTTATAGAATGGATAAAACTGAACTTTTAGAGTTAAAGAAGCAATTGAAGGAGTTATTAGATAAAGGTTTCATTCAACCTTGCACATCACTATGAAGTGGTCCTGTCTTGTTTTTTAAAAATAACGATGGTTCAATGAGTCTTTCCATTGATTATAGAGAATTTAAAAACATCAATGTTAAGAATATATATCATTTTCCTCATATCAATGATTTGTTGGATCAGCTCTAGGGAGCTCAAAATTTTTTGAATACTGACTTGAGGTTGGGGTACCATCAGTTGAAAGTAAAGGAAGTAGACATTCAGAAAACCGTGTTTTGTATTAGATATAGCCGTTACGGATTTTTATTTGTGCAATTTGGGTTAACCAATGCACCTGCTGTATTCATAGATCTTATGAATATAATTTTCAAGGAGTTCTTGGATAATTTTGTGGTTGTGTTCATTAAAGATAATTTGGTTTATTCCAAAAGTAAGATGGAACATGATTGTCATTTAAGAGTTGTATTTCAAACCATAAAATAAATGAAATATTATAGAAAATTCAGAAAGTTTGAGTCTTGGTTACAACAAATTTCATTCCATGGTCACATTTTTAAAAACAAATGGCATAATTTATGATCCAGCTAAAACCAAATTTGTGGAAGAATGGCCAAGACCCACAAATATAATTAATATTCGATTTTTTCTTGGTTTGGAAGGTTATTAATGTAGGTTTGTTTAAAAATATTCAAGGTTATCTAGTCCAATGACTAATTTAACTCAAAAAGGTCTTAATTTCACCTGGACAAAAGAATGTGAAGATTATTTTCAGGAATTGAAATGGATATTGGTGAATGATCCAGTTCTTGCACTACCTTCCTGAAATGGTGAGTTTGTTATCTATAGTGATGCTTCATTGAATGGACTAGGTAGTGTCCTCATATGGAATGATCAAGTAATTTCTTATGCTTCACTTCAGTTGAAACCACATGAGTAAATTACCCTACACGTGATTTGTAATTAGCCACTGTTGTTCTTCCTTTAATAATTTGGAGGCATCATTTGTATGGAGTGAAGTGTGAAATGTATTCTGATCACAAAAGATTGATGTATATATTCACTCAGAAATAATTGAACATGAGACTGAGGAGATGTTTGGAATTAATCAAGTATTATTATTGCACGATCCATTACCATCCGGGAAAATTAAATAATGTGGTCGATGCTATGATTCAAAAAAGTAATGTCTCATTAGCCATGTTATGATTGGTACGACATCCTTTGTTTTTTGATTTTATGAAATTTGTCATAGAATTTGTTGTTGTATGAAATTATTCTATTTTTTTCAGTTTTCAATGTTGTCATCTCAATCAGATATAATTAAGCAAGTGCAGAAATAAGACAGTGAGTTGCAGAAAAAGGTTTGTTTGGTTCAGAAGGGTATGTTTCCATATTTTAACATTGATAATGATTGGGTTTTAAGATTTGGAAAGAGATTATGTGTACATTGTGATTCACATTTGATGAATGAGTTGTTATGTGAAGCTCATAGTTCACCATTTTCTGTTCATCCTGGTAGTACTAAGATGTAAAAAGATCATCGGGAGTATTACTGGTGGGATGGAATGAAAAGAGATGTTGCAGATTTTTCTGTGAAGTGTTTGACATGTCAGTAGGTTAAAGAAGAGAGATAGTTATCGAAAGGAATGCTTCAGCCTCTACCAGTTCCAGAGTAGAAATGGGAAAATATATCCATGGACTTTTTTGGGATATTAACAAAGACATCTCGAGGTAATAATGCAATCTGGGTTATAGATGACCGATTGAATAAATCTACTCATTTCCTACCTATTAAGGATACTTTGTCTCTTGATAAAGTTGCACGATTGTATGTTAAAGAGATAATCAGGTTGCATGGATTTTACCTATTCATTGTATCTAATCATGATACCATGTTCACTTATAACTTTTGTACAGGCCTTCAGAAGTTGTTTGGTACTGAATTAAATTTTAGTAAATATTTTCACCCTCAATCACAAGGGAAATCAGAACGAAAAATTTAGACAATGAAAGGTATGCTAAATTCTTGATCAATATATTATCAGGGAAGTTGGGACCAACAAATTTATATGGTTTTATTTTCATATAATAACAGTTTATTTCTAGTATACAAATGGCTCCATTTGAGGCATTGTATGGAATGCATTTTCTAACTCCAGTATTTTGGGAATAAGTAGGTGAAAGTAAGCTGATGGAACCAGAATTGGTAGAAGCGATGGAATGGAAATTTCAGTTGACTCTGAAGCGCATGAGAGCTAGTCAGAGTAGACAGAAAAGTTATGCAGATAACCATAGGAAGGATCTTTAATTTGAGGTAGGTGATCATTTCTTTCTCTTTGTTTCCCCATGGAAAATTATGATGGATTTTGGTAAGAAGGGAAAGTTGAGTCCGAGGTTCATTGGACCTTATGGAATTCTGGAGAAATTTGGATCAGTTGCGTATAGAGTGGATTTACCTCTATTTTTATCCTAGGTACACAATGTTTTTCATGTTTTGATGTTGAGAAAGTATATTCCAGAACTATCTCATGTTTTGAGCTCAATGGTAGTTCAGTTGGAATATAATCTATCTTATGAAGAACAACCAGTCCAGATTCAGGACCATAGAGAGCAGGTGTTGAGGAATAATGTAATTCACCAGGTAAATGTTTTTTTAGAAAAACCATAAGGTTGAACAGGAAACATGGAAATCTAAAAATTCTATGAGGGATAAAGTCCACCAATTATTTTGATAAGTGAATAAAAATTGCAAGAAAGCAATTCCCAAAAAAGGAAAGGATGTAACATCCTAGATAAATGAAGAATAAGGAACATTTAATATTTATTAATATTTGAGAATTAAATATTAATTTTACTTTAAATGGGTTTTTATGTTCGATAGCATACCTGATATGCAACAACGCGTTTCATTGTAATCTTACGTTGCACACTAATAATATAATATAATTATTTTAAATGGTAGTTAACTCCTAGAAATTTTATTAGAGAAATGAAAAAAGCTAACTACAATATGATTATAAATGAATGTAAAATGTATTTACATTATCCAATAAAAAGTTACAGGCTTAAATGTGAATGAATCTTATTTTAAGTATAATTTACTTTAAAAGTTTGATTTTTCACCTTTTAATGGAAACTCCTCTTTAAATATTGTTTTTGACACTTTAATACATTCTAATTGACCAAATAAAGTCTTTCTTTATAATGGGGATTTCAAATTTTGCTTTGGATAATTTTTTTCTATTTTTATGATAAAGATCATTTTTAATGAATAGTGGAAAAATTGCATTTTAATTCAAAAGTGCCTTTTAATATAATTTATTTATATGTTTTTATTGTCTTTGTAGTTGGTTTTAATATTAAATTAAATTATATTTTTACCATTTAATCCAATTTTGGTCATTGGAATTAATTTCACTTTGAAATTGGACATAAACAAGTGTCAATCTTTTGATAGTTACAGTTTTCTTAAAAATACGCAATTTATATTAACGATGGGAATGAATCATTAAATTAATTAATTCCAATTATTTGTTTTTAATTTGGCAAAATAAAAATCATTTTTTAAATCAGAATATCAAATAATTCTTAGGATGAATTTTTTGTATTTTTCTGAAAAACGTCTATTTTTTATGATTAGTGAACCCACTTAGTGATAGTTAAAAAACTGACTTTTTCATTTAAATGAAATTTTACCACATCCGTTAATTGAATTTAAAAAATCTTACATACATGGTTTTTATCAAGAAACAAAATTTGGTTCATTAAGATTAAAATAATTTTCGGTGAATAGTAATGGTTGACTTTTATTTACCACAGTTAAAGTTAAATATTGTAAATCAAGGTTAAAAGAATATTATAATAAATTAAAATTTCCATAACAGTTGTCCTAGCCATTTTGGATGAGTAGTGGATGACCATGGGAATTCTAGGGTCGATTTTGAGACCCCATGGAGCTACTTATGAAAGATAATAAAACATTAGATTAATTAATTTAATGTGAAGAAAAAATTGACATTAACAAAAATATTTTAGTAATTAATTTTTATATGGGGTTATATAAGTCATATTATCGACTATAAATATTCAATGGAAATATTGGAAGACTTCCTATATCATGGTATTTTATTTATAATTTTTAGAAAACAAATAAATTATATTATTTATGACACAATAATGATGAAGTATTTACCTCATTAATAAATGATTTAAATAAATAAGATTATAATGTTTAAAATATTATCTAAAACATGTCCAAGTCGCCTTTGATGATAATAGTTCGACCATGACTCATCTTATATTCTACTATAATGATTTTTGGACTATTTGAAACTGAATATTATTATACAATAAAATAAGTTTTTCACACATTCCTAAAGAGCCCCTCCTCTCTCTTATAAAAGGAGTCCATTTCCATCCAATTCCTCACACCTATAAAGCCATATTTGTCGTCCAAAATCTACCCAATTAAGCTATCTACATACCTCTCCTCCTCTTAGAAGCATTACCTTAGGCAGAAGGCACTTCATAAATTCATTTGGTTCATACCAAATGGAGTTACCCAAATTAATGGTAACAATTTCTCTTAAATAGTGTTCTTTTATTTTACTTCTCCAACACCTAAACTCTTTTTATTTACATTATTTTATAACAACACCAGTATCCTAAATATACTAGAATTTTTTATGAGAATTATTAAAACTACACTTACACACACCTCCAATCTAATGGAAGAAGAACATAATTTTTCTTGTGTATGGAAAACTAAGGCCTCACGAAATGATGATTGTTCAATTACATCATACCACCTCTCATGGAGGCCATTATGAAGGAACTGTATTTATATATGATATATATTATGTTTATGACTTATTTATTCTTCTTTACTTCCCATTCATAGCACTCCTTTATGGTTTCCATAGTGGTTAAATACGATAATCTCATTTGAGGAAGTGCGGACTACCACCCCCTTAATGTGATTTGATTCGTTAATGCCTTATGTGGGATGTATAAATGATGGAGTTAACTATATTATATTTGATATTATATAGTAATTATAATATATATTTGTATCAATATGTTCTAATTACAATAAAATTATAAATTGTAATTGAAGTAGTGTTCATGCGTGCGTACGGCTTACCGTCTCCATGAATGGTGCATTTCATTTCTTACCTCTACATGTTATATACAATTGTAAATACATGTATATTATGGATATTTATGATATATATGATAAATAAATCATGAATATAATTATGTTTATAATGAACCTTTGACCACATGGACAACTTATAAATATAAGGTGTTCATTTTTGAATCAAGTACCAAATAACGACAAAATGGACGTTATTAAATTAAATGATTTCATAATGATTATAACATTTTAATAAGTGATATAAAAGGAATAATAAACTTGAAAAAAGTTCTTAATAAAGTAGAAACTAACTTTATTTTATTATTCAGGAGATTAAGGAATGATTGAGTCATGTCGGACATGAGGTAAGGGACTTCATCTCAATCTCCATTCATTGAGGAATTTTTAGTTTAATACACGCCTTTATTTTATACGATGTAGAAAACCCTATCTCTTTTCATTTTATTCCAAGGTAATATATTTTATACGATGTGTATTACTAAATGACAAAAAATAATGTTCTTTTTTACATAAGCAGTTACAACGACCTTTCCGCCGCCACGAGTATTATTTGATCTTTGGCTTCATTAACAATCCAGAATGTTTTTAAAAGGAAAAATAAATACCATATACTATTTTTATGTATTTTGGTAATGAAAATGATTTTGAGAATGCATTTATTATTTCAACCTCTTGAAATGATATTTTGTTATTGGAATGTGGAAATTAATCTTTCGTTTATGTATATGTTTGTGTTATGATCAGGTTATGGTTCTTGGGAATTGTTTAAGTATATGGTAGGTTCCGTGATAAACCTAGGGAGTGTGATCTCGAGATTGCTCTCTAATGAATTGGGTAATGTGATGGAGGTAATTGTGAATTTTTCTCTTAAGATATTTAGTGAATATACATTGATGGGTATTCCAAAGTAACTCACTATGTAGTTGTGATAGCTACAATGTAAGTACCGTATGGATGCCACATGTTACCTTTAGGATTTATGATTTATATGTGTATTTCATAAATCTTATGATTTCATGAGGTAAGTAAGTGATTTCTGATTCATGATTATTTATGAACAAATGTTTTCATCCTTTTGTTTATAAACCTTACTGATCTTTTTATGCTCATCCAATGTTTAATAAAATTTTCATAGGACATAAAGATGAATATGGTCAAGGATGAGATCAAGGAAAAGTTATGTTGTCTAAAACATGGAACTAGACATGACCCGTTTTTTCAAGAGTTTTTATTTTATGAATAAAATGGAATGTGTGTAGTTATGTCTACCTTGTAATCTTTTGAGATGTAATAGTTATGACCTAATTCTATAAAAATCTATACCTAAAAAGATCCTTAATGTGAATTATTAATTTAATTAAATATTATGTAATATTTATGGTCGGGTCCTTATAGAATACCAAATAATTAGGAATTTCATTGAGGTAGTCACTGCATTTTACCTCCCACGAGTTGTTCCCTAGATTCTCCCAGTTCCCACCATTCTCTAAAACAAAAATCATTTGAACATAACGTAATTAAAAAATCAATGAATAACCAATTTACTCCTTTGAGAAACATAGTCTATAACTATATTGTTTGGGATACCTATGTTTATAATTTTTTCAAACAATGCTTCATGGGTTCTCACTTATTCATTTTCTCATACTGAGGGTTTTCACATAGGTTCCCTAATCATAATTACCAAATTAAATAAATCACTCTCTATTACCAACTATCATGACCCTAATTTTTCATACATTACTATTACATCATTAAAAAAATAAAAAACATAAATAATTTCCCAATGAGGATCCAATATTTTAGAGACTTATTCAAATTAGGGCCATACATAACATTTAGAAAATAAAACAAAAACTTTTATTTAATTTTTTCTTCTCTAGAATCTTATTGAAACTCGAACTATCATTAATACTAGTAGTAACCTAAGGATATACATCAAAATGGGGTCTCCTAAAATCCAATTAAAAAAAAGATAATAAGATGAAGAAATATAACATGTGGTGAGGATAGAAATAACATCATAATCATAATCATGCGAGGAAGCATGAAATAAAGGCATAGAATGTGGAAAGGCCTAAAAAGGAAACATCATGTATTAGTTGTAAAAATCCACACATAGTTCAGAACAAAGATAACATTATGTTAACAGATATTTCGATTTTATCATGAGATATATCATATTACCCAATTTATTTAAGTACTTTATAATTCGTGGTGCACCCATCACATCATAACATTTAAATATCATGCATGCCTCAGAGAATATATATAAATACTTAATATAACAAAACCCATATAAATGAATGAGTATCATTTCATAGATAATAAATTCATAAAATATGGGTTCCCAAAGGAAATTGGGAATATCAAACATGATATATTAATCATCAATGCTGAGTGAAGAAGAAACAATATCTAGAAGTAAAAGGATAGTTTAAAAGAAGAGTTCATTTGGAAGATATTTTGATCATTATAAACTAAAGTAAAAAAAATTTATATACCATTAAAGTTAAGATAATTATAAATAAAAATTATTTATGTAATAATCATTTTGATAATTTGGTGAAATATAAAAAAATAAAATAAAGAGTATTGTGTTTTAGAATTCCCCTTAGATTGTCTCTGAATCTTTTTGTCACATTAATGTTCTGTATAATCATATTAGAGTCAGAAAGTATCAATTACATAACTTTTTGAACATGTATAAAATAAATTAGAGTTTTATTATGTTAATTTATTGTTCATTGGTTGATTTACAGAGTTTTATTTCATCGTTCAGGAGTGTTCACTTCTGTCATTTTCCTGACCAATCTATTTATATACATGAAAATATGTTCGTGTAAAATGTCGATAAATATCAAGGATTGTTTTTAAAAGGTATTAATGATATTAAATAATATTAAATGAGGCAATAAATTATTGTTTTTATATTTTACAAGGATGAATAATTAGGAAAAGGATAATGATGATCGTCTAAGGTTAATTTTGGTTGATTTTCAATAACAAGGAATTTGATTTGTTTTATAATTTAATATTAAGTATATATATTAGTTCTAGAACACAATTATTGATATTACATAAAACATAAAAGTTATTTTAAACATTTTAATGTTATTTTATCATCCTTTAATTCATTTATGAAAATGAATGAGTGTTTCCCATGATGTCACTAAATTGACACATTATGGCTGACAATTTCATTTTTATAATAATTGAGTAAGGGGGAAGAGTTTATTGATTTATCATAAATTATCATTATATAATTATAGTATATGTAATGTACTAGTATTATAATTCTATATTTATGAGGTTAGTGTTTGAGATAACAATAAAAATAATGAAATTGATAAAAAATAATAAGAAAAACAGAGAAAATTTACCTCTTGAATTCTCCACTTGAGATCTTATTTAAGGTGATTAGGATTTTATTTTGATGAGACCAAGATCTCTTAGACACTGTGGAGGGGATTGAAAAGGGGATAGGGAAGAACATGTACATCTATAAAATGTATAAATTATTTAATTTATCGTACATTACTATTCAACAAAAAACTCATATATTTTAAATAAATCTCAAAAATTAACTCTACCCATTTTTGGACGTATGAAATTAAAAAAATGAACTCTATTTTTTGAAAAAAAATCTATATATGATTAATTTATTTTTAAATTAATGTCTGTATTTTTTAGAGAATAAAGATTGTAATATTATAATTGATTTTATAACACTATGAAAAATTACATAATGTTTCATAAAATTATCTTAAAACCATATGTTATCATAATAATAATTTATGAATACATTTTATGCTAATTAACTTCCACTTAATTTATTAAATTAATCATAAAACTCTAATTTTATAATTTTGACATACAAAAATAATAACACTTATGTAATGATTTTTAAAACATTTCTTTTTTTTTTGAATATTATAAAATTATACCATAAATTAATTTATAATATTCTTAATGTTTATTTATATTTTAATGGGTGTGTTCACTATTCATTTAGCCATGTTACTATTCACAATGGTCATGTTACTATTCATAATTTCATGTTACTATTTCATCAGTATTGGTTCCTTAACATCCTACAATATTTCTTATTTCATTAATTCTTAATTTTATTATTATGATATATATCTGATTTTAGGTGATTTATACATTAATAAACTACAATAAGAAGGGGGAAATTCCATTGGTAATTTTTTTCATTATACACATCACTAGAGATGAGAATCCATAATGTGAAAGTACAATTATAACCAAAAACATGTATCTAGGGTAACTGAATGGAAATATTCTAACAAAGTACATTGGAAATGAGTTTACAAAAAAATAATGACTCACACATTGTCATTCTGAATGGTGTAATCAACACATAAAATACAACTTAAAAGAAAAGTCTCTGTGTGACCATTCATCAACATCATCCCAACCAACTTAAAATATTCCATCCACCATGATAATTTGAATTTATATATAATACTGTTCCCTTGTAAATCCACCCCATCCCTTAATTGTAATTAATTTATTGGGACAGTTGAAACAAATCATTTTAATGCAAACATTAATATATACAATATCTGTCACCATGAAACTATTAATTATAAGATTCCATAAAATATTGTTTATAAATAAAATTAGACAAAACTCATTTCATAAAATATCATTTCAATACGAATAATATAGTTCATATTCACATAACCCATGAACATGAATAGAAGATGAATATTACTATAATTAAATACATTTAAATATCAAGGGAAATATCATATGAGAAATATGTATGAGATGAAACATTAAATAGTACCAACACGTATAAAACCACGATAAAGTTGTGTTCGATTCAAATTGAATATTTTTAAGGAAACATAATGGTATACTAAGAGATTCAAAACAATAATTCAAATGATATCATGTTGGGACACCTCAAGGCCTTTGGGATACATGTTATGCAGATGCAACCAGACAAACATCAAAGAATAAGGATCAAGATGGGGAATCAAGAGTTTATACATTAACTAGAGCCGAGCTATCAAGAATTAGATGAATAATAGGGTATGGAATTTCCATTGGCACCGACCTATTATTCTATGAACAAGATAGCTATACTACTAGACTTGTAGTAGTGGATAGCTAGAATTGAGATTTTTTCTGTGGAGGGGGATTTTCCAGTAGTCTTTTTGTGATGAATTCCCTGAAGGCCTCTATGTCAGGTAATGTGTTTCTAAACATACATGCCATGTTCGGGTTACCCTCCTCTCTAAAAATGGATATTATCAAAAAAAAAATTGAAGGCCTTTATTCCATTTATGCGTAAATGATATCGATTCCTTCCAAAGTCAGTGGATAACATAAGAGTAATCCCTGATAGAGCCACACTCGTTATTGTTTCCGTATGTTTGTAAAACAATGCAACATGATTATAAATATTATATGTATTCCAAAAAATTTATAGTACATGAGATAAATTTATATAAATCTTATATAAGAAATCATTATCACTTCCTTTCCCAAAATCAAATTTTTGAATCAAATTATCACTAATCGATTTACTCGTGCACATAATGTTTATAAACTGTTTTTAAATCAAAACCACATCAAATTCCCCATTTACATTCCACCAATTATGAAGTACATAGAAAATAATTATTTATATAAAATTAATGAATTTATCAAAAATTAAAAATTAATAAACATGAACATTATGTAATTCATGGAAAAGTTGACTTGTATAGTGACACATGCATCACAAATGGAATAAATCAAGTCACCATTAAGAATCAATATTGGAAATGAGGTAATCCAGTCAACAGAAATATTGATATATAATAATAAATATAAATTAACCACTTTTCTTTTTTAATATGTCATTCCTATTGAAATATCCTTCTAATTGGACCAGTGGGAATGAGGCCATAGAGTTATCGAAATATTGGATGGGATAAAAAATTTAAAAAAAAATTAACCATAAAAAATAGTTTATTAATTACTGAAATATATTACGATCAAACAATAGATATACCTAGATGATTGAGGAGATGATTGTTTGGGGAAAGGAGTGTTTGGAAAAGATTAGATCTAAAAAATATATTGTGATATTTTTTTAATATATTTATATTTGGGACATGGTTAGTTGAAAATATTTAAAAAATAGTTTATAATTGTTTTTGGGGTATCTATAATTTGAAAATCAAGTTACACAATTATATGGGGGTCCAGGTGGCTTAAAAACCCACCATCTTGCTATGTGATATCCCCAGGAGAAAATATAATACACCACCTTGTTTTACCTATAAAATCACGTGGAGTGACACCACTTTTTCAGACCGTGAAAAATTATTTGGGGTCAAATTCTTTTTAACAAGTTGTTACATCATGGTTTTCACTAACTATGAACCGATTAGTTCCACATTTCATATTTTTCCCAAATCAATAAATTTTAAAACCCCGACTCCAAACGTTCTCAATAATCACATAAAAAATAAAAAAAAGTTCAAATTAAATCATACCTATACAACTAAAGGCATCTCAATTCACCCACAATGAAATATTTCTTCCCCCATAAAGTGATATTGGTTATGGGCTCACAAAATGAGAATTTCATTACTTCCTCACAAATATAACCTAAAATCACATCCTATTACTATCCCATATTGACTATCGTAGTACTCATATAAGATTAATAGGTGTACTATAAAGGATATTACATTGGAGATCATAAATTTCTGATGATAAATAATAGATATTTTAATCTCAATACCAACATTTCACATTCAATCACATGGGATGGGTCCTGTTGATAACAACTCATATGGGATACACGAAACCAATTTTAAGTTGACATCATGTGAGATTGAAAGTAAAACTGAAAGACTCCCATTATCATCTATTTAATGGTCTCAAAGGGGAAAAGAAACTCCAGTGAAGAAATACCCTACAATCCTAATTGATAATGTACTAAATGAGGTGAAACTATATGAAAGACCCAATCACCCACATGAAACTCTAACTGGTGATGAAGATGATAAATATAGATATTATTCCATCTATGGGTAGTCACTACACCATTGAAGATCAACACATTATTTTATATTATCTCATGGGGAATTATTTTACCAACTAAATATCTTTCTCCCAAATATTCCAAATATAAAAGAATTTTAGGTGGCAGATAGAAACATCAAAATTATATATTAGAATAAATAAATGATTGTTATTTTCCTTGGAAAATATTACCCAAAGAATATTATATAACTACAATCTAATAATGTAAATAATTTCTGACTGAAGCATATCCTCAATATTATAAATTTTGTTGTATGTATGCCCATTAGTCTAGGGTTGTTATTCTATGAGCAATTTAATCATCGTACTCATCGTCTCATACAATCCATTCAAAAAAAATGATGTAAATTGGGATTCCTTATCAGAAACAAATTATGTAGTGTGCCGATAGAGATTTAAAATCTATTAGGTATACAGTTATTGATATCCTCAAACTTCATCCTATCCTAAATAAGAGGGAACTAACCAGACATACTATGTTAATAATTGCTTAAAAATTCACATCTTACATTCTCATATTATGGAAAAACGAATGACAATGTTTATATATATTTATTCCCACAATAAAACTAGAATTCTTAATGGTTAGAATAATCATATAGGCCTATCATTTTTCAAATTAATCTTCCAGAATGAATGTAACAATGATATGATGTTTTCAATTGACCACATATTACCATACCACCAATACTGATGTCTTAGATCATAATAAATATTTATATTCCCATGGTAAATAGAAAAAAAATTTGGTTTATAGTTACATTCATTTACTCACTCTGATATATCTAAATTACAAGATGATATTAGAAACAAAACCTGAATGAATAATTCTGAGAAATATCACTCAATATCAACCTAGTAGTATTGATTTTTTAAAACATTATAAAACATATTTTTTTCATAGAAAATATTATTCCGATTACAAAATAAGAATCCATTATCCTTGTAATATACGAAAAATAGTCCACTAAAATCTCCCAAATCAAATAGAATATTTGTAAGAAATTCAAAATTAGTCACTTTTAATTGCTTCTATGACTGATTTATTCCATAATATATTTTCTCAATTCATCATTGAACACATTCTCTTTTCCTAATTTATATGTAATTTCATAATTGAATTTTATATGATAAAAAACTCCTAATCTATTTTTCATTTTAGACACCCCAATATAATAAAATATATATGTTTCTTTTATGATCTAAAGAATCCATAAACCAATTTCTAACGAGAAATTTGAACCAAGTTTAGATTACTTGAATCACTAATACCAATTCAAGGTCATGGGGGTGGGGGAATGGGTTTTTATTATAGTAATGGTGTAATTGGTGAGTTGCATAATTGACCACCTATATCCATTACCACACAACACAAAACAGTTACAAACCCATTGAATCACAAAAAACATCATTTCCCAAACCCACTTCCAAAAGATTCAAAACTAGAGGCCAACACATCCTCACATAAATTTACTTGAAATAGTTGTCTCATTTTTTATCCCACACCAAAATTACATCCTTATGGGTTACATTCATCCTTGAACATGTGAGATAAGAGATATATTTACTAAACATCATTTAATAATCTTTAAATATGATAAATATCATAATATGAAAATCTTTTCAAGGTTAATCACATGACATCAAATTCATATTTTTTTAGGATCCATTAAAATACCCCTATCATATAAGATGTTTACAATAATAATATTTTCATCAAACCAAATTTCATATTCAAAATGGGATCTAAAAAAAGATCATTATGTATGTGTCTAGGGATATTATCTAAATAACTTATGTGTTTTTCCTCTATCTTATGGTAGACACAAATATAATCCAAAAAATGTATAATGAATGATTTCAAGAACTGAAAGAATACTTGGTTCATCGACAACCAAATACATCACAAGTGAATTAAAAAGACCACATATATTAATTAGGAACTTAAAATTTTGCTAATAGTCATATAAGTTATCTTTGGTATTCCTTTTTCTATTATTATTTATAGATGGTTCTTATATTATCGGTAAAATATTTAACCCATTAGTATCTTATGATTTGATCAAATATATTAAAAATTATATATTATATATATTTTTTCTTAATAGTAACCTAATGCGCATTTGGTAATATAAAATAATGTCTAACACATATGTATTCAAATTTTCAAAAGGGAACAAGAAAACCCCAATGTGATAGTCTTGTTTAAATAAACCCTATGCATAATGACCTGTAAGAAGAACATTAAAAATATTTATCTCAATATCTGTTATATGATATGATGTCATTGAATATGGAACTGTCTCACTGTGAATTTCAATAGTGAACATGGACTCTCTCTACGGTGGTAACCAATAAAAATCATTAGAAATGACTCATGGTAGGTTCTCACCACAATATGATATAGACTATAAAAACATTACCCAAACAAATAAAGAATTATATATGATATATATCATAATGACTTTATATTTCTATGAGATATCAGAGCTTCTCCCCTGATCCAAAATCCATATTACCCTAGAAGGCTAAAGGGTCACAATTTTAAGATTTAAAAAGAACAAAAAATGCTAACGGTTAATATGGGCCATTAAATTGATCATCCAATCCATTTTAGTTATAATTTATTACATATCATTATCAATATGTAAGAATATTAAAAAAAAATTGGTCATTAATAATCAAACAACATTATTTAATTTTAAAAACTTATTCATTTCCCTTTCATAAGGGAGGTGAATTATCCAACATGAGGAAACTATTATACAATCCGAAAACACACATGAATACATGTTCAATATATTAATTTATGAGAAAAAATAATATCAATAAATCTAATAACCATAGTGGATTAAATTGATAAACATACCTCTAATTTTATTTTATCATGATAAAGATTAATCTGATATAGACTTTAAATAATAAAGATGTATGGGATCAACTCTTCATAGTGATTTCTCTACAATGTGTGTATCATGTTTGGTAGGATATTGATATCATTTACCCTATGATGAAACTATAGAACAATTGGATCTGTTGTAAATATTTGATTGAATTTTATGAAAATGTATATATTTTTTAGATAAATGAATTAGAAGACACAATTTTTAAAAAAATAACAAATTATGTTATTCCTTATAATATGTCTATCAATGACTAGACCATCCATAATATTAAAAAATAACAAATATTATCATAAATAATCCTTGAAAATTAGTCCCAATGTAAATTTATAACCCCTAAATTTAAATTTATGTCAATTATAAAAACGAAATCCTCCTATAGTTGCAATAGATGTCGTACAATAATATGCTCTTAATAAAATTTCTACCACATTAATTTCTATTTTTTCAAATAAATTCAGATGATCTATAAGAATAACAGACTCAGATTCATAAGAATATCAAACCTAAAATACATATCAACCATCAATCATTAATTTCTGTCATTTATAACAAAATCAGGGCTTAATTATATAATGTAGGTTAATTGAGTTGAAAACTCTTTAAGTTAACTCTAATGGATCCCCAAGGATAAATATTATTTAGTGTTTTTCACCAATGATAACTCAAGAAAATAATTTTTTTTTAATTTTTATTGAATGAAGTTCATATAATATCCTCATGACGCATAACTTTAATAAATGATAAGAAATATTTTCATCGTGTTCCTTCAAGCATATAAGAGGATAAACCCACTATATAGATCATTGGGGTTTTCAAAAACAAGTTATTTTTTATAATACAGTCTAGAAACTCTTCAATGCTTCCAAAACCCGCCTGAACTAGATTCTGAAATACACAAACAAATGATTGAACCAATGAATAACATTATAGAGAATTGATATACTGAATATATAACAATGATTCCACTATTGTATTCATAATATATATTCATTGTAGAAATATATAATAAAAAACCCTAAATTTAACATTTATCATATGAGAAAATATCCAAATCAAATCCATATTTCATGAATCATTAATATAGACATTGAAATTAGAATCTAAATAATCCACATTTAAAAAAATGATTGAAAAAAATTAGACAAGAAAAGGATATTAAAAATGAACCCACAATTAGTTTTATTTATGTAACCAAAATAATAAATCTCTATATTTATGAAATTATATTACCAACAATGGTATCATTATTCCAGACATCAATTTTATTATGTCAGGAACCTTTCAACACTTTTTTACCAAATTACCATAATCATAACTCCATTATTCCACAAAAACTAAAATACCCTCTATGTGTCATCAAATTTACTATTGGGAATATATTTGATTACATGTTTCCTTGAACTAATACAGTAAAATATGGAACATCACCTATAGTGACAAACAAAAATTTGATCATCAATATAAAATCATGAAACATGAATTAATTAAAATTGAATGGAGATAAACAAAATAGTAAATAATATAAAAAATAATTAAATTTATTTTTTCACATTTCATTATTCTAAAAGGATTAATACAAAATAATATAAATAAAAAATCATATTCATGTGTCGATGTGACCATCTCTTATAACCATCATAATCCACTATGAAGATATCTTCAACAAAAAGAATATTCAATGCTACATGACACCCATACATTCACATGTGTCCTAGAAAACCATAATTTCATATACCCATATTCATAATAATGGTTTGTGGAGAAAAATTAATAAGAAACCACCATTAATCAATACAATTTTAATCCTCATGAAACTGTTAGTTCTATCAATAAAAACATGATTATAAAAAAATTTCAAACAATAACCCATTTCATAATATACCCATTCATTTCTTTTAAATAATTTCATATTGACATAATCTAGAAATATAATAATGAAAATAATGACAGAATAAGGACATACGAATAAATATAAATGGAAATTGCATATTATTAAAATATGAGAAATCAAACATAGAATAATATCATCAAGTATAAAACAAAAAAATGATGTTCTCTAGACTGTGGTAATATATTATTGTATTGGAGATAGAACACAATTCTAGAAATGTGATTCTTATTACATATATCTAGTATTTCCATAGTATATTGACATCATAACGATACCACGTAGTTGTTAAAGATCGATTTGGGTTTTCATGTGTCCATAACATGACACATTAAGGTTTCCCAATGTGTTCTATTTTCTAATGTATTTGAAAAAGTATTACCACAGTTTTATAATAATTATTTTATGTAATTTATTTTAGCTCTTATGATTTAAAACAAATTATAGGATGAATAATAATTGAATAATATAATAAAATTGATAATGTATATGATATCTTTAATGAAAAATTTCATTTAAAAAATTTCACTACACTGAATAAAATTTTCATAATAAACAATACCACTTCTGTTAAACCAATAAATATCAAAATTCCAAACTGACCTAATATAAAAACCCCTTAATAAATTCATGGGTGAGTATAATTTTCTAGAGTCAAATACCACACAAATTGATGAAAACATGTCATCCTCATGATCAAACATAATAATTAATGAATTTAAATTCCCCATAGTGTATATCCATTTGAACCATGAATAATTAATTAAAAAATAATATTTATCTGTATGTCATATCAAAATTTCTTTCAGTGCAACAATGTGTTAAAGGGTCAAAGGGTGGTCTAGAATGAGTATATGATATTAGATTAAAAAATATATATAATATGAAGTGACCCACCATGAATAAAGGTAACTCTATATGGATTAAATGAGAGAACTGTCTAGAGTGGTATAGAGTTGTTTGTTTTTCCTAAGAGATATTAAGAGATGATTATGCGTTAAACTAATGAAGGGATTTTGTGAAAATTTTTCTTTTTACGTTGTTTCAAATGGTCACACTAATTGTCCATGGAGTTTAACTAAAATTTCCCCCTTAAAGCGATGTAAAGTTTCTTCCAAAAGAAAGGTGAATAGTTACACAGGTAGTGTACTATAGTAGTAAAAACCACTCTCAAGTCCTCGAACATCCCTTGGAGCGTTGAAAATAAATTAACATGGTATTTATAATCACTCACTAACTTACGCCTATTATAGGGCATGGACAATGCATATGTTTATGTTTTCCTAGTGCAGTATAGATGTTGACCTGGGTCAACTCACATGATTAGCATTATCAGTTGTTAACTCACCCAATATAATTCACCTAAACAAATTTATTTTTGTTGGTTTTATTACATATATAAATGAAATGGAATTTATAAGAATAATTTAAATAAATAAAAATCAATTTTAATCAATATGATGTGCTACATAAAATAGAATTACTAATGAAAGGATGTTCTCATAAGAAATCATTTTGGAAGTAGCATCATTTACTAGTTTCAAATATTCATAGAGGACAAACTACATCATATTTTTTCACACCATAGAGTTCCCCAGTTATTAATTAAAATTCAACTTAGAGATACCCAAGAACACCCACCATCCACAAACAATAAATTAACATTAGAATTAATTAAAAGAATATTAAAAACATCGTATTGGGATCAAAAACCTTGTACCTCCATTGGAATATTCCTTGGGCCAGTTACCAATGATCATGAGTAATATAGTTCACATTGGAAAGATGAGAAGAAGAAATGAGGGTGGATGGGTGGATAAAAAAATAAAAACAATGCAATAATTAATTACAAATCTATATTTCAAATGAAAACTAAACAAAGATGATGAAATAAATAATTTAATAATAAAATTGTAATTTTTTACGTTGTCCTTCCTTGGTTGAGGTCTCCTCCTTGGAGACATTAATGAGTTGTATAGAAAATGGCATGTATTGAGAGGGAAGAAGTCCCCTACATTTATATGTAGAATTTTTACAAAGTCATTTTATGAATTTTATCACCAAAAAATTACCTCATAACTTCTATCATATTTCTTTAATGTTGTTAGTACATAGCTTTTCTATCTCTCCTCATAATGTGAGCTTAGTTGGATATGTATTATGAGAGTTATTCTTGTTTCACTATGACAATTGTTTCTGTCTAGTCAGACTATCCAATTTGAAATCCTCCAGAATATAATTCCATAATGACTATTAAAAATTCCAATTCATGTGTCCTAGTATTAATTAAATGTGTTAACAAACTTCTTTTTCATCCTCCCACTGAATATAAATGTTTTTGGTCCCACCATGAATGAGTTAGGGACCAAAAAAATTGATATATCTAAAAATAGTTTTCATGGTCCGACATCTGAGATTCAATTGAGCATCAATATGGTTGATTCAGATTTTGTTCAATAAGGATAAAATAATTCCCAAGATGTGTAAAATCATAAAATGAGTGAATTTTTCAATTTATATAAATTTAGAAAATGTAATGGAAAAAATAGTGAAATAATTTAAAACAGTTAAAAATATAAAATGATACATTTTTTCAATTAAGCTCAAAATACCACAAATATCATAAATTGTGGTAATTTATCTTTATGTAACACATTTTTTTGCACAAAAAAAAAATTAAATTCAATGTAAATTTATTTGAAAATAATTTTTCTTTCAATTCCACTACAATTAGCAGTTGGAATCCTAGACAAGTAAACATTATAATTAAGTCAAATAAAATATATAACATATACCTATGAGATCGACCGAATCCACACTATGTAAAAAAAAGATCTCATTCATCATAATAAAAATTATTCCAGTTATCTATTTAGATCATTTAATACATTTCCACTTAATTTTTTAAACCATGAACACAAAACACCTACCTCAAATTAATTTTATCAAAGCACTTAATTTTAAATGTTCAATAATGCTTTTATCATCCAAACACATGAAAGAGTCACTATAGTATTGATGAATTCTTACTTATAAACCCGATGTGAGTCAAGGACATGTGTTTCTCATAAGTACATTTCATGGGTCCTATATGGCTTCCAGTTGTTAGAATTTAGATGATAAAAATTATGATGCTAATAATGGAGGACTTGGATCTTTTTGAAGACAAACTGAAAGATTATAATTTTCACTCAATTATGGTATCCTTATCTTCCCATTTATAGAAAATCAGCTCAATAATCATGAAAACACAAGGAATGTTCAAACCATTTATCATTTTACTAGAAAAATTCTTCTCAAACATAGTTTTCATTCATAACTTGCCTATATATGTACAACTTTCTATCAACATTGAATGCTCTAGAAAGGTGCAACTACTTTTATCATGGATTCCCTATAAAAGAACAACTTTTTTAAAAATTAACTACTCATTAGAATCATAAACTCTCTAACATTTTATTTTCCACACAATTTATCATCAAATGAGTTATTACACCACAAGTCATCCTCTACCACCAGTTGTTAAAAGTACATCATGCAATTTCACATCAATAGTAGGTCAGACTGGGAAATTTTCATGTATTTTGGAAAACCTAATAATATTTTCATGGATTCTAAGTGATAAAAGGATTAATGTACAAGGTATGACATAAAAAAAGATTATTTTGATAAGGGTAATTAAAACCAACCAATGGCCTCAATCATTTAAAACACAATTACCTAAAACACTCATGTTATGAATATAGTAAATCAAATTCTAGTTTAACAATTAATGATCGGTTTCTATAAATAAATAATGATTAGGTAATGAACATGAAAAAAATGGTAAATAATAGTCACAATAAATTTATTTCAAAAATAATGACTCTGATATGAGGAATGCGATTTAGAAATCAGAGTACTTTTTATAAAATTCCATAATATATGAACAAGAAGAAAATTCATTTATGCATTAATTTAAGTTTAGTTTGATGGAATAAAATGGTCCA
Source organism: Viscum album (assembly GCA_963277665.1). Classification (NCBI taxonomy): domain Eukaryota; kingdom Viridiplantae; phylum Streptophyta; class Magnoliopsida; order Santalales; family Viscaceae; genus Viscum; species Viscum album. Next base: position 1,376,194,402 of record OY728155.1, read on the forward strand.
CTGATTGAAATGGGGTTCAAAAAAATAGTAATTATTTAAACTCAAATTTTTTGACAAAACACGAAATTTTAAATAAAAACATAGAAATAGCATGAATAAATTTTTTAAAAAAAATAGAAAACAATACAAATAATGAAAACACTAACCTAAAAGGATCCATCCATACATATATAAATGATACAGTAACCTCAATTCATTCTAATGGATTTAGCATTTAACTGGTTTTGAAAATGGATCATAATAAGGATGAAAATCTAAAGGATATGTACAAACGAATTTATTTATAGTGAAACATTGAGTTAAACTCCATAGTGATGCACACTAAAAAACCCACATTAAAATGAAGAAAACAAATAATAATAACTGTTTCTGAAGAAAAAAATTGAAATAAAATTAGAAAATATGGATATAACAGGGTTCAATAGCACATGTGGGCCCTTGTTTTTTATTGTCTTCAGATGGGTATCTCTAATAAGTTATCCCCATCAGAGTGTGGGTGCTGCTTATAGCTTTTGAAAAATACAATTTCATGCAAGAGTTCCTTAATATTGTGGACTACATGGATTTAGTATACCATGTACACAATCATTGTAATGAAATAAAACATGCATGGTGGGGTTTGTACCATGGGTGAGTCCTCCACTTTCTTGGATTCCAATTTCACATCATTTTTTTATTATTTATTGGTTTCTAAATTTTGGTTACATAAATGAAATAATAAAATGGAAAGTAAGAGTTTTATTATATTATAACAATATTAAAGTATGTTGTGTCAATATCAAATTATTCCCATTGAATATCATAATTTTTAGTCTCATTTTCCTTAAAAATATCCCATTTGATATCCTTTTAAATGACCTATAATAAATGTTCATCATGTTCAGGGACATCTAGATATTGAACTTCATATGGATACTTTTTTCCATTGCATTCCTCCAAGGAAATACATGTGTTGTGTGGATTTTAAAAATAAAATCGTAGAGAGGTAATACCCAATTTAGTTTCAACAATATCAAATGATAATTAGTTCATGAAATGATTATCTCCCTGAGTTAGTTAGACCTAAATTTCTTCTTTGGTGGGAGGCCTTACTTGTAGTTTATTTACATTAGATATAGGTAGGTAGTCGTAATCCACAATATTTTCTTCAAATTCCACAACCTAGTTTTTTTCTTCCTTCAATGGTTCTAGATATTCTACATTATGAGGAGTATTTTAAACATGTAGTTCTCCACACTCATTCCAGAATTTATTCATATCTTTTTGATCTCTTATATGTATTTTAGCTGGGAAATAATCATCATCAATATCATCCAACATTGATTAATATGGGATCAATAGATATTCATTTAATTTTATTACGGCCTAAATGGTTTATTCATATTGAAAGATATGTGGGTCTACGTCTACCATTATTTTTTCTAGTTGTGGTTCCTATTCGGTTTCTAGTTGTTTATCATGGGATACATTTATGTATTCCATTATCCACTATATTTTGATCTCTATTTGTTGTTCTATTTGAAAAATTATTTCAAATTTTGCCAGATGATCCATGTTAACATCTTCATCACTGTTTTTAAACAGTGAAATATCAATTTTTTTCTTTGACCATTTGTTTGTAAAATTCGATAATATACTCATAGAGATCAATTAATTCTATCACCAAACCCTATAACACTGGTTAGCCAAGGTTCCCTTTAATGGATTGAATGAGATCCCTAAATTCTTCTTCCTTGATGTTCTGGATTTGAGATCCCAAAATATACATATCCAAAAATATGTACAATACAATGTAGATCAAGTCGAGTTAGAAATTTCTTTTTCACATCTGGCTAGGTGTTCCAGGAATTAATAAAATACTCAAAAGAAAACCACATGGAAAATGTTTTTGTTAATTTGAAACAATTAAAATATTTATAATTAGATTATGGAACTTCCCCACTAGAAATAATTCTTGTTTTGACACATGCATATCAGATGTTATGGAAAAGGCATATTTTTATATTTTCCTAGTGTATAATTGAGGCAAAACAGGGTCATATCACATGAGGAGTGTTCTCATTTGTTCACTCACATAATCTACTTCACCTAAAATAATTATTATTATTGTATTTATTATTTACATGAATGAAATTTAATTTTTGAAAATAAATTAAATAAAAAAAATAATTCTGATTAATATTTAATGCTAAACAAAATGGAATTAGTGAAAAAAGGATGTTCTACCAAGAGAACATTTTGGTATCAGCTTCGTTGACCAGCTTAAAATATTCTTAGTGATCACACTACATATTATATGTGAAATTTTTATTCTACCCTAGTTATGAATGAAAAATCACCTTAGTGATCGCCATGAACATCTTCCATCCACCTAATCAATTGAGGGGAAATGGTTGAAGATTATGAAGATATAATTTTTTTCAGCAGCCATTATATATCCTCCTAATTGACACCAAGAATATTAAAAAATTGTTCTTGGGTTAACGACCATGATTACTCCTTAAGGAAATTGCTCAGTTCAGTTACTCTTGTTCATGAGTATTATACATCATGATTGTAATATGGGAAGAAGAAATGAGAGTGGATGGATGGACACATAAATAAAAAAATGCATGAATATATTTGTAATATAAATTAAAATAAAATACTTAAAAAATATAGATAAAAGGTAAATTAAGAATAAATGGGGACGATTTTTGGTCGACCTATGTCAGGGGATATCTCCTCCTTGGTACCTTTAAAGAATTTGTTGTAAAATGAGATTCTATGAGAGGGAGGAGCTCCCCTATTTTTATAGACAAAATTGTCCCCATAAATTTGAAATTTTTTTATCACAAATTAATGACATATTCAAGAATTTAAACCTTTTTGAATGTTTTACATACATATCCGGGTTTTCTCTTCCCAAACATTGAGCATATTTGTTGTTTAATTATGGTAGTTATGCTTGTGGTTCTTTGAAAATTTCATCTGTCTAAGAAAAATATCTAAATTGCAAACCTATAGATTAAAGTTCCATAATGACCCTTAAAAAGGAAAATTCACATTTCATTCCATCATTAATTATTTTTAGAAACACATGCCTCATCTGACAACTTAATTTCATAGTAATTGGGCCAACCATGATCGAGTTAAGTATCTATCACAAAAAAACAACAGATCTGTTATGTATTTTCATTGTCCAAAATATTATTTTATTTTGAGAATTCATATGATCTATTCACCTTTTCCTAAATAAGATTAAAACTAATCTAATGATTTGTAGAATCCTGAAAAGAAATAATTTTTTTTTGTTTTTATTATTATAAAAATGTTATGGCTAAAATAATTTAAAATTGTGAAAAATATAAAATAAGAAATTTTTACTAATAAGCTAAAAATAACACCAATATCATAGAATGTGAAAATTTCTCTTAATGTAACAGATTTTTAGGATTTAAAAAAATTATATTCAATGTAAATTTAATTGAAAATATTTGGTCCATCCCTAACACGATTTTAAAATTAATTTTTAGACCATAAAAAATACCACTGGGGAGGTCAGTGTTCTGTACCGTATGATTACCACATGATTAGTACTAACAATTAAACTTGATTTTTTCTCAAAAATCAGTATATTTTTTCCCCTAAATCCCATATAATTATTTTTACTCACTATAGAAAACCCAACATCAAAATAAATAATACATGCGATCAAGATGGAGTTATATTTGGTTCAATGATTTCTCCCATTAATTTACTAAAATATGGAAATAAAATTTTTTAAAATGTTTTATATATATCCACTTAATCATAATTGTTATTCACATGGTAGATGTCTATATTGGTCAAGGAATTATATAAAATTGTATTTGACCAAGTGAAGTGAGAAAAAAATAACATAGATGAATTTTTGACATCATCTCTATGAAATAATAATTTTGGGGTATGAAATCCTATTTATTTATGTCACTTCCACCATTAATTTACATTATTAACTGTTCTGAATAACCTTTTTTGTTAATATTGAAAATCGATATATTCCTGGAAAAATACAACCCTATGTTGAGGGGATGATTATCTTACTCCTCATTTGTGTACGTTGTCAAGGGAAGGAAAGAAGAGGATATTGTGCGATCTCTTGAAAATTACTACAATCAACTAGTAATGAGAATTTATCCTATAGAATTACATAATGTATTAGTTATACATTAGTAGTCACCATCCAAGTACATTTCCCATTTATAAGACATTTAATTGACATATAAAATATCATCAAGGATTGTTTTGTTTATGTAGTATTGTCTTCTAATTATGGATGTGATTTTTGGAATTTTCTTTAATTTCTATCTTTTGGTAAAATTTAATGATATAAAATTGATTAAAACTATTAGAGGGTGACAAGACATTAATATAGTTATCAAATCAAATTTTTTTACGAATGATATATTTAACTACTATCTCTAGGAGTAACATGTTGATCTAATGATATTATATACAACATCATAACTTCTCCACTGGGAATTATCGGTTATGGTAATTCATACCAAATTGGTTTACTTGATACCATTTTCTATTATCATTATAGAATGAATGTGTGGGATATTCAACTTATTGAATAAATGTTCTATTATTAGGGGGAACCTCATGACTGCATAATAGAGTCATCATAGACGGTAACTTGAGCCCCTCAATTAGATTGATCTAAACTATGGGGTCTATTAAATATTATTTAATATCGTCGTAATCCCATGGAAAATAATATTAAAACTAATAATATTCCCATTTCATCATAAATTTAATGGAGGAATAAAGATTACATTATACTTTACAATGTAATCACATAAATACATTCAATTTTACCTTAGTGACATAACATTAATTTATTTTTTTTGAAACAAACATACGAAATATATCACTAAATATTTCAAAATCAACAGTTATACCATCATAATGTGCTATAAAAGGAAAAAAATTTCTTAATGTCACTACACACAATAGTTTTAGTGGATTAATAATCATTTTGTAATTTCATAGTTGGGGAATAATGACTCACAATTATCATGGTGATGTTGATACTTGTAGTAATTTACACAATGATAATGTAATAAAATATAGTTTAATCTGAAAACTAATTAATAAAATAATTCCTCAAAGTATAGTATGTTTGCCGAAATTTCCTCGAGTTTAAGGTAATAATTCAAAACAAATATCCCCTTGTGGGTTTCCTAAAATCTATGGATTTTTTATCATCATAATTTAATAAGATATGATTGGAACCGTAAAAAATATACATTAATTTGATGTTATGGGATGTATTTTTTCATCAATTATTATTTACATTATTTCAATCAGAATTTATTTCTATTTTCAATATAAATTCACATCTCTATAGAAAAAATGATTCAATTTTTCTGAATACTAATCCTAATGTGTATATGTCTAGTGAGACACATGGTATATTAGTCACCCAATATATAATTGACCTTTTTCCTATTTTAATCCCCTTGTTCAACATTGGTATCATGATTCACATAATCTATTTCTAATACTTGGTTATAATAATGGCACTTAGATACTAAACTAATGTGGGGTATAAATACCTAGGCATAGAACTCATTTTTTCCATGTAATATCAGGTGAATAATTCATGGATTTAATAATGATAAATTATTTACTATTATTACTGGATATGGTATTTGGAAGCACTGATTAGTGTAGGATATGGGTATTCCATAATATTGAAATTCAATTATCTAAAACACAAAATGGAGGTTGAACACCATCCTAATTATCTTATGATGGATTATTATTTATATTTATCAATTAAATAATAAAAAGTGGACAGTGAAATGAAATTTTCTACTTCAATTTATGTTGGATATATTTTTTCCCCTTATTGAAGTCGCATTCTCTATTTGAATGCAGGGATTTATTTAGGCATAATTGATACCATGTGGGCGGAGGAGTGTTCCCTAATATATTTTTCCAATAGTTTCACATTTCCAAAAAATAGAAACTATGGGATACATGGATTAAAAACCAGTCAACAATAAATTAATATATTGATCATATTATATGACATTAATAACAAAATTCATTGGAAACTCTTAATTTTTTATTGGATTCATCTCAACAGGGAAATTTAGTATTCTGTCCAAAAAATATATGTGACTTGATGAATCATTAATTTCAGTAAAAAGTTCACATTCTTTCCAAAATGTGGAATAATTGATTTTATTTTATTGATACTATGAAAAAATAATTTAATCTACTCTCACGATTACTGGTAGCACATATTAATTCATATAAGTTATAAAATTTTCCATGGATGACAAATATTTGTCTAAATTTATTTGATGTAATTATTCAAGGATGAATAAATCTGGGAGAGTATTCCATTATATACAATATTTGTTAAAATGAGATTGTAGGTCACCAAATTCTAGATGTTTATAATTTATTACCACTATTATAGTAACCAGTCTCTTTTCTAGAAAAGGTTTATAATAACCTTGGACATATTTTTTCCAAATTTATTAATATTTGTTTAAATTATTTTTAATGGTTTATCTACTATTATCATTATTTCAGTGTCATTTTATTTTATTTGTATTTTAATGTAATTTATGTTTCTTTGGGGAGGAAATATGTTATATTTATTTGGATTATAGGATTGATTCAACAATGATGTTGGGTTCAGAGTGACTATCCCTATTTTAACATTGATAATATTTATTTTTTTGGTTTATTTCTCCTGACATTAATCATTAATATATAAAAATTAATTTTCACATCTTATTTTTTCTATAGATAAATCAAAAAACATACAGTGGTACATAAATCCAGCAAACATGGCTTTTTGATAATTTAAAATTTTCTTTGCACATACATCTAAAATAGAACTAATGATACTTTTTTATCATGGGAATAAGCTATTTTATTTAATATAAAATTTATGTTTTTTACTCTCTCATTTTCATTATTTTTCATTTTTCATATGTTATAACCATACACATTCCTAATTGAAATGTTTAATTTATAATGGAACCAACATCTTATATCATTTCAACAATTTATAGACATGACTACATGGTTTTTATTCTAAAAAAAGAGGTAAATTATGAATTTTACACATATCATTTGATCATTTTCATCATTTTACCATTGTGTTCTCAATATTGGGATACATCCAAATCCATATTTTTAAGAGGATACTCTTGTTATATAATTTCATTAAACATTGACATACAATTATATCCCATGTTGTTCTAGAGAAGAATAAATTCAACAAACATATATTATGGATTCTTATCTATAAAACCAAGTTAATGTTCACAATCTTCATCATCTAGATGAATAATATGATATTCATAATGAACATTAAATACTATAACTTTACCAAACCACTGAATATTTATTCTTTCTATTACAATATTGTTTCTAAAACTACATGTTTTTTTATATTAATTAAATATTCTTTTGGTGATATTTTTTTTATTTAAATGAAAAAATAATAATTAGATAAATAATTAACTAATTTACTCAATGAAAATAAATTAAATTTATAATTTTATAATACATAAAATTTTCATTTACAAAAATAATCTTATTCTACAAAAGGTTTTTACATATTAAATGAGGTAATGTTAATATTGATTTGTCGTACACATACAATACTATTTTAGTAAAATGGATTTAATATTATTAATTATTAAGTACAAAATAGTTAATAAATTCTATTTTATATTTATGCATTAATGTTAAATTAATTATGAAAAAATTTATCACCATGGTAAAACCAAAACTTTTAAAACTGAAAATTATAATAAAAAATACATGAAAAAATTTAGTAAATGATTGGAAATTAATGGTTGAGGTATTTAGAACTTCTCTTATCCATATCATCATAATTATCCAATCTTGTTTCCACATGACTTGTATTACATGTGATCCCTTTTTATTTAATGATTGTATTTTTAAAAAAATGTCATTCTTAATATATAAAAAGGGTCCTCTCACAACCCCTTCATCTCCACTCAAGGAATTCAGTTTCCTCATGGAATTATTATCTTATTCCTTCCCATATAATAATACTACCATCCTTTGAATTAAATATATTATCTTATGTCCCATATTTCTATGTGTCCCTCTAAAAAATTCATAAATACTCGACATAAATACTTTTTCCCAAAATTATTTTCTATTTATTCTTATATAACAGATCTAATTTTATGGTTACTATCTAATAAAGTAAGTATTATTTTTATAAATAATAATATTATTAAAATAGATTAAAAACATATCAAATTTCCCATTTTTTATTAAATATCGAACTGAAATTATGTTATTGTGTGCGTGACTCCATCAAAATTAAATGGAGTATTAATTTAATCTCATATAAACCTTAATTAGGTTTTGACACTTTTTATATGTGTTTGAGATATAGGAAAACGATCTATATTTGATTTAAGAAACAAAAAGTAGAATATAATTGCTAGAGTGCTACTAGAAATCCATTATAAATACACTTGCTCGCCAGTGGTAGTGGCAGAGGACATACTAATATGCAGTTCCCAATACCCAACTGGTTGGAAGCCATCAGTACAAATATGGATAAGAAAGATTCTCTGCAATTATACCAGAAACACTAATGGTTGGAATATTATAATTTTTCATCTAGTGGTTTCCACACTACTCACTATGTAGGGGTGAATCCATAATTTCACTCGAACGAAAATTGTTATTTTTCCTCTCAATACGCACAAGTCTCAATAAAAAAGACGGATATGATGATATTTATTTGTCAATCATTGTTCCTATTATACTAATTTATGGTGAACATAATTACTAGATCAATAAATGGATTCCATGACGTAGTATTTATCCACTCATTAGATAATCAAATTTCAACTATTAATTTCTATAAACCTAATATAGAATAGACACATATCGTGTTTCCATAAATACATGAGAAGGTATTTTTGATCAATTGGTAGATTTAGAAAAGATATATTGTGTTCCTGACAATTCCATAGAGATGATCTAGATCTATCATCAGTGTCCTTGTACAAAGTTTAAGTTAAAATGATTATAACCCAATATTACAATGTACCTCTTGGTTTTTTTATAAAAACCCTATTTTGAGTAATTGAGATTCGATCATGGTATTTATGGAATATGGGTTTGACCTGGTCAATTAAAATATGTTACTTTGGTATTGACACATTATAATCGGTAATATTTCTATAAATTTTATTATGTTTTTAAAATCCAAAACATGTAGGTATCTTTTCTAAGGATATTTACATGATAATAATACCATGTCTCAAAAAGAATAGACCATGAGAAATATACATGATTGATATGAATATGATTGTGTCTTTTCCTTTAAACCCCAATAGTTGAAGCTTTTTTAAATTATTTTCTGTGTTATAACTATTTATTAATGTATCATAACTTTTGGGAACAGTAATGATGGTATTTACATAGAATATATTCTATTGTATATAGGATTCCTCCTTATAGGTGAGAATGAGTATAGATTTATTAATTAGCATACTTGATAAAATATGATGGTTAGTTTTGGGATGTGTAATGAAATTTAAAAAGGAATTTGATATAAAAAATGTGCATATCATTGTGTCATAATATGTTTCCCATTGATTTAATTCTATAATTCATGGTGTGATTAATACTGAGATGCTAGTATGTGATAAGGAGAGATGAATGATATAGAGAATGTATGAATTTCAGTTAGAGAGACATTCCCAATTGTTGATTGACCCTATTGAATTGACGTAGTTATTGTAGTTTAAATGATCCAATTTCATATAAGATTATGTGAATATTAAATCCAATTGATAATGGTTATTTAAACATGTTGTGTGGTTTGGTCAGTAGATGATCTTTTGACAGATGATTGATTGTTACTTTTATGATAATATATTAATAGTAATGGAATATAAATATTATTCATCTTTGAATATTGTAATGAAAAATGGTGGTGTCATACTAACATTAAGCCTACAATGTAAATGAATACATATTATTATATAGAATTTATGGATAGTAATTAAAGAAATATTGAGGACTATATTACTTGGAGATAAATATATAATTCTTTTCATATATATTTTGTTACATGACTAACCATTGAGTGTTGTAAACAAATTTTTATTTGATTTCATGTTTATTTATTATAGAAACATCATTCCATGTTCAATACAGGTATCCGTGCAATGGGGGATCATGTGACTATTATCTCTCGGTGTTGGGCATGGGTGTGTCTGGTCTTCCATTGTAGGAATGTAATAATCATGTATCATTACATCGTTACAATTTATAACTCATTTATAAATATGATTTTGAATGATGTTTTTTATAATGAGAGTATAGTATCAATAAATAACATATAATACCCAAACTACTATTCGAGGGACTACTGTCTCTCAGTGGTCGGCATGGGTGTGTCTTGTCTTCCTGTCCGGAAATGGAAAAAATGATAGATCATTACATCCTTCAAATTTATAACTCATTTATAAATATGATGTTGAATGGTGTTTTTTAATATTGATATTATATTATCCCAAAATGACAAATAATACCCACACTACTATTCATAAATGAAATTCATAATGGGTGTCTGACGTTAGGACATGTAACACATTTTCCTAGACTAGGTGTTGCAGTTTAAAGAATTAAAGTATGAAATCCGAGAATAATATATATTAATTATTATTTATTGTACACGGATAATGGCTAAAATGAAATATTATTTGTGAAACACATTTAGGTTTTCCAGAGAATAATTTATTAATACCATGAAATGTTTTTATGGAAAACATGTCATATCTGTATGAGAGGCTATAGTCCACCATACAAAAAATTATCATTATAATTTCCAATTTTTTGGAAGAGGATATGGAAATAGGTTATTTAATTAACATATTAAAATTTATTTTTATGATATTAATTTTTTTTGTTATTTATTTATAAATAAATATGATTTAATGGAGGTTAAAGATGAAAAAAAATCAAACATAAATAGTGAATAATTTTACATCTTCTCAGAAAACCATATCAGTGTTATACAAATCATATTCTTATAAAGTATATATAAATTGAAAAATGTTCCTAATATGAAAGCATATAAGTTTTTATATGGTTTGGAACTGGATTTATTTGATCCAAATGGAATTTATTTTGGTAACAACATTGAATGGGTGGCATTTTATTAATGTGTTTAGTGGCACACTTGTAATGTTATAAAATTTAATAGGGGTACCAATGATATTCACATTATAAAATGGTTCAAAATAAGTGAATATCAATAATTATACATTTTATGGTATAAATATAAAAATTAATTATATTTATAAATTTTTGAAAACATTATTTTCATATTTACATTTTAGTTTAACCCCTCTTGAATCTGTTTCCACTTTAACTACCGTTATTAATTTTTACTATTTTCAATACTCCGTTTGATAATAAATTAAATTGGAAGATTTATATAATATAAATAATTATTATTCAATAAATGGAATCAATATTTAAAATTTAAATTCATTGATGTGTGAAATCTTAATTTAAAATTAATCACATAAACATTAAGAAAATTATTTTTTCAACAAAAAAATGGTCAAAAGTCTATCTATTTTTTCTATCAAAATTTATAATAAAAATGTATCTAATCACCTATGTTGGATTAATAGATATAGAATTTATATAAATTGACATTAAAAATTTATTTTACTTATTATTATTGTTATAAATTAAAAAAAATTCAGGTTTCAATGAAAATTATATTTTTTCACTTTTTATCAATAATGAAACATTTCAAAATCACAAAACATTAACCCTAAGTTAATTCAGATGGTATGATTTCCAAAATGTTTTTTATTTTTAAAAATAAATTTTCTTAATGTTTTAAAAATTAAATATACACTATTTTTTAAAGTACTGACTAATTCACTTTCTAGAACAATAAATTTTTCCAGAAAACATTATATATTCAGAAAAGAGGTTCAAATTTTATCAAAAATCAATCAATAAAAATTTTATTTTTATTTGAAAAGTGTAAACCATATTGTATATATAATTTATTTATTAATATTTATATCATAAAATTTAATGGATATAATATAATGGTAATTTATAAATAATAATAAATTAATAATGTAGCACGTTTTGTTCAATTGTAGTGTTTTTTACCTTAAAATGTATCATGTAGATAGAATTTGACTGCAAATAAATATATTTTAAACTCTTGGGGAATTATATTCACTTCCAAAAATGGTTCTGTGTTCTATTTAATCTCTAGAATTCAATGTTCATATTTTTAAATCTCAGTGTGTTAGAACATATATGTTTTCATATTCAGTGTTTGATACATGTTGTTGATATTATTTTATATCAGATAATGTTTTTAGTCATCAAGATTTTACACTCATGTTTAACTTGATATTACTACCTCATTGCATAAAATTTTAGTATACGAAAGATTACCTCTACATATTTCTATAATTTTTTATGTTTTATATTGAATTTCTTATTTTGGGGGATTACCTGATTCTTTTGATTATGATATTTGATATGATCATTTCCAGGGATTGGATGACTAGTTTACCTTCAATGATCAAATAATATATGAGAAGTGTATCATTTAATTTTAAAAATAGATATGAATTTTACATAAATAGGGTCTAGGGAATTAGATAAGGAATAATAGATATATAAGATATTTATTTTAGGGATTTTATGATTCTTATAGTAGAAAATGATTATGAAATAGATTAATTCGTATCACCCACATCTTTTCATCTTATATTTGAACATTATAAGGATGAATTATTTGACAAGTTAAATGAAATTCATAAATATTAATTATTTTAATTTAAAATTGATATCCTGTGTGTGGGAAACCCAATATAATCTTCCCAATAACATAAATCATCAAAAAGGTTGAAGGGAATAATGGTGATTCATAATGATTTATGTGTGATAAGATTTATTAAATTGACCAGATGACTATAGGGAAGTTTGATTTTGATCATAAAGAAGGAGGATTCAATAATTATGTTCTTGGTGGACTATGGGAAGCTAAATCATGTGACTATGAATAATATATAACAATTTTTTGGGTAGATGACTTATTTTATCATTAGTGTTGAGCCTAGTGACCTCCTTGAAGGACCTGCAATTCAACCAAAAATAAAATTATATTGGAAATGATGATATTCTAATTATAATTGTAATGATCATAAAGGTAATTTAGGAGTATCATTTCATTCTATTTAGGTAAAAAAATAAACTAGCGGATTACATGGATCATGTTAATATGATCTTTAATTCATATATGAAATCATATAAGGTGGTTTTTATTGATAACATCCCAATATAGTCACCGACATATCAGACACTTGATAGAGAGTTTGATATGGTGTATAGTCAAATTAATGCACATTGGTTCTATGCCACACTCTTGATGATTAACAATTTGATCCAAGAAAAAAAATTTCTGGGGAATGTGATGTAAGCTGTGGGAATTTCTATTGACATAGGGAAGGTCAATGTCTTGATATCTAGTGCATGATCTAGAAAAATGTATAAGGGAAAATGTTTATTGGGTTTTATAGGATACACCATTCTATACATATATGAATTATCTTATATTGTAAGAACATGTGTTATGAATTACTATGAATGGGATGATGTTTGATTAGACAGATCGATGTTAACAGTGCTTCTTGGTGATAAATAAGTTAACAAAGTCAAAAATTATCATGATATATCCATATATGTGGGATTAATATAATGTGTATTATGATTCCTCTTTTTTCGTTGTTAGTGTTGAACTAAGGTTATGTGATTAGGAAATTTCTTATGGTTCTCACTGCCTACCACCCCCAAGAGTGTAACATTACTATGGATGACATAATATTGGTAATTATGGTCCCTTAAGTTAATTGGTTTCAATATTTTTTATTTGGTGAGTGATTTCTCATGCACAAAAACTACAACATATTTTTTAACATCTTCTATCAGATGTATATGAATCTACAGTTGTAGAATTTGGTGAATTATTTATTGATTAATAACTTTTGGTGGATTATAATATTGTTAAAGGTAGTTTTGTTAAATATTATAATTGTAGAAAAATTTAGGATCAGGGATAGTGACCATCATATTTTTAAGTACGGTTTATTATAATATTGGTTAACTATTTGATGGATGGATCTAAAGATAGATTGGTTATAAATTAGTCTTCCTTGTATATCACATTAACATTTTTCAATATGGTAATATAAGTTTATAGTTAGATCTCAAATTTAGAATTACATGTTAATGGTTTTTAGAAAGTGGCCAAGTTTCAGTATGTTCATTGGGTATTGGTGACATGATTATTTACCATGAGATATTTATGGTTCATACTTCTATAAGGCAATATATGATGGGTTTTTATCATACCTATGAGTGGGATGTTCATGGATGTTTGATAACGATTTATATACTTTTCAAATGATTCATCTAGTTTCCTAATATAAATATGGGAATCATATGATTCTATTATATTTCATGAAACTGTTATAGGATCAAATGAGTAGAATTTTATTCTTTGATTATTTAATTATCACCATTCTATTATTAATCGGAAGTGTAATGACTTAATATTATAATTCATTTTGGGTTTTTCTATGAACATAAAAAATTTAAATGTTTCTTCATTGATATTTAATTGAAAGGCCATGGTGGAAATTTTCATCATGATATAATTGAATCACTACTTTTATTAGTTGGTAAATAATTATATACTAGTATTTTCTGATTTCATGATGTTTCCTATAGTAGTATATTAGATAGAGACTCATGTTTTCAATTTCTAATTTGGAATTTGAAGGAGAAGCCTTTTGAAAAAATAGTTAAAAGTTATTATAGTGTATTATAAATAGAGGGATATTGTTTCCAAGATGATGATCCAGGTATTGGATGATATGCATTGTCTATATGTCCATGAAATTGGCAGAACATGACATGATCATATATCCTTGGTGAATTTTCTGTATAATAATATTTTCAAGGATCTGATTCTGATTGAATCTTTTGCCTATTTTTATTTTTGGTTATGTCACATAAAATTCTATTTGTATGAGGTGTGAGAGGAATTTTTCACCTTTCTTAGTATAGTGTAGGCAACAAAGGAGAGGGAGTATTGGATCCTGAATATTCTTGTTTCTATATATATGATGATCATATGAGGACTATAGGATATGGCCTTTGTATTTTTATTGTGGGTGCCATATTATTATATGGGTGATTCCCAATTAGAGAACTATCAATTTACAAGAATGGGAAACATTCACTAGGGCATGTAGGACTGTTTGAGAGAATAATGAGTATCATAGAGGTGACTTTATTATTGTAACATTATGAAAGATATCATTTTATTAATAATTGTTTCATCATCTTTTATCCTTGGAGTAATGATCCTCACATAATGAATGTGTTCATTAGAGAGAATGTTGAGTTAGGGATGGAAGATACATTTTATGGTAGGAAATGAAAATTATTGAAAATGATGATATGTTGTTGATGGGGAATATAATACAAATATTTATATATGTTATTCAATATGTATTAATCAGTGATGTGATCTAGTATTATAAGTTTTATTTTCAGTCTCAATGGTCTAATATGCTTGAGAAGGGCCACTCAAGAATCTTCTCAAATGTTAGAAGTCATTAGAGGGTTCCATTTATGACACCATTGAAATTAAATGTTTCGTAAATGTAGTAATTTTAAACAATTAACATTTTTTCTAGTTAATTTTATGTTTTTTTTCATTTATGGGAATCTGTTAATAATGTTTTTTAAGTAACAAAAAACAATATGGTACTACTAGTATTTCAAAAACTAGAAACATTAGAAACATAGTTAAGAAGATGATGTGGTCGTCAAATGGAAGATAGATATGTCCCAAAAATAAAAACGTCAATGATGGAGAGTTAATCACATCTATCTAGAACATTGTCCCACCAATGACCTCGGACAAGATATCAGTTGTAGCCTCTAAGTGGATGATTATTCAAAGATTACATGTTATGTATGGATTAAACTGTAATTCCAATTTAACACATTTTTATTATCATTAATTCTTTGTTTTACATCTAATAATTTATAATACCATTATGATAACACTATTAGTACATTTTTAATTTTTATTACCCTCTATTTAGTTCTTGATTATTGGATTTATCCATTACCATCCATTTAATAATATTTATCCATTCAATTGTGAATATACTTATTCTTATTCAAATTTCTATATATTAATATGAAATATTTTCTATATATATGGTTCATGTCAATATCTAATGAATGATTAATAGTCTCTTGAAAGATCAACCTCATGATGAGAGTGTTGAAAAAAATTCATGGGCCCAATATATATTAACTACTGATAGATTTTTTTGATTGATTAGTATATTTTATACTAATATTATGTCTCTGTATCCTTCTTTATAATTTTTTTATATTAACCTTTGTAATGAATCAGTATTAGGTGTTGGGATCCATTTACAATGGGATTGACCTCAATGATGTACATGTGTGACATAAGTTTTATTGTACGACAATATTAATTATGGAAATCAACATTCATGATATGTTATAGTATTGCGTTGTTGAGACCCTATATATGGGTATTTCATTAATAAAATTTTTGTTTTTGTGCAAGTGTAGTCTGTGAGAATAGTACAATATTGATGTGTATAAGGGTTTATGTTTGTGTGTTTCCATAAAAACAATAAAATGATTTTTTTTGAACATTCTATTATATATTGTTTCTTGTTATTGATGATTTAAATCTTTTGGGAACATTTATTCGTTTATCCTGATAGTATGTTGTCATGAGGGATACTATATGAATCCCTAGAAGAAGATAATGGTTAAAGGATAGTAGATTTAAATCTCTAAGATAAACCAATTGGGAGTGTTGGTAAATGGAATGAATTTTTCTGGAAACTCGACATGTGGAGATTTAGAGACCCATGATTGAGAACATGGTTGACACCAATAAGATGTTTCTTATAGAGTTAATATGAATGTTGAGAGGATGGTATGAGTCATTGTGATATGTATGAAGTATCAGGGGTATGTGATTGGGATTGAACTATTGGGCCATCGATGGATTGACACTACTTCATTGAAATTTTTCTGAGAGTCTATATGATCCATATGGATGAAAAATCATGTGAGTATTTCAAACATGTGAACATGGATATTTGGATAATATGGGTGGTTATTATATATATCAAGATTATATCTCTCCCATTACAAAGGGAGGGTATTATTCAATTACGGTGAAAATGGAAACAACATATGAATATTTTAGTAATTTGTCATATATATAATTTCATAGCAGGATTAAATTCATGATTATTACTATGTTATGACACATTTGAGATGATTTCAATGAAGGTATAGTTGATTATTATGGTGTCTATGTATGTTCATGGTTTCTCATTATGTTATTGATTATTATTTAGTTGTGAATTTTCATTTATTCATGGAATAAACTATTTATGAATTTAAACTTTTGTTAAGGATGATTTTTTCGTTCAAATATGGTTTATACTAACAAAAGTCATGTCCTAGTTTATTCACATGAATACTTCATGATTAGGGATATAGGAATAGAAAAGGACATAATTATAGCGACCTATTTGTTTAGAGGTTATACAATATGGTGTCAAGATTATTATAAAATGTTAGTATTTATTTCCTTGTGATTTCTATATAATGATTCTTTACATATAATATTAGGGGTGTTTGGTTTATAATCATTTATGAATTTGTAAAAAAAATATATTTCAACTATTATATCATTGTGGTTATTTTGTTATATTATTACTTCCAATTTTATTATTTTTTTTATACAATTAAAAAATATAGTTTTTGATAGATAGTGTATAGTGTCCCCACTATACATTTCATAACCTACCTTCTAGTCAGAAGCCTCTTACATATATAGAGGCACAAATGGGTTCATTTAAATCGCTATATCAAATTATGTAATTATGGTCGAATATTTACAGAGATAAAATACCTCTAAAATGACGAAAAATAATCAATTTCTTTTAATAATGCATCATTTCCCAAGTAAAAGTTGTTTAATAGAAGAGTAACATTGAAATTTATTATATAATAATAATTATATATATATTATTTATATTCCACATTATTTATCATTCCATCATTGATAAAAAAAATGTTAACAGTGCATGTAGTAAAATACATCCTCCATGATGTAACATTTAACATTTTCTTGTATTTTAATTAATATTTATTAAAAAACATGATAATATAGTTGAACACCTTAAATATATACGAAATATAAATATTATTCCATAATAATGACTCATTGATAATATTAAACACTCTTATATTCTTAATCATCCATTAATAATGGTTTTTTTTAATTTGGTCTAACTAGTTCCATGAACAATTTTATAAATTAATATCATTTGTGACTATGAAAACATAAATACACATAATAAATTATATAAATACGTAATTTATTCTTTAATTTATTGAGTGGTAAACTTAATTTGAAAATAAATACATTTTACAAATCTTTTTATTCATGTAGAATCACAGAAACAAGAACTTTGACAAATTTATCATTATTTATCATTACCAAAATACCAATTGAATAAAATAATGACATTTTAATAAATTAAAAAAATTATTATTTTTACCCTTTATGGACATTCAATGGTCAAATTGTTTTTGCAATAATACATAACAAAAAAAAATTATGAAACTCTATCAAAACAATCATGATTACTCACACCCAACATAAAAATAAGATGAGAACTAACTAAAATAGTTATAAAAAATAATTTTAAATTAATTTAAATAATGGATATTTATAATGATTGGTTTATAAAATAGATACTTATGTTCTATATTTATTTAATAAATGATATTGGGGTTTATTTGACGTAGAGGGGATATAAGGTAATAATTTATTATATCAAATATTCACCGATTAAAACATAATTTTTATTTGACACTATAATTTATTCTAAATAGTGAACATCATTACCCACTACAATTTTTGTTCAAGATAAACCCAACATTCATGTTATTAATATTTAAATTTGAAAAAACTTACTTCAAATGTTTTTTATTCAAATGTTTACGTGGTTCAAAGGTATTCCTTTTAAAAATATAATTTCATGAGACTTATTGTATACCATGATATATTCAATAAGGTGTGATTAATATATTCTTAATTTTTATTACCATATACATTTTATTTCAATCCAAATATTCACTTCTTTTTTAAATGTATTTTTATTAAAAAAACAAATATGTGGTGGTATTTATTATTACTCATCCCTTAAGGGTTTGAGGGATATATTATGTATCCAATCAATAATTTTTTAATAAGTATTTATTAGGTAAATCTGTAGTATTTTTAAAATAACTAATAATATTTATTTGATAATCATGTGTTTTTACATCTCTTAAAAAACACATTTATTATTGTGTCATATTTTACATAATGTGATTTTTGAAAGTTAAACAAATGTAATCAATTCATCAATATTAGTATCCTCTGTTCTCCCATGTTGAATGACACTAGATACATTCATATGTGTGGATAGAAGTGAATAAATAATTTATTATGGAAATATAATTCTACCTTTACTTTTTTTAATAAAATTTAAATACTTTTTTTTCCATTTAACATACTAGACATTTTTTTGTTGTGTTAAAAATAGGTATTTAGAACTTCTTCTATGTGAACACATATTAAATCCATTTTTTATATTTCGATAGACCATTATCTATGATATTTTATAGTTTTTAAAATAAATCCTTTTTATCAATGTTTTATAAAACATATCTACTATATTAAAAAAGTTTCAGAATTTTAATGATATTTCCTTTTAAATGAAATAATACATATTCATGTAGTTGTTTTTCATTAAATCCTATATCTGTTGACATGTTTAATTATTGGTCAACGAATATTTTTAAATATTATCATCCAACTTCATTACCTATATGTAAAATGTACTATATTATTATTAATGGAATATTTTATGATTTCATTATGTGAATCTATTTTAAAATTATTTGAAACCAATTTTTCTTCCATTAGTTTATTATGCTATAAAAATTAAATTATTTTATTTTGATTTATTTTCAAACCCATTTTACACCCATTGTTTCCTTTTGATGTGATATTTGAATTATTTAATATGTGTCTCTTACTGGTATGTTTGAATGATGTTTGGGGTCTTATAATACCCAAAATTACGTTTGTTATATATTTGTGTCTCATTATAAAAGTACTCCTGATAATATTGTAGATGGTTCTCGGAATTTCAAATAATTGTTTTACACTTGAATGTAATGTTTCTATATGATACATTTTTTCCTATTATTTAATTATTTTATTGTTTTATACTAACTATAATCACTATTTTATGCAGTCATATATCATTATTATTGATATTTTTTACAAAATCTTTTGATAAATAAATTATTTTATACATTAAATTATCATATTATATATTATATATAATATTTTTATATATATTTATTATGTATCTTGTTTATTCCTATAAGTTAATATTATCCTCACGTGTCATATTTGATTTCAATCACTTATTTTATATCATATTTATGATATGAGCTCACTGATATCTTATAATTTCTTTTAACAATATTACAATGAAAAGTATTATATATGATATATCCTGAGTATTATCATTTGTAGATAATTTATATGATATTTTGAATGAATATTAATGATTAAGAAGTTATATAGTGGAAAAACATATATTTTTGTAGAAAAATACTTATGTTTTTTTGTAAATATTTAATCCAAATATATATAAAACCCAAAAAATAAAATTTCATGTGAATTTATTTTGATGAATCATTTTATTGTATTTTTTAAACACTGGAAACCATAGAATACCGTTTTTATTATCATATATAGTCATTATTGAATTTTTTTCAGAACTATATTTGATAGTGTGTGCCCTAAAGTGTAATTGCTGGTATCATAGAAGAGATAGTTAAATATTGTATATTATAATGTTATCACTTACTAATTTATTGGTATTCCAAAAGTATATAAATGTTTTAAAATATAAGTTTTTTCTTAATGAAAATTTTTATAGATAACACTTTTGATTAGTTGAGGTAATAATTATTATTTGTTGCAATATTTTAAAATATTAAGTGAAAATTACATGGGTATATATAATGGTTTGGAATAAGTACAATATAATTACATTATGACTTGGTAAATTGTATATTTTTCTATTCTTCAAGATATTATATCCATTTCTGAGTATTAGATGCTTGATTCAAATATATAAATATTTCAAAATGGATTAATCTCTGTAAAAAAGTTGGTTAGGCATTGAAACAGTATTCACTATGTGGTATAATGGGTTTTAATAAAATTTTAATCCATGCTAGAGACTCTTATAAGATTTTATTTGTTTAATAATAATATCTTTAAAATACATTATAATAGTTTTATTTCATTATTTCAAAATATAATTAGGTAAAAATATATGAGAAACCACAACATAATATATATTTTGAACTAAAAGATTTATAGGATAACCCGAGTGTGGATTAGTTTAAATTAATGTATTATTGGTTTAAATAATGGTATTATTAAATAAAAACATAATTGGATTTCGATTAAATATTAATATGATAACTAAATAAAAATCCATTATATATAGTAATAATATTTTTATTTCATTTAGTGTAACATATGATATTGAAAATGTTGATGTGGAAGGTATTCCAATAGAAACTCCTTAGACATCTATTATATTTGGGGGAAAATTAATATTTACCTAATATGAGGGAAAATATATTTTACGTAGTTCACCTTAAATTTGAACAGTTTTTATCACATTGAATCAAACACTTCATACAATATTATGTGTATATACCATCAATTAATGTTATTTTTATGTTATAATTAAAATTTTCATGATGTAATTTATTTTACTAGGGAATTTTTCTCACCCTGTTTTTAGGAAAAATATTATTTCAATAACTATTATTCATATAATTATAAACAATTATTTCCAATTTATCAATGTTTTTGTAATATATTAGTTAATAATTCATCTACTATTGGAACTAAAATTAAAAAATTAAATTAATTTCGAATACAATAATCATTAAATAGTACTTGATATTATTTATTCAACCTTATGGATTTATAATCATTGATGATTATTACATCCATTAAAATTACATTAATTACATGATAAAAATTAATAAATAAAAAAAACAAAGTGAGAGCACTTTTATTAACTTTACACTTAAGAATATAAAATATCCAAATAATTTATATAATGAGTAAGAACCCCATTAGTGGAGAAAAATATTGATATATGTTAAATTATGTATATGAAAATATGATGTTTGAATTTTGTATTTAGAATTGAATGCATCATTCAAACATGTATATATATATATATTAATGAAGGAAAAACATCATTAATATGGCCATCCCAAATATGGTCAATATAAATAGATTAATTTAGAATATATTCATTGTATGTTCATTTATTCTACTGATATAATGGTGTGTTGTATTTTTTAAAGTAAATTTTAAAAATACAACTCTTAATGAAATAAAACTAAAATATTAAAATACAATATATATGTATATGTTTTGTGGTAATAATAATATTATTATATATAAAATATGAAATGACGTATATATAATATTAATATGATGATATTAATATCAATAAATCAGTAAAGTTATATTGTAAATAAATATAATTAATTTTATTTTGTTAAATAATATTCAATAGAAATGTAATATGTTTTAAATGAATGATATTAATAGTTGTTGACTATTTTTTCAATGAATTATAAGTTGAAAACATTTTAAAAAATTATTTAATAAATAATATATTACTATTTGTTAAATTGTAAATTTATATGATGTTATATAATAAACAACTAATTTTTAAAATATTCATTTTTAATAAAATATGTTTTTCATCATATCAATCTAACTCAGGGAATTAATTATACTTCTGGATGTCTATAATTATTTATTCCTCTATAACAAAATTTTTTTTTCTAGAGATTCTATCCAAATTATATTGTATTAAGATGTTCATTATCAATGATTCAAGATGAGGAAAGACCAGGTCCCCAGAACTAGTATTTATTCATAACATACATAATATTCATTATTAATATTAAATGTATTCTTTTTGAATTTTTATTTTTATATTAATGTTATTTACCTAAAATATATTATATTTATAGAAGAAATAAATGTTATGAAAATCTATGATTTTGTTATTTTTAAAATAATGGTATACTTAATGCATAAGAATAAATTATTAAAGAAATAAGGTTTTATATAATAGGATAACTGATTTTATTGTTGAATTTTACTGAAAAATTAAAATTTACCTGATAAAATGGATTTCATATTTTGAATATATAGGTTAATTTTTTTATTAAGGTACGTTTAATTTTTAGGCAATAAAAGTAAAATAAAAAAGGTAATAATTAGTTACATTCATAAAACCAATAATAGAAATTTGAAAATTCTGTGTATAAGGGACTTAATAACAAGTTTAAAACTTGTGATTAAAGGAATTTTTGAAGTATTTACGACTTTGTAACATCCACCGCTAAAATCATGTCTATTTTTTGAGCCATATTACATGTTAAACATGTGAACCACTTATATTAATGGATTATATTCCCAAAAATTTTATTATTATCACTTATAAATGTTGCCTCCCAGATTCCCTTCAATGTAAATCAGGGAATTAATTGTCCCCTTGATAGTATACAAATTTTTCATTCCGTATAATAACACTTTCATTTACATTATATATTATATATATGATATTTTATTAAGACATCAACTATAATAGATTCAAGCAGTGGAAAGATCAAGCCCCCACAATCAGTATTTTTTCATAACATCCTTAACATTATTTATTAATAATAAATATGTTATTTTATAATTCATATATATATAGAAATATTTTTTCAATATATAATTTTATTATGCAATTGGAATAACTATAGACCAAATTTTCAGTTTTCTATAGTGGAAATATAAAATGGAAAACATGTGTTGTGAGGAATATCGCCTCTATAATGTAGTGAATTTTATTTCTTCCCAAAGAACACTATTGTGTTGTTATTAGGGTGAAATTTAATAATAATCTGAAATATACTATTTATTTATAATAACAAATATAAAATAATAATCAAATGATATTTCATCTCATTCATATTGAAGTTAAAATGCTAATCGTGCATTGTGAGAACTGCATCCTCATTAAATTAATATAAGTCATCATTAATGTAGTTTACATATAATTATTTTTTAATATATTAAGATATTATTAAAAAATGATAAATTATCAAAATAAATAAATAATTCTTCATTAATTATTATATTAGACAAAAACAATTTTCACAATAATAATCATCCACTAATTACGTTAATTCCATGTCGGGGTCATTATAAACACATCCTTGAACAATTATATAATATAATATAATATAATATTATGGGAACATAACTAAAAATAATAAATGATATATACATTTAATTAATAATTTCATATTTTTCATGATTTTAAAATATTATTAAACTCATATTTATGATACCATGATTTGTTCATTAAAAATAACATAAAACTTTTATAAACTATTTAATATTTTTGAATCATAAAAAAACATCCCATATATTTTATATAAAAAAATATAAATAATTAATAATAATCAATTATTGTACAACTATTTATTTTGGAAATTTATAATTTTTTTTGAGTTATGGAGTAACATCTCAATGATTACAAAACTAGTTCCAAATAATTATGATTATTCAATCACTTTATTTAAAATGTATAAGAGTTAACATATATAAATATAGTGGAAAAATAAAAATAAAAATTATAAAATGTTACAGTTATGAATATTGTTTTGAAATACATGAGTTAGTATGAAATATCTTATATATGGGTTCTAATAGTTTATTTAATATTTTTGGGAAATAATTGAAGGGGTTATTTTCTCTAATTTTTACAGATGAGAAATATTTAAAATTATACAACATTTCAAATTTTGAAATATATGTATACATAACCATTTAATATTATGAATAATTATGAACTCATTTAATTTTTTTTTAATTTTTTGGTTTTAATTTAATCCTGTAATGTGATTAAACTCAAATTTTTCTATGATTGAAATTTGTTCATTGACTCAAATTTAATTTCATGAGTCATATTTAGTAATATGAAACAATATATCATTGTTACGGTTTAATATAGTCTAATGATGTATTTTGAATTACTAAATGGAGGTTAAGATACATACCATTTTCTAATTTAAACGGGTATTGATTAAAAGGATTTGAATGTTAAAAATGATTTTAATCATAGTACAACCACAATCGTTTCACTGCCAATATTATTTTTAAATTGTTATTTTTATAAATAGTAATACTTATAAAAAATTATTATTATTTATAAAACCCCTCATCATTTTTATTTATTATCAATTGGTTTTAACATCTCCTATTAGTTTTTAAATTCTTTATGATCAATATATTACCAAAAAATTTTATTGTAACTGAAAAAGACCATGTCTCTTCTTCTTCGTCAGGAGCATCTCTTTTCCAATGCAATTGATTATTAGTTTGGGTTTAAAATTTAAATTTCATTGTAACATTAAATTATCTTGTTATTTTATTACAACATTTAAATTCATTAAATTGTTTTACTAAAATATTTAAAATTTTATCTCTTGTTCAATTTCATCAACATTTAAAAAACCTCCATTATTTATATTTTCAGCAGAAATACAACTATCCACAATTCCGAAATTTTCTCAAAATATTATCCTCAAAACATTAACATAATATAAAATAAATAAATATTATACTTTTTTTATAATATATTTCAATTATATTATGATTTTGAAAACTTAAATCGTTATTTATTATATTTAATGTAATTTTTAA
The DNA here is from genome assembly GCA_963277665.1 of Viscum album. NCBI lineage: Eukaryota > Viridiplantae > Streptophyta > Magnoliopsida > Santalales > Viscaceae > Viscum > Viscum album. The sequence goes on from OY728155.1 coordinate 1,376,220,455, forward strand.
AATGCACATAATTTTTTTCTTCATATATGTAATTAATATTTAAATATATAATACTTAGATAAAGTAATTATTAACACCAAATAATCACCACAATATCTATATAAGTTTATTAAAGAATTTCAATCTATATTGGTTGAATGATAAATCATTACCTTTTATTTCTTTATCATCTTCGGTGTATATTAGAAATTTTTATCCAATTCCTTTACACAGTGAATTGCATTTTTTTTATTTCTTTATAGATTAATGTTCACTTCTATTATATACATATATTTATGGGAGAAATTATTAAGAAAAAAATATACATATTATTTGTATTTTTAATTATGATATTATAAAATATCTTCATTTGTGGTTATTTACTAGAATGCTACTATATATCTTTTGATGCCCAATTATTTTCCATGGATTATCATGTAAATTTTTTTATGGAAATATAAATGATTTTTATGTGTGAATACTCTTTAAAATTATATAAATAATATAATTTTTATATATTTTTTGTGATACAAAAAGAAGATAAAAAAAATTCAATATTTTAAAATCCATTATTATTTTAATTTTTTATTCATAATGTGATAAGTTAATGATTTTTCAATTGGAACTAATTTATATATGTATATGATGGGAAGGATACTATATCACCTTTTAATTAATTTGTTATGGATTTAAATACTATTATAAATCTATAAAATATAGTTTATAAATTCTTATAAGAATGGTCATTGAGGTTTTGGATCATGAATATAATGTTTCCTTTGGATAATGTGTGTACCAAAATCAAGAGATGTACAAGATTTATACTTATTCTCATTAATTTTTTATTTATTTTTGGACTATATTTATTGAATGATGTTTTAATAGTATTTTTATTCATATATTATGTTATCTCATTTCTTATTCCATGATTTATGATATATAAATATTTTTATTATATGTTTCATATGTATCTCCATTATACTTATATGCTCATATTATGCTCACTTTTTCTATTCAATTTCTATCTCTATTATTTAACCCTCATGATAATCTAATATCACACCATTCATATGTTTTAATTTCCATATATTATAAATAAAATTAATATATATGATGTTCCTAGTATATTTTTTTTATATTTCTATTAAATATTTTAAACTTATTATGGAATAATATGTTCTTTATATCATGGTATATAATTAAATTATTTGAAATAAGAATTTTTTTTCATAGTTTATTTTCATAATTATTTAAATTTTAATGATAAAAGTTATTTTGAACATATTGGTTTTCGATTTATTATTTATAGACATGTAATTTGGATGTCTATGTATGTTTGTTTTCATAGTTAATGATAATATTTGAGTTTATGTATTATATTTTTTCATTGGATCTAGATTTGTGGGACCTATAACAATATATTATGTATATGAGTATTTATTTTAAACATTTGGAGATTATTATAACATTTTTTAGGATAATATTGGATTTTGAAATGTATTCAATTGTTCATAAGATATGATTCATCTTAATGTTAAAAGTATATATAATTTTGGCACATTTTAGGTAATATTGAATACTTTTAGGGATAGTTTAGAGAAATATAGTGAAAACCCAAAGGATATGTCTCGAGGATATAAAAAATTATTTTAAAATATTTTTATGATTCAGAAAAATATATATATTTTTCCATAAAATTACATTTATATGTCGATACATTAAATTGATGAAATATTCGTGGACATATAGAAAAATTTTATAAAAATAACATGTGTAGTGAAAAAATATCCATTGTATAAAATATACATTCTTAAATATAACACAATACAACCCCATTTTCTCACATGACCTAGAATATTCATAGAATATTACTCCACTTTATGACCCTCCACCAATAACACGACTGCCCACCAAACCAACAATCATCCTACTCTACTACTACTCCGAGGAATCCATCCCACCTCCCTACAAATGAGTTATTAATGAGACTTCTAAATCAAATAACTAATAAGTATCTATATTGGACTCTTCACATCGCTATAATCCCCAACATCTATTAAGTCACATTGTAACTCTCACATTAAAACCCTCTTTTTAAGATACTCCTCCTATAATGTGTTACCCAATATCCCTATTATCCATCTCCTTGGAATTGGAAACCCCGTGTCCTTGAATTATCACTAATAACTAACCCTTAGTTCACAATCTACATCCTCCCATGTTGAATCAATAATCACAATTTATCAACCAAAATGATATCCTCCCATTCATGTTTATCTTGGGAAATTGATTCCATCATCTTCTCTAGTAAATTTTATCTACATAAATAGTCATTGTTCCTATTAGAGTGATTTTTTCAATGATTATATGAATCATTCATATTATTTTGGGTTTTCCTCAATCATTCACTATAAATGGATATACATTTATGAACATCTCTATTCAATAATACCAATTATAAACTAGTTTTTATAATACAATAGTATGTGTATTGTTAGATATTCAATAATATTTATTTGATAATGATACAATTTTATGTTTTTCTCTATTCCAAATTGAAGTATTTGGATCACATTATATTGTGGTCTCAAATAGTGATTTTACACTGTTTATGTATGATTAAAATTTTTCAAAGATATATAATAGTTAAATTTAAAATTTAAAATTTTTCTTCTAATTTAAAAATCCGTTTAACATTTTTCATCCTTGTCAAAATGGTTATTTAAATTTCAAAATTAATTAATAGTGGAAACATTTATAGGCTAAAAATATTTGATTAATATTTATATCATCTATTATTATTTTTTAATTAATTTTTTACAATAAAATAATTTTATAATCTAGAATTATTTAATTGTATTTCAATATATAGACGTTGATGATGAACAAATATATTTTTAGTGTCATGAAATTATTGGGTTGTATTCCATTTATATTCACTAATGAAATTAAGGTCATTAAATGTAATTATTTTGTTTTTATCTTTTATGCTAATCAATAATATTATTCTATGATATTTGTTTATTAATGTGGTAATTTCATCCCATTAATATCATTATAATTATTATTCTTCATTTTTTATATTTAGGTAACTCTACGGGGGTGGATACCTATTACTTTATTTTTTTAATGTTAAATTATAATCATACCCACCTTGTGGATGTAATGATGTTACCAATATATGAAAAGTATACTATAAATTATAAGAATATATAAGATATATCACATTGGGACTATTTTAAGACAATAATTTGTAAATATCCATAAGGCATATCACTAATGAGAAGTGATTTTATAGAACAGTAACATGTGGGATGAAATATTATTATTTAACATATTAAATAATTTGTTTCATTAACGTAAAAAAATATTTTTTCATAGAATATTATCATATTTGAAAAAATATATTTAAACATATTTTTAAATAAAATTGAATGATTGAAAATTCGGCAGTGAAATTAAATTATTCAAAAATGACTAAAAAATTATAATAAAAAGATTCTCCTCAATAAGGATCCCATTATTCAAGAACTATAAATATTTATTTATTGAATAATAACAACTATAATGTGTTTATAAATTGAAAATTCAACACATTAGTATATGATAACTTCTATTAATGTGTGATTATATGTTTGATTATAATTAACTAATAGGATATTCAACATATATGTTCATATAATGTGTATTTTAACACAATAATATGTATTTGTAAAATATATTTTTGAAAATATTTTCTGAAGTTGAACTATAACATATTAGAAAATAATAAAAATATAAATTATGCCATGTATGAATAGTAAATTTATTATAATTAAAAATTATATGGTATAAAATATATTATTCTTGTTTTCATTTAGAATAGTTGATATTCATTTTTATATAAAATATAATTTGTTGTTATTTTTTATCACACAAAACACTACATATCACTTTAATTAAATTCATTTTATTATTTACTTAATATACGTTTCTTATTCAGTATTGATTTCATATAGATGGTCATAGATGATTAGATGAATGTTGAGTTTAAGGAGTTGCGATTTTGTTTTTGATTTTCATTGAATAATGATTCAGATAGTGGGATGATTTGATCCTATTTTTTTATTTTTAAGTATGATTTTGATTAACTCTTGATGAATTTGGAATCATTATCACTACAAAATTATTTAATAAATATGTCACATTTTGTACCATAATAGTGAAAAATCTCATGCCATAAATGACACTGATTCTCATTAAAGGCTTGGTACGAAAAAAAATTTAAAAATGATTTTGATTTGATTCTCAATCCATCTAATCATATACAAATATTGAAAGTGGGAATTAATATAAGAAAATAGTTTTCATTAATTTCTCATAATGATGACGTTGTACATGTCAAAATGATAATGGATGATTCAAATACCATTGTATATCGAGCATGTGTCAAAATGAATAAACCTGAGTCTTTAATATATTATGTCATGGGAATTGAATGTACCATTTTATTAATAATTTATTTTAGTCTCATATTTAATTTATAAATAATTTTCAACCTGATGATTCACGTATAATATAAAAGGATTACATGACATTATGGTAGTTTGAAAATATTAAATTTTAATATACTATGATGCATGCTTACCCCAATTAAACTCAATTTAATAATCATAATGGGGAATTAATTATTAATTGTTCCGACTATTGTTGGATTTACCAGAAACATGAATAATACTATATAATAATATAATTTATATGTATATCAACATATTTTTTCCAGATAATATATGATATAAAAATATACATATTAATTTTTCATTATTTTATTTCATTTGTATGATTACAAGGAATCACATCCTAAAGGTACAATTAGTTTACCCATCTTGGAATGACTGATTAAATACATGATACCCACAATATACTAGAAAATATGAAATACTAACATGATAAATATTAAGAATAAATAAAAATAATCATTTAACACTTATACAAATATTTATTCTTCATAACATGGAAAATGGATAAATAATGAGGTTGAATTGTTATGAAGAAATAATGAATCATTGTGAATTAAATAACATGGAAATGTAAATAATTGATAACATGTTTATTTATAATATCTAGATATTGAAATATCAATATGGAAATTTATGATACTGACACACATTCCATCTAATAATCTAACTAAAAATGAAATGTATCCATAGATTTTTCGAAGCAATCTCTCATGGATTAATAATAACTAAATCTATGTAAGTGAAATTCTTAACCATTGGATTCCATGTTTTCTATGTACATGAAACCTTTACCCTAAAGACCATAAACAATATGGTTTAAAAAATATATGTTATAAACCAATTTGATTTGGAAAAATGATTAATGTCTTGAGAAACCAATTCATAGAGAGGATATCTACCAACTGGCCCCACCCGGGTCATACTAGTCCAAAGCAGTCCTCAAAGCAATGAACAATGATCATTCACAAAATATATTAATTAAATAAGGAACATATTTCTAATAAAATTACCTTGTGGATTCAATGTAAAAGACAAGGTTTTTTTAATCAAATTAATTTAATTATCATTTAAATATCATTAAAACAGTCTTGAGGGAAATGACATTTTTAACATTCCAATATGACCAATAAAACAATGAAACATTTAAATAATAAACCAATGAAGGAAAATAATAAATTAAACTTATAAAATCAGTATATTAAATAGATTCATGATATAAATTGTTATTTCAATTTAAATACACTTAGTAAATGTTAATTTCTGTATACTAGCAAATTATTATCAATAAAATGTAAATTGATACAAAATCCCTCAACTAAAACATCCTTTAGTTCTGTGATCTTTATCCTCTTGTAAAAAAAATTAAATATTTTATTAAAATATAAATGATCCAAGTTAATTTTTATAGATTCATATATTAACTTCTTACAATAATTTATTATCTTTATTATAACACTTATTCGCTATTTAATCAGTTTATTGTGTTAATTTTCTAGTTTTCTCAATTATTTTTTTTCTTAGATGTTGTTAAAATTTATTATATCATGATTTCATAATCTATATAATTAAAAACATGACTTATTTATCATATATATTAATTAAATATTAATTTGTAGTAGTCTATAAAATTTGGATATAAGAAATGATGTTCAATATTTATGGAGACAATTGGTTGTTCGTACGCATGAACTTAACTTTCATTTCATTGTAGTTTTGAAAGAATGAAAAAGAAATGATATATATGTATATTATATTTCATGAATCATATAAATGGAATATTTTTTAAAAATATATATTAAAATCATATATAATATATTTCTTGAATTGCATGAATGAATCTCATCGCTTCGAGGGGAACGTTATTAGACACTTTCACAAATGATGTTATTATAATAACACAATATAGAAAGTATTAACAGTACGAGTTATAAAATTATTAAATAATGAAAAATACATAATTAATATCATATATATAATATATAAATATATTTCCAATAATAATTTACACCATGAGATGTGGTAAAGGAACAATTAATAATCATCGTTTTGTGAGGCAGTAATTTTCCGTACACAGAAACAATATGTTTGTTACCCATAAGATGGAGGTGTGTGTAACTGTAGGTATAAATAAATTATAAAAACCAATAAATTTATATTTAGGATAATATTTTTAATTATGTTTTAATGTAATAATATGAGTAATGGGAGTGTAGAAGAAAATAAAATAAATCCGATCATTGGGAAATGTCACCAAAAAACTGGGTAACATAATTTCGTTTATAACTAAGTGAATCTATAAAAGGCTTTATTCCAATTAATAGGGATAAAGGTTTAAGGGAGGGATTTTGGAATACTATTTAGGAATATCCTATGAAAAATTAAATGGTTTTATGGGTGTGATGAAATGAGATAAGTGGTGGCCTTTATTGTGGAGGTGGAGTGGAACTCTTGTAATATTTTCACAAAATAAGTCTCTCCACATTTTTAATATTTGAAATGGATCCAATAATGATCAAATTAAATAAAAGGTACAATTTGTTCAAATATGTCTATACGATGTATTTTGGACTTGTTCTATGACATTTTTTCCATTAAGAATGTGGTTTAATCCATCTTTAATCTTAATTTTTCAATAATAATTGCAATTAATTTTAAATACATTAACTAATATTTTTGGTAAAAAAATATTGACTAGATTATAAATTAGAAATTTTTATAATTAAAATTATGGAATCCATTATTCCAAATTCCACTCTCATAAATGTTAGAAATTGATTTTAAACTAATTCTGTAGATGGGATGACAAAGTGGGGTTTTATGGAAAAAACATACAAAAGATTGATATGTTTTAATAGTATATTTTATTGTGAAATATATTATATTTACCAATATTAGAATAATTTTTAATAATATTATCTAATTAATCATTAAAACCAATATAAAACATAATCTTACATTATAAATTTTTCTGATGATTTTTTTTAACTAATAATCAGAATTTTTCACTATTATTTAAAAAATGAACCTTAATAGAAAAATAAACAAAAAATCACCCAAATGAATTTTTTATTTTTATATTCTTATTAAAACCCTTATTTTGAAATATTTAATTTCTCAAACAGTCAAACAATTGATTTAAATTATGTCTTCCATCAAAATATAGAAAAACTACATTTAAATTAAAATATAGTATTTTATGTCTAATATTAGGGTTTTCTTATCTTATGAATATCTAAAATATATTTTTCGAGTATGAAAATATACTTTTTTATATAATATGTAAATTAACTATTTAAACTCTTTAATATAGTTAAATGTTTATTGATTATTCAGAATATGACTTAGTATTGATTTGTTTAAATCAGGTGTTGGGTGTATTTAATTCATTCCAAAAGAAAAATATGGTAATGTTCTGTGGTTCTAAATTCTTAAATCATAAAAGAAATCATCATATAATTTTTAGGGTTATTAATTTATAAAATACCAGGTTTTTCTCCTTCAAATAATCATCCGGTTTTCACTTTGCTTCATCCATTTTTTCTCTTGAGAAACTGTACTGGAAAAGTTAAATTATTCCTCAATTATTGTTCAATAATATTAAGAATATGACTGGTTTCATCCTAGTAAATATGTCTAGGTTTTAAATATATATCATTGGACGTGATCAAATGTATTTTTAAGAAATTTATTTTCATATAAGATATATATATAGAACACATTGTGTAACTTTTAAATATTTGGTGGTATTGCCAAATGATAACCATGGAACCCAACTATGATAAGAATTTCAAAGGGTCTGATATACCTAGGACTCCATTTCTATTTTATATCAATCATTTTGTCACAATTTAATAGAGATGCCTTTATGAGAATATGATCTCCCACATTTAACTCTAATCATTTTCTCCAATTATTGGTAAAACATTTTATCCTACATTGACTTGAATTAATATGACAATGAATAGCCTTAATATTGTTGTTGTCTTTTTAAAAATTTATTTGAATAAGTGTTTACTCTCCGGGAAATTATCATAACATGTTTTTTGTGACATATTTTTCCATACAATGCTTCTTAGAATAAAATTTGAAGACTTTAGTGGAAACTGTTATTATAGAAATTCTATAAAAAAGTAAGTACTGATCCCATATACCTTGGAAGTTGAGTGAGAGTAATATCAACCTTCTTTAAATTGTTTTAATTGACCATAGAGACTTTACATAATTTTGCAGTTAGAAGAAAATTTTGAAGTTTTTCTCAGTGTAAAGGGAATTCTAAATAATCTTTTATAATTTATATATAATGAGGGGGTCCGGATCGATGAAAATTTGATGTGGTGTTCCTTGAAGCCATACCACATAATTAATATATATATAATTGGTATCCACTGAACAAGATGTTCTACAGATATAGTAAATTTTTTTGCATATTTAGTTAAGCGGTCAACAATAACCCATATTTCATCATACTATCTAAGATCATCTAATAGTCCTGTATCAACTTCCAAAGAAGTTTTATCCCATTTCCACACAAAAATATAAAGTGGTTTTATGAATCCATTAGGATGCTTCCTTAAATATTTAACTTGATGATAATCCAGATATCAGGACACATATTCTGTAATTTCCTGCTTCATTCTATCCCACGAAAAAGGTTCCTTCAAGTACAATTAAATCTTCTTTCTTCCAATGTGAATTGAGACATTTAGATAAGGGCCTCATCCAACAATTTCTTTTTCAGTTTATTAATTTATAGGTAATATAACTCTTTCCAAAAATTATAACACCATGTTTACAAAAAAAGTCATTCAAATTTTCATCATTAATATCTTTAATTTTTTATTAAATTTTTTATGTTTAGATAAAAAATTTAATATCCTTTTTAATAAATATGGGTATGTGATCATTTGAAAAATTATTGATGTGTCCCCTACATTATAGATTCCCATATCTGTATTTACAATCTTCATGAACATAGGATCTGTATTAATCATTATATTTGGAAGAACTCCTTTATCCTTCCAACTCAAATCATCTGATTCCTTATTCATTTTCCCTAGGTTGTAGTGTATTGAGAAATCGTAATCATTAAGTAGCTCAGGCCATCTCCTTCATCTCATATTTATCTATTTATTTGTAAAGTTGTATTTTAGGATATTATTATTTGTGTATAATTCTCATATTTCACCATAAAGTCAATGCCTTCCTATTTAACAAGGGATTGTTATAACAAATAACTCATGATATTGGGTTGAAATGTTTTCTTCATGACTCTTCAATATGATTTATTCATAAGAAATATATTTGTCAATTTTCCTAAAGACACAACCGAGTCACTTCTTCCATGCATCACAATATATGACATACCCATAACTAACAGACAATAGTGTCATGATCAGAACATTGACCAATATTTTCTTAAGATCATCAATGTATTCATCACATTCCATTGTCTATACAAAATTAACACTTATATGTGCAATCTTTGTTAATGGCCTATCTAACCTGGTAAAATTCCTAATGAATCACACTTAGTAACTTGTGAAACCAATGAAATTACATACCCAATTTATTTTTATTGGTTTACTCTATTATCAAAATATTTTGCTTTTAGGATCAACTGATATCACATCATTGGAGACAATATGGCCAGTAATAGAAAATTCATGAATCCATGAATTTCTTCTACTATATTTCCCTTATTACCATTCCATTTTAGGAGTCTCATGAATGATCTCCAATTGATTATCATCATCCTATTAACTTTTATAATACAACAGAATATCATCAATGAATACCACAAAAAAAAATAAGATATTCCTTGAATACACTATTGATTAATTCCATAGAAACAAAAGATTCATTAGTCAGTCCAAATTATATTTCCATAAACTCGTAATGACCAAACCTCATCCAAAACTATATCTTTTGAATTCCGACCTTATTCACATTGTAGTATTGTTAACAAAAATGATCTTCAATCTCTGAAAAATATTGGGTTCCATAAATTTGATTAATCTGGTCATCAATGAATTTTAGATGATAATTTTTAATTATTATAATGGCACTTATTTCCTAATAATAAACACATTACCAATGTGATACATTTTTCTTTTTAATAATGAGAATAGGATCTCCCCATTTTGAAACAATAGGGAAAATAGTACCCTTATTACCCAAATAATAATGATTTTTCATCAATTCTAGTAATTCATCTATGGTTATTCAATAGGAAGGTTTTAATATTATCCTTTTATTAGGCATTAAATTAATGGAAAATTCAACTTCTTGGTTTGGGATAATTCATAGATAATACTTTGAAAATACATAAATGTATTCCTTCAAAATACGTACATACTCAATTTCATGATTAAATCCTTCTTAACTAGATGCCTTTTTCTCTTATTCCCATGGAATTTAATTCCGTATAGATATTGGTGGTGGATCTAGATAAGTAATATATGAGGTTGCATCTACTCTAAAATTGAAGGATTCTACATCTTCCTAAAAAAATGCAATTTCCATCCCCTTGAAATAAATTTTGGCATCATATTTTGAGATCCATTCCATACTAAGGATTATATAAATTTCAATCATACGTATGATTATAGGTTCATCACATAAGGAAAAATTATGTGAAATAATATGGACTCAATGAGTTGTCTTCAATTAAATGATGCTTCCATTAAGAGTTTTGACTAAACAAACCATTGTTAAATCAACAACAAAGGGTATAATATTCATAATAAACTAGGTCGATAAAAAAGAGTTTGGTGATCAAAAATTAAATAATTCATTTGAAAATTTTAATATATTATTATTTTACATACACACTCGTCAGATAGGGAATCCACCACCTCTTTAGTAGTTACATAAGCTTGGCCATATCCCCATGGCCACATTGATGGTGGACTCCCTTGATGATTTGGGCATTCGTTTTCATAGTTCCCTAAACTCTATGTAGTTGTAACACATAATATTATTATTTTCCCTCTTCAAAATGAATTCATTAACTCTAGTACCTTTTTTCCCACATTCATAACAAACTCACATTTCCTTCAAGAATTTCCCATGGTGAATATATCTACAGTTATCACATGAATGTAATTTTTTCATATTCATCTTCTTATTTTACCCATTCACATTTTTTAATAATGATAAGTAATCTTCTTCTCTAGGATTCATTGTAATGCATAATATCATGATAATATTTTCTCTATATAAATGGAACATACAACTATTTATTCTTATGATGAAAAATTATGTGAATCTAGTTCCCTTCTAAGATTGGCTTAATAGAATCAAAGAAGCTATTTATTTTTCACTATGTCTTGGGTATATAATTCATTTCACACCTTGATATCCTGCTAAAGGTTTCATAATAATATGTAACACTATCTTCTTATTTTTCATTAAGATAAATAAATTTCTCTTCATCTCAATGTTTTGATCACAAGGTATATAATTATTGGATCGTGTCTTGTTAAATGTCCAATATTATATGAGTTCAATTTTTTCATTCCATTTTTAATTCTATATCATGAACCGACACTTATCAGTATTACCGTTGAGTCAATATATTATCAGTGTAACCTCTTCCTTTTGAATAAATTCAATGACTATAAATATCTTCTCATAAGAATTAATCCATTTCATGTATAAAATTGGATTATTAGTCCCATTGAATTCTAGGAAATTTTATTTCATAAAGTGATTCAGCGTAGTATATTACCTCCGTGAAATTGGTTTCACCATTTTAGTAGGGTTATATTTTTTAACATCAATGTGTTTCCCTAATATTTACATATTTTTACCCAATATTATACCGAATGTATTGGAATCCACAGTGGGAAAATATCTACATTTCCCTTGAGTATTAATGTAATTTATCCTTATAGTATCCACTTCTAAAAAATCATATTTTGTATTACATCGTAAAATATAGAATTTAAATAATGGTATAATAGTCAACATAAATGCATCTTATATAATAAAATAGGATACATTGAGTGGATTTATACATTTAAATAAATTATAATGGAAGGTAATGAAAATATTAATTATCATAAGAATATCCCAATGGAGTGTCAATCTAGGTTTGTAGAATGGCAAGTTTTCATGTACCATGTTACCCTGAGTTAGACCCATAACACCTTGTCAGAATTGACACTCCTAGGTATATCTATTCTATAACTAAATCCACTTGCAGAATCCTAACTGAGAAAAATATCTATGATTGCCCAAATATTATCTAACATAGTAAAATAATTGGTTGTTCTTGTATAATTATACTTAATGTCTTTAATTTGGGTTTTCTATGAAATGAATATTTTTATAATATAGCTTCCATGTTTTTTTTCTAAACATCCTTTTATACCAAATATAACAACATGATCCCTTAATATAATGTCGACACATTACTTTATTACATTGGATAGATTGAATGGTATCATATTCCAAATGTATGATAAGTTTAACAGTCTTTGTCAAGGTAAATTACGTACTCAATTCTGATAATACATTTGGAAATATGAAATATAGACATGATACACTATAAAAAGATATAAATTTCATCTTTCAATTCCTTTTAAGGTATTTATTGATCATAAATTAGGGAAGTGAATCATAATACAGTTGAGATACAATTCTCAACAAGAGAATGTAAGGTGGGTAAAAAATGAATCATATGGAATAAATTAACATGGGAAGGTACATAACAGATAGAAAAAACCATTAAATTATCTAGGTATTGGAATATCATTATGTAAATTTATGAAACTGAATCTCATGACATTTAAATCAATAAACTGAGAAAGTAATTTATAAGTAGATATATCAACACAAAATCATAGGGATGAATTTTAAAAGAATCTAAATAAGGGAAATTCTTATTTATTGGATTCCATGTTTCCAAGAAACATGATACCTTTACTGACACGACCATTCCAAAGATAGTTTACAACATATCATGTAAAAATCCATCTGATTGTCCAAATGATTTATCTAATGAGACTACCAATACATCGGGGGGTTGTCTATAATAGGACACATTAATGTTGTACCAGTCAATATAATTACTCATATTAATAAACAATGTTCCTTAACAAAATATATGAATTGAATAAATTATAGATATTTACCGATATTTCCCCAATAAATGGTAGGTAATAACAAGGGTTTTTACACTAAAAAATAGAAATACCATTGAAGTATCATAAAAATAATCTTAAGAGAAATGAAATTTTATAACAATCAAATATATCCCTTACCACATTGATAATTTTAAATAATGAAACCCATGAATTCATATTATTAAATGATACTCATAATATCACTATTTTATGTAGATTCATGCTATAAATTAATAATTTTTAATAAATAAACCAAATAAAAAGGAATTGTTGCATAATAATAAATATTTCTCAATTGAATGTAAAATGAGATGAAACCTCTTATGTTAACATAATTCATAATTTTTTCTATATATAATACTTTATAGTGGATTAAAATATGTTACAAACATATAAAATAACCATAATGAATGTTAAACTATCATATAATAACTTTTTTATTTGATTAATTACCCTTTGGTTAAATCTATATCATTATTTTTTCTATTTCAGGCATTAATTGTCTAGTTTTTTCTTGTATGTTTTGAATTTTTTATCATCGTTCATATTTATTATATCATAATTTCATCATAATTAGAGTTTATGCATGATTATATTATCTTACACAGTTTGTACATATTGGTATAAATAATTCTATAATATATAAAGATAAGAACTAAGGCGCACCGTTCATGATGGTCGTAGGCTGTTTGTATGCATGAATATAAGTTTCATATCATTTTCATGTGAAAAGAATGATAAAATAAATTGTTATTATGTATATTATAATAGTGTATCATATCTATGAAATATATTTTACCTATGTTTTTTAAAATCATCATTAATATGTTCTATGTATAGAGTAAATGAATCACATCACTTTGATGGGGCGGTATTCCACACATCCTCAAACAACATTATCTATTAATGAATAGTGGGATGTGTTAAAGGTATGTATTATTAAATTATTAAAGAAGTATAAAAAAATAATCAATATCATATATATCATATATAAAAATAGTTTTTATAATAATTTCCACTAGTATATGTGGTAATAGAAAAATGACCATTTATTGTTTCGTGAGGTAGTAGTTCACTTTACATAGAAACAATATGTTAATTACCTCTTACAAAGATTTGTGAATATTTTAATTTATAAATTAAAACATAAATTCATACTACTATATTGACGATATATTTTTGTTTATGTAATAATGGTATATAAAGAGTTTAGGGAGTGGATAAACAAATGAAATAAAAGATATTGCTGGAAAATGTTACCTTAAAATTGTGTTACTCCATTTGGTTTCAACCAAATGACTTAATTGGAATTATTTTTAACAAAAGGTAAGATTCATGTTCTATGGGTTGTTTTTGGAAGCTATTTTTCATATATTGGATGATTTTACGTGGTTTTAGATGTGTTATAAATAGGTAGAAGTTGTGGCCATTTATAGTGGATGAGGAGTGGTATTTTTGTAATAATTTTTCAACGATATTCCCCTGTATTTTTCT
Source organism: Viscum album (assembly GCA_963277665.1). Taxonomy (NCBI): domain Eukaryota; kingdom Viridiplantae; phylum Streptophyta; class Magnoliopsida; order Santalales; family Viscaceae; genus Viscum; species Viscum album. The sequence goes on from OY728155.1 coordinate 1,376,235,555, forward strand.
TATTTAAATTGGATCCCATAATGGTAAAAAATTGATCCATGAGATTATAGGGTATAAATATGGCAATAAAATGTATTTTCCACAATTTTCTATGTTTTTGGGCCTTTAATAATGAGGTTTAGTACCATTTAAAACACTGTTTTACATTGATTATTGAGATTAATTGTATTTTTCTTCACTAATGTTATCGGTTAAAAACTATGATAAAATATTATTAATAATAAATTATACTTTTTCCATATATTGAATAGATTTTTCAAACTTCAAATCACATAATCGGATGAAATTAATTTAAAATTAATTATTTGGAGGGGGGAGAATGTGAGGTTTTAAGGAACAACCGTCCAAATTTTTTTGATGTTTTAAAATAAATTTTCAAATATAAGTTCATTATAAAAAACCATTTTAGATTAATTATTAAATATAATATATAATTAAACATTAAAACAAATATAAATTGTAATTTAACATTGTATATAATGCATATTAAAAAACAGTTTCAAACTGATGTTCAGTATTTTTTACTATTCATTAAAAATATAACCTAATATACAAATAAAAAAAATCTATATTTTCAATTTTCATTATGTTTATTTTGGAATCCTATATTAAAAAAATTATCTAACTTTGGATTTAAAATGGAAGCATAATCAAAAGATGAAAAAACTACTTTTAAATAAAAATATAGTATTCTATAATTAATATTTGGTTTGTTATTAACATATTCATATATAAAACTTATTAGATGACAATGAATGTATTTTTTGGGTATTTAATATATAAATATTATATATTAACTCTCTATATGAGTTATAATTTAATTGACTATGAACAATGGAATAAAAAATTTGTTTGTTTAAATTTTTTATTTTCATTATTAAATTCATTCTAAACTCAAAATTTGGTAATTACTTAGGGTGATACATATATCATGAACCTATATATATTCATGGTATTTAATGTTTCATTTTAATAAGAAATCATTAAGGGGTTTTTAATACAATTTTCATGAGGCTATAATATATTCTTTTTCTAATATTATATTCTTCTTCTAAAATTAGTTGTATACCTTGTTGTCACTATTTTTGGAAATTTGGTGAAATCATTATGATGATTTTTATTCTTACCCTAATAATTTTGTAAATTAGTAGTTATAAGGATTCCCCTATTTCAATTCCTTGATCCAGAACCACCACTCACAAATCCTTGGATATGCCTTTTAGAGTCCAAAATGGGTTGTGAGTCTGATTTATTTTCAATAAATTTATAATCTTCAAGAGACCTAGAACCATTCTACCTATTTTTTCATTTTTGAATTACTATTTTCCAACCATAAATATCAACTTTATCCTTTTAATTAATATTCAATTAGTTGAAAGGGTTTTTATGTTCTATGGAATGTATTTGAGCATTCTGGCTAGAGAGACCTTTCTGGAAGATGATTTGATGTCTGGTCCGACATAACATAAAATTGCAAATACTTAATATCCTCATACATTAATCCCACACCCCCAACATTATCCACATATACGAAGGATGGAGAATACATTTAATTATAGAAAATAGATACCTAGACCTATATTTGATAACTAGGGATGAATCACAACAGATTTAGTCATGTAAAAATATATGTCAAATTCAATACTATAGGAACACAACTGGAAATATTTTGTGAGTGGTCAACATTGGTGATTTTACTAATAATCAGGGGATATGAGCTAGAATTTTTCATTTATCGCTGATAAACCTCTTATTTTCTTTTTCTCTAATGAATTAGATAAATGAACCAACATGTGGCAATAGAAAATGACCATTTTCCATAACTTAAAGAAAATTGGCTTCTTAAAGTAAAATTTCACCCCCACCAAAATCCATAATCGCTAGCCTGGTTATTTTGAGACGTTAAATTCAATACCAACCCTCGGGGAGATTGGGTGAGAGATATCAATTTTTCATGAATCAGAACATAGATATACACCAACCAAATTCACTAGCATATACATTTTTGATTGATTTTTAAAATGATGTCATAACTCAAGAATTATTAACCAAAAATCTCACATTGGAGCATCCTAATTCATGTTGATAGCATAAACCCATCTCACATGAAATTATTGAAAACATTTTCAATAACTATGTTCTCTGAACAATGTATTTTTGAAAACATCCAAGGATGTTAAGTGGACCATGATTTTTATCTTATCAAAAAGCTTGAAAATCTCCCACTCCTAAAGGCCCTAGGAATAAATGATAAAGTTGTTGAAGATATAAATCAAGGGCCATCGTGATGTAAAAATATATAATAAGGTCGGATTAAAAAGATCAGAGCCATACTAAACTCCTTGGATGAAATTTTTAGATGTTGTAATCCATCACAGAGATCAGGAACATTATAGATTAGTGAAAATATAGGTAAATGCTGAATGGAATCTGGGTCGGAGAATAGAAGGGCGAAAAAATGAGGATGGTGTCCCTCCCCATCTAATTGGGATGGGATGGGGACAATTTTCATCATTATCTCCTATGTCAAGGATAAAGATTATTATTTTTTAATGAATTTATTTGACAATATTGATGGGATTTTATGATAAAAAATATTTTCTATATTTAATTGATGTAAATTAAAAAGATACAAGTGTTGAAATTTTTTAATGTTTTTCAAATTTTTAGGGAATCATTGTGAATTAATATTATAAAATAATATATTTTATGAATGATAATATAACATGGGAAATGGATATATTTTTAAAACCCACATTCAAATTAATTATTAATCATTAGCATTTACATTTTATATCGAAATTCAATTTCCCCAGGAGTCATGTTATATAAATGTTTTTTAGGTATATGGAACTAGCCACACAAATTATTCATAATCAACATCTTTCTAATTTCCATATACATATTTATTGGATGATTAAAAAAATAATACCCACAAATTAAAAATTAAATTAATAAATTTTTATAATTTTAAATTCATTTTAAAATTATAAATAAATTTTTATATTTAATCATATTAGTTTTTCTTATCAATATTTTAAAAATGTATAATTTTTAACATTTATTATTGGAACATATCTTATAGTATTTCCTTATTTTCAAAGAATCATCATATCTACACATTCATGGTTACTAAATTAAATCATAAATATTATATTTATATAAAATAATTTGATTTTAGTAAAATATTCAAAATGTTACAGTGATTTTTTTTTATGAAATTATATAAAATCCCTGAAAATTATTTTTTATTTATATATACATCTATTGAAACATTTATGTTTGATCATAGAACTTGTTTAAATGATATCATCTACTATCAATCTCAATATAGATAATGTGACGTTTTTATCTTTTGTAGGAATGAACCATCACTTATTATATCTCTCATAATCATGATCAATGTATAAAAATACTTCTTATTGTAAATCATATCCTATTTCAATACAAAATATGTTTTCTCTTTAAATCTATGGTGGTCACTACGATTGCATACATCAAATGTTTGGGGAAATTATTAACTAAACCATTTACCATTTATATATATTGTGTAAATAATTAATTATGGGTTTTTTTAAGTGAATTTATTTTAACTAGAATGTCATGGAATATAATTGGATATCTATTAGTTTTCTATGGTCTATAATGTTTTTATTATTGATGAATTTATAAATTATTTACATATAAGAATAAACTTGAAAAAGATATGAAACTCCATTTTCTCATCATTAATTTATTCTATAGATTATAATTTTAATGTTTTATAAAGCCTATTTTATATTATAAAGCCTATTTTATTTTAATGGGTATATTATACAGAAAATTTCATATTATGATCCCATAAGACATTTAATTTTTAATGATTATTTTTTGTTGTAATAAGCATTTTAGCTCATCCAATTCTTATGTTTTCGTCTCCCTAAATTATAATGAAAACTAATGTACAATAGTTTTTTATAATTGAAACATATATAGATAATTTTTATGGATATTTTTGAATAATGTTTTCAATTATTTAATTTCTTCTATAGAGTAAAAAATGATTGTTATAAAATAAAGAAATTGGATTTGTTATTTATTATACTGACCTAATTCTAGAAAATCCTAAACCTAAAAAATCTATATAATTACATTTAATAGAATAATTTCATTAATGTTGTTATATTTATATAACCACATAAATCATATATCATTTATGGTTTGAAATTCAGTTTAAAAATTGTTTTTTAGATTTTTATTGTGGATTTTATGTATACGGCTCCTCAAATTATTCAAATATTGAACCAAATTTAAATCATGATAATGTTAAGACACAATCAAAAATTTAGCATCAACCTATTAATTAATAATGAATTTGTTTTAATAATTTTATTTAATTTAATAAACATGGTATTCAATATGTTATCAAAACTAATGGTAATAACTCCTCATTCAATTCTCTCAATAGTTTCTAATTTATTCAAATATCTTGTTATGTGTGATGAGAAATTGGTAAACAAATCAATAATTTATCAACAGTGAAATAAACTAGTGAATGAAAAAAAATAGATGATGTCTACTTGTATTTATTATTATTATAAAAATTATAGACTCTCAAATTATATTTTAATTTAGATAGATTTATTACTATAAACTCATGAAAAATGTCATTATGGGTAATATCTTCCATATACTTCTTCGTGATTTTAAAACATATTTTCTATCTCATCGTGGGGATGTTTTTATTGGACTTTTTTTATCACTTATTTAATACGATATCCATTTTTTCAAGTTATATTAGTATGTTATTCACTTAAATATTGTATTAGTATAAAATCACCTCGTTGAAAATTATATCCATAAAATAAACCTATTGGAAAAAAAATTATCTTCTATTGTAACACCTATAGATGTTGGAAATTATTTCATTAAAAAAACATTCATAAATTTTATCTTAATGTTGAATTTTAATTAAATATACGATAATATAAAATATATATGTCTCTTAATCAATAAATATTTAGTTTTTAGTTTTTAAAAATGAGTCACAAATTATTTTAATAAACATTGTATTTTGACTACAAATTCGGCTTCAATTAAAATTTATTTATATTAAATTTTTAATTGGATAATATTATTAGTTTAAAACAATTTAGTAATTGTGTTTTATAAAATATACACCATTTTTAATATTATACATAAAAATATGTATATAATGACATGTTCATAATTTTCATAAAATTCATATTATCAGTGAATGAATTATTTTTTTCATGAATAACCCTTGATACCAAACCCTGATACTTGATTCATAATTCATGAGTCTCAAGTGGTTTTTTTGTTCCCCATTGGGTTTTTACTAGAACCTCGAATCATACAATGTAAAATATTGAATTAGATAGCCGCGAAATAGTAAAAGATAATAGATAAAAGTTAGTATGCTCCACGTAAAAAAGTAGAAAGTACCAAAAAACACAATATCTATATCAATATTTAAAATAGGACATCATTAAATTAAAAAGTATAAATAAAAATTACTAAAAATCAATATCACATTACTCCCAAAGTATCAAGGACATCCACCTCCTCCAATTGGTGCATTCCCAATTCTCGGGCCTTGATGAAAGAAATCATCAATTGTTCGAAGAAAAAGATATGATTTGAGCTATTATGCCTAGTAGAGTCTCAGTAAAAGTTCCATAATAAGAGATAATATTAATAAAAAAAATATAGACATAAATTTTAATAAGAGGAAATCATAATGCATATGCAAATCTAAAAAAAACCTGATTTCATTTCAATATATTGGATACAATTTCAAAAAATGATTACGTAATCATTTCATATAATGTAGTTTTTATAAATCATATGGAATTAATGAAACATTTCTATAATCAATGTACTATATATTAAAAATATCACAATAAGAAACATAGTCATATACACCACCTAATGTCAGTATCTTGTCATAAGATCCTCAAAGTTCTTATATATGGGGTCATGGAATGATTCACTACAATACTCTATCCATCATAGGATGAATATGACTCTTCACCCACCCATTAGGGTCAACATATTCCTATATTTGTTTTTTTAGTTTTAAACATAAATATTTATCATGAATTCATCACACTAGAATTATTATCCCAAAAATCTGCTTCGGCGGAGATCTGTCGTTTATAGTTTTTCCCCCCTCAGGTATTCTCCTTTATATCTGGTGACATATGGACCGTGCAGTGATGGGTGGATGTGGGTGATTGCAACATCATTGGATGGGGTGTGACCTTTCAGAAGGATGTGAGGCGGTGTGTGGTGTAGATCTGTGAAATCTAGCCTCGACGGGTGCACAGATTCAAATGGGCCTCTAGTCCACCAGATTTGTAGATCCAATTTATGGTTTCTAGTGTTATGTGACATTGGTGGCAGGGTATGAGATTTGTTGTTGGAAGGCAGTCAGCAGAGCGGTATGTTTGGGTGTGGTATGGATAGTGTTGGGTGGCGATGAGGGTCATTCTCAATGGAGGCAGGGCATTGAGATGGTGTGTAAGGACATGTCAGTAGATTGGATGGTGACGAGCAGAGTGAGGATCATATCCGCAGTGGTGGAACTGTCACACAGGTGGGATTTGTTTGGCTTCATCAGAACTGCACTGGTAAATCTGGTCGAACTTAGTGTAGCGAGGTCTTCATCGGTAGTCTTGATGGGGGTGGCATTGTTCGGTGGTCCTGGATATGTGTTGTCCTCCAGCCAGCAACAGTGGTTGTGGAGTCATTTGTGGTTTTGGGCTTCAGTTTGTAATGGTTAATGTTCAATAAGGCCCTTGGTCCATGTGTAGGTGATTTTGGGCGTTTGGACAGCCTAGCGACGATGCGTCGATGGTCTGGCATCCTCTAGCATTTGAAGAATGTGCATCATTGTGTCAAACGGTGGTGTCAGTGGGTTTTCTTGGTGGTCATGGGGGTGCATGCTACAAGCATTGAATATGGATTGAGTTTTTTGGGTTAATGAAGACTTTGTGATGGGCTATGTCCTATGGGATTTCAAGCCATTCTAATAGGTTCTGTTGCACCGAGCTGTAATGGGATTGATGTGTCTTTGGACACTGTTAAGCCTTGTGCTTGGGACTATTGGAATTTCAGACATGTGTTGTGATGGGTTCCTCCATTTCCCATTAAAGTGGTGTGTGTGGTTTTTCTTTTTTAATAAATTGGCTTTACCCCATCTTTTCTACTTATTGTCCCAAAAAACAGTCTAACTACCCAAACTCTCATCTTCTTAATCAATCAGTAGAAACATATCAAATCAAATTAGTTAAAATTCATTTTCTATGACAATATAATATCTAAACCTGGAGTTTCAATATTACAATATTTTTGTATAACCAAAATATAATATTTTCATGAATATATCAAACATAATTAACAACCATAATCATGGAAATAAAAATTCGCAACACTCTCAACAAACTATTAGAAAAAAAAATTAATAAAGGTGATGAAGATAAGGGAATAAAACATAGATTTATGATTAAATTGAACAATGTTACGATTAATAATAACATTATTATTTAGCACTATATATGTGGAGAAAATTTAATTTAACATGAAGTAAGATAAGAGAGAATATTCACTTGCAATTTACAGATTGAGTAAGATCCACCATGATTTGATTCTCCAAGAGATGGAGTTGTACGACCTAAAATGGAATCATGAGATCTTCTAATTCGAAGGAATAATATTTAGGGTTTCTTGGGATTGATCGAGGTTTTAATTGGGTGTTTGAAAATTTTAAATAATTTTTCAGAATTAAAATGACTCATGCACATGATTAGATAATAATTACCAAACGATTAGAAAAACTATGCTCTCTAATATTGTGACCCTACAAAAGGGTTCATGGATTGTACTATGTGGGCACATGTGTTTTCAAACCACAGGAAAACTATGAGCCCCCCCTAATTAGGGTTCAACTATTCTTACATGGGGAAAACACATTTGAAAAAATATGGACCAACGATTCATTAGTGAAAATAACACTATAAATTTTAAAATGTCCCCCCAAATAACATGACAAAAAACACAAAAAAAATTATAAAAATAGCGTTATAGTGGGCCTTGTAAATAATTAATGTGATGTTACAACCTCTCCATTATCTATTTTTTAAAGAAATCCTATCATGAAATTTCAATATCAAATAGATGAGGTCCTTACTCTCTCTCCAATGTCTCACGATCCCAAGTGTCATGAAAATCAGAACCATGTAGTAATATCCTACAAACCAATTTTTTTTCTCCAATTATATTCCTTAATATTTTAATCAAATAATATTAGAATTATTAGTCATGTGTTAGTCATTTTCACTACAAATATCGTACTAGCTCGTGACATGTGATGCATCATAACTATACTAAATATTTGATCATTGGAAAACAATTTTTATTGACATAAATGGGGATGGATGTGCTAAATTGTAATCTATATTAACCACCTTATCAAAGACCATAAAAGTACCTATTAAACAATAATAATGTTTCTTTCACATCCCTTGTAGTTGGTGAACTAAATGTGGAGAATATTTCAAGAACACTTGGTCACCAACATAAAACCCCAACTGTATAGGATGAAAATGAACAAAAGATATATACTTGCTTTGTTTCATCATCATACTGTAGATAAAAAATGAATAATTGTTTTTATATCATGGAAAAATAGGGGCTTAAATATGTATGATTCAAAAATCTCCAACACACAAAATAGTGAATTGCATAGTTATCCATATAATGCATTAAAATGAGCAAGTCTGATTATGGACGTGTAACTATTTTTTATGAAGAAACTAATATAATAAAAAATTTATATAATGATCCATCAAAATCAATCACACATTCATGAAAATATTCATCCATTTTATGTATGGTTCATTATATCAAGCTATCAATCTATGGAATGTATTCCAAAATAAAATGAACCCGATATCTCATCGACTCTTGAAGGCCTATCAAAAAGAGAGAAGTAAAAAAGGGATATATTTTAGAGACAATAACTTATGTAACTCCATGTACATTAATAATCTTGTGCACATAGTGATTTTATAATTCATCAAAAATTATTGTGTCATTTATGAGTATAAATTGAGCAGATGTGGTCATATAATTTATTGCAAACCATATTACATATATAATTCATGGGGAATGAGGAAACCCATAAAAAATGTATACATATATACCATCGATCTTCCTCATCTCTAGTGGAATCAGATGAAGAAATACTTAAGGTATATGCTGCTAATCAAGGACATCGAAATAGGGGACAAGCTTTGTTGTGTATTTTCTCATACATGGAATACAAAATAATTTCTTCATGTTATGGATCATTATGGTGATTTTTTGGATCTTATCCCAGTAGATATCATAGAAATCCACCATCTCATACTTTATCTTGTATGAGGACACAAAATAATGATTATGAAAATATATAATACCCTCGATGGGGAATGTCTACTCAAGGATAGTTTCAAAACCATAAACATTTTCAATAACACCATAAAATTAATCGCCATGCTACTGATCCTTATGAATTGTCTCATGGGGAGTTGTGGTCAAATGAACTCTTACCAATACCTATACAACGATTCATTCTACAGGTCTTTTATTTGAATGTCTATAGAGATCCTTCATGTTATACACTTATGATGATTCTTTAATTTAATGGTAATAAGATTCATGATGAACACGTCATTAGAAAAATATCATTCCATGGGTTATTGGAAATTGTAGAATTATAACATTGGATGTACTCAAACCAACACCCCTATATGATATTGAAATATTATTTTGTAAATATATACCTTAGGATCTTGTTGTCATAATAATTGGTAAACCATTTCTAGAAATATATATCCATTACATATTTAACGAATCCATTAAAACATAAAGTTCAAGGTCATGGGTAGGATAATTATTCCAATGTGGTCAATGATTTTTAGAACCATTGGCTTCCACAAGATCACCCTAATTAAGAACATATCAAAAACAAAAATGGAATGCATCAAAAAAGACAAAAAATCCCATCCCAAGCCCTAGATGGGTCAACAATTATATAGAAGAAAAATTATTTTTCTTATCCACATATCTATTAAAAGATTTATCATCCTATAAAATTTTCCCCCTTATGAGTGAAATAGGTAATAGAATAAGAGATTATTGGGAAATATTTTATGTACCCATGACAATACATCACTAAAACCATGAATATGAGAAACATAAAAATTTTACTGATTTCCCACCATGTCATAAAATATTTGACCTTCATTTGATCTACTAAGATATAATTTCATGAGACCATGGGTATTACAAACTATATATCCCAAATCCAGAAATAAAATTTTAATTAATTTTCTTAATGTCCTTAATGTCTCAAAAAATTCAATGATTCTCTCATATGAAAAAAATTATCTGCATTAGACTTGGAATAAAATATGATTTCATCCGCAATACTACCATGAATTTCATGACCCCCTCCCCACAAAGTGACCCCCGTTTGGTCTGGAAATGTCAAAAGGGGGATAACGACCCCCGAGTCCCCCCTCATGTAGGCCCCGGGATGGATAATTGAACCAATGGTATAATAATCACACAAATGTGAGGAACTACCCTCTAAGAGAACACATGTAGGAGATAGATATGATAGAAACCAATCAACATTATCTCTAACTAAAATATAAATGAAATCCCATATACACAGATGTAATGTCATGCAAAACTACTACAACAAAAATGGAAAAAATTGAAAGTACCCAAAAGAATGTTAAAATAGCAGCAGCCACAAACCCGAACACCTCCTTCAACACCTTGCTAGTATAAAATACCATAATCTCTAACTTTCTCAATGTGACCTCAAAATCGTTTATATATAAAAAGTTTGAGTATAAAAATATACTTATTAGGATCCTCTATAAAGCATATCGTGCAAATGTAATGATATGACGCTAATGCACAGTGAATAACAAGTGAACCTAACCCATCGCCTAAATAGATATACTATGTTCCCATTATCACTATGGATACTGTCACTAAGTATAAGGACCCAGACAAAAAAATTAGATAATATTGAATTAAATGATTAATTCACATTGAGGAAATTTTCAGGTTTATAGTTTTAGTGAATTAGGCCATCGCTATTACATTACAACTTGTGTATTACAAGTAGACACTACTACTCAGTATACATTTTTTTATAAAATAAAAACTCTTAAAATGATACATGTCTAGTTCCTTGTTTTAGATAAAATGACTTTTCTATGATCCCATCCTTGACCATAATCATCTTTAAGTCCTATGGAAAATATTTCAAAAACATTGTATGAGCATAAAAAGCTCATTAAGGGTAATAAAATAATGAAGGAAAACATTATCCCATAAATAAATACAAATCAATTAAACCATACTTTTCAACATAACTTACCTTATGAAATCATGAGATTTATGAATAACACAAACAAATCATAAATCATAATGGTTACTTATGGCATCCATATCATACTTAAATTGTAGCTATCAGAGCTATAGAGGTAGTTACACTTGTAATACCCATCACGATATATTCCATTAATCTCGTAGGAGAAACATCACGTTACCCAATGCATTGGAGAGCTCTCTCGTGCTCACCCACCCTAGGTTTATCACAGAACCACCCATATACATAAAAAATACCAAATAACCATAACATAATCATAACACATAACACATGTATAAAAGAAATATAACATTTCCATATTCCAATATATCGAATCAATATATTGAAATAAACAATGCTTTAACAAATCATTTTTAAAATCATTTAAAAATAGATTTTTTAATCAATGTGTACCATACCACTTTGATGATTTTAAATTAATTATCATTTAAAAACATGAATGTCCATATAAATAAATCCTAAAACCCATTTTGAAAACATTTACAATAATGAGAAATATTTAGAAGAATAAATCATTAAAACATTTGAAATGATATTTTTATTATAGAATTTTTTTAACAAAAAGACAGATGCTTGAATACAAATAAATGAGGAATAAGATTTAGTGAGAACATTATAATACCTTGAGAATAATGGTATTCAATATATAATATGTCAGAGGATAGTATATACACCATATATAAGTGAATTGGTGCATAAAAACAATGAAGTCTCAATGGAAATGAAAATTGAGATGAAATCCCTTATAAAGATTGTATCCTTAAATTAAGGATAAATAGATTACAAAATATTGTGTGAAAAATATAAATACACCCAATATAAGTAGATATTATGTGTAGAACAATCAGAGTTCATTCACACATATTCATAGGATGAAAAATTCAAGAAGTACTAGTTGAACCCGAAGAATAGAAATTGGGTGAAGAGGTTCCCTTGTAAAAATTCTACAGCATAACGACATCACATTAAAATTAAAAAATTTGTTGATGAGATAAAAAAGGGATATAATAACTTGGATATAAATTTTACGTCAATAAGTATATATAATAACATATCCCAACATAATAAGATGTAAATTAAAAGACATAACAAAAACAAGTCTTTTATAAAGAGGAGAGAGAATGGTTCCTTTACCGATTTGGTAAACTCAAAAGATATGCCACATAAAAGAATTATCATACAATTAAGATGTAAATACTCATAAATGAAATTATATTATATAAGGAGTACAATAATGGGCAGTATATAAACCACCTAAAAGGAAATATTGGCAAATATAGCATGAATCTCAGTGGAATAAAAAGTGAGATGAAACCCTTTACCGCGTTGCCATCAACTGATTCGTATGACCAAAAGTAAATAACCACCAAATGATTGTTATAATAACATGAATATAAATATAATCATGATAATATATATAAAATTTCCGTAAAAAATACACCACATTCAATAATTATTGGCGAACAATGGAAATATCACCGAATTGAAAGTGAGATAAGAAAATCCCTTAAAACATTCGGCAGCCTGACGACGCCACATAAAAATTCTTAAAATCAATTGATGAGAGTAATAGAGGGTCTCTCATCTTATGATAATAAAATTTTAAGTATTCTGAATATAAAATAAAATCATCCAACATATGAACATGGATCATAAATGAAATGACATAAAAGAGAGTACTTGAAAAGAAAGAGAGAGGTCAGATCCCTTATCTCGTGTCCTACTTGACTTGATCGTTCTTTAATCACTTGAATAATAAACTAAATTTAATTAATAATTTATTAATAACCATTTTCAAGTTTATTATTCCTTTTATATCTCTTATTACCTTGTTATAAACATTATGTAATCATTTAAGTTAAAAATATTCATTTTGTCGATATTTGGTACTTGAGTCAAAAATGGAATTCTTATAATTACATGTTGTTCATGTGGAAAATGGTTCAAAATATCAAGAATTATATTCATGATTTAGATGTAAAATATACCATATATATCCTTATTATACAAATATTTATAATAGTACATAACATTTGTAGGTAAGAAATGAAATGCACGGTTCATGGAGAAGGTAAGGCGTACGTACGCATGAACGGTACTTTCATTTCTATTTATTCTTTTAATTGAATTATAACATAATTATACATAGTTATATAATAATTAGAGTATAATATCATATATAATATCATTAATTATATCCTTTATACATCCCACGTAAGGCATTAATGAGTCACATCACGTTGAAGAGGCGGTGGTCTACGCTTCCTCAAATGAGATTATCGTATTTACGCACTATGGAAACCATAAAGGATTTCTATACATGGAAAATAAATAAGCATAAAGAAAACATAAATATAATATATATCATATATATATACAGTTCTATCATAATGGCCACCATCAGAGGAGATTGATGATATTTAAACAATCATCGTTTCGTGAGGCGTTAGTTTTCCATCCAAAGAAACATTAAGTTCATCATCCATTAGATTGAGGTGTGTGTATGTGTAGATTGAATCCATATCATAACAAAATCCTAGTATGTTGAATATTATTTTTTTTTATAAAATAATGGAATATAAAGAGTTTAGAGGATGGAGAAGTAAAATTGAAGAAAACAATTTTAGAGAAACCATTACCTTTAATTTCGCTAACTCCCGTTGGTTTGAACCAAAGGACTTCTTAAAGTGCATACTACCTAAGGTAAGGATTCTAGTAAAAGGGGAGGGATGAGAGGAGCTTAATTGGGAAGATTTTGGACGATTCAAAAGGCCTGAGAGGTGTGAAGAATTTGTTAGAAATGGTCTCCTTTTATAAAGGAGAGGAGGGTCTCTTCATAAACGTGTGAAAATATTATTTTATAATATAATGATATTCAGTTTCTAATAGTCCCAAATTCATTATAGTCGAAGATAAAATGAGTCATGGTAGAAATAAAATCATCCAATTAGAATTGGACATTTTTTGTATAATATTTTAATCATTATAATCTTAATTATTTAAACCATTTATTAATGAAGTTAAAACTGCATCATTATTGTGTCATAAATAATTTAATTTTTTGATGTGTGAAAAAAAAATTACCCAGACATAGGAAATCCTTTTATCTTTGTAAAGAATATTTATAGTCGATAATAGGACTTATATAACACCATAAAAAATTAATTACTAAAAAAGTTTTTTTATTGTCAATTTTGTCTTCACATTAATAAATTAATCTAAATTGTCATTATCACTCCCAAGTGGCTCAATGGGGTCCCAAAATCGTCCCAAAGATGCCCATGGTCATAAATGACTCAACCAAAAATGTTTGGAAATGTTTTAAGGTAATTTTTAATTATTAAAATATTTTTTACCCTTAAATTACATTATTTATCTTTGACTGCGGTAAATAAAAGTCAAAAGTTACTATTCACCAAAAAATTATTTTAATCTTAATGAACCACATTTTACTTCTTGTAAACAACCATGTATGTCGGATTTTTTTAAATTCAATTCATAGTAGTGGTAAAATTTTATTTAAATGAAAAAGTCAGTTTATTTAACTACCATTAATTGGTTTCACTATTCATCAAAAATTGATGATTTTCCAAAAAATTCCAAAAATTCAGTATAATAATTATGTGATATTCCAAATTTAAAATTTATGTCTCCTTTTCCAAATTAAAAACATATAAGTGTCATTAATGAATAAAAAAATTATTTCTTGTGATAAAAAAATAGCCTGTTTTTTAGAAACAATAACTATCAAAATATTAATACATGTTTGTGTCCAATTTCAAAGTAAAATTAATTCTAATGACCTGCATTGGATTAAATGGTAAAAATATATTTTAATTTCACATTAAAAAAATTTAAAAAGATAATCTAACCATATAAGAAAATTATATTAAAAGGAACTTTTTAATTAAAATACAATATTTTTCACTATTCATTAAAAAATGAACTTTATCTGAAAAATTTCAATAATTTACCCAATGTAAATTTTGATGTCACCATTAAAAAAGAACTATTTTATTTGTTCAATTAGAATGTATTAATGTGACAAAAACTACATTTAATGAGGGATTTCCATTAAAATGTGATAAATCGGCCTTTTAATGTAAATTATTCTTGAAATTTGATTCATTCAAAATTTAAGCGCTTAACTTTTATTGGATAAATGTAAATACATTTAACAAACATGAATAATCATATTGAATTTATTTTTGTTCATTACTTCCAATAAAAAGGCTAAAAGTTTACTACCATTTGACATAATAATATTATATTATTAGTGTGTAACGTAAGATTTCAAAGAAACCTGTTGTTTAGTATTGGGTACACTATCGAACTTAGCAACCAATGTAAAATTAATATTTAATTAAAAAATATTAATAAATATGAATTTTTTTCTTTATTTACCTGTGATGATACATCCTTCTCCCATTTTGGGAATTGTATCCTCCAATTTTAAAAAAAGGGCTCGGAAACATTATTGAAAGTCCTACATCAGAAAAAGAATCAGTAAAACTATTACTTTTAAAGAATGAAAGAGAAGCACAATGGTCACCCGAGTTAATCCATATTAAGATTCCATGAAAACATGGATATGGAGGAGAAAACAAAGTTTTATATTCCGATGGAGAGTGTTAGGAAACATTTTTAGGAGAAAGTTAACCACCATAAAATCACAAACTTGTGATGGGTTAAACAGTATTTGATTCCCCAGTAGGAAATGATAACAGACTGGGTTTTTTTTAAAGAAACTTTTCGTTGAGGAATTTAATTATGAACTTAACCAAAAACATATATAAATATACTTACCTTCCATTTAGACATTCATCTTTTACTATATTCCTATCACAAACTCATATTTTATCCAAACGATGAATATTCAGGAAGACTTTTTCTTTACATTAATAGCACTATAATTAACTTCGATAGAATCAAATAATCCACAAAAGATGAATTATATATTTCCCATGACATCAGATGTTATGTAAAACCAAAATGTTTAGTATAAGATCAGATAATCCCAAAAAGGATAATTCTTTATGAAAAGAAATACTACTCTTAATCTCCAAAATTCAACAAAAAGAACCCAATCTTCTAGAAAGCCCATTAAATTAACCGTTATCCTTAAAATTAATCAATGTAAACCACACTAATATTGAATCCCAAATATCTTAAAGATTTAATCACATAGTCATCCATGGTAAATCTTAACAGTTATCTCCAAATAACATCAGTTACTCTTAAAGTCTCATACTTAAAAGTAATTAACCTAATAACATATCCTCTATGCTAGGTTAATCATTTATATAGATAACCCAAAAAAACATATTCCCAATTCATAAGATCATCTAACTAAAAATAATTAGTCATACTATCCAGGGAATTCATGTAGTCCAGTGGTAGGTGACAGGTTGTCTCATGGTTTGCGTGTTGTGGGTTCGATTCCCATAGCTCTTTCTGACGCGATAGGTTGTCACATGGTTTTCATGTAGTCCCTGTTCAATAACTACATATTTTTATAACATTCCAAATATAGATAAATTCGTCCAAAATATACAGAACATATTTTAGACCCAATGGTTATCTAATAACTTTTTTTGCATCCCAAAATTTATTAATCAGTAATTTCATTAAATTCAAGGATCATATAAACCCAAATGGTTCTTTATAACTATATACACAAAATAGAAGTTAATTATTACTTGAATAAAATTTTCATATATCAAACATTAGGGTTACACATACTATAAAAATCCTTCTAATGTAATCCCATCATCAACAGAGCCTTAATTCTTTTAAGCATTTCACCATCCTGAAATCTACCATAACTCTTGAATCCCTTATATGCTGAACTGTTACTCATTCAACGTTATTCATGAACCACTAACCATTATTTACCTACTTATTCTGAAATACTTCTTTCTGACAAACCAAATCATGAATCACATCATAAGATTTCAATAATAGGAAAACATATGTTAAGAAATAGTCCATACCTTTCATTTCTCATTGTCAGTTTCTTCATCATCAATAATATTGGCGTTAGGTATTGGTAAAAAAATATTTGTACGATCCTAGTGATCCCATTCCTGAAAAATCTTCATAGGACATGTGTATGTATACTGATTATGCTCAACAAATTTAAAAAATTCAATTGATCCTTCAGAAAGACCGTCATTCCCTTTCCTAGAGTCAACTAGATGCGTCCTTTTTCTATGGTAGGTTCTTGATTTATGACTTTCATTTCCACAACTAAAGAATCATTACGTCCCTTTGAATCATTTTCCTATGTGTTTATTTCCAAATCATTGACACATTGTTTTTTGAATATACCTACCTTGATGAATATTACATGAACAACCGTATGGATTTTTTTTCTCGCATATATGATGTCTTATAAAAATTAGTAAGGTCCAGGTGGTCAATCATGACTCCAGATAGATGGTTGAGAATAACCACAAGAGTTCTCATTGCAGTGCCCATATCATTCAACTGCTCGTTCAGAAAACTGTCATATTTTTCTTAACATCTACTGTTACATTGCTGCCTACTAGATCCAGCCATTTATTATAACCAAAATTATCAGTTTGAGTATATTATTAAAATCAACATATAATATCTTATGAGGGTAAACACTAAGATATACTTATTCATGTTATCTTAAACACATTCACTTTATAAAAATAACTATGACACTTTCTAAAATCCTAACCATTATGGTAATGTCACTTATGGTTAAATTGTATCCTAACCTTTAAAGTTATCTAAACCAACCTCTGAAACCAACTATAAGGACTCGACCATAAACATTACATAATATTGAATTAAATGAATAATTCACAATGAGGATAATTTTAGGTTTAGATTTTTATAGAATTAGGTCATACCTATTACATTATAACTTGAATATTACAAGTAGACACTACTTCTCAGTATCCATTCTTTTATAAAATAAAAACTCTTAAAAAGAAACATGTCTAGTTCCATGTTTTAGATAGAATAACCTTTCCTTGATCCCATTATTGACCCTATTCATCTTTAAGTCCTGTGGAAAATATTTCAAAAACATGGGATGAGCATAAAAAGTTCAGTAAGGGTTATAAAATAAGGAAGTAAAACATTATCCCATCAATAAATACAAATCAAGAAACCATACTTTACAATCATAACATACCTTATGAAATCATGAGATTTATGAATAACACACACAAATCATAAATAATAAAGGTTACATATGGAATCCATATCAAACATAAATTGTAGTTATCACGACTAAATAGGGAGTTACACTTGGAATACCCATCACGGTATATTCCCTAAATCTCCTAGGAGAAACATCATGTTTACCTCTATCATGTTACCCAATGCATTTGTGAGTTATCTCGGGCTCACCCGCCCTAGTTTAATCACGGAACCACCCATATAAGTAAACAATGCCAAATAACCATAACATAATCATAACACATTACATATGTACAAAGAAAATATAACATTTCCACATTCCAATATATCAACTCAAGATATTGAAATAAACAATTCTTTATCAAATCATTTTCAAAACCTTTTAAAAATAAATTTTTGAGACAAAGTGTGCCATACCACTTTGCCGATTTTAAATGAATTATCATTTCAATTCATTAATGTAAATATAAATAAATCCTAAAACAATTTTGAAAACATTTATATTAATGAGATATATTTATAAGAATAAATCTTTAAAAAATTTAAAATGATATTTTGGTAAAATAATTTTTTTTAACAAAAAGAGAGATACTTGAATACAAATAAATGAAGAATAAAATTTTATCAGAACTTTATAATATAACAAGAATAAAGGTATTCATGATATAATATGTCAAAGGAATGTATATACACCATATAAGAGTGAATTTTTTCATAACAACAACTAAGTCTTCATGTAAATGTAAATTGAGATGAAATCTCTTATAAAGATGGTATCCTTAAATTAAGGATAAAAAAATTAAATAATTATTTGTAAAAAATATAAATACACCCAATATAATTGGATATTAAGTGTAAAAAAATCATAGTTCATTCACATATATTCATAGGATGACAAATTCAAGAATTACAAATTGAACCTGATGAATTAAAATTGGGTTAAGAGGTTCCCTTGTAAAAATTCGATAACATAACAACGTCACATTAAAATTAAGAAAATGAGTTGATGCGATAAAAAAAATAATATCATCACTTGGAAATATATTATACATAAATAAGTATATCGAAGAAAATATCCCAACATAATAAGATGTAAATTAAAATGCATAACAAAAAGAAGTCTTTTATAAATAGGAGGGTGAATTGTTTCCTTATTGATTCGATAACATACAAAACATACGCCACATGAAAGAAGGTTCATAAAAAGAATATTTAAATACTCATAAATGAAATTATATTACATAACTAGTACAATCATGGGAATTACATACACAAAACAAAAGGAAATTGTGGCAAATATCGCGTGAATCACACGGGAATAAAAAGTTAGATGAAACCCTTTTCCACGTTGTAATCAACTGAGTCATATGACCAAAATTAAATAACCACTAACTGATTCATAGAATAACATGAATATAATGAGAATAATGATATTATATATCAAATTTAAGTACAAAATACACCACATTCATTAATTTAGTGTCAAACAATGGAATTCTCATGGAATTTATAATGAGATAAGAAAATCCCTTACAAAAATTCAACATCCTAACGGTGCCACTTAAAAATTATTAAAATGAATTGATGAGAGTACGAGTGGGTCTCTCATCATATGAAAATAAAAATTTCAGTATGGTGAATATAAAAGAACATTCTCTAACAAAAAGAAAATGGATCATAAATGATATGACATAAAAGAGAGTACTTGAGAAGAAAGAGAGAGGTCAGATCCCTTACCTCATGTCCGACATGACTCGATCATTCTGAAATCTACAGAATAATAAACTAACGTTAATTTCTACTTGACTAAGAATCCTTTTCAAGTTTATTATTCTGTATATATAACTTATTACCATTTATAAACATTATGTTATCATTTATGTTAATAATATTTATTTTGTAGATATTTGGTACTTGAGTCAAAAATGGACATCTTATAATTACTTTTTGTTCATTTTGTCAAGGGTTCATTATATCCAGAATGATAATAATGATTTATATATCATATATATCAAATATATCCAGTATATACAAGTATTTATAATAGTACATAACATTTATAGGTAAGAAATGAAATCCACCGTTCATGGAGACAATAAGCAGTAAATATTCATGAACGCTACATTCATTTATATTTCTTCTTTTAATTGAATTAAAACATAATGATACATAGGTATATTATAAATCAAGTATAATATAAAATATATTATCATTAAATCTATCCTTTATACATCCCACATAAGGCATTAACGTTTCACATCACATTGAGGGGGTGGTACTCCGCCCTTCCTCAAATGAGATTTTCGTATTTAAACACTATGGAAACCATAAAGGCATGATATTAAAGGAAGAAATACAGAGGAATAAAGAAAACATAAATATAATATATATCATATGTAAGTACAGTTCCATCATAATGTCCATCATGAGAGGCGGTTGGAGATATTTGAACAATCATCATTTTATGAGGCGTTAGTTTTCCATCCACAGAAATGTTCTTCATCCATTAGATAGAGTAGTGTGTAAGTGTAGTTCGAATCCGTCTCATAAAAACATCCGAGTAGGATACTAGTTTTGTTTCAAAATAAAGGAATAAAAAATGTTTAGGGGATGGATAAGTAAAATAACAGAAAACAATTTAAATGAAAATGTTACCTTTAATTTGGGTAACTCCATTTGATTTGAACCAAAGGACTTCTTGAGTGCCTTATGCCAATGGTAAGGCTTCTAGGAGGAGGGGAAGGATGTGGGGAGCTTAATTGGGGAGATTTTGGATGATCAAAAAGGCGTGAGAGGTGTGAGAAATTGGATAGATTTTGTCTTCTTTTATAATGGAGATGAGGGGCTCCTTAGGAATGTGTGAAAATATTATTTTATAATATAATGATATTCTGTTTCAAATGGTCCACAAATAGTTATAGTTCAATATAAGACGAGTCATGGTCAAAATAAATTCATCCAATTAGAATTGGACAAGTTTTGGTTAATATTTTAATCATTATAATATTATTTATTTAAATCATTTATTAATGAGGTAAATACAATATCATTATTGTTTCCTAAATAATTTAATTTATTTGATGTCGGAAAATTATAAAAAATATACCATGATATATAAAATAATTTTATATTTCCAGTGTCTATTTATAGTCGAAAACAGGGTTTATATAAAATCATTTAAAAATTAATTAATAAAAGTGTTTTGTTAATGTCAATTTTGTCTTCACATTATATTATTTAATCTAAATTGTCATTATCACTCCCATGTAGCTCAATGGGGTCCAAAAATAGACCCAAATATTCCCATGGTCATAAATGACTCAACCAATAAGGTTTGAAAATGTGTGAAGGTAATTTTGAATTATTATAATTTTCTTTTAACCTTGAATTACCTTATTTACCTTTAACCGTAGTAAATAAAGTCAAAAGTTACTATTCACCAAAAAATTATTTTATTCTTAATGAACAACATTTTACTTCTTGTTAAAAACCATGTATGTAGGATTTTTGAAATTCAAATAAGAAAAGTGGTAAAATTTTATTTAAATGAAAAAGTCTGTTTTTTTTAACTACCACTAATTTGTTTCAGTATTCATCAAAAATTGATGTTTTTAAAAAAAATACCAAAAATTCCGCCAATGAATTATTTTAAATTACGAATTCAAAATTGATGCCTATTTTTTAAAATTCAAAAAATAGAAGTGGAATTAATTAAATTTAAAATTAATTCTTATTATCAAAACAAATAGCGTGTTTTTAGGAAACAATAACTATAAAAAAAAATTAATACTGGTTTATGTCGAATTTCAAATTTAAAGTAATTAAAATGACCCAAGTTGGATTAAATATTAAAATTATATTTTAATTTCACATTAGAAACAATTAAAAATATAGACTAACCATAAAAATAAATTATATTAAAAGGCACTTTTGAATTAAAATACAATATTTTTCACTATTCATTAAAAAATAAACTTTATCAGAAAAATTCAAAAAATTTACACCAAGAAAATTTTGATGGCCCCATTCTAATGAAGGATTTATTTTGTCAATTAGAATGTATTAAATTGAACAAAACCATATTTAATGTGGGTTCTCCATTAAAAGGAATTATATCACCCTTTTAATTTACATTACCCTTAAAATTATATTCATTCAAAATTTAAACCTCTATCAATTATTGGATAAATGTAAATACATTTAACAAACATGTATAATCATATTGTATTTAGTTTTGTTCATTAATACCAATATAATGGCTATGGGTTGACTACCATTTAAAATAATAATATTATATTATTAGTTTGTAACATAAGATTTCAAAAAAAACTCGTTGTTGCATATCGGGTACGCTATCGAACATAGAAAACCTTTTTAAATAAAATTAATATTTAATTCAAAAATATTAATAAATATGAGATATGACTCATTATTTAATTACCTGGGATGTTACACTATGTAACTCATACAAGAGTATGTAATATAACAAAGAATAGCAAGGGTACTCTATTAATACTTCCCCAATGGTATGCCGCTTTTCCACAACATCGCACATCCTAATCATCTCTCACCAAAAACACTTTCCCACAAACACCTTGGTGAAGCTCTGCAACATGAACCAGATGCAACGAATCAACCACATCTACGTAATCAAGTAACCAGGTAGTTTTCGGGAGCCACCACAGCTCGAGTAACACATATAATACGTCAGGAATTATACATCAAGCCATTACAGCCCATACACTGAGTAAGGATTTTCATGTTATCACTTCATATACATGTTACACCTATAGTAGAACATAGGAAACTATATATAGAATATATGTGTGTGAATAACCACATGCCATTATATCCCTCTACACATATATATGGGGATAACTAACAATTGTTCCTACCAACACAAGTAACTACCAAGAGAGTAGAATGGGGCCAAAGGGGGTAGTAATCCGTCCATCCTCCCATCGGAATGTTGGGAAAACACCCACCACGGCTCAGAATCCTCGTGGTTTCTGTTTCCCTTACTAACGAATTGGAGTAGCATATATAAAACACAAAAATTATATTTTATAATATAGCTCAAAACACACTATGAGAATAACCTAGTTGTATACTCAAATACAGGTAACTTCTCTCAGAAGCTTGGTTGCCACTTCTAAGATTAGTTATCCTATAAGAACACAACCATTTTTATATCTCTAATACATTACTTCATTCCTTTTTATCATTTGAGATTTACATTAATTAATAGTTTAAAAAATAATTATCAATCAATAATTTTTATATTATGTATCATTATCATCACAATGAATGTTTACTATCCCTTTAAATTAAAACATCATTATTATGTCTCAGAATGCTCCTACCCCATTGGTTAACATCATTTATTCAATTATTCATTTCAAAATTACATTCCCATATTCCTAGGAATTCTAGAAAAACATTCAATGATACTAAAAAAAGGGGCTCAATGCTTTGAGTAGATGTACAACCCGTTGAGTCTTTTCCTCCTAATAGCAAGAGCGTAGACCCATCCTTCATTAAGAAGCTATGCACGGAAAGCACGTGGCATAACCTGTGCATATTCACCTATTTAGGAAGAAGTGTATGCTAGGAAAACTTGTTTGAGCAGTGGGGTAAAGTAAAGATGATTACCAGTAAAATAATCATATAGCATCCAAATATTCACATCTAACCCTTTCCATCATCCCTAGTGTCCTCTTAGACACCCACATGTATAACCCTATGTATCTCACCACTCTACGCTTCATCTACTTTGACAACCAATAAAACTCCCAGAACCCACACATCACAATAGCCTTCTAGGATCACATCACAACACAAGCCGTAGGAAAAAAATCATCATATCAATTGCGATATTACCCCTTAATCCAGAAATAGGTTAACTTTGAACCCTAAAAGGAATTATCTTTTATTAAAAGACCACTTCTTTAATCCAACATGGATTAACAGATTTATTTTTCGTAGGTTCCAAATTCAGAAAACCTAATCAATATGCTATCAAAAATTGATTATACATTGTTAATGAATAAATTTAATTAACATAAAATTACAACATAATCTATCAGATTCATTCACATGCCTCTTTATCTTTATCCAAATGATTATAAATTAATTCCAGTAATAATCTCTTTAATAATTTACATCAAGAACCAAATACTAGACAAAGAAAAAATTGATATCACACTATCTAGAAAAACAAGATGCAATAACATACAATTGATATCAATTTATTTATATGGTTCAAATATTACTTAGGTAAATTCCATTGTGGTCCAGTGGGATAAAATATGATAACTATATAGTTTCATGTAAAAGAAAAATGATACAAGAAGTCCCCTACCATAAATAGTTCCTGACCTTCATTATGCGAGAACAATCCACAAAACTGGTAATGATCACTCCCCCCCCCCCACGTGACAATTCAATCCACCCAATGATGTAGAGACACCACCACAATAGTCAACACACAAGAACATCCCATTAGGAACATGGAGTAAAATTACTTAAAATTATGAGGAGAAACCGAATGATATGAACCCAAAAGAATGATGATAGATCATACATTATATTTGAGATTGATACTTCTTGGATGCATAAAAACAGATTAGAAAAAATCCTATGAGGAATGTTTGATTGTGAAACACTAATGGTAAGTAATTAAATGGTTTGAGCATCTCACACTGGAGAATAAAAATGAAAATCTAAGGGGGAAGATATATCGTCACATTAGAAGATTAAAGCGAGCTTTGGTTTATGATACGCTGGATTTTATATTAAAATAGGAACTCATTAAACCATGAGGTTTGAAAAGTAAAAGCATTGTGAGCCACAAGAAACAAATTTATTTGAGTTATGGCCATTGAATCGGCCTTAGAGTCCTCGAAATGAGGCCTTAAATTCATCTTTTATCAAAGCAAATAACAAAGGATGAAACTATAAGAAAATGGTAACACTATTCACAAACTCAAAATTTGGCCAAGGAAAAACTCTATTCATGAATGTCACTGTTAGAACCTCGTCGATAGAACCTCAACATTTTGGAAACACTGTTCTTGAACTCAAAATTTGGAAAAGGAAATACCTTGTTAAGGAACCTCACTATTAGTACATCACTGATAGATCCTCATAGTTCTAGAAACACTATTCATGAATTCATAATTTGGAAAAGGAATGACATTATTAGTTAAACTGATAATTAGAACCTCACAGTTTGATCCTCACCATT
This sequence comes from Viscum album, assembly GCA_963277665.1. Lineage (NCBI taxonomy): Eukaryota > Viridiplantae > Streptophyta > Magnoliopsida > Santalales > Viscaceae > Viscum > Viscum album. Next base: position 1,376,261,435 of record OY728155.1, read on the forward strand.
CTGGAATCACTATTCATGAACATGAAATTTGGAAAAGGAAAGGCACTATTCATTAACCTCTTCGATAGAACCTCACCATTCTGGAAGCACTATTAATGAACTCAAAATCTGGAAAAAGAAACACACAGTTCATGAATATCACCGTCAGAACAACACAGATAGAACCTCACCATTATAGAAACTCTATTCATGAACTCAAAATTTGGCAAATGATAGAGGTCACTGGTGGAACCTCACCAATGGAACGGTTCACCAATGAAACTATTAATATAATTCGAAATTTTTCAAAGGAATGAGTGGATTCCATTGGACCTCACTGTTGGCATTGTTTACATAAGGTTACCTATGACACTATTCAATAAATATCCCCATTGTACTATTCACATCTTTCTACCATTACAAATGTTCACTAATGGTCATCGATGTCACTGTTCATAGAAATGGATAATAAATTGGCAAAGTGTTCTATATAAGTCACCTTAACCTCAAAAAACAACTAATATGCCTTATTTTCACAAAGGAATGGAGCAGAGATGCCCGTGCGATTACATCGGATACCTCTCAAAACATTCTCATCCTCAAGAATTAAATACCAACAAAAAGGGGAACATAAAATGAGCATAAGAATCCACCCTTCGAGATACCTCTAAAAAGAGATAAAACCACATGAAGAAACCAAAGAAAACCATATCAAAAACTCGAAATGTCTATAACCACAATGGAGGCATTGTTACATGAAAGGTGTTAAACATAGTAGAACACTGGGTACTAAGCTTGTATCCATGAGCCACATTCCCATGTAATCTGTTCAAAACCACTATGTCACCACAAGTCATGAACCAAGAGAATTTAATGCCCACACAACACCTTCTCCTTGTAGTCTTAGATCTCCACAGGTCTCTCTGCAAAGGTAGCATCATCATCAACATCAATATCTCCCCAATCGATGATATGAGAGTCATCATGAAGATAACTATGGAGATATAATACATGGAAAACGTGATGTATTCGACTCCTCTATAGGGTTAAGTGAATCTAGATATTCCACAACTCCAATATGAGCTAACTCCTAGAATGGCCCAACATATAGGGGAGAAAGATTACTCCCACTACCAAACCATTACTACTCATGATTGGTGGTAACATTAAAATACACATGACCCCTAACATAAAACTCTAATGTTCTCCTCCTTTGATAATAATTTTATTTCTAACAATCTTGTTCTATCATCATCCTCTCACAAATAACTTGGACCATCTCGGTTGTATTATACAGTAGTTCCGGTCCGATAATGGTTTCCTATCCAACCCCAATCTAGCATAATGGAGAATGAAAAGGTCATCCATACAAATCTTCAAATGAAGCCATACAAATTTTAGGGTGAAAACTATTGTTGCATTTTATCTCCACTAAGGGTATGTGCCTTTTCCACAAACATCCAAAATCCAGAACACTAGAGCGTAACTTGACTTCAAGAGTCTAGATGGTTCGCTCTTTCTGAAAATCCATTTGAGGGTAAAAACCACTACTAAGGCATAGAGGAAAACTGAAAGCATCTTGGGGACCTCCCCATGACCTATATGTAATGTAAGGTTTTCGATCATAAAAGAATGTCATTGGGAATCCATGATGTCTCACCACCTCCTCGAGAAAATACCTCGAAAAAAAATCCAAGGAGCTTGAATCTTTGATTTCTATAAAGAGGGATGATATTGTTAAACAAACCACTACTACACAAATAACATGATGTCCTCCTATAGTTTGAGGTAAACCAGTATCAAAGTCCGTATAGATGTCCTCCCACTTCTAATGAGGAACATCCAATGGTTGGAGCGTACCATAAGGAACGTGGTGTTCAAACATCACCTTCTAACATACCAAACATTGAGACACAAACCCCAAAACCGCACGCTTCAGCCCAAGCTACTAAAAAATGTCTCAGCAAGGCTCGTTACATATTTTTCATGGTTGGATCAACTGCAAATGGAGAGATATGGAACTCTCTGAGAACCATATCTTTCATTTTCAAAGTAAAAAAAATGTCACGAACCGTCCCCCGGGGCCCATGCTGTGAATTCCCCAAGCCCAAAATCCACAGGCTAGGGGCTGGAGAGTAACACCAAAGGCATAAATCCCTAAACAAGTAAGGTATTTTCATTATAACTTGAAATGCACAAAACAGAGTACGGTCTGAAAAAAAAACACTAAATAAATCTGAATACAAAATGAGTTCTGAAAAGTAAAACGGGGCCGGAAAGAAAATACCAACTGTAAAGTAGAAGGAAAATGAAATTACAAGAACTAAAAAAATGGGAAACAGCTCCCGGATCATCCAACAAGAAATCATATCATAAGGGTTGGTACAGATAGTCTCCACAGCACTCATCGACCATATGTCTCCTCCGTGCACCATCACATTGTGTGGTCACCTTCGGGAACCATCCAATCAAGGTGATATTAGCCTTGGTCAACGCTCTACATCATGTTCATCCAACACATCAAGGTGCAGGCATATCCCATGCAGGGGTGAGTATAACGATACTCAGTAGTGATCATGATACCATCAAGGTCTCACAAAACCAACAAGGATAAACCATAATGTATGAATTCAACAGATAACCACAATTAGGTATATTCCCAGACTTAGGTATATTCCCACACATATACCAAGGTTCTCAAATAATCCTTCTCAATAATGAGGTAAACAAAAAAGTAACGGACTCAGCTCATTCCAGGATTTATTCTGTTGGTTGTATGAAGTAACATTTCCATGAACAGTGTCAAACACTTTGGTTGCTTCATAACTCCTCCTTTATCGAGTGCTATGGGCTTACAATGTCACACAGCGGTGTTTACCACTAACGTTGGACTAATGAGGTACTTATCCTGTCGAGTAACATAGGTCTGATGCATCATGAAGGAGATCCCCTCCATGAGTCTTCCACATCACCAAGGTGCTCCCCCTCATTTCTATCTAATGTACTCCTCCTGTCAAGTACCATTGGTCTGTCGCGACACAAAGGCGATCCCCACTGTGGGTCCTCCGCAACACCAAGGCACTCCCCACTTCTCTAGTAGACTCACTCCGTGTCAAATCAGTCATCAGGAATCAGGCCTCAGCCAGCTACTATGTCTCTGCACTATGATATCTCTTCTCTAGGGGGATCCTCCCGCCGAGCTATTGGTAGATACTCAAACTTTCACGAAGTCCCACATAGAAGTATATCAAAGGTCCGCCATGTCATTGAGGTCTCAATGCAATAGACAGTGCGTCAATCAGAATCACGGTCTGTGAGTTATTAGTTTTTAGTCCTAGGGGCCCGGTTGGATTCGTGCATGATACAACCTAACTGTATCTCAACATTACCCTGAACAATAGTGGGGTATACTCAAAGGGACCGTTGCGCTAGAAAAAACCGTCGCCGCTGACGGTTTATCAAATGGTCATCTAGTGTAAATGATATGGTAAATGAAAGTAAAGGGTTGGTAGTGGGCCCAGGTCCGTACTGAGTTGGTCCGAACCTATCTGGGCTGACCCGGTCTTGGTCAACCCGGTAAGACCAAATGGGTCTAGAGAATCAGATTGGATGGGCTAGAATTTTTCATTCGGCTCGGCCTGCTTGGCCTAGTCCAGTAGGCTGCATGGGCAGTTTGGCTAGGGCTCGTTAATGGATCGGCCAAGAGCACCGCAAGGGTGAGGCTCTGACGACACAGAGCTGGGGGCACGCGAGATGGTGTGGTCTGACCAGGTGCAAAGAAGGCTGCTAGGAAGGTTGGGAAAGCCAGGAGAAGGCCAGGAGGGGGTCGTCCAGGATGCCAGGAAGTCAGGACACTGTGGTTCGGCAGGGCTCGGGCTGGCACGGTTCGACGAGGCTCGGGCCAGCGTAGGGCAGCGAGGTTCAGCTGGGGCGTGCAGGTGACCAACGGTGGTTCCATCTAGGCTGGCTTAGCTGGAGTGCCGCAGTTCAGCTCGAGGCACCCTAAATCCACTGGGGCTGCGCGGTTTGCGGAGGCCTCATGACGCACGGCCTTTTGATGTTTCCTTCTTCGCCTTCAATGTCACTTTTTTGTAACTTCACCATTCTATAGATTTTCACAAAAAATAACGGTAGAGGGGTCAGGCCATGTTGTTTTGTCCCAAATCCTCCACATTTATAGTGATAACACTTGGATCAACATGGTAGGAGAATGATGAACAACAACTCACCCACAAAATGAAGCATAACCCCATTCTCTCTTTTGAAAGAAAAGAAGAACATATCACATAAAAGAAAACAAATCATACAATTGTTCAATGATCATCGACGATGTCACAGGGAAGAAGATGATGCTGTCACCATTCGTCACATCTTCCACACACTTCCAATATTATGTTTTCACGTCAGTTTTGGAAGACACTCCACGTCGGTAACTATCCGGGGAAGATGTTTGAATAAGATCATCGCCCACATTCTTCATTGGAAGAATGAGTTCTTCATTCTTCATTGTATGATGAGGTTCTTCATTAGAGAACTCCTTTTCTCCAAATCTCTCCTCTCCAAAAAAAAAAGATGTTCAAAATAATAAATTATAATATCGGTTATTTTGTTGGCATGATATCAAAATGAAAACTAAACATTTGTTGGCACATAAAATTAATGGGATTTTTTTTCCCCATTAATTGGGTGTGTTGGAATCATTAATGTGATGGAATCTCAATAGGACCCTCCACATTAAATAGGGGGTTGAGAGGTTCTCCTCTTCTATAATTTAATATGGGATGGGTGGTCCCCACCTATATTATTCAAATTGGGACTTTATGTGGTCACAGGTGGTCCCCACCACATTAATCCTCACATTGGAGGTTGAGACGTTGTGGTCCCCACCACCATAACCTGTCATGGGAGGTTATGGCCTGGGGGTCCCCACATCCACCCTCCACAAGAAGGATATAGATCCAGTGTGACCAACCTTCAAACACCCACATGGCGGCTCAAATAAAAATAATGCAAATCACACATTATTTTATTACATTCAATGAAAACCCCAATATTATCTTTTAATCTCGACCCACTGCAATTGACATGATAATCTTCTTAAGATAATACCGGTGTTTTGAGTTTAATTGTTCCATTGAATTAAAATTCTGAGCACTGGATTGAATGTAATAAAAACCTACTCGTACTTTTACTGAACATACCCTAAAAAAATAAGAAATTGATTTCAGGCTCACTGAGCCTCAGAATCATGCGCCTTCAAATTTCATAGACATGGAAAATTCCCATGTATTTAAAAAAATCCATAACATTTTTGGGTCTTTACATTATCCCCACCCCAGGGATTTATGTCCCTCTATGATATAACTCGAACTAAGGGAACAAGTGGGGATACATAGCACGAATATGAACCTCCTACTCTAATGTTCTCTCATGGAGGCTCCCATGATGCATGTGAGATATCCACCATCCACATAGGAACCACTCTGGTCGATCCTCAATCTCTACTGTAACCTCTGTGAAAGTCTCCCCATCTTCAACATCATGCTCTTCGTGGTCAATGGTGTGATAAAGGTCGTGCTCATATCTCCGTAGCTGAGATACGTGAAAGAATTCGTGCACCCAATGCAATTGAGGCGGATGAGCTAAGAGATAATCCACATCATCTTCTCTGCAGAAGACCTGGAAAGGCCTGATGAACCTCGGAGTCCACTTTTCATCTCGTCCAAATCTCTGTAGACCTTATCGTGGTGAGACCTATAGAAAGACGTGGTCACCATCCTCGAACTCATGAGGTCTCTATCTCCTATTATCATACGACGTCTGTCTACTATGTGAAGACTTCATGCTCTACACTATGATCTCCACCTTATTCAAGGTAGCTCATACAATCTCTGGTCCTATTAGTGCTGACTCCCCAGTGTCAGTCCAACAGAAGGCTGATCCGAATGGTCTCCCGTATGTGGTCCTCCCAGTTGTGGCCAATGTTGAGAACACATGCATGGTGCATCTCTTGGAGGGTCTAAATGGTCTGCTCTGTCTGCCCATCCATATGAGGATGGAAGGCACTGCTCAAATGAAGATGTGTTCTGAAAGCCTCCAACAACACCTTCCATAGCCATGAAATAAAATGTGCATCTCGATAGGATAAAATAGATGAAGTTACTGCATGTAACCACACAATCAACTTCACATAGAGGTTTCCCATGATCTCTACTAAACCCTGTTCTCTGATTAGTAGAAAGTGAGCCGACATGGTGAGTCGGTCGATGATCACCCAAATCAAGTCATGTCCCCTGGTTGTTTGTGGAAGACTTGTCACAATGTCCATGGATATACCATCCCACATCCACTCTGGGACCACTAAAGAATGTACCAAGCCTTCTGGTACCTAGTGCTCTACCTCCACTTGTGGACAAGTGAGGCAGAATGAGACATACTCTCCAACTACCTTTTTCATACCTGGCCACTTGTGATACTGGTACCATAGTATGTCCTCTAAAGAAGATGACATGCTCCCAACCTTTTGAAAATCCATAAGGTTTCAACCTAGAGGATCTCTGAGCGCATAGTGTCTCGCAGTCAGCGTATCCATGTTGTGCCTCCCTGATGTGCTGGAGAAGTGGGGGAGTGACTGTAAGAGACTAATGTAAAGCTGCCTCATCTCTATCCAAAAAGGATTTCTGTAAAGAGGCCATCTGCTTCATCACCTCGCCTATATGTTATATACCAGATCTCTTACTATGTTAATCTGCTACAATGTTTACCTTTCTAGGAGTATATAATATCTCTAACTCATAGTCTTGGAGGAACTCATGTCATCGCTGCTATCTCAGGTTCAGGTCCTTCTGAGAGAAGACATACCTGAGACAGTTGTGATCAGATTACAATGTAAAACTCTCACCAATCAGATAGTGTCGCCACATCTTCAAGTGGAAGACCACTACTACAAACTCCAGGTCATTGGTAGCATAGTTTTTCTCATGTTGTCTCAGCTGCTGAGAACCATATGCGATCATTTCTCGCTCATGCATTAGGACACATCCATGTCTGGTCCATGATGTGTCATAGTAGACTATGTACCATAAGACTTCCTCTGGATTCCTCAATATTGGTGCAAAAGTCAGCCTCTTCCTCATCTCATGAAAGCTATTATAGTATCTCTCTGACCACACGAATGGTTTACCCTTCTTCTTCAAGGATGATAGTGGTCCTGAAACTCGAGGTAAATCACGCATGTACCACCGGTAGTTCCCAGCCAATCCCAAAAAACTATGTACCCCCGTCACACTCTTGGGTGGCTCCCAAGCATGTACAACATCAATCTTAACTGGAACCACTGTAAAATACAGCCTCTGAGATGACATTCCCCAAAAATTGAACCTCTCGGATTCAAAACTGGCACTTTGAGAGCTTACCATAATGCTGGTGCTCTTGGAGTGCGTCCAGTACTAAATGGAAATTCAAAGCATTCTCATCCTCAGAAGTCATGTAGATCAGAATGTCGTCGATGAAGACTACGACAAAGAGATCGAGGTATGGCTGGAAAATCCTCTTCATGATGTTCATGAGTACTTGTGTAGCGTTGGTTACGCCGAATGGAATAACCATGATCTATTAGTGGTCATACCAACATTTGAAAATCGTCTTCTGCATATCCTCGTCTCGAACTCTAAGCTGGTGATAGCCTAATCTATGGTCAATATTAAAGAACCACTGGGATCCCTTCAACTGATCAAAGAGGTCATCAATCCATGACAGTGGGTATTTGTTCTCCAGGGTCACTAGATTTAGGCAACGATATTTGACACGAAGCCTTAATCTCCCATCCACCTTCTTGGTGAATAGAATCGGGATGCCCAGGGAGAATCACTGGGCCTAATGAATCCATTCCCTTGCAAGTCCTACAGTTGTACATGCAGCTAAAAAGCATAGTGTGATCCATCCGATATACTGGTGTAGATATCAGGGTCATCTCGAGGGTACAAGTCAATGAAGAAGTCAACCTCTCTGCGAGGATGTATACCTGATACATCATCAAGGAAAACGTCTACATAATGGTCCACCACTATAGGATCAGTCGGACACTCCAAATCATCTTCTCTGAGGGAATGGCAAGACAACTGATGGGTGATGGATTATTCTATCCTCAAATTAAGTCCATATTGTTCTGCAATGACTCCCTTCTCGCTGGTGAAGGTGAACTTGGTCCCATCTGCGCAGACACACCGTACATTGAGCCTAATACAGTCTATCAGAGCATGGAATGTAGTTTGCCATTCCATACCCAATATGATGTCGTAAGGCCTCGACACCACTTGTAGAATAAATCAGCTAAATCTCTCACATCATATAGTAGGCTATCACTGCTGGAACCAATGTGTAATCATCATGTATTCTCCCATAGGAGAATCTAGCTATAAGGATCGAGCCAACGGCTCCGTCGGAGTCTCTGATCATTGAACGAGGGTAGTGGAAAGAAAGTGTGACAGGAAACTCTGTCTATAAGAACTACAACTTTGGAATAGTAGACACAGATAACACCTCAAATCATTTCTGGATCCCTATGATCGTAAGCCTCATCTGCCAGAAGTTGAGCTCTCCCATGTCCACCTCCTCCCTGCGGTTGAGGTGGAACTCATCGTGGAGGGGGCGGTAACACCTTGAAACGTCATCTACTACCAGTTGTATGACCATCTCCTCTGCCACGTATCCCTGCTCATTTGGTCCTCCTTTACTTAATCTATATCCTTCCATGGTCAATACTTAGACCGCCTGTTGTTCATCTGAATGGAGGTTCAGACGGTCATGGGCCATGTGACCCTGCCCACCACTTGAGAAACATTGACCACTCCTAGTATGTATGTCTCTTCCCGGGGAGCCTCACAAAACTGATTCTAAGTGATGCGGTCTTCTACCCATGGGTTTGGTCCTCTTGGATCTCTGCAACATCTGTCTTCTGACAACTGTTAAATAGTCCATTTTATGTCCAGTAGTGGTGGGTCTCGCTTCTAGAGACTACTCGGCAAGAAATTTGTCCACTAAGAGGGCCCACTCCAACACCCATTTCTATGTTGGGATGTTGAGGGAGATCATATAATCCATAATCACTCTCATGATCCCTTTCTCAAAAGTCCGAGCTCGGATGAATGGGTCTTGTACCTTATCGGTGGAGTAGCATGAGATGTCTGTGAACCTCACTAAGTACTATGCCACTGTCATTCTACACGGCTGAAGATGAAGTAATTCATGTATCCACATTGCACGTAGGGGACTGCAAAAAATCTGCCTGAAAAAGGACCTTGATGTCTACCCAGAGTAGTGTCATCACTTCGTGCACCTGGAGCATCAGGCACCACCATCAGCCCACTGCTGCTTGTAGAAGGAGAGAAACAAGAATCATCAAAAGGACTTCTAGTGTCCCTACCATCCTATAGACTCCCACCATAGCCTCCATCCAATCCCCAGATGCATGTGGGTCCATCTCTCCCCGGAACCTGGGTAGCCTGTGGCACTGGAACTTGTGCAACAGACTCAAGCAGTGTGCATCGTCTTCTGTTGGGGCTGGTGACATCAGTGGACCAACCTGTAGTGGTAATGCTGGTGACACTTCTAGAAAAGGGCCTGACACGGAGGCCTCATCGTTCAGTGGGTTATCTGAGCATACATCTCTCGGGGCTCTAGCTAGTCATCTGTGGGGAGGCATCCTGAACGAATAAGATGTGACATGGTCAAAAGATTATACCCGGTGAGCTGACTTGGTTGATCTGACTTATAGAAAAAATTTGAAAACACAGACGCAATCATTGTCTTCATGAACTGAGTCAGAAATCAGTATTTAGGGTCATGGTGTATGGATACATTGGCTGTTGCACAAACACTGTACTCCGAAAGCTGAAAACTACACTCAATACCCATAACCCTACTATTTCACAGAAAAGATCAGAGTCTAATGTTTTTCGGTGGAATCGACTCCTCTGATAACTATTTGTCACGAAAAATCCTCTGGGGCCCGTGCCATGACTACCCCAAGCCTACCATCCATAGTCCCAGGGCTGGCGAGAAGCACCAAAGGCGGAAATCCCTAAACTGGGATGGTGTTTCATTTATAACTTAAAACACACACAACAGAGTATGAGATGTAAACAAAACACTAAATAAAACATTATAAAAAAGGAGTGTTGAAAAGTTAAAGGGGGCCTAATATACAATCCCAATTGTAAAGTATAAGGAAACTATACTTAAAAGCACTGGAAAAACAGAAAACAACTCCTAGATCATCCATTGGGAAATCCTACATCAAGTGTAGGTGAAGATAGTCTCCACACCACTCCACATCCAAATGTCTCTTCTGTGCACTGACATGCCATGTGGACCACCTCTGGGAACCGTCTACTCCTGGTTCTCTCAGCCTTGGTCAATGTTGTACTTCATATACATCCAACAGAATGAGGTGCGAGCATAGCCCGTGCAGGGGTGTGTATAACGATACTTAGTGGGGACCCCGAGACCCTCAAGGTAACATAACCCAATAAGGATAAACCACAAATTATGAATTCAATAGATTACCTCACATAGGTATATGCCCATACATATACCTATGTTATCATGTAATACATCTCAAACATGAGGTAAACACAAAAGTTACTGACTCATCTCAGTCCAGGATTTATTATAGAGGTAGTATAAAGTAAAATTTCCATGAACAATGTAGAACACCTAAGCTGTTGGAGAACTCCTCTTCTATCAAGTACAATGGGTCTGCTGCGTCACATAGAGGTGATTCCCACTATCCTCGGACTACAAAGGAACTTCTCCTATCGAGTACCGTGGGTGTGCTATGTCACCAAGGAGCTCCCCAGAATAGGTATGTTGTGTCACGAAGGCTCTCACACTCGTAGCATTCTAAGGTGCTCCTCATGTCGAGTACCGTGGGTCGACTGCATCACCAAGGTGCTCCCCACTTTGGGTCTAACACGACACCAAGGGGGTCCACACTGGGAAAGTCTCATCAGTCCTAGTCGAATTAGTCTGTAGTCGTTAGTTCTTAGACAGCTACTAGGTCTCAGTTCTTTCTTTTCCCTTCTCCAAGAGGATACTCTTCACAAGCTACTGGTCGATACTCAAAATGTCACGAAGTCTCATGTAGAAGTGTCTCAAATGTCCACCACATCATACAAGTCTCAATTCAATAGATGATGTATCAATCAATCATCCGGTCAGTGAGTGATTATCCTTCTAATACCAGGGGCCCAGTTGGATTCGTGGATGATCCAACCTGACCGTATCTCAACTTTATCCCGAACTCCCTTGGGATATACTCAATGGGACAATCACACTTGAAGAAAACCAGGGCCGCTGATGGTTATTAAAAAGTTTATATGGTGCCAGTGATATTTCCAATGAAAGTAATGGTTTGGTAGCGGGCCTAGGTCTGGACCGACCCAGTACGACCCAGTTTGGGTCGACCCAGTTAGATCAAATGGGTCAGCCTGACCCATTGGGCTGGCTAGCCTGTTAGCTTCTTCCCGTCCTGTCGGTTCCTGCCCAAGAGGCCTCTCGAGCTGTTTGGCATGGGCTCGGGGCCGGTTTGGCCTGAAGTCCCTCGAGGGTGAGCCTTGGGAGGCACGCGGCACGTGGGGAAGACGGGCTGGCTCAATTTGGCTTGGCACATGGAAGGGGGTCATCCAGGCCTGCATGTTGGCAAGCGGGCATCCAGGTGGCGACCCGGAAGGCGGTCGGAAGGCCGGGATGCGGGGCCAGCACAGTTCAGTGAGGCATGGGCCGGTGGGGTTTGGCCAGTGTTCACGGGTGGCTGTTAGAAGTGCAGGAAGGGGGGCTCGCCCGGATGGTCGTGGTTCAGGATGGGGTAATGGAACACCATGAGGGTGGTGGAGGATGCAGAGGCCATAGGAAGCGTGGCCTGTACCGATTTCCTTCATCGCCTTAAACGCCACTTTGTTGTTACATCACCATGCCATTGATCGTCAGAAACAAAAACGATAGAGGGGTCGGTCCTTGTTGGTTTGGCCCGGACCCTCTGATTTTAGGGTGGTGACACATGGATCATCAATGTAGGAGAATAATGAACAAAAAATCAACTGCAAAAAGAATCATAACCAAATTCTTTGTTTCGAAAGAAATGATGAACATTGCACATAAAAGAAAACAACCCCTGCCTTTGGACGTCGTTCGTCGACCTAGTCATGAGGAACAAGATAGTGTTGTCACCATTCATCGTGTCTTCCACACACATCCAATCCTGAGATCACTTGCCGGTTGTGGAATATGATCTACGTTGGTAGGTGTCCGGGGAAGAAGTTTGAAGAAGATCCTTGTAGGCATTCTTCGTTGGTTGAACTCGTTCTTTGTTCTTCGTTGGATGATGAGGTTCTTCTTTTGATAACTCTTTTTCTCCCATCCTCGCCTCGAAAAAAAAATTAAATATGTTCCAAATGAAATCTCAAAATTTTTGGCACATTCAAATTAATAGGAGGATTTGGGCCATTTAATTTGGTGTGTTGGCAACATTAATTTGGAGGAAGCTCAAGATGATCCTACACAATAAAGAGGGGGTTGAGAGGTTTTCTTCTCCTCTAATTTAGTAGGGGTCGAGTTTTTCCCACCCCCATTATTCAAATTTTGATGTTAAGTGGTCTCAGGTGGTCCCCACCACATTAATCCTCACATGGGATGTTGAGGAGTGGGGGTCCCCACCACCATAACCTCCCATTAGGGTTTATGTCTTGGTGGTACAATCTTCTAACCTCTGTAAGGTGGTTATATATCCAATGGAACCACCTCGAAACACCCACATGGTGACTCAAATAAAAATAAAGTGAAGATCACTTTATTTTATTACATTCCCCAAAAACCCAAAAACTATCTTTTAATCTTGACCCACTTCCATCATGGTGATAGTCTTCTTAAGAGAAATATCGTTGCTGCGAGTTCAACGGTGCCCTCAGAATTTATTTCTGAGCACCAGATTAAAAGATATAAAACCATGCTCGTACGTGTACTGAATATACCCGAACAAAACATCCGAAATATATTTCAGGTTCACCAGACCTCGGTATCAATCTTTGTCAAATTTTGTGGACTTGTAAAACTTCCATGTAATTTTAAAAAAATGTCTGCAGAATTTTCGGGTACTTACAAAAAATCCCCCTTCGATACAACACTCAGTGTTTTTCATCTTCATACCAACCGTCATGGGCCTCACTATAAACTACGCGGTCTCTCCAGACCTCCACCTCTAGATCCCCTAAATATGAATATTCCACCTTATTAAATATTGTTGACTGCACTCTCACCTGAAAATGACATCATCTTCCCCCATTTTATCCCATATCAAGATGTAATGTTGGTTATTCTTCGATTAATCTCTATGAGTCACTAGATTCATGCAATACATAACCACATGACTTCCTCCTCAGCGCATTAGCTACAAAATTCCCCATTCCAGGTGTAAACGGTATTTTGAAGTCGTATTTGTTGAGCCCTCTAGAAGATTGCTGAATTAATTCCTATGATTGTTGTTTCAATAATCACAAATCGCTATTATTTAATTCGGTTGGATTTCTCATAAACAAAATCACAATCTAATAGTGAATCTATTATCATGTTTTTTATCTATGTTTTTATTGATTTACAAGTATTTTGGAAGTCTTCTGGATCCAATATCAGACAACGGCCGCACCGATCCAATATCAGACAACGGTCACACCGATTCAATATCAGACAACGGTCGCACCGATCCAATATCGGACAACGGTCGCACCGATCCAATATCAGACAAGGGTGGCACCGATCCAATATCAGACAACGGTCGCACCGATCCAATATCAGACAACGGTCGCACCGATCCAATATCAGACAACGGTCCCACCGATCCAATATCAGACAACGGTCGCACCGATCCAATATCTGAGGACAACGGTCGCACTGATCCAATATCAAGACAACGGTCTCACCGATGAAATATGAGTCACCGATCAATATGACTCACCGATGCGGATCAATAGAACTCACCGATGCCGATCAATCTGAGTCACTGATGCTGATCAATCTGACTCACCGATGCTGATCAATCTGAGTCACTGATACCGATCAATATGACTCACCAATGCTGTTCAATCTGAGTCACCGATACTGATCAATATGAATCACCGATGCCGATAAATCTGAGTCACCGATGCTGATCAATCTGACTCACCGATGCTGATCAATCTGAGTCACCGATACCGATAAATATGACTCACCGATGCTGATCAATCTGACTCACCGATGCTGATCAATCTGACGCACCGATGCCGATCAATCTGAGTCACCGATTCTGATCAATATGACTCACCGATGCTGATCGAATGATACACCGATGCAAATGAGTCACCGATCAAATAAGACACTGATGCTAATCATCCGAGTCATCGGTCAGGACACACCGATGTCTAGCCACCAATGCTGATGACCTACCGATCACTTGAACTCATCGATAGTCATAAACAACTGTTTGAATTTATTTATCTTTATCTTTATTTAATCTAACCAACGGTCATATCAGGTATATTTTAATTCTCTTTCAATTAATTAATAAAGTTTGTCGGATGTCAGGAAACCGTACCTCGTACCTGCGAAAAGGAATCATTCTCTGTCTTCTGAAGCACGTGACATAAATACAAAAAGACTCTTCTACTGTACAAGAGAACTGAAGAAGAAAGACATTAGAGAACAAATGAGAAATACAAGGAGAACGGAAGATACTTATCAAGAGATTACACAGAACCTCATACGCAATCAAGCATACTCAAGAAAAGTTCTGTGCATACAAAAGAACATTGAAGAACTTCATCGACTACATCTCACTGCCTATGAACCTGAAGCATACAACACTCTAATTCACAAACAAAAACGAGAAGAGGAATCAGAATTACTTCTGATCAAATTCAAAAGAGTCCAGAGTTACACTGAAATCACCAGAGCCATTTCTAAACTCTACTTCTCTACTATGTGATTCATTTATTCTACATTTTGAGCAGTGTGTGTTATCTACTATATTAAACACACACACTGGCTCATGTACTTTAACTGGAGGATCTGTAAATCCTCATCAATCCTTTTTATACTTCAATGCCCACAGTGGATTGTGGTAGAGGTCGCGTGTGACCCGGACAGCTGGTTGCTGTTGTTTTGTTTCCCACGAATAACAGTGGTAGAGGTCTTGGGCCTGGAAAATTTTAAACTGTTGAACCCCTATCTAGGGTTTGGATCATATTTATATAAACTTTTGAGAGGAATAAGTCTCAGCTTGAGACTGAACCTCTTGGTTAACTCCTTCGTGTCTTTAGTTAAAGTTTATATCCATACTATATATAATTATTTCATATTCCACTGCTATTACTTTGAAATATAATTTATTTTCAATGCTGCTTTGATAGATAAACTCGCAAGTGTTTATATTTATTGTAAACCAGTATGTTAGATTCAAAAGTTAATTTAATCATTAGATTAAGTTAACTGAGAACTAATCAATCTTTGAGAAACTAATTGAACCTTTATAATCTGCATAAATTCACTATAGTTTAATATGTTTTTGAAATTGGGGGATTTTAATAGAAATTGTTTGTAACAAAAAATTTAATTGGATCTCAATTCACCCCCCCTCTTGAGTAACCCCTCCGACCACCATTATTTATCAGAGGGTAGAAAATATTTTCTAAAGTACTATGTTTTTCAACTGTGATTTTAGATGTATTTTAATGTTCTTAAAATTTCTATTATTTCTTAATTTTTATCTCTTTAAAATTATTTTTGTGATTTCATGGATAATATAATTGAGGGTGCTGCTACTAACCGGCCACCTTTCTTCAATGGAAACAACTATGCTCAGTGGAAACTCAAAATGAAAATTCATCTAGAAAGCATATGTTTTGATATTTGGACTGCTATTGAATCTGAATATAAAATTCCCATTACTGCTAGATCTACTTGGGATGAACCTACAAAGACTGCTTACAATAATAATTGTAAAGCTATGAATTCCATGTACTGTGCTCTAGGAGATGAATAATTTAATAGAATTTCTCCGTGTAAAACTGCATATGAAATTTGGGATACCTTAGATGTTTCTCATGAAGGAACAACAAATGTTAAGGAGATGAGATTGAATACCTATACTATTAAGTATGAAAATTTTAAAATGAAGCCTGATGAACCCATTTATGATATGTATCTCAGGTTCAATGAAATTTTCAACACAATGACCTCTCTGGGAAAGTATGTTCCAGAAAAGGAACAAATCATGAGAATTTTGAGATGTCTACCTGAAAGATGGAGAGGAACATCTGTCTCCATTAGAGAATCGTGTGACATTGGAGAACTGCCAGTCAAAGAACTATTTGGCAAACTGATGATGTATGAAGAGGAACTCAAGGTGAATAAAGAAGAAAATGATGAACCTAGAAGAAAGTTTGTTGCCTTCAAAACTACAAACTCAAAGAACAAGGATAAGGAAACACTTCAAGCTATAAATGAAATCTCAAGCTGTGAAGACAATGAGAGTGACTCTGACAGTGATGCGGAGATGGCTCACATTCCCAGAGGATTTAAAAAGTTTTATAGGAAGAAGAAGTTTTTCAGAAAGTCAAACTAAAAAGGTAAGTATGGTAACAAGGGACATTGGAAAAAGGACTGGAAGAAATCTTATAAATCAGATGAAGTTGTCTGTTATGAGTGTAAAAGGAAAGGACACATAGAAGCTGATTGTCTAAAGCTGAAATACAAGAAGAAGTATGAATACAAGAACAATAAGTTTAAAAAGGACATGAAGCCTACTTGGAGTGCTTCTGAGGACATTTCTAGTGAATCTGAAGTTTCTGAAACATAACACAGAAATAAAGCAAACATGTGTTTTATGAAAAACACTTCTGAGGTATCTTCAGAAACTCCTGCTTCTAATTTATATTATTCTGGAGATGATTCTGAATGTGATAACATTTCTAAATCTGAATTGTTTGAATATTGCGATATGTTAGAAGAGACATGAAATGAACTTAAGGATAAATACAAATCATTGAAGAAACATCATGATATCACCACTACAGTTAAAACTGAACTCACTATTGAAAAAGAGAAAAATGCTCAACTGTTAAAGGAGAACACTGAATTGAAATTTTCTAAAGAGAAACTTAGAAAGGATTTAGAGAAATTTACCAATGGTAAGGAAACTCTAACTCAAATGCTAGGAAAAAAAGTTGCACCAAAATACACTACTGGAATAGGTTACAAACCTGGACAGAGAAAGTTAACCAAGAATAGATTTATTCCTAAATCTGGACAGAATGTAACTAGCTCTGGAACATCATATGCCTCAACCAGTTATATTCATAGTTATGGATCTAATAAGGTTTATCTTTCAACGAATGAGGATTCTACAAATTATATAAGACCCATTAGACAAATATGGGTACCTAAAGTATTATTGGCTAACCTGTCTGGACCCAAGAAAATCTAGTTACCAAAATCATTTCATGTTTAAATCTATTTTGTAGGAAACCTGCTTAAAGAGCTCCTGTAGAAAGACCTGGTACTTGGACAGTGGATGTTCAAGACATATGTCAGGAGACATTTCATGCTTTAAATGATTAGTCAGAGTTGATGGAGGTTTTGTTACCTTTGGTGACAATTCTAAAGGGAAAATCATCGGGTTAGGCCAGATCGGTAACACTAACTCATTATTCATTTCTAATGTCTTATTTGTTGATGTATTTAAATACAATTTATTATGTATCTCTCATTTATGTGATGATGTTTTTTATGTTAAATTTTAATATGATTCTTGTAATGTTTTTAATTCTAAAAATGCTTTAGTGTTTTCTGCTTTAAGAAATGAAAACGTTTATGCTGTCGACTTAAATTCCTTAACTAAACCAAACATTACATGTTTAAATGCTTTTCAAAAAGAGTCTTGGCATTGGCACAGAAGATTAGGACATTGCAATTTTCATTCACTTAGAAAAATTACTAGGAATAAATTAGTAAGAGACCTTCCCAAACATGAATTTCCAGCAGACAAAATATGTAATCCCTGTCAAAAGGGAAAGAAACATAAAGTTTCTTTCAAATCAAAGAATGAAGTGTCATCTTCTCAACCTCTCGAGTTGGTTCACATGGATTTATTTGGACCTTCTTGAGTTTCTATTTTAAATGGGAAGCACTATGTTTATGTTCTTGTAGATTACTTTTCTAGATATACTTGGGTATATTTTCTAGCTCACAAAAGTGAAGCTTGTTCTTACATTGTTAAATATTCAAAGTTTGTAGAGAACCTTAGTGGACTTAAGATTAAGACCCTAGGAAGTGATCATGGCCGTGAATTTGAAAATCATGAGTTTAAATCTTACTGCTCACACAGTGGCTATAGTCATAATTTCTCTGCCCCTAGGACACCTCAACAGAATGGTGTAGTAGAAAGAAGGAATAGAACCCTGCAATAAATTGCTAGGACTATGCTCAATGAGTATGACCTGCCTATTTATTTTTGGGCTGAAGCTGTCAATACTGCTTGCTATGTTATTAATAGAGTCTTGATTAGACATGTTCTTAAGAGGACCCCTTATGAGTTATTGGACCATAAGAAACCTAAAGTTAACTATTTCAACGTTTTTTTTGCAAAGTCTTTATTCTTAATACTAAAGATAATATTGACAAGTTTGCATCCAAGAATGATGAATGAATTTTCCGAGGTTACTCTACTTCTAGTAAAGCCTATAGAGTTTTCAATAAAAGAACCAAATGTGTGGAAGAATCTGTTCGTATCAAATTTGATGAAACTGATCCAGATGAACCTAAGAATTCTCTTGAAAATCTTGAAGATGATCTCTATGGTTTGAACCTTATTGATAAAAATAGTGGACCTGAATTTAAAACATCCAACTCTGGAAATTCTCTAGACCCTGCTTCTGTTGAACCTCAACCTGTAGATGAACCTGAAATCTCGAGTCCTACCTTTTCTAGATTAACTAGGATTCTGAGGAATCATCCCTTAGATGCTGTTGTAGGTGATCATGATAGAGGGACACAGACTAGAGATTCTCTTAGAAATCAGGTTGAACATCAAGCCTTCATATCACAGCTAGAACCTACGAATATCAATGATGCCATCAAGGATGAATTTTGGGTAATAGCTATGCAAGAAGAACTAAATCAATTTGAATGAAACAAAGTTTGGAAATTAGTAGAAAGACCTAAGGACACTATAATCATAAGCACAAAATGGGTGTTTAGAAACAAAGTAGATGAATCTGGAAACATCATTAGAAACAAAGCTAGGCTAGTTTCACAATGTTACAATCAAGAAGAAGGAATTGACTATGAGGAAACCTTTGCACCTGTAGCTAGATTAGAGGCAATTAGGATCTTACATGCTTATGCATCACATCTGAATATCAAGTTATATCAAATGGATGTGAAATGTTCTTTTTTAAATGGTTTCATTGTTGAAGATGTTTTTTTAGAACAACCACCTGGTTTCACAAATCCTCATTTTCAAAATCATCTTTTTAAACTTTTTAAAGCCTTGTATGTCTTAAAACAAGTTTCAAGAGCTTGGTATGAAAGACTTTCAAACATTCTTATATCAGAAGGATTTAAAAAAGGAATAGCTGATCCCACTCTATTTATAAAAAGGTTTTCAAAATATGTCTTAATAGTACAAATCTATGTTGATGATATTATTTTTGGATCTACTGAAAATTCATTATGTACTGATTTTTCAATGGTTATGAAAAATGAATTTGAAATGAGCTTAATGGGAGAGCATAAGTACATTCTTGGATTTCAAATCATTCAAACTAAAGATGGGATTATTTTAAATAAAAGTAAATATACTAAGGATTTGTTAAAACGTTTGGGTTTGGATAGTATTAAGGAAAGTGATATACCGATGAGTACTACCTTCAAATTGGATGTTGATGAAACATGGAAACCAGTTGATCAAACCAATTATAGAGGTATGATTGGGAGCTTACTTTATCTTACTGCTAGTCGACTAGATATTATGTTTAGTGTGTGTATGTGTGCTAGATTTCAAGCTAATCCTAAAGAGTCACACTTACTGGCTGTTAAAAGGATTTTTAAATATCTTAAGTATACTGTAAATTTAGGTTTGTTTTATCCAAAAGGAAAATATCTTGACCTAACTAGTTATTTAGATGCTGACTTTGCTGGATGCAAGTTATATAGGAAAAGCACATCTGGAACATGTCACTTACTTGGAAAATCACTATTATTATGGTGTAATAAGAAACAGAACGCAGTTGCATTATCTACTGCTGAAGCAGAATACATCGCTACTAGTAGTTGTTGTGAACAGATTCTGTGGATGAAACAGACTTTATTGGACTATGGATTTGATTTTAAACATGTTTCAATTAACTGTGACAATACTAGTTCAATTAACATATCTAAAAACCTTGTGTCCCACTCGGGGACTAAGCACATTGATGTCAGACATCATTTTCTAAGAGATCATTATCAGAAAGGTGATATCTCTCTAAAATTTATTGACTCTGAACATCAATTATCTGATATCTTTACAAAGCCTTTATGCTCTGAAAGAATGAAGTTTATTAAACAAGAGTTGTGTATGATCGATCTGTGAAACCGATCTGTGAAACCGATCTGTGAAACTGATCTATGAAACTGATCTGTGAAACTGATCTCTAAAACCGATCTGTGAAACCGATCTGTGAAACTAATCTGTGAAACTGATCTGTGAAACCGATCTGTGAAACCGATCTGTGAAACCGATCTGTGAATCCGATCTGTGAAACCGATCTGTGAAACCGATCTGTGAAACCGATCTGTGAAAAGGATCTGTGAAACCGATCAGTGAAACCCATCTGTCACACCGTTCTGTCAAACTGATTCTCTGTATTACTTTTTATTATGTCATAATTAATAAATTAATTTCTTTAATCCTTTTTATGGGAACGCTAAATGATAAAATAAATGATACACGACTATTTCTCTTCCCTAATCCTTTGACGTTTCATGTCCCACCGAACACTTCAACTTCTCTTCTCCTCTACCTCGAACGTTCGAACTCCTGCTTTCTGCAAAATCTTCGAATGGGTAAGCAAAAGTGACCGAGCATAGGATCAGACAGTCATGTACCTCCAAAGCGTGCTCAAGGAGAGTCGAGTAGTACCTCTCAACGATCAATAAATCCGAACCTGGGAACTCGGATTGTTTCTGTAGAAAGAGAAGTCAGTCCCACCTGGATTTTATCAAGTAAGTCACTGTTGCTGCAAGTTCTTGAATCGCAAGGTTGGAAAGACTGGTTTTCAGACAACTCATGAGTAGACTACCCGAAGCTGGTACATGAGTTTTATATGAATCTGAAAATCACTCTAGATGGTGTGGAGGCTGCCCGGATGTCGTCTGAAGTAAAAGGAAAGAAAATATCATTTTCTTCTAAACAGTTGGCAGAATGCTTAAATGTACCCCATGAGGGTCGGTATGAGGATTATGTTGGGAATATTCCTCCAATCACTGATTAATTATCTTATGAATTAGGTCTAGAGCTTCTGACTGGAAACAAAGAATCGAGGAGAATCACATCCTCAGAGTTGGATGGTGAATGCAGACTTCTTTTCAAGTTTATTCAGCACCAACTTTTCCCTAGAAGAGGAGATTTTGCTACTATAAAATACCAGGATGTTTTCCTGTTGTTTCTTCTGAAAACCCATGAGAAGATCAATTTGTGTAGATATGTGATGGTGCACATAGATGGAATGATGAAACCGTCCAAGAAAGCCACTACCTTATTTTACTCCAAGATGATCTCTATCATGCTTAAGAATATAGAATGTATTGATGAAGATGATGAAGTAGCTGAAATAGATCATCCTTTCTGTCTCAAAAAAGAGATCTGCAAGAGGATGAAAATAAATAGGAATCCGTGGAAGAGGTGTTGGGTTGCTAATGAAGACAAGCTGTATGAAGCCTACAATCCCACAGATCATGGAAAGAGGCCTAAGGGTTTGAGAGACCCTGGTTTGAAAGCAAATGAGGAACCAGTTTAATCTGATGATGAGGAAGAGGATGAAAGAAATGGGCCTACCGAAGGTCAAAGAATGGAAGAAGATGAGACAGAATATGTAAGTGTGTCTCCTCCTAATGATAGGAGTGATCCTGATATAGTGAGTCTAAAGAAAAGAATAGATTTTGGACCTGCTAGTCCACCTTTGGCCTTACTTGAATCTGAACCAATTCTTGGTGATGAAGAAGATACTGAAACTGAAGTTTCTACCAGTGAAGACTCAGAGAAGAGTAATAATGAGCAAGATGATGATGATGATGGTGGTGATGATGATGGTGATGATGCTGGTGATGGTGCTGGTGATGATGATGGTGTTAACCGACATGTAGATGGTCTGGCTGAACCTTCAATAGAACCACAAAAAAGTGTTTGTGATGGTGATAATGGTGTTAACCAACCTATAGATGGTCTTGTTGTACCTCCAATGGAAACACATCAAACAGTACCAGGAACAGATGCCACTGGCAAGAGAGAATCACCAGAAATCAGTGGAACAGCATGTTATGGGAAACCAAAATATACCTTGTGTGCTGCAATTTGGGATGACTACCCTGGTTTTGCTGTTTTGAGTATAGAATATTTTGAAGAAGAAGAGGAAATGTTAGAATCTACTGCATTTATGATGAAGGGACTCCCATGTGAAGCAAGATCTGCTCCTATTGTTGATACTACAGATGTTCATATGCCTGGTTCTGCAATCTCTCAAGCTGATTCTGATAATTTTAAGACTGAATTGCTGGCTGCTGTGAGAGATACAGTCAGAGAAGAAATTTCCAATACCCTTACTCAAGTGTCTCTGCAAGTTTCTGAAGCATCATTGGAAGCTTTCTCACAAAGAGTATCGAATGTTGTGAAGCCAGACCTGGCCAATACTGGTGAGCTTATTGGCAGGCACATAGCCTCTATGAACCAGACTATGAAGGATCTCCACACTAGCTTAGTATCTTTATCAAGCGAATTTAGATCAACCATATCTGGTATGATGGAAGTGTTGAGGAATTTAATTGAACATCTCAACATGTCTGATTTGATAAGATTGAAAGCTGAGATAACTCAAATAGTTAGCAAAGCCAGTACTGCCAATGTAACCAAAATCAATACCTATGAGCTAGAGGCTCTAAGGGAGGTTGTACATGATGAGTTACCAGCTGTTAGACAAGTTCTTGATCTGGATTCTTTAAAGAAAATGAAAGAGCACTGTGATCACTGTCATGAAATGGCAACCATATATTCAGCAGATGCCAAACAGGCTCTGAAAGAGATCATGGAAAAGGTGGATCATTACATTTCATATATTTATACAAAGCATGAGATGGCTGCAAATTTCAAGTTGTTGGCAGAGAATCTAAAACTACCTCCATTCACTCAAGCATTCAAGGCTCAAGTTCTTCAGTTGCAAGACTTTACTCCTACCTTGGCATAGTTCATGGAGAACAAAGATGATTTCGAAAAGGCTATGCAGTATGGTGAAGAAGTTATTCAGAATTTCATAAACCTTTTGAAGCCTTATCTGAATGCCCAAGCCACTGCCATTGTGCTTCCTACTACTGACCCACTTCCTGCCTCTGATGTAGCTCCAAATCAGCTCTCTGTTGCTCAGGCACCCACTCAACTACGGCCAGTTCCTCAGACATCTTCTCAACTAGCTGCAGCTGATACTCACCAAACCTCTGTGGCACCTTCTCCTACACCTACCAGAGTTGTCCTCCCACCTCTTCAGATTCGCCCTGAACGGCCTGCCTCCATGTCCTCTAACTTACCCTCTATTGATCCCAAAGACAAAGGCAAAGCCCCTTTGTATCCACAGAAATAGTTGTGTATTGTTTTTTATCGGGTGGACTATGTGTTGGTTATAATCTTCTTTACTTTATAAAATATTTTTTTCCGCTCTCTATTCTCTGTGCTGCCTTCTTTTTTTTTACTCTCTTATTTGTATCTTTTCCCTTCTTTTTGATTATTACAAAGGGGGAGAAGTATATATAAATGGGGGAGAAGGATATATATATGGGGGAGATCAATCTCTATGGGGGAGATCAATATCTAAGGGGGAGTATACTATCTATGACGGAGATTTATTTTCAGGGGGAGATTTATATCTCATTATGTTTTTATTATTGATTTTTTTAGATTTTTGATTATCAAAAAGGGGGAGATTGTTGAGCCCTCTGGAAGATTGCTGAATTCATTCCTATGATTGTTATTTTACTAATCAAAAATCGCTATTATTTAATTCGGTTGGATTTCTCATAAACTTAATCACAATCTATTAGTGAATCTGTTATCATGTTTTTTATCTATGTTTTTATTGATTTACAAGTATTTTGGAAGTATTCTGGATCCAGTATCAGACAACGGTCACACCTATCCAATATCAGACAACGGTCGCACCGTTCCAATATCATACAACGGTCGCACTGATCCTATATCAGACAACGGTCGCACCGATCCAATATCAGACAACGGTCGCACGGATCCAATATCAGACAACGGTCGCACCGATCCAATATCAGACAACGGTTGCACCGATCCAATATCAGAGGACAACGGTCACACCGATCCAATATCAAGACAATGGTCTCACTGATGCAATATGAGTCACCGATCAATATGACTCACTGATGCTGATCAATATAACTCACCGATGCCGATCAATCTGAGTCACCGATGCTGATCAATCTGACTCACCGATGCTGATCAATCTGAGTCACCGATACCGATCAATATGACTCACCGATGCTGATCAATCTGAGTCACCGATACTGATCAATATGACTCACCGATGCCAATCAATCTGAGTCACCGATGCTGATCAATCTGACTCACCGATGCTAATCAATCTGAGTCACCGATACCGATCAATATGACTCACCGATGCTAATCAATCTGACTCACCGATGCTGTTCAATCTGACGCACCGATGCCGATCAATCTGAGTCACCGATGCTGATCAATCTGACTCACCGATGCTGATCGAATGATACACCAATGCAAATGAGTCACCGATCAAATAACACACTGATGCTAATCATCTGAGTCACCTGTCAGGACACACTGATGTCTAGCCACCGATGCTGATGACCTACCGATCACTTGAACTCATCGATAGTCATAAACAACTGTTTGAATTTCTTTTTATTTATCTTTATTTAATCTAACCAACAGTCATATCAGGTATATTTTAATGCTCTGTCAATTAATTAATAAAAGTTGTCCGATGTCAGGAAACCATACCTCGTACCTGCGAAAAGGAAACCATTTCTATCTTACGAAGCACGTGACATAAATACAAGAAGACTCTGCTGATGTACAAGATAAATGAAGAAGAAATACATTAGAGAACACATGAGAAATACAAGGAGAACAAAAGATACATATCAAGAGATTACACAGAACCTCATACGCAATCAAGCCTACTCAAGAAGAGTTATGTGCATACAAAATAACATTGAAGAACTTCATCGAGTACATCTCACTGCCTATGAACCTGAAGCTTACGAAACTCTGCTTCTCAAACAAAAATTAGAAGAGGACTCAGAATTACTTCTGATCAAATCCAAAAGAGTCCAGAGCTACATTGAAATCACCAGTGCCATTTCTAAACTCTAATTCTCTGCTCTGTGAATCATTTATTCTACATTTTGAGCAGTGTGTGTTATCTACTATATTAAACACACACTGGCTCCTGTACTTTAACTGGAGGATCTGTAAATCCTCAGCAATCCTTTTTATACATCATTTCCCACTGTGGATAGTGGTAGAGGTCGTGTGTGACCTGGACAGCTGGTTGCTGTTGTTTTGTTTCCAACGAATAATAGTGGTAGAGGTCTTGGACCTGGACAGTTGTAAACTGTTGAACCCCGATCCAGGGTGTGGATCATCTTTATATAAACTTTTGAGAGGACTAAGTCTTGGATTGAGACTGAACCTCTTTGTTAACTCCTTCGTGTATTTAGTTAAAGTTTATATCCATTCTATATATATTTATTTCATATTCCACTGCTATTAATTTGAAATATAATTTATTTTCAAAGCTGCTTTGATAGTTAAACTCGCAAGTGTTTATATTTATTGTAAACCAGTAAGTTAGTTTCAAAAGTTCATTTAATCATAAGATTAAGTTAACTAAGAACTAATCAATCTTTGAGAAACAAATTGACCATTTATAATCTGTATAAATTCACTACAGTTTAATTTGTTTTTGAAATTGGGGGATTTTAATAGAAATTGTTTTTAACAGAAATTTTAATTGGATCTCAATTAACCCCCCCCCCCCCTCTTGAGTATCCACTCCGACCAACAGTATTCATGTAATTAATCCATCCACCTACACTGTCACATTTTTGAGACACACTGGGAGAAAATATACCTCAGGTTCTTATGATGAGTGAAAATAAAAAAAGTTATCACCAATGAGGTAATGTCTCCAAGAAATCAGAGCACGCCCCATGGCTGCCAACTCAAGATCATGGGTGGAATATTTATGTTCATGAAGAAGCATCTTTTGAGACCCATAATAATGAATAGATCATTGCGGCATACAAACCCATCCTAGCCTCATATGTGTTGCATTGCAGAAAACATCAAATTGAACTCCCTCTGTAGGAAGACAATAAAATGGAGTACTTAATAACTTCTCCCTTAGATACTCCTAATATTCCTACCATTGATAATTCCATATGGATGCCTGATCCTTCATGGTCAAAGTTATTAGAGGAGTTTAAACTCGATTGAAATAAGCTATGAAACTCATTTAGAAACATCCGAGACTAAGGAATCTATGCACCACTAACACTGTCTTTGGGGCTGCCCAATACAGAACTGCTTCTATATTCAATTGATCTATAGATAATCCCTACTGGGACACAAAATTCCCTAAGAAATGGACTTCTCGAGCCCAAACCTAACACTTTGAAAAAATCCCAAACAACTAATGCTGTCGAATAAATCTCAATAGGATGTGTAAGTGTTTTTCATGCTCTTCTCCAGAATTTTAGTATAGAAGGATGTCATCAATGAAAAAAACAATGAACTTTTCCACGAACTAATGGAACACAGCGTTCATCAATCCCATAAACACATTTGTATAATTTTTCATGCCAAACGACATTACAACGAACTCATAATTCCCATGATGACAATGGAAACCAGTCTTCGGTATATCCTCATCCTTCACACACATCTAATGATATCCTGACCGCAAGTCTATCTCTATGAACCAACATGAAACCTTCAGTTGATGGGATAAATCATTAATATGTGGAAGATGATATGGATTATTCATTTTCACTTTGTTTAATTGATGATAATAAACAAAAAACCGCAAACTGCTGTTATACTTCATCATGAACAAATCTGGTGTACCCCACAATGACACAGTTGGCCGAAAAAAATGCACTATAACAGACCATCAAGATGAATACGTAGATCTTGTAACTAATAAGGGGTCATCCAATATGGAGTCATCGATAAATGAGACGCTCTATGTTTTAGCTCTATCACATAATCGATCTCTCGTAGTGGGGGTAATGTATCAACCTCTTCGAGAAAGTAATAAGAGTACTCTTTTACGAACCATGTAAATTCCAACTATTGAACCTCTGAAGAACTCAACATCAACACATATTTCATGGATGATATGGATCAGACACTCCTAATACCCATCCGAGGGTCTCATTCGCTAACGACCACTACTTGATCTCCATCCACATCAAAAAACACAACCTTCCTTCTAATGAAATCCACGAAATCCTTCACTGAATGCAACAATTTCATGCCAATGGTGACATAATATGGTTGCATTAATAATAATTGGAGGTCTCCCCATGAGCGTTGCTACCCAAAACTAACTCACAGTCTCTACATACTTCATACTAGTCATCTCGGCCTCCACATCTCATAGTCAACACCAAGGGCACTAGAAGCCTCTATACCTCAAGTCCCAAAACATGGACAAGGGTAGGTGATATTAAAGATTATGCCTCTCATGTATCAAACAATGCATACACCATGGTAAGAAACAAGAAAAGGGATCCTCGAACGATGTCTCTCTCTCCTGGAGCTGGCAATGCAAAATAATTAAGCTGATCACGACCTCCTCCACAGCTTATCTGACCCTGATGACGACTCCCACCATGGTCATGCTCTGTTCTCTAAGTACGGGGAGCATCATAGGGCTATTCTCTTCATGTCCCATCTACCCTCTGTTGATCTAATGCTGGTGCAACCTACTCCTTCTGTCTCGGCTGGAACTGTCTCAACGGAGGAACCTGTATTGAAAATCCTGGTAAACGGTGATTGCTATGAAAGGATGGGGACTATCTCTTTTGATTACCTCGAGCACCACATGAAAAATAAGTGCATGATCTCTTAGTATAGGCTTGATAGATACTGTCCCTAGAGAAAGGAGATGATGAGGGCTATGACATAACCTAGGCCGAATGGAAACTATTCTTCCCTAAAAACTAGTAACCCTTGACCACAACTCGGCTTTGTGAGGAATCATGAAAACTCCTTTCTCATGATGATCTGGTTCTGGACGATGTCCTCTTGATGACCTCTACCCATTCCAGCACCTAATGATATGTCTTCAACACAAATTGGGTGACCTGGCATTGGATCTCTGGATAATAAGCCTC
This sequence comes from Viscum album, assembly GCA_963277665.1. Lineage (NCBI taxonomy): Eukaryota > Viridiplantae > Streptophyta > Magnoliopsida > Santalales > Viscaceae > Viscum > Viscum album. Next base: position 1,376,290,151 of record OY728155.1, read on the forward strand.
CTCGAGATGCCTCACCTTGGACTCCTCATCTGAAAATAGGTCTGATGCATATCATAAAAGGATCCGGAAAAAGATTCCAAACCCTCGCACACATGAGATCCCGTATCAAATGGTATGAATCTCATGGATATTAGAATCCATTGCGGTCCAAGAAAAAAACTCGACACTAAACATGTCTTGGAACTCCTCCCATGATATAGATTACTCCTCGCGATCTCCGAGGAACAAGAACCACTATTGCCTCACTGCCTCATGCAACATCTTCACAAGAAAGGACGCCCAATGCTACTTCTGATCATGGATCAAATTTATTCATTTCTCTACCACCTTCAACCAGTATTTCATGACTAGATCAGAAAAAGAGACCTAATACTTCTTTAGAATATGGCACTGAAACTATAAAAGTGTCATCCTCCAAGTGTCATTGTCTTTATCCTATACCCTACGACATTCTGCTAGAACAGACAGCTGGGAATCTTCTATAGGATCATGGAGAGGACGTCAAACTGAAGCAATAACTATAAAATAACAAACATTTAGTGCTTCTAAAACTGGAATATAGAAGACTCGTCATTAATTATTTAATTGCTTTAATTCATAAATTTAAGTTATCATATCCCATGGTTTACCCATTCCAACATAATCACAAACAGTAATAATGCATGATCCTCTCCTAGGTATCTACCTATAAAATAGTATCACCTTGTTTAGTGGGAATTATAAACATTATGGTTTATACATCATATCATAGGGGAACCTAAAACATTTTTCTCATCCATTCACCAGTGTTTATATCACTTGCTAAACTCGACTGAAATTGTTTCCCTACCCACCCATGCAACCTTACATGTTCCAAACACCAAACACCATCATATCCTTCAACCTCGCTTCTGATACCACTCTGTCAAGACCCCAACCTCTCAATGTGTACCTATACTGGGTCAGGAATGTTAGAAGGGAGATAATGACCCCAGTGCCCCGCCTCCAGTAGGAACTCGTTTTGCGGCTAGCACCGTGGGTATAATTAACACATGAATGGGAGGCATTACCCTGTTTGAGTACACATGCGGAAGAGAAAGATAAGATAGGCCCCAAAAAACATCATCTCAAACTGAAATATATATGAAAAACCAAGTACACATATGTAATTTCATGCTAAACTACTAATACTAAATGGGGAAAAATTGTACATACACCAAAGAATGTAAAAACAACAGTAACCTGTAGCCTGGACAGCTACTACAACCCCAATCTATTAGAAACCAGCATGATCTCTATTTTTCTCTAAGTGAACAAAAAATATATATATACATAGGGTGAGTATAATAGTATACTTAGTAGGATCCTCCCCGAAGAATCTCATGAAAAAGTAGTGAGAGCATACTAAATCCTAGTGAACAACAAGTTAAACTAACTCATCACCTAAATAGGTATACTGAGTTTCCTGCCTCACTATGGATACTCACATCAAGTAACCCAAAAAAGTTATTATAATATAATAATGAATATCAAGGGTATCTTATTACTGCTTCCCCACTGGTTTTCCCATTTTCCCTAATGTCACCCATCCTAAGCATCTCTCTTCAAATAGGGTTTCACACAGATACCTATGAAAAGCACCACAACATGATCCTCATGTAACAAAACAACGAAATCCTTGTAATCAAGTAACCATGTAGTTTTGAGAGCCACCACAACTCAGATAACGTGTATCATATGTTGGGAATTATAACTCAATCCATTATATCCCATACACCGAGTAAGGATCCTCAAGCCATCATAGCCTATACGCAGTACACCTATAGTAGTCAATAAGAAACTATATCCAGAATTTATGTGTGTGGATAACCACAAGCAATTACAGCCCTCTAAACACGTATGTGGGGAAAACTAACTGCTGTGCCTACCAGCACAAGTAACTACCATGAGAATAGAGCCGGAAGAATGGGGGTAGTCAACCATCCATCCTCCCACTAGAATGTTAGGGAAGACACCATTAGGGCTTAGAATCCCCACGGCGTCAGTTGACCATACTGACGGGGTGGAGAAGCGTATAAAAAGAAAAAAAGTAAAGAATATATGATAGATCACAACCATACTATGGGCATAACCTAGTCATATACTCAACTCCAGATAACATCCCTCACACTCCCAGCTGCCTCTTCTAAGAGTAGGTATCCTATAAGCACACAACCATTATAACAGCATCAATAAATTACTTCATTCCATTTTATTAGTATAACGTTTCATTAACTAACATTGTAAACATTAATTAAAAATCAATAATTTCTAAATTATATATCATTATAATCACAATAAATGTTTATTGTCTCTTCAAATTACAACCTCATCATTACATCCCATCAAACTCCAAACCCATGGGTTAACATTATTTTTTATGTTTTCCATTACATCATTACATTCCCATATTCCCAGGCATTATTGAAAAACATTATATAATATATAACCCAATGAGGCTCAGCACGGTGAGTATATGTACTACCCATTGAGTATTTTCTGCCTATAGAAAGAGTGTAAACTCATCCTCTCTTAAGAAGCTAAACACGGAATGTCTGTGGCATACCCTGCACGTCTTCGCCTCTTTTGAAAGAAGGGAATGCAAGACTAGCTAGCTTGAGCAGTTGGGAAAACTAAAGAAGTTAACAAATAAAAGAATCATCAGGCATCCAAACATTCACATCCAACTTGTTCCATCATCCTTGATGTCCTCTCTAACACCCACATGCATATACCTATTCATATCGCCACTCTAGGTGTCATTTGCTTCCACAACCAATCAGCCTCCCAATCCCCACACATCAAAACTGCCATCCAGGCTCACATTACAAGACAATCGGTAGGAAAACAACTGTCATATCAATTGTGATCATGACCCTTAAACAAGGAATATGGTAACTCAAAACACTATTACAAATTATCTTTTATTAAACAACCAATTCATTAATCCATTTTGGATTTACCAATTTATGTTTCTAAGTTCCAAATTCAGGAAAACTAATCATGAAGATATCACAAATTAAATAAACATGCTTACTGCATCAATTTGGTTGACATAACATTTCAATAAAATCAATTAGGTTCATTCACATGCATCTCTATCTTTAGCCAAGAGATTATCAATTACATTCATCATTACGTTCTTTACCAATTTCTATCAAGAACGAAATGCTAAACATAACAAGCAATGATGTCACACTATCTAGAAAAACAAGATGAAATAACATACGATCAATATCGATTAATTTAACTAGTTCAAATATCTATTACATCAATTCCATTATAATCTAGTGGGATAAAACTTGCTAACAAAATAGTTTCACGTAAAAGAAAAGAGAAGAAATGAATCCCATTCCACAAATAGTTTTTGACATTCTTTATGCGAGAACGAGCCACACAAAAGGTTATTGTATCCTCCCCCAAGACAAATTTATCAACTCGAGGATTTCGAGATACCACCACACTAGTCAACAGAGAAGAAAATCCAATTAGGAACATGGGTATAAATTTTAATAAAAGGGTGATGAGAAACAGAATGGGATGAACCAAAAAGAATGATAATAGATCAAAACTCTTATCATAGATTGATACTGCTTGGTTGTATCAAAACATAGTGGAAACAATCCTAGGAGGAAGGGGTGATTGTGCCACTCAAATAGGAATAAATATAATGGATAGTGCATCTCACACCCTAGAATAATGATAATGAACTAGGGAGGAAGATATCTCATCCCGTTCGAATATTAAATGGAGTAGTGGTTTATGGTATAATGGATTTTCCATTAGAAGCAGGTTGCATAAAAATATGTGGTTTGACCATGTAAAAGATTCATGAGACGTAGGAAAAAAGTTCAGGTAGTTGTTATAAGCTTTGAATCATCCATAAAATCAAAAAAACAAGGCCTTAAATGCATTTTATATCAATGGAATTGTCAATGGGTGAATCTATTGAAAGCTGGTAACAAAATTCACAAACTCAAATTTAGGTAAAGTAAAAACAATGTTCATGAACCTCACTATTAAAACCTCACCAATAGACCCTCACCATTATGGAAACATTGTTCATGATCTCAACATTTGGAAAATTAAAGGCATTGTTCATGAACCTCACTGATAGAACCTCACCATTCTAGAAACACTATTAATGAACTCAACATATGGCATAGGAAAGACATTGTTCATGAACCTCGCTGTTAGATCCTAGCAGTTTTGGAAACACAATTCAAGAACTCAAAATTTGGATAAGGAAAAACATTCTTCATTAACCTCACCGATATATCCTCACTGTTCACGAAACACTGTTCATGAAGTCAAAATATGGAAAATGAAATTGATTGTTCATGAAACTCACTGTTAGAACCTCACCGATAGAACCTCATTATTCTGGATACACTGTTCATGAACCTGATATTTGGAAAAGAAAAGAAACTATTCATGAACCTCACCATTAGAACCTCATTGATAGAACCCCACTATTCTGGAAACACAGTTCATGAACTAAATATTACAAAAATTATGTAGGTCGCTGATGGAACCTCAATGATTGAACTATTCAACGATGGAACTTTTCATAAAATTGGAAATTATTTTAATGATACAGTGGTTACCATTGGACCTCACTATTGGCACTGTTCAAAGAAGGATACTGATGAAACTATTAACCAATGGTCACCATTGTATTGTTCACAACTATCTACCATTGGAACCTTTCATCGATGGTCACCGATGACAATGTTCGCATATGGTCACCATTGTACAATTCAAATCATTATACCGCTGGAATTTTTCACTGATGCTAACCGATGACACTATTCACAAAACATGAAAACAAATTGGAAAAGTGTTTGGAATAAGTCACTGTGACCTCCTAAAAAATCTCATACACCTGATTTTTTTCAAATGAATGGACCAGAGAGTTCTGGGACATTATAATGATCATATCATTATACTCATGTATGATCATGTTCATTAAATATATAAAAACACAGGAGCATTGGATACACCCACTAGATTGAATATATACTCATAATGACCATACCTTATATATATTGATGTTTTATAAATATCTGGTTCTTTTATTCTAAACTAGTGATAACCCAATCAAAGAACTATCTTCAAGAATGACTGATCTCATTTCATCTGGCCAAACGTATTATTAATATGAAGAAACATATACATTTTAATCAATGAAACTCGACTGAATTTTTCCAATCAACAAACAGGTGAAATGTTCTATCAATATTATATGCTACGTGAAGAGTATCCACTATTAATGACACAATCATTTGTATACATATTTTCTCAAATATGCAATCTATCATAGACTTTATCTCTTTTATCTCATCCAGTTCCATATAGTATGAAGTCATAAATACTAGATGAGTATGTTGAACATAGAAAATTAATAATTATACTAACCTTACCTTTCAAAACCTAGAGAATTAATAAGGAAACACATGTGGAAGCATGTTGGAAACTTTATGCATAACATTATTAAATAGATTCTCTCCCTTGATCAGAATCCAAAAATTATATTAAATTCCTCAATTAAAGATATAAAGGCCTAACTATTCATGAAATAATTTCTCATTCTCCCTAAATGGTTAGAAACACACCATAGAGTGTGCTAAATAAGACCCATCGAAGATAATAGTCCACTAATTCTTTATTAGGAATGTTCAAATCTATATCAAAAATTATATTACTATTTTTCATGGTGAGATCAAGGCAATCCCATGTATGATCTATATCTGATGTAGGGAAGGAATATGCAAGAGAAGGGGGAATTATATCTCTGTTAATTCTGAGGGGAGTAGGAACATCCATAATATAATAAAAATTTATCATTGGATTATTTAAAAGGTTAAATATATGAATAGATATAAAAAATAGAGAAGAAAAAATATCAAATAATGTAGTCAATAAAGATGAATATATAGTAATAGTGCCTTTCACAATCCCCAAATATATAATAATATCCTATAAATTTTCTTCCCCTATATGAAGAATATTTATTCTAGAATCTTATGGCTATAACAACTTTATTAGTGAATAATATTATTGCACCACTATACTTATAGGTTCTATTGATCTCATAGAACATTGTGGAGCATAAAATATAACACATAATTTCATTAATTGACCTAAACATCTTCTAAAAATACATATAATGGGTGCTTCCTAGAAAACGCAGTTTCAATTTCGATGAATCCCATATTGAAGGCATGACAAATAAAATTTTTTAGGTTCTAAATAAGTTGGGGAACAATCCTTTTATCAAGAATGATCATGAGTCTCATAACACATCCGATTTACTTTAAAAGAAGTCATAGAACCTAAAATAATAGAAAAAGGTTCTCCAGTTAACCATTAAATACCACCTAGATCAGTTTCAACCATACTTCTAAATCCATCACATCAATATAAGAAGAGATATTAAGTAGTAAAACATGACAAATAATATCATGTTGAAGATCCATCTTGAACTGTCGAGACATTATTTTTTCATTCGATATAATACCAGGAGAAAACAATATAATCATGAAAAGGTGATTTCAAATCTCTTCCACGTCCTTTCACCTTGTTTGATATTTAAAAATTCCATATTCTTAACCAATACCAAATAGATTATACATAACTTATCAATAAAATAACTGTAAGAACAATCCACTCCAAACAATCATTCCACATCACTATCATTCCCAAGGCCCACCATCTTCAAATAGGTCATTCCTTATTTAAGGTGGAACATTTCATATTAATTGAGTCATCTGTTTCTAGGAACTCAAAAAAATATCTATCATTCTAAAATAATCCTCAAAATCTAAAGGATCATTTTATATCTTGAACATCGATGGATTATCGAAAAGAACCTTTGATAAATACTGAAATGTTCAACACATTGTGGTTCCAAAATTGGATCCTTCTTTGGAATTTGTGGAGTTTCCAATCACATTTCCATGATAAATCTCAGAGTCTTCTCAACCAGAATATATTATATTGGTGGAATTTTACAATAAATTTCACAATTAGCTTATTCATAGGGCTTATTAACATGTATTGTTTGAAGAATAATGATACAAAAAAATAATAATATTGAATACATCAATTGTTTTTGTAGATTAACAACTCATAAAAGAAAAATGAGTAATATAATCCTCATATATAATATAAAAAATTTTGAATTAAACTTATAAAAAGCACCGTCAATGAATAGTGTATTACTAGATAAAATTATTCCTCAGAACACCGTTACCAGACCATAAATGATGAATTAAGGCTCGGTATGATGATAGATGTCATGTAACTCTCTCATAACTTCAAATATGTCTAGACAAGAAATTATAAACTACATACTAACATAAAAGAATGATTCTAAACCTAAACCTTTTGAAAAAATCATGTACCATCCCGGATACCGCAGTACCCTCATTCTTGATATGGATATAACATGGACCAAATAGTGTTATTGATCCACATAGTATGGAGACAAGAACATAGAAACATGAATATTAAATAATGAATGAGTTTTCCAAAAAAATAGTAGTTGATTAAATATAGAAGTCATATTTATTAAAAATACCATTAGATAATGTATAAGAAAATAAACCGTAATATCAAAATTGAATATAGTACATCATTAATGTAATTGGAATAATGAAACATGCCCAAAACAAAACATCACTCCCAACTGAAAGGAGAAATAACATCCAAAAAATCCATGTAATACAATTCATTTTCCCTCACATAGGGTAAGGAGTTATATAAATGGACAATGGAATAGCACAACATGATATAAAAATACTATATGGTCTCACCATGTTTTTCGTAAAATTATTCCATAATAAAAAATAAAATACTATTTTCAGTTTTAATTAATCATTTTTAGTTAATAAATATTCATTTAAATAAACATTAATTAATAAAAAGATGATAGAAAACATTTCAAACATGTCCACAACAACATTTAATATAATAATATATACAAATCTACATACATAAAGGGAAAAGTTCAACAGTTAATAAAATTTATATAAAAATAATCATAATAAGAACTGTAGTCATATTCTATCTATTGCATTAGTTTTTGGATATTATATTACAATGATTATCATGTAAATTATCATAGAAAGTCTTTTTACATATTTCACTCAGGATCAGGTGGAATAAGACTCATAAACTTCCTATCAAGGATAATATTTTCCTAAATATAATTTTTTTGAATTTTTTATCAGCAATAATTTGTTTTTTGAATAATAATCCTAGTTTAAATGCCTCTAATAAACCACTAATTACCTTATCTCTAATATTCTAACTAAATAAATAGATAAAGAGAAAATTATCACATTTCAAATTAATAATTATTTACAATATTATTTTGAGGATTCAATTTCAATATGAAAATTTTATATTAAAACCAAACGACACTTTCTTATAAATTAATTCATTTTCAATAATAAATTAAATGATAACTTTTTATCTATTAAATTTATGTTATGTTTCAAATATAATATTCTAACAAATTCATCAATTAAATAAATATCAAAATACACCCTAAATTTAAATATCATGGCAATTGGTGGCTTTCCCAAAATCCAATCTTTATTAAATTCCAATTTGAATTCATTTAAAATATAGTTTTTATAAATAAATTAAAGTAAAAATTAAATCATTAATGTAAATAATGTATTTTTTTTACATGAAAATGCTCAAATAGTCAAACCAACCGTAATTCATTGAAATTAGAAATCAAAACACCCACAACTGGTTTTCAAAATAATAATGATGGAAACAATTATAAAAGAATAAATCAAAGATTCGTCATTTAATTAAATAGAGATTATATTAATCAATAGAATTATTATCTAACACATTACATAGAGGATAGAAAAAGAGAATAGGACATACTACATAAGAATATATTCACATACCCAGTGGATGTCGAATGAGATCCACCAAGCATCAATCAACCATGAGATGGGTTTTCATACCCTAAAATCACTTCTTGTGAGCCTTAAAAGCCAAGGTAAATGATTTAGGTTGAGTTGGATTTTCGAGAACCATAAACATTTTTTCTGAATACAAAATTCCTCCATTAATGGATATATTAGCCTGGAAACACAATTAGATAAATTATTCTCACTAAATGTTATCCTTTTCACAAGGATTCATGGTTTCTAATAGGTGGGGCACAATTTTAAAAACATTTTCCACACTGTGAAAACCCCCAATTCATAAGGTTATATAGAATAAACATGGTGGAATGTGTTAGAAAAAATGTGTCCTAATTTTCCATAGTTGAGAAAACATCCAAATTATTCCAAATATCACTTTAAAACACAAGACAACTCCAAAAAAGAGATTTATTAGAATCATGGTCTATGAGTACTCGAATATATGTAATGGGATGTTAATATTTTAGTAAATACTATTATATCTTTTCATTAAATAAATAATTTAATCAATGATTGATTTTTTTTATTTTGAAAGAAATTATAATATGAAACACTATTTGTAATAATAAAATTATTTTTTATTTATAATTATCATGAATATTTTATAAAACTATTTTGATACCCAGAAACACATTTTCCTTAAAGACACTTTTAATTGAAAAAAACTTACATCATTAAATGAATAAAATAATTAATAAATAATAATGATATAAATAAAATTTATATATTATATATCTATATATATTTATATAAAATCATATTATATAGAACATTAGGAATTTATTTAATATAAAATAATTTTATCCTTGAAAAAAAGTCAATTATCAAAATCAAATCGTCACCATTTTTAACTTTAATTTCATAATTTATTTTTGATGATATAACATAATCATTTCCCCAAAATTAAAATAATTCATGTAAATAAAATTTAACAATAATTTTAAGAAAATTTCTAAAAGCATTCTGAAAAATGTTAATTTTTGGATGAAAAGTGAACGATACTAGTTTTTATAGAAAATTGTTTTTTCATTTATAGAATTTATAACTTTTAAGTTATTTTTAAAATTGTTCTAAAAGTAAAATTAATTAAATTAAATTATAATAAATAAAAATAATTTTATTGAAATTAATTTTATTTTTAATTTCGATATAAGTTATTTTAATACATTAAATTAGTTTCTCTTTGGAAAATGACTTTTTCGTTAAATTATATTGTTTAATTTTAAAAAATAAAATATTTTATAAATATTATTTTGATTAATTGTTTTCAAATTTGGATACAAGAACAATTAAAATTATATTTTAATACAAAACTATTTATTTCAATGAATAGTGATATCATTAAAAATTAATTTCTATTATTAAAATTAATTTGTGTTTGAATGGGGTTATATTAAAAGGATAAAGTGATAAATGACATTAAATCCTTTAAAATTCGCATTTTATTTAAATATTTCGACCATATCAATATTAAGGTTCTAAAATTTCCATTTGAACCCTTATTAAATGTTTCAGTTATGGGCACACTTGTGTTGTCAAAAATGCCAATTGTGTCCCTTCCCCCATTTATAAAAGGTTACCCACTCTAATCCCCTTATACATATAAGAAACTCGTTGATTCATCCAGTAACTTGCCAAAACAAATCCTTACATACCACTCAAAATCGAGGAGACCTTTATTTATATGGTACCAGACATATAAAGGATTTAGGTGTAAACCTAAATGAGTTATATGAAGAAAAGTTATATTCTTTAAACATGTGTTTTCATATTATTTCATCCTCTAATTCCTTAAAATTTTATTTCACCTTAATGGTATAATAAAATTCATATCACCCATATAATTAGATTTTATTATATTAAATTCATGACCAATATTTATTATCGCCTATGTGATGTGGGGAAAAAAATATACAGTCATTTGTAAAGTTTACTACCCACTTGGGAACAGATGTAATTAATTATCCCTCACCACACCTCATTTATATTTTTAATTATGATATTAATATTAATATATATATATATATATATTATTTATTAAATATTTATAATTATGAAATTTAAATAAGAAAATAAATTTTTACTTTCAATAATATTGGAATAAGATAACGTCACTCGTGTGTACGATAGACTTTTGACTCTATAAGACATGTAATTCAATATTCAATTTTCCTATACATTTAAGGTAATAAGGTCAGTATTAATTAATTTATGTGATATATATGAAATTAAAAATATTCTTATATTTTCATATAATTTTTATCTTCATTTTTTCCATCCATAAATAAAATGGAAGTAACATTCATGTGTATATAAGGTTTACTGCCTAATCGAGTGGTTTTATTAATTATTAGTCACTAACATTAAATGTTTATAACAAATATATATATAATTACAATAATTTATTAATCATATCGTAGTAAATATAATGGAGATAATAGAACATTGATCAATGTAAAAGGACTAAAAATATAAAACTAAAATAGTAATAAAAAAGATGCAGTTATTACCTGAAAATTATTTTTAATATTGCCATGTTAACAAATGGTTAATGATTGTTTATAAGTAATTAAAATATGTTATTACACCTAATATTAATCCTCTGTAATATACTGATAATAAACTAGTATTTATTATCCTATATTTTTAGACATGTCTGATGTACATCAAGATATAATGTAATAGATTTTCATTCCCACTTATATTTTGGGGACACATATTCTATATTGACCATTAGATTATTTTTTGTATTGTATATATTTCCCATTGAAATTTTATATCATGAAAATAATTATTTTCATAATATATATTTTTTATTTGATATTATTATTTGTTGGGACTTATGATTCAGATGATTCCAGAGTGGTAAAGGCTTAATATTACAATCTCATTATTTATATGGAACGTTCACAATATGTATCAATTTATGAGATATTATGCTCTACCTTTCATGAAACTCATGATCAGTCTTATCCTTTGGTTATTTTAAATTATTTATTATTTTCCATCATTTAAGAAACATTCTCTAATCATGATTAAAAAAGATTTTTTTTATTTGAAACTAAACATACATTTTTATTTAATCAAAAACCATTTTCCACCTTATAATTTTTATCTAAAAATGATTAATTTTTTTATTATATAAAAATAATTGTTAAAATAATTTTTTCCAATGTTTTAATTATTTTAAAAATATTTAAATAAAATATTTATGTTGTTTTTCTATTAAATCTAATTTTGGATTTTACTATTAATTTGAAAGGAATCATTGTGTTAATTTTTATGATGTTAATGAAATTTCTCATCATCATGAACACCCAATGTTCTAAATAATACCTTATAATTTTCACTATTTGTTTCTGAATAGTGATTTTTTCCAATATTTGAAATTTTTTTAAATGTTATTTCAATGTGTAAATGTAACACCCCAGGTAAATAAATAATATGAAATTTTCATATGTATCAATATTTGTGAATAAAATATTAATATTAATTTAAAGGGAACGCTATGCTCGATGGCGTACCCAATACGCAACAATGAGTTTCTTTGAAATCTTACGCTGCACTCGAATAATAAAATAATATTATTTTAAATGGTAGTTAATGCCTAGCCGTTGTAACAGAGGGAATGAACAGAACTAACTAAAAAATGATTATATATGTTTTTCAAATATTTTTACTTTTATCTAATAAATGTTGGAGGTTTAAAATGCAAATGAATCAATTTTTAAGAATAAATGTTCTTATATTCATTAAAAGGTCGATTAACCGCCTTTTGATGGAGAACCCTTTTTAAATATATTTTGGAAAATTTTATATGTTGTATTAGACAAAATAAAATCCTACTTTATAATCTTGACATCAAAATTTATTTTGTGTAATTTTTTTTTCTATTTCCGATAAAGATCATTTTTTTGAAAATGTTGCATTTTAATTCAAAACCTACTTTTATTCTAATTTATTTATATCAATAGAGTTTATTTTTAATTGAGATTAAAGTGTATTTAGAATATATTTTTACCATTTAATCTAATGGGGATCACTGTAATTAATTTCACATTGAAATTGGACTTAAACTATTGTCAATCTTTTAATAGATATTGTTTTTTAAAAGCAAGCTAATTGTTTTGATAGTGGGAATTAATTATTTAATTAATTAATGCAACTTATATGTTTTGAATATTTTAAAATAGACATAATTTTTGAATTCGGGATATCAAATATAGCTTAGGGTGAATTTTTGATATTTTTCTGAAAAACATCAATTTTTAATGAATAGTGAAACCACTATGTGGTTTTTAAAGAAACAAATTTTTTGTTTAAATGAAACTTTTCCACTTCTGTGATTTGATTTTCAGAAATCTTACATACATGATTTCCATTAAGATGTAAAATGTGGTTCAATGGGATTAAAATAATTTTTTGGTGAATAGTAACGTTTATGTTTTATTAATCACGAGTAGAGGTAATTAGTGAAATTTAAGGTAATAATAAAGTTTTAATAATATGAAATGACCTAGACACATGTCCTACCCTCATTGGATGTGTCATAGCCGACCATGAAAATCCATCGGTCATATTGGGGACCCCAGGGAGCCACATTGGTAGGAAAATGACATAAACAACTTTTTTTAAAGCTAAAATAAAAATGTCACAAACATGAGTTGTTTTACTAAAACAATTTTTAAATGGGGTTATACAAGTCATATTTTTTACTATAAATATTCATTAGAAATATAAAAATCTTTCCTACATCATGATAATTTTTTTTATAATTTTTAGACATTAAAAAAATTAAATTATTTGTGACACCAAGATGATGTAGCAATTACCTCATTATTTAATGATTTAAATAAAATTAATAGATAATGTAAAATCTAAGACCTACACATGTAAAAAACCCATTGTAAGGGTTGATTTATAACTCATATCTCCTTATCCTCGAAATATATAATTTTGGGACCTTAAAAATCCAAAAATCAGTTTATAATAAAGTATCCTTTTATAACATTCCAAGAGTGCCCCTCATATCCTCTTATAGAAGGACCCCACCTCTCTCACCTTACCCACACCTATCAAGAGTTTGTCTTGGAAAACCCATTCCCATTTTGTATGTACACATCCTTATAGTACTTCTAGAAGCCTCACATTGCGAAGAAGTCTTCCCATGGAAGCCTTTGAGCTCAAATGAAAAAGAGTTACCAGTTTTAAATGTAATGTCTTCCCTAGTGTTCTTTTGTTTTATTTTTCTTCTCCACCCCCCTAAACTGTTTTTATTTATTTATTTTGTAACAAAAACAGTATCTTCAATATACTATGATGTTTTTTTGAGGAGTATTAGAGCTACACTAACACAGACCTATGTATAATGGTTAAATAACAATCTGTTTCAGTGGATGGAGAATTACTGCGTCACGAAACGATGATTGTTTTATCTTCTCATACCACCTCTCATGGTGGAAATTATGATGAAATATATTTATTTTTGATATATATTATATTTATTTCTTCTATATGCTTATTTATTTTATATTTAATACATACATTTATGCTTTTCATGTTGTGCAAATGCGATAATTTCATTTGAGAAAGTGTGGACTACCTCCCCCTCAAGTGATTTGACTCGTTCATGCAATACATGGAATGTATAAAGAATGAAATTGATGATCTGATGTGATATATATAACATATATTATACTGTAATTATAATATATATATCTCTCATCTAGTTATAATTCCATTAATGTGCCAAAGAAATGAATGTAGCGTTCATGCGTACGTACGGCTTACCATCTCAATGAACGGTACATTTCATTTCTTATCTTCAAATGTTATGTACTATTATAAGTACATATATATAATGGATATATATGTCATATACAACATCAAATTGATTCATATAATTCTGTAATTATAATATATATATCTCTCTTTTAACTTTAATACCATTAATATGACAAAAAAATGAATGTAGCGTTCATGCGTACGTACGGCCTACCGTCTCCATGGACGGTGCTTTTAATTTTTTATCTCCTAATGTTATGTAATAGTAAAAATTGAATACATACTTGATATATATGATATTTAAAACATTATTACTATTATGGAGATGATGTACCTATAACTACATGGAAAATTCTTTTCCAACAAGTTCAATTTTTACTCATGTACCGAACATTGACAAAAATGTATGATATGAACTCACTTTATTAAACAATTATTATAAAATTATAATATTATATATGAAATTAATAATAATATTTAAATGAGGTCCTTAAGAAATTATATATTGACCAAATTTTATTATTTATAAGATTAAAGAACGATCGAGTCATGTCGGACACGGGGTAAGGGATCCTACCTCTCACTTTCTTTTTAAGTACTCCCTTTTATGTAATTTATTTTAAGCCCATCTTTCTTATGTTTGGGGATGTTATTTTATATTCACCATTCTTTAATTTTTATGTTCATATTACGAGAGACCCTATTTGATCTCATAACTCCATTTTTGGATGTTTTATGTGGCGTCGTTAGGCTGCCGAGTTTTCATAAGGGATTTTTCATCTCACTCGTATTCATATGAGATTATTGCTACATTTGCCACCATTTCATTTGACTGATGTATTTACTACCCCTTATTCTAATATTTGTGTAATATAATTTCTTTTATGAGTATTAACATAAATGTTTTATAGTCCTTCATTCATGTGGTGTACGTTTCGAAAGTTACCCAAGTCGGTAAGGGAACCTTTCACCCTCCTCTTTTTAAAAGACTACTTTTGTTATGTCTTATAATTTACATCTTATTATGTTGGGATATGTTATTCTATATCCTTATTGATATAATTTTTATGTCCAAGTGATGAGATACTATTCACTCTCTCATAGACTAATTTTCTTAATTTTGAAGTGACACTTTTAGGCAGTCTAATTTTTACAAGGGAACGTCTTAACCCAATTTCGATTTCATTGGTTTCAACTTGTACTTCTTGAACATGTCATCCTATGAATATGTGATAATGACCATTTATTCTTTCACACTTAATATCCATATATATTTGGTGTATTTATATTTCTCACACATAATTATGTGATAGATTTATCCTTAATTTAAGGATACCATCTTTATAATGGATTTTATCTCAATTTCTATTTCCATTGAGACTTTATTGTTGTAATGAACCAATTCACTCTTATATGGTCTGTATACTGTCCTTTGACATTTTATATCATGAATAACATTATTTTCATGATATTATAAATCTTGTATTAATATTTATTCAGCAATTATTTGTATTCAAGAGTCTCTCATTTTGTTAAAAACTCTTTAACAAAAATATCGTTTTATATGTTTTAAAGATTCATTATTCTAAATATTTATCTTTAATGTCCATGTTTTCAAAATGTTTTTCTGTATTTATTTATATGGAAATTAATGTTTTAAAATTATTATTCCATTAAAATCTTTAATGTGGTATGGTACACTATGATTCAAATATCTCTTTTAAATGGTTTATGAAAATGGATTGATTAATTCAATATCTTTGAATTACTTATATTGATTGCAAATGAAATTTTGTTATTGAAATGTTTACATTTTTAATATTTTATGTGTTATGATGGTACTTGGACATTTTACTGGTGGTTAGGTGATAAACCATATGACGGGTGGTGCCGTGAATACCAGGACGGGTGGTTACGTTATACCCTCCAATGCATTGGGTATGGAAGTCGGCTGTATGGCTATTCCATTAAGAGATATTTGTGTAAGTCAACCGTATGGTTATTCCATTTAATTAAGTTTATGTCCCAAGTTACATTTATATGTTATGTGTTCTTTATATGGGTTTTTATGGTAATATTTTTCTTACAATAGGGGTAAGTAATGATCATTTATTCAGTGAAGAGTTATTTTTACAACTTCATAAAGGTGACGAGTATTACTTTGATAAAGTATTGTTGGTTTATTTGTTGAAAAACTTATGGTTTTCCTTCATTGTGTTTCCTTTACTTGGCTTTTTATGTTCATCCCATGTTTTTGTAATATTTTCCATAGGATTTAAAGAGGAATAGGGTCAAGGATGGGATAAAGGAAAGACATGCTATCTAAAACGTGGAACTAGACATGTTTCTTTTTAAGAGTTTTTATTTTATGGAAGCTTAATATAAGTTTATACTTTGTAATCATTGAGATATAATAGTATTGTCCTAATTATCAAAAACTCTAATCCTGAAAATATCCTCAATTTTAATTATTCATTTAATTCATTAATAATTGATTTTTAAGGCTGGGGCCTTATAGTTGGTATCAGAGGTCGGTTTAGATAACTTTAGAGGTTAGGGTATTATATAAGCCTAAGTGAAATTACCATAATGGCTTGGATTTCAAAAAGAGTCATAGTTTTTAGATATAGTGAATGATTATGTATATCATAGTGATTATCTTTTTCATTAGTACACAATGATTTTGTTGATATACTCACATTGACATTTTTGGTTTTAGTAAATGGATGGATCTAGCAGGCACCAAAGTGAAAATGGGTTTGAAGGAAACTGTGGTGGTTCTCTGATTATGAGAATAGATGAAATGGGGGATTCAATGAGAAATCTCATGGTTATTATAAACCAACTATTAGGAGTCATGATCAACCACATGAACTTTGGTAATTCCTCTAATGCATCATGTATGAGAGATATATCTCGAAGTGGATGTTTAGGTAATAACTAAAAAGGTAACCATTAGGGATTATATGATCCTTAATTTTTAGGTAATTAAGGGTTACTCTATGATATGATGTAAAATGAAAGGCATGAGATAAACATGAGGTTAATATATGTTATGATTATTTTTGAATATTTTATCTCGTTTTGGGGAATGATTTAAGAATTGTGTAGTTTTGGATGAAGGACAACATGCAGACCGTGTGATAACCTGTCGCGTCGGACAAAGCTGTGGGAATCGAACCCACAACCAAAGTGTCACTGGTATTTATCACCTACCACTAGACTAAATTAATTCCCTAGTTTTTTTGACAAATTGTTTTTAGTTAGATGATTTTAGGAATTAAGAGTAAGTTTATTTTGGGTTATCTATGGAAATTATTAACTTATCCTAGAGGATATGGGATTAGGTTAATTACTTTTCAGTTTGAGACATTAAGAGTAACTGATGTAATTTGGAGATAAATGTTAAGGTTTTTCATGGAATACTATGTGATTAAATCCTTTAGATATTTGGGTTTCCGTCTTAGTTTTTATTACTTTGAATAATTTTATGGATAAATGTTTATTGAATGGTCTTTTTAAACTTTGGGTATTGTTTGACATATTTTAGAGATTAAGAATAGATTTTTTTATTATCCTTTTTGTGTATTATCTGATCTCATTCTATCCTTTTTGGTTTTTTTGGTTATGGTCTAAAGACATGGGAAGTATATTGTTTTGTTTCGTGGATTAGGTGGTTCTCTAGAAGTTGATTATAGCTCTCTTAATGTGAATAAGTCATCCTAAATACTCGTCTTTTTGAATAAATTGAGTTCGTGTAAGAAATATAGTAAAATTTGAAAGTCAACTTGACAAGTAAGTATGTTTCCTTATGTTTTAGTTATGATCATTAATAAATTCTTCAACGAAAAGTAACTTAAAAAATGTTCTCTATTAATTTTTCCTACTGGGGAATCAAAGACCATTTTACCCATCACAATTTTTTTATATTCTGGTGGTTAACTTTCTCCTAAAAATGTTTTCTACCACTCTCCCTCGGAACATGACCCTTTTTTTTCTCCTCCATGTCCATGTTTTCCTACATGGAATCCTAGTATGGGATAACTCGAGTGACCTTTTTACTTCTCTTTCTTTACTTTAAAGTGACAGTTTTACTGATTCTTGTTTTGATTTGGTATTTTCAATGAAGTTTCCACGCCCAATTTTTAAAATTGCAGGGATTCAATTCCCAAAAAGGGGGAAGGATGTAACTCCCAAGTTAAATAATGAATATGAAATTTACATATTAATCAATATTTTTGAATAAAATATTAATATTACTTTAATGGGAACGCTATGATCGATGGTGTACCCAATACACAACAATGAGTTTCTTTGAAATCATACGTTCCACTCTAATAATAAAATAATATTATTGTAAATGGTAGTTAACACCTAGTCGTTGTAACGGTGGGAATGAACAGAACTAACTACAAAATTTTTATATATGTTTTTCAAATATTTTTACATTTATCCAATAAATGTTAGAGGCTTAACATGCAAATGAATCTAATTTTAAGCATAAATCATCTAATGTTATTTAAAAGGTCGATTAACCACATTTTGATGGAGAACCCTTTTTAAATATACATTTTACAATTTTATATGTTGTATTTGAAAAAATAAAATCCTTCTTTAGAATCTGGACAACAAAATTTATTTTTTGTAAATTTTTGTTATTTTTCCGATAAAGATCATTTTTATTGAAAATATTGCATTTTAATTCAAAACCTTCTTCTAATATAATTTATTTATATGGACAGATTGAATTTTTAATTGGGAATAAAGTGTATTTAGAATATATTTTTACCATTTAATCCAATTGTGGTCATTGTAATTAATTTGAGTTTGAAATTGGACTTAAACTTGTGTCAATCTTTTAATAGATATTGTTTCTTAAAAACACCCTATTTGTTTTGACAGCAGAAATTAATTATTAAATTAATTAATTCAACTTATATGATTAGAATTTTTTAAAATAGACATCATTTTTTAATTCGGAATATCAAATATATCTTATATTGAATTTTTTGTATTTTACGAAAAAACTTCGATTTTTGATGATAAGTGAAACCACTAAATGGTAGTTAAAGAAACTGATTTTCCGTTTAGATGAAACATTACCACTTCTGTGATTTTTTTTTTCAAAAATCCAACATATATGGTTTTTATTAACATGTAAAATGTGGTTCAATGGGATTAAAATAATTTTTTGTGAATATTAACTTTTAAGTCTTATTAATCGCGATTAGAGAAAATTAGTGTAATATAAGGTAAAAATAATGTTTTAACAATATGAAATGACCTAGACACATGTCCTAATATCATTTTTTGTGTCATGGCCGACCAATACAATCCATGGGTCAACTTGGGGACCCCATGGAGCCACTTTTTCAAGAAAATGACAGAAATAACTTTTTATTTAAAGCTAAAAAAAAATGCCACAAACTTGAGTTATTTTACAAAAACAATTTTTAAATGGGGTTATAAAATTCATATTGTTGAATATAAATATTAATTATAAATATAAAAAGATTTCATACATCATTATATTTTTTTTTATAATTTTTAGACATTAATTAAATTAAATTATAAATGACACCATGATGATGCAGTGATTACCACATTATTTAATGATTTAAATAATATGAAAAGATAATGTAAAATCAAAGACCTACACATGTAAAAAAAACCTATTTTATGGGTGTATTTAGAACTCCTATCATCGTATCATCAAAATATATAATTTTGGGACCATTAAAATCCGAAAATCATTTTATAATAAATTATCCTTTTATAACTTTCCAAGAGTGCCCCTGATATCCTCTTATAAAAGACCCCACCTATACCACCTTAACCACACCTCACAAGCCTTTGGCTAGGACAAACCCTACCCATTTTGTCTATCCACATCCCTCTATTACTCCTAAAATCCTCACTTTTGGCATAAGTCTTCCCAAGGAATCCTTTGAGCTCAAATCAAAAAGAGTTACCTGTTTTTACAGTAATGTCTTTCCTAGTGTTATTTTGTTTTATTTTTCTTATCCAACCCCCTAAACTCTTTTTATTTATTTATTTTGTAATAACACCAGTATCTTCATTATACTAGGATTTTTTTTATACGGAGTATTCAAGCTACAATAACACACACCTACGTCTAATGGTTAAAGAACATACTGTTTCCGTGGATGGTAAATTACTGCTCACAAAATGATGATTGTTCTATCTTCTCATACCACCTCTCATGGTGGCCATTATGATGGAAATATATTTATTTAGGATATATATTATATTTATTTCCTCTCTATGATTCTGTATTTTATATTTTATACCTTCAATTATTATTTTCTTGTTGTGAAAATGCGACAATTTCATTTGAGAAAGTGTGGACTACCGCCCCCTCAAGTTATGTGACTCGTTCATTCAATACATGGAATGTATAAATAATGAAATTGATGAAAATATGTGATATATATATCATATATATTATACTCTAATTATATTATATATAATTCTCTCATCTAGTTTTAATTCCAATAATGTGCCAAAGAAATGAATGTAGCATTCATGCGTACGTACGGCTTACCGTCTCCATGAACGGTACATTTAATTTTTTATCTTCAAATGTTATGTAATATTATAAGTACATATATATAATGGATATATATGTCATATATTACATCTATATTATGGATATCATTATGGAATTATAATATATATATCTCTCTTTTAACATTAATTCCATTAATATAACAAAAAATTAAAGTAGCATTCCTTTGTACGTACGGCCTACCGTCACCATGAACGGTGCTTTTAATTTTTTATCTCCAAATGTTATGTAATAGTACAAAATGAGTATATACTGGATATATATGATATCTAAAACATTAATACTTTTCTGGAGATGATGTACCTATAACCACATGGAAAATTCTTTTCCAACATGTTCAATTTTTACTCATGTACTGAACATCGACAAAAATGTCTGATATGAACTCACTTTATTAACCAATTATTATAAAATTATAATATGAGATTTGAACTGAATAATAACATTTAAAGGAGGTAATTAAGAAATTATAAATTGAAAAAATTTTATTATTCAGGAAATTAATGAACGATCGATTCATGTCGGACACGAGGTAAGGGATCTTACCTCTCTCTTTCTTTTTAAGTACTCCCTTTTATTTATTTTCTTTTATGCCCATATATCTTATGTTTGGGGATGTTATATTATATTCCAAATTCATTAATTTTTATATTCATATTACGAGAGACCCTATTTGATCTCATAAATCCATTTTTGGATGTTTTAAGTGGCGTCGTTAGGCTGGCGAGTTTTCGTAAGGGATTTTTCATCTCACTTTTATTCCCGTGAGATTTATGCTACATTTTCCACCATTTCCTTTGAGTGGGGTATGTAATGCCCATAATTCTAATCTTTGTGTAATATACATTTGTTTATGAGTATTTACATCAATGTTTTATAGTCCTTCTTTCATGGGGTGTACGTTTCGAAAGTTACCCATGTCGGTAAGGGAACCATTCACCCTCCTATTTTTAAAAGACTTCTTTTGTTATGTCTTTTAATTTACATCTTATTATGTTGGGATATGTTCTTTTATATCCTGATTGATGTAAATTTTATGTCCAAGTGATGAGATACCATTCACTCTCTCATCGACTAATTTTCTGAATTTTGAAGTGACACCATTATGCTGTCAAATTTTTACAAGGAAATGTCTTAACCCAATTTCGATATCTTTGGGTTCAACTTGTACTTCGTGAACATGTCATCCTATGAATATGTGTGAATGACCTCTGATTGTTTCACACTAAATATCCACATATATTGGTTGTATTTATATTTCTCTCATATAATTATGTGATAGATTTATCCTTAATCTAAGGATACCATCTTTATAATGGATTTTATCTCAATTGACATTTCCATTGAGTCTTCATTATTGTTATGCGCCAATTAACTCTTTCATGGTGTGTATACTATCTGGTGACATATTATATAATGAATCACTTTATTTACATGATATTATAAAGCTCAAATTAAATGTTATTCGGCGATTATTTTTATTCAAGAGTCTCTCATTTTTTTAAAAACTCTATAACAAAAATATCATTTTAAATGTTTTAAATATTAGTTATTTTAAATCTTAATCTTTAATGTCCATGTTTTCAAAATGGTTTTCTATATTTATTTATATTGACATTAATGTTTTAAAATTAACATTCCATTAAAATCATCAAAGTGGTATGGGACACTTTGATTCAAAAATCTCTTTTAAATGGTTTTTGAAAACGGATTGATTAATTCAATATCATGGAATTACTTATTTGTATTGCAAATGAAATCATTCTATTGAAATTTTTATATTTTCAATATTTGATCTGTAATGATGGTAATTGGAAATTTTACAGGTGGTTACGTTATAATCCATATGACGGGTGGTGTCGTGAATACCAGGATGGGTGGTTACGTTATAACCTCCAATGCATTGGGTATGGAAGTCGGTCGTATGGCTATTCCATTAAGTGATATTTGTGGAAGTCGACCGTATGGTTATTCTATTTAAGTATGTTTATGTCCCAAGATACCTTTATATGTTATGTGTTATTTATATGGGTTTCTATGGTAATATTTTGTTTACAAAAGGTGTAAGTTATGATCTTTTATTCAGTGAAATGTTTTTTTACTACTTCATAATGGTGAAAATTATTACTTTGATAAAGTATTATTGGTTTACTTGTTGAAAAACTATCATGTTTCCTAATTTGTCTATCCTTTACTGGGCTTTTTATGCTCATCCCATGTTTTTTAAATGTTTTCCATTGGACTTAAAGATGAATAACGTCAAGGATGGGATCAAGGAAAGACATGATATCTAAAACATGGAACTAGAAATATTTATTTTTAAGAGTTTTTATTTTATAGAAACGTCGCAGAAGTGTATACTTTGTAATCTTCGAGCTATAATAGTTATGTCCTAATTCTCTAAAACTCTAAACCTAAAAAGATCCTCAATGTGAATTATTGATTTTATTCAATAATAAGTAATTTTTAAGGCCGTGGCCTTATAGTAAATTTTATTTTACTCATGAAATGTTCTTTGTTATATTGTAAAACCATATTCCATATAAGAGAAAAATATTTTTTTTAGTAACTTTTTTATAGGGGAGAAGATCTAATTATAATATATTAATTCTTTACTTTGATGTTTTCTTATTATAATGAATACGTGTTTGTTAAACACATTTATTTACAATGTTTTTATATGTTGGATTGATGAAATGTTTAGGTAACCAGTTATAATTATATGGAATGTACAATAGTTAATTTTTTACGGTCTTATTGAGAAAAATCTATACATTATGTGTTATATTAGATCTATATCATTCTCCAACAACATGGGTAATGCTTTATATCTTATGAGATAATGATGGGAAATAAGAGTTTGTACTCGAGCCTATATGGGATACATCATGATGTGCTCAATACACTATGAGAAATGTTTTATGATTCCTTATCTGTTATGATATATGACACATTTGTGGATGCTTAATCCATTATGATATTATGATCATGGATATTAACCATGAATTAAATAGTTTTTTTAAATAATTATAATGGATCAACACTTATGTGTTAAGAAATTTTTGTTCATGTTGTATTTAAGAAAATTTTTCACACTAATGAATAAATTATTATGAAATTATAATGTTTTATTCGATGATTCTTATTTATGATCAACAATATATTTTAAAATTATACTTTATGTTATATTCAAGATCTCATAAGCCTAATCATATCAATGTTATTCATTTTATCTGTGAATTTTATCTCTCATTTTTACCGTTATTGAGAATTTTACCACACCCATTCTTATGTTTCATTTTCCATGGATATGAAAAAGTATTTTATGTTGGATATATCTATGGTGAGTTATAAATAAGAATTTTTTTGAAGATGTTGAATATGGTTCCTAGAATATAAATTTTTTCCAATCTTCAAATACTATAATATTTAATGGTCTATGATAATGTATTTTATAAAAGAATTTAATATTCATATAGTAAGATGTAATTACTATATATTAAATAAATAACTAATTATGATGGGTATCATAGAAATGACTTATTTATTCTTTTTAAAAATGGATGAGAAATCATTATTGATTTTTCTAGGTATATGTATAAGGATATATCTGAAGATATTTATACAGATGAGTCTATGGAAAATCCATTTTATAAGAGATTGTACAAGAATTATAGTGAATGATTGAGAGGGATGATTGCATATAATTATATACCTTACTATATATTACAAGTTAATTTATCTCTTGTACAGTTTCACCATGGGGTACTAACATTAAAAGGGTGTAATGAGATGGAATCAATAATCACATATTGTAAAATATCAATCCTTACTGCACCCCAAGTATTACACTCACATGGAATATATTTTGGAAATTCAAAAAGTTTATATAAACAATAAATAATGATTTAAATATATGATGACAATGAATGTCATATTTATAAAGTATTGTGTTATATATTGAAATTTATTTGTCATTATATAATAATCATCTGAATGGTTTTTTAGGATTTTGTGGTTTCCCAATCAAATTTATTATTCCCACAAGATGTTATTAGATTTTTTCAATGGTGGGAACCAAAAAGAACTATGTATAAATTTAATGTGATAGAAAATGTTTTTATGTAAAACCCAATGGGGTCATGATTAAATTGAATTATACTGTAATTATTAATAATCAATTATCATGATATATGATTAGAAACATGCACCCCAGCTAACTCAATATTTCACAAAATTTGATAAGGATGTAGATTGCTGAGATCATTGGTGGTTGAGACTATGGAGAGATGAATATTCATGTTCCTATATATCATGAATGTGGGAAAAAATTCAAGGGAATCTGTTAAATTGAACAGAAGATATTTAATATATTAAAAATAAGGGTTCTGAGTAAGCAATTCCAAAGGGAATATTAAATAACTAGTTAAAAAAATCTATTTGAATAATGGTTTCCATATGAAATAATTGACATTTAACTGTTTCAAATGTTAAATTTATATTCATCATGAAAATTTATGTCATACAGATCGAATCAATATGAGAAACAATGATTAATGGGCTTTTGACTACTAATTAAGTTACAATAAATTACATATAAATGTATGGATGAGTTAAGGAATATATTGATGAACCCTACTTAATGTTTACGAATAATGTAGGCTAATTGTATTGTTTCTATGTGTGAATTCATTAATTATGTTATATGAATCATTAAATATATAATGGTTGTTATTTATATTTTTTCATTAAGTATTTACAATAATATATAAAATGGTACTAATGATCAAAAAAATTATTTTATGTAATGGTGATATTTTATATAAAGCAAAAAAATTACATGAATGATTCCCCTTTATATTTCCATGTTTTAGAGGTATCAATGTTTTTTTATAAAAATTATTGGACTTTCATTGTTAAATTTAAGTAAATAATATTGGTGAAGATGGGATTGATTAATTATTTGATGGAAACTACAGTTATATTTTCTTTGATATTTTTTGTAATATTTTTGGACACATGTAATATATTCAACAATATATTGTTTTATTAATGTAATGTTTAATTATGTAATTTATTCACTTATATGTTATGGTTATTCTAATTATTATCATGTTTAATGAGAATTAATGACCAATGTTTGTGATGTTTTGGTTTTTGAAAATTATTGGGAAATTTAAAATATTGATCGTCCTATTGTTATGTTGATTTTCAAAATTTAGTTACTTTATATTTAAATCATTAATTATTTATGGGTATTATGGAGACCAATTTATGGAATAGTTTTTGTTGAATAATGGATACTACTTTAGAAATATATGTACTGTTTAATGATAAAAATATTTATACATATTTGATAATTTTTTATAATCATTTTGGATTTGACGATAACAAGATATAAAGGGAATTACATCTCAATATATTGTTGATATTATGATCCATTAATTCACTTATCAGGACAAATTCAACTTCATTTATTTAGGTAACAAAAGTGGTGGAATTAGATTGAAAAAAATCTAATGTTATGATATTGTGATGATTAAATGAAAATAAATAATATATAATTTTTCACATGTTGTCTATATTAATATTATAAAATTTCCCCAAATGTATGAAAAAGGAACATGAGATAACTATTTGGTGTCATTACTTTAATTTTTTTTGATTAAATGGACTTTTAAATAAATATATATTTAATGATTTTTTGTTTATTTATATATTAGGTCCATGTTATCCATCACGCTATATTAATCAGTGGGAGCTAATATACTCTTCCATATCCATTTTTTCATTTACCATACTATTTTCCTTTTTGGAAAAAATGTTATGAAATTTCCTATATAAATCTTTTTAATTTATTTTCCATAATTTTCACATGAATGATTTACTAACCTCTTTTGTGATGTTGATTTAAAAAAGGAAATTTTCAAATTTCAAACCCTTAAATTTAAATATCAATTTCAAATGTCGAAAAAAAATTTCATTTAGGGGTTATAATGTGACAAAATGATATTTTAAAAAATTAATATAAATAATGTCTACGTCACTAATAACTCTTTTATTGATATTTCACTATCAAATTAATTTAATATATATACACGTCCTAATCATTATAATTTAATGATCAATCATTATGAAAAAAGAAAAATATATTCATTAAAATTAATATTATGCATCAAAAATATGTTTCATTCAAAATAAAATCTTATTAATTTCTACCATTTATAAAAACATTTTTTTATAAAAATTATAATATTAATTTAAATAATATATTAAATATGTAGTTTATAGTATAATATTCAAAAATTTATGGAATGATTGAGTTTTCTATGACTATATTATTCTCTTAAACATTATAATTTCCTTTACTAGTTCAAGTAAATTACTAATCAAATTTAATTTGGTATTTTTCATAATGTGGATTGTGATACATTTGATTAATAATAAATTATTTAATATCATTTTATCATAAATATTTTGATTTTTATATAAATTTATTTTTATGACTAAAAACATATTATCTCCAATGACAAATTTTAAGTACATAATATTTTTTACTTATAATTAACTAAAATACCTCCAAATGAAGAATTTTATAAAGAGAGTTTTTATATTATATTTCTCTCTATATGAAATTAAATTCATATAATGGTGAATTATTGTTAGATATTTATTATAAAATCATATTTTACTTTAAAAATACATTTTGGGAATCTTTTTATCATTATTATTTTCACATTTTAGTAAAATTAATTGTAATTCATCGACCCAAGAAGTCTGGTGCCCATGCTATATTTTATTAAATTTGAATGATTACAGGGAAACAAGCCGTGAATGAGTAATTAGATTAGCAGTCTTGTATGAACAAAGTACATTCATGATAACCATAATACTTTAGGAAAATAAAATAAATCATGATGCAATATAAAACAACTATATCACTGAAAAATGATTCAATATGTCTTTTTTCATAACCTAGGGAATTAATACATAATAACAGGATGATAATGGATATATAGTAAGGGAATGTAAAAAAATAATATTTATCATCAACATAAACATCAAGCATGGTGAATAAATAAAAATCCACTCATTTAAATATATAATGTTGAGAATAATTTTGCAGTAATATAAGCTAAATAAATAAATCCATATAATTGATCCTGAGAGAGTGAACCATAATAATGGATAATATACTAGTAAAATATCACATGATTAATCAATTACTAATATCATTATGAGGCAATGAATAATGGCATACATCTGAACACATATTCTCGAGGCCTTTATCCAAGACTTCTAAAAATAATTTGCTAAGGCCTCGACCAAAACCCAATCTTCTTTTGTCTCGTTTTACTAACTGATGCATTGAGGGGATATAGAGGGCCCCACCCATCACAATACAAGTAAAATGTATTATTTATATGAATGGGTTTAAATATAAGCATAATATATATATATATTCAATGTAAATAACATTCCCCAATCATTAAACATTATCATTTACCATTTCATGTAGTATGGTGAATGGTATCATGATAGCACATCCATTGTCAACCAAGTTTAAAAGAATTTAATAAAATATGGAAGATGATAATAATAATAGTTAAATAATTAGATTTCAATATATTTTTTTAAAAAACATGAGAATACACTAGTAAAATCGTAGGGGAATTCTTGAGAGAAATACCCCCGTTCACTTTGGAATGAAGGGTTATTCTTGAAAAAACATTTTTATTTGTAATAATTGATTGTATATGACTATAAATAGAATATTATAAGGTTTTATGAAAAATTAATTATTTTAGAAATGTATTTTGTTTCTTACAAAATATTATTAATGGTTCTTGAAAATGGGTATTTAATAAAGACTTTCCCTTTAATCGGGCTTACGTATACAGCTGAAGATAGAAGGGGGATTTGTAAAATATTTATTTTCACAAATTAGTCATGAAATGATTATAACAAAAGATGGTGATACATATAATCATAATTTATAATAATTATTTAAAATTAAAAATAAATATATGTGCTTGTAAATAAATAAATCACAACCTAAATTAATGTGGAGGTCCAAGAACAACCCCTTACTTTATGCATGAACATGTTATACACATGAGATTAATGACCCAGATAATCCAATTAACTCCATTAATTAAATTATTAAGAACAATTTCTACATGTATTTAATTTATTTGAATTTTTAATGTTAATTTATAGTTCTTTTGATGAGTTATAAGATACAATTTTATTCCTCTGGAGCGTTCGTTTCAATTGGTTTAATGATCATCATACTCTTACATAAGTATGAAAGTTCATGTGGAATGGGAATAATTCTCAATAATTAAGATTATATGATACTAATTAAAAATGATATTTTTTAATATATATATATATAATTATTTATATTTTACTAGGATCAATAATTAAATATGAAAATTTTTGACAATTGATTGCATTATTAAGACGTTTATTGATCATAACGAACTCGGATTTCTCTATAATTTAGTATTTTATAAATATGATACACCCATAACATTGGAAATTTTGATATATATATATATATATATATATTATTTTCTAACAAAAAAATGGTTTCATTACATGCCTTGATGTATATTTTGAAGAATAATATACATCGTCCATTAAGGTAATAAATTCACAATTCATATATGATGATTTTGATTTTAAAATAAAACATAGAAAGAAAGTTGTTTGAGTAAGGATATGCCACTAACATGATATAATTAAATTATATAGAATATAATAGAGTTATAATCACTATTTTATATAGGAGGGTAAGAGATATGAATAAAATAAGGAAATAAGAAATGAAAATAAAATAAAAATTATGATGAATTTACCTCATGAATTATCATCCTTTAGAAACCCCTTTAGAGGATTGGTTTTGTTATTTTCTAAACCTAAATAGATAATGGATGTGATCGAGAGTCCATGGTAGAAGACTATGAATAAATATAAATATATTTAATATTATAGGTTTGGGTAGAAGTGTTGGTGAGTGGTGGTATTATAGTGGATGATAGGGGTGATTTCTCATTATTTTAATATTATTCCCATGATAAGAAATATTATATATTATTGTAACTAAATTATGTAAAATTATCATGTTAATTAAAATAAATTGTTTTTAAATCATCCAATAATCACCTATGACTAAATAAAAATTTTATTTATCATTTATTGTAAATTATCCTTTTTTACTATTTACAAAAAAATTAATGCATTTTTTAAAAACCCAAAAAAATTTCCACTAATAATTTTTCAATGTATAGAATTATAAAATATACTCTGTTTAATGAAAATAATTCTTTAAATATGAAATTTTTAATTTTTAATAAAATTAATAATTCACACAAAAATTATTGTTTTTCATGTTATTACTTAATTTAAAACACTCTGAAAAATTAACTATGGTCTCATAAAATTATCCTAAAGGAAACAAAATAATAATTTATGTATACTTTTTAGTAAAATAAATTTAATTTTAAATCATTTTATTAATTATATAATTAAAATTAAATACTTTCTACTTACAAAACTACTAACACTTAAATATTAATTTCAAAAATGATCACTTACTTCTAATATGATTAAATTATATCAAAACTTCATTTATAATTTTCCATAAATTTTATTCAAACATCCATGGGTTAGGTTAATATTCAATATAAATACATACAATTCATAAGTGTAATATCACTATTTCAAATTTAATGTTTCTATTTCATCGGTATAAGATCCATTACTTCTAGAAATACATCATGGTTTACTTATTAATCATTTATAATAATTTGTATTATGTTCTCTATGTGATTTAATGTTATATCTAATATATGAAATAAATATAAGATGTATAATTTCATTTATATAATCATAGAATGTTCCATTCTTGCCTACTATAAAATTGTTTTGTCGATATTTACAAAATGGCACCTCATAAAAATAGTTGGGTTGTTCATCATCATAAGATCATCAGCCTCCCACATCACCTAACCAAATTCATGATTTTTCCAAAGTACCATTACTAGATCAGACATCTGATTCCACCTCACTTTTTTATTATTATCTAGAATAAGGATAGGCTCTTGGAAGTAAGATATATCAGGGTCTAATTATAATTCATTAGAAGTGAGAACATCCCTTATGTCATGCATGTACTTCCTTAATAGTGAGATGTGGAACACAATGTGAACTATATAATGGATAGGTGGTTTTAAAAAATAATAATAAATTTATCAACTTGTCTATATAAATTCAAATGAATAGATATACCGGGGCCTCAAATTCCCTCTCCTCATAAATCATATAACAATTTTTCTTGGAGATACATTCAAGAAAACATGATCACCAACTTCAAATTCCATGTACCTCCTTATATTATTAGTATTTAACTTTTTCATTAATTTTTTTTACTATTATATGTATTTTAATAGTGTTATGTTTTTATTTGTTTCCTTCATAAGGATTGGGCATACTAGCATCCTTAAACCATCTATATCCCAAAATTTTGGTGTACATAATCTCTTTCAATACAATACTTCATATGGTTCCACTAGAATAAATGAATAGAAACTATTATTGTAGGAAATATATACCAAATGTAAATTATGATCTCAAATAAACTAAAGGTTGTGGTTACATGATATCCAAATCTATTGTAATGTTTTAATGGTCCTTTTAGACTGTGTGTCTATTTTAGGTTGATAAAAAGTACATAAGTGATTCTCATTATCCAAATCATTATGAAGCCATTACTAGACATTATAGGTAAATCCTGGATTAGGATGAGATATAATATAACTATTTTCTCCATAAATTATTAAAACATAATTAATATAGTGTCATGTAAGGTTTTCTACTTGAAAATCCTCCCTTACAGTGGGATATGTGCAGATATGGTAAGTTGATCCACAATAAACCTTGTTAAATCATTATTTATATGAGTTATTGGTTATAAAAGGAAAAAATCCATAGTAATATCTTCAGAATTACATTTATGAATAGATAATAGTATCATGAATCCCTTATGATGTTATCTTCGAGTCTTAACCTTTTGACAGACTATACATCTTGATACATAATTAGTAATTTCATTATTTATAATATCCATTAAAAAATGTTACTTCAAATATTTATACATATTAGTTCTACTATGTCATTATATGCAAATTAGATCCATGAGAATCATAAAATAACTCTCCCTTTAACAATAGAATTGAGGGAACTGATAGGATCCTCCCAAAATTCATCATTGCATCTTAATTGATAATGTCTACCAGCTTCAAATAATTTACATCCCTTATTTTCATTGAAATTTATCATCATAATAATTTTAATGAAAACTGATACATAGGGTAATATTAAAGTCAATCATTTTTATGATGATAACGTCATCGGAAAAATAATGTTTATCGGTCATAAATGATAATAATCGACACATTTATGTTACAATGATATATCCCTTATGAGTTTTTCATGACACCCCCTTTATAAAATCAAATGAAAAGTGTATAATTTTACTAGAAAAATAGGAAAATATAAATGAATAGGATGATCCAAAATCAATTGAATCAGTAACTAGGTTTTAAGAAACAATTAATGTACCATTCTCCACATCATTATGAACTTTAAACTTTGCAGTTGTGATCGTATAAGACTGACCTTGCTGCATTGGAAATTTATGATGAATTATTACTTGATGAATAGTAGAGTAATTTTCATAATGTCCCATTTCTTAATAATTTTATCATTTAAAATTGGTAGCTTCTATCATTCCATTTTAATTATGGTCTTGGTGGCATTTTCTCCATACTTATAATTAACTCTTGTTTTTTAATCAATCTATTTGTGTTTCCCTCAAAATGTATTACATATTTGAATCCTCTATTTTTTATTCATCAATTTATCCATTATTTCCTCTAACACCCTATTATTCTACTGATTTCCCATAAAGGCCCATGATGTATATAATTCTTCAACTATCTTGATAGAACATGATTCTATATATTCATGTGAATAGAATGTATGTGAATCCAATGCCCTTATAAATAATGGTTTTAAACCATAAGAGAATAGATCAAAGTTTCTCCTTGGATAACAAATTTATTCCAAATAATTCCTATCAAACCATTTAATATTGGATTCATACATAATAACATTTTCAAAATCATTATTTTTCAGACAGAAGAACTAACTTTGAATATCTTCACATATTTCAAAAAGAAAATATTTTTCTAAAATTATTTCCATAAAATAATTCTATTCATTTACTAATATATTTTTTCCCTCCTTCATGTTTTGAAATAGAAGACACCATTAGTCGGAATCTCCCATGAGATGATAAAATTTCATGACTGACATATATCTTTTATTACATCTTAATTTGATAGAAATATTCACTAATGAACTTATCCACTGCACTTCTACAAATGGATTCATATTTCAATTAAATGATATATGATGTTATCGCATAAAGTGGTCGAGTATTTCTCCTCCACATTTTGGTTCATGATTCTCTATTTGATCAAGGTTATAGTTTATAGCATAATCCTTCTATACTAGTAAATGTATAAGATTCTCAGCACCTTTCATAGCTCCAAAACAAAAAATGTTATATTTAATATAAGGGAAATACTTATATGGATTATGTACATTGAAAAGAATTCTATTCCTACCACAAGGTTCATTTCTAGACAATGTAATACAATAAATTAGTATATAAATAATAAATCAAAATTTATCTATAGAATATCTACTGATATAAATTTGAACGTAATGCATAAATAATTTATAAACAAGGATTTTTTAGGGAAATGTATAAATTTAAATCATTAATAATGGATTGTAAATAAATATTTTAATTATCCTCTTAATTTACAATATCTTTATCAGGACAGGTTAATAGTATGAACCATTTTCATGTAGATAGTTACCCTATGTGAGGCATGAAACACCATTTCATTGTTGTTACATCTAGGTACATCAATGGTCGAACCACATCAACATGTGGTATCTAGACATATATGTATTTTATGAAGAAAAAATAATATAAAACATAATAAATTAATAGCATAATTTATCATGTTAGAATGATTATAAGGAATCAAATCCTAATGGGATGGTATGTTTTAGCAGTCATGGAAAAACATATTTCATTAATTATACTTATAATATATTGGGAAATAGAATATAATACATTAATCATTATGAATTAAACAAAAATATTAAAAACATATTAATAGATTTATTCATCATAACATTGGGAAAGGAAACATAATAAATGTGTGAGATCAGTGGATCAATAATGGTAAGTATTGTAACTGATGTTATTAAAAATATAAACATTATGCGTTCTCAATAAGAAAAAATAAATTCTTATAAAAAATTAAACATGAGAATAATATGGTAGGATTGTAAGAAGAGTTAATAATGAAATATATTTCATCGTAAGAGAGTGAACCATAAAAAATTACATTCTACAAGTTTAATATTAAATTTATTATTAAATAATAATATCCTAAAAATGGAATTAATAATTATAGACTTCTAAAATCATTTCATCATGTGCACATCCAAGAAGTCTGCAAATACTCATGTAAGGCATCAGCCAAAGCCCAATTATATTTTGTCTCGTCAGATGTATTGGTGCATGAAGAGACAATAAAGGACCCCCAACCATTACATTCTTTGTAAAATTCATTCCTCATATTAATTAAGATAAACATAAAAATTATATACATATTCAATGAAAATAACGTTCTCTAATCAGTATACATAATCACTTACAATTCTTAGTAGTATGATGAATGTTATTAAGATATCAAATATATAGTGAAACAGTTCATAAAAAGTTGAAAATAATATTTTATATTATAACCATAAGAGTTAAAGGATTATATTTCAATACATTTTTCAAAAAATCATATAAACTCTTGTAAAATAATCAAGGAATTCCTGAGAAAAGTACCCATTTTAATTTTGGAATTATTAGTTAATTTTGAAAAATTAGTTTTTAGTCACAGTTGATCATATAAAACTAGTAATTAAAAAATATAGTTGTTGATGAAAAAATAATAGATTTTAGAAAATTAATTGCTCCCTAAAACAGATTATGGATGGTTCATGAAAATGTGAATGAAATCAAGATGTTCTCTTTGATTGGGATTGCCTATCTAGATGAATTGGGAATTAGACCATGAAAAAAATGTATTTTCCATCAGAAATATTAAATGATAATATAAATTCATTTTGGAAAATATAATCATAATTTATAATATGTATGTAAATGAAATGAATAAATACATTTGTTTATATCGTAAGAAATCACAACCCGAACCATAATAGAGGTTTATGAAGAAACCATTAACTTATGCACAAATATGATCAAAATATGACCTTAATATCCATGATTAATAATTAAACATATTAATTAATCAATTCATAACCTTAATTAATTATATTTTATTTATTATAATTTTATTTAGTAAATTTATGTTCTTTTTTAATGTGTTATAAGATAAAATTTTATTGATCATGAGTGTTTTTTCCCTTTGTTTTCTTGATCATTATACTTGTATATAAGCATGGATGTTTATGTGGAAGGGTTATAATATTGAAGAATTTATTTTTTATGAAAAAATGAACATTTAGTACTATAAATGTAAATATATATCATGTTTTATATTGTATGACGATGAATTGTTTGATAAGTCATTTAGTGATAATCGTTTTCCTTATTAATGTAGTTATTGATCACAATGAACTCACTTTTTTATCATTTAGTATTTTATAAATATGTTATTTCTCGATCATTATTTTTTTAATATATATTTTATAATCTACTTTAATAGAACAAAAATGATTTATTTAATTTCCTTGAATGGGAAATTAATGATTGTAAATCTGTTATCTAGGAAGGATGTAAATCTGCACCTCTCAGACGATAATTTCTATTTAAAAATAAAAGAGAGATAGAATGGATTTTGAATAAGGGTATTCCATTAATGTGATATCATTATATAATATATTGGATATTGATGTTATAATTCACATTTTATTGTGGGTTAAATGATATAATAAGAAATGAAAAGAACCTTAATAGAAATTAAATGAAAAATATGAGGATTGCACATATTGAATTCTCCTACTTGAGAACCTCCTTAAGGGAATTTTATTTATAGTATTGTTAGTAAAAAAATCACCTGGATGTGGGGGAGGGGATTAGTGGGAGTATTGAGAATAAACTTGACAAGATTCAAGTCTTAGAGTTCTGAGGCAATGTGGTGGTGGGGGTGGTATTTATAGTGGATGTGAGGAGTAATTTCTCATTAATTTATTTAGTATTATACTATTTATCTAAATAATATAAATAGTGATGTTTCATGTTACCAAATAAAAAAATATATGATTATGATTTTGAATTAGTGGTTCTTACTTCAACCACACATCACCATTGACTCAATGAATCCTATATTTATCATTTATAATAAATTATCACATAGTCATATTCATAAAAAATTCTTGTATTTTAAAAACAAAAAAAAAATTATCTCTAATCATTTATCGATGTGGAGAATTCGAAAATAAAATCCATTTTATGAAAATAAATTTTTATGTAAGTTAAATTTATTTTTAAATAAATTCCTCATTTGCTTAAAATATACTCCTGTCATAGTTATAAATAATTTTATAACAATCTAAAAAATTATCTAAGATCTCATTATATTATCATAAAATTATAAGACAACAAAATATTAATATATTTATAGATTTTATGACCACAAATTTACTTCTAAATCATTTTATTAATTATAAAATTTTGATTACATATTTAAGAATTACAAAAATAAAAACATCTAAATATAAATTTTTAAAATATTCAATTACTGAAACTATTATATAATTATATATCACCTTCATTTTTATGATTTCATGATTTTATTTATACATACATGGGATATTTTAATCTTATGTATGCTAATTTACATTTCATAATGGTTATATTACTATTTCTATGGTGAAGTAATTATTTCATTAGTATAGGTTCCTTAACCTCTAGAAATACCTATTATTTTATTCTTTCAAAATTCATCACGTTTGTAATATGTTTTCATGTTTATTTTTGGAGATCTATAATATATGAAATAAAAATAAGAAGTGAAATATCAATGATATAATTTTTGGTCGTTTAATTAATTTTTTCCCCTTTTATAAAATTAATTTTACAAAATAGACAAAATTTTTTAAATCATAATGTCTAAATTTTCTATGGGATAGTATATATACATTTTCTAAAATTTGTTATTTTAATATAAATAGTAAAAATTACTAGTTTTCATATACAAATATTAGTTTATTTACTAAAATTATACTAGAACATTTTCTAAAATATATATTAAAAAAATAAAACAGACAAATTTTCTTTGAATTTATCTAATATTTGTCAATAAATTATTTCATGTACAAATATTTTTAGTTTTTTTATCTTATCATAATAATAATATTGGAAAACCATTTTTGTCACTAATTTTGTTTTAAAAATAAATTAATAATTTCATATTATGTGAGTGGAATTTACAAACAATTTATTTAATGTATTAAGTATGTGTAATTAAGATTATACAATAAGGTAAAAATGCTTTGTCATCAAAATAAATATTTATAGTAGTAAAAATTAAACATCATTAGTAAGGTTAAAAGTGGTTTACTAGGGAGAAATATAAATTATTGGGTATAAAATAATATAAGAACTTATCCAAAACCAATTTCATGTCCGTATTATTACCTTTTTACCTATTAGGTAATTCAATGAACTGATTTTTATTCTTTTTAATTTTATAAAATATTGGTGCACACTTTTATTATCAAAACCATGAATTGTGTTCCCTTTCCCACATATAAAAGCTAACCCCCTATACTCTGCTATTCATATATAAAAACCGTATTATATCATCCCATACCTACCCGATTAAACTATATATATCCCACTAAACATTGAAGATTGAATTTTGTTTATTTGGAAATCCTCCTATGAATGCATTTGGTCTAAACATAAATTGGTTCTTTGAAGAATATGTATAATACATTTCAATTAATTTTCATTAAATTTCATCAAAAAATTATATAAAATATTATTAAACCATGATAATATAATAAAATAAATACATTATTAATATTTACATGTTATTATTTTAATAAAATGACCTATATAATCTCCTATACTTCGATGTCAGAAACAAAATGGCCAACATTGTGTACGGTGGAATACAACCATGTGATCCTATATAATTTTATGTCCATCGCAACCAAAAAAATGGATATAATGATGTATTGAAAATATTTTAATGATTTTTTTTAAATAATTATCCTTATGAAGTTATAATATCTGAGAGGCCTTTTTAATTCTATTTTGTCGAAATATGACATCATCACTCGTGTGTATTGCATCCTACTGCCTCATTAAGCAAAACAATTTTTTCAGTAACATTATACATTAATGTTAATAAAGATAGTTTTAATTATCAAATGTAATATATATAAAATAAAAAATGATACTAGAATTTTAATATTTCATTCATCATTCATTATTCTAATTCATAGTGAAAATAGAAACTGTATTTAGGCGTTGGTATGGTCTACCATCTTCGGGAAAAGAGTAATTAAATTTATATCTCTAAAATTAATTTATTCATATAAATTAAAATATAGTAAATAAATAGGAAAAATATGTATTTAGTGAAATTATTTATATGAATCAACCCTAATAAAAGAAATTTTACTAAAAACACAAAACTAACATATACATGAATGTCGAATTAATTTTTACCGGAAATGCAATTTTTACAAGGAATTGTTAATCAATTAGAATGAAATGTCCTATCTAAAAAATATATGGCATTATAAATATTATGGTGGTTCTATAATAGTTACATAATAAAGTTATATTTATTATATAGGAGGATTTAACATGTCTAATGGAATTCTAAACTTATGGTATGGGATATCTAGACTCTCTTTTACATCAGAGTAACATACGATATACTAACAACATGTTTATTTTTTGTGGTGTATTAACAACCCAATATACATGATAAATAAAAAGTATAATTAATTTCTTGATATTTAATTATTCATTTGTTGTTATTCCTTATCGTGTCTTATGATTCAGATGAAACCAAAGTGTTATTGGTTTAGTGATATAGTTTCATTCATTATTAGGAATGATTATGATATACAATGAATAATTAGATATTATGATATTTCCGTCTATGAACTCATAAATGTTCATATTTTATGTTATTTCATGATAGTATATGATATCCTTTCATTTTATTTTATCTAGGTACTCAGGATTTCAGAATAAATATTTTAAAAAAATATATCTAATTTTGTTAGGAAAAAATTTTCATTGAATGTCCATATTTTATAAAATTGTTTTCAATAATTTTTATACCATTAATCCATTATTGTTTTATCAAATTTGTTCCCATGTTTTACTTTGAAATATTTTTTAAAAGGATTATGTCAGTTTATTATAAGAAAAGTGAGTTTCTGTTATACATAAAATTTTATAGGAATCATTTTTAAATGTGTATGATATTAGTTGAATTTCTATCCATCTATAACTCCCAATGTTTTATAAAATACATTATGAGTTTCAATTTTTATTTTATAATAATTATATTTTTGAAACAATTATCTTTCATATATATAAATGAAGATATATAATAGTTGAGAAGATATTTTAATCATGAAATGTTCTAATAGATGTTTTAAAACTATTTTCCATCTTTGATAAAATAAAATAATTTTTCAAATGTTTTATATGAAACATGATAAAATAATAAAATCATTATTTTATCACCATATGGTATTTTATTATGGTGAAAATATGTTTAAGATACACATTCATTTTCTATTTGTTATTCTATGATGACTTGATGAAATATTCTAGAACCTGATTTCTTAATAATGGAATACTCTATGGTGAATGTTTTATTATGTAGTGGAATAAAATTTAATTATTTTTTGTGTTTTTTGGGACATCATATCCTTCAAATTCATTTCTAAATGTTTTATAACTCATTAGATAATGATGATTAATAAGCCAGTGTAAAAAATTCCTTATAAAAGATTTTTCAATGTTCATGATTGACTATGGGAAATGGGTGATGATTCTTGATTTGTGTTGATGTTGGATCCATTATGATTTTATAGTATTGGATGAAATCATTGACATCCAAAATGTTTTATATATTAATTATGGGGGAACCCATATATGACATAAACATATGGTTCATGATTCATTTATGATGCTTTCTCAGAGTTATGATTAATGTTTATTGGGTGGATATTGCATTATTTCCAATATCAATTTAACCATCTATTATATATTGGATATTATGATTTTAAGATATATTCAT
This sequence comes from Viscum album, assembly GCA_963277665.1. Classification (NCBI taxonomy): domain Eukaryota; kingdom Viridiplantae; phylum Streptophyta; class Magnoliopsida; order Santalales; family Viscaceae; genus Viscum; species Viscum album. The sequence continues at coordinate 1,376,330,941 of OY728155.1, forward strand.
GATATAGTGCCTTATTCGTATCATATTATTTAATATGATCCTTGATGATATCTGAAATGGCTACCTGAAATGATAATTTGATACCATCCATTATTATGATTCCTTCCATTGGTTATGATGAATATATTTATATAGGGTTTATTTATAATGAGTACTATATAAGAAGATCATTATGGGGGATTCTGAACATCAATCATCAACTAAGATATTTTTTATCTATTCTCCAATGAAACTAAATTATTACAGTCCTTAGGAATTTATATTAAAAATGTATTTAATAATAATATATAGTTATGTAATATCTATGTAAGGAAACACTAGTTTTTTTATATACAGTAGTCATCATTAGACCTATTATTCATGCATCCGATATAATAGTTTCTTCCATAACTTTTAATATACATTTATATTTGTAGTTTCATATTACATGTAAATTTTTCGTAGTGATAATGGCCTTTTCTAATTAATAAACTCATTCAATGTAAGAAATTTATTTTCTTATCATGTAACAGTGTTATATTATCAATTATTCTGATATATATGTTATAATTTTATGTGAAATAATTCATGAACTTCTCTTAGTAAATTTATTTGTCTTTAAAATGTCATTAAATTAATCAATAATTATGAAATTACAATTCATCTGATCAAATTTCTTATTCTTATCATACTCTCAACATCATTATTCTGGGAAATTTTATTAATCCAGATTTATTTTCCATCATTATCTGTTTAATTAATATGTGAATTGTCATCTATTATCATTATAATGTATATCAATAACATTTTAATCTCAATTATAATGGTGTATGATTAATATATTAACATTACATGTATGAAAAAAAACAACTCAATATTAGTATCATCATCATTAGGTTTATATTATCTATAGACTTTAGAAATGAAAACATTGTGGTTAGTTTTATTAGAATTATCTTATTCATATTTTCCTTCCCCGCTATCATAGTAATATTCATCATAAGATACAATATTATTTTAAAACAATTTATATAAAATATTCTTCTTCACATTTCAATGTTTCTTATTCATCATAATGAAATCTACTTTTATGATGTATTTGTATGTTATTCACAATATTAAATATACATGATAACTATAAATGGAAAAATTGTATAAAAATGAAACAATTTAACATTGTAAAAACATTTACAATATTTTTTAACATGATATATACCAATATGGAGTTATAATCATATTATAATAAATAATAAATCTAATAAAATAATTGAATGTTCACATATTCATTAATATAAACCATCACATCATAATAATTATATATTTTTTTCTCTTTAAATATATGGGTTATCTTTATTATTCATTCCATTATGTGAAGAACCCTCTCAAATATCATTATCTAATAAAGTGGTATGAAAATTTTCAATTGGTTAGTTTACATTATCTATATAATAAAGACTAGATACATAGCATTGAAACATATCTAGAATAATTCCTAATTGTTTATTCACAATTATACAATATTTATTAGTTTCTTCATAATAATTTCTGGTTCATAATATTAGGTATAATTTCATAAATAAAAAATTAATGGATTAGCAATAATGTTGCACTTTTTTTAAATATTCAGGTTCCAAATAAACCATGGGAGGATTTACATAAATAAAAATTTTACTTTTTGGATTTGAATTCATCAAATTTCATCACGACATTTTCATTGTGATTTCTTTACAGTTGTAACATTACCGACATTATCATTTTTTTCACATTCATAGATATTATTAATCATTATCTTCATTTATATTTTTCCATATCATTAATTTAGTCAACTCTTTAACAAATAATTACGTCAATAATTTTTCTTCTCATTCCCATTACACGAAACTTTGTTCTTATTATAAATTTACTATGTTGTAGATTCACTTGGAGCAGTGAAACCACAGAAACAAAAATAATATAATAAATTGAAATAAATATTGTATAAGGTACCAATCATTCATATATAAATATAACCCATTACAATCATATATTTTTACCCTTTTATAATTAATTGTGTTATGAAAATTCATTAAAATCGTTATTGAAATGACTTTATAAATGAACAATGATTCTAATACTAATTTTTAGGTTCTTATAAATGAATATTCAACACTAAGAGGTGGTGAATTAGTGTTTCAAATGTTTCTAGTACATTTAAAATAAAACATGATACGATTAGGATTTAAAACCTCAATTTAACATAGTTTTAATGGAATAAGGTTTCAAAAGTTTATTTTATCAATGTTTATCAACAATGAAATTGAAATTTTGATTGATTCTCAAAGTTGATTATTCAAAAAACGATATATATTCTATCATAAAAATTATATTATGTAATTGGAATGGAAGTAAACTCTAATAAATATATTCACTGATCATTATTCTAATAACGACCTAATTATAATGAAAAGAAAAATCAATTTCATTATTGATGAAAAATAATTAATATATATCAAATCTCCACAGAACTAAAAAACTCAAATAAATTTATTCTATTGTTAAATATATCATAATGACCATCATACATTTAAATTTTCCATCATTATCAATCATTAATTATTCTAACTCTCAATTATTTTGAAATGGTTTTTTATATCTCAACACACAAGATTTCACTAAGCCCCACCAATATATTGGGAACTAAAATTTCCTAAAAGTTCCATAAAATAACATAAAATGAAAATGATAATACATCATATTTTTTAAAATCATTTACCAAAGAAAAATAACTATAAACCACCTCATAACAAATTTGTTCATATAGTTGTGACATTAACTACAATATTATTAAAATAATGATCATCTACATTATGGTGGGATTAACTATTTTTTGGTTTGAAATATTTCAATCATAAGAAATATTTAAAAACACACCCTATGTTATAAAATAGAAAATAACATTATATAATAATTGTATTTCCCTTAAATAATAAAACCAGACCATATTCTAAGGGGTATATATATTTTAATAGTATATCCCTATAAACTAAAAATAGCTTTTACTATGTAATGGCATGTTACTGAAAAAATAATTAATTATTAATCACAAGATATATCCACAACATAATTTCATGGATATACATTACACAGCAGGACTAATTTCATCAGATATAAACCCATGTAGGTATAATATATATTCCTTTTCACCTTTCCATCCATAGTTTATTAACAAATTTTACATTTCCACCACACACCTAATAATATTATATGATATCACATCATCAATACACAATCATATATCTTAAATAATTCTCAAAATTATTCAATTATTGATCAATATCATTGATAAACCATACACACCAGGAATTGATATTTTATCTCTAAAAACATTATATTTTATTGTTTAAACCAAATAACATATATTGATGAAAATTAACTCATAATAATCCACATATAAAAAAATTTACAGATATTTTAAAAATTAATATTTTACCCCATAAATAAAATAATAATAGACCCAAATATTTAAAATATAATATTTTGTAACTAAATTCAATCTCAAATAATATAACGTATCAGTTTTGATTATAAAAAATATAAATTTCTTCTTTAATTCAATAATAAAAATTTCATTTATCTTTTATATATTTTTCATCATGAATTAACATTACATTCAACATTCAACATTATAACATGGAAATGAGTATATCCTTACACATTTCTCATTTGCATCAACGGTATGGAATAGCTATGCAACATTTATTTTTCTCTAGGTGTAACAACTCCATAATATTCATATTTCACATTAATTGTATAATATTAATTATATCAAATTCAATAATTATATAATAAAAATTATATCAAATTCAATAATTATATAATATATTATTATAGTTCAAATTTTACTCATACTGTAACATGGACAATATAATACCCTCTCAATCAAAATTATTTTATGATACAAATATATTATAAATAATCCAATATAAGTAACTTGACATTTTTTATATTATTTAAATATTTATAAAATTTTCATATATACCAAAATAAGTTTCAAAAAATATTGACAACATAAATTTTTATACTATGATATCAAAATATTTATAAACAATAATAAATTCTTATTTAAAATAAACTTTAATATTTTATAAAAATATTATCACAAAATGTATAACTATATTTTAAATTTTTTGAGATATTATTTATCAATAGACATCATATATATATATATACACATGCATTGATTAATGATAATAGTCATGTAAATATTAAAAACCAATTTTAAAAAAATTAAACCTATAAGTTGATCATTTGATATCTCAATTATCATTTCCCATATAACATTAGAATGATTAAAAAATTATTATTATTTGTTGTATAATAATATTCCACTTTTAATTATTTCTATATAGTGGAAGTATTCTGTCAAATAATCCATCACAAATTACTAATGTAACAAAATATTATATCTTGGAATTATAATAATATGTAATCATTAAAATTTAAAAATATAATTGTATAATTATATCATATTCTAATGTTTTATTCATTGTTGAACAATGTAATATTTAAAAATTAAAAATAAAAACATGCAAATGATTAATTAAACCAGTTGTTCGGTGAAGATTACTGAAGAGGGGGTGAATTGAGTATTTATAAAAAATTTGTTAAAAGGGTTTTATACAAAATAATATCCCCCTATGAAAATTATTTCAAAGTCGTTTTGTAGTGAATTTATAAAATTCTTGAAGGTTCAATTTTGTTCTTAGAAGATTGATTAGTTCTCATTGTTACCAATCTAATGATTAGTAAAATAATTAAAAAAATCCTACTAGTTCAAAAAAGATGGAAACACCTACTAAACTAAAAACCAGAGTTTAGTTTATCTTAAAGCTAGAAAAAAATATATAAAAACACCTGATAAACTACACAGTGGATATTATAAGAGGTTCAATATCATATAGATTCTTAGTCCTTTCCAATTTTTGATCACCTGCCACCAAAAATATTCTATTAATAAACTTTTAATCCAAACCCTGGATCATGGTTCACAATAGCACACAAGCTCTCTAGGTCACACATGAAATCTACCACAGTTATTCATGGGGAAAGAAAATAAACAGATTTAACAAGATCTATTCCATAATTCTATGTGGGATACATGTGTAAGAAGGGATTGAGTGTGAGGATATTGTTTTATCCTCCTGTTTAGATTAGAATAAAATGTGTGAGATTCAAACAGATATACACACACATCTCAAATTGATAGAACATAATAGTGTTATGAATGAGAAGAGGGTTATAGAATTCGCTATGTGTTGTGAAACAAATCTCGATTCAATGGTTGTTGAGGAAAAGATCTTAGAGTCCTATTCTAAAGGATGGATTCAAAATAGAGTGTCGCAGTATATTTTGAAAGAGTTTAGCTCTTCTTTGGGAGGATGTTCATCAAGCTCCAGTAGGTAGTTTCTAGGTGAGTCGAAGCTTAAATTTTCCCTCTTTTGATTATTCTAAGAATTCACAGTCTATATTTCAATGTGTTCTCCATGGTCTATGTGAATCCATATATCTCTCTATCTCACCCTTTTTTTGACCTCTATTTGAAGTCCTTTTATACATCAAGATCCACTATGTATGAAGATCAATGCACGTGCATGTACCACAAACTGTCCACATATAGTCCTACAAACAACCTTAAATAATGTTAGAAATATTATTTGGTCTATATATGACCATTAGAAATAAATTTAAAATAATTATATTGAAATAGTTATTTATGACTATCATTGATTCATCTTCTATCTATTGTCTTCTATGTGTCGACTTTAGTCTATCGTATTCGGTGAGTCGACAATGGTTTTTCATCTTCAATGTTTCAACTTTGTCTTGTAGAACATCATTGTGCCGAACATCACGGTCTCGAATAGTGGCGGGCCAAACATTAGTGTGTGGCACATCGTTGTGTCGAACATCAGTATGTCAAACATCGGTGTGTCGAACATCGATGTCAGGGAATCAAAAAAGGTTTCAAAGTGTATGTATTACACAAATCAATAGAAGACTATGTGTTATCCAAAAGTTCAGGTATATATACACATGTAAACATATTTATTCATGAATATGGGTAATTGAATTATTCAAGTATATTTTATTATGACATAATTGATTTACACAATGATATTAAAATGTTATGAATGAGTAGAATCTATATATTGAAATTATTTGTAATTATGAAAACTAAAAAATCATAGAGGGTCCAAAAAATTACCTTCTTGACAATCATAAATTATGGAATACTTAGAAATATGTAGAATACAGATAGCTTGACATGGCATACTTCACTAAATGTAACTATCCAATATAACTAAAGTTTATTCGGCATGATCCTTTAAAACAAATCTCCCCATCATAAAATGTATAAAGCGAGTACATGGCATGTTTCCTAAAAAAGAAAATATTCCCCTTACATAAATAATGAATGCCTTATTTTCTCCCCCTTTTGGAAATATAAAAAGAAAGAATGAAAAAAACAGTAAGGAGAAAAAATAGAAAATAATGACACCATAAATATATTGATTAAGATTCATAAGAGTATTAGTCAAACAAAAAATATCAAATCCCTATCAAAGATAATCAATACAACACTAAGAATGTGGATGTTGTGTGGAATTTTCATTATCTGAATCATATGAAGGAGAAGGAGAATGTTTGGGAGTGGGAGTGGGAAGAGGTGATTTGAAGATAACACTAGGAATGGAAACAACTGTATGAATAGTGGATGCAACTGTAGGCCACCTTTCTGACAACACACGACTGTGAGGTTTTTCTGTAATGATCACTTGAATCTATGAAAATCCTTGAGAGAAAATCGCTAGATCATGAGGCTGAGAGGGTGTACCAATTGAAGCATATAGAGGGACCACAATAGACTCAACTTGAACGTGAAGATAAGTTATGAGTAGATTGATGAATTCATTAAGAATTTCACCACCAAATTGCATGGATTTCTCAAAGTCAACCGCATATTACATAAATACACTAATAAAATGGGTATGCTCATTCAACTAAATGACTTTCCTCTTGAATTCTTCTATGACTGGAAGAATTTAATGATTTTCATCAAGAAAAATGAAACTATTGATGAGATCATAATTGGTATAAATATTACTGAAATACATATCCCCCTTTTCCCGAATTTTATTCTGAGCTATAGAGGATTCATTTGTGCACCGCCTGACCATATTGTATGCATGTTCTGTATTTTAATGTACTTTTTCTAGAGTTTCTTTGTCTAAAACACTCTGATGGTTTTGATGTTCCTCTATCATCACATCCTTGAGAGACTTCAAATCAGCAACAACACTTTTCCCACTCCTAGAACTGGATGGGCCAGTAAAAAAAATTTCAAGCACTTCTATCTACTTTTTTAGATCCACACTGAGGAGATTAGTCCCCATGTTCCTAATAACATTCATAACACCCCTAAATGAGGAATTTAAGTCAAAGGATAATGAATTTAACTCATTGTTCATCTTTCATACTTATTCTATCAGTAAGGTATTGTGTATAATAGTGGTTTCTGGTGTTGTAATGAGTTTCTGTTGAATCTCCTAGAATAATATTCATGGTATCATTGTTACATCGGCATCTAAGACACATATAGGGGATGAGGATGCACTTCTGGATCCCAATAAAAAAATCACATACTCAGATATATAATTTTTAAATTTCTTCAAATCTGCCTTAGTGACATAGTCACTGGGCAATGATTGAGCTAACGGTTCTACCAATGGAGGTGAATATAGTCGAACAGGTGTAATATGTTCTGGTTCATCCTGGACTTGTGGAGTAGAATGAGGAGGTACCCTCTCCTCATCAGAGTCATGCTGTAAACTGAAAAGAATGAATCCTGGATCATTATTCAATTCATTATTAATGATCCAGTCTCTTGGTTCAACAGTAACAATTTTTATCCTTCTTCTATGAGGATTAGGAACAACATCATCAACATCAAAATCTTCATTTGGGTCTCGATACATAAAATTTTGTCTAGGAATAAGAACCAACTGAACTTCAGGTTCTGATTGTGCCCCATCGATATCATCTTCACTAGGTACATCCTCAATTTGAGGCACTAGAACCACATTTTATTCCTCCTAGTCAACATCCATAAGATCACTCAATTCCTAAATTTTCACTTGATTTTCAGCATTCGGAAGTGGTGATCTATCCTCATGTTCAACATCTCTATGAAAAAAATAGCCATTTGTTCAACACACTCATCACACTTCCCAGCTTCAGTTGTTCCTCACTAGAAATGTCAACCACTTGTTGTCCCATTTTTATTGATTCAGTCACATGATCACCATTTCTTCCATTTTCACCATCATCATCATTATCATTATCATCTTATTCCTCATCAGATTTAATAACATAGACTTCAACTCCAGTAACATCAGTTTCAACCTCATCCTCATCACCTAAAAATGATTCTCTAGTGGGCATGACTAATGGTGCAATAGTAGGCCCCTAAGAAATATCTTTGTCACATTCCACAATATCTTGGTCACTCCTACCATCAAAATGAGATCCTACATCCCATGGCACATCAGGCTCAGCCTCCACATAAAAATAAACTGGATCCTATCTTGGTTTGAGACCTAGATCAACATGGTCCATTGGTCTAGAAGGGTGGAAAATTGGATTGAAGTCCTCATATAGCCTTTCTCCATCTCCTACTAAACAACTCTTCCATGGGTTTCAAAAGATTTTCATCCTTTTAAAATGAATTTTTAAGTTAAATACCATTATAGGAACATATAAGGTCATCTCCATCTTCCACACAACATACCCTTTCCAACATGGTAGAAATTATCCTAGGATAGAATAATAAGGTTTCCTTCTTGGTTGGATTAATAAAATCAGATATATGCTCCATTAGATACCATCATAGGATTATTTTTTCCCCATGATCCAGTAAAAATATCAAGAAAACGTTCTGATACTTTATAGTAGTGAAAGATCCCTTCCTTGGGAAGATTGGATATTGAATGAACATAAAAAGTAGTATCACTTCTCCTTCGAATTAATTTTCAATACTCCTCATAGATTCTCCATTTCCAGTCAGCTCTTTTAGAGAATCTTTATAGGAGAACAAACCAGAGGAAGTTGGATTATTACCGGGACAGTAAACATAGACACCATCATGATGCATTTATAAGCATTCAGCTTAATCCTTAGATGAGAAAGACATCTCGTTTCCCTTTACCATAGACATCATCATTGCTTCCTCAGCTTCGTACCAGGATATCTTCAAATGCTGATAGAACTCATGCACTAGCTAGGGATAATGGGTTCATTCATTGTTGGATAACCAACTGAGCCATTTATTATATTATTGTAGATCAAAAAAAATTTGTGAAAAAAGCCACATAGAGAACACCTATTCTTCATCCATAACCACTCATATTTCCAAGCTCAGTTTCACATTACTATTGTACTCGACATTCTAACTCTTAGAAAAAAATATTTTCTACGTTATTCTATTGCACGTATTATCCTTTCTATGACCAGAAATCCGATTCCTATAGTGTTGAGAGGTTGAGAGTAGAGAGGGAGTTTGAAAAAATGTAAAATGATTTACAATAGAGGAGAAGGTGAATGGTCGAAATGGATGGATCTAGATATAGCATTTAAGGATTTCAAATCTCAAAAAATTAAATTTAAATTTTGGAAAATTAGATTAAAACAATGTCTCTTTATTTAAAAGATATTGAATTTACTGAACAATCATTAAATACATCATTGACAATAAATCAGTTTCATGGATCAGTTTCATAATAAGAATTTCAAGAGATCAGTTTCAAGAGATCAGTTTCAATAGATCAGTTTCAAGAGATTGATTTCAAGTGAACAGTTTCAAGAAGATCGGTTTCTAGAAGAATAATTTCATTATATCAGTTTCAATGATAGATTTGACAATATTTGTTTCTTGGTGTGGATTCAAGAGAACATTTTCAAGATATTTAGTTTGAAGATGATCTGTTTCAAGAAGTTCGGTTTCAAGAGAACAGTTTTAATGAGATCAATTACAAGATTATTGGTCTCAAGAGATTAGTTTGAAGAAGATCGATTATAAGAAGATAGGTTTCAAGAACATCGATTTCAAGAAGATCGGTTCCAAGAGATCAGTTTCATGAGATCGATATCAAGAATATCGATTTGATGAATATCAGTTTCAAGAAGATCAGTTTCAAGAGATAAGTTTAATGAGATAAATTTCAAGGATCATCTTTACAAGATAGGTTATGAGGATTTGTTTCAAAAGAACCAACTGATTTTTCATTCCAAGTTCATGTCTGATGTAATTCATTCGGTCAGAATTTTAGGGTTTAGATAATATATCACCAAGATGATGTTCAGTCCCAATAAACTAAAGAGTTATATCAATTTTTTGATATTGATATATCAAAAAGTGATATCTTTCATCAATATACATTGTTCTATAATGAGAAATTGGATACTTTTCAATGTTAATAGCAGTTTTTTTGTCACAGTTTCTGGGGATATGTCTAAATTATAATCCATAGACTAATAAGGTGTGTTTAATACAAATTTTTTTTGCGCAAAAATTACCAGTAGCACGGTACACTACTTCAGTAGTTGATAATAAAACTGAATTTATCTTTTTACTACACCAAGATTTCAACGTCTTTCCAAAAAATCTACATGATCCAGAGGTACTCTTTCTATTTAAAATACATCTACCAAAATAAACATCTGAATAGGTAACTAAATAAAAAGGTTGTCCTTATGGATAAAACAGTCCTAAATTAGTTTTATATTTGAGGTATTTGATAATTCTTGTAACACTATTTAGTTCTGACTCATTTGGGTTTTCTTAAAAGCCCTAAAAAATAAACACAAAAAACATAATATCTGGCCTACTAGTAGCTATGTACCTCAAAATGCCAATCATTCCTCTATAAGCAGTTTAATCAACTGATTTTAAATTTTCATCATGATCTAACTTACATGTAGAACTCATAGAAGTTTCACTACAATTAATGATATCAAAGACATATCTTATCAAAAGATCATTTTTGTACTTCCTTAGATTTAAGATAATACATTCTTTATTTTGAAATATTTGAATTCCAAGAAAATATTTATGTTCACCCATTAAACTCATTTCAAACTGACATTTCATTATGTTTGAAAAATCATTACATAGAGAATTATTATATGATCCATATATAATAGAATCTATATATATTTGGTCTATTAATACTTTTTTGAAATATATTTTTATAAATAAATTATGATTTGAATGTCCATTTGTAATACCATTAAAAATAAGAAAATTACCTAACATTTCATACCAAGATCTTGGAGTTTGTTTCAAACCCTATAAATATTTTGATAATTTGAACACATGAATTGGAAAAATTGGATTTTTAAAACAAAGGGGTTTTTCAGAAAAAAGATCATAAGTTATATAACCATTCAGGAATGCACTTTTGACATAAATTTGATAAACTTTCTAATTCATGTGTGTTTCATAGGAAATTATGATCCTAATTGGCTCATGTATAGCTACTGGTGAAAAAGTCTCTTTATAATCAATTCCCTCTTCATGATTATATCCTTGTGCAACTAATATTGTTTTATTTCTAACTATATTTCCCTCTTCAACTACTTTATTTCTAAAAACCCATTTTTTCCAATGTTCAAAGTATATTTCAGTCTATCTACATGTTTTCAAAATTTATTTATCTCAAAATGATTATGTTTTTCATGCATGGACATTACCGGAAATTAATCACTGATTTAATCATTTATATTTTTAGGTTCAATTTGTGACAAGAAGGCTTGATGTTCATTCTGGTTTTTCATGGAAAATCTGGATTGTGTTCCTCTATCTGAATATCCAAAAACATCATCTATGGGATGATTCTTTAGGATTCCAGTTTGACTAGAGAAAGTAGGACTTGATATTTCAAGTTGGTCTAGTTCACTATGGTTAAAAAGTATAGAATTTCAAGAACTAGATGTTTTAACAGATTCATTCATATGTGGATTTTTGGTTTTTTCATTAATGAACAGATATTACAAATCCTCTTCAATAATTTCTATTGAAGTATGTGGCTCATGTGGATCTGCTTCATCAATCATGATGTGTACAGATTTCTCAACACATTTGGTTTTCTTACGAAAGACTCTTTAAGCCTTTCTTGATACACAATATCTTTGAAATATTTGTTCATCTCTTTTCGAAGTAAATTTGTCTAAATTATCTTTAGTATATAGGATATAAACGTTAAGACCGATCCATTAAAAAAACCTACATTGGGATTCATATTATCCCACAACTTGTAAGGAGTTTTCTTAAAAGTGGGTCTGAATATGACTTTTTTTAATATATAGGAAGGTTTATTAATAGCTTCAGCCAAAAAATAAATCGATAGATCATAATCATTGAGCATAGTCCTGAAAATTTCTTGTAAGGTTCTATTTCTTCTTTCTACTATACCATTTTGTTGAGGTGTTATAGGTGCATAGAAGTTATGATTATAGCAATTTTGTGAACAAAAAGCTTCAAAATATTCATTCTCAAACTCACGACCATGATCAATTCGTAAGGATTTAATCTTAATTACACTACGATTTTCTACAGTCCAAGCATACATGGTAAAGTGTGAACATGATTCACATTTATGAGCCAGGAAAATGGTCCAGGTATACCTAGAGAAATAATCTACAACAATATATACATAGCAATTTCCATTGAGTCTTGAAACACTAGTTGTTCCAAAGAAGTCCATGTGATCCAACTCGAGAGGTTGAGAAGTAGTTACATCTTTCATTGGATTGAATGAGATTTTATATTGCTTTCCTTTTTGACAATGATTACATACATTATTATCTGGAAACAATACTTTGGGTGAGTATCTAACTATGCCTTTTATATTTAACTTAAAAGAGGGTGTATATTGCAATGTCATAGACTTCTTTGTTAGCACTAGGACTCATTGTGAAAAGGATTTTGAAAAGGGACATTCTGTGAGGCTACTGTGTCTAAATTTATAGCATATACATTATCATTTCTAGAAGCATTATGTTTTAAATTATTATTGGCATCAAAATCATGGTATAAATATTTTTTGAATTAAACATTAAATAAATCATAAAAAATTTGATATATGTTGAGCAGGTTATAAAATAGTCCATCAGTATACATTACTTTAGAAATTTAAATAGAGTTAGATTTACCAATATATCCTAGACTGATGATTTTTCCTTTACCATTTTCTCCAAATGTGGCATGTCCTCCATCAATCTTAATTATACATTTAAGTCATGAAAAATCCCCTATCATATGTCTTGAACACCGATTGTCCATGTACCAAATCTTTTTACTGAAACTATTTATGCAATTTAACAACAAAATAATTTAACCAAGAAACTTTTATGGAACCCATATTTGTCTAGGTCCACATACATTAGTTATATAAGCCTTAGGAAACTACAACTATCTTATGTGATTCGTATATGCATAATATAGAGTGTTTGAAAAATAAACTATTTCTTTCCTTTTGAATTGGATATAGTTAACGAATTTGTGAAACTTGAACTTGTAGTACATCTCTAGTTTTTGAAATAGGTAGCAGATTTTCAAGATATGGGTACAAAATGTTATTTGTATAAATTCCTTTGACCTGGTTGATATCATATCCCTGATTTATATATACTATCAATTTGTTTAACAAGAATTCAAGTGGGATTATTTTTACCATTAGTATGTTTATTATGTATTTCTTTATTTGTTCATTAATCATTTTTAACTCATTGTTCTCTTTAAGAACTTGAGCATTTTTATCATTTTCTGTTGTAAGTTTAGATTTAGCATTCACTGTAAGAACATATTATTTCTTCAAAGATTTATATTTATCCATAAACTCTTTAATGGTTTCCTATAACAAGTTTCAATATTCGAATAGTAAATCATTATTCAAATTTTTAGACTCACTTTTAGAATAATAAGATTATGTGTAGGAGAGTCTAAGGTTACCTCACTTGTGTTTTTCCTGAAAAACATATTAGCCATATCATTCTCATTTTGAGAAGAGGAATATTCACTTGATCTTTCCTCAGAGGAACTCTAGGTGTCCATCATTACTTTTGTATCTCTTCTATAATTATTTTATTTCTGTTTCTTGTATTTAATATTTGGGCAGTCATCCTTGAAATGTCCTATCCTTTTATATTCATACTATATTATCTCTTATTATTTATCATCTTTTATCAAATCGTTTTTTCAATTGACCATGTTATCATACATTCCATTGTAACTGGGATTTGTAAGAACTTCTTTTTTCCTATAGAATTTCTTGAATCATCATGAAAACAGGGCCATTTCTTCATCCCTGTCTGAAGCAACTTCATCAATGCATGAGCATTAAAAAGCAGGTTGATTTATTTATTTATCTTTTATATTGGATGTGTAATGCCCCGACCCCAGCTACCCAGAGTCGGTGCATTACTTCGTAACATTGGCATGATCACAAAATATCAAGTCTCGAAAGACCGATTAGCTTAGTAGCCTTGGAAACACTAGATACATTCGTAAACGTTACATTACATCATAAAGTGAAAAACTACAATAACAAAGTCTCCATAGTCAACACTCATATCCTCTTCTGACTATCCCTGCAGGTCAGTCATAATACTCTTCTTCACATCCTGGAAAATATTAAAACATTGAAAGGGGTGAGCTCAGATGCTCAGTAAGGATAACAATATTGCAGAAGCTTTCATAAATAAACATAAACATTTAAGGCAATGTATAACTAAAAAAAAGCCTTTTAAACTTGAACATCAATATAATATGGCAAAAGTAAAATGAGATAATGCCATTTACTTCTCCACGTGGATATTCTACTGGTCGAATAATCACATGCAATATCAATAACCACTTTCATAATTATGGAATGCATAATGCCAGACTATCATAACCACGTAGTCAAGGCCTCGTGCCAAGACCACAAATAAGATTTTGTCAAGGCCTCGTGCCAAGACACTAGTTTGTCTCATGAGACCTGCCGATGCATCGAGGAGCTATAGCGGGCTCCACCCGTCACTTATTAAGTCCAATGCATTCCTCATATGAATAGGATTAAACATATCATAAACCATAACATAATCGTATCACATAAAACATGCATAAAGGAAACATAACATTTCCACATTTCAATCACAAGATATCAATACAACACTTTGATATGATAAAAACGCTTTCAAAACCATTTTCAATACCAAAAAAAAATAAAGTTAAAACATTGTATTTATTTTTCATTAAAAAAAATGATGGCTTGTAGTGGAAGCCGAAACTCAAATAATGGTCACGGCGGCGGAGAAGTCATTGTCGCCACATAAGTATGGAAAGAAAAACATTCCCTTTTGACGTTTAGCAAAATGCTTCGTATAAAAAGATTCCTTTTGAATAAACGTAAAAGTCAAAGGGGTTTATACACCGTATAAAAGAAATTTGTGTATAAAAAAAATATGCCTCAATGAAAGGAGATTGAGACGAAGTCCTTAAAAATATAATTTTTAAAATAGAATAGATATATTATGTGTATTCACTATAGGTACACATAAAGAAAGTAAAAATACAAAATAGGACATAATAACATCATGACATAATTTGAAAGTAGGAGATTAACCCAAAGAATGGAAATTGGGTTAAGAAGTTCCCTTACCTCGTGTCTGACTTGACTCAACCGTTCTTTAACCTCCTGAATAATAAACTAGAGTTAATATATACCTTATTAAGAACCATTTTCAATTTCATTATCCTTATTATATCACTTATTACAATGATATAAACATTATGTAATTATTTAAGTTAATAACGGTCGTTCTGTCGATCTTTGGTACTTGAGTCAACAATAAGCTTCTTATAATTACAAGTTGTTTATGTGGTGAAATATCCATTATATCCAGAATTATATTCATGATTTAGATGTCATATATATCTTATATATCCAGTATATACATTCATTTATAATATTACGTAACATTTATAGGTAAGAAATGAAATGCACCGTTCATGGAGACGGTAAGCCGTACGTACGCATGAACGCTACTTTCATTTCAATTTCATATTTAATGGAACTAAATCAAAATGATATAAATGTATAATATAATTCCCGTATAATATAGTGTATAATATCATTTACTCCATCCTTTATACATCCCACATATGGCATTAACGATTCAAATCACTTTGAGGGGGCGGTAGTCCGCACTTCCTAAAATGAAATTATCGCGTTTTACCCATAATGGAAATCATAATGTAAGCCATAAATGAGAAATACAGAAGCATAAGTAAAACATAATCACATTATATATCATATATAAATATAGTGACATCTTAATGGCCACCTTTGAATGTGTTATATGAGTGTTGAACAATCATCGTTTCGTGAGGCAGAAATTCGCCATCCACAGAAACCGTATGTTCTTTAACCATTAGATGTAGGTGTGTGTAAGTGTAGCTCGAATCCTTCTTATAACAACATCCTAGTATATTGAGGATACTGTTTTTGTTACAAAAGAAATGAATAAAAATAGTTTAGGGGGTTGGAGAAGAAAAATAAAACAAAACAACATTAGAAAAGACATTACCTCAAAATCGGGTAACTCTTTTTGATTTGAGCCAAAGGCTTCCTTGGGAAGAGTTCTGCCCAAAGTGAGGCTTCTATGAGTAAGGGAGGAATGTTGGGAGAGTATTTGGGCAGAGGTTGGCCGAGACAAATGGCTTGAAAGTGTAAATGAGGTGGGAGAGGTGGGGGCCCTTTATAAGTGGAGAGGAGGGGCAATTTTGGAAAGATTGAAATGTTACATTATTTTACAATTATTTTCGGATTCTAAAGGTCCCACACTTATATAATTAGAGGATAAGGTGATAAGGTTTCTAAATATCTTCATTTAATAGGCTTTGGACAAGTGTAAGCCTTGGATTTTTCATTATCTTCTCATTTTATTTAAATCGTTAAATAATGAGGTCATCACTGCATCATCATGATGTCATAAATAATTTAATATATTTAATGTCTAAAATTTATAAAAAAAATACTATGATGTAGGAAATCTTTTTATCTTTCTAATGAATATTTATAATCAAAATTGAGACTTGTGTAACCCCACTTAAAAACTGTTTTAGTAAAACAACTCATGTTTGTGTCAATTTAATTTTAACATTAAATAAATATATATTAATGTCATTTTCCAACTAAAGTGGCCCCATGGGGTCCCCAAGTTGACCCATGGGTTGTATTGGTCGGCCATGACTCATCCAACAGGAGTAGGACATGTGTCATGCTCATCTCATATTATAAAAACATTATTTGTACCTTAAACTACACTAATTACCTCTAATCGCGATTAAGAACTTAAAAGTTACTATTCACCAAAAAATTATTTTAATCTCATTGAACCACATTTTACTTCTTAATGACAACCATGTATGTCGGATTTTTGAAAATCAAATCACAGAAGTGGTAATATTTCATTTAAATGAAAAATCAGTTATTTAACTACCACTTAGTGGTTTCAGTATTCATCAAAAATTGACGTTTTTCAGAATAAGGCCAAAATTTCACCCTAAGATATAATTGATATTCCGAATTCAAAAATGATGTCTATTTTAAAAAATTCCAAACATATAAGTTGTATTAATTAATTTTATAATTAATTCCCGCTGTTACAACAAATAGCGTGTTTTTAAGAAACAATTTATATCAAAAGATTGGCAATTGTTTATGTCCAATTTCAATGTCAAATTAATTCTAATGACCACCATTGGATAAAATGATAAAAATATATTCCAATTATACTTTAAAACCACTAAATAGTATAATTTATCACTATTAATTATTTTTATAAAAAAAGTTGTTTTAAGTATTTTTCACTATTCATAAAAATTTGGAAGTTCTCGGAAAATTACAAAAAATTCAACATAGGCTAATTTCAATATTAGGAATACAAAAATGAAGTCCATTTTGAAATATAAAATTTCTATAAATTTAAAAGGTGGTTATTACTATTCATAACGGCTACTTTGATTAGTTGCAGTGTGTTAGAACTCGAACTTGCGTACAATGCAAGCTATTGAATTATTGAATGAGAAGCGTATCATGGAAGCTCGGGGTGTTACATTCTCCCCTCCTTCAATAAATTGCGTCCTCGCAATTTGAAATTTTTCTTTGATAATAAAAGGTTGAAAATAGAAAATACCTTTGTGGAAAACCCACATCGGAAATAAGGTTAATAAATATATAACATTAAAAGAAAGCAGGATAAGTACAAAGGTCACCCGATATAGCCCATTATAGGATTCTATGAAAATATGGATATGGAAGAAAAACAAACCATCAAGGTCTGATGGAGAGTTATAGAAAACAGGATTAAGAGAAAGTTTAACCATAAGAAAATCACAAACTTGTGATTGGTTAAACAGTCATTGAATCCCCAGTTGGAAAAGTTAACCGACAACATTTTTGTTTTAAGTTACCTTTTATAATGTTGAGGAATTTATTTATGAGATTTACTAAGAACGTAAGGGAATATACATACTTGTTATGTATACTTTCATTCGTTAATAAATTTTTACCACAAACCCAACTTTTACTCCAATTGGTAACAGAACTCAAAAATATTCTATTTATCCTAATTGTATAAGGTTCAAAATGTTAACACATACCATTTAGATAAGTAAAACTATTTTGTAATAACCAGGGACTTCATGTAGGCTAGTGGTAGGAAATAAAGGCTTGTCGCACTATGGTTGTGGGTTCGATTCCTGCAGCTTTGTCCGACACGACGGGTTATTCCCCACCCTGCAGGTTGTCCTTTTCCTAAAAATATAGTACTATACTATTCCAAAAATAATCTTCATAAATGTTTTAACCTTAAACAATACTATCCAAAGTTCAACTTAATCCACTCCAACCTTTATAGTTATCCAAAATACCTTCATCCAGACTTTCTCTAAAAGGTCTCTAAATTCCAAAATCAATTGTAACATCAGATTCCCCAAACAAAGAAAAGTTTCTCTTATTGTCACATACTAAAAATATGATTACCTTAATCATATTAAAACCTTACTGAAATCAAAAAGTACTGCAGTACAATCAATATATATATATTACATTATTCTTATAACCAGAATATAATCCTTGAGTCCAAAAGCACCAATACATTAGTTATTCTGCTTCAACTGTAGTAACAGCATAAGATTGTCCTTGATCCCTTGGCCTTTTCTGAGAAAAGTTTCTCTGACGCTTAGAACATTCATTTGCATAATGACCCATTTATCTACAATTGTAGCATTCAACATTGACAGCCTCTTTCTTTCCCTTGCAATCACGAGCCTGGTGACCCTTTTCTCCACATTTATAACAAACTCCCATTCCTTTTAGGCAAGTACCAGGGTGATTCTTCCCACAATTATCACATAATGGAAAATCCTTCTTTCCCCTTTTCCCTTTATCTGTCTCTTGTTCCACCGTTCTCTTCTTCTCTTGCTTTACTTTGTTGTCATAAGACTTAGAGAATTCCTTTTCTGTCTTGATAGCACACGAGACAATATCTTCGTATGATGAGAAGGATTGAGATACCAAAGCTCGACGGAGAAATGGTTTTAACCCATCAAAGAAACGATCAATCTTACTCCTTGGGTTACGTATATAATCGGCAGCATGCCTCGCTAACCTGGTAAAGTTAGCCTCATACTTTGCGACATTCTCATCCTCCTTCTGCCTCAGACTCAGAAATTGCCTTTCCATATCTGCTCGATGGTCACGAGGAAAGTATTTTTCTAAGAAAAGATCTTTGAACTCCCTCCATTCCATATTCGATACGTCATCATCTTCCTTTGTGTTTTGAATCGGCGACCACCACTGATCGGAATCTCCAGTGAGGCGGTAAACTGCCATGACAACCTTCTCCCTTTCACTACTCCCCAAGGCATGGAATATTTTCTCTAAGGAATTTATCCATTGCTCAGCTACTATAGGATTTGTACTCCCATTGAAGGTTGGTGGTTGTTGCCTCATGAAGCGGTCTAACATTGATCCTCCACGTTGCGGATCAGGGTGCTCCATACGAGTAAGGTTATTATTCATAACCTAAGTGAGTTGTCCCAGTATGGAAATAAGTTGATCAGCACCAGTTGTATCTCCAGATCCACAATAATTATCTTGATCAGGAGGGCAATCCCTACACGGAGTTCGTGCATTGATACGGTTTACATTCCTTCCACTAGGCGCCATTTCTAAACAATGGCATAAACTAGATTAGTTTATGAATCAAAATACATAATTCCATACTTGTAAAACACTTTACATAAATTGAACTATTTATGGATATAATCCATAATCATAAAAAGAAATGTTTTCTTTGAGAAAGTATATACTCATAACCCTTCATAGTGGTTTGTAAATAAAATGAGAATTATCCTAAGAATATACCCCGGGAGTGTCGTAACCAAGAGTGCAGCAAGGCCCGTTGTGGTGCACCAGTTCCCGTTCGAGTCTAGCTCAAAGCGGTGTTTTCGGGTTTTACCCCTAGGTACATCTGTGCCATAGCCGCCTCTACCTGCTCGTATCCAGACAGGGATGTATTGCTCGGAAAACTCATAACATATCTATAATACCAAAATTCTAGGAAGTTCTTCTATACTAATCCTCAAAGTCTATCTTTGGGCTATGTGCTCTAATCAGAGTTTATCTAAATCTAGCTTCCAAGGTTAGTACTAAACTGCCTCTGATTCCAACTGTAATGCCCCGACCCCAGCTACCCAGAGTCGGTGCATTACTTCGTAACATTGGCATGATCACAAAAGATCAAGTCTCGAAAGACCGATTAGCTTAGTAGCCTTGGAAACACTAGATACATTCGTAAACTTTACATTACATCATAAAGTGAAAAACTACAATAACAAAGTCTCCATAGTCAACACTCATATCCTCTTCTGACTATCCCTGCAGGTCAGTCATAATACTCTTCTTCACATCCTGGAAAATATTATAACATTGAAAGGGGTGAGCTCAGATGCTCAGTAAGGATAACAATATTGCGGAAGCTTTCATAAATAAACATAAACATTTAAGGCAATGTATAACTAAAACAAAAGCCTTTTAAACTTGAACATCAACATAATATGGCAAAAGTAAAATGAGATGATGCCATTTACTTCTTCACATGGATATTCTACTAGTTGAATAATCACATGCAATATCAATAACCACTTTCATAATGATGGAATGCATAATGCCAGACTATCATAACCACATAGTCAAGGCCTCGTGCCAAGACCACAAATAAGATTTTGTCAAGGCCTCGTGCCAAGACACTAGTTTGTCTCATGAGACCTGCCGATGCATCGAGGAGCTATAGCAGGCTCCACCCGTCACTTATTAAGTCCAATGCATTCCTCATATGAATAGGTTTAAACATATCATAAACCATAACATAATCGTATCACATAAAACATGCATAAAGGAAAAATAACATTTCCACATTTCAATCACAAGATATCAATACAACACATTGATATGATAAAAACGCTTTCAAAACCATTTTCAATACCCAAAAAAAAAAAGTTAAAACTTTGTATTTATTTTTCATTAAAAAAAATGATGGCTTGTAGAGGAAGCCGAAACTCAAATAATGGTCACGGCGGCGGAGAAGTCATTATCGCCGCATAAGTATGGAAAGAAAAACATTCCCTTTTTTCGTTTAGAAAAATGCTTCGTATAAAAAGATTCCTTTTGAATAAAAGTAAAAGTCAAAGGGGTTTATACACCGTATAAAAGAAATTTGAGTATAAAACAAAATATGCCTCAATGAAAGGAGATTGAGACGAAGTCCATAAAAAGATCATTTTTAAAATAGAATAGATATATTATGTGTATTCACTATAGGTACACATAAAGAAAGTAAAAATACAAAATAGGACATAATAACATCATGACATAATTTGAAAGTAGGAGATTAACCCAAAGAATGGAAATTGGGTTAAGAAGTTCCCTTACCTCGTGTCTGACTTGACTCAACCATTCTTTAACCTCCTGAATAATAAACTAGAGTTAATATATACCTTATTAAGAACCATTTTCAATTTCATTATCCTTATTATATCACTTATTACAATAATATGAACATTATGTAATTATTTAAGTTAATAATGGTCATTTTGTCGATCTTTGGTACTTGAGTCAACAATAAGCTTCTTATAATTACAAGTTGTTTATGTGGTGAAATATCCATTATATCCAGAATTATATTCATGATTTAGATGTCATATATATCTTATATATCCAGTATATACATTCATTTATAATATTACGTAACATTTAGAGGTAAGAAATGAAATGCACCGTTCATGGAGACGGTAAGCCGTACGTACGCATGAACGCTACTTTCATTTCAATTTCATATTTAATGGAACTAAATTAAAATGATATAAATGTATAATATAATTCCAGTATAATATAGTGTATAATACCATTTACTCCATCCTTTATAAATCCCACATATGGCATTAACGATTCAAATCACTTTGAGGGGGCGGTAGTCCGCACTTCCTAAAATGAAATTATCGCGTTTTACCCATAATGGAAATCATAAAGTAAGCCATAAATGAGAAATACAGAAGCATAAGTAAAACATAAACACATTATATATCATATATAAATATAGTGACATCTTAATGGCCACCTTTGAAGGTGTTATATGAGTGTTGAACAATCATCGTTTCGTGAGGCAGAAATTCGCCATCCACAGAAACCGTATGTTCTTTAACCATTAGATGTAGGTGTGTGTAAGTGGAGCTCGAATCCTTATTATAACTACATCCTAGTATATTTAGGATACTGGTTTTGTTACAAAAGAAATGAATAAAAAGAGTTTAGGGGGTTGGAGAAGAAAAATAAAACAAAACAACATTAGAAAAGACATTACCTCAAAATCGGGTAACTCTTTTTGATTTGAGCCAAAGGATTCCTTGGGAAGAGTTATTCCCAAAGTGAGACTTATATGAGTAATGGAGGAATGTTGGTAGAGTATTTGGGCAGAGGTTGGCCGAGCCAAATGGCTTGAAAGTGTAAATGAGGTGGGAGAGGTGAGGGCCTTTTATAAGTGGAGAGGAGGGGCACTTTTGGAAGGATTGAAATGTTACATTATTTTACAATGATTTTCGGATTCTAAAGGTCCCACACTTATATAATTAGAGGCTAAGGTGATAAGGTTACTAAATATATTCATCCAATAGTCTTTGGACAAGTGTAAGCCTTGGAGTTTGCATTATCTTCTCATATTATTTAAATCGTTAAATAATGAGGTCATCCCTGCATCATCATGATGTCATAAATAATTTAATTTATTTAATGTCTAAAAATTATAAAAAAACTACTATGATGTAGGAAATCTTTTTATCTTTTTAATGAATATTTATAATCAAAATTTGGACTTGTGTAACCCCACTTAAAAACTGTTTTAGTAAAACAACTCATGTTTGTGTCAATTTAATTTTAACATTAAATAAATATATATTAATGTCATTTTCCAACTAATGTGGCTCCATGGGGTCCCCAAGTTGACCCATGGGTTGTCTTGGTCGGCCATGACTCATCCAATAGGAGTAGGACATGTGTCATGCTCATCTCATATTATAAAAACATTATTTGTACCTTAAACTACACTAATTACCTCTAATCGCGATTAAGAACTTAAAAGTTACTATTCACCAAAAAATTATTTTAATCTCATTGAACCACATTTTACTTCTTAATGACAACCATGTATGTCAGATTTTTGAAAATCAAATCACAGAAGTGGTAATATTTCATTTAAATGAAAAATCATTTATTTAACTACCACTTAGTGGTTTCACTATTCATCAAAAATTGAAGTTTTTCAGAATGAAGCCAAAATTTCACCCTAAGATATAATTGATATTCCGAATTCAAAAATGATGTCTATTTTAAAAAATTCCAAACATATAAGTTGTATTAATTAATTTTATAATTAATTCCTGCTGTTACAACAAATAGCGTGTTTTTAAGAAACAATTTATATCAAAAGATTGGAAATTGTTTATGTCCAATTTCAATGTCAAATTAATTCTAATGACCACCATTGGATAAAATGATAAAAATATATTCCAATTATACTTTAAAACCACTAAATAGTATAATTTATCACTATTAATTATTTTTATTAAAAAAGTTGTTTTAAGTATTTTTCACTATTCATAAAAATTTGGAAGTTCTCAGAAAATTACAAAAAATTCAACATTGGCTAATTTCAATATTAGGAATACAAAAATGAAGTCCATTTTGAAATATAAAATTTCTATAAATTTAAAGGTGGTTATTACTATTCATAATGGCTACTTTGATTAGTTGCGGTGTGTTAGAACTCGAACTTGCGTACAATGCAAGCTATTGCATTATTGAATTAGAAGCATATCGTGGAAGCTCGGGGTGTTACAGGATGCAATTGTGTTGAAAGCTGTATAATTTCGTTTTGTTTCATCCTCCTCTTGATTTACCTTCAATTCTTCTTCATACCTCATTAATTTTCCTATAAATTATTCTACTGACATCTTATCAATGTCACATTATTTTCTTATAGACTCAGATATTCAATGCCATCTTTCTAGTAAGAATCACAAAATCTACATGATTTTCTCTTTGGTAGTTACTTATCTTCATAAAGAAATCATGGTATTCAAATTTTATTTGAAACAGAGATACAAATCAGAAATTTACTTATAAGGATTCTTCTAATGTTATCGTAATTGATAATATATTTATTCAGTCATATTTATTTATCATTAGATGATCCATTGTGTAAAAAAGGGAGAGTATCCCAAATTTCATGTGCAGTTTTACAAGAAGAGATACTATTAAATTCTTCTTCTCCTCGGGTATAGTATAGAGAATTCATTTCATTACAATTATTTTTATAGGCAGTGTTGGTAGGTTCATCCAAAGTGTATCAAGTAGTTTCAGTTATTTCATATTTACTTTCATTAGATGTCCAAATTTCAAAAATCCTACTTTCTAGATGTATTCTCATTTATGCTTCCACTGAGAATAGCTAGTTCCATTACCGAATGGGGTTAGATTAGTAGAATCCCCTTATAATATATTTTCTATAATAATGTATGTAAAATATTTTTCAATGATATAATAATTTATAAATAAAAAAAAATTTATGATCATTGAAACACAACTATAATCACAGTTAACATGATTTGAATCATAAGTTATAACATTAAATCATCCTCTAATATAAAATTTAGGTCGGAGTAGATGAGTCAAAATTTGGGGGGTGAATTGAGTATCTATAAAAAAATCTGTTAAAAGGGTTCTTTATAAAATAAAATCCCACTATTAAAATAAACACAATGTCAGTTTGAAGTGAATTTATAAAAGACTTGATGGTTCAATATAGTTCATTGATGTTTTATTAGTTCATAGATTTACCAATATAACAATTATTAAAACATTTCAAGCAAATCAACTGATTAAAAATATATGTAAACACATGATATTCTATCTATCAAAGTTCATTTTATCTTAATCCCAAAAATACAAAAGAGATAAATATATTAGATAAAAAATGCAATAGTTAAGACAAGAGGTTCAGTATAAAGCAGAGATATTGTCTTCCCCACTTGGTGGTCACCCACCACAAAGTAATTAATATTAAAAAAATTTGATCTAAACCCTGGATCGGGGTTCACAAAAGCACACAGGCTGTCATGGTCACACTTGACCTCTACCATAATTATTTGTCGGAAAAAACAAATAAACATATCTCAAAAAATCTCTTTCATAGTTTAATGTTGGCTACAAGTGTAATAAGGGATTGTGAGTGAGAATATTTTGTTATCCACTAGTTTAGATTTGGTGACAGTGTGTCAGATTGAAACAGATATATAAACTATTCAAATAGTTAGAACACAATAGAGTTATGAAAGAGAATATGGTTTAGAATTCTCTATTTTTGTGATGTATCACTCTAGATTCAATGGATGTTGAGTAAAAGGTCATCAAGTCCTCTTCTAAGGGTTGGATTCAGTGTAGAGTGTTACAGTTTCTTATGAGTGATTTCATATCTTCATTGGGAGGATGTTCAGCAGGCCCCAATAGGTAGTTTCTAGGTAAGCCCAAGCTTCAATTCTTTTTATTTTCAATATTATGAGTTCCCAATGTTTATATTTTAGTGTGTTATCCAAGCTCTATGTGAATCTGTATATCTCTTTGTGTCCCTCTTTTTTAGCTCTAATTGACGAACTTTTATTCTTAATGATCTATTATGCGTGAAGACCTATTCGCATCTGTGTTACTCAAACATTGTACAGATAGTCCTACTGACTTGATTAAATAATGTAGGAAATAATAATTTGTCTAAATATGACTACTAGATATAAATATTTTTTAAAAAAAATTTAACAGTTATTTATTACTATCAGTGAGTCATCTATAACATGTTGTCTTTAGTGTGTTGACTTTGGACAATTGTTATCAGTGTGTCGACTTCGGTATGTCATCTTTGTTGTGTCGAAATTGGTCTGTAAAACATTACTGTTTCAAACATTGGTGTGTCAAAATTTGTTGTGTCGAATAGTGATGTGTTTAACATCGGTGTGTCGAACATTGGTGTCAAGGAATATAAAAAGGTTACAAAGTGTCTTTTTTACCAAAATCATTAAAATATTATGTGTTATCCAAAAGTACATGTATAAATACACTTATAAACATATTTATAAATTATTATAGGTTATTTTCAAATTTAATTATATTTTTCTATATGATATAATTGATTTACTTATAGATATTAAAATTGCATAAAATAATAGAATCTATATATTGATTTTATTTTTGATTATGAAAATAACAAAATCATAGAGGGTCAAACAGACCAAACCAAATTTAGTTCATAAAACCACTAGTATTTAGGTTGAAATTAAATTCTCTTTGTCCACATGATTCATGGTTGATCACTATTATGATATCAGTTATACCTGAAATCAATCTATGATATTTTTTTGAATATTTAATTCATAGCGATAACCAACTGGTTCTCAATTACATCAAACACCCAATAAAGAAAATACAATACTACTAAATATCCCATAAATCCCCCTAAAACTTATATAACTTATAAATTCATAAAATAAAAAAATAACTAAAAATATTTAAAATAATAACATTCAAAGCATTACATGAATATATATATATATATATAATATAATTAATCAAAATAAAAAGATAACATATAGTTCTAATATGTATGAATTCATACAATCAATTATCATTATATTTTTATATTTATTAAATATAATTTATTATATGCATTTTTAATCTAAAAATAATTATATTTTTATATAGTTAATGAAATAAAAAAATGTTTCTTAGAAATATAAGTAAATTACATTCCTCCGTGCAAAAATAACCCTTGATATGGATGTTTGATTATATTTTGACCCATAAAAATCCATTATTGTATAGCCTATTTGTTCATAATCAATTATTTATGTATCAAATATGCCATATTAAAATATTCCTTTGATGTCGAGAAAAATTATTTTTACAAGTATTGGGATACATTACATTTCATAAATATGGATGAAAAAAATATTATCTTATTAGACAGTCGTCAAATAGAATAAATTTCTAATCATTAATCCTCACAATATATTGTTTATTGAATAATTAATATAATCCATTGAATGAATATTTATGTTTACAATCGGTTTTTATATGTGTTTTATAACAAATATGGGGATAAAATTAAATATAATTTTTGAATATCTTGAAAGAGAAGTCAATGTTGTTTTTTTCAATTGACAATCTGATATGTTAATGGATAATTTTAATTTCATTAATTATTTGACACATGATTCATAAATCCTAAATTTTGAAAATAACCAACAAACATCGGATTACAAATAACCAAATATTTTGTCATAATTATAGAAAAAAATACAATTCTTGTATCTTTTTTTTATAGATTTTGTTATAATTTCATCAATGATCGATACAATGCATCTTCATTAAATTTACAGGTGATAAAGAATAAAATATCAATTTTTTCTCCAATCAAATTGTTATTTCTAACATATTGAGAAACAAATTTTCAACATTTTTATCACAAAAACATCAAGTTTACCAATGTAAACTTCTTCTTAAAAGTGAATTTAGATTAATTTAAAAATAAAACCAATTTGAAAGTTTTTAAAAATTATTTAGATATTTATTTCATTAAAATTGCCCTATTTTTTTACTATTTAATAGGTAGAAAGTTAATAAAATATACTTATATTTAAATTATGTATAAAAATTTAATATATATCACGTTATTTTTTGAATAAAGTATATATATTTAATAATAATTTTATAAATTTATTTTTGTTCAAATAACTTTTATATTAATATTCAATTGAATAAACTATCACATAAATTTCATACCAATTTTTTAAAAAATTTACTAACTACATTATCCCAAGAATCTTCCTTGGATTTATATTCAACAAAACATTGTTCAAAAAATAAATAATTTTATAATATTTATAATATTTATAAATCCTATTTGAAATGAATTTTTTTATCTAAAATAATGTTAGCATTATAAATTAGAACGTGATAATTTCATTATTATTTTGATGTTTTAGTTAATAAAAAATCTTCTTCATAATTAAATTTTTGTGTTAATTAATTAATTTAATGAGTTTGAAGTTTATCTTTTGATAAAATTACAAAATTAAATTTATTAACCATTATTATATTTTTATTAATGAATATTTAAATCACATGTTTTTGTGGTTGTCCAGTAAATTTTTTTTCCTCACCTATAATCCAGAAATTTCTTCTCTTATTTTCATAGTTTATTATTTAACATTTACATTACATGATTCAAAGTTATTTTACTTGTAACAATTTTTGGAAACCCATCTCAAAAAATATTCTCCTTATAGGGAAAAATTATTACTTAATTTGTTAAATATGATACAAAAATGATTTATATTTTCAATTTATTCATGTATCATGGTTATTTTTTATAATTTTTATACTGTAGATAAATAAAATTATTTATCACACAATGATGATGTAGTGTTTAACTCATTAAAAAATGATTTAAATAAATAAGATTAAAATGATTGAACTAATATCTTAAACCTGTTCAATTCTTATTGGGTGGTATTATTTATACCATTAGTCCCGCAATCTTTGAGTTTAAAGTGTTTTGGACCACTAGAAACTGATAATCATAATATAATATAATAATATTTTCATGCTTTTCTAAATATCCCGTACTCCCCCTTCTAAAAATACATCACTTCTAACCCATTCCACACACTTATCAAGCCCCTTGGAATGTCCAAACTATTTCGCAATTATTCTCCCCATATCTATCTCTTAAACAAATAAAACTTTAATTAGGTATAAGGAACTTAACGAAATTATTTACGTTCAAACCAAAGGGAGTTAACTGATTTTAAGGTAACATTTTTTCTAAAGTTCAT
The DNA here is from genome assembly GCA_963277665.1 of Viscum album. Taxonomy (NCBI): domain Eukaryota; kingdom Viridiplantae; phylum Streptophyta; class Magnoliopsida; order Santalales; family Viscaceae; genus Viscum; species Viscum album. The sequence continues at coordinate 1,376,360,501 of OY728155.1, forward strand.
TTCTTTTATAATACTTCTCCAACCCCTAAATTATTTATTTTCATTTCTTTAATAAAAATACCATTATCATAAATATAATATTATGTTTTTATAAGGATGATTCATACTACACTTATAAACACCACCATCTAATGGGTAAAGAACACACTTTTTTTGTGGATAGAAAACTAACACCACAAAAAATGATGATTATTCAATTATCTCTTACATCCTCTTATGGTGGCCATTATGATGGAACTATATTTGTTTATGATATATATTATGTATATATTTTCTTTATAATTCATTATTTTTAATTTAAATCACACCTTTATGGTTTCCATTAAGAGTAAACTTGATAATTTCATTTCAGGAATTGTAGACTTCCTCCCCCTCAAAGTGATATGAATTGTTCATACCGTATGTGGGACATATAAAAGATGGATTTATTGAAATTATACATTATATTATAATTTAATTATAATATAACTTTGTATCAATAATTTTTCATTAAATTAAAATATGAAATTGAAATGAAATTATCATTCATGCGTACATACGACTTACCATCTCCATGAACGATGCGTTTCTTTATTTATCTCCAAATGTTATTTACTGTTATAAATAAGTATATATATATATATATGGTTATATATTATATATATCATATCTAAATCATTAATATCATTATAGATATATTGAACTCCTGACCACACAGACTACTTGTGGTTATAAGGTGTTCATTTTTTACTCAAGTACCAAGTATAGACAAAACGAACATTATTAATGTAAATGATTACATAATGTTTGTAACATCGTAATAAGTGATATTAAAGGAATAAAAAATGTGCAAATGTTTTCTAAATCAAGTATAAATTTTCTTAATTTTATTATTCAGGAAGAACAAGGAAGAAACAAGTCATGTCGTACCCGAGGTAAGAGGTATCTTATCAAACCTTTAATTCCATGATATTTCAATTGTTCATCACTTATTTATTACATGTGGTGTATTTTTTACTGAGATTTGATATATATATATATATTATCATTATTCTCTTAATATTCATTGTATTCTGTGATAAATTTGGTGGTAATAAAATTTTGGTCATACGAGTCAATTGACTACAACGTGGTAAGGGTTTTTAATCTCAGTTTTTATTCCCTTGAGATTCATTCTATAGGAACTATATCCTTTTATATGGTTTATATACTACCCATGATTGTATTCTGGGTGTAATATACTTTAATTTTTGTTTATTTAAATCTTCATTTTATGATCCTTCTTTATTGGGCGGTATGTATCGTATGTTACCAAATCGGTAAGGGAATTTAAATTTTCAATTTCCATTCATTAGGATTTACACATACTTCATTGATTATTTTACTCCATTATTATGTGTAAAATCACTATTTATTTAATTATGTACTAATTGAGACTCCCCTTATTGTGTATAAACTTCTTTATACACATTATTAATCCATTTATAAATTCTAAATCATAGATATGAACTTAATAAGAGTAATTTTAACTAAATTTCCATTCATTGAGTTAAACATCCATGTCATTGGTTTTTCTTTTGAAAAAATAGCTGCGAATGTTCTCTGATTTATTTACACTGAATAACCAGTAATATTGTGTATATTTATATATTTCAGTTATTATTATGTAATTGATTTATCTTTTATCTAAGGATATATTTTTTATAAGTGATTTTGTATCAATTTACATTCCATTGAGACTTCATTATTGTTATAAATCAATTCACTTGTATATTGCGTATATACTGTCATTTGGAATATTCTATCATTAATACCTGTATTCTCATAATATTAAAATGTTTTCATTAAATTTTACTCCACAATTATTTGTATTCAAGCATATCTCATTTGGATAATAACACTTTAACTAAAATATTGTATTAAGGATTTATTCTTCTAAATATTTCTCATTAATGTACATTTTTTAAAAATGGTTATAACGATTTATATATATAGACATTGATGTTTTTAAATTTTAATTATTTTAAATTCATTGAAGTGATATGTGACACCTTGATTCAAAAACCGATTTATTATATTTTTTAACAGGTTTTGAAAATGGTTTGATAAAGCGCTGGATATATCAATATCTTGAAATGATATATTGGGATTACAATATGGAAATGTTATCTTTTTATTATGCTTGTTTTATGTGTTATGTATATGTTATAGATATTAGGCATTGTTTATATATACGGGTGGTTCCATGTTAAACATAGGGTGGGTGAGCCCGAGATAATTCTCTAATGCATTGTGTAATGTGATAGAGGTAAGCGTTGTTGTTTCTACTAAGAGATTTAGGGAATATATTCTGATGGGTCATTCAAATGTCTCACCCTATGTAGATGTGATAGATAAAATGTATTTATGTTATGAATTCCATAAGTTAAATTTATGAATTATGAATTCTATGTGTCATTCATAAATCATATGATTTCATAAGGTATGTTAGGATTGAAAAGTGTTGGTTTAATTGGTTTATAATTATTGATGGGCTAATGATTTCCTTCATTATTTTATAACCCTTACTGATATTTTTATAATCATCGCATGTTTTTGAAATGTTTTCTACATTACATAAAGAGGAATATGGTCAAGTATGGTATCATGGAAAAATCAAGCTTTCTAAAACATGGAACTAGACAAGTTTCTTTTTAAGAGTTTTTATTTTGTGAAAAAATTTTAATCTGAGTAGAAGTGTCTACATTCTAATTTTTTAGATGTAATGTAATAGTTATGGACTATTTATCAAGAAATCTATACCTGAATAGACCCTCAATGTAAATTATTCATTTAATTAATTATTATGTTGTGTTTTAAGGTCGTGTCCTTAGATAATATCTACTATTACAAATATTTGTGAATTTTTAAGAGTATTGGTATGTAAAAACATTATTTCCCCTAAAATAATTTTCAGAATTTCCATGTGTTCCCATTACCGAACATATAAATAGCCACCACATGTTCACATTTATTCACACATCCCCAGACAAATTTCTTGGATAATCTACTCAAAAATAACTCCTCCAGAAAAATATAATCATATGAGAAGCCTTAGATTTAGGATAGAAAAACCCATTGAATCTAACCACCCAATCTAGCTGTACATGGAAATAACTATGAATTTTTGAAATACTTATAAATTTCATAAAAAAACACCTAATGACCATACTAGTATAGTAAATTTGAAATTATTTGACACAATAATAATATTTAGTAATAAAAATTCTATATATTCTATAGTGATCTGCCCCTTTAGTTTTCCTAAAATATTTTTTTATTTATATCCTTTGGACATGAAAAATATAAATATAGAAAGAGCAATTAATTCGTAAGGATAATCAAACAATATATGAAAATAATGTAAAAAAAAATCAGAAAATTTTTAAATCATACATGAGACAATATATATCGAAATATTGAGTGGTGTAATAAATCATGGCAGTTTAGAAGTCATAAATAATAAAGTATCACAAGCCATGAGGAAATATCAATGGCATATAACATTGAATGATAGAAATCACGTAATCCAAGAAAATAATTTCCATATTGGTTATGGGTAAATTCCCAGAATATAATAATGGAAAAGTCCTTTACTTATCTATGTTAACTCTATATTCCTACCCTATATTACATACTCGAGATTAGATCTCATTCAAGCCATTTATTACTGTTTCGAGATCATTTCCCTTTTCCAACCCTTTCAATCTCATGAGATGTAAATATTTACCAAATGTGGTATAAATAGATATAGGTACCACCCATATGAAAGTAAAATAATTCATATACATGGAACAAAAACATATTTGATTCATCATATCATAACCCAAATGTTAAAATGGGTTTAATAAAAACCAATCCAATATTAAAAATTCCATTTAAAAAATTGTTATCATAAATAGAATTCTGTAATAAACAAAATAAAACCATAAGAACAATAGGGATGGTATACTTGAAATATAAAAATATTAAAAAAAATCCAACACAGATGGATGATAATTTTGACTACGCACTTTAATTTAATTCTCCCTGAAAATACCGTTACTTCTTCGAAGACATGGTTTTTTCATAAAATTACACACAATATTGAAAGTAAATAATTTATTTCAATATAAACAAGAAATATTATAATGTAATATTTCTATAAATAAAGATTTATAAAAATAAAAAATCAGTTCATGTTGTACAAGTAAAATGAAAGTATTTGTCTCGTACTTTTGTTGGATAAGTCATAATATACATCATATCGAAAACAAAAAAAGATTCATTTCATACAATTTAATAAAACATCCCCAACCGATAAAATTGATATTACAAAATTATAAATGAATAAAATGAATATTTTGGAATATCATTATAGAAACCATGTACATGGATTATAAATATACCATAGAAAAAGATTATATATAAATAATCATTGAAAATAATGATAGTGTGAAATTATCACTTAATAATGGTCTCGGTACCATTAAATGTATTATAATCTTTCTAATAATGGATTAAATAGTGTTATAAAATTCATCATCAACTAAATTTTTATTTATGATATCATATGGGATAATAATATTACTCATTTAATAATATTTCATTATTACTCTTCATTTGGGCGCTATATGATGCATGTCTTATCATATAAATCCTAGCTATAATTCATGGGTTCAATTTATATAATTTTTATAACTATAATAATGTTGTATATAAAATATTTATTCATATAATGGTTTTATATAATCATGTATTAAATGGGAACATTGTGAAATAATCACATCACATCGTGGAGACAATATGTCATACGTAAGCATGAGAGATTATATAAATCCTTAAAATATGAAATAGTCTTAATTTTTAATGTATATGTATAGTTACATGATAAATATATTTTTATATTAACAGCATATAGTGATTGTTTCCATCATTATTCCCATTCATGTAATGTGGTCGTGAAAAACAGATTACACTAGAGTGTCGAGACTATAATCCATACGAACGCACATGTGGTGATTTAATTTTTTCAGGATGAGTTTAAGGTTGAATAAGGTTTTTCCATAACAATAATTGCATATCATTATATAGGTAATATTTTATTAATTAATTTATAATAGTAACAATAAAGGAATAGGATCTATAATAATAAATTATCATCAGAGTGTTAGTAAAGTGGATTCCCTCTTCATCGGCAAGCTCTATATAGTTCTCGTCTATCTAGAACTACAGTTGGTATTTTGAGAATACCAGAACCTATAAAATGTTACTATAAAAGTTGATAAAGTAAATTAGTAGGGTTTGTAATATCATGAAGTCTCAATTATTCAGGAATAAATAATGGAGGATGGGTGCTTTTATAATTGAGGTTGGGGATCCTTTGAAATTTCCAAAATTATTAATTTCTAAAAAATTATAAACACACCAATACACATTAAAAATGAAATATTATCAAATTTAAAACTATATATGGTCATAATATCATCATCCAATATATTAACTATTATTTTTTAAATAAATTTAAAATTGTAATTTTAATTAACCCATTGTTATTATATTTAAATTTAAATAAGGTATCTAATGATACATTATTAAAAGAGTATAATTTTTACTTATTTTTTATTAATTATTACATAAATGAAATATTTTAAATTTTTAAATCGTTTCATATTAATTTTATATCTTTAAAAATATATATTTATTATATAATATTTTATTAAAACATTATTTTGAATAAAATTGAATATACTGTCAAATATTACAGTATTAATTTCATGGATTATTATAAATATAAATCTTGATTTTATCCCTGAAAGAATATTTTTTTATATCCATAAGGGGTCATGGTAATACATATAATTCATTGAACATATTAATAATCCATATTAATATTATATTTAATTGTTTTAACAACATTTTTTTGTTATCACCTTTAATAAAATAATTACAACATATATATTGTGTAATTATTCAATATACTTATTTGTTTAATAAAATATAAAAATATAATAAATAACTGAATATAAATACTCAATATTTCATAAAAATACTTATAGTTGAATATAACATCTGTATAATACTACATTGAAATGATATATGTATTGAAACATGAATTAGACAATATAAACATCACTTTAAAAAAATTATTATATGTGTCATAATCATTTTCATATGGACCCAAATGGTTAGAAACTCAATCCAGGGAAGATTGTGGTTGATTGAAAGTAAACCAATACATTTTTTGAAGTATTTTTATATTTTTATGATCATAATAATTTCAATAAAAATTATTTTTTTAATTTTTCATCAATTAATTAATTGTTTCATCTTCAATTTATTATAATTTAAGGTGTTTATTTAATTTCATAAAATAAAAAATTAATTACCATGTTAGAAAAAAAAAATTATATTTGAACATAGTATTTATAGTCTCAATTATATTATGTATATCCATATATTACAAATGATATAATTATCAAAATTTTAGTAAGACATATGTTATATTTTTTATATATAATTAATTAAAACTCATATTATCAACCTTGTTGCCTATAAATGATATGATTTATACCTAAGGGAGATTTAGGTAAATAAAACTCATCAAATGATATTGTGAATTTTGTTAGGGTACATTTATAATATTATTTTACACATAATATCGTGATTTACCATTTCACCATATTAATAAAAAATACTGATTTTAATATTCATTATTACCAAAAATAAAATATATATATTTAAAAAATTTAGTCATATAGATTTATAATATTTAATTCATTTTCAAAATTAAATAAAATATATTTTTTGGTATTTATTTTAAAATAAATCAGATTTTTTATGAGGAAACATGTTTTAAAAGTTTAAACTATTCAAAATATTAAAAAAGTTTTTACATCTAAATTCAATGTAAAAATAATTCTAATGGACTTCATTACATTAAATAGTAAAAATTTAATCTATTTATATATGAAAACAATTTAATAATATAATTTGTGAAAAAAATTTCTTTTGATGAAAAAGATGTTTTTCATAAAAAATCAGTATATATTTACAATTCATCAAACATGAAAAATATCAAAACTACATTCAAAATAATTTTCTATATCCAAATTTTAGGTAAGGAATTTAATTTTTAAAATAGAATATATAAAGTGGTTAACACCAGATTTAAAATGGGATCTCCATCAAGTGGAGGTAAAACTATATTTTTTTAAATAATTATTTTATCTGAAGAAATGAATTCATTCTTATATCATGTCTAGAAAACATATAAGATGAATTTTGGTCATTATATTTAATAAATATTAAATAAATATTTCATAAATAAAATCCAACCATAGTGATTTTATTTTTTTATAAAATCGCATATTTTCATTTAAATATTCTTTCTGAAAAAAATATTCATATATTTTTATATGTGATTATTTTAATTTATAATTAATGGATCACTGATGATTTAATTATACAATCATATTATTAGAATATTTTTTTAATTTATTTAACTTTGTTCATACCCTCTATTATTTTGGCAGGGTTTTAAATTAGCATAATAATATTTTTTTCTCATAAAAACATAATCATTTGTAAATTAACTCTATCAAAAGAACATAAAATTGTGTGTATCAAAATACAAGCATAGTGTTTTTTATACATTATGCTATGTCAGTGTTGTTTTTAATAAAATACTATCATGGTTTAGTGTACATCACAAGACATCAAAAAATTAATAATAATCCTAAAAAATATATCTCATAAATAAATTATGTTGTTATATTCTAGACCCCTAAAAATCAATTTCTCCCTAAAAATTCGTTTAAGTTATAAAATATTAATACTTGATTGTTTCATTCATAAAAACCAACATCATAAAAATTAATACTAAAAATTCACTTCAAAAAATAATGATAGAATCAAATTGAATAACCCAATTTAATCATTAATGGGTTTCCAGCTGGGAGAACATGAGTGGAAAATGAAATCCTAGAATTGGGAGGGAAATTGAACAATCACGTTCTGAAGGAGAGTGATAGAGATCATCGTGAAGAATATGTTAAAAAATTAAAAGCCATAAATTTAAGATGATCTAAGGGACCATATGATTCATCAAAAATTAATTTACTAGGATTGCATTTTTTTTCATGATCTCATCCATGTTGATGAAGAATGATATGAAATACTTACTTGATTATGCATAATCTCATCCTTTTAGGGTGCCGTGATCAATTTTCACTTCGTCTCTTATTCATAGAATTGATGGTGAACCCTTCCTTCCCCAAGAATTAGATGATCATGTGATTCATAAATAGAATGATAGGTCATTCAATATGTCTTTATTAAAACAAAATGATTAAAAAAAGTTATCAAATGAGAATAAGTACACATATAATGATACAATATATTAATGTAACAAAATTTATCTGATATTGAACTTATACATACCAAATAATTTTAACAGTAAAATCCATATGAATACTAAAAATCCAATACGTTAGGAATAGGTCCACTAAACCAGCTTAATATTTATCCCCAATATATCATAAAATATAACTTATTTGTCACATTGAAATCATGTGAATGTGTTTATAATTTATTTTCATGAAACCTGGTGATAACCATAATTACAGTAAAAAATTACTGATAATATGAATTATATAAAAAATTAAATCATTCCAAATATCATAATTCTGAAAATTTATATATACAAAATCTATTATTTCAAAAAATAACTTTTTCATAATATCTCGCATGAGATCATTAATGTCAACATACATATCGTTATTTCATTATCCCAATATTATACACATATTAAGGGTTATCCTTCCTTTAATGTGTTTTCCAGAAATACCAGAATATCATTTTTTGGAAATTTGTACAACTCATCATATACTCCAAAATACATATGGAAAATCCAAATTGGACCAATACATCAAAATTTTATTTTTTCCATAATACAATGAAAATGAATTCACAACATTATTCTATAATTCCATTACATAAACGCTAAATCATTCAACCATTTTGTTGATGTACTCTAAATCATCAAATTGATTTCATGTGATTTTTCATTTTTAATTTCCTTAAGTGTTTTCTAAAACCAATCATCATCGATGACCCTTGTATTAATTAACTGGTCAGAATATTGTCTCATTTTCATTCACTTATTGCATTGAAGTGTGTAGGGTGCATTTTGTGTTGTATTTTCTCTATTCACGTCATTATCTATATAATTCCCATTACATCAGAACAAAACTACCTGAGGACCTTATTTTATGAAAATAAAACAATTAATAGCCCCTTTTCGACAATATCCTCTATTCTTCTATACAAACATTGAAAATATGTATGTGATATTATTCATTTCACGATGGTTTTGAGATTTTCCCTTGAAATACAATATTTGTTTCTTGTGAAAACCAAAATATTTATATGTAACACCAAATTCCACTTCTTCATTTATTTAATAACACACAACGTCTTCCTAGATAATAAATTATATTATATCTAACTCCCTTTTAAGACATGGTTTTAATCCATTCAATATTGGATCGAACATAATTTCACATTGGACGATAATTCCAGAAGCAAACCTTTCATGTCCTATAATATTTTCCCTTTATGTTCCAATATATTAATCAACCTTTTAAATAAGATCAAATAATTACTTATCGATATTGTTTAAAATAGTATAAAGAATTCAATTATTGAAAACATTCTTCATACAATTCCGTTGATGGGATTTCATCTTGCTATAATGTATTTATGAATAGAGTACACCATTAATCCACTTCTCTATCTATATAATGAAAACCAAAATAATTTATTCATGTTCAGTACAGTGAAGGATATAAAATATATTTTAAGTAGTTTTGATCTAATTTTTAGTAAGAATTGGATTATATGACCCACTGAATGAAGGGGATGTTTCCTCAAAAATAACTCAACATAATATTTTTCCCTTCTCTTACTATTTGGAAGAATAAAATGATTCATATCGTTTGTATGTATGTATATTTTATTATTCATTCTATCTCTTTAAAAATTTTGTTATTCATCAGGAAACTAATTGCATTTCACATTTTGAATATTATTATCAATGTTTTTTAGGTTTCAATCATTGTTTAAAACCAAAACATAATAGTGCAGAGGATAAGATTTTACTAGTAAAAAAACCCATTGAAGGGGAAGTGCTTTCAATATATAGTATACTATGTTTAATATTAGGATAACCATGATCATTTCCAATATTAAATTAGTGTAACATAAATTTTATCATATTCTTATGGACTTCCCAAGACATAACTTAAAAAATATTTCCAGGGATCTATCTAATTTTTTCCTAATCCTTGTTTCTAATTTTCAACTAAACCTTCACTGTGATTCCAAATTTATTGAAAGAATCTTGAAAACCATAGAAATTTCATTACAAATACATAATACTTAATTTATTACAAAAACATATGCCCAAACACCCAATATGTTTAGTTCCATTGGAAACATGGAAAACATTATTCTATTTTGGTGAATGTTCTTCAATATCTATAATAAATATCCCCCTTTGGTTTCCCTACCTAAAACCATTATTTATATCCATAGTAAATTAAAACATAAGAAAATGGTGAGTTCAAATTCACAGTAAATATAGATGAAAAAAATGAACACAATAATCTAGAAAAATGAAATTATCTTTTGATTATCATACCATGTAAAACATATTTAAAAATCATTTGTCATTTACTAAATCATGGATTTTCATAATTCATAAATCTTAAGGGAACATTAGCCATGATAAAATATATTTTGTGTATAACATTGAATTTTGGAAATCAAATAACAATAAAAAATAAATTTCATATAAGCTGTGGATCATTTCTATGTAAATTATCGTGGAAAAAGTCTATTACTGAATTGAGTTCTGTCCTCATTCCATCCCTATTTGACTAAACCAGGTTTACCTCTAATTCAAGACATGTATTACAAATCCAACATCATTTCTCATTCCACCCCTATATATATAATGAGTTTTTAATCTTTACCTAATTCAATGGGGGAGATATATGTAACATCCTTCTCATAATGAAATCATTATTATGTGTCCCAAAAGAAATTAAAATCGTTTATTATAGCAAAACCCATGTAATGACATGGGTTTCTTAAACTTCAATCTAGAAAAACATAATCTATGTAAACTAAATGAATTTAATAAATATAATTACATCATAAATATAATAAATTCATAATAAAAATAGGTATAGTATACATTAAACGTAATAATATTAAATGATTCTATCTTAGATCGAAAATTAATTTTATTGAACACTTAAAATTAATTCTAAATGAAAATATCATTTCATCTTAAAAAATATTTTATTTTCAAAATATAAAAAAATTGAAAGATAAAATAAATTATTTTAAAATATCTATGAAATATTTTAAATTATTTATCATGGAAATAATATTGTTATGAAAACCTCAATATCATTTACTGCCATATAAGTTAAAAGAAAACCCCTTTCTTGTTCTTTTTTTAGATTTTTCCAAAAAGTACATCATATCGAAATTGAAAAAAGATTCATTTCATATCATTTATTAAAAATTTCCCAACTGGTGAAAAATAAGTTTAAGAAATTTTTTTAAAAAATATAAATAATATCTTTGAATACATATTTAGGAAATACGGGATTGGATGATAAATATATCCAGGTAAAAACATTTATATAAACAATCTTGGATAATAATTAGATTACGAAATTATCCATTACCTTAGTTCTTGGTTACTTTTTAATATTATAAAATAATGTGTAATAGATTAAATATTGTTATATACTTGATAAATGACCTTATGTATATTTACGATACTGTATGTGATCATATTAAAACCCGATTAATAATATTTCATTATTAGTCTTCATTCGGGAATTATTTTCTGCATGTTTTCTAATATAAATCCTATTATTAATTCTTGGTTTTTCATTATATAATTTATAGAATAATTATGTTATATATATCATTTTAATTAATTCTATACATTTATATGTTCATAATTTAAATTAGATCATAGATAATGAATCACATCCCATCATGGAGACGGTAGTTCGTACGTTCACACAAGCGGTGAGATCATTCCATTTGTTATGAAATTGTTTGGAAGTAGATGGAATATATATTTTTCAATAATTTATATAATATAATAAAAATAATAATAATATATATCTATTATTTCCATAATTATACCCATCCATGTAATGTGGAAATGAGAAATAGGGTACACTGTGACATGGAGATGGTAAACCATGCGTACACAAATGTGTTGATTTCGTTTTTCATAAGATGGATATAAGGTGGGATTAGGATGTTCTGTTACCATAATAGAATCTAATTATATGGGGGATAATGGAGTTATTTTTTATATTAGAAAAAATAATGGATTATAAAATAGAAGATGAAATGGTCTTGAGTGAGTTGGTAATGGATATTACTACTTCTTTAGCAAGCTCCATCTAGATCACGCACTAATGGTAGTATATATGGTCTTTTTAGAGGGCCATAACCTCTGAAATGTGACATGATAATTTTAGAAGCTTAATGGTAAGGGGATGGATGAGATTCTGGTTCAGGGGGTTGTGATGAAATGAGGGAGGATGTGACCATTTATAATTGAGTTTGGAAGAACCTTTGGAATATATAAATATGATAATTTAAAATAAATTAACACTACATCCAAATAAGTCAAAAATTCTATAAATTAGAATATGAGATGTTATATGGTTTTATTCTCATCGGCCAATAATTTTTTGTCAAGTGATTATATCAATTTAAATATTACTTTTTTAATTAACCATTAATTAATCTAGTTAATTATAACTAAAGTAAAAAATGATTCAATATTAAAATCTTATAATTTTAACTTATTTTATTTAAATTATACCATATATGAAAAATTTTATATATTTTAGATAAAATTTTAATTATTATATCTCTTTAAATACATCTTATTTTTCTAAATAATTTAATAAAACATTATATTGACAAAATTCTAATAGAATGAATTTCTACACTATTCATTTCATGGATTTATAAAAATAAATAGGTAAGATATTATCCTTGATACAAATATTTTATTATAAACCTAATGGGTTATGTTCATTTATATAATTCGTTGAATATATTATGTATCATTGATTTTATATATTTTTTATATTTTTATTACATTAACGAGTTATCACTGTTAATAAAATAATTACAACATCATTTTTGGGTACTTATTTAATATACTTATTTATTGAAAAAAAATTACATGTAAAACAATATGATGAAGATAAATCCACTAAATTTAATAATAACTAAAATAGTTGATTATGCCTTCTCTAAAACCCTATATTCAAAATATTAAATGTTTTAAAAAATGAATGTCACAACTTAAATAGCACTCCAAATCGAATACTATAAGTGTCGTTATCTTTTCTATATGACTCTAATTGTTAAATAAAACGACATATTTATGATTATAGTCTCGATATACCAGACTAATATGATTTAGTCTATAATTTTTTCTTTTCATTATTATTATCATTTCAATAAAAATTATTTTATTTGTTTTTCATCAATTACAAATTTTGATTCATCAATGTAGAACCCTTTAATGTATTAAAATATTTAATAAAAATTATAAATAATTTACAATTATAGAATAAAAAATTATATATTTATATATTTATATTTATATTCAAATTTATCTTATGTGTAGCCATATATTAAAAATGATAGAGTTATTTAAATTTGACTAAGTCAAATTTATCATTCCATTAAATAAAATAAAATAAATATCATAATGTCATCCAAGTGGCTTAAAAAGAAAAAAAATTATACCCAATGATGATTTATGTAGAAAAAAATCATCTAATTATATTAGGAAATGAGTTAGGTTAAATTCAAATGAATATTATAAGACATAAATACATAATTTACCCTTTCAAAAAATTAAAAAAAATTACTTAAGGTACAATTCGGAATGCCCAAATATAAAATAAATCTATTTAAATAATTTTTACCAAATTTTTTCAAATATTTAATATATTTTAAAAAGATAACATCATAGTTGTTTTTTTAATTAACATAAAAAATCTCTTTGATTCTATAAGAACAACAATTTTTCAATGATAAAACATTACCAAAGATTGAAATTTTTTTATCATAATTCAATGTATAATTTATTCCAAAGAAATAAATTATATTAATTGTTAAAATATAATCTATTTTAAAATTAAAAAAATATAATTTAACCACATATATTACTTCAATGAAATAACATGTTTTCAATTAAAATTAAGAATATTTTCGTATTCTTGAAAACTTGAAAGTTATCAAAAATTCAAATAAAGTATATTTTATATGCATAATTCAAAATAAAAAAAATTATTTTTCTAAATAGAATATTAAAATGTGACAAAAATTATATTTTAAATGGGGGAACCTTCAAAAAGTGATAATACTACATTTTCTTAAAAAAATTATACTTTTATCCAAAAAATTGCATTGGTTCTTATATCATGTATAGAAATCATATAAAATGAATTTTAAACATTATATTGAATATATATTAAAAATATTTTTATATATAAATACTATAAATTGAGATTTTATTATTTCATAAAATATCTATTTTTCTATTAAATAATCTTTCAAAAAAACATTTCAATTTATTTAGAAATTGTTCTTTTAATTTATAATCAACTTCTCCCCAAATAATTAATAATATAATCATGGGTAAATAATATTTTATTAATTAAATAATTATTCTTAATACTCTATAATAAAATGGATATGTTATAAGGTAACATAATAATATTTAGTTGTTCTCTAAAACTATACCTTCTTTGAAATGAACTCTATCCAAAAAAGATGAAATTACGTGTAACACAAGTCAAACCAGTTGTTTCCTTTTCCCTAAGCTAAGCATGTGTCACAAATTTCGGAAGATTATAATGGTGTTGAGTAATAAAAAATAAATAAAATAATAATAATAATATAATATATATTATAAAAATATTTGGGTGTTACGTTCAAGGTTTTAGTGCAATCCTATGGGGAATACCTGAAGAAGAGGTATTGTTATTCTAAACAGATTTTTATTTTATTTCATTCAATAAGTACATAAATTATTATTATACCATTATTATATAATATCAAAAAAAATACTTATTATATTGAGATATATTTTGGTATTATAATTTCCTAATCAAATATAAAATTCTATAAAATGTGTTAGAAATTTAGTAATAATGGGAATAACAGACTACCACCTCATGAAGTAATTTCTTTAGTTTTTCAAATACGACCTATAATGGTTGGCCATACTGATGTACATATTGATTATATATGATATTTTTAATTTCTATAAAATATAATACTATTGTGATCATTATATCTTATACACCCTTTTTATCCCCTGTCTTAAGTGATGTGATAACATCGATCTTGTGTTAGGAAGACTACCACATCGTGAAGAGATGTGAATATTATTTATCTAATGTGTTATAATGAATATAATAAGGGTAAATATAATGAATATATTTGATTTACATGAAATACCATAGTAATTAATTACAACATTATATTTATAGAAATATAACATATAGTTTTATTCTTACCATTTCACACACTAAAATAGTTATAACGCCATTGGTGGTTGTGTGGACTAATTCCTCATTAAAGTATTATGATTCTTATTTATTAATAACCAAAAAACTGTAATTATATATATATTTATATACAGTTATATAACATGTATGTTATGATATAATTGTCATTCTATAAAGATAAATGGTTCTTACGTTCTTTTCATAATGACGATTGAAGAATTGAAAATGATTCCCATGGGTATGTATGGCCTACCAACTCCATATTCATAATATTTGTTCATATTTCATAACCCTAATTCATAATATGATTCAAAAAAATGATTTATATATAAATATGGTACTTATTTAATTAGTATTAGTATTATTTAGATGTTTAAATGATTGTCATTATGACCTTGCTCAACCAACCAAATACTTTTTTATAACATTAACTGAATATAGATAGAACATCCGACATAATCTGAATCAGTTAAGTAATTATATAGATAATGATAACAAGTTAAATAAATCTATGAATAATCTAGAAAAATATTCTCAAACTTATATCTAATTAAAATAAGTTTATAATATAGCATGATAAATAACTGTCACAATGAATAAAACTCATGGTATATTTTTTCCCCATCTAACATTTATTTCTATGATAATTTATACAATACCTATAGATATTCCTAGGTTCTGGAAAGGTTCACTTTGCATGATATTTTTGGGTGATTGTTTATATTTTTTAGGGATTGATACATAGATTCTATAAAAGGAATTCCATTGAAATGATAATGTTCATAAATGATTAATTAATGAAATTTGTTATATGATGTTTCCTACAAGACAAAAAATCCTTGAATTATTACTTGTTATTAAATTAGGGATAGTTTACAAAGGTATCCATGATCATGTTATAATTGGGTATTCTGATCAACACATTCGGTCTCAAGGATTTATATTTCTATGGGAATTATTGGTAAATTAAATGTTCTTATAATAACAAAAAATTTAATGTCAATTCATATCCATAATTCTTAAATTAAATTGACAATTTAATTGATAGCCAAATGAGTACATGGTCTTAGAAGATGTTTAATTTTTAGCACATCCTTTACATGTTAAATTTTTCTTTATAACATTTTATATATGTATTCACTGACTTGATGAAATATAAATTTGGTGGTTTCCTACTGTAGTTTCGTCTCACAACCTATTTTATCTATCATTGTTTAACCAAATAGACTATGTGATTATAGGAATAGATAATAGAATGTTCCCAGCTACAGGTTCTGAATGATTTCTAATGAACAAGAGATCATGTGACAGAGCTAAGGCTTGCGATGCTTGGTAGAAAATGTTATCCTTTTTTACTTTTATACATTTGTTATACATATACTAATTATACATGGTTTGGCTGATTTTTTACTCATATGGGAAATGTATCTTCATCGTCATTGTGTATGAGATTTATTTAGATTTTATATCCATTCTTATTGTTTGTATATTTTCAATATGTATTAAAAATTCTTATACTTTTATAATATTGTATCTCAGTTGTGCTACTCACTGTTGATGAGGTAATAGTCTCCTCACTTACACATCAACGCCATTGATACTAGTCAGAAGCCTCTAGAAAATGGAGAGAAGCCCTTGATGCCATGTGACCCACCGGACATGAGGCACTATTGAGAGGCATCAAGGTCTGGGATGATACAAATTGGTCTCAGAGGGTTTCTTTTCACATTTGATACTAAATGGATTATATATATATATATATGATTTTATTTTGTGTGCCTTATTTTTACTTGACTTAGCTAATACATGTATAAGAAATGGTGATTTATCCTCTAATAAAATATATATTTATTTGGATTTGGACTATAATAGTTTGTTTTATTACACTATATGATGATGCACATATATTATGAAACAACTATTGATAATATTTTGGGGTTTATTATATTGTAACATGAGGATATTAGGTCATTCCATCTCATGAATCATTTTAATAACATGCTAGTAATAACATTCCTTGCATTATTCAATGCCATTTTAAATATATTACATGTTTTTATGCAGTTGTGACTTGTTCTAAGATAGATGTACCTAATAGTGTGATTGATGTTTTTTTCTGACATAGAATGTGGCACCATATTTATGTTCATAATGATTATTGGACCTTATGGACTAGATGGATAAACATTACGAAAATTTGATATTTTATGGATTATATAGGCACAAAATTTGGTTCATATGCTATTATGAGCCTTCATGAATGAGAACATGGTGAACCAGAGGTTAATATTTTTTTTTGAAATTAATGATATAAAGTAAATTTAAATTAATTTTAAATATGTAGAAATTTGAATGAGTCCTTGGGAATGTAGTCATGTTGCATGACCTTCTTTTGAGTGGGAATGAAGCAGTGACTATAATTGTTTTAGGGACTCCTCTTTTTATATTCATGGTTTTAGGATTATTCTATGTGGTATGACTCAGATAAAGGAGGGTTTAAACTTTTCACAAACTATTGAGCTGTGAAATTTCATGTTGATACTTTTTGAGGTGTGTGATTGCCTTAAAAAGTCCCAACTACACTAGACAGTTCAGTTTAGACTAATTTCATTTTGAGAAGAGTCTTTTTTGGTGTTTATATCCAATATAATGGAACTACATCTTTTGGGAATCTTTGTGAAAGACTCATGATTGTTGGTTATGAAACTCATAGGGTTACATAAATTTTTTATGTTTAAAGAGTCTTATTTTGATAAATTTGAAAATTGTTAGTTAATGTCAATTAGTGATTAATTATTTAGAAATGATGTTTGACAACCCTATCTTATAATTCCTATATGTGATCATTAATTTAGTTACTATGTGAAATTGTTTTATATATGTTTCATTTTGTTCAATTTAAAATCACTAAAATGTATAATGATCAAATTTGAATCAATTTAATGATTTTTAAAATTTCATCTAATATGGTATCCTTAATTTAAACCCTTGAGTGAGGGTATTTAAAAAATTACCTTCAGTTTACTTAGAACAGAAAGATGAGAATTTTCCATTTGATTTTCCTTCATTGCGATGTCATAAGTGGTTGGCTCTTAATCCATGTTAATTTTGTATGTGTTACCTTTTAATGGATCGATTGTTTGTGTTTTATAAGTGACTAACATAAGTTATGAAACACAATAGGTAATATTTACATTGATAAATGCTGTTAATTTATATAATTAGTGTCATTTGGGTGTCATTGTCCCTAGTATGACTCTTATATTTTTATGAATTCCTTATTTTGATGGCTAGTCATATTATTCATAATGGTTTTTATAGTCATGGTCATTGGGTAATTCTTGGTTTTCTCAGTTTAGAAATGCATAGGAAATGGTCAGTCTATTAGTTGGAATTGTGGACGTATTCTTTTCTAAAGTAATGGAAGAATTTGTATGTCATCATAGAGGATAATGGTTTAATGGGGAAACACATATCTGTGTTAAATCACAAGAATTAAATACCAAATACATTAATTCATAGGGTATAATGCCTATTCATAGTATCAGGGATGGTTATCTTATTTCTAAAACAATAAGGTATTGCACGTTCATATACGCAGTACCCATTGAGTCACTAAACTATGTAATTAACCTATTCAGTTTGATGAAATCATTTATACATAATCAATTAATTACATAATTGTGTAATAATAAGATAAGAGTTACATGGGATTTAAATAAATTTATCTCAACCCAATGCTCAAGATGACATCTAAGGGAATTGGGTTGTTTGACACTCTGGTCCTGTTGGTTTTGTTTTTCCTACCAAATTACATGATGTTGAGAGTGTGACTCGAAGGATTGTAACATGTTTATTTATTTTTAATATGAAATATCATGATTATTATTATTAGGTATATCCAATAATTTGATGACTAGGAAACACCTATGGTTGGGGGAATCTCATTGGTTCTATTTTATGTGTCATTGATTTCACAGGATCTAGAAATTATTGTGTTGGGTTAGGAATGAAACCATTGAGGAACGTAATTATTCTTATATTAACATTTTTTTAAGGATTGAATGATCATGTGATGGCTCGGTTAGTTTAGTTGTGTGACCAGTTAAGGATGGTGTGTCTATACGTTAATATGTGCTTGTTTCAAAGGAAATCAACTTGTAGTGGTTCAACTAATATTCTTTGAAATCTTCGGTACTCATGTTATAAGGACCTAGCCTTAAACCTTACTTAATATTGAATTAAATGAATAATTCACATTGAGTATCTTTTCAGGTTTAGAGTTTTAGATAATTAGGACACAACTATTACATCTCAAAAGATTACAAAGTAGACACTTCTACATAGATTCACTTTTTTTACAAAACATTAACTCTTGAAAAATTCAGTAATGTCTAGTTCCATGTTTAAGTATGAATGGCCCGAAAGCCTTCATTTTTTATTGATTTTCGATAAACCCCATTCGAGGGATGAGTGGGAACCATTACAAGGCATGCAGGGTCAGATATTACAAGGCTCGTAGGCATAAGAGATTACATGATCAGATGGTCTATGGAAATTCAACCAGACTATCTAAAAGGAACTACCCCACCCCAGCATCTAGGTAATGATAGTATCTCTCCACCATTGTATGGACGTCTGGATAGGCTTCACGTGCAAGCACAGGCTGGTACTGATGTCATAGCCATACCCTACAAGTTCCATGTTTAATACAGTTGGACTTTTCCTTGATCCCATCATGAACCCAATTCCACAATATGACCTATGAAAAACATTTCAAAAACATGGGATGAAAATAAAAAGCATTGAAAGTGATACCCAATGAATGAAAAATGTTAATTTTTTAAAACAACAAGTAATCAATTAATACATTAACACAAGTAATTCTTTTCACCGTTATGATGTAGTAAATACTCTTCACTGAATAAAAGATCATTAATTTCCCTTTTTAACCAAAATATTACCATAAAACCCATATAAAGAACCCATAACATATAATGGTTACTTGGGACATAAACATACATAAATGGAATAACCATATGTTCAACTTACATACATGTCACTAAATGGAATAACCATACAGTCGACTTCAATACCCAATTCATTCAAGGTTATAACATAACCACACATCCTAATATTCACAGCACCATCTTCCATTTGGTTTATCACGTAACCACCAATCAAATGTTCAGGTATCGTTATAAAATCAGAACACATAAAACAATTATAAAGGAAAGATAACATTTCCACATTTCAATCACATTATATCACATAAATATATTGACATAACAAATCCATTATCAAATCAATTTTCAATACCGAAATACATAAAATATTATATGGTATTTATTTATTTTTAAAAAAATTACGGCTTGTTGAGGAAGCCAAAGATCAAGTAATACTCACGGTGGCTGAAAAAGGTCGTTGTCACCGCGTACATTAAAAGAATCATTCTTTTTTTTATTATTTAGTATGATGCTTCATAGAAAATGATTCCCTTTAAATGAAATTAAATTTCAAAGGTGTTTTTTATAGCATATAAAAGAATTTCTTGTATTAGAACAGAATATGCCTCAATGAAAGAAGATTGAGACGAAGTCCCTTACCTCGCATCCGACTTGACACGATCACTCTTTAATATACTGAATAATAAACTAATGTTAATTTCTACTTGCATAAGAAACATTTTCAAGTTTATTACTCCTTTTATATCACTTATTTACATGTTTTAAACATTATTTAATCATTCAAGTTAACAACATTCATTTTGTCGATATTTGGTAATTATGTCAAAAATGGACTTCTTACAATTACATGTTGTTAATGTGGTCAAAGGATCATTTTATCCAGAATGATATTCATGTTTTTGATATCATATACAAAATATATATCCTAAATATAAATATATTTATAATAGTACATAACATTTAGTTGTAAGAAATGAAATGCACTGGTCATGGAGTCGGTAAGACTTATGTACGCATGAAAACAACTTTCATTTATATTTCATATTTAATGGAATGAAATCCCAATGATATAGAGGTACATTATAATTCTATTATAATATCATATATAATATTATTAACTCTGTACTTTATACATCCCACATATGGCGTTAACGATTCAAATCACATTGAGGGGGCGGTAGTCCGCACTTCCTAAAATTAAAATATTGAATTTATCCATTTTGGAAACCATAAAGGTATTCCATAAATGAAAAATACAGAGGCATAATGAAAACATAAACATAATATATATCATATATAAATATAGTGAAATCTTTAATGGCCACCATGAAAGGTTTTAAGAGAAGATTGAGCAATCATCGTTTCATGAGGCAGTAATTTTTCATCCACAGAAATAGTATGTTCTTTTACCATTAGACGGAGGTGTGTGGAAGTGTATCTAGAATAATTATCATAAAAACATCATTGAATATTGAATATACTGGTTTGTTTACAAAATGGAGGAATAAAAATAGATTATGGGGTTGTAGAAGCAAAATAAAACAAAAGAACAAAAGAGAAGACATTACCTTTAAATAGGGTAACTCCCTTTGGTTTAAACCCAAAGGGTTTCTTGAAGAGATTTCTGCCTAAGGTATGGCTTCCAGGATGATGAAAGGGAAATTGGGAGATTTTTGGAGTTGATTTTGGACGAGCCAAAGGGCTTGAGATGTTTGATAAATGGGTAGGAAGTGGGTTATTTTTATAAGGGAGAGGAGGGGATCTTTTGGAAAGCATGAAACTATTATTTTATTATATAATGATTCTTAGTTTCTAAATGTTTAAAAATTATTAAAGTCGAAGATAAGGTGGCCCATGTTCGAAATAAAATTATCCAATAAAATTTTTACAAATGTTGGATATTATTTTAAACATTATCTTTTTATTTATTTAAATCATTCATTAATGACGTAAACACTGCATCATCACTGTGTCATAAAATTTTTTATTTATTTTATATCTAAAAATTATAAATAATTACCATGTGGTATGAAATAATATTATATTTCATATGAATATTTATAGTCAAATATATAAGTTATATTACCCCATGTAAAAATTGTTTTATTAAAACAATACATGTCTGTGACATTTTTATTTTTACTTTAAATAAACGGTATTAATGCCATTATCTTACCCATGTTACTCCATGGTGTCCCTTAGATTGACACATGGATTGTCTTGGTGGTCCATGACCCCTAAAATATGTGTAGGACATGTTTCAAGGTGATTTCATATTATTATAACATTATTTTTACCTTAAATTATACTAATTACCTTTAATCTTGATTAATAAAACATAAAAGTTACTATTCACTAGAAAAATTATTTTCATCCCATTGAACCATATTTTACTTACTAATTACATCCATGTATGTCATATTTTTCAAAATCAATTCATTGATGTGGCAATGTTTCATTTAAATGAAAAATTCAGTTTTTAACTACCAACTAGTGGTTTCACTATTCATTAGAAATAGATGTTTTTTATGAAATTACAAAAAATTCACCCTAATCTATATTTGATATTACGAATTAAAAAATGATTTCTATTTTACAAAATTTAAAAAAATATATGTTGCATCAATTAATTTAAAAATTAATTACCATTGTCAAAACAAATAGAGTGTTTTTATGAAACAATATCTATCATAAGACTGACACTTGTTTATGTCCAAATTCAAAGTGAAATTAATTCAAATGACCACCATTGCATTAAATGGTATAAATATATTATAATTTTACTTTAAAACCAATTCAAAATATAGTCTAATCATATAAATTAATTTTATTAAAAAGAGGTTTTGAGTAAAAATACAACATTTTTCACTTATTCATAAGTATGTTTTTTTATCGAAAAAATAACAAAAACATACAAAAAGTATATTTTGATGACCCAATTCTAAAAAAGAATTTTATTTGGTCCAATAGAATATATAGGAGTGACAAAAACTATTTTCAACGAGGGTTTTTTATCAATAGGCAATGAATTGGCCTTTTAGTGAATATTAGAGTATCTATGACTAAAATTGAATTCATTAATTATTTTAAGCCTTTATATTTTATTAGAAAAATGTAAAAACATTTAACAAACATGTATAATAATCTTTTAGTTATTTATATTCATTCCTGCTATTACAATGACTACGTATTAACGACTATTTAAAAAAATATTTTTATATTATTAGTGTGCAACATAAGATTTCAATGAAACTTGTTGTTGTGTATCAGGTATGATATCCTACATAGGACCCCCTTTAATGTAAAATTAATATTTAATTCAAAAATATTAATAAATATTAAAATGTATTATACATTATTTACATAGGATATTACATCCTTCCACCATTTTTGGAATTGCGTCCTCACAATTTTATTCACTTATAAAAATAAGTGGTGTTATTTATCCCTCATAGCATTTAAAAAGTCCCACATTGCCTCTTCAACCATATGGTTTTTTCATAAAACCATCACCTGATAAATTACCTTATTTCTCAACACTTTCTCTCTTCGGTCAATAATCTAGACTGGTTGTTCTTTATATGATAGATTCTCATCAAATAGAACTCCCTCTAGGCTTAAAACTTGAGATGGATCTAGCATATAATTTCTCAACATCGAAACATGAAAAACATTCTATACCTGGGATATACATGGATATAAAGCCACTATGTATAAAACTGATCCAACTTTCTCTAGGATTTTATAAGGTCCAATGAACCTCGGACTCAACATTACTTTCTTGCAAAAATTGATCGCACTTTTCCATGGAAAAACTTTGAGAAAAACATGATCAACTACCTCGAAAGATAGATCCTTCCTATGGTTATCCGCATAAATTTTCTACCTGCTCTGAGGTATGCTCATGTACTTCTGAATCAACTGCACTTTTTATGCCAACCCTTCTTATAATTCTATTCCCATCAGCTTCCTTTCTCCTACATCATCCCAAAAAGCTGGAGTTCGACACTGTTTTCCATATAATGCATCAAATATAGCCATCTATATACTGGAATAAAAATTATTGTTATATGAAAATTTAACCAAAGAAAGATGTTGGTCCCAACTTCCCTGGTAATCCATCATGAAAGCACGTAACCTATCCTCCATGGTTCTAATTGTTCGTTTTGACATCCCATCTGATTGCAGTTGAAAAAATGTACCAAAATTCAATTCAGTACCCAACGACTTCTGAAGGCCTTTCCATAAGTTATAAGTAAACCTGAGATCACGATCATAAACAATAGAGAGGGGAAATCCATGCAACCTGACTAAATCTTTAACATACAACCTAGAATGTTGATATAGAGACAAATTATCACGAATAGGAAGGAAATGAGTAGATTAATTCAATCGATAAACTAAAACCCAGATTGCAATATTACCTCAAGATGTCTTTAGTAATCCCACAATGAAGTCCATGGATATATTTTCCCATTTCCACTCTGGCACTTGTAATGACTGAAGCATCCCTTTCAGTATCTTTTTCTCTTCTTTAAACAGCTGACAAGTCAAACACTTCATAGAAAAATCAGAAATATATCTTATCATTCCATCCCACCAGTAATACTCCCGTAGATCTCTGTACATCTTAGTACTGCCAGGATGAACTAAAAATGGGAAACTATGAGCCTCATATAACAACTCATTCATAAAACTTGAATCAAAAGGAACACATAATCTCTTCCCAATACTCAATACAGAATCATTATCAATGTTAAATTTAGGATTCATCTCCTTCTGAACTAGCTATACGTTTTTCTAAAACCCACTATCTTTCTTCTGCGCTAAATTAATTCTGTCTGATAGAGATGATCTCACTGACAGTTGAGAAAAAACATAAGAACATCCTGTACCAAAAAATTCTAATCCAAATTTCATCAAATCAAAAACTAAAGGATATGGTTCCAAATGTAGCATGGTTAAGGAAGAATTACTTTTTCGACTGAAATCATCAGCCACTTTATTTGCTTTTACTGAATGGTAATGAATTGTGCAATCATAATTCTTGATTAATTTTTCCATATCCTCTGTCTCATGTTCAATTCTTTCTAAGTGAATATATACCTTAAACTTTTGTGATCAAAATATATTTCACACATTACTCTATAAAAATGATGGCTCCAAATTTTTAGAGCTAAAATAATAGTAGCTAATTTCAAATCTTGTGTAGGGTAATATAACTCATGAGTTTTCAAATGACGTGAATCATAAGAAATTACCAGATGATTCTCCATAAGGATACAACCAAGTCCCTTCAACGAAGAATCACTGTAGATAACAAACTCACCATTTCCGGAAGGAAGTTCCAAAACTGGATCATTCACCAATCTTCTTGTCAATTTATGAAAACAATCACCACATTCTTTTTTCCAATAATCCTCCTATAATAACTAACCAATACATGAAAACTAAAAATCTCAGTTATATTTGTGGGTCTTTGCCTTTATTCAACAACTTATATTTTTATAGGATCAACAATTATGCCATTTCTTGAAACAATGTGACAATGGAATGAAATTGTTGTATCCAAAACTCACACTTACTGAATTTCCCAAATAGTTTCATTTCATTTAAGGTCTGCATGAAAACCCTTCAATTACTTCCATGCTCTTATTTACATTTAGAATAAAAGAAAATATCACCAACAAACAAAACCACCATTTATCACATGAATCAACTGAGCCATCACTGTAGTAAACTATTCAGTTCTGATTATGACCATCTCTAGATACTGATTTGGAATGTCATTTCCCTCTGTATGACTGCCCATCACAACTGCCCTGTTTTCTCTATGAAAAACCATTCTCATCATAGAAATATCTTATGTGAAGAAACATAGTAATATGTAAATGAAATATCATTCCAATCCTTCCATAAATTAATTTATGTACATGAATTAAAAAAATTTATACCTCCTAAAGTTGTCGAAACCGACCTATGATACAAACTATAAGGACCCATCCATAAACCTTACATAATATTGAATTAAATGAATAATTCACATTTAGTATCTTTTCAGGTTTATAGATTTAGAGAATTAGGACATAAATATTACATCTCAAGAAATTACCAAGTAGAAACTTCTACATAGATTCCATTTTTTACAGAACATGAACTCGTGAAAAAAAGGCTCATGTCTAGTTCCATGTTTAAACAACATAACTTTTCTTGGATCTCATACTTGACCCTATTCCGCATTATTTCATGTGAAAGTCATTTCAAAAACTTGGGATGAGAATAAAAAGCTCATTAAGGGATACACAAAGAATAAAAACTGTTAGTTTTTCAAAACAACAAGTAAACCATGAATACATTAAAATAAGTAATACTTTTCACCTTTATGAAGTAGTAAATACTCTTCACTGAATATATGATCATTACATACCATTTTTTAACCCAAATATTACCATAAAACCCATATAAGAACACATAACATATAAATGTATCTTAGGACATAAACATACTTAAATGGAATAACCAATAGGTCAATGTCCACAAATGTCACTAAATGGAATAGTCATATGGCCGACTTCCATACCCAATGCATTTGAGGTTATAATATAACCACCCATCATGGTATTCATGGCACCACCCTTCATTTTATTTACCACGTAACCACCCATCAAATGTCAAAGTACCATTATAAAATCATAACACATATAATAATTCTAAAGCAATTAAAACATTTCCACATTTCAATCAAAATATATCACATATATATATATATATTGACATAACAAATAAATTTTCAAATAAATTTTCAATAATAAAATACATAAAATATTATATGGTATTTTTTTTTACTTTTAAAATCATTACATCTTTTTGAGGAAGCCAATGATCAAATAATACACGCGGCGGCGGAAAAGGTCGTTTTCACCACGTACGCTAGAAGAAACATTCAATTTTGTTGTTTTATAAGACGCTTCATAGAAAAAGATTATCTATTAATGAAATGAAATACCAAAGGTGTTTTATACAGTGTATAGAAGTAAGTATTGTTTTAGAACAAAATATGCCTCAATGAAAAAAGATGAGACGAAGTCTGTTACCTCATGTCCGACTTGACAAAATCACTATTTAATTTCCTGAATAATAAACTAAAGTTAATTTATAATTGATTAAGAATCCTTTTCAAGTTTATTATTCCTTTTATATCACTTATTTAAAATTTATCAACATTTTTTAATCATTTATGTTAATAATGTTTGTTTTGTCAATATTTGTTACTTAAGTCAAAAATTGACTTCTTAAAATTTCATGTTGTTCAAGTGGTAGAATGTTAATTATATCCATAATGATATTAATTATTTTGAAACCTTATATATATTTTATATCCAGAATATACTTGTATTTATAATATTCCATAACATTTAGAGGTATGAAATGAAATGCATCGTTCATGGAGACGGTAAGTCGTACGTACGCATGAACGCTACTTTTATTTCTATTTCGTAATTAATGGAATGAAATCACAATTATATAAAGGTAAATTATAATTCCATTGTAATATCATATATAATATTATTCACTCCATCCTTCATACATCCCATATATGGCATTAACGATTCAAATCACTTTGAGGGGGCAGTAGTCCACACTTCCTAAAATGAAATTATCGCGTTTATCCATTATGGAATCCAGAAAGGTATTCCATAAACGAAATAAAAAAAGCATAAGGAAAAAATAAAAATAATATATATCATATATAAATATAGTGAAATATTAATGGCCACCATGAAGGGTGTTAAGAGAAGATTAAACAATAAACATTTCGTGAGGTCGTAATTCGCCATCCACAGAAACAGTATGTTCTTTAACCATTAGACAAAGGTGTGTGTATGTGTATCTCAAATAAATCTCATAAAAACATCCGACTATATTGAGGATACTATTTTTGTTACAAAATAAATGAATAAAAATAGTTTAGGGGGTTGGGTAAGCAAAATAAAACAAAATAACATAACAGAAGACATTACCTTTAAATCGGGTACCTCCCTTTGGTTTGAACCAAAAGTTTTTCTTGAAGATATTTTTGCCTAAGGAAAGCCTTCAAGAATTAATATAGGGATATTGGGATATTATTTGATTAGATTTTGGATGATCTAAAGGGCTTGAAAACTGTGAGAAATGGGTATGAAGTGGGGTCTTTTTTTAAGGGAGATGAAGGGGGTCTTTTAGAAAGCATGAAACTATTATTTTATTATATAATGATTTTATGTTTATAAAGAACCAAAAAATAATTAAATTCAAATATAATGTGACCCATGTTCTAAATAAAATCGTCCAATAAGAATTGGACAAGTGTTGGATATTATTTTAAACATTATCTTCTAATTGTTTTAAACCATTCATTAATGACGTAAACACTACGTCATCATTGTGTCATTAATAATATAATTTATATAATGTCTAAAAATTATAAAACAATTAACATGTTTTATGAAATCTTTTTATAATTCCAATTAATAATTATATTCAAATATATCACTTATATAACCCCATGTAAAAATTGTTTCAGTAAAACAATACAAGTTTGGGACATTTTTATTTTTACTTTAAATAAAAGGTACTAATGTCATTATCTTACCCAAGGGGGTCCATGGGGTCCCATAAATTGACCCATGGATTGTACTAGTCTACCCTGACTCATAAAGTAAATGTAGGACACATGTCAATGTGATTTCATATTATTATAACATTATTTTTACATTAAATTACACTAATTACCTTTAATCGTGATTATTAATACTTAAAAGTTACTATTCACCAAAAAATTATTTTCATCCAATTGAACCAAATTTTACATAATAATGACAACCATGTATGTTGGAGTTCTAAAATTAAATTCAAAAATGTGTTAAATTTTCATTTAAATGAAAATTCTGTTTTTTAACTACCACTTAGTGGTTTCACTATTCATCAAAAATTTAAGTTTTTCCTAAAAATACCAAAAATTCACCCTAAGATATATTTGATATAACAAATTCAAAAATGATTTCTATTATAAAAAATTCAAAACATATAGGTTTCATTAATTAATTTAATAATTAATTCCCATTGTCAAAACAAATAGCGTGTTTTTTAGAAAACAATATCTATCAAAATATTGAGAATTATTTAAGTCCAAATTCCAAGTGAAATTAATTCCAATTACAACCATTGGGTTAAATGGTAAAATATATTCTAATTTCACTTTAACACCTATTAAAAATTTAATCCAATCATATAAATAAATTATATTATAAAGATTTTTTGAATTAAAATACAACATTTTTCACTTATTTATTAAAAATGAACTTTATTGGAAAAATATCAAAAACATACAAAAGTAAGTTTTGATGTCCTGATTCTAAAGAAGGATTTTATTTGGTATAATATAATTTATAAGAGTGACCAATACTATTTTTTAAATAGGGTTCTCCATCAAAAGGCGATAAATCGACCTTTTAGTTAATATTAGAGTATGTATGCCTAAAATTGAATTCTTTACTTATTTTAAGACTTTATATTTTATTGGATAAAATTAAAAACATTTAACAAAAATATATAATCATATATTAATTATTTCTATTCATTTCCACCAATAGAAGAGCTATGTGTTAACTACCATTTAAAAAAATTATTATATTAATAGTGTGCAACATAAGATTTCAATGAAACTCGTTGTTTTGTATCATGTATACTATCAAAAATAGATACCCCTTTAAAATAAGATTAATATTTCATTCACAAAAAATAATAATTATAAAAATGTCTTATTCTTAATTTACCTGGGATGTTACACACAAATATTTCTCTTGTTCAGTGATGATTAGGTTCCCAATTTTGACATTTTTCTTAATGAATTGTGTGACAATTGTCCTTAAAAAAGATTAATATTAAAAAATATATATTGGGATTATCTATCTAGTTTTATAAGTGTTTCATGATGGAGTATTGTTCATATTGAGGCATGGTTAGTCTTAAGTGATACTTGGGTTCCCAATATGGAATTCCTTTGAAGGAATCTTGGAAATCATCCTCTTATTATGACTTGTCTTCTAGGAGAATTCTATTTTGGAGTTAGTAAAAAAATTTAAGTTGATGTCTTTGCCTTGTACTGATGTTTCAATTGTTAACATGGTGTATGGACAACACATGATTAGTTCCCTTCACTCTTGTGTATGGAATCTATGGTTGTCCCAAACATATTTTGTGTTCATAGGCGATGTTTATAAATCATGACAATTCTTGTGTGCTAGATATGGGTTACCCCCTTGTTCATACTGATGAATTATAGTATTAAATGTTTTGGTTATGGGATGAACGAATAATTTCATCAGTATTAAGGAATAGAATTCAGTGGATGTGTTTTTGGAAAATTAATGATGCATTGGAATAAGGTTTTGTGATTCAATTTGTAATATTCTATCAATAATTGCTATGAATTTTAAAAATAGTTGTCTCTGGTGGCATGACATTTTAGGTATTTAGATAGTCCTTTAGGTTATATGGAAGTAGTTTAAAAACATATCTAGGGTGAGGTGGGTGAGGAAATAAGGATAAAAATTTCTAGCAAGAAATATTATGTGGCAAGTTTCTGTTCGATTGATTGGTGATTGATAATTCTTTGTAGTGAGGTCCCTGATAAAAACTCAGATGTACTCTAGTTCTATCAATTATAGAAGTCATGTTAGGATCATCTATTGAATTCTTAGTGTCATGATTTGTAATTTAATTCCTATTTTGGACATTCTATGGTTTGGGATTTCTTGATTTTGTGAAAGAATACATTGTTGGGGCACCATCGACATGATTTTTGAAGATACTTAGATTTTGTTGTGTCTTTACAATATGGGATCTCCAGTACTGGTAGGGATGTATGAAAAGTGACATATATTGTTAATTAATGTCATGATCCCCCTATTAGTAGGTGAGGAAGTAACATTAGAGATCACCTAGGATATTATAGATGATACACATTACAGAATAGAAATGGAATGATATTGTGATCTATTTCATGATAGGTTTACCAGTTTTTACTAAAGGTAATTATCCTTTTTGGGTTTTTGTTTACTTGAGAACCATGGTTTCACATTTCCAACCTATCATGGAAGCC
This sequence comes from Viscum album, assembly GCA_963277665.1. Lineage (NCBI taxonomy): Eukaryota > Viridiplantae > Streptophyta > Magnoliopsida > Santalales > Viscaceae > Viscum > Viscum album. The sequence continues at coordinate 1,376,392,249 of OY728155.1, forward strand.
TTTAATCAGGATGAACTAATAGGTTTTATGATCTGTGAGATAGTAAAACATCATAGGATACTTTATACAATTGTTTCTCATAGTTCTACTCACTTTACATCACTATTAGGACAATTCCTATAGTGGGTGTTGGGTATATAAGAGGTTTTGAGAAAAACATACCTCCTTCACACATATGGACATTGTGAGTGTAGAATAGTGGTTCATGAGGATGTGCTCTAAGAATGCATCATAGATTTTGGGGGATCATGGGATATGCATATACGTATGGGAGAATTCACCTATAAATATATATTTTAGTATACAATTAAGATGGTGAAATAAGTGGATTTGTATAGTAGGCCTTGTCGATCACCATTGTGTTGGTTAGAGGAGGAGGAGGTGGTTATGCTAGGACTTCATCTTGTTCAACAGGCCACATAGTAGGTCCAATTGATTCATAAGTGTAAGGATACTATTTAGTAACATATAAAATCATATGTTGATCAATGCAGATGACCTCTCATGATTGAGGTCATGGATCATCTTTTTTCATGTCTCACCGAGGATGGGACATAATAGGATCAACTGACAAGGAATGGTTAATCTAATATTTGTGACAATATTCAAGATTATAGATAGAGTTACGCTTGTATCCTATTATATCTATTTAGCTTAGAGGTATTGGGAAATTCTCAACATCATCCATGTCTCTCAACTATGATTTTATTATTCAGACATTACTCATGCTTTTATGCTTGAGGTGAATGAGTTACTAATTGACTATTCTTTGAAGAGCATCATTTTCAAATCATTGATCAGAGTTTGAAGGTTCAACAAGGCTGATAAATTCTTCTAGTAATGATGTTATGTCTTATGTTCATTTACCTGATGAGACACGGGAGTGGTAGGCTCAAGTATTTTCTTAGTGCATATAGTTGTTCACAAATGAATATTTTGTGTTGTTCAGAGTTCAATTCATAGAATATTTGATTTAAGGGGGAGATTTTATGAACAATAGTTTTTTAATGATTTACTTATCCCATAATTTTTATATTCAATGTATATAGATTGCCTAATGCAAATTCTCATTGAGGATACTAAGTTAATATGGGTGTTTGAAGCTTATTTGGAGCCCATAAACCATGTACTGAATTTATATAAGTCTGGTGCATGGTTAGTTCAAACCGTCTGGGGAAAGAAATATAGTCTGAGAAACCAGATTTGGATTGGGAAGAAAGTAGTGGAATTCCTCATGTATATAAAAAACAATTCCATTTGGGCCACACTGCCATGACGCAATGTCATCAATTTTGATAGTGGGTTCTAGTACAGTTTTCGTATGGTTAGTCACACAATGCCACGTTCCCATTATCTATAGAAAACCACACATCCCTATTATTTTTGGTAATTTTATTATTTTTTGTGAAAATAATATTATAATTTAAAATAAGTTTCTTTTCCTCCACCCAAACAACATCTGACCTACAATTTCAAGAACTTCCTTGTGTTTGTGTTCGTGGAATCAAGGGATTGTCTCCTAATGGAACTGAGCACTCCCCATCTCGTTAGATTTTCATCATTTAGTATTCAGTTCATATTTAGTAATTCCTCATTCATTTGGATATCATTTATGCCCATTTGTTGAAATATAATATTCCTTATTATTTGATTCTTCATTCATTTATCGATTTTCTCATGTTCTGAGTTGAATAATGATTTTATACTAGACATGAAATCAACAAAGTAATAATGGTAGGTTGCATCATTCCATTCATTTAATGTTGAGTTTTTTTATATATTCAATTCTTTATTGTTCCCAATTATATGTTTTCACTCTTTAAATGTGTTATAATACTTGAATTGAACTGTTTAGCATGGCCTATATAAATAAAGAGGAAGTTATTAAAAGTTTATTTGTTGAGAACAATGAATAAACCTCCCCAAGGTTGTGTTGAAAACATAAATAGACCACTATGGGTGGTTTTGCCATGGAATCTCTTAGTTGTGGCTTTTCACTTTGTCATGGGATGTATAAATTAATTTGATAATTTTAAATTGATTGGTTCTATCAATTGAACATGAAATGGGTAAAAGTAAACGGATGGGATGACCTTGACAGTTGTTCTTTATAATGATATTTCGTGTTAAACAATACATTTTTATTTATTTTATTATTCCCATTTGATTTAATTAGTGTTTATTCTTTGTATATATTTTTTAATCTTCAGAGAGTTTTTATTTTGAATTTACCAAGTTAGTAGTTTGATACAAATATTCAAAAGATTGGTTAATACCTTGAGACACCATTATAGGTGAGGTATAGATTATATGATTTATGTTTTAACCTTTTAGTGTTAAATTGATATGAATAAATGTTATTGAAATGGTTTAATTATTATATTCCTTGGGTGGCATGTGGATTCAATGAATACTTCCTTGGATGAATTGTCTTCAACCTTGCCAATTCTGGAGTAACACTTGGACTCCCTAATGAACTCTTATAGATGGAATATGAGGCGTGACTCATAATACGAGTGATAAAATGATTAATATGATAATTACATGGATGAAATCAAATGAAATTTTATCATATCACAAATGGTGATACATTGTCTTCCATAGTGGACTGATAATGATGGAATCTAACGGTTGGGTCTCTATACCACACCTACAGAGATACCTAGGTAATTGAGATGATCTCCATACACATGAGTGTAGAGTGTTTGTCTATTCTAAACAAAGAGTGATGTATGGATAAAAAATTAGGAATACCATGAATGGGATCAGGTTCATAAATTAATAATGATTTAAATTGTTTATATGACATTTCTTCCAAGCTAATCCTAAAGATTGGATTTCATATTTTTAATAAATTAAGGATGGCCTATTTAGGAATTATTTATAATTTATTTAAAGAGGACATAAAGCTAAGTTGAGGGACTTATTATTTAATATTAATATGAGAATTAATGGTTAATTTAATATTCTTATAATTATATAATACTAAATAATAATTAATATACTTACATCATAATTGAAATTTAATAATTGATTTTTTAATAAATTGAAAACCAAGACTTGTAGGACATTTCCATTTGAGTATGTCCATCACTTGTTATATGTTTTTCAAACAAATTATTTTTATATATATTCACTGACTAAATGGAATAGACGTTGGGTGGTTTCCTAATAATATTAGGTCTCACACCCTATTTGGTCTGCCTTTTTGTACACAAATAGATTATATTATTATAGGTATAGATACAGTAAAGATACCAACTAATGGTTCTTGATGATTGATTATGATCAAGGGAGAATGGGACCTAAATGAGGTTTTCAATACTATTTATACAATTATTTCATTTTCAAATTTTTTTCATGTGTTGTACACATGACATGCATACTTTATTTGGATACTTTATTTGAGGCATATGAAAAGTATTATCAATATAATCATTTTGCATGATCTTCCTTTGTATTAATTTTCAATTCTTACAATTGATCCATTTTATTTATCTTTTTCTTCTTGTTATACATATGTTATATTTTATCTCCATTATGCAAAAATATAGCTAGGAGGGAAAGTTCTATCATTGGACAAACCATGTCCCTTTATTCTGTTGGACAAACTCTAATGTCTAGGGAGATATACTTGAGGCCGTGTGAACCACTGAGCTATGGGAGCTGCTGAGTAGCGTTCGAGTGTAGTATGCTATAGTGGTCATATATTACATTGTTGTAACACAAAAAATCAATAATATTTCATAAAATGAACAAACGTAAAAATAATATCGGTTACATATTAGTTTAAAAACTATTGCATACAAGGATAACATAAATTGATTAGTTAAAATAAAAAATTAATTCTCATAAAATAATATTACCAAACGATTATATATTGATAGATCTTCAATTATTGATAAATATAAGATATACATATTAATGATATAGAGAAAAATAAATATCAATTGAAACATAGATTTTTTAACAAACAATTTTAACATTATGAAAAAAATTGATTTTACTTTTCATATTAAAAACTCATCTTTCAGAAGGTGGAAAGTTTAATTTTAAAATTATAATAATAATGGAATAATTAATAATGGAGCCTTAAAAAATAATTTTTATTAGATGAAATGTTGATTGAAATATAGAAATTATATGAATGAAAATATATAATTGCATTGAATATTTTTTATATTGTTTTAGTGAGAAAACTGATTTGTGAAAGGTTATAAAATTTTTTATTTAAAAAGAGATGAATAAAAATAAGAAGAGTATATAATATAATATATACTCAGATTAATTAATGGAATCAGTACATATTTTATAATAAATATTATGTACATGGTATAAAAATATCCAATATAGTTGAAGAGTGTCACATCAACAGTTTTATTTGGAAGAATTTTTATCTTTTATTTCAGTCTATTTTTTTGGCATTACATTTCTCAAGATATTTTATGAAAAATGTTTTTTTAGTTCACAAGTAGGTGGAACATGGATTTACTATGGTTAGAAAAATAATGTACCAGTCTAAAAGAGAATGTGCACACTGGATAGTGGCAATGTCCAAGGACCATAACCTACACACATGTGTGCGGATAACTATGAACCAAGAATACTGGGTGCATTTTTCGTACATGTTCAACCATACATGCATCTTCGCTTCCCCTAGACACCATGAATCATCCTTTTATTTCGAGGGATTTTCTTCACATCTTCTTCATGTTTGGAAAAAACTGAGTAGCCAAGACTTGAAGCCTACAAAAATTATACAATGTGTGGAATTACCAATTATTAACTTCCCTAAATTTAATACCAAATCCCCAAAAACTCACGACCTTCATGATTCTTGTATTTAAGTACATATCCCTTTCTTCTTGAAACAAATTGTTCTCCAAATCAATGGTGGTTTTGGTGTGGAATTTTTATGAAATTTCAGGTCATTTCCTGCACATCGCATCTTCTCCCATATTCATTGTTCATTTTTCCCTCCATCATGGTTACTTCTTACACCATGGGAATAGTTTCCCAATATTTTTATGGACCATAGTTAATAGTGTTTGATCATGATATCCATGGTATTACTTTTTCAATTAATAGTCTCCTTGTTGTGTGGTTGTGGTTTTCCACATAATTCTATATGTTTACAAGATTATATAAGTGACTCAATAATTTATCATAATTATATTATTTTATTATGATTTTTATGATTTCTAAAATTTGCTCAAAATATTTATTCTATATTGTAAAGAATTGTTTTAAAGTATTCTGGTGAGTATTTTGGTTCAAAATGTATTTTTCCAATGGAAAATATATATTTTCTTGTGTTTTCAACTGTTAGGTGTTTGTTTGTGAATGTGGTGTTTCATATGAAATAATATATAGAATTAAGAAAACATGAAATACTATATGACAAGGTTGGGATAACTATGTCTTGTAAGCTGAGTGGATCTACAGGGTAGATACCTATTTTTATTTAATAGTATTAACACTACAATAAAAACTAAACACTTGATGTTGATTGGAGACTATTATAACTTTGGATTGACTTAACATTAGTTGATTGTTAATGAGGAAAATGTGGGAAATGGTTTCTATAAAATTTCACCGAGATACGAGAATCTTATGTCCCCACAAACCATAATAACATAGGGATTGCCCAAGGTTATCATATGATGTTAGGATTATTAATTAGTTTGGTGTCATATTTACCAACCCATTTTATAATTCCATAAAATTTTTACTTAAAAATTATTTCACTTAATTTATTTTTATTTCATTGAAATCATTCATGATTAAATGTCCTATTTTTTATTTCATGGAATCTATATGGTAGATAATCTTTTCTGAATTGGATAACAACCTATATACAGACAAATGTGTACGTATACCTTTTTACAATTGACCAAATTCATAGAAATTAGTTAAGTGATAGTGAAGGATGATCTATTTGGTTGTGTTCTTTATCTTTTAAAATGTGGAATGTGGGTGTTGACCCTCTTATTGTATGTAGTATTTGGTTGTGAAATTGGTCCACCAACCTATTTTCCTATTCTGTAATTTTTGGGATATGAAACAAAAATGACTAACAATATATAATTGTGGCTTTATTGGTTATGACTATTGTTTATCGTGTGGTTATGTAATATTATTTGTTTATTTATGGTTATTTATAATAGGTGAAAGAACAACAAAAGTGATATTGGATGCCCAAGAACTATTTTACAAATTCTTGTGATCAGGAATTCCATTCATGGTTTGTTATAGGCATGGCCATGTGTCAGGCTAGATGAAATCTCAGACTGGATGGTGAAAAATTGTATCAATGTGGGTTTATCCCTTTCATTTGGTCATGTTATATGGGAAGATATTAGATATATTAGATTTGATATTTTATTGGTATTGAGGTTCTGATTGTGATTGGGGTGTCTAGAAAACAAACCTCATGAAAGTCCTCTCATTGTCATGGGATGTTTTTATTCTATTTAATTCATCCTCTATGTGATATGATCATGATAAAGAGTGTACATTAACTGAAGGAATGGGTGGAATGGTTTGAATTGTGATTATTCATAAAGTTTGTTTGGTTTTGGTCATGATTATTAATGATGAGTTGTAGTCATTATTCATGATTTTTATTGAATATGATGTTGATGGTATTTCAGGGAATATTGTAGTAGCATGCCTCCCCTAATATATCCTTTTAAACCTCAAGAATGTTGCAAAGAGTGTACTCCCCCACCGAGTGATCAGATATTAACATAAGTGATGGATTAGCATCATTATGAATTAGATCAGGGAGTTAGCCCCAGCTATTCTCATGTTTAGGATATTGTATTATGTCCTTAAAATTCAAAGGATCATGAGTTCCCAAAGAAATAGCCTCCTCCTTTTAGGGTATAATGTACCCCCATGAATCTTAAGATTGGATTGTATGATCTACATGATGTTTTGGTTTCTATAAACTCCTATGATCGTTAAAATGAACTATTCATTGTTTCTATTGTAGTGTGTTAGTCATAGGTTGTAAGACTCTGTGGCTCGTGCTGGGAAGCATAAGAATAAGATTTTGATATACTTTATGGTCATCTTCACTACGAAATATTTCATGATAACCATGGAATTTCCAAAGACCTTTGAGTTTCTAAATCTCTAATAGGCGGATTAGAACTTATTGGAGTATGGAAACTATTTTGTTAAGTTAGTATATTTCACATATGCGGTTATTTCCATCATGAATATAAAGGCATAGTTTTTAATACGGGATTAAAACTTAGCATTTGGTCCATGTTTATTCAATTTATTTTGAATACATCGGTTGATGTGTTCAATCAAGCCCTGATAGTAGATATATATTACATCACAAATATTATTTTTAATGGGGTAACATAAATAGTGGGTTATGGAATTGGTAGTTCTTCTGAATGGAATAAAAATTTAGATAGGAATGCATATTTGGCGGCGGTAAACCAGGTCATCCTTTACATTCTCCTTCATTTATGGAATCTGATTTTGGTTCCATAAAATGCAATCATTGTGGGATTCTGGGGAATTTCTAATCATTATTATCGATCACACATAGACCATACCATTAGTGTGGACATTGGGATCATACAAAAGTATTTTAGATCCAGACCACCCTATCAGGGTAATATGAGTTCCATAATATCTCTGGGAAAGAAAACCTAGTCAGAACCTTCTATTGAAATTGTCTCTCAGTTAGGCGGAAGTGACAAAATGGATGGATATACTTCAGTAAATAGTAATTATAATGTAGAACCATTGGTCTTTAGTGATCCTTAGGGTTATGTAGAGATGAGTTATATTTAAGCTATATATTAATAACTAGTGGAATTTTATATATGACCGACCATGGATCTTGTTATTATTCTTATTGCATCATCCATAGCTGATGTTCTATTTGATAAGGGTGATTCAAATTCATTTATTTCATCATTCCTTATATAATATTTAAATCATCCATCTTATCTAATTCCCTATGAAATAAAATTATTGAAACCACTCGATAAGAATAGAGAGTATATTTTAGATTCACATATTGTACAATCACCATGTCGGGGGCTGAGAAAGAATTTGATTTACTTGTTCAAGAAATAGAAATATTCGATGAGATATTTAGCATGGGATGGATTGTGTGTTTCTAGGTGAACATCGATTTATATCTCTAGTTAGTGGTAACTTTGGATTTTAATTGAAACTATCATGTTTTTCATGGTGAATTAGATTCTTGGTTAGGACATGAGGGACTTCCACTTCTGGAATAGGGTAAAATTGTATTTATGATCATGTGGATCATGTTAAGGAATGATGGGGTAGGATTGGAGGGTCGATTACCTCTTACGATTGATGAGTTCCCAGATTTATTTCCAAATTATTTATTAGGTTATCTTCCTGAGTGGGATGTGGAGTTCACTATTTTTCGAATTAGGAACACAGTCATTATATCATCTCTTTTTATATATGGACCCCATAGAGTTGTGGGAACAAAATAAAATGCCGAAAAATTTCGAATCCATACGATTCATTCGTCCTACAATTGAATCTTAGGTAACCCATATCATCTATAGAAATAAGGTTGATTTATATATTTGGTAGTGTATCTATAACAGGAACATAAATAAATCATTCATTATAAAAAATTCCTATTTCCATATGTTGAAAACCTTTTAAATTAGATAATGGGAGAGTATAGGTTCTAATTGATTGGAATTCATTTTGGGTATCACCATGTATGAATCAGAGAGGTATATTTTCTTAAGATAGTTTTCCAAATATGGAACAACCACTTTTTGTCTTTTTTCATTCATTTTAGATTGAGGAATGATTCATTCATTTTCATGAAACTCATGAACCATGTTTTCATCAGTTTATCAAATCTTTTTGTTTGGTATTTATGGATTACCTCTTCATTTACTATAGTTCTAATGAATATATTTTGAAGTACCATTGGATCATTTTGGAAACTCTTTAGGATAACAGCCTGTATGTAATGATTTAAAACTGTGCCCTCTAGATCTCAGTGGTAATGTTTCTAGGCCACATAATTTCAGAATCTTGGGTTTCTATCGACCGTAAAAATTTCAGTGTGTACAGTTCATGGGATAATTTGAACGACAACTTCATTGTTAAGAGATTTTTGGGCCTATTGGGGTATTTTTTTAATTTTTTTCATGAATTATTCTTTCTCGATCCACTAATGAATTTTTTTACCTGAAAAGAAGTATTGTATGAGTGGAGACTAGAATATTAGGATTCATTTGGGTAGAATATGAGGTGTCTGACCCTATCTGCTATGTTAAATTTTTCATATCTCAAACGGGATACATTTTATAATGAGATGCATCAGTTATGGGTCATTGGTGTGTGTTAATGATAAAAGATCATGTGGTGTTGTATTTTTATAACCTCCATCAATTACATGAGAAAAATAACCCAACACACTACATATAATTAGGGGAAGTGATGCACACCTTGAATATAAGGTGTCATTAACTCTTCGATGAGATTTTTTTAGTATACATAGACCATAATATCATGGAACAAATTTTCTCCAAGAAGGATCAATATTTGAGGCTGTGTTTTTGGTTCAAGAACCATAGTGTTTTGATTTGGATATCATGTATATCACATGAAATGGTAATGTGGTAAGAGATTATTTATGTAGGAATTTCGCAGTGCATGAAATTATAGATCCCAATTATTAGTGTACGTCGATATATATTTTTTTCCAAGATTCATTTGGAGACTATGGTATTTAGTTGGGGAATGTTCACGATTATTGTTCAGCCGACACCCTCTACCGTAGAGTAGATTTGGCAGGATCAACCTGGAGATGGGTTACGATATTAAACTGTGTAGAAATTTTATGATAGGGATGTGCCTAAAAATTATTTTTTTATATGATGGACTTTGTTTCTTCAATTCCATTGTTGTGTTGTTGTTTCCACTACAAATGATGGTGATACACGATAGTCACAACTCTCATCGATCCTTTCACTCCTAGACCACCAGTATTTTTTCTGATGTGGAACATCAATTTTGGTTTCTATGTAGGAGATTGGATATAGGTGACATTATATCTCTATGCTATACATACCTAAATGTTAAATCAGATCCCCATAGAGACTCTGGTTCTCTTCATTCACATTCCATTCCTACCTGGATGTGGTATGAGGTGATCATGGAATTTATTATTTTCTTATCAAGTATGACTCCAAGAGGAATTTAATTTTATTATTGATTTTCCATCAAATGAAATTGGTAAAATCAACGAATCAACCTAAGAGGAATAATTAGGTAAGAGGTGTTTTCCTTGTATAGTGAGGCTTCGTTGTGTTCCATCAGGAATTGTTTTTAATAGGGACCCTCTCAATACCTATTTTTTGGGAAGGAATTCAGAATGAATTATGTTTGTAGATCATGTTGAGTATTGAATTCCACCCTCAAATTGATGGCCAGATGGAGTGGGATAATTTAATAATGGAAGACATGCTTTAGGAAAGTGTCATTGGTTTTGGCCACTCATTGGATATCCACTTTTACTTGATAATGTTTTTATATGTAATTAGTTTTCATTATAGAATATTAATGGCCCCATTTGGAGGACAATTTTTTCTTTCATATCATTACCCATTGTGTTGTGAAAATTTGTGCAAGACATCATTATTGAGTCAGACCCTTGTGTAAGATAAATCTGATAAATTTTAGTTTATGATGTAGTGTATATTAATAGTGTATATCCTGAGGAAATATTATTCTGTTCATCAGTGTCGAGCCTTTCAATTCCCAATTGGAGAACATTTATTTTTAAATTCTATATTCTCTTAGTCATGGTCTTGTTGGTATGAAATAGAAGATAATGCATATGTATGCCATAATGTTTTAGATTTTCATGAGTTATGGAAATGTGGAATAACAGTGATCATTTCCGTATCATTTTTCAATAATTCATAATGTGGTCAATGTATCATATTTAAAGTTGAAAAATATTGGCCCATACCATGTACTAAATTTGGAGGATTTAGAGAATGAGACCGATCTTTTAGTGATTTATAGGAGATTGAATATTATGGATTTCAAAGGAAATGTTTTTATAAAAAAGTCAATATCTTTCATTTGGGTCCTTTGTTACTATGGGGATGATGAAAATGAGTTTAGGGAGAAGAATTCATGGTGTGAGGAGAAGTATTCATTTTTTCTATGATCAAACTTTTGAATGACCTTCCAGGGGAGGAAAGTATCCTTGGTGGGGAATTATCACATAAATAGTTTTATTTTTAGTTATTTTTGTCTTATTATTTTTGTACATATCAATATTTTATAGAGTTTCCCATAATTTTTAAATAAAAGTGGCAGTTTATGGGTACAATTGTAGGTGGAGAAGCTCATGCATATGGTTAGAGGAAATTATCTATCATCTGAAAGGATTCCATGAAACATAGAATGTGGCATTTTCCATTTGGTAGTTCCCACAAGAAGGATACAACTAATTATGTTCCCAAACCTGTGTATCAGTTAAAGAAACACGGTGGATTTAAGAGGTGTTATCCCTTCCCCAATAGACCATTCAACCTATTTTTCATTTTATGGAAGGTGACAAATGGAATCCTGGTGGTTTAGAAAACTATGAAGCCAAACTGTGTAGCCTTCTAAGGAGTAAAAATATTTAATTTCATATTCCACCTCCTTCTAATTTAACATAAAATCCATCAAAAATCATCACATTCGGGATTCACAGCCCTAGGAGTCTGACCCCCTCCTCTGGGCCCCGTAGGTAATTAATATATTGGGTGGTGTTGGTGTTTAATCATTATTAAACATAAATTATATTACTTCATTCCAATTTTTGTCGCATCATAATGGTTCCTACCTCACACCGTATTGGTTTGTTATTTAATTGAATATTGGTTTCCTTAAAGAGGGTTGAACCATACTTATATGGGTTTGATCATGATGTTAATGTTTTTTCTTTTTTTATTTTAGGTGTCCTTGGAGTGTGGTTGTGGTTTCAACTAAATTAAAGATGTTTCATATCATGTTGTAGATGATTACATGATTTATGAATAATTGTATTATTTTACTATTATCTATATGATTTCTAAATGTGATCTAAGATATGGGTGGATTGTGTGAGCAATTATTATAAAGGATTTTGGTGTGAATTTGGTTCAAAAATGAGTTAAGCGTTTGGAAAATGGTGTGTTTCATGTATACTTCTATTTTGGGGTGTGTTTATGTGCATGTGGTGATTCATATGACATAGTATATGGAAATTATAATGGTGTAAATCATATATGACTAGGTTGGGTAGAATCTTTAATGAAAAAGGGTATATCTGCAGGAATTAGGTCTAGTTCCACATAGTAGGATTTATTCAAAAACAATAACTAACAATTTTTTTATGATCAAAGACCACTAGAAAAATTGATTGTCTCATCTCTTGTGGCTCATTCATTTGGATGTTTGTAGTTATGGATTCAATTCAATGTCACCGAGTAATGTGGGTCTTAGTTCCACACTCACCATATATCCTTAGAAATAACTATAGGTGCTCATGTGATTGAATGAATTCTACTCAACTTGTTGACATATTTACATCCCAATTTTATAATCCAAACCATGTTTTGTTCAAAATGATTTTTTTTCATTTCTATTAATTCATAAATAAGTATTGGTTTTTTAGACTTTATTATTCTATTGAATCTATTTTGGTGATATCTTAAGGAGAATTAGATCACATCATACATGCATCTATAGGTAATTGTAGACCTTGTTATGTTTGTCCAAGTTAATGGTGTGGTGTTTTGTGGTTGTGATGGTGGATCTAGTTTGTAGTGTTATTTTTATTGTAGGTATTGTTGGATGTTACATGTCGGTGTTTACCCTCTTACTATTTGGGGTTTCTATTTGTGTAGTTTTTCCACATACCATTTTTTAGGAGTCTTGGGATAAAAATGGTATTCATTTAAATAGTGACAAATTTATCTCTTTTGGTTATGGTTATTGGTTACCTTGTGACTCTTCACTGTGATGAGTTTTTTTTATTTTTTTTATGGAATAAATCAATACTAAAAGTATTATTTGGTTCTCAATAAATATTATCAATCAAGTGGGTATCGAGAACACCCTTTCGACTATATCATGGGACTGTACATCTGTTAGGTTGGATGGAATCCCAATCCATTTTGTGGTAGGCAAAATTATTTCTGAAAATATTATATTTTTAAATGAATGAAATACAAAAAAAGATACCAAAACATTATTCCCAAATTTAAAAGGATGGTATACCATATGAATTATATAAATTGAATGTTTTAACAAACATATAATAATATTTTCATGGATGAGCAATTATGATCCAATAAAATGTATATTATGTCTAAAAAACCCTTATAGCTATTATATTATAGGAATAAAAAAATTAAGAAGTTGAAAATAAAGAATAAATATAGATCAATTATATAAATGAAATTAAATGAAAAAATATGTAGGTGTGATTAGTTAGTTAAAATTTATGTTAATATAGTTTAATAATAAGAAACATTCATTAGTGAATGGAATGTGAGGGAAATTTTTTTTCATTTGAATTCTACTAGATTGAATAAACAAAAAAACTCATGTATAATAAATTTATGATTATTGAGTATATATATGTATTGAATGTATAATTTTACTTATTTTACTTGATACCATTCATTTATAGTTTCATATCATATACTTGTTGGACAATCATTATTTAAATTAATATTCTATTTTTAATTGTTCTATATGATATATGGTTGATTACATTAGTTGGTTCCCTTCCATTATCCTTGATCTATTTTTATCACAATAATAATGATAATTGAGGATATATATGTTTAATAATTATATTTATGATGTTAAATTGTTATTTTTTTTATCTTATAGTGATGTTTCATAAAGAGATGTTAAAATATTATTTGTTGTGTCTTTCTATTCAAAAAAAATATTACTTTTATTAGTAAATATATATTTAAATGTATATATTTATATCTAATTTATATAATTATAAAAATATCCTATATTAATCATTTTTAATAATATTATTGATATATTTATTTTTAATATAATTCATTATATAATCATTATTGTGTCATTTATATAGCAGGTACTATCATTCAAAATAATAACATATTATAATTAAGGAATGAATAATAATATTTTGTATAGATATTATATCATAATTATAAAAAAAAATTCAATTTTCAAATTATTCCATTAATGTGATTATTCATATTAATTAAGAATTTTATGATATATATATATATATGCATAGATATCAGATTATAGTTACTTTATATTCTTCAGTATTTTTATAGGGAAGCATTGAATAATATATATGTGGGACTATGTGACTATAGGTCACAAAACTTTTATATTCATTTTAGGAAGATAATAAGTCATTGATTTAAGAGTACTCAAAGGGAAAATTATTCATTTCTATTATTAGAGGATGGTACTTTTATATGTGATATTCAGTTTAATTTCCATAAATAGAAATTCCATAATTAATAAGGGATGAAATTCCTCATGGAATAAATATATTAAGTGGAAAAATAAATGTTTAAGTATATGGTTGGGACTATAATTCAATCATTAATTCATTTAGTGATAATTTTTTGTGATATTATTCAACATTAACCCTTTATTTAACTATTTTAACACATTTTACAATGACCATGGTAACTCGGTTATTACCTCATTAGCATATTGTTTGTAACCTCCCTACCCGACTCACCACTAAATCAGTGGTCGGGCTGATTTCTACATAACCTCCAGCACATCTCCCCACACACCAGAGGCTGCAGACTAGATGAAAGGTTCTATGGATAGTCAGTGGGTATAATATATACTAATATCAAAGTTAAATAATAGAAAATGTAAATAAATATAGGTAGTATTCTAATAAATGATAAAGTAGTAGAAGAAAAATATTATTCATTTTATTAAAGTGGACAACTCTATTTATAAAATAGATTGATGAATGACATAATAAATTTTCCCAAATGGATAGTAGTGATAAAAAACTTGCATTACATTCCAATACAGAAATTAATAAACAATGACTCAAATCCCAAAGGGAGGTCTCCTTGAGCATCTCGATCTTCCGCTCAGTCATCTCCTCCTTTCACCCACATATTTGTAAACAGATAAAACCTACAACAAAATAGAATATACTCAGGTACCAAATTAAATGGCAGCCCGAGAATTGTGTAAGATATTAATATTGTTAGGTCATGACCCCCAATTTCAAACCCAAATCATGAAATTTAATTAAAAATTTAAACCATTGGAAAACATGCATAATTAATGCAGTACTATGTAGTTATATAGCTAAGTACCTGCTTCTTCCCTAAGTGGGCATCTGAACATGAATTATACATTTTTAAAGAATAAACAAAAATCATTAAACAATCATTTTCATTTATCAACTATTCAACCATAATTAAATTATGAATGTCTTGATATTCAGCATAATCCTGACATCCCCCATATATTTCACTCACCATTGTTGTCTCTAAAGACTTTCTAAGAAAGCAATGTACTGACTAAATCCAAGCTTATTATTTTTCATGGATAATGTGTCATAAGATATTCCATTTATTATTTCATATACAACTTCCTCGCTATCCACTAAAATAGTGATTTTATACTGGTTTCATCTACTAAAAGTGATTCACCCAATTCATTAATATGTCTAAAACCTTTCGCATATACATTTCAGAATTCATTATGTTAGAAAGTTTTTCATTAACCATTAATTCATTTCATGTACGACCAATTGGACCCATAGTCTAGTGTCAATTAATGGGTTTATATCATCATGACTATGACCCCCAAGAGTATTTGGAGAATTATTCGTTATCTCACAACCCATGTGTATTTGGAGTAACACTCCTTTTCCAATAAAAAATATTTGCGTGAATGATTGGTAAAGAACACCATGGGTAGAAACTTATGAGTATTTAGAGCATCAGTCAATATCTCACAACTTGTTTATCAATCATACACTCATATTTATCATTGTTGTAGAACACCATGTCTAACAGCCCAAAACCATCCATTAATTAATTCCTAAATATGTTAATCTATTACCTTAATTAATTCAATAAACAGTTAACATCATAAATATATCGTCAAATAATTCTACAACAAATTCTCTATTCCACATATCAATATTTAATCATTAATTTTAAATTAATTATTCTGAATTAATTATCCCAAATCATTTACATGTCTGAACCCATCCATTGAAACAATGTTTCATCTTGTACTTTAATAATTAAGAGGCACATCGAAAACATCACAAGTCAATGATGCTAAAAAAGACCTCATATTTAGAAACCATCTCACATAGCATACCATATTTTCTAAACATCTCCATCTTAAACAATATAAGGAATTAAAAATAAAAACCCATCTAAAAATATTATTGGCCAAAAGTCATAACAATCTATAAATATACAATCTTAACTTAATGAATGAAAATTAGAAAATTAATTAATTAATTAATTAATTACGATATCATTGACCAGGTGATAAATTTACTAACCATTTACCATTTATCATGTAATAAATAATCTATCCATTAATTTTTTCCACATTCCCTTTAATGTTCTGAACATTCCAAAATATTCAATATTTTAAGTATTCAGTAAATGAAAAATATTTTCCATCTCATGACGAGAAAATTTATTCTTCAATTAATTACCCTACTTATCATCCTTCCCCATTCAATCATTTTATTATCCAATTGAAAAATCAACATTTTTTGTAATTTAAATTCAGTGACATGGGTTAATTGAAAACACACCCTAAAGGGTGTCCATGTCCAATGCCATTTAGGACTTATTTCCACGAAAAACCCCTGGGTGCTTTATGTTTAACAATTTAATATTAACGATATAAACTCAAACTATTTTCAAAAGAATGAAATAAACATGTAACACCAACACATGGTAATTTCCTCATATATAATGGGTAAAAATAAAAACCCAACCTTAATAGTTCATATCCTGGGGAAATATAATTCCGATAATCAGTATAGATCCTTTGAATTCTCAATTGCAGAACTCTTATTTTTAAATTCCATCATATCTTAGTCGTGGCCTTGTTGCTATGAAATGGAATCTAATGCTTATATATTTCGGTAATTTTTATATTTTCATTAGGTTTGGAAATGTGTAATACTGGTAATCATTTCCATATCATTTTTCATTAATTCAAAATGTGTTCAATGTATCATATTAAAAGATGTAAAATATTTACTCATTCAATGTACTAAATTTGGAGGATTTAGAGAAGTATACTGACCTTTTAGTGATATATATGGGAATGATTATTATGAATTACTAAGAAAATTTTCTTATATGGAAGTCAATATCATTCTATTGGTTCCTTTGGTAGCACTGGGATGATGAGCATGAGTTAATGGAGAAGAAATCATGGTGTGAGGAGAAGTAGTTATTTTTTTCTATGATCATACGTTTTAATGACCTTATAGGGGGAAAGTATAATCGGTGTGGAGAATTATAACATATATAGTTTTACATTGAGGTATTTGTGTCTTTTTGGTACATATCAATCTTTCATAGAGTTTCCCATGATTTTTAACAAAAAGTGGTAGTTTATGGGTCCAATAGTAGGTGGAGAAACTCAAGCACATAGTTAAAGGAAATTATCAACCAGCCGAGAGGATTCCAAGAAACAAAAAAAGTGGCATTATCCATTTAGTAGTACCTATAAGTGGGAAACAGCTAACAAAGTGCCCAAACCCGTGTGTCACTTTCAGAAACACTGTGGATTTAACGGGTGTTATCTCTTCCCAAATAGACCATTCAACCTATTTTTCATATGAAGGAAGGTTTCAAATGGCTTCCTAGTGGATTGGAAAACTATAATGCCAAATTTTTTGGCCTTTTAATGATTATAAATATTGAATTTCACATTATACCTCTTTTTAATTTGACTAAAAATCCATAAAAACTCATCACATTCGTGATTCTCAGCCCTTGGTGTCACGACCCGCCTTCACCAAAAGGAGGGAAGAGTCAGCGGATTTCCAGGCCCTTCCTTCTTTAAGTTGAAGGAGAGATAATGACCCCCGAAACCCGCCTTCAATAGGTCTCGTAGTGGCGACTAGCACCAAGGGTATAGAAAAATTCTCGCAAATGGAAGGCATTACCCTTTTTATTATTTAGGATCGGGAAAAAGGACAAGTCGACCTCCCAAAAAAAAAGAAACAAGTTTATATAAATGAACCCAAATAAAGCCCCCCATGCATGTTTAAACAGTTTACAACAAGGTACAAGTACAAAAAGAAAAGAAAGCTCTCAAGTACAATACCAAAAGAAAACAAAGGTACGACAACAGCAACAACTCCAACTGTCCGACTAATAGGGTCCCACGCAGCCCTGGTAGTCCTCCTGGAAACCTGAAAGTAAACGTAGGGTGAGTATACAAGTACACTCAGTAGGGAAAACCAAGAATCTCGTGCACAAGTGGGGGAACGTACTAAAGTCCCGTGAGAAAAGAGTGAAACAAACAACTAACAAGGAAAACTATCCATCCCAGGCCTCACCAAGGCTCACTCCCCAAATAACGCAAGTCAAGTAATATATATAATAAGAGCACATCGATGTTTGGGCACCCCACGCCACTTTCCCACTGGTTATTGAGACATCCTACGCATCGGACCAATCCCGCCATTCTCACCGCAGTCCCACTGCCACACCCGCCCGCACACACCTGGGCCTCAACCACATGCAGTCCCACTGCCGAAAACCCGCCCGCACACACCTGGGCCTCAACTGTCTCACGTAACCACGCCCGAAGACACCTGGGCTAGAGGATCAACTGTCATGCCCGAAAACACCTGGGCCTCATCCCGAAGACGCTTGGGAAACCACCTGCCGCACACATCTGGCCAACCACCACGACCCCCCGCCCGATGGTTCTTGGGCTAATAATGGACTTCAGGCCATCACAGCCTGCCCGAAGATACTTGGGATATCCGGAAAAAGGGAGCAGAAAAGGAGCTAATAACCAGCCACTAAGAATAGTGTTGGGAAAAACACCCTTCCCCCATAAATGGGGGTGTTCGGCACTGAGTGATCTACTTGGGTGGGGCGCGAATAAGAAACACAAAGCTACAAGTATAGATATAGGTAACAAATACTCACCCAAAAGCCTATGTTTTTCCTAGCCAACCTACAGGACACAACACCACTACGTCCGAGTCACAGTTCACGACCCTTGCCCACAATACCATTTATCCCATTCTTATTTCACGTTCAGTCAAATGTTCAATTAATTTCAAGCACTACTGGGCAACTACCATAAGCATAACCAAGGAAAATGTCAAAATCAAGGATCAACCAAAGCACTCACACCCGGTTCTGTAAACCGAGGATCTCTCCCCAATTTGTGATATCAACAAGTAACCATCTGGGTTCAAAACTCACAACCACCGAAAGTACAAAAGAACAGGGGATCCCATCCCCTCCCACATTTCCAGAAATCGGCCCAAAAGGAAAACAACCAACTACCGCTACCAGCACAAGTCAGGAATTTTCAGGTTTAAACGACTTAACACACTCCATGATTTCAAAATTTCGTGTGTTCTAACCGTTAGTTATCACAGAAGGGTTGATCCTGGTGCTTTCAATTATTCAGCCGGATATACGTGATTAACCAATTCCACAGTAGGAGTTCACAATTTCAACAACCCATTTAAAACATCATGAAGGGATTCATCAGCGCACATACAACGACCACCAACAGTCTCAATTTCCAGAAGAGTATCGACCAGCACAAATCAAAAAGGATAAGCACAAGATAAAGCATAAGCAACGATCACAACCCCTTCCCCTTCTTTATTTAGAACTCCGTTTATTATCTTTATCAAGGTTTGGTTTAACCAATTCCATAGGAACAAAAGAATAACGCCCACCCCGCATGATACACAAAAGTGAGAGACGAGAAAAATTCCCTACATGTTGATAGATAAACGACGTCCAGGCCGGGGGCGCGGAATTTTACGGATAACGACGCGGCGGTCCCGATGCACCAGAAGAGCCGCGATCGAAGAAGGGGAAAACCACGGCCTAACCCTTAATTTATAAGAGCCGGGGACGGTTAAGGTGAAAACGGAAAACCGCGTAAAACGTGGAAGTCGTGAGTTGACCATGCGGCTTGACCCATCATTAATGGTGCTGGGTGGTTTAAACCGACTCATGAATTAATGAAGCATTTAATAAAAACTTTTGTGCGCGTTTCAGGTTTTCAAGACATTTTTTTTTCTTTTTACGAGGCAGAATAGGGTTTAAAACCCTATTTGCGAAAAAAGGAGTGTTACTGGAACAACTTGACAAGGTCGGGTGACGTCGGCCGGTTCCGCTGATTGGTCGCACCGATCGGTCTCACCGATCGGTCTCACCGATCGGCCTCACCGATCGGTCGCACCGATCGGTCTCACCGATCCGTACACCTTGAGGATTCGGTTACGGGACCAAGGGGGGGTCTGGGTCAGGGTCATCACATCAGATACCTCTTAAACGATTCTCGTCCTCGAGAATCAAAACAAACCAGAAGGAAAGAGAGGGTCCATACAACAACCTACGAAAGATACCTCTTAGGAGTGAACCCCTGCTCTAAAAACACTCCCCTGCCAAGAACCAAGCAACATACCACGCCAAACCGCCCGGTCATGTGGGTTTGGGGAGTTTACCTCCCCCATGTCAAGATATTATCCTCTTTGGGCGGCACTGACTCGCCCGCACAGGTTTAATCGCATCCACCTTAATGCGTCTTGATTAGGGGTCGGGGTCCCTCCTCCCTTTAGCCAGGGCTTTTTACACATAACAGAGGAAAGAGACTAGTACATTTTATAGCCAAAAGTCAAAAATTCTATCACCACAGGCACAAAAGTTACAGAGCTCAAAACAACTCGGGGTATTGGGCACGCATCTGTGCTTCCCTCTCCCACGTACTCTCTTCGAGGCCGCCATGCCTCCATAACACACGAACCAAGCCGATGGTTCGTCCACGGAGCACTTTCTCCTTGCGATCCTCGATCCTGACTGGCCGTTCCTCGAAGGTCGCGTCTTCTCCCACATTTATCTATCCCCAGTTGATGACATGAGAGCCATCATGTAAGTACTGACAAAGCTGGGAGACATGGAAGACATCATGGACCCTCTCCAACTGAGGTGGTAGGGCCAGCTGATATGCCACTTCGCCAACTCGCTTCAGTACCTCGAAAGGTCCGATGAACCTAGGGGAGAGCTTACTCCCCCTTCCGAACCTCCGCTGCCCTCGTCGAGGGGAAACCTTCAAGAACACATGATCTCCCACCTCGAACTCCAAGGTCCTCCTCCGACGATCAGCATAAGATTTTTGCCGATCCTGAGCTGCTTTCATCCTCTCCCGCACTAGCTGGACTTTCTCCGTGGTGCTCTGCACTACTTCTGGTCCAAGAGCACGAGTCTCATCAACCTCTGCCCAGCATAAGGGTGAGCGACATGGTCTTCCATACAAAGCCTAAAAAGGGGCCACGCCGATAGTAGAGTGGAAGCTGTTGTTGTAGGCAAACTCTACTAAGGGCAAGTGTCGTACCCATGGTCCTCCAAAATCCAGAACACATGCTCGCAGCATGTCCTCCAATGTCTGGATAGTCCGCTCTGTCTGTCCATCAGTCTGAGGGTGAAAAGCAGTGCTAAGGCGTAGCTGGGTGCCAAAAGCATGCTGTAACCCCTTCCAGACTCGTGAGGTGAACCGAGTGTCCCGATCTGAGATGATAATCTTCGGAACTCCATGCAAACGCACCACCTCATCCACGTACCTCTGTGCTAAGGTACTCACAGGTCCCGACTCCTTGATAGCCAGGAAGTGAGCAGATTTTTTCAATCGATCCACCACTACCCAGATAGAATCATGCCCGCCCTGAGCTCTGGGTAGTCCTGTGACGAAGTCCATCGAGACGTCGTCCCACTTCCACTCGGGAACATCTAAAGGATGCAACAAACCACCAGGAATGCGGTGTTCAGCCTTCACCTACTGAAACACCAGGCATTTAGCCACAAACTCTGCCACTGCCCGTTTCACCCCGGGCCACCAAAACTGTCCCCTCAGGCCTTGGTACATTTTTGAAACACCCAAATGTACTGCCAAGGCTGAGCTATGGAACTCACGAAGGACTTCATCACGCATCACCTCTGGAACAAACTACCTCCCATGAAAGAGCATCCGATGTCGGCTGTCCTCCGACCATCCTTCCGGAGCGTTCCCCTGATCGACACGATCCCGCAACACTTCCACCTCAGGGTCTCCCCACTGAGACTCTTCCACTTGCTGCAACAAAGAGGGTTGTACCGTCATCTGAAACAAGCAGCCTCTTGCACCTTCCACCCTTGCGTCCAAGTGCAAGGCAACCAACTCCCCCATCGCCTTCCAAGCATCAGCAGATTCTCGAACCACTTCCTGATGCGGCTTCCTGCTCAGGGCATCAGCCACAACGTTTCCCTTACCTTCAGTGTACGAGATCTCAAAGTCGTAGTCTTGGAGAAACTCGCCCCACCTCCGCTGTCGCATGTTCAAGTCACGTTGGGAGAAGTTATAGCGCAAGCTCTTGTGATCGGTGAAGACCACAAAGCGCTCCCCAAATAGGTAATGTCGCCACAGCTTTAACGCGAACACTACTGCTGCAAGATCCTGGTCATGGGTGGCATAGTTCCGCTCATGGGGGCGTAGCTGCCTGGACCCGTAAGAGATCACCCCTTGTTGCTGCATCAAAACGCACCCCAGGCCCTGTCCTGAAGCATCACAGAATACCTCATAGGTCATCCCTTCTTCTGGTAATCCCAACACTGGGGCACTAACCAGCTTTTCTTTTAGGTAGCTGAAGGATGACTCGCACTGCTCGCTCCACACGAAAACCTGGTCTTTCTTGGTCAAAGCCGTCAAAGGGGATGCTACCGGGGAGAAGTTGGGTACGAATCTCCGGTAGTAGCTGTTGTACCTCTCGTTCCCCTCGTTGTTTGATTTTCATGATCACAATCACCTTATTATTTGTCTAACCTTGTTTTTAAGTGTTGTGGATGATAGGCAAGAGATTGGAAAAGGAATGGCCCAAGAAAGCATCTCAAAGTGGACTGAATTGCAGTCCACCGGCCAACCGGTGTGATAGCACCGGCCAGCCGGTGGACCTGGCAGAGGCATTGCCCACTGCTAGGCTCCACCGGTCAGCCGGTGGCTTGGCCACCGGCCAGCCGGTGGCACCCAGACTCAAGGGGTAGCTACTGCCTCCCCACCGGCCAACCGGTGGCCTCAGCACCGGCCAGCCGGTGGCATCCAGCCCCAACAGTGATGGCTACTGCCTCACCACCGGCCAGCCGGTGGCTCCTCCACTGGTCAGCCGGTAGAGCCTGGACCAATATGCTTCTCCTCTGCCAAGGCACCGGCCAGCCGGTGGCCCTGTACCGGCCAGCCGGTAGCCCAGTCAAACTAGCCGTTGGTTTTGACCAGTCAACCCTCTTTTGGCCTCCAACGGCTCCGAGGCCTTTTCCAACGGCTCCGAAGGCCCCCAATGGGTTCCATGCCTATAAATAAAGGCCAAGGAAGCCCCGGACACCCCCCGGATCATATACCAAGCGCTCGGACATATTGTTGCACATTTGGGGAACCTCCGGCGCTCCACCTTCAAGGATCCTCAAGTGCTCCAACCAATTTCCAATCAAAGGAGCACCTCAAGAAGCTTGGGAGAGCACGCTACATCAACTCCATCATCCAATTGGCGCCCAAGTCTTCCTCCAATACGGTTTTTCTTGTTTATTTGTTTTGAGCCTTAAAATTGGGTTTGTGCCTACAAACCCCAAACTTTTCTCATCCCCCTTTCTTTTGGGTTTCAAATCACCATTAAGGTGTGAAGATGTTAGTCAAGCCTTTCCTTTTAAAAGGCTTGAGTTTTCGGTGAGCTAGCCTTCACCCGTTAAAAAAGGCTAGTGGGTTCTTGCTATTCCATTGAAAGCATGTGGGTTCTTGCTAAACCAATAAAAGCAAGCTTTAATAGGTCCTAGTGCTACCTCAAAGCCTAGTGGGTTTCTTGCTAAAACCATTGAAAAGCAAGCGGTAGGAATCTCTCAACGGTTGAGTTGGGAGCGGAGACGTAGGCCGGGTTTTGGCCGAACTCCGTTATCATTTTCTTTTGTCTTGCCTCTTTACTTTCCGCTGCATTTCAACTTTGATTTTAATTTGTTAATCTTTTTTTTTTAAAGGCAATTCACCCCCCCCTCTTGCCATCCTTCCCGTCTTTTGTTCCGACCCAACAATTGGTATCAGAGGAAAATTTGAATAATTCCCTAACCCAGTTTCAAATTTAAGATCCATTTAGATGGCATCAACCTCTTTCGCCCCCAAAGGCGTTTCATTGGGTCGTGCTCCATTTTTTGATGGAACCGACTATAATTATTGGAAAACCCGCATGACCACTTTTCTTAGAAGTATAGGATATCCGATTTACAAAATTGTCATGCAAGGTTATTCTTTGTCTTCCCCCGACGAATCCAAATGGACCCCCGTCGATATTAAGAATTTTGAGCTTGATGGCAAAGCCATGAACGCTCTCCATTGCGGCTTAGATAGAAATGAGTTCAACCGAGTTTCCACTTGCACCTCATCTCATGAAATTTGGAAACTATTGGAAGTGTCCCATGAGGGCACTAACAAAGTTAAGGATACTCGGTTAGACATGTATAGACAAGATTTTGAATCTTTTTCCATGCATCCAAATGAGTCCATTTCTGAAATGTTTACACGCTTCACTGACGTTTTCAATGGTAGAAAATCTCTTGGTGATGATGTTTCAGCTGAAGCAATGGTCAAGAAGATCTTATGGGTCCTTCCGAGCTCATGGGCACCAAAGGTGACGGCGATCCAAGAAGCTAAGGACGTCAAAAATATGCCGGTAGAGGAGCTCATTGGATCCCTAATGACGTACGAGATCACCATGAGGAGGCAAGCTCAAAAGGAGGGCACACCAATCAAGACACCAAAGAACATTGCCCTCAAGGTACAAAAAGAAGTAAGCTCCTCCTCATCATCCTCATCTTCCTCATCTACTTCATCTTCAAGTGGCGATTCGGAAATGGAGAATCTCGCCCGCCAAATGCACAAATTTATGAAGAAGCACAAGAAGAAGAAGAAATCTCGCAAGGCGCGAAAGCAAGAACCCACCGCAAGATCCGAGCCCAAGGTAAAATGCTACGGGTGCGGCGAAAAGGGCCATTACAAGCCCGATTGCCCACTCAACAAGAAACGGGCTAAGGAAAAAGGAAAGAAAAAGGTCCTCAAGGCGACATGGAGTGACACCTCCTCATCATCCTCCTCCTCCTCCTCAAGCGACAACGGTAACAAATGCCTAATGGCATTTCATGAGGTAACATCTTCCGATTCCTCTTCCTCATGTTCTTCAAATTCAAATTCATTAAATCATTTATCTTATGAAGAGCTCTCACACGCTAGAGACCAACTAGAAAAAGGTTTTCATGCTTTATCGTCAAAATTTGTTGCTTTAAAAAAGAATTTCAAAAAACTTTCTTCCGAAGAAGAACAACTTCTCAAAGAGAAGGAGGAACTCACCCTTAAAATCCAAAATTTTCCAAATGTTGATTCTATGGAATCAACCATCAAAGACCTAAGGGAGACCCTAGCTAAGTTCACCCAAGGGGAACAAAATTTGAACAATTTGCTTGGTTCCCAACGAATTTCAAGAACCACCCAAGGGCTAGGATATACCAATATAGCTTCCTCCTCCCATGCACCCACTGTTTTTATTAGGGGGAGCTCTAGCTTTAAATTTTGTAATTATTGTAAAAAACCCGGGCACCTAATTTATGAATGCGATTGCAAAAACGCCCGGTATGGTCATCCCAAAAGTATTTTCTTTTCGGACGAATTTTATAGGAGAAGACCCGCCATGAGACAAGTTTGGATTGAAAAATCCCTTCTTGCGAGTCTCTCTGGGCCAAAATTTATTTCCTATCCCCGGTGACTTATTGTTTTCATTTAGGGGGAGAATTTTCAAAACCTTGTCTTAGATTCAAACTTTCGATTTCAACACTTGGTATCAAATTTTTTCAATTCAAAATTTTCTATTAAATTCTCATTTCAAATTTTTCAACTCTTGGTATCGAATTTTTATTTCCAAAATTTCAATTGGTTTTTGATTCAAAACTTTCAATTCAAACTGTTATTCAAATTTTCATTTCAATTTCAAAAATCTCAATTTATTTTTCAATTCTCATATCTAGTTTTTCAAACCCTTCCCTCAATCAAGTTTTATGCCCCGTGCTATTTTGATAATCACAAAGGGGGAGAAATTTCTTGATTGATTGGGGGAGAATCCTTTTTATCATGCTTTGATTTATTTTCAAATTATTCTTTAAGAATGTCTTTAATTTCAATATTTTACTTTGATTATTTTGGTGATTGTGATCATCAAAATAGGGGGAGATTGTTGTACCTCTCGTTCCCCTCGTTGTTTGATTTTCATGATCACAATCACCTTATTATTTGTCTAACATTGTTTTTAAGTGTTGTGGATGATAGGCAAGAGATTGGCAAAGGAATGGCCCAAGAAAGCATCTCAAAGTGGACTGAATTGCAGTCCACCGGCCAACCGGTGTGATAGCACCGGCCAGCCGGTGTACCTGGCAGAGGCATTGCCCACTGCCAGGCTCCACCGGTCAGCCGGTGGCATGACCACCGGCCAGCCGGTGGCACCCAGACTCAAGGGGTAGCTACTGCCTCCCCACCGGCCAACCGGTGGCCTCAGCACCGGCCAGCCGGTGGCATCCAGCACCAACAGTGATGGCTACTGCCTCACCACCGGCCAGCCGGTGGCTCCTCCACCGGTCAGCCGGTAGAGCCTGGACCAATATGCTTCTCCTCTGCCAAGGCACCTGCCAGCCGGTGGCCCTGTACCGGCCAGCCGGTAGCCCAGTCAAACTAGCCGTTGGCTTTGACCAGTCAACCCTCTTTTGGCCTCCAACGGCTCCGAGGCCTTTTCCAACGGCTCCGAAGGCCCCCAATGGGTTCCATGCCTATAAATAAAGGCCAAGGAAGCCCCGGACACCCCCCAGATCATATACAAAGCGCTCGGACATATTGTTGAACATTTGGCGAACCTCCGGCGCTCCACCTTCAAGGATCCTCAAGTGCTCCATCCAATTTCCAATCCAAGGAGCACCTCAAGAAGCTTGGGAGAGCACGCTACATCAACTCCATCATCCAATTGGCGCCCAAGTCTTCCTCTAATACGGTTTTTCTTGTTTATTTGTTTTGAGCCTTAAAATTGGGTTTGTGCCTACAAACCCCAAACTTTTCTCATCCCCCTTTCTTTTGGGTTTCACATCACCATTAAGGTGTGAAGAGGTTAGTCAAGACATTCCTTTTAAAAGGCTTGATTTTTCGGTGAGCTAGACTTCACCCTTTAAAAAAGGCTAGTGGGTTCTTGCTATTCCATTGAAAGCATGTGGGTTCTTGCTAAACCAATAAAAGCAAGATGTAATAGGTCCTAGTGCTACCTCAAAGACTAGTGGGTTTCTTGCTAAAACCATTGAAAAGCAAGCGGTAGGAATCTCTCAACGGTTGAGTTGGGAGCGGAGATGTAGGCCGGGTTTTGGCCGAACTCCGTTATCATTTTCTTGTGTCTTGCCTCTTTACTTTCCGCTGCATTTCAACTTTGATTTTAATTTGTTAATCTTTTTTTTAAAGGCAATTCACCCCCCCCCCCCTCTTGCCATCCTTCCCGTCTTTTGTTCCGACCCAACAGTAGCCTGCCAGTCCGAGGAAACTCCGAACATCCGCCACATTCTTGGGTGCTGCCCAAGAAACAATTGCCTCAACCTTTGATGGGTCGACTGCTACTCCATACTCAGACACTACGTTCCCGAGGAAGTGCACTTTTCGTGCCCAAAATTTGCACTTTGACAACTTCCCATAGAGCTGGTGCTGTCGGAGGACCTCCAAAACTGTCCTCAGGTGGTCTGCATGGTCCTCTTCTGACCTTGAATAGATCAGGATATCGTCGATGAATACCACCACAAACTGATCCAGGTACTCCCGAAAGATGGAGTTCATAAGCCCCATGAACACGGCCGGGGCGTTCGTAACACCAAAGGGCATGACCACGAACTCGAAGTGCCCATACCTACACCTGAATGCCGTCTTCGGGACGTCGCTATCCTTCACCCTCAGCTGGTGGTACCCGGATCGCAGGTCGATCTTCGAGAACCATCCTTCCCCCTTCAGCTAGTCGAAAAGATCATCTATCCTCGGAAGAGGGTAGCGATTCTTGATCGTTACCCGATTCAGCCTCCTGTAATCGATGCACAAACTGAGTCCACCATCCGCCTTCCTTACAAACAAGACTGGAGAGCCCCATGGCGACGCACTCGGACGGATATAACCCCTCTTCATCAGATCGTTAATCTGTATCCTCAACTCTCGTAGCTCCGAAGGTGACATCCGATAAGTAGCCATTGAGATCGGACGAGCGTCTGGTTGTAGGTCTATCCCGAACTCAATATCGCGTCGAGGGGGTAGAGTCGTCAGCTCCTCAGGAAAGACGTCCATAAACTCGCGGACGATCTCTGGCACCTCCACCATCTCAGCATCTACTGACTCCACTGTCAGCTCGGTCAACAAGGAGAGGAGAGGTTCCTCCCTACTGTTTCCCTTCGGACTGCTCCACTTGCCGGTGAAGGTAACACGCTGGCCGTCCAAACCTGAGAACTCCACCCTCCTTCGGAAACAGTCGATGACGGCGCACACAGAAAATAGCTAGTCGATGCCTAGGATGACATCGTACGGTTGAATCTGTAGCAGAAGGAGATCCCTAACTGACTGATGTGGCCCTAACATCAGTCTACATCCCCGACAAATGAACAGCATGTCGGTCTGACCTCCAACTGGTGTGCTCAACACCAGGGGCACTGGAAGTATCTCGGCATCTAGACCCAAGGCACGATCTAGACTGGGTGCAACAAAGGAGTGCGAAGCTCCAGTATCGAACAAAGCATAAGCAAGAGTGCTAAACACATTGATCGTACCTCGAACAACCTCTGACCCTGCTGGAACCGTTGCCTCTGCGGCGTGTAGCTGTCCACGCCCAGCTCCCCTGCCCCTCGGCTGTCGGCCACCTCCCCGACCACGCCCTGGTCGAGGTCCCTGGGGAGCGCCCTGAGGTCGGCCTCCTCCCCCTATGTCTGCCTGCGGAGGAACGGGAGCTCGCTGTCCCTGCTGCTGCTGCCGGAAGGGTCTGGCTGGATACTGCTGCAGCGGCGGATGCTGGGGATGACTGCCACTGCTGTACTGCACCCGATCGGGGCACTGACTCCGGAGATGTCCAGGGCTTCCGCAGATGAAGCACCGTGGTCCCGAGCCTGAAGGGAAAGAACGTGGGCCAGGGGATCGAAACTGGAACTGCTGCGGTCTACTCCTTGCGGGTCGGAACCTGGAGGGTCCCGATGCTGGAGGCCTGGTGCTGACGGCCTTCCCCTTCAATGGTCCCAGCTGGATCCCTTCTCGTGACACTCCGCCCAGAGCATGCATCCTTTCCACCACTTCGGCCTTCTTCTGGACCTCGAAGTATGTTGGAAGGGTAAAGGGGGTAACAGCATACTGGAGGGAGGGTCGGAGCGCCTCCTCCAAACGTCTTGCCCGAGATTCCCCATCGGGAAAGAGGTCCGGAGCAAAACGTAGGAGGTCCTTGAACTTGATTCCAAGTTCCCTCACAGACATGCTCCCCTGCTGGAGGGAGAGTAGCTCCTGCCTCTTCTCCGCTTTCATCGTCGAGGAGAGGAACTCCTCCCGGAACTCCTTCTCGAAATCCGCCCAAGCAACCTCAGACTCTTTCCTATTTCCCAGGTGAAGCACCCACCACTGACGTGCCGCTCCTCGCATCTGGCTAACAGCCAAAGGAACCCAGTATTCGGTCGGGGCCCGAATCAAGACGAAGGCTATAACTAAATCCTCTAGCCAGCCTTCCGTCTTCATATCGGAGGTGCTGCCCTCATACTTCTCGAGGGCCTGTCGTTGGAAGGCTCGAAGAGTCTTCTGCCACTGGTCGTCCTCTTCCTCTCGATCAGCTCTCTGCCGATTGGCCAAAGTAGTCTCAAGGGTCTCGATCGCTTGTACCACACGTGGTCGCCTTCCAGGTGCCATAGCTGTAAGGTAAACAAGGAATGCCTAAGCCCAAGTAGTGGAGAATATCATTCTTAGAACTTATTAAGATTTAATTTATTCTTAATTCCCAAGACATCCCAGAAACACAAGAACACAAGTCATTATGATGGATGTACCTTTCCTAGGGTCTCTACCCTGCAATCAGTGTGGCCTCACTTGGTCGTTCGGTATGTCCAGAGTCCTTGCATCGGATCACGGGGGGGCCCTAAAATCCAGTGTCCTAGCCGGTCTTCCCTGGCCTAATTCACGCTGCAAGGTCACCCAACACCGTTGCCTTACCACCCCATGCAATCCTCACTGTGCCTAACTCCAGACTCCGTCCTATCTCTCAACCCAACTCACCTCTGATACCATTCTGTCACGACCCGCCTTCACCAAAAGGAGGGAAGAGTCAGCGGATTTCTAGGCCCTTCCTTCTTTAAGTTGAAGGAGAGATAATGACCCCCGAAACCCGCCTTCAATAGGTCCCGGAGTGGCGACTAGAACCAAGGGTATAGAAAAATTCTCGCAAATGGAAGGCATTACCCTTTTTATTATTTAGGATCGGGAAAAAGGACAAGTCGACCTCCCAAAAAAAAAGAAACAAGTTTATATAAATGAACCCAAATAAATCCCCCCATGCATGTTTAAACAGTTTACAACAAGGTACAAGTACAAAATGAAAAGAAAGCTCTCAAGTACAATACCAAAAGAAAACAAAGGTATGACAACAGCAACAACTCCAACTGTCCGACTAATAGGGTCCCGCGCAGCCCTGGTAGTCCTCCTGGAAACCTAAAAGTAAACATAGGGTGAGTATACAAGTACACTCAGTAGGGAAAACCAAGACTCTCGTGCACAAGTGGGGGAACGTACTAAAGTCCCGTGAGAAAAGAGTGAACCAAACAACTAACAAGGAAAACTATCCATCCCAGGCCTCACCAAGGCTCACTCTCCAAATAACGCAAGTCAAGTAATATATATAATAAGATCACATCGATGTTTGGGTACCCCGCACCACTTTCCCACTGGTTATTGAGACACCCTACGCATCGGACCAATCCCGCCATTCAAACCACAGTCCCACTGCCACACCCGCCCGCACACACCTGGGCCTCAACCACACGCAGTCCCACTTCCGAAAACCCGCCCGCACACACCTGGGCCTCAACTGTCTCACGTAACCACGCCCGAAGACACCTGGGCTAGAGGATCAACTGTCACGCCCGAAAACACCTGGGCCTCATCCCGAAGACGCTTGGGAAACCACCTGCCGCACACACCTGGCCAACCACCACGACACCCCGCCCGATGGTTCTTGGGCTAATAATGGACTTCAGGCCATCACAGCCTGCCCGAAGATACTTGGGCTATCCGGGAAAGGGAGCAGAAAATGAGATAATAACCAGCCACTAAGAATAGTGTTGGGAAAAACACCCTTCCCCCATAAATGGGGGTGTTCGGCACTGAGTGCTCAACTTGGGTGGGGCGCGAATAAGAAACACAAAGCTACAAGTATAGATATAGGTAAAAAACACTCACCCAAAAGCCTAGGTTTTTCCTAGCCAACCTACAGGACACAACACCACTACGTCCGAGTCACAGTTCACGACCCTTTCCCACAATACCATTTATCCCATTCTTATTTCACGTTCAGTCAAATGTTCAATTAATTTCAAGCACTACTGGGCAACTACCATAAGCATAACCAAGGAAAACGTCAAAAGCAAGGATCAACCAAAGCACTCACACCCGGTTCTGTAAACCGAGGATCTCTCCCCAATTTGTGATATCAACAAGTAACCATCTGGGTTCAAAACTCACAACCACCGAAAGTATAAAAGAACAGGGGATCCCATCCCCTCCCACATTTCCAGCAATCGGCCCGAAAGGAAAACAACCAACTACCGCTACCAGCACAAGTTAGGAATTTTCAGGTTTAAACGACTTAACACACTCCATGATTTCAAAATTTCGTGTGTTCTAACCGTTAGTTATCACAGAAGAGTTGATCCTGGTGCATTCAATTATTCAGCCGGATATACGTGATTAACCAATTCTACAGTAGGAGTTCACAATTTCCACAACCCATTTAAAACATCACGAAGGGATTCATCAGCGCACATACAACGACCACCAACGGTCTCAATTTCCAGAAGAGTATCGTCCATCACAAATCAAAAAGGATAAGCACAAGATAAAGCATAAGCAACGATCACAACCCCTCCCCCTTCTTTCTTTAGAACTCCGTTTATTATCTTTATCAAGGTTTGGTTTAACCAATTCCATAGGAACAAAAGAATAACACCCACCCCGCATGATACACAAAAGTGAGAGACGAGAGAAATTCCCTACATGTTGATAGATAAACGACGTCCAGGTCGGGGGCGCGGAATTTTATGGATAACGACGCGGCGGTCCCGATGCACCAGAAGAGCCACGATCGAAGAAGGGGAAAACCACGACCTAACCCTTAATTTATAAGAGCCGGGGACGGTTAAGGTGAAAACGGAAAACCGCGTAAAACGTGGAAGTCGTGAGTTGACCACGCGGCTTGACCCATCATTAAAGGTGCTGTGTGGTTTAAACCGACTCATGAATTAATGAAGCATTTGATAAAAACATTTGTGCGCGTTTCGGGTTTTCAAGACATTTTTTTTTCTTTTTACGAGCCAGAATAGGGTTTAAAACCCTATTTGCGAAAAAAGGAGTGTTACTGGAACAACTTGACAAGGTCGGGTGACGTCGGCCGGTTCCGCTGATTGGTCACACCGATCGGTCTCACCGATCGGTATCGGCCTCACCGATCGGTCGCACCGATCGGCCTCACCGATCGGTCGCACCGATCGGTCTCACCGATTGGTCGCACCGATCGGTCTGGCCGATCGGTCACACCAATCGGTCTCACCGGTTCGTACACCTTGAGGATTCGGTTACGGGACCAAGGGGGGGTCTGGGTCAGGGTCATCACACTTGGGGTCCAAACCCCTTCACTATGCTCCAAAGGTTCTTAATATATTAGGTGGTGATGGTGTGGAATCTTTTGATTCACATCCCTTGGAGTCCAACCCCCTTCACTATGCTCCCATGGTTCTTAATATCGTGGGAGGTGATGTTGTGGAATCTTTAATAAACATATATTATGTTACTCTATTCCAATTATTCTCCCTTCTTATTGATTCCTTCATCATACCGTATTTATTTATTCTTACATTAATCATTTTAATCCTTTAAGCTGGTAGAACAATAGTTATATGGGTTCGATCATGATGGTAATGGTTTTCCTTTTCTTATTTTAGGTTTTCGTGGAGTGAGGTCATGGTTTCAACTAAATTCTAAATGTTTGTTATCAAGTTATAGATGATTACAATGCTTTAAGAATTATTGGATTATTTTAGTATTATTTTCTATGATTTCTAAATGTGATATATGAAATGGGTGGGTGGTGTGAACAATTTTTTAAAGGATTTTGGTGTGTATATAGTTGCAAATGGAGTTATGCCTTGGGAAAATGGTGGGTTTTATGTATACATCCATTTTAATTGTGTTTATGTGCATGTGGTGGTTCTTATGACATTGAATATGGAAATGATAACATAGTAAATCATATGTGACTATGTTTGGTAGAATATTTCAACAATATAGGGTGGTTCTACAGGAATGAGGTCTCATTCCCCATAGTAGTATTTATTCTGAAATAGTATATAATTTTTTTTTGATGGTCAGAGACAACTCGAAAAATGGATGGACTCATATCCAGTGGCTCGTACAAGTGGATGTTGGGGGTTATGATTTGTATACCATGACATCGAGTTATGTGGATCCTAGTTCCCCACTCACCCGATATCCTTAGAAATTACCATTGGTGCTCATGTGATGGTATGAATGCTTCTCATCTTGTTGACATATTTACATCCACATTTTATAATTCCAAACCATGTTTCATTAAAAATGTTTTTTATTCATTTCATTTATTTTCATTAAAAAATAAGTGTTGGTTTTTTAATTATATCATTCAATGGAATCTATTTTGGTTATATTTTAATGAGAATTAGATCACATCCCTCATGCACCCACTAGTGAATGTAGACCGTATTATGTTTATCCTAGTTAAATGTAGCGTGTTTTGTGGTTGTGATGGTGGATATGGTTTCATATGTTATTTTTCTATTAGGTGTTGCTATATGTTTCATGGTGGTGTTTACCCAATTTCTATTTGTGGTTTATATTTGTGAAGTATTTCCACCTCCAAATTTTTTAGATTCTTTGGATAATAATGTTATTCATTTAAATAATGACATATTTATTTCTTTTGGATATGGTTATTGGTTTCCTTGTGATGCTTCACTATGATGATTTTGTTTGTTATATCTTATTGAATAAATCTCTAATTACAGTATTATTTGGTTCCCAATCACTATTATCAATCATATGGGTATTGGGAGCACCCTATCGTCCATATCATAGGATGGTTCATGTGTCGGGATGGATAAAATCCCGATCCACTTTGTGATAGTGAGAATTATTTTTAAAAATATTATATTTTAAAATGAATGAAATATGTAAAAGATGAAACTAAAACATAATTCCCAAATTTAGAAGGATGAGATACCATATGAATTATAGAAATTGATAATTTTAACAAAGATATAATAATATATTAATGGAAGAGCGATTATGATCCAATGAAATGTATATTATGTCAACAAAACCCTCATAGCTATAGTATTATAGGAATCAAAATAATTAAGAAATTGAAAATGAAGAATAAATATAGAACAATTATATAAATGATATTTCATGAAAAAATATGATAGTGTGACCAGTTAGTTTGAAATATTTGATAATGTGGGTGAATAATAGGAAACATTCCTTAGTGAATGGAATGTGAGGGGAAAATCCTTTCCTTTGAATTATAATATCTCAAATAATCAAAAAAAACTCATGTATAATCAATTTAATATTATTGTATATATATAAAATGAATGTATATTTTTATTAATTTTACTTGATACCATTCATTTATAGTTTCATATCTTCCATTTGATAGTCATTCATTATTTAAATTAATATTTTATTTTTAATTGTCCTATATGTTGTATTATAGATTATATTAGTTGGTTCCCTTCCATTATCCTTGATGTTTTTTATCACCATAATAATGATAATAGATGATATATAGGTTTAATTATTATATTTATGATGTCAAATCTTAATTTGTTTGATCTTATAGGTATGTTTCATAAATATGTTTTAAAATATCTTTTGTTGTGTCTTTAAATTCAATAAAACGTATTTATTTTGTAATTTAATATATATATAAATATCAATTATATAATTATAAAAATATCATAAAATAATAATTATGAATAATATTATTGATATAATTATTTTAAAATAATTCATGATATAACAATTATTGTTTCATTTATTTAGTTGGTACTATCATTCAAAACAATAACATATTATAATGAAGGAATTAATAATAACATTTTGTATAGATATTACATCATAATTATAAAATAATATCAATTTTCAAATTATTTCCTTAAATTGATAATTAATATTAATTAGGAATTGTATGATATATATATATATATCTAATTGGGTAGATATAATATTACACATACATTAAATTATTCATTATTTTTTTAGGGAACCATTAAATAATGTATATGTGAGACTTGGTGACTATAGGTCACAAAACGTTTATATTCATTTTACTGAGATAATCAGGGCATTGATTTAAGAGTACTGTAAGGGAAAATTTTTCTTTTTTATTATTAGAGGATGGTACTTTTATATGCGATCGTCAATGTAATTTTAATAACTACACATTCCATAATGAATAAGGAATGAAAGTCCTCATGGAATAAATAAATAAAGTGGAAAAATAAAATTGTAAGGATATGGGTGGGTCTATAATTCAATCATAAATTTATTTAGTGATATTTTTTTGTGATATAATTCAACTTTAAAACATTATTTAACTATTTTAACACATTTTAAATTTACCATGGTAACCCGGTTATTACCTCATTATCATATTGTTTGTAACCTCCCTACCCAACTCACCACCAAATTGGTGGTCGGACTGATCTCCACATAACAACTAGCACATCTCCACATACACCAGAGGCTGCAGAATAGAAGAGAGGTTCTATGGATAGTCAGTGGGTAGATTATACCCTCATATCATAGTTCAATTTTAGACAATCCCAATAAATAGTGGAAACAATCTAATATAAGAAAATGTAGTGGAAGCCAAATAGTATTCATTTTATAAAAGTGGCCTACACTAATTATACAACAGATGTATGCATGACATAATAATGATTCACATATAGAAATTATTGAACAAAACACATTTATTACATTCCAATACGGAAATAAATAATCAATGACTCAATGCCCTGAGGGAGGTCTCCTTGAGTATCCAAATATTTCACTTAGTCATCTGATCCTGTCACCCACTTATTTTTAAATAACAAAAACATGAAAAAAATAGAATCCTCTCAAGTATACAATGCAATGGAATCCCAAGTAGAGTGTGAGATATAAATCTATGTCGTTCTGGACCCCCAATTTCAACCCCAAATCCAGATACTTAATAAATTATTTAAACTGTGGGAAAACATGCATAAATAAAGCATTATCACATAGCTTTATATATATGTACCTACATCATCCATCAGTTGGTGTCTGAACCTGAATTATACATTTTACAGGCATACAAATAAATCATCACAAAATCATTTTCATTTATCAACTATTAAAACATCATTAAATTGAGAATGTATTGATATTTCTCCTAATACCGACATCCCCCTTATAGGTCAATAACCATAGTTGTCTCTACAGACCATCTAAGAAGTCAATGGAAAGACTGAATCCAGGCTTGTTATTTTTATGGATAACGTGTTATAAGATACTCAATTTAATATTTCATATACAATTTCCAATCCATCCACTAAAATAGTGATTTGATACTGAGTCTGTCCACTAATAGTGATTCACCAAATTCATTAATAAGTCTAAACCCATCTGCATATTCATTTCAAAAATCATTATATAACAACATTTTTCATTGACCAATAATTCATTTAATGTATTACCAATTGGTCCCACGGTCCAATGTCAAATAATGGATTTATAGCATCATTTCTATCACCCTCATGAGTATTTGGATCATCAGTCCTTATCTCACTACCCATCAGTATTTGGAGTAATTTTCCTTGTACCATAAAAGAATATTTTCATGTAAGCTCGGTGTAGAACACCATGGTTTGAATCCCTTGAGTATTTGGAGCATCAGTCCCTATCTCACAGCTTGTTTATTAATCATACACTCATATTTATCATTGGGTTAGAACACCATTTCTAACACCCCATGACCATCCATTAATTAATTAAGAAATTATTTAATCTTATAACTTAATTAATTTGATAACCAATTAATATAATAAATATCTCATCAAATAATTATACAATAAATTATCCATTACACATATCAGTAGTTAATCATTAATTATAAATTAATTATTCTAATTTAAGAATCACAAATCCTTTACATGTCTGAACCCATCCACTAAAACAGTGATTCATCCAGTAATTTAATAATTAACAGGCATGTTGAAAACATCAAAAGTCAAACATGAAAAACAAGCCCACATATTTAGAACCCATTTCACATAGCATATCATATTTGTTAAATAACTCTCTCTTAAACAACATAAGGAATTAAAAATAAACACACATCCGAAAATATTATTGTCCAAAATTCATAACAATCAATATATTCACAATCTTAACTTAACGCATGACAATTCAATAAATAAATAAATAAATAATTAAATCTTATCTCTTTAACCAGATGATAAATTAATTTATCATCTTCCATTTATCATGTAATTAATAATTCATCCATTAATTTTTAGCAGCTTTCAATTTATATTCTGACCATTTCAAAATATTCTATATTCTCAGTATTCAGTAAATGCCACAATTATTCCAACTCATGAGTAGATAATTGATTATTCAATTAATTACCCTTTTTATCATCATTCCCCATTCAATCATTTTATTCTTTAATGGAAGAATCATCATTTTTTGTAATTTACATTATGTGAAATGGGTTAAATAAAACACCGACTAAAGGGTGTCCATGTCCAATGCCATTTATGTCTCATTTCCAAAGAAAAACCCATAGTGTTTCATGTTTTTCAATATAATATTAAGGATATAATATCAAAATATTTTAAAAATAAATAAAAAAATGTATAACACCCACACATTGTAATTTTCTCATTTATAAGGGGTGAAAACAAAAATCCAACCTTAATAGTGCATATCATGAGGAAATATTATTCTGATAATCAGTGTTGAGCCATTTAATTCTCAATTAGAAAACTTTTTTTTAAATTACACCTTATATTAGTCATGGAATTGTTGGTAAAAAATGGAATCTAATTCATAGGTATGTCATAAATTTTTAAATTTTAATGAGGTTTGCAAATGTGGAAAAAAAATTATCATTTCCATATCATTTTTCATTAATAAAAAATGTGTTCAATGTATCTTATTTAATGATGTAAAATATTAAACCAGACCATGTAATAAATTTGGAGGATTTAGACAAGGATAATGATATTTTGTGATTGATATGAGAATTATCATTATGGATTACAATGAAAATGTTCTTATAGGGAAGTGAATATCATTTATTTGGGTCCTTTGGTAACATGGGTATGATGAGCATGAGTTAAGGGACAAGAAATCATGGCGTGAGGAGAAGTCCTAATTTATTTCTATGATCAGACTTTTGAATAACCATCTATGGAAGGAAAGTACCCTTGGTGCGGAGAAGTATCACATATATAGTCTTATTTTGAGGTATTTGTGTCTTTTTATTTTTGATTATATCAATCTTTCAAAGAGTTTCCCATGATTTTTAAAGAAAATTCGCAATATATGGGTCCAATAGTAGGGGAGAAACACATGCACATGGTTAGAGGATATTATCTACCAACTGAGAGGATTCTATGCAGCATTGGAAGTGGCAGTATCCATTTGGTAGTTCCTATAATAGGGTTACAGCTAACGAAGTGCCCAAACATGTGTGTCAGTTTGAGAAACACGGTGGAAGTAATGGCTGTTATTCCTTCCCCAATAAAACATTCAAACAATTTATATTTTGAAGGAAGGTGTAAAATGCCTTTCTGGTGGATTGGAAAATTATGCAGCCATTCATTTTATCCTTCTAATGATTAAAAATATTAATTTTTATTTTGCACCTCCTTCTAATTTAAATGAAAATCCATCAAAACACATCACATTCGGGATTCTCAGACCTAGGAGTTTGACCCCCTCCTCTGATCTCCCTAGGTTTCTAATATCGTGGGTGGTGTTGGTGTGGAATCTTTTTTAAACATAAATTATGTTACATCATTCCAATTCTTCTCCCTTCTTATTGGTTCCCTGTTTGAACCGTATTGGTTTATTCTTCCATTGAATATTGGTTTCCCTAAAGCGGGTTAAACCATATTTATTTGGGTTTGATCTTGACGGTAATGGTTTTCCTTTTCTTATTTTTGGTGTCCTTGGAGTGAGGTTGTAGTTTTTACTAAATTCTAGATGTTTCATATAATGTTGTAGATAATTACATACTTTAATAATTATTGGATTATTTTAGTATTATTTTCCATTCTTAGTAAATGTGATCTAAGAAATGGGTCGTAGGTGTGAACTATTATTATAAAGTAATTTGGTGTGTATTTTGATCAAAAAGGAGTTATTCCTTCTTAAAATTGTGGGTTTCAAGTATACATTAATTTTTTGGTGTGTTTATGGGAATGTGGTGGTTCAGATGACATAGGATAAGGAAATGATGACAGAGTAAATCATATGAGACTTGGATGGGTAGAATCTTAAAACAAAAGGGGTGGATCTACATGAATGAAGTCTAGTTCCCCATAGTATGATTTATTCTAAAATAGTAACAATTTTTTATGAATGAAAAACCCTAGAAAAATTGTTGGAATCATCTCTAGTGGCTCATACAAGTGGATGTTGGGGGTTATAGTATCTATACCATGTCACAGAGTTATGTGGATCCTAGTTTCCCTATCATCCGAAATCCATAGAAATTACAATTGGTTATCCTCTTATTGTATGAATTTTTCTCATCTTATTGACATATTTACATCCCCAATTTATAATACCAATCCATGTCTGGTTCTAAATTATTTTCTTCATTTCATTTCTTTTTATTAAATGATAAGTGTTTGTTTTTCCTAATTTATTATTCCACGGAATCAATTTTAGTGTTATCTTAATGAGAATTATATCACATACTACATGCACCCACTGGTTAATGTAGTCCTTGTTATGTTTGGCCTAGTTAAAGTTAGGGTGTTTTGTGGTTTTGATAGTGGATCTGGGTTCTAGAGTTATTTTTTGATGGTGTTGGTGGATGTTACTAAGGGTTGTTTACCCTATTACTCTATGGGGGTTAAATTTGTTTTGTTTTTTCCATCTCCCATTTTTTATGATTCTTGGGATAAAAATGTCAATCTTTTAAATAGTGATGAATTTATCTCTTTTGGTTATAGATATTGGATACCTTGTGACACCTCACTATGATGAGTTGTTTTTCTTTTTTCTTTTGGAATAAATCACAACTAAAATTATTATTTGGCTCCCAATCACTATTGTCGAACATGTGGGTATCAGGAACACCATTTCGGCCATATCATAGGATGGTTCTTGTGTTGGGTTGGACGGAATCTTGATCCACTTTTTGATAGTGAGAGTAATTTTTAAAAATATTATATTTTAAAACGAATGAAATCCAAAAAATATAAAACCAAAACATAATTCCCAAAATTTTTAATGATGAGATAGCATATGAAGTATAGAAATTGAAAATTTTAACATACATATAAGAATATTTTCATGGAAGATATATTATCATCCAATGCAATGTATATTATGTCAATAAAAACCCTTATAGATATATATTATAGGAATCAAAATAAGTATGTGGTTGAAAATGATTAATAAATATAGATCAATATAAAATAAAATAGTTGAATAATAAGAAACATTCCTTAGTGAATGGAATGTGAGGGAAAAATCATCTCCTTTTAATTCTACTAGGTCGAATAAAAAACTCATACATATTTAATTTAGGATTATTATATATATATATATATTGAATGTATATTTTAATTTATTTTACTTGATACCATTCATTTATAGATTCATATCATCCATTTGTTAGTCATTCAATATTTTAATTGATATTCTATTATTAATTGTCCCCTGTGTTCTATGGTAGATTATATTAGTTGGTTCCCTTCCATTATCCTTGATCTTTTATTATCACCATAATAATTATAATAGAGGATATAAAAGGTTAATTATTATATTTATGATGTTCAATCTTATTTTTTTGATCTTATAGTGATGTTTCATAAAGATCAGTTAAAATGTTATTTGTTGTGTCTTTCGATTAAATAAAAAGGATTCATTTTATTAGTAAATATATATATATATCAATTATATAATTATAAAAATATCTTAACCTAATAATTTTGAATAATATAGTCTATATATTTATTTTTAAAATAATTCATGACATAATCGTTATTACATCTTTTATTTAGATGGAACAATCATTCAAAACAATAAAAGATTATAATGAAGGAATGAATAATAACATTTTGTATTGATATTATATCATAATTATAAATTAATATCAATTTTTTAATTATTCCATCAATGTGATAATTAATATTAATTTAGAATTGAATGATATATATATATTTATTTATTTATTAATATAAGTGTGTAGATATAATATTACACTTACATTTATTAATTAGTATTTTCATAGGGAATCATTAAATAATATATATGTGGGACTATGTGACTATAGGTCACAAAACATTTATATTAATTTATAGAGATTATCGGGGGATTGATTTAGGAGTACTCTAAGGGAATATTATAATTTTTTTAGAGGATGGTACTTTTATAGGTGATCTTTAGTAAAATTTTAATAAATACACATTCTATAATGATTATGGTCAGAAATTCCTCATGGAATAAATATATAAAGTTGAAAAATAAAATAGTAAGGATAAGGGTGGGTCTATAATTCAAACATTAATTCGTCTAGTGATGATTTTGTGTTATATTATTCAACTTTAACCCTATATTTAACTATTTTAACACAATTTAAATTTACCACGGTAACTCAGTTATTACCTCATTAACATATTGTTTGTAACCTCCCTACCAGACACACCACTAAATCTGTGGCCGGACTGATCTCCGCATAAACTCAAGCGCATCTCCCCATACACCAGAGGCTGCAGATTAGAAGAGATGTTCTATGGATTGTTTGTGGGTATAATTTAAGCCTATATAATTGTTCAATAATAGGCAATGGAAATAAATTGCGAAAGCTGTCTAATAAACGATAATTCAGTGGAAGAAAAATAATATTCATTTTATAAATGTGGCCAACTATAATTATACAACAGATGTATGCATCACATAATAATTATTCACAAATGGAATATAGTGAACAAAAAAAGATTCATTATGTTCCAATAAGAAAAAAATAAAAAAATGACCCAAAGACCCCAACGAGCTCTCTTTGAGCATCTTGATCTTCCACTCATTCATCTTCTCCTATCACCCAAATATTTTCAAATAGAAAAAACCTGCAACAAAATGGAATCTACTCGGGTACCCAATGCAATGGAAGCCCATGTAGGGGGTGAGATATAAATCTCAGTAGGTCAGGACCACCAATTTCTTCCCCATATCCATAAATTTAAGAAATTATTTAATCTATGGGGAAACATACATAAATAAAGTAGTATTATGTAGCTATGTATCTAAGTACCTACTTCATCTCGGAGTGGGTGTCTGAACCTGAATTATATATTTTTCAGGAATACACAACAATCTTTACACAATAAATTTCATTTATCAACAATTCAAAGATCATTAAATTATGAAATTCTTGATATTTTTCCTATGCCTGATATCCCCCTTATAGGTCACTCACCGTAGTTGTCTCTAATGACTATATAAAAAATCAATGCAAAGACTGCATATAAGCTTGTTATTTCTCTTGCATAACATGACATAAGATATTCAATTTAGTATTTTATATACAATTTCCAATCCATCCACTAAAATAGTGATTTGATTCTGGGTCCGTCCACTAACAAGGATTCACCAAATTCATTTATATGTCTTAACCCTTCCGCATATTCATTTCACATATCATTTTGATACAACATTTTCCATTAGGCATTAATTCATTACATTCATGACCATTTGGTCCTATAGTCCAATTTCAATTAATAGGTTTATATCATCATTTCTATCACCCTCATGAGTATTTGGTGCATAAGTCCTTGTCTCAGAACCCATGGGTTTTTGGAATAACAGTCCATGTCCCATAAAAGAATATTTGCATGAAAGCTAGGTGTATAACATAATGGGTAGAAAACCGTGAGTATTTGGAGTATCAGTCCTTATATCACAAATTGTTTATCAATAATACACTCATATTAATCATTGATGTAAAACACCATGTCTACTAACCTAAAAACTTCCATTAATTAATTCATAAATTTGTTAGTCTAATCCATTATTTAATTCAACAACCAATTAACATCATAAATATCACATAAAATAATTATACAATTAATTATCCATTCCACATATCAGTAGTTAATCATTAATTATAAATTAATTATTCTGAATTAATTATCCCAAAACATTTACATGCCTGAACCCGTCTACTGAAATAGTGTTTCATCCAGTACTTTAATAATTAATAGGCACGTCGAAAACATCAGAAGTCAAACATGCTGAACAAGCCCACATGTTTTGAAACCATCTCACCTATCATTTCATAATTTTAAAAAATCTCCATCTTAAACATCTTAATGCATTAAAAATAAACACACATCCAAAAAAATTATTGGCCAAATGTTATAACAATCAATAAATTCAAAATATTAACTTAATGCATGAAAATTAAAATTAATAATTAATAAAACAAAACACACAGTAAAGGGTGTCCATTTCAAATACCATTTAGGTCTCATTTCCGAGGAAAACCCCAGGGTGCTCCATCTTTAACCAATTAATATTAATGTAATAATCTCAACCTATTTTTAAAATAATTAAATAAATGCATAACACCAACACATATTAATTTACTCATTTATAAGGGGTACAAACCAAAACCCAACCATACGAAAGCATGATATGACATTACGACCAACCAATAGTTCATCTTTAATCTTCAATTAAGGAAAATTTAGAAGTTATAAAACCAAGGAAAATGAAACTCTAAAATGATTTCATGAATATAATAGTTATTAAATATATTGACAGATTTCCATAACCCTATCTTATGGTGGAACGAAAACATTATTCAGCGGCATGATATACGACGACTACTAATCAGTAGCTAGTCTGCAACTGCATGCACACAACATTACGTATATAAATATATACTTATATATACATGTACACAACATATAGTTTATCCAATACCCACTCTAACATAACAGAGACTCAAAAAAATGAATTGAAAATACTCAGGCATGTCAAATAAAGTAATTTGACTCGTATGATTAATCAGACTCTAAATTAGACGTTGAAAAACTAATAGAAGAAATGAATATCCATACCTGAAG
The DNA here is from genome assembly GCA_963277665.1 of Viscum album. NCBI lineage: Eukaryota > Viridiplantae > Streptophyta > Magnoliopsida > Santalales > Viscaceae > Viscum > Viscum album. The sequence goes on from OY728155.1 coordinate 1,376,437,233, forward strand.
CAATAAAGACACGGAAAAATGAGTCCATCCACATCACCCATGATGGAGGACACTGGATTATGGACCAATGGGTCTCGAGTCAACATTCACATATCCTAAAAATAGAGGATCATATTGATCTGATTAAACCCGAACTGTAGGGCTTCTCCCAAAAAAACAATGTGAGATAAAAGAGTCAAATGGCCATTTTGAATCACAATTTATACACTAAAAGACTCACCTTGAAAATTCAGACAATATTCATAAAGAGTGTGGGATAAATTGTCAAACTCAATGTGGATTCGGGTAGAGGGGGCAGCACATTATAGGTTCTGTCCGGGAGTGTCGTGCATTGATGTGAGGGGGTCCAGCATAGGGATTCATGCTAGGGAGAAGGGGTCGTACACTTCTCGAAGATTCAACATAGTGAAATAGATAGAGCATCTAGAGCGTGACGGTGTTGCACCCCTGGTACATCGCTTAAGGAGGAAGAAAACAGGGGGGTCGTGCACCTCACCTATAGGTCGCGGCTCTCCTTTTTGTTTTTCCAACTAAAATTTATCTAATTAATTGGATTTAATAATTATAATAATATCAGTAATATTATTATTATTATTATACAGATTAATAACTTATCTAATAAGTGAAAAATTCAAAATATATTTAATAAATCATCTTCATTTAAAATCCTCTTAATAAATGATTGATACTTAATTATGAAACCCCATTTTGATCATTTAATTAAAATATTTTAACATTTATTTAAAAAAATAACCAAAATTATAATAATAGAATTATTATTATTATTATTCTTAATTTCATTTAATTAAAATCCAAACAACCAATTTATTACAATATCATTAATATGATAATAACAACAAGAAATAACCCCAAATTTATTTACCAAAATATTTATAATTTCTACCTTCATAAAACTAAAATAATAAAAATATCATTATTATTATTTTTCAATCCATTGAAAATCACAAAAGAATAATTTAAAAAAAATTCTTCATCATTAAATTTGAAACTTCTCAATATATTAAATGTTTCTACGAACCCCAAATGCTATCATTAATTTCTTCAAACATCATTTAAATAATTATTATTATTCATTTAATTAAACAACCACAACTAAAAATAATAATAAATTCATCATTATTATTATTATTAAAACCATATTTTAATTAATCTCAAATATTATATTATATTATATAATTAAAATAATTAATTAATTAAATTGGGTAAACTGAATGGGTAGGCCCGTAACTGTGTGTGCCTTTGAAAATCAATTAATGTGAAAATTTTTGGATATGGTGCTCTTGAGACTCATCGGGACACCTGCTAATATTATTTGATAATTACACAAGTTCAAAAACGACTCCTTTAGGTGTTCCAACACTAAAAATAAAATTCCATAGCTTGATTTTATAACAGACACATCAATAAACAAAACAAATTTAAAAATACATTGTATATTAACTAGATTCAAAAACACAAGACATTAAAATATACCCCTTAAAAACATATCTTCCCCAAGAAGCCATCAGTAATAAATACTAAACAAATCAACCTACCAAGGTCATTTAATCTCGTTAGAACTGTCATGTTGTGTTCCCAATGCCAAACATTCCCTTAACCCTTCATAATCCCAATAGATAATCATTTTAAAACCAGATCAAAAGATAAAGTTATAGCTTAAACATCGAAACAAATCATATATCTAAGGCCATTACAGGGACCTCATAAAAAATGGTCGAATATCATTCAACCAAAGAACAGGAAGCACATGCTTCCCTTAACTATCTTCGTGGACTAAAAACCCACATTCACACTGTATATGATGACGTTCATTAAAAAATATTCAAAAACCATTCTCATGCATAATAATGTCCTTACCTGACCTCTGGTAAAATTTACATGTCAATCAATTCTAAGGCTATTTTTAAAAAAATCGTTCCCCAACATGAAAAAAAAGTAACCCGAAGAAACCACACATCCCACGTACTACCCAGATAAAAACTACTCATCAAGACCAACAACATTTAAACTACAACGTGACGTAATACAAATGTTATCTTAGTATCTCCATGATGAGGTCAAGATATGGTACATGCTCACCATATTCATAAGAGCACACTAAGAGATAATCCAAGGTCAATAAAAATATCTATCAAACTACTACCAGAAAACCCTATTCCAAAAGGATGGAATATCCTACTGACACATTTCCCAAAAATTATACAACACAAACCTCCTTAATATTTTCTATGATGTCACAAGAAAAGATCTGCCACTCACCATCACAATATTTTAGAACAAATTAATTCATGCATGTGAAATTACTCAAACCAATATCACTATGTCAAACATTTATCATAAAATCTTTAACATAAACATATCGGTATGGACTAACAGCTGAGTCCCAAGAATCCCTCATGTGTGATGGGACGAACATACATTAACAGCCTAAAACATTATAATGGTACTACCTACCACATTTTATAACCTTACAAAACATAAATGATGACCCTCTCTCCTGGTCACACAAAACCAAAATCACAAGATTCAAAATCCCAATTTTTTTCCCTTTTAATTAATTCATTTCAACCATTAAACATTTGAATAAATTTAAACAAACACAGAAGTACTTTACTCATAACAAGTAACATAGTTTGGAAAATAATTCCCTATAGAAAAAATTATGCATGCTATCACAAAAATCCTCTTTAATCATTTATGATTTAGTGTTATTCAAATTTAGATAGGATATTTTCCGTATATATTCATTTTACTAGGAAAGAGACCTCTGAGGATCCCATTCATTCAATCCGGGTTCTTAAAAAAGATACCCATAATAGTTCATTTCAATAAAAACTGAACGGTATAAAATTTATAACTATTTTCAAACATACTATGGTTATATAAGGTTCAATCACATGGGTGGATACCAACCAATTTATAAGGTGCACATATACCATATTGCTGGAATTTGGATCATATTTGTCAATGAAACATTCATTTAACATTTTATTTTTAGCATCCCTTTCATATATCAAATCATCTCTATCATGTTATAATAATATGTAAAACAACAACATGTAATAGTAAACAATCGAGGAACACCAAAAAAACATGCTAATAAATGAGGTAGTATTGAATATCATCACTCAAGAATGTCAAATCTATCAATAAATCATGCTATTTACCAAGGCATGCTAATGGTGATCTAGACATGGCATTTCACCAAAGGATCACAATTCAAATTAGCAGGCATTTTACTAATTCCACTACATGGAATGTTATATGCATGAAATATGAATCTATATGTGCCTAAGATGATGAATTTATGAATATTTCTTGCAAAATCAAGAAATGAAAATTATTATTTTTTAAATTATAAACATAAATGAGATGTGGAAAATACACTAGTCACTCAAGGTAAAATCGTATCAATGGTAACATCTAATAGTAAAAACGTCAATCCCCATATCTAGCCACTTCATCATTTCCTCGTACATGGGGCGATCATCCCCAATAACGACTATTAACCCAAATTCCAACACATCCATAGTCTCATGTCAACCTAAACCAAATTACAAATACAAAGTAATAGAAACCCATTGATATAACTTTTTAATGTCCTAACCAACATCACAACTGAAATGTTGTCCGGACTGTTCACCACATGACCTCTAGCGCATATCCCTATACTCTTGAAGCTACCGACTATTAACGAGGGCCTATGGATAGTCATTTATGAGACTATACATAGATATTAAAATTAAATAATACAAAATGGAAATAAATAGTGGATCCATTTTAATAAATGACAATGTAGGGGAAGACACATAGTATTTATTTTATATAAGTATCCAATTCCAATTGTACATCAGATGCATGCATGACATGATAATGATACAAAAAATAGAAATTTTTGAACAAAACAACATGCAATAAATTCAAATTCTAAAATAAATAAAAAATGACTGAAATCTCCTAGAGTTCTCTCCTCGAGAATCCTAATCTTCTACATGATCCTCTAATCCTATCACTGAAGTATATGAAAAATATGAAAATGATGTATCCAAATAAAATCAACTAATGTACCCAATGAAATGGAAACCTGAGTAGGGTGTGAGATATAAATCTCAGTTGTCTGGTAACACTGGTGTCTACCCCAAATCCATAAATATAATAAATATTATAAACAATGTGAAAACATGCATAAATAATGTTTGTAGTACAATATAGCTATATATCCAAGTTTCTACTTTGGCCCTCAGCTTGTGTCTGAACCAACATTATACATTTTTCATGCATACTCAACAATAACTACATAATCATTTTCATTTATCTATTATTAAAACCTTATTAAATTATGAATGTCTCAAGATTTTTCCAAAGCCCAACATACCCCACATAAGTAACTCACCACATATGTCTCTAATGATCATCTATGTAATGGATGTAAATATTGAATTCATGCGTGTTCTTTGGTTTGGATAATACGTCATAATATATTCAATTTAATCATTCAAATACTATGTTTGAGACCATCCACTAAAATAGTGATTCGGTCGTTTGTCCGTACATTAACAGTGATTCACCAAAATCACTTATATGTCTGAATCATTACAAATTTGTAGTTAAAAAATCATTATTATACAACAATTTTCCCTAAACATTAATTCATTTCATTCATGATCAATTATTCCCTGTAGTCCAATGTCAATTAATGGGTTTATATTGTCTTGTCTATCACCCTTGTTAGTTTTTTGAGGATAAATCCTTGTTTCACAACCCATGGGTATTTGAAGCATCATTCATTGTCGCATAAAATAATATTTTCATGAAATTGAGGTGTAGGTTACCATGTCTAGCACCCTGCGAGTATTTGGAGCATCATTCCTTGTCTCACAACCTATTTGTCAATCATACATAAGTATTTAACATCGGTGTATAAAAACATGTCTAAGACCACAAAACCATCCAACAATTTATTTGTAAATTAATTAATCTAATATGTTAATTAATTCACCAACCAATTAACAACATAAATCTCCAGTCAAATAATTTTACAATCAATTAACCAATCAACATATCAATTGTTAAAAAATTGATTATCAACTTATTATTCTCAGTTAGTTAGTCTCAATTAATTTTCCCAAATCATTGACAAGTCTGAAAAAGTCCACTGAAACAGTGTTCCGTCCAGGACATTAATAATTAACATGCATGTCGTAAACCTCACATGTCAAAAATGCTAAAAAAGGACAACACATTTAGAAACCATCTCACATTAAATATCATATTTTAAACAACTCCATTCTGAAAAACATAAGGCATTTAAATTAAACACGAATCCAAAAATATTATTGGTCATTAGTAATATAAATCAATCAATTCACAGTCCTGAAAAAATGAATGAAAATTATTTAATTCCACATTTAATTTAATTAAATTGGATCACTTTAACCTGTTCATAAATTAATTAACCATTTACCATTTATCATGTAATAGCTAATCCATCCATTAATTATTAAAAGTGTCCAATTTGTATTCTGAACGTGTCAAAATATTCAGTATTCTCAATATTCAGTAAATGCCACATTTTTTCAAACTCATAATGAGATAATTAATTCTTCAATTAATTACCCTATTTTTTATCATATATCATCCAATCATATTATTCAAAAACTGATAAATCATAATTTCCTTAATTTAAAATCTATGACATGGGTTGAACAAAACGCACACTAAAGGGTGTCTAAGTCCAATGAACATTATTTTTAATATCCATGGAAGTCCGCTGGGTGCTTCTTGTTTAACCATTTATTATTCAGTCCATATGATCAACATATTTTCAAAAAACAGCAATAAATTATTAACACCAACTCAAGCTAATTTCCTCATTTATAAGGGATACATAAAAAATCCCAACCCTTTGAAAGCATAATGGGACATCACCACCAGCCAACATTTAATCGTAAACAATGAGTTAAAGAAAATTTAGAAGTTCCAATATCAAGGAAACTCATAATCTCAAATTATTTAAAGATAAAAATAATTATTAAATAAGGTGATATATATTCGGAACCCTACCTCGAGGTAGAACCAAAACAATATTTATCATCTTGAAATACGACAACAACCAATCCGCATATGGTCTACAACCACACACATTCAACATTATATAAATTAATATACACACATAAATATTTACATGTCTGTGCCCTCAATATTTATCAAAAACCACTACCACATAAATTGAAATCACAAAAATGCAATGAAAATACTCAACCATCTTCCAATAAAGTAAGAGAGACTCGTATAATTTTTTCGACTCTAAATTAGATGGTGAAAAACTAATAGTAGAAATGTATATCATACCTGAAGCAATGGAGACAAGGAAAAATGATTCGTCTGCCTCACCCATGGTGGAGGATGCTGAATTATAGACCAATGGATCATGAGTCAACATTCCCAAATCCTAAAAAATAGGAACATAATGATTTGAGTAAACCCAAATCATTTGTTTTGGCCAACCAAAAATGGTGAGGGAGAAGAGTCAAATGGCTGATGTGAATCATGAGTTATATGTAGATGTATTCACCATGACAAGGTAGGAAATATTCGTGATGATTTTGAGAGGAATCGTCACACGCAATGTGGAGTCTGGGAGAGGGGGCTGCATGCTACATGTTCTGCTAGGGAGTGTCATGTGCTACTGCAAGGGGGTCCAGCTGAGGGATGTGCACTAGGGGTAAGGTGTTAGGTACTGCTAGAGGATGCATCGTAGGGATGGATCTGCTGCATCTAGAGAATGAGGGCACTGCACCGCTACTGTCTCTCTTTTGGAGGAAGAAAATAGGGGGGTTCATGCACCTCACATATAGTTTGTGCCTCCGCTTTTATTTTATTTCCCCATAAAATTTATTTAATTTATTGGATGTAATATCTAAAATAATAATAATTGTATTATCATTATTATTATACACATTATGAAATTATTAAATAAGTGAATAAAAAATCCTATTTAATTATGAGTGCTTCTTTATTTAATATTCTCTTAATAAAAGATTGATAATTAATTATGAAACTACCTACTAATAATTTAATTTAATTATATTAACATTTATTTAACTAAATATCCTAAAAAATAATGATAACATAACAATTATTATTATTTTAACTTTCATTTATTTAAATCCAAACCTCCAAATTTATTACAATATCATTAATATGATAAAATCTCCAACCCATAACCCAAAATTTAATTTCTATAATAATATTGATTATTACCTTCATAAAAGTAAAATAATAATAATGTCAATATTATTAATTTTCAATCATTTGAAAAAACAAACACCTCTATTTAAAAACAATAATGCTCCATCATTAACATTGAAACTCAACAATAAATTAAAATTTTTCTGTGATCCCCAAAAGCTTCTCGTTAATTTCTTCAACCATCATTTAATTAATTCTCTGAAATTCATTTAATTAAATAATTACAATAATTAATAATAATTATTTATTATTATTATTATAAAAAAAATTAATAATCACAAAATTATATCTAATCTTATTTATTTGAATTAAGTAATTATTTAAATAGGGAAAACTACATGGGTTGGAAATCAACAGTTTGCTGCCCATGCAGATCAATTAAGGTCGACTATTTCAGATCTAGTTCAATCGAGACTCATCGGGATACCTGCTAAAATTATTAAGTTATTACACAAGTCAAAAAAAACTAAATTTTTATATGGTCCAAAACACGGAAAAAAATTCTGGAGCTTGGTTGAAAAACTGACCCATTAATAAATTGGTCTTTTTTAAAACCGTAGTATTTTTACCCTGTTAAAAATCATGAGACATTAAACTATTGTAATAAAACATAAAACTGAAACAATTACCTAATATTTAAATATTTTATCTATATACAAATTTCAATTTTCTATATTAATCTTTTAATGGAGATGAAAGTTTATTTCCAATAAAATAATGTATAATGTATAAGAAATTTTTAATAAAATCATATAAAAATAACAAAATTTACTTTTCCATTTTAAAATTAAAAAAATTATATTAATTTTAAATAATATATTTATACACATTCAATCCAGTTCATTTAAATAATTTTATTTAGTCAAAATATATTAATAAAAGATAATTCTTTGACCATATATATATTTTAATCATTAGAAGTTTTTATTCCTAATTCATTATAATTATTTTTTATTATCATAATATTAGTTAAATTTTATAAATATATTTATGAAAATAAAACATTTATAATTTAATTAAAACATTTTATTAAATGATAATTTTTTAAAAAACATAATGTTTTGAAATGCATACAATAATTAATATATATGAATCATTTATTACATAAATAGTATCATGTATATATAAATCAAATTTCAAATTATAAAACTCCTCAAACCCTCTATATAAGAACTAAAAGTGAGTTGTGTAATGATGGATTTCATATTTTTTGATTCATCTAGAATGGATATCCTAGTGATTTTACTACGATTGATCTTTTTCTCCTAAAATATATTACAGAAGAGGTAATTGACAATGTTTAGAACGATATTGGTATTGGAATAATATAACAAACCATAACATTCATACATATATGTCACATATTAATATATGAATACTAATTATATAATATATTGATCAATTCCATAATGATATATATATAGTAAGTTTAGAAACTTGGATATATAAAAACATGTTATAAGTGAACAACATCATCTCCGTTATGTTTTTCATAACTCTTAACCTACATAAACATATCATAGATAACACAATTTATCATAACCACCATAATTGAAACATACGAATGTGATTGTTAATGTGCTATATAAGTGTAAAAAGGGACATATAAACATAACATGAGAATAAGGTTATGAAAACAAGATAATAAAATTTCAAACAATAACTATAATATCCTAGATAGTAAACATGTGTCATTCTATAAACAAATGATGTTAATAAAACATAAATCAATCAGAAAACATAATCCATGAGATCATAAAAATTTAATAATACAATGGTTTTTGTTATACACCAAATAATAGAATATAGTTTCTTCAAAAATCAAGGCTCATAACCAAGATTATCATAGTGGAATATGTTCAGTCCCTATACAACCATAGTAGTCGTGGTTCAATCCCTACCAAACTTTTTTCACTCCCCATCCATTACCTTTTTATATAATTAGTTTTAAAACATTAATGAATGTATTATCGGGATATAAAATTATAGTACCACCCATCAAATAATGGAAGCCACATACCTATATTTATATATACATTCTACATAATCATAATACAATCATCATAATACAACTTATGTAAGAAAATTATTTTCATAAACATTAAGTCATAAAATAACAGATGAAAAAGAAACATGTTTTATATAATTCAATTCATAATAATCATAAACAATTTAGATAAATAATCGGGATGGTTCCATTTGATCATTTTTCTTGTATATCCTTGGTAGAATCAAGTGTATGTGTTGTTTATGAATACAAATAACATTAAATGATCATTTGTAACATTATTCAGAAATATACACATTATACATAGAAAACTCATTTTAATATAAAAAAATCTTAATTGTATATAATTATTTTCATTAAAAACAGAATTTTAAACTTGTAATCTGGGATCTAAAATATTTATCATTAATGATATTGTGAAATTCCCTTTATGTTTTACTTACTAAATAATGAATCATTTCACATTTTCAGTAAAATATAATATGTACCACATTAAAAATATTATTAGAATATTTAGTTGTTTTAAATTTTTAAAAATTGGAAAATTTATTTTTAAGATTAATTATATAATATTAATTACATTCTACATAACATTAATAGAAAACATATAAATGGAAGAAAACTATATTATTAAATAATGAGAAAAATGAAGTTTCTTCTCCAATTTTTTTTAGATTCATGGTTACGTAATGATAATAAAATAAAATTAAATGATATAATCTCCATAAATAACCAATTGATGAGAAAAATTATTATATTTTTTATTGGTAGATCTTGAAATTTTATCATCAAAATCATTAGAAAAGATGATCATGATTAAAAATTATATTGTAATACTATTCCTTATTAATTTTTTGTATTAGAAATTGAAAGAAAAATAAAAGAGAAAAATTAATTATAAGATTAAAAATCATTAATGTAACTATATTAATAATATTACATGTAAAACCTTAATTATATTGAGTACAAAAAATGTAATGAGTGATGACTATTTAAAATGTATCCCAAAAAGTAAATGAGATTCCAAATTCTCATCCCTCGAATTTCACATTATTGAAAAAAATTCATACCTATGGAATAAGAAAATTAAATTATATAAAAAAAATATAAAATAATTACTTAAATAATAATAATATAATAAATTATTCTATTTTAATCATTAATCATCAATATAGAAAAAATTCCCTATTAATGTCTTCATTTCATTATGTTAACTGTTCTACAATTCATTATTATTTAGGATCGTTTGTTTTTCTATATACTTTAATTAACATTTCATAATCACCAAAATTTAAATAATTAAACATATTTAATAAATATTCACTATATTCAAATTCCTATTTATCCATAAAATTTTGAGATAAGAAAAAAAATCCAAACTTCCTGGAGATTGTAGAATTTAGGTATACATGAAAACTTTTTCAACAAAAAATGGATATAATATGTGAAAGGTAAATAATAATTCACATTTATATGGTCATTATAATTTCATATATATAATAAATATTCATTTAATATATATTTATTACCATCATTGTAAAAATAAAATGAAAAATTTAACATATCCTTTTGTGGTTGTCGTATTCCACCCGTAGGCACGAGTGATGTAATTGTCTTCCAATAGATTATATAATATGAAGATATAAGTGCTACTATAATTAAATTAGTTTAATTATTTAATGATTAAATTTTATATACACAATATTCATTATTATATACATCCATGAGTGGAATTTATGTAAAATTAATTACAGGAGTTTGGGAGGGGTAATTCTATTGTACATAGGATCAACATCTTACATTCCCACATAATTAAAGAGATAATGGATTTATATTATTCCATTAAAATAATATCAATAATTCATATGAGTGATACCACTAACACATTTTTAATATAGTTTAACTGTATTTTAAGCTGTTGTATAAGGTAATTTAAAATCCAGGATAAGAATGATAACTCAACATTAGAATACATCTTTTTTTTCAAAAAAATCCTTGTAATTTGTGTTTTATGTAAAAAAGGATTATATAATATGGTAATAGAATTTATAAAATTATTTTAGAAGTTATAGGTTGATACAAAATTATTTTAATATATAGATAAATGATTATAGGAGGCTTCCTTTTATATATTATAAAGATATTAAATTTTATAATTACCAAAAACTTTTCAACAATGGGAAGCCACAATCAAAACATGTGCCTCATAAATAGATACATAATGGTGTATAGGGATGATTAGGTTGATCCATAACACTAACACTAAAAGTGTTTTGTGTTATAAACATGGTATTCCTTTAATATTTTTGTTTACATATTTTTATTATTGTAGTTTTTAAAATGATAAATAGTTTTTTTACTAACAAAATTTATCCTTAAAACTATTTTTTACTTATTTAATAATTTTTAACCAATGATTAAAAATATAAATTAATATTCAACTAAATAATCATTTAATTTTATAAAATTAATTTTTTCATATGGGTATGTAACAAAAAAACCATCATTTTATCCTTAACTTATCTATATAATATATTTTGTTATTACAATTCATTATTAACAAAATTTTATTTTCCATATTAAGCAATTTTAAATATTATGATTACAAATAGGGAATCCATCTTATCAAATTCAAATAATATAATTTGATGAAAATAATTTAATTTAATACCTGAAATCATGATAAAAAATTAGATTTCTAAATAAACACTAGTTTAAAATATAGTTATAGCCACAGACCTATAACAATGTTTTTATATAATTGTGGCTATATGATTTTGGTCCATGGTTATAAGAGGGAGTAGATAAAACTATGGATTTTGATAATTTTAATATTCGTTGTTTTCATAAATAAATTCTATATGTTTTTTAGTCCATTTTACATATGAGTTTCAGTAAATCCATGGCTATAGATCCCTTTCTCTAGCCATGATTCATGAAAAGAATGGTGATACATTTCCTATAAATCTACAAGATAAATATGATCCCATGGAAATAAATAGAACACTCATATCGACATTTTTACATCTATATCAATGGTTAAAATATATATATATATATATATATATATATTAAAATTATTCACATTAATAACAAAAGTACTCTAGTGTATTGGATGTTCACATGTTGTTCAATAGTGAAGGTATGGTGTTAAAATCCAGATTGTGGTATTATATTTCAACCACATATACACAATTTTAAGGGGGGTAAATCATGGGATTTACACCATGGTTATAGATACTATAGTAACCAATTTAAATTATGGTATTATATTTATCTCCACAGTAGACCACCAAGAAACAGACTACTATGATTGAAGTACTCGCAGCTATTTGATATGGTTAGATGGTTGAAAATCATTACTAACACATATTAAATTGTGGTTATATATATTTTTAAAATATCCACACCAATATGATTCAAGTAATACATGAATGGTGTCTATAATCTATAACTATTGTGTTTTTCAATAGATATAGACAGACATTATATTTATGAAACTGTTTTCAAAAATAATTAAAAATATAACAAAAAATAACAAAGAAAAAATTAATTCCAAATGAAAAATTGTTTATTTACAAAATTATTGAACAAATTTTAATGTTATAAACATTATTATAAATATTACTTTTTATATTAATTAAATGAATTTTTTAATAAAAATATTTTTTTTTTCAAAATTCCTACAAAAATTACTTTTTTAAAATATAATAAAAATTTCAGTTCATGATATTTTATTAATTTTGTTATAATAATGATGTTGATTTTTTTAACAGTTTTTTCTAAAATATGAAAAAATTAATTTTAAATGAACTATGAAAAAATGGAATAAATTACTTTTTAGAGAAATATATATTTTGAGAACAATACTATATAAATTTTTCCCAATGCATAGAACAAATTACATGAATGATAAATATAGTTTTTGAATATGTAATATATATAATTTTGTAAAATAGTTCACATATAGTGATTTATTTATTTTTAAAGATAAAAACACATTGCATGAACACATAACACTTTTCAATAAAAAATTTATTGAAATTAAAATGATTTTTTCATATATTTCTAATTATTGGATAACAAAATAATTTTTTTCATATGTAAACTATATAATTTTTATGATTTAGATATTCATGTTCATACCTATAAATTTATCCTACAGGATATAACAATTATGAACTTTATGATAAATTTATATTATGTGTTGCTTGAAATACGTGCTGTGAAAGAGATTAAATTTATTTGAAATGTAAATATATCTTAAAATACTAAGGACTTATTTGAAACCCTAGTGATTTTATCTCTTATATAAGATCACATTAATTATCATCATAAAGAAAAAATTTATTAATTTATTACATTGATTTTACTAAGTATATAGATATCGTAACAAAATTACTTATATTTGTACACTAATACTCTAAAACAACTTTATAAAGGTCACAATATAACAAAATAAAATAAATATAATAAAATAATTTATTATATATAATATTTTAATATCCGGTGAAGGTACTAACAACCATATAATCCCATTGAACATATATATATTAGCAATAATATATTAAAATATATAACCAAAAAATATTATCAAAATCCTCAATATTATTATATCATTTCATCTATAATTATATCTATCATATTTTTAATTATTTTTTTCAATATTCCTTTATCATCAATGGAATCATCATCAAATCATATTAGGATGAGGAATATTTTAATTTTAATATAGTTTTATTTACATGTGTGTATATTGATTTTATAATTTTTATAATTTCATTATTTATAAATATTTTAGTGAATTTTTTCAGTCATTATACCATTCTACATAATTTAAATAAAAAAATTGTAACTTTATCCAATTATTTCCTATATGAAATGTTAACAAAAAGTAATGTATGTCTAGAATTCTATGTTTGTATTGTTATATTTCTCTCCTAATATGTATTTCCATTAAAAATTTCATTAGTCACATTTAAAATGATGGTAATTTTCTTTCATTACAGAATTTGATTTACACATGGATTTCAAAGACATGTTATTTTTCTACAAAATGTTAAAGAGTTTTGTGTTTATTTCATAAAAAACATTATATCATATATATGATATCTCAATCAGTTAATTCAACTAAGAGTGATAATGATCCAATTTAACAACATAAATTTCAGTATATCTGATAGATTGTTTATTTTCATCTTTAAAATATATATATTGATGTAATTATGCACCTATGATAGGTTCAATGGATGTGAAATGTTATATGATATAGTCCCCACATGACGAGTACATTAAAACATACTAATGTATCTACAACTCAAATTACCTTTCTTCAAGAATCTCATATCCCTCTAACAAGTTGATTTTTGATAGATTTATTTTTCACCAACTCCAAACTCTGTATCACATTGGTTTTGAGTTGATTACTTATTATAATGTTCAATGATTTATCCAATGTTTTTTGGAGACTAATATATAACATTTTTGTAAAAAATGACTTATAATTTGATACAATTATATTTTTTACATCATGTAACAAAATCCATTCATTTATAATATCATTTTATATTTATTAAGTGAGAAATCCTCTCAAATATTAATGCAATGTGATAAATATATAGTCTAATTGTACTTATTAATGTCCCCTTCAGTAGTGAATTATAACAATATTGTATGATCACTAATTTTAATATTTAAATTTTTTTCTTTTAAAATGATAGTATAACATTAAATTTATATGTTTTGATAACAAATTTTTAAATATTTTTAAATATTAAATCCTTTATATATATTTTTTAATTTACTTTTTTTCACGAACTATCCCCCGGGCCCGTCTCGTGACTACCTCAATCTCGCCTTCCATATGACAGGGGTTGGCGACTAGAACCTAAAGGTGTATATACTAAAACATGAAGGAATTTCATTTAAACCAATCCAAAATCAAGCACTAATAACTCAAGAAGAAGAAATTGTGAAGTAAACTACTGTAGATATAGTGTGTTGAAAGAAATAGAGCTGGAATACAAGCACAACTAGAGGAGTACATGTAAAACTGAAATGTAACAAACAATTGAAAAGGTGAAAAGAACCATCTAGATATTCTAACATAGATCCTATCTGAATGGAATGTACAACTCCCTATAAGTAGTCCCTGTATTTCATCAGACCAAATGGTCCTCCCTAGATCCTACCTGAATGCTAGGTACAGATCGCCTCCTCAACACTCCACGTTTTTATGTCTCATCTGTATACCACCAGGTCTTGGCTCTCTCAAACCAAAGCACTATTAATCCTCATCTACACAATACACAAAAAGGTACAGGCGAAGCCAGTTCAGGGGTGTGTATAATGATACTCAGTAGGGACCTTGATACCCAGAGGGTATCTTAGAATTTCACAAAGAAAAAACAAAGGGTAACACAATGAAGTTAAAGTACCACATAGGTAAAGTATCCCATGGAATAACCTCAATCACAATCAAAATGTAGTGAAAACTCAAAATATGATTTATTATAGGGTTTAGTAACAAGTAACATCCACAGTCACATCGTCGAACACCACGACTGCTGAAGAACTCCTCCTCTGTTAAGTTCAGTGGTCCTGGCGCGTCACACAAAGGTATTTCCTACTAACCTTAAACTACTAAGGTACTATTTCCCATCACGTACTATGGGTCTTCTGAGTCAGATAGAGTCATACCTCACTAATTCAGTCTACTAAGGTACTCCTCCCCATCACGTACTGCAGCCGCTCCACACCATGGCCTGCGGACGTACTCATAACCATCACATAATGTGGGTATTTCGGGTCACAAAGAGGTGTCCCTACCCAACACGGTCATCTAATGTAATCATACCCATCACGTACCATAGGAAAACACCACCATCGATGTAGAGTCACTCTGAGTCAAAATGTCAGCAGTTGTCAGGTCTCAGCCAGTAGCGGGGTTCCGTATGTAGTTCCCTTGGAAGAACCACTTTCCAAGACACCATTCATATCACAACGAGAAAAAAGTCCCATAATTAAGTAACCCCATGATACAAAATTTCATAAGGGTTTCAACATAATAGACGGAACACCAGTTAGGCGCCCAGTCTGTTTGTTATTGGCATTTCAATGTTGAGGGCCCGGTTAGATTCAGGTGCGATCCATCCCGTCTGAAATCCAAGTATCATTGCAACTCTAATGAAGTATGTTAAAAATATCATATCGCTCCAAGGGTCCCAATTCCTATGATGGTTCATCAAAAGGGAATTTGGTTCTCAAGATAAGGTCATTTCAGTGTTTTTGTGCCAGGTGGGGCATGAGTCCAGTCCGACCTTTTCAGATTGACCCAGCTCGACATGGTATGGGTTGGGACGATGTGGCCTTAATCAGCTAGGCCTATGTTTTTTTTGGGACAGCAAGAGGGTCATATCGCTAGGGGAAGCCTAACATGTGTGTGGTGGGGGCCGCTTGGGAGGGGGTCTAGTCAGGGTGCAGTTGCCTGCGGGGGCGGGGGCCCACTGGGGTAGTGGCCCAGTCCGAGGTTGGTGGCCCGAAATGACGGCGGGGGCCTGGGGTGAGGGAGGCGACCAAGTGAGAGGGAACCGGCATGGTGTGAGGGTAGCGACATGGTTCGAGGGTGGTGTCCCAAATAGAGAGTGGCGTCCCAGCTCGAGGTTGAAAACCTTCTCTGAGGGTGGTCACCCGGTCTGAGGGCGGTGGCCTAGTTCGAGTGTGTTGGACTTATGCGAGGGACGTGGCCTGGTTCCATCCACCATGGGGGGGGTGTGGTGGTGTAAATCCCCATTCTCCCGGATTCCGGAATTTCTTAGACGTCTTTAGGTTTGCAAGGAGATGACACCGCATGGGAAATGCACGATCGTCGCTGAACTAACCAGATGTGGGTTCTTCCATTGTCATACCTTCGACCGCATCTTCTGTTTTCTATAGGTGGGGCGGTCGCGCCGCCTCCCTTCACATGTTTTGTCATTGTGCCTACCACCTCATTCGTTTGACATTGCTAACACGTTGTACCCTTCCTCTTGAAGCACATATTTATGCGCTATCAACCACATATTCAGTCGGTGTCATCGTGCAGTCGGTCTTCCATGGAGGCACAAGGATGTGACAAAAAAACTGGAGGGTTCGAGCAGGTTTAGTTAGGCCCACGCCCTCCATGTTATCTCATAAAATGAGGAGGACTAAGGATTTTATAAAAATCAATTAAACAACAAGATAAACCTCATGAGATTTCCCACATCATTCCTCTTGCAATGAAGAATGAATAGGGGGTCAACCCGTTAGTCAGTTGACCTAGGTTCATCTTGTTATTCATGAATGGGGATGATAAAATCATTCAAAAATCATATATGAATTAACACCTACATGAAAACATCGGAATAATGTATGTGCATGATGGTGGACCATGTTCTTCATTCCCTCGATTGGTTCCCAATGATGGAACTTGCACGTCGCCCTTTGGTTCTATGTTCACCGTCAACTCCTACTGGGTCATCTTTTCCTTCTAAGGGTCTTGCATCACTGTGTTCCATCAGCACTTCGTTTCTTGATGATTCTCTCTAATACCCATTCCCTCGCTCCATATATATATGAGAGGAGTAGGGTAAGTAATGGCATGCGGAATTAATGGGGATCAATAATTATGAATATTCAAAATTTTCCCCAACACCATCATTTTTTAAGGATGGTAGTTCAAGCCATTTTATGGGTTGACACACTAGAGACTCCAAAAATTTTCTTTTTCGTTGGAGGATATGAAATAAAAAATTAAAATTTTATACTTTTATTTCTTTATTAATGTCACAAAATATAAATTTTTTATGGACCTATCGCGGTCAAATTAATGCATCCCATAAGGGAATCTCAGTGTTTGGGATTCAACGGTGACCTCATATTTTTAATCTGGACAACATTTCAAAAGTCAAAAAATGTGGCTCCTGCGTTTACTGAACATACCCGGATAAAGTTCAATAAATTATTAATTGTCACCCTTGACCTAGGATGGTCGAGGTTAGGCTCTGCCTAAGTGAAACACACCCGAACAAACCCAACAATAATCTTTGATTTCCTATCAGAGTTACCATTTCAATGTTATGGACTTTACAATAAAATAATTTCCACTTAATTATTCTATCTGTAGTAAAAATCTAACCTTCTCTAGGGGCTCGTGCTGTCCAATGTTAGTATCTTCCTATCAGATCATACACTCATGATTACATTGGTCATCATATATTTTTAATATGAGTTACCGTTCGTGAGTTATAAGAATTTTGAAAAATAAAATAATTTTATTAGATTATTTTATTTATGGTTATACCATTTTCAGGAATTCTCGCAAGAGTCACCTGCAGGATAATCATAAGTCACTATATAGTAAAACTGCCATCCTGAGCACAACGGTGCCCATGGATTTCTAATCTGGGAGAAGTTTTAAGATTTATTCCACATTTCCAAGAAATATGCTTATACGCGATATTTATTGTTTAACAAAAAATTGACGGATCATTCCAGGTACTCCAGGCCTCGAAATCATCCTCTACTAGATTCCATGGTCTGGAAATAATTATATATTACTCAAAAATTATATGGAAATTCTGGGACATTACGTTCTCTTCACCTTAGTGATTTAATTCCCCAAATGGAGAAAAAGAAAAAAAAAATGAGGGTACATATCATGAATTTGAGCATCCTACTCCCATGTACTCTTCTTGACGTTCATATACTTCCCGTGTACATGCACTAGAGGTATCATCTTCCCAAAAAGGACCCGCTCTTGATGATCCTCACAATCCATCGGAAACTCTGTAAAAGTCACCCCATTGTCAATGATCAACTCACCCTAGTTGATAAAATCTGATGGATCATGCACACATCTCCTCAGCTGTGACGCATGGAAATCATTATGCAGTTGTTGAATCTTTGGGGAATTAGATAGATAGTATGCCACCTATCCCACTCTACTATGAATCAATAAAATTCCAATTAACATAGAAGATAACATCCCACCCTGTCCAAATCTCTGCAAACCTCATTGAGGTGAGACCAATAGGAAGACTTGGTCTCCCTACAATGGTTGGAATAAGACTTCTAATTGCTCTGAGATGTTTTTATTAACTAAAAAAATTTTCATTGTGATACGAAATCTACCTCTACTTCCGTTATCCTATGTTATTAGTACTGATACAGGAGGTCCCGGTACATCTTCACCACTCCAGGGTTAACCGTTCAAGGGGATGTATGGTTCTTCTCCAACACCTCCTTCTGTAGCATCACAGATACCATGGTGTTTCCTATGAAAAGGATGACATTCTACCCACCATCATAAATACATTAGAAGTCCATATAAAGGATATGTGAGCACATCGGGCCTCACAATCAACATCTAAAGTTGCCACCCCCCCCCCCCATATTTAACGACGAATCGGGGGAGTTACAGTCATAGACTGTAGGTGGATGCTCCATCATTCCCTACAAAGGATTTCTGTCGCACAACTAGCTGCTCTGACGCCTCACTCAGCAATTGTAGACCAGACCTCTTGCTCATTGTGTTTGCTACCACTTTCTCCTTCCTAATAGTATAAAATATCTCAATGTTATAGTCTTGGATGAACTCAAGCCAACGTCGTTGTCTGAGGTCCAGGTCCTTCGAAAAAAATGCACCTGATACTCTTGGGATCAAATAAAACCATAAATTCATCACCCATCATGTAGTACCACCACATATTTAGAGAAAATACATCTTATGCTAATTGCATGTCCTTTTTAGTGTAGTTCTACATGTAAATCTCTATCAAATCCCCTTAAAGCTTTCTGACACTTCTCCTTCCATAGGAAAGTCTCTCCCTTTTTCGTCGAAGCTGAAAATGGTTCTGATACCCTGGAGATGTCTGGTTCAAGACTCTGGTAGTTCCCTACCCAAATAGAATTCCCTATCCATTTAGTTATGTAACCATGGAAACATATTTTAAAAAGTTGTCCCCACACTTTTCTAATCTTATTGGAAACTGAAAACGAAAAACTTCGGCTACCACGAGGGTATGTATGGCCGACTCAAGAGTGATTGATTACACCCTTCTATGCATGAATTTATCATTTTCTACATGGGGTTCCTTTTTTTACCACCACAGAAAACCACATTCCTTCATTATTGATAAACAACATTATTTTTTCCTAATACAGTCAATCCGAGTATGAACTATGGATGTTCTGTACATTCAAACTATCTTCGTAAGGCCTCGACGCAAACACACAAGGGTTCCAACCGAAACACTTGCATCATGGGTCAGATCACACCATTGGAATATATGTTATTATCATGTATCCATCCAAAGGTTTCTCCAGACAAAAGGGGAAATTTAACGGTTTTACCAAAAACTCTAGCTCTATGAAATTATTTGAGCAAGGATGTAATGATTGGAACCTATGAATAGTAATACGATATCTAGTAGTAGGCACAAACCGTTCCTAAAATAATTCATAGATTCCTTGGGTCGCACTCATTGAATGCATTCAGCAACCCCCTTCCCCTATCCTCCGGCTCTCTTAGCCTAGTGGGAACCACATTAAGGTGGTGGATGTAACAAGTCAAAATTACACAACCTCATGCTGCTCTACTAGCTCTAATTCTACATCTATAGCCCCGAAAACTCATGTGTCCCTATCAAATCATCCTTCCTAAACATTTTACACACCCAAGTCTCTAAGACTGGCATCAGTTTCATTCTTTCCCACTATTAAAATTCACTCGTTCCATTTTATCATCCAAAAAACATTTAACCACAATGGTTGTACCTAGAACCATAACATATATAAGAATCCTTAGAGTAATAGTGATGGATCAGATATCCCAAAACACACATTGCTAATAGATCCGAGCCTTGAAGCATTGATCGTAAAATATTCATCGAGTACCTGGGATGCTTGGTATACCATGAAGAATACGCAGCTACCGACATGTCGTCTTTCTATTGTTGTAGATGCTCTATGGAAGATTGTTCCCTTATCTCATTATGGAATGAGACCCTCTTCTTTGATGAAGGTTCTCAAGATTTTCCACAAAAAGTCACCTATTTGAATGATCAGGGTAACCTAAACACTATTATATTCCTGCCTAGCCACATAAAAGAATGTCTACTAAGACATCAATCTTATCGAATGGTGCCCTGGATAGATGGAAACATGATACCTCCTTAGGCCAGTCCCTATAAACTTGTGATTCGGGTTCTCCTCGGAACCTAAGAGGTATCTGTTGCTAAAACATGTGTATGTCACTACGCCTACATGTGTCCTCACCTGTTATAGCCAGTTGTAACTGCTTTCCAATGGGCAGTGATATAGCTGAGACACTACCTGAAGGTATTATCTCTGGAAATGATCCACGTATCAAAGACACATCACTAAGAGACCATCCTCATGGTCACTCAGTGAAAAAACAAACAGATAAGAAATCCACCTTTTCTACTGGTGTCTCAACATGGAAAAAAACTCTTTTCACAACCTCCATCCAGTCCTCTGATACCTATGAATGAATATCGACATGAAAACTCAAAGGCCTCTGTCATGGTAACATGTACAACGCACTCATTCGGCATGCATGCACTATGGGTGGGTCTGGTTGTAATGGCTACCCAATGGGTAGTGTGTGGCCGGTACACCACCTTAAGGTGTTAATGCGGTAAGAGGTTCCGGTACTGAGGTCTCATCGCTTGGGGGTCGCCATCACGTACTCTCTTAGGAAACCTGGGTGAAAATATTCATTTTCATTGTTAAAAGTTATAAATGGTTATCTGACTTAAGAAAACAAGAGAATTTCTTTTCAAAACACACGCAATCGGTGTTTTCGTGCATTGAGTCAAAAATCAGAACCCAAGGCTGTAGAGTATGGAAACACCATATTTTTTAGTAAAACATCAATCCCTAAATTGAAAACCACACTCATATCACATAATAATCATTCCACATATAAAAGATCAGAGTCTTAGTTTTCAGTTGAACAGAACTCCTCTGATACAACATTGTCAGGACCTCTCACCTGGGGCTCGTGTCATGACTACCCAACCACCACCATGCATATGCCAAGGGTTGGAGACTAGCATCAAAAGGAATATTCCCTAAATGAGATGGAATTGAATTTAAACCTATACTAACACACTGTCTAAAAAAACAACAAGAAAAAACTATGAAGTGAACTGTTGTAGAAAAATTGTGCTAAAATTTAATGGGCTATAATAAATGCCCAACTAAAAGAATATAAGTACACCTGAAATGTATAAAATAGCCGAAAAGGTTAAAACAAGCTTTGGGATCGTCCACCACAGATCCTACCTAAAGGGTAAGTGCAGCTCATGATTAGTAGTCCATGCATCGCATCACACCAAACTGTCCACCCCAGATCCTACCTCAAGGGTAGGTATAGATCTCCTCCTCAGCACTCCACATTCATCTGTCTCCTCCGCAAACCACCTGGTCCTGGATTCATCAAACATTATCCCATCTCCTCATCATCTTCATAAGATACAATAAGGTGTAGGAAAAACCCATGGAGGGTGAGTATAATGATACCTACTAGGGACCTCAAGACCTCAAAGGCCTCCTAAAATTCCACAAATAAAAACTACAGGGGTAACACCACGATGATAATGCACCACACAAGTAATATACCGCATAACATAACCTCAATAACAAGAAAAATGTAAAGACATCCCACACCAGCATTTAATATAGGGGTAGTTACAAGTAACATCCCCAGTCACGTCATAGAACATGTCAACTGCTTGAGAACTCCTACACTATCGAGTATAGTGGGGTTATCGCGTCACACAGTGGTGCTTCCCACTATCCTTGAACTATTGAGGTACTGCCCCACATCATGTACCATGGGTCAACCGAGTAAAACAGAGTTGTACCTCCCCAACACGGTCTTCTAAAGTACTCCTCTCCTCCACATACTTTTTTCACTCCACACCGTGGGCTAATGAGGTACTCCTCCACAACACGTATCATGGGTCTTCTATGACACATATAGTCCTACCCCCCCCCCCCCAAACATGATATGGTAAGGTACTCCTCTACATTGTGTATCACGAAAGCTCCCCACCATGGTCGTCGAATCACTATGAGTCGAAATGTCAACAGCCATCAAGACTCATCCATTCACAGGGTTCCATACATAGTGCACTTTGGAGTACCACTCCCCAATCCTTCATTATTATCACAATCAGAAATAATTATAAAAAAGATGTAACTCATTGATCTGCCATGTCATAAGGGTTTCAACGCAAAAGATAGTGCGCCAGTCAGATGCACGTACTATGCATTATTGGCATTTCAGTGTTGAGGGCCTGATTAGATTCATGTGTGATCCAACCGGGATAAACTCAAATATTCAATGCAACTCTAATAGAGTATGTCAAAATGACCATCTCTCTATATGTGTGGAAACTACATAGACGGTTCGTCTAACGGGTTTCTGGTTCTCAGCATAAGGTCCTTCGACGGTATTTGGTCCTAGTTGGGCCTAGGTCCGGTCACACATGGTCGGACCAACCCGGGCCAACCTAGTCTGTGATGGACCATGTCAGTATCATACCCCTAGGCCGATGATCAAACCGGAACATATGGGAAGCTTGAGCAGAATAAGGATGCCCTCCTTGGGTGACCCGGCCTACTTGGCGCAGCGGCCCGCTAGGGTCGCCGCCCATTCTGAGGGTAGTGGGCCATTGAGGTGGCAGCCCACTAGGGCATTGGCCCACCGAGGTGGTGGCATGTACTATTGGTGGAATATTACTTTCCAGGAGAGGCCTGGTGCATGGGTGGTCGCTCGGTGCTAGGGCGACAACCAGGTGCGAGGGAAGCGACCCGGTGCGAGGGCGGTAGCCGGGTCCAAGGGCATTGGCCAGGTGAGATGGTGGCGGCCAGGTGCGAGGTCAGCTGCCCGGCTCGAGTCCGGTGGCCCTCTCTAATGGAAGTGGCCTGGTTTGTTGGAGGAATACCAGTTCAAGGGCGGAAACCTAGAGTGAGTAGGAAGCCTGGTTCGGTCCGATGTCGGGAAGTGTAACCCACATTCTCCCAGATTCCCAAACATCCTGGAGGCCATTCGGTTTGCGATGCGGAAGCACCACGTGGGCGTCGCTCGGTCACCGTTGATCCTACTGGAGGAGTGTTAGGCCTATGACGTGGCTTCAGTCATGTCTTTCATTTTCCAGTGTCATGGCTGTCGCACCGCCACTCTTCCTGCGGTCATTTGTCATGTCAGTCGCCTCCTCTGTTCACCGCAAATGATGAGTCGACGCCTTCCTCTTGCGGTGTCCATCTACGCGCTATCCACCATGTTTCTAGTTCATGTAATCACTATGCCAGTCTTCTGTTGAGGCACATGGTTGAAAAATTAGAAATAGAGGATGGTTTTTGGTCGGGTTCACCAGGCCCGCACCCTCCGCATTAGCATGTAACTCGAGGGGGGTTAATGGTTTTATAACAATTGAATTAATCAACAAGATGAAACCCATAGGTTTCCACACAAAAATCCTCCCACAAAGGCAAGCGAATCTCAGGTCATCCCATTAGTCATTTGACAGTCTTTCTTCATGTTATTCATGAATGAAAAATATTAAATCATTCATAAAGCATAAATGAATTAACCCATACCATGAATCATCATAGGAACATCTGTTCTTGAAGGTGGATCATGTTCTTCGTTGCCTCGAATCATTCATAAATATGGCAATCGCATGTCTCACATTGGTTCAGGGTCAACCATTACATCCTGCTGGGTCAACATTGTCTTATAAGGGTCTGGCAATGCGGTGTTCCTTCAATACTTCATGGCTTAGTGAATCTCTATGATATCCTATCCCTATATTCATATATATAGGAGAGGGTGTGGGTAGGTAACAACGTGGGGAAATAATGGGGATCAATATTTAGGAAGAATTATAATTTTCCCCAATTTCATTGTTATCTATGGTTGGCAGGTCAAGAAATTTAATGTCATAACACACCACCAGCTCCACCCTTTTTCTTTTCCATTACAGGATATAAAATAAAATTTTTATTTTTATTTTATATCGTTTCTTTTAAAAATTCGCAAATCATATCTTTTTTTCTAGACCTACTACGGTCAATTTGAATCCCCCCTTATTTGAATCATGGCATAGTGGATTCAATGATTCCATATGATTTTTCATCCAAGAAATGGTTCAACAGTTAGAGAATGTCGCTCACACATTTATTTAATGTGCCTAAAAAAAAGATCAATAAATTTTTAACAGTCATCCTCGACCCACACCAATCAATGTTAGGCTCTACCTAAGTGGAACACTCCCCAATAAACCTAATGTTACTCTGGATTTCTTATCCGAGTATCCATTTAAATATTATAGATTTTACAATAAAATATTTATCACTAAATTATTTTATTTATGGCCAAAAAATAACATTCAGTGGTGGCCCAGGCCAGCCAATGTTATTATATACCTAAAGAGATCATTCCCAAACACGTTTAGTGGTGGTCTCTGATTTTTACTCTGATTTACCTTTCTTGAGTTATAAGAATTTGAAAAATAAAATAATTTTATTTGATTATTATATTTACCATTATGCCATTTTCGTGTTTTCTCATAGGTTTCCCACGATGACTAAACATAAGTCACACATACAGTAAAAATGCCATCCTTAGTGAAATAGTTCCCTTAGACTATTGATCTAGGATAATGTTTAAGAGTTATTAAACTTTTTCTAGAAAACTACATAGGCACGATATTTAATGATTAAAAAAACATCGATGGATCATTCCGAGAACTCTGGGCCTCCGAATATTGCATCGTCAGATTTTTCAGTCTCGAAATAATTCTATATAATTTAGAATATTATACAAAAATTCTGAGACCTTAGATCCCCGTTGTTTAAAATTAACTAATATAATTTAGTTTATTTTTATGTAGTATAGATCATTATCGGATAACTATAGAGAAGATAGTTAAAATTAATGTAGAGATACAAAAGATCTTGTATCTATGGATATCCATATATCATATAATTTTAAATTATAATTAATAAAGGAATAATAATATCACAATTAAAAATAAGTCTTGTAAGGTACCTATATCAGTAAATAGGAATTTGATGGAATTTTTTTCCATGATGCATTCCTACACAATTCATAAAAATTTGATATCATGTCAATGGAACCCCAGTGAGAAATTCATATGGCCAAATATTATTTTCTTATATCCAATGTCTTTTGTGGTAATGTTTTAACTGATATGGAAAGATTATTGTCCTTCCAAGATACTCAATTTTGGGTCTATAAGCATGGAGATCACTAAAGAAAATCATTAAATATGAAAATCAATCAATAATATGACATTATTGAAAAATATTATTAAAAAAATCATCACAACCCAAAATATAATAATATAAAATAATAAAAATATAATGTAAATAATTAATTTATATGAGTGAATCCTTGAAAACAATAGCCTATTATGAAATCCAATTTTAGCAAAACTTGATTCTCCATGATCATTGTTTTCATAACTTTCATATAATATAATATTACATATCATTTAATATAATAAAATAATATTAACTAATTCCAAATTAAACATCATCTCTAAAAATATATTCTGGCTACAAATTCATCATGTAATCCACCATCACATGCTTCATAATTGTTGACTGACACTGAAGGGGAGATAAATGTAGAAAGAAATTGTGGATGTAAATTCAGTTATAATAGGTCCCAAAATTGTTATTGAATGTTAAAAGAAGTAGAATAGAATAATAAACTAATTATAGTAACATAATAAATATTTTTTTATTTTGGTTAAGAACGTAATTTTCATATTAATCCAAACAAATAAAGATGTGGATGTCTATAAAGTGAAACTAAAACTAACAAAAATAGTGCATAAGATTTTTTTTGTCATTTAGATCCAAGATATCATATATATATTGTGACATATGATATTAAATTATTTCAAGTGAAAATTACTATATAATAAAATAATAATATAACAATAATATATATTCAGGTGATACAAAATCTTATTTCATTGAATGAATATCAAATATTGGCTTATATATTGAAAAATAATCTTGTAACAAGTTTATTATATTTTCAAATAAACATTTTCAATTATGATAAAATGTAATAATATATATAATTAACCATGTATTTACTTTTAATATAACGATATAATGATATGAACATTTCATGTAGAAGGATATATTTTTATAAAACTGTTTTTCAAGGTTTAATGTTCTTCCATTTTAATTTAATAAAACAATCTTTAATGATAAATGATATAATTGATAAATATACCTTATAAATAACACTATTTAAATATATATCATAATAATGATGATTACTAGTCATTTAGTGAATACAAAATTATTTATTTCTTAAAAATTTTATTTCTTGAAATACAATTTTCAACACATTTTTTGAATAGTTTTAACTAAAATTACTCTAATTCTATGAATTGAATTTGGAAAAAATTGTTTCAATATTTTGAATAATATTCTTTAAATTTTATAATAAGGAAACATCCATTTGTTTCACAAAATGAATATTAAAAATATTAAAAAAATTAACACAGTTATGATTAATGTTGATTTACTGATGCTTGACCAAAAACTATAAGTGGTAAAATATCATAAAAACATTATAATATTTTTTGACGTTTTGATTATTCCATTAACCTTATCACATCAAAATATGATGTATTATGGGTAAATTTTTTCATGATAGTGACATGAAATTAATTTATTGACTTTTGAAAATTATATGAATTCTAGCCACCTCAATTAATAATGTTTACCTCATCACCATTCCTCATCACACCAACTTAAATATTTATGTCATAAGACCATAAAAATCATTATTATACATCTCTATCCATGTTATAGTGCTTATATTCTTCTAAACGTTCTATCATTATTGTTATTAATAAGATATATAAAGTATGTTTTATTAAGAGAAAGTAATAATATTTACCATGCACTTTATTTTGAATAATTATTTTACCACCCCAATTTATGTATAAATAATTATATTATAATGAAATTATTATTTTCAGTTTATTTATATGTTATTACCATGATGAATTGAAATTTATCTATATCCATTTACATAAAATTAGAAAACCCATCACTCATGTTTATGTTGGACTAGCACATTGTCAATGGATTTAATATTTTTTCTATCACAGACTAATCCGGATAATCCTAATAATTGAAGTAATAACTTATATGGAACTTATTAATTAATATTTATTAATTCAAATTAATATATATTCTACTTACTTTCCCTCTCAGCCATTACGAATGTAAAAACATAGCTTGTCCATGTGTACAACCTATTATCTCCATGAAGATTTATGAAACATTTTTACACCTAAAAGTTCCAAAATGATTTTTAAAATTTTTCAAATGAATATTTATTATTTTTTAAACATTAATAATATTCTATATATTATGGAACTATATCCTATTAATAATATTCAATAATTATATTGTAAAACATTCCTTGGAGGATGATGTAGTTAACAATATAAATAGTGGGAATAAAAGAATTTTTTTTAAAAGTTAGTGATAAGATATTATATGATGATCATATATGATATTATAAATAAGGGTATAATTCTAGTATAAATTTATAACTAGTAGAAACCATTATACATGAGGTAAAGGATAATTTATCTAAAGGGAAGCCTCATGTAAGATATTTAATCTTACATTACACTCCATTAATATATATTATGTATTATTAACATATTTAAATTAATTTGTTTTTAAAGCTACGTCTTTGATATATTTATCAAAAATATCAATTTTATAATGATGATAAATATTTTCAATTCAGGTTAACTCTTTCATTGAGCACTAACTGAAAGGATAAAAATGATTTAAAAATTAATTTTATATTCTTGATTCTTTTGGGATTGATCTTACTTATACTAAATCAATATTATAATATACCATTCATACCCTCATACTATATTATAATCCAATTTATAATTAATGAATTACAATATTTACTTCTAATAGTGTCCCTATTTGAAACAAGAATCATGTATTGAATCTTTCAAAATAAAATACCATATTATATTTTTTTCTAAACATTTTTTTCGTCAAATTCCATATTTTTCAAAGAAGTTTAAAAAAATGTAATTTTAATTTAATAAAAAATTTTATTCATGAAATTTTAAGTTCAAATAAAAATTTTAAATTTTTTTTTATGAATCATTCATGTTTATTATAAATGGTACATCTTAAAAATTCATTTCATGTATTCCAAATGTATGGTTATTTTTAACATATATTGTGTTAATAGACTTTCCCTACACAATAATCCTTTTATGATATTTAGTTTCCTATAAAAGCATTATATTATTTTAAAAATAAATAAAAAACATTCATAGTTTATTTTATTATTTTACTTATATTTTATTTTATTCTCTAAAAATATAAAATTTAATGTAAAACGAATTATTCTGTTAAATTTTTTTTCATCTTTTACGTATTATAACTATACATTTGTTATATTTCTCGTCAAATATTTCAATTTTTGTAATCATTGATAATTATATTTTTATAAAATATAAATATTATTTTTATCATTGTTTTACGTTAATAATATACCATTTTGAAAAATGGTGTTTCACATAGTGTGTTATTTGATTGACATGGGAAATATTGATATTGTGCATTAATTATCTAGTATATGGATATATTAATAAAGAATATTCTTAATTAATTTAATTGGAAATTAGATAAATTATGTGTTGATTGGACATGACATTATTGGTGGGGATTAAGATTATATTTCCCATTGATTTATCAATCGATCTCATTATAAAAGTTAGTTTTCCAATACTATTAATTTTTTTTTTGATATATACATACCCATTGACATAACTATATTTTCAAAAAATAAATTATTGATAATGATATCATGATTTACATGATCATGATTTAAAATATAATTCATTTCCCCAATTCATAATTAAATAATAAATATACCAGAGATTATTGCATTTATATTATCCCTGGATTCATTTCATGATGATGTAATAGATTAAATAGAATATGTTTTTAGTCAACCATCATAACATATTGTTTATATATTATTTAATCATAGGAGATTCCACGATATGAAAAATAGAATTAGAATTTTTAAAAATATTTAAGTTTTTTCCACTAGTTATGAATAGTTAATCATTTAATGAGTTTCAATGATTCATAATGATTAAATTTTTTACATATTATATTTTACTAAGACTGAAATTTGTCTATAATTTATGTTTCTTTATATGAATTACTACTAAATATATTAACCATTTTAGATTATATCCCTTGTATGTTTTAATATGTAGAAATGTATTAAATGTTTCTTAGATACTGAATTTGGGGTTGTCACATTTGATATTAATGGAAGTTTAGTAGAAATATTGGGAACTAATGTAAGGAAAAAAATATATTAGGGATCAAAAACATGAATCAAACAACGTGGATATGACTAATATTACAAAAACATTATAAAAATATTTTTCAGGGTCTAGATTATGTGTTTTTCTAACATATAAATCCCTAATAGTTTTCTATATGATGATTTAGTTTTGGAATATATGAATCTAGGTATAAAAACATTAAAACAGATAGTTCAGTATATCTGATCCAAAATTATAGTGATAATGAAAATTCCCTTACCACACATTTGGTTTTACACACTTGAGGGTATATTATTATGATAAAACATTGTTTTTGAATAATAAATTATAAATTACATGGATTTCTTTATGATATTAAAATATTCCCAAAGAGTCAATTTTTAGGATTATGAGATTAAAAATGTATAAATATAAAATTTATGATACCTATTATACCAAAATTTTATTTTCATTGTATGTTTTAAAATTTAGAATGTTTTTAGATTATAATACATATTCCTATATTTATAAATAGAACATAATATAAATAATTTAATCAATACATGTGGCCCATGTATATAATTTCCTACTGAGAATTACAATTTAATATTTGTTAACGTTGAGAATAAAATGGATATATTATAGAAACTACAGTAGGTTTTGACTAGTATACCTAATTTTATATAGAATAATGATTTTTAATGGAATGGTACACCTATGTGGATAATTTCATATGATATAATCCTCCCCATTTATGTTTAACTAGTAGAGCATTGGTACCTGAGAAATGTATTATATACCATAATAATATTTTTATGTCCTTGAAAAATTAGTATTGGGATAAATTATTTGTAAAAATATAGCATCTTAATGGAAATATTGATCAATTTTGGTCGTATATAAATACTACTAGGGATTCATGTAGAATTTAACCCTTGTAATAGTGATATTTTAATGTAACATTTAAAGATAAATATTTCCATGATAAAAAAAAAGACTAGATTACCGAAAATGATCCTAATCCCAAAAAAAAAGGAACAATAAAATTTTAAATATTTTTAGGATACCTTTAAAAGGTTATCCATATAATAAATAAATTAAATTCATAATAATAAAATAATGATTTATTATTTCATTGATGGTTATAATACAATTCGTAGAAGGGAAGTGGTTTCTTAAACTCATTCATCATTTGATGAAATAATATTATATGTTATGAATGATAGAATAAAATATATAAATCCTACATATTAAATGGATCTCAGGATAAAAATATTTAAATTTTACACCATGAATAATTGAATTCATCAGTGATGATAAATAGAATTAATGAATTTCAATCAATTAAAAATTTAATCGAAAAAACATATAAGAAAATTCAAAATTGGAATGGGATTTTTTAACAAGTTCATTGATCCAATTAATTTGGATAATGAATAAAATGGAATGTAAAAGATCATCATTATCCCTTGATTTAAATATAATTTAATAGTTAATTGTACAAATTAATTTACTTCATATCATGGGAATATATCAATAATTTTCAAGGGAAAAATTTTATACTTCTTTGATCACTATAGTATATGTTAATGTTCTAAACAATTATCTTTCAGGTACAATAATCAAAAAATAAAATTCTTATAAATATTAATTTTATTATTGATTCTAAATAAAAATCTAATATCACATGAATCCTCTGAAAATAATATATTTCCTTATCGGAATAAAATATTTGTTTTAATAAAAATTCATACTAATAAGATAAATATAATAAAAATACGTGGGAAAATTATCATTATGAAACATAAATGTTTTCAATTTTTAGAATGTATTAATATTTATATTCAGTAAATTTATATAATTAATTGAGTTTACTAGTTATAAAATTATGATTGAAAATAATTATTTCAAGGATAATGTAATTTAGAATCTTGATAATGATGCAGATTTCCTTTTCATTAGTTGGGAACCAACACCATCGGAGACATTTCTAGTTATACCTCTAGTAATTCTAATCAATGAGATTCTTTGAAATGAATATAATTCATTACCTATCGATGTAAAAGGTAATATTCAAATTAATGATAGAACAAAATTATATAAATATATTAATTAATTTTAGGGGAATTATGTTGACCAATACTATAGAAATAATATGAATTTTTTATTGTTTTAATCCATGATAAATGATCAATATATTTGACTCACAAATAAAATTCACTTCAAAATTACTAAAATTGAAAACTAATTATATATGTTTTTTAATAAGGTATTTATATGTCCTAGGGAATAGCCTTTTGGAACCACTGTTCTTTTTGTTTTGAAAATTGATGGATCTATGAGAAAATGAATTAATTATTGGAATATAAATTATGTTATGATAATCAAAAAATTTCCTCTACCTAGAATCAATTTTGTATACAATCAACTTAATAGAGATAAATATTTTTCAGAGTTTTTACCATGTTCTGGGTATGCTCATTTGAGAGTATATAAGCAATATATTCCAAATATAGAATATTGAATGAGGAATGACCATTCGATTTTAATGGAATATCATTTGGATTAACTAATGGATCCTCTATTTTTATATTTCTAATTAAAACCGTATTGATCTAATATCGTGATGAGTTTTCTTCATTTATTGAAGAAATATTTTTATATTCAAAAATAAATGAGGACTATAGGAATAACATCTAAATAAATCTATAGAGATATTGATATAAACGATATATGGGTAAATTAGTAAGTGTAAAACATTTCTTCTTAAAGTCTCTTTTCATGTCAATATTATCCCATATGATTTTATATTAAATTATAATATGAGGAAATGGGTATTCAAATAATCGTTTAAGAAAACCAATATCAACGATGTATAGAGTTTTAGTATATTGGAATGTAACTATTGGTTATTTGTGTAAACAATCACTAATTTGGTTTACAAATTATCCCAGATGACATGAAAATAGATATATTCACATGGAAAATGGAATTTCAATAATGCTTTCAATAATTCAAGATGATATTTTCCAATTTTATATTGTTGAATCAACCAGTAGTAAATTAATTATTTATAAAATATATAATGATGCATCAGAGGGAGGACTTGGTTGTGTCCTTAAATAGAAAAATAATGATATTCATTTTTCATAAATGTATTAAGAGAGTCATAATAAGAACTACCTGACTTCTAATTTTGAGTTATATGTGAACATAATTAATCTGATTTCAAAGATACCATATATTTGTAATGCCCAAGGAATTTAGGGAATGACTCTTTAAATTCAATATCATTGATAGCTAATATTTCATGAAACACCCAACATAAATGAATAATGAAATATTATTATAAGTTAAATTAGTATGAATAACTAGTATTAGAAAAATATTAATTATATATAGTATTTATTAAATAAAATATTTTTACAATAATCCAAATGATTTAATATGCATAAGATAAAATTGAATCCAATTTTACAAAAAAATGTTATATTTTTCAAATTGTTAGTTTACCACATTTTAGGGGGCACTTGTTTTAATACTAAAATTTGGCACATTTTTATTTATTTTTAAAAGAATTAACATTTCTAAAAATAAAATTTTAAAATTTTTTTAGGTTGAATATTTGTTATCTTATTAAAATGTTTATTTTCTAGTGAACATTAAAAATACATATTTCTATAAAATTGATGATTACATTATGTTAAAGAATCATCACGAGTTAAATTTTATCTGAATATACCAAAAGAACTATTTATTTATAAACAATCTTATAAATTTAATTTTAGTCATCCTTATTTCTTATATTTTTATAATTACATTTTTTGCCAAAAAATTACATTTTTCAATAAAATTGATTTTCATTCTGTTTTGAGTGATTAATTTTATGTTAAATTTTACAAATATTATTTTCAAATTATTGAACATTTTCTTTTATATTTAGATTCTTATGGTCTAAATTTAGTAAATAGTTCCCTTAGAATTTTGACCAATATGATTAGTAGCCTTGGTAGATTCTTTTACCATTATAAATGCTAAATAGGATTATTTAGTGTCAAAATAATATATATGTTAGAAACTAATATAACTATTGATTTTGAACATAACAAATATATTTCCATGATAAAAACTTATTTGTGAATTTTTGGAACCATTTGGAAGAGGTTATGATATATATGATATTTTATTTAAAATATATGATGATGTCACATTCAACATTTAATAATTGTAATATTTTCAATATATTATTATTATGAAAATATCATCCAATATATATATTATTATCAAATATGAATTATTTTACGACAACATTGTATTTTATTTTATATTTTTAATTAATAAATAATTACATTAAATAATTAATAAACAATGATGAATTAATTTATTATTAATGAAATAGTCTCATAAATTATTTTTAAAATATTAAAATAAACATTATATCAATTAATTAATTTTAAATTTTACCTTTATTGATTACCAGACATAATAGGTTGTTATAAAAAAAATTGGTTTCAAGGTTTCTTTTTATCCTTTATGTTAAGAATAATGTCTTTATTAATTTTAAAATTGATACTGATAATATTTTATTTAAATATTATTTTATACAATAATTTAAAAATTATATTTTTATAATTTTTTATTTCTCCATAAAATTTAATAAATTATTAATTCATTTTCTAAATTACAATTTAGAATGAACATTTACCACCTTTTATTATTAAAAAAACTATTATCATAATTTTTATTAAACTAAGTTAACCGAGGTAAATAAAAATGAAATAAAACAAATTGTAACAAAAAAATATAAATATATTTTTTACAAATGAAATTAAAATCATGTATCATCTTATCATTGAGGTAGTGTTCATTTGGTCATACTTGGATAAAATAAAATTTATATAATTTAATATTTTATGGATTTCCAAGGGTCCCCTATTTTTAATTATAAAAGTGAACTCTTAACATCACTTCATTTCACCACATTTATCCATCTAGATAAAAATGATTTTTGATTATTATCCAACCTCTTATCCATACGAATAATGTTTTCCATTCAAAATATACAAACTTTTACTAAAAAATTTATCTAAATGACATCTGATGAAGAAGAGGTAATCATTATTATATACTCTTTCAGGATTATGTCTTCCTGTATTTCATATTATTGTGTTCGGAACATAATATGTAATAACTAAATTTTTTCATATATTATTATTTGATTTTATGTTTATGCTACTATCATAGTCCACCTTTTATCTATTCTACAATGAAATAAAATCATCACATGTTCTTACATTCGTCTTATTGTATCTACATTGTCCAATAATATTTTATTCATGAAAACATTACATAGATTGGTATATTGATTGAAATAATGGATATATATGATAATTATTAAATTATATTTTTTTTATAAATTAATATACTATTTTATTCCATTTCTTCCCCCCTTAAGATAATAATAGAATCGCTCGAGTGTACATAAGGCATACCATATACATGATGAAATGTGATTAATTTTCCATATTAATCATTCAATAATGACTATAATAATATATATTGAATAAATATAATATATATGAACTTCTAATAATTTTCAATATGATATAACAATGCCTTATTCCCAATAAATTGGACTTACATGACAACACATGCCAAGTAAAATGAATTAGTTAACCAATAAAACAAGGATAATCACAAAATATTATGAAAAAACAAGATATAAGATTATATAAGTGAATTATATAAGAAATCATAAATGATAATCAGGATCCTTTATAAATTAATAACATGATTATATTGTTACATGTGATTATAAATAAAATTAAACTAAAGGAAAGTACGAGGTAAGGGATTTCATCTCAATATTTACTTCACTAAGAAACACTTAGTGTTGTAAACATATAATTTATTATATCGTTTATCCACTAACACATGGAGGTCAATTTTCATTTTAAATATAATATCACATAAATATGTGTATCATGCATATAAATACATATTAAACTATATACCATTTTTACATACAATGTTGTATTTTATTATTATTTGTCTAATTGGGGAAATATTGATCAAATTGTATCCTCTAATCAATACAGATATTTTCATATGAAATTTTGTTAATAAATTATATATAAGAATGATGAAATATTTGGAATTGTGATGAATAGTGAATCTATTTAATATATGTCTCATGGATGTAGTGACTGGTCTCGTGATACAAATTATTTAGGGACAAGAACATTTTTTTTGATTCCATATAGAATAAGACAAATTTCTACAGAAAAAAATAAAACAACATCTAAAAGATATTGATGTTATAGAGGTTAATGTTACGTATACATGACATCTGATACATAATAATTTCACTCAGTTATTATTTATTTAACAATATCCTTGATATTATCACCATGATAAAAAATATACATTCATTTTCATTCGCAGTTTATTGATTATATCAAATGTATTTTTTAATTATTTATGTTTCTATATTGATAATGACATATTGAATATATATGCCTTAATATTGGCTAATGTTTCTAATGTATGTACCCATTACATACAATTTGATCTAACCGATATATTTTTTCCCTTTCATATGGTATGATAACGAATTATTTGAATAAGTTTCAAGGAAGTAGTTTATTTTCCTTGGTTATAATCCATGATTGATTACAAATGTAATATGGTAACTATGTATGTATACAGTTCTCCAATACTAATAAAATTATCTATCCTTGGTTATGTGATCTATTATATCATTGAAAATGAAGTAAACTAACAAATCAGCTTGAGGAAACTAGGTTCATGGTTTGTACATTTGGTATCAAATAAAGTATAATAGAAACCTCGGGAACTAGACTGGTGAAAACTTACCTTATGGAAAATTAAACTATGAATGAATTTGATATATATTATTTCATCCTATATATTTGGAAATGATAATTGATAATCTAGGTCAAACAGAAGGATTCATATGTTGAGAGTTTTCTTTGATATAGGTATCGTATAAATGATTATTCATGATTATATACTATGATTATTATTTATTACAATGTTCCTTGGGGTTTAGTCAATAATGAAAGAGTTATAGTATTGATTTAACATTAAATGTGATAAAAAATTTATTGATGTTCAAAAAAATTGAATTATAACTAGATTAAACGATATTGGGATTATTCTTAATTAGTTATCAAGTTTATGAATTTGATCCTAAACCACCTCTCTGACTCACCAATAAAGAGAATTATAGAGTTTACTGAGATATCAGGCATTGGATACCATATATGAATGAAGATTCAGTTTCACATTTATTGAGAATGTGGGAAGAAACCACAGTGTGAATGTATTTGAGGAATTGGGAAATTTTTTGGCTGTGGAAAAGGATAAAAATAAATTAATTTTTGTGGACAATATTAAATGTTTGTTTTACAGAATAAATTATAATAATTTCCTCCCTATGAAATCACAAATGGTTTAAATTTATAAAAATAAAGATTATGGTAATTAGGAAAACCTATATCTTATGGGAAAAACTAATAAAGATATTCAGAATGTTCATATATGTAATTGTAATATTACTGATGTTGAAGATACAAAAAATGAAAAAAATTAAATGAATGGGTATTAAGTAATAAGATGATGTAGCATATATAATTTTTTAAGAATGAAGTAGATTGATTAACATTCGTATATAAGTGGATTGAAGAATTATCTTATCAATAATGATCTGGTTATAATAATGATGATAAATACAAGGATAGTTCATATATGAATCATGATAAATACATGTTTAATGGTACTGTAAATAAAAAACTCAGTGTAATTTACAATTTTC
Organism: Viscum album; assembly: GCA_963277665.1. Classification (NCBI taxonomy): domain Eukaryota; kingdom Viridiplantae; phylum Streptophyta; class Magnoliopsida; order Santalales; family Viscaceae; genus Viscum; species Viscum album. The sequence goes on from OY728155.1 coordinate 1,376,475,787, forward strand.
TAGAAAACACATGATTTAGGGAAGATAACCCTAAATATGTTCCTAATGATAGATAGATGTTTTTAGGACATTATTAGAAATTATAAATGTCATTATCATTTAGATGGTTTATTTTTTCATCAGATGGTTTTTCAAATGATTTTTTTAATAAACATTCCTTATATTTTATTATTAAAAGAATTAATTTTTTCATTATATTTTTATTATTACGAAGTTATTTATAACTCATAATAAGAGTTAAATTATATTTTTTGGGGAATATAATGTTAAGTTGATTTTTTAAATTTAGTGACCTCCCTTATAATCTTTTTTTATTGAATTTGGACAGACATATTTTTAAAGTTACATAAAATTTGAAACTTATGGAATTTGATAAGTTCATCAATATATATGATTAGTTGCTGACAAATTTTGTTTTATAATACTGGATAACATATTTCAACCACATTTATTTTGATAAATATTATGTGGGTGTAGTCATTACTAGTTGACATTATAGTTCTTTAAACATGTTTCATTAATGAAATTTTCATCATGTATATCTATTTCTAGCATAAGAGTAGATGTGAAAATAGATCAAATCACAACCAAATGATGAGATTATGATTAAGACATGGAAATTAATCATGTAATTTTATTTTCTCTAATGTTTATCTGAGTTGTAAATTAATACCTCAAATCAGGAAATAATTATTTGTTTAAAAAGTAATATCTCTTTATATTCATTTAATATGAATCAATGATCTTTTCACCGATCTCATATTTTATGTTTAATGATGGCTAACTATATAATAAACTTTATCTCAATCACTCTCTATAAAAATATGATTGTTAAATATCTATTATAATTATACATTATTGGTTCCCACTAATTTGATCCTATTTTAATGCCTAATTTACTGTTGACCTTCGCATTTCTATTTCCCACATATAAATAGGATGTTTTATTAACCATATTTACAATGTGGGCTTTCAAAAAACGTATTTTCAAGTATATAGCACTGATTTTTGGAAGTAAAATTTACAATTGAGAGGATGAAATTTATTTAATTATGTAGAAATTTAAAATCTAATGATTTTTTGGTATGAATTATTATAAATTCAATATCGTTTATGGATTGTGTAGAATGCAGCACCCAACATAAACAAACAATGAAAAATTATTATTATTATATCCAATATATTTCATTCATAGATATAAAGAGTATTAACCAAATTATGGAATTTACATATATATTATATATTCAATCAAATATTTCGATAGTTATCCAAAATATTTTTTAGTAATAGGATTTGAATGATTCCAATTTTATGTATAAAAAGGATATATTTTTATAGGATCTCTTGTATGGACTTTTAATGGAAAAGGAGTTTTAAATATAATTTTTTAAACTCTATTAATGTGTAAGAAAATCATTTTTAAATATTGAATTTTAATATATTAATAATGTAAGATTTTTTATTTTTCAGAAAATATTTATTTTCTTGATATTAGTATAAGGTACTGATTTTTATAAAATTATTTCTTACTTTGTATTTTTTTATAATATTAATTCTTTAGTACTAAAATGTAAAAATTCATATTTAAAAATAATATAATCTATTTAATTTTAATTACACTTATATATTATTTTGGTATATGTGCATGTTTTAGCATAAAAATACATTTTTCAATAAAACTATTATTCATTGTGTTTTTTAGAGTTATTTTTAATTTAAATTATGAAAAATATTAGTTTTAAATAATGAAAACCCCATTGAATATTTTTATTTTTAAGATAACTTTTATATATTTTGTCCTATTAATTTTGAAAAACATGAATAGAAACCTTGGTTATTATTTATTTCCATTGTAAAGGGTAAATTTTATAATTTATGTTTTAAATAATATGACACGGATTATAAAATTATCCTTTGACATTCCCAATTGTATAGGATGATTCATATTTGACTACTAACACTTATAAATCTAATTTTTTTAATAGACCATATTTCATGAAAATAAAATTGATATTATTTAAATTAATGAAAATCAAAAGATGTATCGTTCTTTATCTTAAACATATCTTATGTGTCTGTGTGGTGATAATATTTGGTAGTTAATTAATAAAAGATTCAATTTTAAACATAATAATCTTTTATACATTATTGTTATTTATTTTTGTTTTTTGACCATTTTTATGTGGTTATGATATTTATAATATTTTATTTAAATAAGAGAGAATGATGTAACACTAAAATTAATTAACTATATTATTTGTAATATGGTGTTATTAAAAAGAAATCTTTGTCTATATAATATTTATAAAAAACATAGATTTATCTAAATCATGGTGTTTTATTTTAAATATCTAGTTAATAAATAATTACCTTAAATAATTAAATCACAATAATGATGTAATAATGATATTAATTGAAAACTAAAACTAATGATATTAAAAATATCAACACAAATATATTCTTAATTAATTATTTTTATACACTAATTTATTGTATTATTATTACATATTAGGATAATAATTATGTTTTTTCCTATTTTATATTATTATCTTCTATATTTTAATGTCTGTAAAATGAACCTTGAATAAATTGGAACTATTGATATATTATCAAAAATAATATATTATAAAATTATTTAAAATTAATAAAAAAATCGTTAAAATGAAATATTATTATTATTAGGTATGAAATGTCAAGAATTATTCATTTATGGTCTAATTTAAATTTTATATAAAAAATTACCACTGTGTAATAATATATAAATTTTTTCCAAAAAAATTTAAGATAAGTTAACTAGGATCAATCAAAATTGTAATATTCAAAATATAATTAAAACCTATAATAATTTTGTAGGTAGGTGATTTTAAAACTTCATAACATATTAAATTATACTCCATGGCCACTTTGTGGTATTTGGATGGAAAATGAATTTATTATAATTTAACATTTTGAGGATATCATAGGGTGACGCTCCCCCCAATTATAGAAGGGAATCACTTCCTACACTTCATTTCACTGCATTTAGCTATATAGAAAAAAATTATCTAAACAATTTTATTCTCCAATTATTTATCCATTTTCTGGAGGTCCTGGTCTTCCTAAAATATGAACCATATATTATATGAAAAAATATATAAAGGATGTCTACCAAAGAATAGGTAGTCGTACTTACCAACTCATTAAACATTATTTCTTCTTATACAACCTATTAATTTATTATTTCAATAATAATGTAATAAATACAGTATGACATATATGATTATATTTTATTATGATTTTTGTACAACTATATTCATAATTTTACCCAACCTAAAAGGAAACAAAATTATTAAGTGTGTTCATGTATGACTTACAGTCTCCACGTCGCGGTGTCATGTGCTTTCATCTCCACATTACAAGGATTGGTATAATTATTTAATATATATATATATTAGTATATATATGATAATTATTAAAATATATTTACTCTATTCAAAATAATATACTCTCCCCTTCTTTAACCATTAACCCAAAAAGAAATGATATCACCCCTTATTCATATGTAGGACCTACCATATCCACAACAAGATGTGATTAATTTTTTATATTAACCATTAAATAACTATTATATATATATAATTGAAGATATGAATTTTATAACATTAAATGAATTCTAGAGATTATGGAACTGTGTTACATGCAAATAAAATGAGACATATATGACAAAACACATATAGGGAAATGAAGAAGTTAATAGGAAAAACATGGATAATGATGAAATATTATTAACAAAAAGGGTGATATGATGATATAATATAATTATATATGATATCATAATATGAATATAGTTCTGTTATAAATTTAGTTGAATCTGTTAAATAATTATGCAGGAGTTTAATGCATGTTCATTTATGTAAAGTGTAAGGTAAGTGACTTCATCTCAATTTTCACTTCTTGGGAAATTATTGGTATTGTGCACCAAATTAAATTTACGTTGTGTATCTAATACCCCATTTAGATCAATTTTTTAAAATTTTACTATATTAAATATCTATATAATGGAGATGTATATTTTTTATATTTTATTCCATTTCTACATGTGGTATATAATTTAAATATTATATGATTAATTTTAAAATTATTGATATATCAATATCCTCTACACAGTACATATATTTTGATAAGTAATATTTTTACTAAATTAAATCTCCATATGAATAATTATTTTTACGTACCGTAAAGGTTGGGTACCTAGATTGTATATCCCCTCGATTCATTGATATGACTTGTGAGACAAATCTATTCGTGAAAACCCATTTTTGTTTGTTTCATAGAAAAATCACATGGTGTTCTACCCACAAGAATATAAAAACTTGTGAAATTCATTGAAGTTATACTGGTTTATGTTTGAGAAACATGAATTTTGATAATTAATTATTTCTTTCATTCGGTATATAGTTATTACTATCTATTAAATTTTCACTGTGAAAATTTATATAGATACATTACCATTCTAATATTTCTGATTAAATGACATTTTTTTCAATTATTTACCATTCCATGATTATTATGAAATTTTTAATATATTTCACTTATTATTAATTTGTTTTTCTACTTTATGTAACCCTTAATGAGCATTTGAGCGCCAAATTTTCTTTTTTATCCTTCTCTATTATATAAAGATAAATGTTTTTAATATGAATCATGAAATAATAATATTTTATTTTCTTATTCTCTTTGTTTAATTTCTAATTTATTATGTGAACCATGTATGTATAAATTTATTCAATACTTATATACTGAATAATGATTCATGATGTGGTTTATTTTCTCTATGCCAATGTAATAAACTGAGGAACTGGCTCCGGGATACTAGACATAAGGTCTTTATAATATATGTGGTGATGATGTGAGATATAAACATATTATAATTTTTTTAAATAAATGATTTCATCTAATTATATCACAATGAGGAAAATACATTGAATTGTGAGAATAATTGATTATTATCTCATAATACACTACTAGTTAAGGAGGTAAAATAATTTATTGGATCTAATTGAGCAAGAATACTCACTAAGAAAAGAAAAACGTATTGACTGAAAGAGATCAAATATTCAAAGATACTGTAAATATGTATATAATAATTAATATGGAAGGGGATACCTATCCCAGTTTTTAGATGATATTTAGACTAAATTTATTGAAAATTAAAAACATATATCAACCTGATAATGATTATTTGGAAAAGGAAATTAATTTCTAGCACGATTGTAAAATAGAGTACATTATATATGATGATGGTGTATTGAAATTTTTAATTTTTCTATATTTTCCATTTATAAATGAGATAATTTTAGAATTATTGGATGATAAAAAATCTTTTAATATATATAAATATATACATAGGAACAAACAAATGTTTATTTATTTAATTATACAATTTTTTTCGGACAATCTAATGTGATAAATTACTGCTAATATATCATGATTCTTATTCTTTCATCAATTGAATGTCACACGATAAATCCATGGATGATTCATAAAACCTATAACATCTACTATTTATAAATGGGAATACATTATTATGGAAATAGTGAATATATTAATAAAATAATCCTATAATGAAAGAACTAATATAGGGTGTTATTGATCTTTGAAAAAAATCATCACATTTCCCCTCAGTAATATAAGAGTGGAATCCTGATTTACTTGCATGTTCTCATATTAATAAGGGTGAATGAAAATATTGGTTTCCTCATTAAATTTTTTTATTATGACCCATTATTTATAAGATAATTCTAGAAAACTCACCATATGGATTTTAAGGCAGATCATCATTTGAGGCCCACATATCCTCCTAAAATTGATAGAAAATCTGAAATGACTAATAAAACATAAGAATCCATGTTGATATAGTTTTTGTTTAAAATTCCAATCTATGTAAAAAATTCATTTTCAATTAAAATTATTTTCCTATAATAATAAAACACATTTTAATCGTCATATGGAATCTTATAAGTCATTATATAGAAATAAATTTAATATTCCAACATGTTGGGATAATATTTGTGAATTAATGTATGTATCTATAAAACTACATGAGGAGTCAATGAAAAGGTTAATGATTATTTGGAATAATATTAAACATTCTCAAATAAGAAAAAATATTCATTCTAATAAGCATTGGATGATTTATAATTTCATGTGGGGGGACACAGTTTCTTAAAACTATCATAATGGAATGGTTTTATAAGGTTTGGTAAAAAATAGAAATCGTATCCCTAGGTACAACATGCCTTTTTAAAATTTTAAATGATTTGGATATATGTATTAGAAGTTTTAAATTCCATTAATCCTCCATATAGTGCATTATTTGTTTTCTATCACAATTTTAAAAGAATTATATTCCATACCTAAAAATTTATTCAGCACTGCTAAAGTATAATCGAAAGCAGACATATCAGACAATGGAGAAAACATCCAGATTTTTGAAACTAGAGATATTTCATTGGCAAAAACTAAATCCCATTGGATTTTATAAATAAGAAAAAATCATTTTTCTAGAACCTAATATCCTTTTAAATTTTGAGGATTAATTTTATTTATAAGGGATCAATGTAACACATGAGATTCAATTATAATAAGTGGAACTTAAATCCTAGAAAAGAAACTATACAATGAAAATATAAAAATTTAATTTAATGAAAATTTTAATTTCAGTATATGTATTTATATTTTGAATAAACAAGATCAAAAGTATCATGGAATAAGTTTTTTATATTTTCCATTAAAAAAATCAATAAAGAGAAATTGAAAATGTAGTTATTTAAAAATATTATAGGAATTTATAATAATGTGTTATAAGATATATAATTAACCATGTATTCAAAATAAATAATACATAAATAAAGATAACATAATTTGGAGTTATAAAGGGATACTTTCATGAATATGAGTTTATCAAAAAATGCATATTATATTTTTATTTTAATTAACTAAAATAATATTTAATGATGATGGTTTAAAATTTATAATATATATATATAACTATATAATTCAAAATACATATAATATTTATTTTTACTCATATATTTAATGTATGTTCATCTTGTGGTTGAAAAATGAATTTCATAAAAACATGATTTAGATGGTTTTTGGATGTTCCTTTTTAAATTAATTAATTCAAATTTTCGGAATTGAATTGAATAAAATGGTTTTCTTATTTGGAAAAAAATATGTGTTTTGTAATATGACCACTAACAATTTTTTTGAAAATTAATCATATAAATTGAAAGAACTCGACCCCAGTTGTCGGGAGTCAGTGCTTTATTTGATTACATTGGTATATAAACATGGAATAAGCATACTGAAGTAATAATCAGTTTAGTAGTCTTGAGGAAACTAGATACATACATGTAACCCATTATTCATTTGTAATTGAAATTATATATGATAAATAAAAAAATCTAACAAATTGTATCCTTGAAAACTCAATAAATGATATCTCCTTATTTAAAAAGGGGAAGGAAAACATATGAAGGGGTTAAGCTCAAACTCTTAGTAAGGGTAAGAAATACAATGAAAAATGTCATAACAAAAACATTAGGAATGTTTAATACATAAAAACATGTTCCTTTAAAAAACTTTGTACATGTTATGACAGGAATAATAGACGAGTAAGTAATGCCAAAAATAAACATAATCATGGGAATTAAAATAGTCAAATAACTACATGAACCATAAATTCTATTTTCATAATGTGGAAATGAAGATTTATAGACAACATAATCATATCATCAATGCCTATGGATAAGACAATAAATAATCATTTGGTTAAGGCTTTGTGTCAACACTATATTTTTTCTCATGAGACCTAATGATTCACCGAGGGGCTATAGTGAGCCCCACCTGACACTCACAATTTCCAATGAATTCCTCAAATGAATAGAGTGAACATAACCAACATATACATTCATATTTAAACTTACATAATAAATTTAAATAACATTCCCCAATCATTGAACATAAAAACTAGTCATAAAGAATAATATGGTGAATGAAATCAAAATAGAACATTCATAGTCAAAATAACAAGAAACCCTTCAAAAATATATTTTAGATGATATTTTTATAGAAAACCTCAATTAAATACAACATTCTGAAAAGGATGTTAATGTAGACAAAAATATTTATAAATGATACCATTGACATATTCTTGAGGAAATATTCCTTAAACATTCCAAAGTGTCACATACCACCTTAAAATTTTCAAATCAAAATCCCTTTGAATATCATGTAAATATGGATACTACTGATATGATATACCAAAGGGTGGTACATACACAACATGAATTAAATAAGAGTTGAACATGGCATTTATCCTATAAAAGTTAATGGGTAATAAAAATCCTTTTTACATTTGAAAGATGATTTCTTCTGGAAAATCATTTATATTTTCCAAGAAATCATATTTCAAAAACAAATACCCCATAAAAGAAAATATTAGTACATTGATATTATATTATAGGAATAAATTATTTCCCCCTAATGTGAAATCATGTTAAAATGGTTTTTATGATTCTTTATAAATAAATAATTTTAGAGCATTTTAAGGAAAGTAGTAAGGAGAATTTTAAATTAGAATGTATAATTTTCGTAAATCTAGAAATGATCTCAAATTATCATTCATGAATAAATGAGTGTTTTAATAAAACTAATGTTTTTTTATTATATAATTTTATTATACTTGATAATGGGTAAGAATTTGAAAATAACGATTGAATCGGGATTGTATTTCATAAATTTGAATATACATTTTAAAACATGTAACTATCCATAAAATAAAGAATTATTGTGGTGGGTGAAAATATATATAATACTCCAACCAAAATTTATGAGGTGTAAATAAAAATACATAAGATCTTAATTGAGGTAATTAAACAATAAAAGTCACCCGAATAAAAATGGAGGTTCGGGTGGAAAACCCCTTATCACGTTGTAATCAATCAAATCATATGCACCAAAATTTATAATATTAAAATGATACATTTAACTCAATTAAAATAAGTATATTCATGATATGTTACATTAATTTTAATTATTCATACTCCATACACACGTATTAATAGTGAATAAGGGAAACCTGTAAAAAATGGATGTTCGATAAAAAAACCCCTTACCTTTTGTCAGAATGTGTAACGTTCTGGAACATATAGTCTGGGAATATGAAATTATACCTGTTAATAACATATTTCAAAATCTATTTAATATTTATTTAGTTTATCATAATTCGGTTTAATGAATTTATGCTCTTCATGATAATTTATTGTATTGAATTTTGTTGTTCCACAGTGTTCGTTTTCATTATTTTCATTATCTCTTCACTTGTTCTTATTTATTGGAGTTCATGTGAAATGGATGTCAGTCTCCAAAAATTGTTAGAATATTATTTATGATCATATATAGGTGTTATTGGATATTTATATGATTTGTTTACACATAATTATAATGAATTATTATATAGAACATTGATGATAACAATTTTAGTTAATTTGTGGGTTTTGATTACAAAAAACTCATTTTTATTTAAATCATAATACGACTTGTAAAAAGGGATTCCAGAACATTAAATAGTGTATATAACATATATAATAATTTGGTTCATCCATAAAAATAATTTTTTCATGAACTTAATTTATAAGGATAATAGAATCAAAAGCCCATTGTCCATAACTCTTGTAAATTGACACATATCAGATGGTGTACTTACTACAAGTATAGATGAAGGTAATAAAAATATATGACGATAAATTATTCAACTATCATTAAAAAATTACAGTACATATAAGGTATTATATTCATCACAATATTTTTACAAGTATATGTAATAATAATAATAATAAAACAAATAAACATGAAAGGAAATACCAAGAATTGAAAATATGATTTTATCTATTCAAACAAACATCTTTGAGAGCCTATTTAAGAAAGAGGTATTGGTCATTATATAAGAACAAGGATTTATAAAATTTGGAGAGGATGTTAGGAGAATATTTGGACCGAATTTGGAGAAGGCAAAATTTTTTATAGATGTGAAGAGATTAGGGATTAATGAGGGGTTTTATAGTGGTGGGGAGAAGGGATTTCTAAATTTTATATTCATTAATTTAAAAATTTATCCACAAGACTGTAAATAATGTGTCTTCCATGACCAATAATATTATTATTATCATGTGAATCCGAATCCATTAGGCTTACATCATTAGAAAACCATACAAGATTCTATAATTAGCGTATTTATATTATTTTGTAAATTATAGTTTTCACTATTTATCAAAAATTCATGTATTTTAAAAAAATATCAATATTTTACCCCAACCATGTTTTTACGTGTTGAATACAAAAATGAAGTTTATTTCATAAAAATAATTTTATAAATAAGATTAATTTAACAATTAATTAAAACAATAATTTATTCGAACAAAACAATTTTAAAACATTTATTAACATATTCTAAAACATAGGAATATCGTACTCCGACGTAAATATTATTTATATACTATCATAGGTAAGGTTACTATTCATTAGGGTACATCACTATTTATAAGGGAATGTTACTATTCATTTTGTGGGTTATTATTCACCACAAATTATTTTTCTCTTATCAGACTACAAATAACATTCTCATTGTAAACGATTATGTTAGATTTTCGAAATTTACATCACAAAAGTGAAAAACATAAGTGTACATGGATAGGTTATAATAAAGTGGTGTTTTTAGAGACTTAGTGATCCATGCATTCTATAATAATTATTTGTTGTAAATTCTTGGGTTATTACATTATCCCCTCTTTACAAAAATTTCATCCTCAAATTTTAAAATTGATCTTCGAAAGTTAATGGTTGATACATGAAAATTCAATGATGGAAACCCACATTGGAAATAAGGTTAATAAAATATCCACCTATTAAATGTTAATAGATATTAGGTGGTGACCCAATAATGTTTTCTTTCTAATGAGGTGACATTAGTTTGATGGAAAAAAATAGACATGAAAAAAAAATTAACAATTATGTTCTGATGGAATATGATACAGGAAATGGTCAGATAAATGTTGTCCACTAGAAAACTGTAATCTAAAAAAATTCATCAATATTATCTATGATAATGATAATAGGAAAACATTCTTTTTATGAAAATTTTCCTTATGTCGACAAATTATTCCACTATATAAGTGTATTAATATACATTTCTACTTATTAAATCATCAATTTATACTAGTTTAACTATCTATACCTCATCACATTGCTTGGGTTGTTTTATTTGGTGAAGCAATACATTAATGTCTAAAATCTTATACAATGATCAACATAAACCATTTCATAAATGGATAAAAACCTCAAATATATAATGATTCAACACATTATAAAGAAGTCCTATAAATTTCCAAGATAGACTTATCTTTAATCCAGAATCTAAAAGAAGTGGCTCTAAAATTCAAATTTCAAACATGGGAATAACTTCATCATATTTCTTATTGAAATATCGTAATAACTTGAATTACAATAAACCCCACATTGTAAATAGGCATTTATTCATATTCATTATATAAGATACATGTTATTGGATATATTCCTTAAATACATAATTGTTGTAAACATCATTGATGATATCATAAACCCCTTCATGACATGTCAATAATTAGTTCCATGGTAGTCAACACTTATTTTAATCAATCATTTATTCATTAGTATCTCAACATAAGATATATATAAAGGGATGTCTTTCCCTCAATAATTATTTTTTCTAAAATGATTAACATTCCATATAATCACTGTTCCATTGTAACATTCATCATATGACCTCAAATCTATATGGAATGAGTATTGAAGTATAATCCTTACATATATAATATTTTATAAAATGACCACATTACTAAAAAAAATATACAAATGCAATGATTCTTGAAAAATAATAGATCATTCTACTTCATCAATTGTAGCATCATAACTTATTAATAATCCAAAATAATCATTTTGGTATATTCCACTGATGATCGGTACATAGATTCGCATAGTCTCCCATATCCTTCAAATTGAGTCATTGAACATAGGAAACTATTTTATTACCCTCAAAATCATGAACATTGTATAATTTTTCTTTATTCTTATAGATAACAGTCATTCCCTTCAATCATTTACTACGGTGATTCATTCCACAGTAATCACATGTGAAAAAACACCCCTTTCCCTTCATCCCTTTATCCCCATTAATCTCTATCATCCTCTTATTTTTTTTCTTCCCATCAAATACATAGGAATCATACATGTATTTACATACCATGTTATCAAATGATATTATTTCATCATATCATGAGGATACAATGGATAGAGTAATCCATAGAAATTATGGCTTAATACCATTAGATATATGATCCTTCTTACTCATCGCATCCTATGCATTGGTGAAGTTATCATTCCTTCAGATAGGTTCTAAATCTAATAAATTCCATATTATATATTATATCTTAAAATTATGAACTATCTATAAATCTATACATGGTATAACACAAAGCATTAATATTTTCATCTTAAACCCCTAAATCATGTACATTGGTAACTTACTGGACATATATCCCTCACTATTGGGGGTAAATAAAATGTGAATTATCTTATGCATATCACCTGGTTGTGTCAAACTAAGAGTGCAGCATGGCACATTGTCATGTACTAGGATACCCTATGTAAAGTCTAAAACTCTTTGTCAGATATTTCACTCCTGGGTACATTTGTGCCATAACTTCCACTATTTCTTTGTATCTATACAGTGGTGTATTTGTTAGAAAGATTCATAAAATATTTTACAAACCAAAATTCTAGGATGTTATTTTTTATATCATCATAGACCATATTTGGTCATTTTCCCTAACATTCATGGAACCCATAATATATATTTAAATGAAACAAAATAAGATACATTACAAAAGATAATAAATTAAATCCTTGAAAACACAATAAATGATATTTTCCTCTAAACTTGGGAAAATAAAAAAAGATGAATGGGGTGACCTCAAACACTCATTAATGGTAAGAAGTGAATCAGATGATATTATAACATAAACATTTGGCATGTTGATGAAAAAAACATGTGCCTTTAATAAAAACATGAACACGTTATGGCATGAATAATAAATGAGTAAGTAATAACATAAATATACATAATCGCAGGTATAATACTAGTCGAATAACCACATAATCCATATAATCTATTTTCATAATTATGTAACTCATAATAAGGGACAACATAAAAATACCATCAAGGCCTCATTTCAAGACCATAAATAATCATTTTTTCCTTGGCCTTCTATCATGATCATAGTTTGTCTCATGTACCTACCGATGCACCAAGGGGTGATAGAGGGCCCCAACCGAAACATACTATGTACAATGCATTCAAAATATTAATTGGGTGAACATAATAAATATAACAATTCATATTAAATTAACATAATAATTATAAATAAAATTCCCCAATTATTGAACATAAAAATTAACCATTCAGAAAAATATGGTCAATGAAATCAATATAGAATATCCATTGATAGAATGACTAGAAACCCTTCAAAAAAACACTGTAGATGATATTTTAATAGATAACATCAATTAATTACCACATTTTGAAATGTACGTTGAAATAGATGAATATATTTATAAATGATACCATTGACAAATTTTTTAGGAAATAATCCTTAAACATTCCAAAGTGTCCCATACCACATTGAAACATTCAAATCATAATCCCATAGAATATCATGAGCCAAAGGAGACTCATTATGTGATATACGAAAGGGTAATACATACGCCACTAGAATTAAGTAATTAGTGAAGAAGGAATATATCTCATAAAAGACAATTAGAGATGATAAAAATACTCTTTATTTTTGAAAGAAGATTCCCTTTGGAAAATTATTTATATTTTACAAGAAATTGTATTTTAAACATGAATATTCCATTAAATAAAATACTATGACATTGAAATTATATTTTCAGCCTAAATGATATCTACATAAATTCAAATCATGTAAAAATGGTTCTTAAGATTATTTATAAATAAATCATTTTATAGCATTTTAGGGAAAGTATAAAATAGAATTTTAATGTTTAATGGAACATTTGATTTCTTAAATCCTAAAATGATCCAAGATAAATATTTACTATAACATTAGTGTTTTTATATACTAATGGTGGCATAAAACTAATTATTTATTATAATGTAAAATGGGTATGAATTTAAAAATATCCCTTGAATCGGGGTTGTATTTTGGAAACAATTTGGAATGTTCATTTTAAAACATGCAACTATCCAAAAAATAAGGAAATATTATTGGTTGTGAAAATATATATAACATGTAGACATAATTTATTGGGACTAAATTATTATAAACAAGATATTAATTTAGGTAATTAGATAATAAATATATCCCGAATGAAAATGGAGGTTCAGGTGGAAGAACCCTTACCACACTGTTATTAATCAATTTGTATGCCCAAAAATTAATAATATTAAAATGATACATTTAAAAACATGAAAATAAAAAAATTCATGATATTTTACATCAATGGAAATTATACATACTCCATACTCATGTATTAGTAGTTAATATGGGATAACTCACCAAAATTGGTCTGTGATAGAGAAACCCCTTACCTTATGTCTGAATGTGTTCTGCTCATGAAAATAAATTCTTGGAATAAGAAATTATACTTATTAATAAATTATTTTAGAAATTATTAGACATGTATTTAGTTTATAATCATTCTTTTTAGTTCATTTATAACTTTCTTGATATGTTATTATATTGAATTTCATTATTCCACATTGTTCATTTTTGTTATTTTCACGATATGTTAACTAGTTCTTATGTAGTGGGGTTCATGTGGAATGGATGTAAATCTATATTATTTTATTCTCATATTATTTATGGTCATCTCTAGGTGTTAGTGGTCATTTATATAGTTTTTTTACATTAAATGAGGATTAATTATTATATATAACATTAATGATATCTATTTCAGTTAATTGGGGGGGGTTTATTAAAACGAACTCATTTTTCTTTATAACATAATAAAATTTGTAAAAATGGTTTAATGAAACATAAATTTGTTATATTACATATATAATAATCTGTTTTAACCATAACATGTATGGTTTTAGGATAGTAATTGATAATGATAATATAAATCGAAATCTCATCATCCTGGAATGTGGTGAATTGACAAATCTCAGTTGGTGTTCTTGCTACTAGTATAAAAGAATGTAAAAGGAATAGATGATGATAACATATTCCTCTATCATGTCAAAATTCCTGTACATGTAAGGTACTAGATTCATTACAAAAATTTGATAAAGAGAGGTAATAATAGAAAAAAATGAACTTCAAAGGAAAGAAAAAGAATTGAAATGTGGAATTTACCTCTTGAACCAAACATCATTGAGAGACTCATTAAGGTATAAGTTTAGGTAATTTTAAGAGAACAAGGCCTACTGGACGTGGAATAGGATGTTGGGAGGATATTTGGAATGAATTTTGAGAAGGCTCAAGGCTTGATAGGTGTCATGAGAAGAGGAACTGACGAGGGGTGTTTATTGTGGAGGGGAGAAGGGATTTATCATTTTTATATTCATTAATTTAGTATTTATCCACAAGAAAAAGAATAGTTAGTCCTCCCTAACCAAATATAATGATTTTATCATTTGAATTCAAATCAATTGGGCTTATATCAGCATAACATCATACATGGCTCTATTATTTGTGTATTTAGTTTATTTTTTAAATTATGGTATTTCACTATAATAGAGTTTTAATACATTTATTTACTTATTCCAAAACAAAGGTATATCGTAATCCAACATGAGTATTATTTAAATACTATCATAGGTAAATTTTTTATTCATTAGGGCATACCACTATTCATAAGGGTATGAACATTTCATATTGTTAGGTTACTATTCACGAAAAAAATACTTTTTTCTTATCAGACTCCAAATAACATACTTATCATAATCAGGTATGTCATATTTTGAAAATTTACATCACAAATGTGACGATATTATATTTACATGCCTAGTTTAAAACAAAGTGGTGTTTTTAAAGAATCAGTGATCCATGCATTCTATAATAAATATATTTTCAAATTTATGGGTTGATACCGAAAAAGTAAAACCATTTCACATAGGCTAAGGACAACACATGTTTAGTGATGTTTAAAGTCAAATGTTAAGGATTATAATAATATAAAATTATTATAAAAACCCATTGGTATCATTTATACTTTCATTACCCCTATCACCCTCAAACATGATTCATTTTTGTGTCATTTTTCATGGAATTTGAAATGGAATTATATGAATGTATTTAAAATTTTCAACTGTTCTACTCAACTCAATTATAATAACTCAACTCATCTTTGATCTTATTCATACCTCGAAATAATTTTACCTAGAATAATGAATACAAAAATGTATCCCCAACATTATTATCCAAATGTAATGTTTTTTCATTCTTATAAATCCACCAAATAGTTTTTAATAAGATACATAAAGTGGATTTTTATATGTGATGGTAATCATATTCACTAGGATCATTGTCTTTCACATCTTATTTTACAACATTCAACAATGTTTTAATGATTTTAATATAACAATGACAATATAATATATAATCACCCAAAACTCTATCGTAGTAAATTACCTTATTATAATTATTACATAGAGTATATATCACATAGAATCAGAAATTTAACACAATATGAACTTAAAATATGATGAATGAATGAAATAATATGTATTTCTATAAATTGAGGATCCAATTCTGATGGAATAGTAACCTAACCCTTGGAATATTCACATGACCATTAGGAATATTCTTTCATCTAATAGAATAGAAAACATATATATGAATGTATAAATAACATTTAGGATTCCTATAAATGATAATATGTATTAATTATATCATAGAATAAGTAAATAAATATTTTTAGAATTATTATTTATGTGTTAATTTTTTTTAAAAATAATTAATTATTTGAAATTTTATAATAAAATATAATTATTTAAAATAATTTTAATTTCAAAAAATATATTCATAAATTAATATTATGTTTATTATGATTATTAGATATTTTTATGAGACCTTTATTAATTTTTTAAATTGACATAAAATCAGATATAATTTTAAAATTTTATTTTTTGAATAAATTCTGATCTAAATTAAAAATTAAATTTTTGAAATATAGAAAATTAATTTCAAAGAAATTTTTTTATTTTGGAATTCTAAAATTTCAAAATTGGTTTGGGTATATATTTTTTTTATTTTTTAAAAATACATGATTTTTTGTTGAAAACTAAATTATGCTAATTTTCTATTAAATATGAATAAATGAATTATTGATTCATTTAAGATGTAAAATTCATATAAGACCAAAATATGAACAATACATTATAATTATAATATAATAATTTATAAGCATCAAACTATTCATATTATTGAAGAAAAATAAAATTAATTGAATAAAATATTGAGATTACACCCTTCTCCTCCCCTATAAATATCACCATCACCACCTTATCTTATGACAACTTCCAAGCTAGGAAGTGTATCAAAATTACACCTAATACTCTACTCAAAATATTATCCAATTTCCATGATCCATTTGTCTCCCGAAAAGACCAATCCCTTTTCTCTATAGGGTCCCTAAAAGAGTAGAAATTCATGAGTTAAAATATTATTTCCTTTAATTTTAATTTCATTTCAATTTCATTTCCTTTATTATGCTCTCCAGACACCCAATTACCATAGGGGAATGATAAATATTCTAAATTTTATAAAATTAAATTTAATTATTTTACATTCATTATTCATCTTAAAATATCAGCTCTTTCTATTTTGTTCAAAAAATGAAAATATCATACAAGGTGTGTGAATTTACCACCAACATGGATAATACGTATTAATTTTCTACTAACTCATACAATGCAAGTAATAAATCCATAATTATTGTTAAATAAAATATTATTATACTTATTATATGTTTTATATTTTTCTTGAACATATATATACAAATAATGATAAATAAAATTCAATATGTTCATAGTGTTCATAATCCTTGTGAAAATAAATTAAATCATTCACATTAATGTATTATCTATTAAATAATAAGAATACCATATAATAATTATATATAAGAGATGTTATTTTTTTATATGTTCATAAATATATTATAATTTCAATTATATCCAATTATTTCCACTTTACATGATATTCAATACGTGTAGACATGTTAACCAATCATGAAAAAAGATTAAGAACACTCCAGAATGATGAAATTGAACATTATATTCATCAAAATGGACAAAAATGAATGTATAAATCAATATCAAATCAAATACTGCTATAATATTTGCATGTATATATTAATTATGGAATTTTATTTTATTATCTTTGATATTAGTGAGAAGAATGAACTCTTACATAAGTTAAAGGGATTCTCGAAGCAATCAATTTTTCCTTATGATTTCTCGATTCAGACCAATTTCAAAATGTGAATTCATTTAATGATCCTTAAATGTAATTTATTTATTCTATATTATCTATTTATTGGATATAAATTTCTTATAATTGAGTTTAAATTAATCAAAATATTTTTCAAAATTAATCGTCTTTATAAAAACACAACTTTTACATCTCTTAAGATATGTTACTTCTTCACTCATGAATTTTTATTATTAAACCATGTATGTCATCCCCTCATTCTTCTGGGAATCATAAATTCTAATCATGAATTTTTTCTTTATGAAATTAACCCCATTACTTTTAATTGGTTATTTTATAGCTAATATTGATATGTGTATTTTATGCATGCATGATTATATTATTGTTATGATGTGATGGGTGTGTCCAGAATTATATTTCACATGTAAATGTTTGATGTGATTCGTGAACCCATAATAATGTTGCTCTCTAATTCATTGTGTAATAATATATATATCATGAGATAATATGAAATATGCATTAAAATTATTTTATCACTGTTCACAACAATGTGTGGTGGTTATACAATAATACATGATGTTTCATTATTATGCATGGAATCATTTAATGAATTTATTTATTGTTACATCTCATGATTATGATGATATTCCTTTGATTATGATAAGATGATGATGATAATTCCCAACCACGTATTGGGTCTATCTTTTTCCTCTTACTTGTTTTTTTGTTCACCCTTTTTTTGGTATATACACAGGTGAATAATTGTACTAAGGATAACGTGGGGGCCAATAAGAATATATATAAGAATGGATTATATAAATGATTGTGTATTATATAATAAAATATATGTATGGTGCTAATTTTTCTATGACCCTAAACTATTTAATACTTATTTGGTAGAACTATTATGTTGTTTATATTTTAAATTATATAATCATTATTTAATTAAAATAAAGGATTCTATAGTTTTTTTAAATCATAGTTTAGTAAATTTTAGAATTAGGATTAGTGAACCTTAGTGAAAACACATAGTATGAGTCTAAGTATATGTAGAAACCCATTAATATTTATTTTAGAAATAAATTATATATTTATATATCCCACATAGTATGGATTTATAATAAATTTCATCAGGGAAAAAATTACTAATTCAAGACTTATATACTAACATTTTTTACAATTATTTTATATTTCAAAAAACTTGTGAACTAGGATAATACATGCCCACAACCCATGTTAGGGATAGTAAAATTTTTTACAAAATGACATTCCCATTACATATGGAGGTAGAGTTCAAAATTTCATGGATAATCATAAAAAGAAGTCCGAGGAAATAAAAAATAAACTGAATAATGTGGAAATTACACCTTCAACTAAGAAGGAAAACTAGGATATTGAGTATATATAATGAAATGGCCACTAATATTTAGTGGGACATTTGATCTAATTTTTGGGTAATAGTGGGTCAACTGATTGGTGATGATATATTCTATTATTCACTATTATAGTATAGAGTATTTGAATCTAGGAATTTAGAATTTTGATGGAGATTCCAATCAATGGTAGGAATTGATTAATAAATAAAATATGAAGGATGAAATTGAAGAGATGGAGTGGGAATAATTACAGAAATTTTTTCTTAACAAGTATTTCCATCGATCTCTACATACAATGATGATGAGATAATTATAAGAATTTAAGAAAAAGGAAGGTAAATCTGTCATGTCATATGATGAAAAATTCATAAGTCTTGTATGGAAGACCTCACATTTTGTTACAAATACTGATAGAAAAATTGATAGAATTTTTAGTGGTTTAAATACAAAACATCTAAAGAATATAGGAATTCAAAAAATTATTAGTTATGAATAAGTTTTTAGATATTTTTTCAATGTAGATATAGAGTTTGTAGAATAGTCCCATGTATATGGAGATTAGAAAATAATGATGGAGTTCTAAGATTGGAGATATAATGAAAAAGGTGGAACGAAATATCCACAACTAACATGTTAACAATATGGAAATAAGAATTAGGGGAACTACCTAAAACAGACTATAAAATACTATACGTTTTGGAGTGAAGGCCACCATGATCGTGAATATTTAAGAGACATAAAAAAGCCAACTAAAATGTTTTAAGAAACGAGAGAACCACCAATTGTTCAAAACTTAAAATATATGAATCATGGGAACTATACAACCAGTTCACTAAACTATGATCCCTAGATGGAAATAGATGTCAACATACACCAAATCCAATGAAAAAAGGGATGGATTATTAAATAACTACTATTGATGAGGAGCTTGAAAATGGTGGGGTGATTGGTACCACAAATATTTGTTTAGGAATAATAAATTTAATATTTTATTTTATTTCTATAAATTTATTCTTATATTGCAATTTTAGTAGAAATATTCTAAAACCCCAATGAAATATTGTGGCTGAATTTTATTTGAGAAAAAATGGGGAAATTGTTACATCCAAATATATAACACTTCCCTAGTTATTTTTTTTATGGAATGAGCCTCCTAGTTAGTATTTTCATACGTACTTTTGTAATGTTTAATACTATATAAGGCATGGATTAGAAATATTTATACAAATTCAACATCAAAATTTGGGAGACTAATATCACTCTTTATATCCCGATGAATCATCAAATTCTATTCAAGTGTAAGGATTAGGGTGAATCATTTTCCAATCCCTTGTCTCATGTGTAAACATTATTTCCTTATGAATAATAATATCTAGATCAAATTACTAATACACATTAAATTATCATGATAGAATAAATTCTAATTGTATGATACAATAGTGATGCATTCCCTAATGAATTACCAGGTATTCCTAATAAATGAGTGGTTGAGTTCCCCATTGAACATATTCCAGGATCTCTCCCTATATCGAAGACACTATATATAATATCAACAATTATGTTGGAGGAACTAATGTAGTAGTTACAAGAGAATCTGGTTAATGTTGTATATTCACGAGGGCTTCATCACGGGGTGTAAAAATACTTTATGTCAAGAAGGAGGATATAAAAATGTGCATGTACAGTGATTATTGTGAGCTAAAAAATCAAAATAAAGGACATGTATAAACTTAAATGGATATCTGACTTATTCCATCAAGTCTGTAGGGCCATTTATTTCTCTAAGGATGACCTTAAGTCGAGATATAACAAATTAATGGTGAGGAAGGAACATATTCCAAATACACCTTTTCTAATGAGGTACAGACACTATGACTTCATAGTAATTTCATTAAGACATTATAATTATCCATCAATAATGATTGACTTAATAAATAAATTCTATTCTTACCATGTCGAAATTTTTTTGTCATTAAAAATGATATTCTAATATAAACTAGGTGAGAGGTGGTACATGTCGAGCATTTGAATAATGGGCTAAATACTCTTTAATGGGGGAAAATATATGAAGTGTATAAAAAATTTGATTTTGGGATAAAGTATGAATCACTCTAGAGTCATTTTATCCCCATACAAATAATATATGTGGACCCATTCCATGAAGAAGGTAATAGATGGGTGGCATAGGCCAATGTCTATAATAGAGATTCTTATTTTCCACGGTTTAGATGATGATTTTGGGAGATTTGTGAAAAACTAATACAAATTATAAACCACACAAACCAAGATAAATTGTAAAATGGAAAATATTTTCTACACTAGTGAATGTAAAGAATACTAGAAATAGTTAAAAAATATCCTTATTACCTCACCAATACATACACTACAAAAAAGTAAATATATCTAAAAGTATGTTTGTAGCTTGTTTAATAACGAAAAATTATAAAATTATATCCTATTCCCCTAATATGATGAATATTCAAGAGAGAAACTATCCGAATCCTGACCTGTATTTTAATGTAGTGATCTTCATGTTGAAAATCTAAAGCATTGTATCTATGCATAGAAATGTAAAATATATAATGATCATACAAGCCTACAAAATATATCGACACATAAGGATCGTAATACGTGTCAACGAATATGGTTATAGTTCATAATAGATTTTAATTTCTCTATCCACTACCATCCTATAAAAGAGAATAAAGTGAAAGATTCACTACATATAAAGGATCATGTAACATTATCTATGATTATAATTGAAAAAGATCCAATCATCATATATTATCAATGGATGAACATGAGAATCATTAATGATGAAATATCATTAATAATTCTATATTTTTTTCTCAACAATCCCTCATAGTGAAAATAATTTATGTGCAATGAAATGACATGGAAATTTAAAAGAATGTGGAAGCTGTTAGAAATGGGAAATCCTCAATGTTGAAAATTTTTGAGGAATGAGATGTAAACATGGGGTCATTAAAATATTTACCAACCAATCAATATTAAGAGATAAATATTCTTTATGAAAAAATAACACAACATTCTCTTTTAACCTAGAGATCACAATGATGTGTAGATATATTCATGAGTACTATTCTTTGAAAAATATAAAAAATGAGATCACAGAATAAAAATCAACATTCCTAGTATGTCAACAAGTAAAGGATGAATGGAAATAGTATATGGGAATGAAGAAGCCATTACCAATACCAAAACAGAAATTGGAAAACATCACCATGAAATTTTTTATCGGACTTCAAAATAAATCCATTGTAAATAATGCTATATGGTTTTTTATGTATCATTTTACATATAAAGCTCATATCATCTCAATTCTAGAAGTCTTCCCACTTAATCAAATTTTGTGGATATAAATCTGTTAATTTCCTATGATACATGGAGTACCACAATACATTATATCTTATCAATATATATAATTGACATTAATGTTTTGGAATGACTTCAACATGCTCTAAACACTGAACTATGCTTTAACATGGCCAATCATCCTCAAATTGATGGCCATTCATATAATAGTATTCAAACACATAAATATATGATGAGATAATTTACTATGGACTTTCAAGGAGTTTGGTACAAAAATCGTTCTATTTATGAGTTCCATTAAAAATATATTTTATCTCTAGCATCTAAATGGATCCTTATGAAATAATTTTTCAGAAAAATCAAAGAACAACTAAATGTTGTGATAATGTCAGTGAATGTATGCTTGTAGCACATGAAATTGTTAATGAAATAGTAGAATGGTTGAAAACCATTCAACATCATTTCAAGGAAGACCAAATATGATAGATTATCTATACATACAATAGTCAAAAATACATGGAGTTTGATATTACAGAAATGGAATACCTATGCATATCTCTTTTGAAGTGTATCATGTGATTTTGGAAAAAAGGAAGTTGAGCCCCATGTATATCCACCACATCAGGATTCTGGATTGTGTTAAAGGTATGGCCTAAATACTAGAACCTACACCTTTCATGGATCAAGTATAAGACATATTCCATGTATGCATCTTGGGAATATATATATCAGATCCCTCACATGTATGAAATCTAGAGGTGGTACTGTCGGAACATGACATATCTCTTAAGAAGAGAATATGATGAAGATCATGGACTATAGAGATAACATTCAATCCAACAAGACTACTCACTTATTCAAAGTAAAATGGTGAAACCATAAGTAATAAGTGGTAAAATAGAAACTAGAGGAAGCAATGAAAGAGATGTACCATCACTTATTTTCACCATATTATGTATAATTAAATTTCAAGGAGAAATTTCATAAGTGGGGAAGAATATGAAGACCAAAAATATTATCCATTGAAATTTCCTTCATATAATTATTTCATATAGAAAAGATCACATAAAAAACACATATATAACATAATGAACCCTTTATATATGATTACTGAATGGAATAAAATGTTTTTCTAGAAGGAATGGAACCAATACCAGTGGAATAGAAAAATGACCCTTGGAATAGTGACACAACCTTTAAGAATACTAATTCAATCAATAGAATAGATGACTCATCTATGATGTAAAAAATAAAATGTAGGTATCTTATAAATGATAATATGACATAATTATCACATAATTTATGTAAATAAATATTTCAAAAATTATTAATTAATTATTTCTAATTTTGAAAAAATAATTTTTTATTTTCAATTATATAAAAATATAATTATTGAAAATAACATTTCATATACATAATAGATTCATAAATTAATATTTTTGTGTTTTATGATTATAATATAATTTTATGATACCACAATGAATTTTTAAATGGGTCCACAATTCAGTTATAATATTAAAATTTATATTTTTATTAAATGATTATTTTAATTAAAAATAAAAACTGTCATATTTTTTAAATTATGTTCATAAAATGGAGTTAATTTTATAATAAAAAAATTAAAAATTGCATATTGGTATTTTTGGGGATTTTTCTAAAATACATTAAGATTTTTTGGATAGTCAAATGCGATAATTTACAATAACGACTAAATAAATGTATTATTGGGTAATTGAATATGTAATTCTACTGTAAGAAAAATGCCTCAAAATATAATTCTTTATTGTCATGTTTTTTTTATTAGGGTTCTAACTATTCATATTATTTAGTTACAATAATAAATACAAAATAAAATAATGAAAAAACATGAATATTGTACCCTATAAATACACCACTTCACCCTCTCTTCACTTCTCGCCTTTAAAGCCATAAATATTTTCCTTGTTCCCCAAAAGACTATGCTCATTCATCAACCCATCTCTATTTCCTTAGTATTTCACTCTTTTAAACCCAAAAAAGTATTTATACTAATTTAATGATCCTTAAATGTCATTTATCAATTCTCCCTTTTCATGATTTGGTATATACTTGTTTTACTACATGTGTAAATGAAAATCTTAATATTTTTTAAAATAAATCATTTTTTAATAACACACCTTTTTTTTTCTTGAGAGTGTTTAATAATCATTCAATATTGATGATTATTATACAAAGTATATTATACCCATTTATTTTATGAATCATATTTTTTATTCATGAATTTATGCTTTATTAAAAGAAATAAATTCCTTTTTATTAGTGATTTTATGATATATAGTGACATACATTCTATGTGTAATGCATGATTATATATGGTTTATTAGGTGGTCGGTGCACCCATAATTATATAGCTCCTGTAAATGTTACTACGTGATTGGTGAGCCCATAATTTTATATTACTCAAATACTTTGGACAAAACATGATGTTTCATTTGTATCCATTTCTTTATTCCATTATGTTATATAATCATTCCTTTAATTTTTATAATGATGATACTTTTATAATTTTATGATGATTATTATTTTTCTCATCCATGTTTCAAGTCTCATTTTCATCCTCTTACAGGGTTTTTATATCAATCATTATTTTTATGTATTTCTATAAGTGAATACTTGTAATAAGGAGACCACAAGGTCCAATAACAATCACGATAAGAATGAATTAAATAAAATTCTATGTGTCATGACCCCCTCCCAAAAAAGATTCCCCTTCTGAGCTAGCAATGGTTAAAGGGAGATAATGACCCCCTGAGTCCCGCCTCTAGTAGGCCCCGAGGTGGCGACTAGCACCAAGGGTATGAGGTTTCACAAATATTGGAGACATTAACCTTTTTTTATTATTTAGGATCGGGAAATAGGACAAGTCAACCACCAAAAAGGAAAAGAATAAGTGTATAAAAAAATAAACCCAAACCAAGCCGAGATGCATGTTTAAACAATTTTATAACCAGGTGAAAGTAGAAGAATGCTCAAAGTACAATACCAAAAGAAACAAGTGTACAACAACTGCAACAACACCGAATGTCTTACTAGTAGGGTCCTTCATGGCCCTGATAGACCTCCTGGAATCCTAAAAGTAAAAATAGGGTGAGCATACAAGTATACTCAGTAGGGAAACCTAAAGATCTCGTGCGCAAGTGGGGATATATCCTAATGTCCCGTGGGAACAACATAAGAAACCTAGCATGGAATTCTTCCCTCCCAACCTCACCAGCCACACTCACCAAAAACACTATCACAACAGGTAGTAGTATATAAAAATAAGAGTATTGGGTACCCATCACCATTTCCCTTTAGTTAGTTGCTCTTCCTAACAGCGAACGTCCTAACGCTACCACACTATCCCCGCCCGCACACACCTGGGCCTCACAACCACGTATCCCACCCGCACAAACCCGGGCCTCACAACCACATATCCTGCCCGCACACACCTGTGCCTCACAACCACGTATCCCGCCTGCACACACCTGTGCCTCACAACCACGTATCCCGCCTGCACACACCTAGACCTCATCCCGAAGATTCTTGGGAAACAGTAGAACCTGTCCGAAGAGTCTTTGGCTAAATCCACCCAATGGAAACCTAACCAAAGAGTATTAGGTGTAAGGTTGCCTCAAGCCATTATAACCTAAGGGAGAAAGAGTAGGAACGATCTAGTAACTAGGAGAAAAACACACTCTCCCATAAAATGAGAGTGTTCGACACTATTTTCTCCAAATGGGTGGGGTGTGATAAAACACAAAATATACAGATATATATATATATATATATATACTAACCACAAAGCCATCATATGGCTTCTAAATAGAGAAACTGAGCACATGCCTCGGCACTACTACTACGAAGCATGCATACAAAAAACTACCCCAACCCCATTTAGGTTTTCACATTTCAGCAAAAGTAGTTTATTTAGTTCCTTAACTACTGGGAAACTATCCACAACCAACCAAAACAATGGTTTGTAAAAACATATCCCTTCCATCCACAAATTATGTTAGGAAAATACAAGCAACACAACCAAGCCCTTCTTATCAAAGAACCATCCCCATTGCTTATTAACCTCGTCCCATTACCATGACACACCATTCATTAACTCTTTCACTTTTTATTTTTCATTCAAAAACCATAGTCCATTCACATTCAACCCATCCCCACAGCCCCGCTTCCATGTACCATAACCACAATCGCACCGAAACGCGTACATCAATATCCCTTTAATACCATTTATCACAGCCTTGATGGCCATTACTAACATAACATTCACACCAACCCACAACCAAGTCAACCGCAGCCCCACTGCTCACCCTATGCACAACAACCCACAAAAAACCCCCATCACATGCCACGTATCCAAGCCAAAACCCACATGTTTATTATTCCATTTTTCTTTAACCGGGGTGATCACACAAGGGTTCCAGATTTTTAAATAGCCAACATTACGTGATTAACCAAATTCCACATTCCACAATGTTCCATCCATATGAAAATCTAGACGGAGAGGGAAACATTTAATTGCGTACGCTAATTCCCCCAACAACCGTGATTTTTAGTAGGGAGAAGCTCATTAAATTCACAACCTAATATCACAGGATATAATGTAACAACAATCACAAATTTTTCAACCCCGTGATAAGCCAGTTATTATATTTATTAAACCGATTCAAAAGTGTTTCACGTAAACAAGAGAACACCCACCCCGCATGATACACAAATTAGAGAGACGGAGGTAAGATCCCTACCTCAACAGGTTCTGATCACAACGCTCCCCAAAATCAACTTTAGAAGAAGTCTTCCGGAGTCCGTCACTTATGTCGTGTCCCGGCCAATCCTCCTCGGGTGGAATTTGGAATTGAAAGGCCGATAGAAAGACAACGGACCTAGGCTCATATTTTCCGCCTCATCGTTACGATCACATGGCCACTGACGGATCATAAATCGGAGCTTGTACGAAGATGTTATGGAAGAAAAGGAGCCTTTGATTCTCTTGGGAGAGCTCTGCTCATATGAAAGGGGAGGAGAGGGGTGAGTTGAAAGTAGGTTGGGACCCCTCCTTTTATAGAAGAGAAAAGGAAAAGTACACAGCATGTACTTTATGGTACACTGCGTGTACTCGGATATTTTACACGGTCTACACGCGGCTTCCAACACAGCTACGCACCTGTTGACTGGTCAACACAAGGGTTGAGGGTAACACATACGCGGGGGAGGACTACATGGCATGTAGTTTGGACACACGTCCTGTATCCATTTATTACACATGACAAGGACACATCTCCAAAATGGCACACAACCATTGACTGGTAATGCGTACGCGGGGAAGGACTACACGACGTATAGAACTGGGCACACGATGTGCGCCCATTATTTGACACAACAATGACACGGTCTTCAACATGGGGTATACTCGGAAAGGTGGTACACGGCGTGTAGTTACACTACACGTCATGTAAACATTTACTTCACATGGCGAGGACGCGTCCTACAACATGGGGTATACCAAAAAAGGGGGTACACGGCGTGCAGTTTCTAAATTCTGGAAGGTGTGGGAAATGTCCATTTTACCCTCTAGAACACTTCTTGACCTTCTTTTCGACAAAGGAATGGGCCGGAGATATCTGGGCCATTACATTAGATACCCCTTAAAACATTCACGTCCCTGAGAATTCAAGAACCTACCTAGAGGAAACCCAACAAGATACCTCTTAGGGTTCTCATTATAACAGAAACCCAAACCACTACCCTAATCATATGTGTTAGGAATTCCTTCCCCTATGTTGAGATATTATCCGCTTTAGGCGGCACTGACTCTCCTGAACGGGTTCAATCGCATCCTCATTAAGGTGTCTTGATTAATAATTGGTTCTTCACACTTTCATACATTAGGATTTTGCAACTAGTACTACCCCCAACACCACACAACCAACACATTTCCCGATCACATGGTTTTGGGAAATTCCTTCACCTATGTCGAGATATTATCCGCCATAGGTGGCACTGACTCGCCCGCACGGGTTCAATCGCATCTACATTAATGTGTCTCGATTAAAGGTCAGGTTTTTCCCTTTCCCACACATCCGGACATGTTACATATTACCAGGGAACAAAGAAACAAAAGGTCTCACCACTGAAAATCCAAGAATTCCATAAATATCAAAGGTACATTGTATAACATCAACATAAAGCTCAGAAGAACAATGGAAAACACAAGTCAAAACAACTACGGGTACTAAGCGTTCATCTGGGTCTCCCGCTCCCAAGTGCTCTCCTTGAGGCCGCCATGCCTCCACAACACAGGAACTAAATGAATGGTTCATCCATGGATCACCTTCTCATTACGATCCTCGATCTTGACTGGTCATTCCTCGATGGTCGCGTCGTCTCCCATAACTAACTCTCCCCAGTAGATAACATGGGATTCATCGTGTAAGTACCGACGATGCTGGGAGACGTGGAAGACGTCATGAACCTTCTCCAACAGAGGTGGCAGGGCCAGCTGATATGCCACCTCGCTGACTCGCCTCAGCACCTGAAAAGGTCTGATGATCTTAGGTGAGAGCTTTCTCCCTTTCCAAAACCTCCACTACCCCCGTCGAGGGGAAACCTTCAAGAACACATGATCTCCCAACTCTAACTCCAAGGGCCTTCTCGGAAGATCATCATAAGAATCTTGTCGGTCCTAAACCGCTTTCATCCTCTCACGTACAATCTGGACTTTCTCTGTGGTGCTCTGCACTATCTTTGGCCCAAGAGGACCTGTCTCACCAACCTCTGCCCAGAAAATGGATGAACAACATGGCCTCCATTACAAAGCCTCAAACGGTTCCATTCTAATAGAAGAGTGGAAGCTATTATTGTAGGCAAACTCTACTAATGGCATGTGTCATACCCATGATCCGCCGAAATCCAGAACGCTTGCTCACAACATGTCCTCCAACGTCTGGATAGTCCACTTTGTCTGCCCATCGATCTGGGGGTGGAAAGTAGTGTTAAGGCATAGCTGGGTTCCAAAAGCATGATGTAACCCCCTCCAGACTCGTGAGGTGAACTGAGTATCCTGATCTAGGACGATAGTCTTATGGAATCCATGAAACAACACAACCTCGTCTATGTAACGCTGTTCTAAGGTACTCACTAGGCCCGACTCCTTAATTTCTATGAGTGAGCCAATTTCGTTAGTCGATCCACCACTACCCAGATAGCATCATAACCACCCTGATCTCTGGGTAGTCTTGTGATGAATTCCATTGGGATGTCATCCCACTTCCACTCGGAGACATCTAAAGGATGTTACAAACCACTAGGAACATAGTGTTCAGCATTCACTTGCTGACACACTATGCATTTATCCACAAAATTTGCCACTACCTGTTTCTCCCCATTCCACCAAAACTATTCCCTCAGGCCTTGGTACATTTTTGAAACTTCTGGATGTACTGCCAAGGCTGATCTGTGGAACTCACGGAGAACTCCCTCACGCATCACCTCCAGAAAAAACCTCCTTCCATGGAAAAGCATCGGATGTCGGATGTCCTCTGGCTATCCTTTTGGAGTGTTCCCCTGATCGACATGATCCCGCATCACTTCCGCCTCGGAGTCCCCCCACTAAGACTCTTCCACCTACTCCAACAAGGAGGACTGTATCGTTATCTGAAACAAACAGCCTCTAACACTTTATACCCTGGCATCCAAGTGCAAGAAAGCTAACTCTCCCATCGCCTTCCAAGCATCAGTGGATTCTCGAACTACATCCTGATGCGACTTCCTGTTCAAGGAATAAGCCACAACGTTGCCCTTACCTTCAGTGTAAGATATCTCAAAGTCATAGTCTTGGAGAAACTTGACCCATCTTCAATGACGTAGGTTCAGGTCACGCTAGGAGAAGATTTAACGTTGGCACTTGTGATCTGAGAAGACCAAAAATCACTCCCTGAAGTGGTAATGTCGCCACAACATCAGTGCGAACACTACTGCTGCAAGCTCTAGGTCATGGGTGGAATAGTTACGCTCATGAGGGCGTAACTGCCTAGACCCATAACAGATCACTCCCTTATTTTGCATCAACACGCACCCCAAACCATGAATATATGTGACACAAAACACCTCATACAACAACCCTTCCTCTGGAAACCTGAGTATGGGAGCACTGAACAACTTCTCCTTTAGGTAGTCGAAAGCCTTCTGGCATTGATCGCTCCATAGGAAGACCTGGTTCTTCCTAGTCAAAGTTGAAAATGGAGTAGAAAATCGTGAGAATTCCAAAATGAACCTCCGATAGTAACCTGCAAACCCCATGAACCTAGGATCTTCTACCACTCTCTTGGGGGCTTCCCAAGAATCAGCTGCTTCTACCTTCAACGGGTCCACTGACACTTCATGCTGAGACACTACCTGCCCAAGGAAGTGAACTTATTTTGTCATGAACATACACTTCGACAATTTCCCATAAAGCTGGTGGTGTCGAAGGACTTCAAAAACATCCTTGAGATGCTCAAAGTGATCCTCCTCTGATCTCGAGTAGATCAGAATGTCATCGATAAACACAATGACGAACCGGTCAAAAAACACTCGGAAGACAAAGTTTATAAGTCCCATGAACACAGCCGATGCATTCATAACTCCAAACGACATCACTACAAACTCGAAGTGCCCATACCTGCACCTAAAATCCGTCTTCGAGATGTCACTGTCCTTTACCCTCAGTTGATGATATCCAGATCATAGATCAATCTTGGAAAACCAACATGCTCTCCTCAGTTGATCGAAGAGATCATCTATCCTTGGAAGGGGGTAACGGTTCTTGACAGTTACCTAGTTCAACCTTCGGTTGTCTTTTCATAGCCTGAGACCAGCATCTGCCTTTTTCACGAACAAAACTAGAGCACCCCATGGCGATACACTAGGTCGAACAAAACCATTCTCTATCAGATCATCAATCTGAATCCACAACTCCCACAACTCTGAAGGTGCCATCCGATAAGGGTCCATCGAAATCCGACGCGCACCAGGTTGTATGTATATCCCGAACTCAACGTCACGTTGGTGGGGGGGATTGAGTCACAACCACCTCAGGAAAAACATAGAGGAACTCTTGAACAACCTCTTGGACATCCATCATCTATGTATCAGCTAGAACCACTGATAGCCCACCTAATAAAGAAAGGAGAGGCTCCACATGCCGGCTTCGCACCTGATAGCTCCTCTCGCCAACAAAAGATACAGAATGCCCATCCACATCGTAGAACACGGCTCTTCTCCAGAAGCAGTCGATAACGACACTAACAGAAAAAAACAAGTTGATTCCTAGAATGACATCGTATGGCTGCATCTGTAAAAGAAGAAAGTACCCACTAGATCAATGTGGCCACAACATCATCCCACTACCCCGGAAAACACAATATATGCTGGTCTGGCCTCTAACTGGTGTACTTAGCACCAGTGGTATGGAAAGTCTCTTTAGGTCTAGTCCCAAATCATGGGCTTGACCAGGTGAAACAAAGGATTGAAAAGCTCCCAAATCGAACAATGCAGAAACAAGAGTGCTGAACAAACAAATCGTACATCTCACTACCTCTGGTCCTGACGGATCTGTCAACTATGCTGCGTGCAACTGTCCATGCCCAGCTCCTTTACCTCTCTGATGGTGTCCACCTCCTTGACCACGCCCTGGTTGAGGTCCCTGAGGAGCACCCTGAGGTCGGCCTCCTCTTACAAAGTCTGCCCTCAGAGGATCATGGTCCTGCTGCTGCTGGAAGGGCCTCGCCAGCAACTGGTGATGGTGAGGAGGGTGCTAAAGCTGCCCACCTCCACAGTATTGAGCTCGGGTCGGGCACCGACTCTAAACGTGCCCAAAACCTCCACAAGAAAAACACCTCGGTCCTGGGTTTGTGAAAAAAGGACGAGGACCCGAAGATCTGAACTGGAACTGCTAGGGCATGCTCTCCAATTGCCTGAACCCGGAAGGTCCCATCGTAGGAGACCTGCTGCTAACAGCATTCCCTTTAGATGAGCCAGGCTGGATCCCCACTCGGGGTGCACCTTCCAGCATGTGCATCCTCTCTACAACCTGTGCCTTCTTCTGTACCTCCAAGTACATCAGAAGGGTGGAGGGGGTGGCAGAATACTGGAGCGAAGGACGAAGCACCTCCTCCAAACTTCTCGCCTGAGTTTCCTCATCTGGAATGAGATCCCGAGCAAAGCGCATGAGATCCTTGATCTTCATCCCCAACTATCGTACATACATACTCTCCTACTAAAGTGAGAGTAACTCTTGCTGATTCTCTGCCTTGATCATGGAAAAAAGTAATTCTTCTCGGAATTCCTTCTCAATGTCAGCCCAAGGAACCTCTGCCTCTATCTTCTCTCTGAGGTAGAGTGTCCACCACTGTCGTGCCACACCTCTCAGCTGATAGACTGCTAGGGAAACCTAGTACTCCCTCGGAGCACAGATCAAGGTAAAAGTGATCCCTAGCTCCTCAAGCCACCCCTTCATCTTCGTATCCGAAGTACTACCCTCATACATCTTGAGGTTCTGCCGCTAAAAATAATGGATCGTCTTCTGCCACTGGGTATCTTCCTCCTATCGGTCAATCCTCAACTGATTGACCACCTGAATCTGCAGGGCCTTAGAAATATGATCCACCCATGGACGACATCTAGGTGTCATAGCTATACGGAAAACCAGGATCACCTAAGCCCAATTAGTAATGATAACTCAAGGTTTTATTTTATCATTGTATTTCAATTTATTTCCAAGAACACCCAAATCAAGTAAAACACAATCATGATGATGCATGAACCTTCTCTAGGGTCTCTACCCTGCAATCAATATAGTCTCACATGGTCGTTCGGTAGGCTTAGAGTCCTTGCATCGGAACATGGGGGCCCTAAAATCCCGTGTCCTAGCCGGTCTTCCCAGGACTATGTCACGCACCAAGATTGACTAACACTGTTACCCTACAATCCCATGCAATCCTCACTGTGCCTAACTTCAGACTCCATCCTATCTCTTATCCATCACCTTTGATACAATTCTTTCACGACACCCTTCCACCAAAGATGACCCTCCTGAGCTGGCAATGGTGGAAGGGAGATAATGACCCCCGAGTCCCGCCTCTAGTAGGCCCCGGGGTGGCGACTATCACCAAGGGTATGAGTTTTCACAAATATGGGAGGCATTGCCCTTTTTTATTATTTAGGATCAGTAAATAGGAAAAGTCAACCACCAAAAAGGAATAGAACAATTGTATAAAAAAATAAACCCAAACCAAGCCCACGTGCATGTTTAAACGTTTTTACAACAAGGTGAAAGTAAAAGAAACCTCAAAGTACAATACCAAAATAAAAACTTGTACAACAACTACAACAACATTGACTATCCGACTAGTAGGGTACCGCACGGCCATGGTAGTCCTCCTGGAAAACTGAAAGTAAATGTAGGGTGAGGATACAAGTATAATCATAATGGAAACCTAAATCTCTCGTCCACAAGTGGGGAGATATCCAAATGTCCAGTGATAACAACAGAAGAAACCCAGCAAAGAATTCTATCCACCCAACCTCACCAGCCACACTCAGCAAAAACACAATCACAATAGGTAGTAGTATATAAAAACAAGAGTATTGGGTACACCTCCCCATTTACCTTTAGTCAGATGCTCTTCCTAACTATGAACGCCCTGACGCTGCCACACTCTCCCCGCCCGCACACACCTGGGCCTCACAACCACGTATCCCACCCGCACACACCTGGGCCTCACAACCACGTATCCTGCCCGCACACACCTAGGCCTCATCCTGAAGATAGTTGGGAAATAGTAGAACCTGCCCAAAGAGTCTTAGGCTAAAGCCACCCCAATCAAAACCTACATGAAGAGTCTTATGTGTAAGGTCGCTGGAAGCCATCACAGCCTAGGGGAGAAGGAGTAGGAAGGAGCTAGTAACTAAGGGAAAAACACCCTCTCCCATGAAATGGGAGTGTTCGAAACTAAGTGCTCAACATGGGTGGGGTAAAATAAAACACAAAAGATACATAAATATATATATATACCAACCACACAGCCAATCCTATGGATTCTAAAAAGTGAAACTGAGCACGTGTGTCTGCACTGCAACTATGAATCATGCATACAACAAACAACCCCAACCCCATTTAGGTTTTCATGATTTATCAGAAGTAGTTTATTTAGTTCCTAAACTACTGGGAAACTATCCACAACCAACCACATCAATCGTTCGTAAAAACATATCCCTGCCATCCACAAATCAATTTAAAAAAACACAAGCAACACAACAAAGCCCTTCTTATCAACAAACCATCCCCATTGATTATCAACCTCATTCCATTTACATTTCCCACAATTAATTAACTCTTTCACTTTTTAATTATCATTCAAAACCCATAGTCCATTCACATTCAACCCATCCCTGCAGCGCCGCTTCCTTACACCATAACCACAATCGCACTAATACTCGTACATCAATATCCCTTAAATAACATTTATCGCAGCCCCACTGCCCATTACTATCATAACATTCACACCAACCAACAACCAAGTCTACCGCATCCCTGCTACTCACCCTATCCACAACAACCCACAAAACACCCCCATCACATGCCATGTATATAAGCCAACACCCACATGTCCATTATTCCGTTTTTTTAACTGGGGTGATCACACAAGGGTTCCAGATTTTTAAACATCCAATATTAAGTGATTATCCAAATTCCACATTCCACAAAGTTCCATCCATAAGAATATTTAAAAGGGGAGGGTAACATTTAATTGTGTAAGAAAAGGCCCCCAACGACCGTGATTCTCAGTAGGTAGAAGCTCATTCAATTCACACATAATATCACAGGATATAAAGTAACAACAATCAAAAACATCACAACCCCATTATAAGACACTTATTACCTTTATTAAACCAGTTCAAAAGTGTTTCACGTAAACAAGAGAACACCCACCCCGCGTGATGCACATATTAGAGAGATGAAGGTATGATCCCTACCTCAAAAGGTTCTGATCACAGCGCTGCCTCGGATCAACTTTAGAAGAAGTCTGTCGGCGTCCGTCACTTCTGTCGGGTCCCGGGAAAACCTCCTCTGGTGGAATTCGGAAAGTAAAGGCCAGAGGAAAGACAACGGAACCAAGCTCAGAAGTTCCACCTCGTCTTTATGATCCCATGGCCACTGATTGATCGTAAATCAGAGCTCGGACGAAGAAGTTATGGATGAAAAAGAGCCTCCAAGTCTCTCGGGAGAGCTCTTCTCAGGGGAAAGGGGAAGAGAGGGGTGAGTTGAAAGGAGGAGGGGACCCCTCCTTTTATAGGTG
The DNA here is from genome assembly GCA_963277665.1 of Viscum album. Taxonomy (NCBI): domain Eukaryota; kingdom Viridiplantae; phylum Streptophyta; class Magnoliopsida; order Santalales; family Viscaceae; genus Viscum; species Viscum album. The sequence goes on from OY728155.1 coordinate 1,376,512,402, forward strand.
AGAAAAGGAAAAGTACATCGCGTGTACTTTATGGTACATGGCATGTACTCGGTTATTTTACACGGTCTCCACGCGGCTTCCACCACGGCTCTGTGACCGTTTAGTGGTCAACACACAGTTTGATGGTAATACATACGCGGGGAATGACTACATGATGTGTAATTTGGACACAAGGTGTGTATCCATTTATTGCACACTCCAATGACATGGCTTTAACATGGCACATGACCGTTGACTAGTAATGCGTACGTGGGGAAGGACTACACGGTGTGTAGAACTGGGCATACGGCGTACACCCATTATTTCACAAAGCAAGGACAGGGTCTTCAACACGGTGTATACCCGGCAAGGTGGTACACGACGTGTAGTTACAGTACACGACGTGTACTGATTTACTTCACACGACAAGGATACGACCTGCAACACGAGGTATACCCTGAAAGGGGGTACACGGTGTGTACTCAAACTACATGGCGTGTAGTTTCAAAATTCTGGATGTGTGGTAAATTTCCATTTTACCCTCCAGAACACTTCATGACCTTCTTTTTGACAAAGGAATGGGCTGGAGAGATCCGTTCCATTACACTAAGTTTTATAATGTATAATTTATGAGTGCTAAAAATTTCCCCAAGAAACTTACCATTGGATAATAGTTTTGTAGCAATTTTTTTCTATCGTTACATTTATTTAATAGTTATGGATTAAAAATTAGGTTCTCTATACATAAAATATGATGGGAAGTTTATGTTATGATGAAATAATATTTAACTATCTTATTCCTTATAAAATGAGAAACCAAACCATCCCTCATGTGTGTGGAATACTACCTCCTCATGAACCAATGTAATATTTTTCCAAACACTGTCGTGCATGGATAGTTTTAATGATGGAAATAATGTATACGTATTATAAAATTTACATAATATTGTGTCTATCAAGTTAACAAATCGTCCAATTATATTTTATTTCACCCATTAGTGATCTTATAATGTCTATTTGTATTTATATGACCTATTATCTCTACAAAGAGATGTAATCCAATTCATATGGACACTTTTCAATAATTTTTATAATAATTCATAAAATGAATATATATGATATGAATAAAATTAATATAGTTATCATGATAATAGAATATATCCTTTGAAGAAGAATATGAAAATCTATTAAAAAACATGCATTAGAAAATGATGTGGTTAACCCCATAATCAATGGTAGTAATTAAATTGTATTAGTAAATAGGTGATTAGATGTTATAATTGGAAAATATTTGATATTATTAATAAGAAAATGGACATATTAAAAATTAATAACTTTTTTATACAATTATAATGGAAGTTATTGAATTTTCAACTAAAATGATGCTTGATATAATGGATTTAATCTCAATTTACACTCTCATGAAGTATATTTGAAATTTTGTGTCAATTTACCTATGTGTGAGGTATATACTGCATATTTATTTAATTTAACATCAATAAATATTTTTCATGATGATTAGTAATTTCAATTCATATTTTTTTAACAGGAATCCGTCATAATGATTCCATGTAATTATGAATTTATATAACAATTTCAATTATTTTTGAATTTTATTTATTATCAATTATGGAATATTAAATTTTATCATTCATAAAAAACATCCATATTCACAGCCTAAGGGTATATATGGAAGAAAATTATATACATTAATTCCCTCTATTTTATACTTGAATCATGCTATAAATCATCAAAAATAGAACGTGATCTTATTTCTATTATGATTGAGTATATTTTTAATCCATTACGTTGTTATTAAAAATTGTTTTACAAGTCATTTTTATTTACATTTATTAAATTCTAAGAAATATATATGTAATTCTTTAATATTTACACTGTTTTATTTAATATTTATAATTTTTTCTTTAATGTTCATTATTTACATTCCTTAAAATAGAAAATTAAATGAATCTTATTAATGTATATGGTGTAAAAAGAAATTTTATTCTCCATGAAAATTTTATGATATTTAAATTTTTATACATTTTAATATGTTTATAAAGTTAATAAAATTAATGAAAACTTATTCTGAATTTTAACATAAATTATCTATTATTCTCTAAAATAAATGAATTTAAAACAAAACATGTATTAATATTTAATTGGTTTTTATAATTTATCTCTTATTAATTTTTAATCCTTATCTTTCTACTTAATAATTCATATTCTTGTAATCACTGGAAATTAAATTTCAGTTGCATAAAGATATAAACTATATCTAAGATATGATTAAATCGTAAATTGTATACTATATATAAAAATGGAATTTTACATAGAATATTATTGATCGAACAAATTAAATATTAATACTTTTTATTATTTATTTAATAAATAAATTTCTTGTTTATAAATTTAGATTAATAATTAATTTTTTCCTTTAGTATATTGGAATATAATTGGAAATTTAGTGATAGGTGGGACCTATAATTATATAGTCCATCGATGCAGTGATGATCTCCTAACACAAATCTGTTTGAAAAAAATATTATTGTTATGTTATGATTATTTACCTGCACATCGATTAATTTTTATAGAAAAAAATATTTAATTTTGAGGATATAATGATTTCTGAAACATGATGTCCAATATTATTTATTTCCACAATTTAGAATTAAATTAATATTAATCTTGGATTCATTTCATTCAAAATTTGTAGATTAAATGAAATATGTGTTCAATAATATACCTTTCTATATATTTTGTACTTTATTAACTCACTATATATTTTTTGAATGTAACCTTTATAGAGAATTTGAGCAGACTATTATTTTGATTTGTTTGACTAGGTTATTATGAAGAAATATTTGAATGATATTTAATGATGAATTTATTTTTTTATGTTTTTATGTTTTTATGTTTTATATTTTATCCCCAATGTAAATTGGTATCATGTAAAGATATATATCTTTAGTTATTCATAAATAATTATTCATTTAGGATTAAATCCCTTTAATATATTTCAGTGATATAATGTAGACACAGACCCCAAATTACAATAGAAGGGTTTTTATATCTAATGATGACACTCTCAAGCCATGTGCATTGATATTATGACTGTCTATATTGATAACAAATAATTATTCAAGGTATTTTTATCTTATATTTTATAGATCTGTTTACTTCAAAAAGATTGGAACTTTTATTCATATTTGAATAAATGAATATTTGAAAAAAATTATAGTTTTTTATCTAACATGATTCATTAAAAAAATAAAATTATAAAATACATATTATTTTATTGATTAGTATATTATAATCATATAATAAAAATATCATTATTTGAAAATATATTTTTTAGATACATATAATTAACATTTTCATAGCATTATAGTTATCAGAAATGAAGGATACACTAAAACCCTATAATCGTAACATGTTATAAACTAGATTAAACAAAGAAATTATAAAAAAATTATAAAGAAAAAAATGAAATTACTATAATGTATATAAAACGTTTCAAAACAACATGGAGACACAACTATCTCTTAAAGAAATTTTACTTTCTAAATGTACTGATTTTTATGTTTATTCACTCAATGATAAATTTTGAAATACATACATTGTTTTAAACTAAAAAATAATATGGAATTATTTCAAAAGAATGCAATTTATTTTTCAAATAAACACATTCAAGTAACTTAGGTTGAATATTTCGATTTTATTTCAATGGATTATTATTTTAGAAAAAGTAAAAACTAATGTTTTATGGGTATTCTGATTTGGATGATATAATTTAAATATAAGAAATACATAAAAAATTAAGAAATAGTTAAACAAAAAAATAATATTTATTTATTATTATTTTTATTTTTTAATATTAATATTAATTTTTTATATTTATACTCGATGTTTTGGAACCATAAATAAATTTTTCCTTAATTAATAATATTTCTTCATTCCATGTATTAAAATATATTATTGTAATATCCCATTTTAAATTTTCCTAATAAAATTTTCAATTAAATTAACTTTTTGAATTTTTTTTCCATATTCTGTATAAATAATTCCACTTATAAGATATTGGAGTAATAAATAATATTACCAATATTTTATTACTAAAATTACCCAACTTCTTGTAGAAATACCAACAAATTCTCACCTCATTCTACAATGAATATACATTAGGCACGAATCCTATTTCATTCAAAATTTAATGACACTTTATAATGTGTTCCTTATGTTCTATGGTTTCCCTTTAAAGATAGAGTAATATCCCCAGAAAGAGAATGGTTTTCTCCTTCATCAATTCAGTATGATCACATCCTTTTTTATAAGATATATGACTTCCATTTGGTTATTCTCTCATGTTTTCATAATAACAAATTTCTATCAAAAATTTATTTATTATAGAGATACTAATATTATCTCTAATTTTCTTCTATATCCCCTCTAAAAAAATTATTTGTTTTCATTAGGCAACCAAATTTAACTATTGATATTACATTCCCACGGTTTTGTGTTTTGAATACCAGATCTAATTTTCATATATGGTAATTCCATAAGATATTACAATACATTATTGATTTTGGTCATCCATTTATGAATAAAAATTAATTAACCATGTTGTTAAATTTTTGAAATATATTATTTTATCTGATAAATGCAGAATAATGAAAATTCAAATTCGTGAATGGTGTAACCTTAACATTAATTTATAGATAGTATAATTTGTTTATTAATAAAAATAACACATTGTATTGATTCATTAGTTGTTATCCTAAACTTATCACTATCATGTTTTCGTGGTAATATTTAACTAGTCATATTATGTCATGTTTCTTTTGTTCATACTTTTTCAAAAATCTATAATAATATGATGAATACTTCTTTAGGCCAAAAAATTAAGTTTTCATATATGAATTATGATCTATTTAATATTATAAATTATTTTGAAATTATGTTTTCTGGTAATATGAATATTTTTTCATCCCACCATTTTATCAAATGCTCTCATATGTTCAGTTGTTGTTATTAATTCTGTTTACCAAAATATGTCATTTTATAACATGATTTTCAAATGATTCTCCATTTCCAAATGAATTTCAATAAACTGATACTTGTTGTAGATATTCATTTTATTATATAGATTTATTGATTAATTTTACATTGAATTGTGCATTGACTATGGAAATATAACTAGTTGCCAATGAAAATAAACATTTTTTCCGTAATACTAGTATCTGTTGATGTGATGTATGAATCAATAAATGTTTTCCAAGATATATGAGAGTGATGGTCTATGATTTATCATATATACTATATTATATTTCATTTATGTGTGAATACTGATCCTAAAATTATAGCGGGTTACACTGAAAACCCTATAATTTCACGTGTATAAAAAATACAAAATTTTAAAAGGAGTACACCCAATATGAATATTCTATGGTAAACCCGTAGATGAATCTATTAAAAGGTTTACAAACAACATATGAATTTACTTTTGGAAAGGTGGGAAAATCCAAAATTCAATATTTTAATGGCGCTATAACTATATGAAGTTGGCCTCAAAGATAACATAATCATAATTTTTATCTAGTTAATCGATTTCATTTGTTTTTGTGTTATTTTAGGTTTTGTTTTCTATACAATTGGGTGATAACTCTTACATAAAAATAATATAATTCCAAGTGTTCATATTCATTAATTAAATATTATTCCCAAAATATTAATATTCTAATACAATTCATTATATTTTTTCCAGAAAAATATTCATGTCGTTTAACATGATCAATTCTATTCCCTAAAACATATTTAATCCATGTGAGAAAAATTAACTATAGGCTGTGCATATTATTTTCTAATAAGGGGTTTTAAAAATAATAATTAATTATTACCTCGAAAAACATCAATAACCATGAGTTTTCTTACATTATCTCAATGTTCATGGGGATAAATTTAATAATTCATTCTAATATGAGAAAAATCCAACTTTTTCAAAATGAAAGATTTAAAAGTTATAATAAGTACAATTAAATCTTTTGCATAACATGGGGAATCAGAATTCACATCACACATAGAAAAATAATACTAATACAGTAAATCCCTATTCAGACATAAAAGTTACTTGAAGGGATATCATTGACTCACCTATCCTTGGTTTATCATGGAACCACCAATTATTGGTTTATATTGGATCCAACCATCCATTATTTATAACATATGAATCCATAAATGGTTTTTAAATGAATCACCCAAAATAATAAATAATTACCATGAAAAATAACATAATCCCAAATCATTAAATGATTATTTTTCATTATAAATACTTTTAATAAAAAAATTATCCCATATTCAGAACACTTTAGAACAAAAAAATACATTTTTTAAATTATCATTCAATACCAAAATAACCAGAATGGGGAATGTGTTTTTTCATTGAATATATCATGAAATATTTAATTGTAATCCAGAATTAAATGAATTCATAATGTGGTTAGAAAATTCATTATCACTATATATGTTGAAATCTAATATCAGAATAAATTTTTTTAATAAATGTGAAACATTCAATAGAATAATTTCATTTTTAAAAAACACTGAATGAAAGAATAGTATTTTATTTATAAAAATCTCATATAAATAAAAAATTCATCTTAAAAATTGTACATTGAAAAAAATAATGTCATATGGAAAACATTTAAATAGTAATATTTATGGAAAATCTCATTTCCACTATGAAAATACATGAATCACAAGAACTATAAATGAATAATCAAAAATAAATAAAAACAAAAATTGTGAGTAAAGTGAAATTAATGATATAATATTTATACGTGGGTTTATATAAATCTCATAAAATATTATATGTACATAACATCAAATTATGCATTAGTTAAATAAAATTGAGATGAAGCCTTTTATCTTGTGTCCAAACCATCACATATGTTATTAATCATCTAGAATAAGAAAATAATTTTAATTTTTTAATTTTACAGAATAATGTTATAATGTTTATTATTCCTTTTTTTTTTACTTATTGTACCCAATTTGTAAATAATTAATTATTACTTCAATTTTTTAGTTTTAATTAATCTAATATATCAAAAATTAAACTGATATGATGAATATGGTCAATGTGGTAATTATTCTAAAATATCTAGAATACTAATTATAAAAAAAGTATTATATTTATATATAAGTTACAATTTTTAATTAAAATATTGAAATAAATTTACAAAATATGAATTATGTTACGATGAGAGAGACAAAGAGTCACACATGGTCATGAGTTATGTTTAAATATTTGCATCATCATTAAAGAAAAGAAAGAATGTATCATTTTTTATTTTTAAATTGATCATGATAACATAAATATTATTTTATTTAGTATAATATATATATATTTCTATTTATATCATCAAATTGATTTAGTTATGAATTAATTTTGACATCTCTTCATTGAGGCAGTAGTCCACATATATTCGTGAATGAAATTATAATTTTAAAGTTAATGAATTGAAATGATATATTATATTATAAGTATGATAAATATTTCCTAAATATAAAAATAATTTCATGTATAACACAAATATTATGTAATTGTATTATTTTTACCATCCATGAAAATCATTAGAGAAAAAAATCACATTGCATTATGAGGTGGTTTTCAATATTACACGTGATCTACATTATTATATACCCCAAATAATGGAATGTACGAAGATTTATTTGATATTGTTTACTGATATTATATGCATATTTCAATTATCTAACTAATTAATAAAATCTATCATTTTGGAAATCATTTATAGGAGATGATGAAAAACGAATAACATAGGTTTGTGAAGTGGTAGTCTGTCATGCACACAAAAAGTTTTTTTGTATCCCATTTGATAAAAGTCGCGATTAATTTTTATTTAACCATTAACTAATGGGAGGTACTATTGTAAATATATAATCATTTTTTAAGATCAATATATGTTGTTTGAAGTAGAAACAAAATAAAAATGATCAATTATGAATTATAATTCCTCTTCATACAACCTACATAAGAAATCAAAAAAAAGTCACCAAACAATGCATTTAGGAAAATAAAAATTCCCATAGGTCATGGTTAGAGATGTATATATATTATTTGTAATGGTATTTTTTATATGAAGATAATTTATAGTGTTAATGAGACAATATATTATTCCATTCTATAAGTGACGTGGTTTCACAATTGTAATTTTTAAAAGGAAAATGTTATACTGAAATTTTTCAATAGAAAAAATGTGTCCAAAAATGAAAATTATTCATACATTAACTTTATAATGCTTATATATGGAAAAAGTTATTTCATAGACATGTTATTACGTAATTTATAAACTATTTTTTATTTTAACCCCTTTTACGATCTTTATTCACATTAAACATGTCAAACAAATTTTATTAATTGCATAATTCATTATTTTCATTAATTAAATTGAAAAAAATGAGATAAGATAAATAATATGGATTAAAATTATTTAATAAATTAAATAACATTAAATTCACATGTTTTAAAAAATTAAATATAAATCTAAACCTGCAATCTTTATGGAAGCAGGTTATCATAAAACTGCATACTTTAAGAAAAATATGATTTATTTTATTTACTATACGACTACTCATAATAATCATATGAATAAAAATTAATATTAATTAATATATGATATATAATTATCATTAATAAAAATTTCTTTTTACTAATTATTATAATTTAATTGAATAGATATTTATTTGGCACTTTAAAACACATATCAGATTAACCCATATTTAATCCAGAATATAAAATTTTACAGAAATACAATATTTTTATTCAAATGTAATTAAGTGTATTAAATATTTCTAAACAAATATTATGTCACATGAAATAATATTCAAAAAAATAATATGTCTAAATTACAGAATTTATGTAAAATTAATGACTTTAATACATAAATCAGTATTTTGGACTCTATCGAAAAATGAATATTTTCCAAAAAAACCAAAAATAATTTTATGCTAATTTATATTTTATTTTTTCAAATGAAATTAAATTCGACTAACTAAATTTATATAATTTGTGGAAAAAATTATATGTAAGAGTAAAAAAGAACCCTATAGTTAAAACTATTTTCTATTTGATCTAAAAAATAGTTGATCTTTTAAAAATAAATATATCTATATTTATAAAAATAAAACTGATTTTTTCTAAAATTTTATAATTTTTTATATTCCTCCCCCTTTTTAAAAGTTTACCATCTTAATTTTATAATCATATTTTAAACAAGTGTTGATATATTTCCCTTGTATCATTCTCATATACTAATATTTCCCCTTGAACTATATGATTTTAAATTAATCCATAACATGGTCATCAAATTATTCCACATCGCTTTATATCAATGTTCATGAATATTAATAAGATATTTCTAGAAATAAAGACTCTCTTTAGACTGATCTAAATCATGAAAAAACCCATGATGTAATTCTATCACTTCTTTTTTAATCATCTTGATAGGGAAAATATTGAACACTAATAAAAATCAGAGTGGAAATTACACTATGTTTGAAATTGAACCACCATTAATCAATATTTCATACAAGAAAACTAATTTTGTATATAGCTACCCATTTTATACCAAACAAACAAACCATATAATAGGATATAAATTATGAAACACATGATCGCCTACCACGAAATAATTTTATTTTGTCTTATTAACTACATAACATTTTTACATGCACAGAGTTGTCCCCATAAGTTGATGAATCAACAAAACATTCATCTATATTTAATCTAATTACTTGTTCCCCATTAAAATTATTTCTCAAAAAAATCAAAAAAAAATTATTTGGACTCTAATTTCCATATAATGTCACAATTTTTCATATCTTCATATTATAGTGTAAACTATTGTTCTACGGAAACTCAACCAAATAACGATATTGATCCCGAACTCAATTTTAATCAATTGAAATAGAATTAATAATATCATTTATTGTGTTAATAGTCCACACAGATGGACCATCCTTTAGATGATTCCATGCTCTACTAAAATTTGTCATTCTGAACCATTCATGGTAAATAAGCAATGTGACATTATATACGATGAAAAAAAGTACTCTTAATTATATAGGTACATCCTTGTGTAGTATGAATTCATAGAATACGTAGAACTATGAGTTTCACTAAAAAAACAATTTCTTCAATTTGGTATCAGATGGAAGTCGTATTAATTTTCCAAATCGTAATACACAATCTACATCAATATTAGTATTATTCAAAATTCTCAACTTAATGGATCCAACAATTTTGAAAAAACATTACCCTAATTCCACGATTTCATAGTTATTTTTGAAAAAAAATTATTATTAATGATGAATAAATAGTGGATATCCCTATATAAAAACATTGTAGGTAACAATTCATCAAATTATTAAATGTAGGGTCATGTACCAAAAAAACCATGGTTAATGTATAATTAGATTTGGACATAAATAATAATCAATTTTCTTTTATTTTCTATAATGGTAATGAATCATACAATAATAATCCATTATCAGCTCCTTATATATACTCTATATCTTGTTCAATTCATTTTGTTTGAAAATATACTTAAAAATAATATAATCAAATTACATTTATAAGTATACTCCATAAAAATGATACCTCATTGTGTTTAATGAAAAAAACATAATATTAAATTATGTTTCATGTGTAGGTTAACATAATTAAATAGGATTCAACCATCATTAAAGCTTTATAATTTATTCGATCAACGTACATTATGAAAAAACCACGACACTTCAATGAAATATTAGTATAGATGATAAATTCTCCATTATTGGAAGGAAGGTAAAAACTGTAGAATTCCATAATAATCTTTTTTACCCCTAAAAATAATATTCAATTAATTTTTTCAAGTATAATTTAACTCCTCTTATAGGTAACCTAGTTAATGGACTAGAAAAATTGAAAATTTTAAAAAGAACTGTCTTTAATAACGCTTAACTTATAAAACTATTAATTTCTATGATAGTTTCTCATATTGATAAATATTCTAAAATTTTTTATTTATTATGTCAATGCTTATTATTTCTTCAGAAGAAAAATATTATATAGTGAAATTTTATTATAACCAAAGTCAATACTTATTAAATTTCCCATATAGTTTCATTTTATTAATTGTTTGAGAGAAATTCATAGTTGTATTTCATGTTCATATTAAAATTTATGATATATAATATTTTCATGAATAAACACAACCATAAAATTATCTATGAAGTCATGGAAGAAACAATTCAAAAGGACTATAAATAATGAAGCTACATTAGAAAACACATAGGGGGTTATTAGAAACACATAATTCCTATATCTATTCAAAAGTGTGAGATTTAGAATCTCTTCTTTATCCCATTATATAAATTCTACCATAACCAAATTAAAAATTAAAAAATTATTATGATCAATATAACTAATAAATAATCATTGATTTTATGGAAAATATATTTATTATTTATAATGATTTTATTTAGTTATATATATTAAATGAATGGAAATTTTGAAACATCATTTTTTTAGAGTAGTGGCACAAAATAGTGATGTAATGGGGTGAAGGATACAGTTTTCTAAAAGCTCATGAAATTTCAATTCTAGTTATATAATGTCATCTTGATACATTTGATAATGGATTTTAGAAATAGCCTTACATTAGGAATAATTTAAATAGTAAACATAATTATTTAAAAAATAATAACACATAGAAAATCATAATGAAATAAATAGACAAGTTCATTCACTACAACAACATTCCAAAACTAATAATTTTCATTCCTTTATACAATAAGACCATTTTAACATTCATTTATATATCTAATAAATACCTCATTATATTGTAAATTTATCCAAGCTATAAAATTTGTTAATAAAAAATTATTTCCTCTAGAATATATTAAATCTGGGTAAAAGGAAATTCAATCCATACACAAAATCATATCAACCTACACAATGGTTAGTTTAATAAGATTGATAGGAAAGAAAATTCCAGAAAAATCTATAGAATAATTCCTATAACTATTTATTGATTTAATACTTCAAAATTATGTTTTCCAAAAAAATTATTAGTTTTAATATTAGGTTGGTATTTTAAAATTTTATTTTAAAATTTTTCAAAAATGAATTAATGAATGGATTGAGAGCCAAAATGTGTATTCACATAATTTTAGTACTCATGTAACATACCAATCCAAAAAATCATTTTGTGGCCCACCATTAACCACATTAGTAAATATATTTCTTTCACTCCATTTTTGTTCCAATCATTATGTTTTTCACACTAAGTGACTAAATTTAGATACATGTTAGATCAATGTTCCAACTCATTGAAACAGAAGTATATTACCATCAAATTTTCCTTATTCATATTTCCATTTTCCATGCAGTCAAGAGCCATATTTTCAAACATACTAGATCAAAATGAAATCCTATACATAAAAAATAAAAGATTGTTTTGTAACATTTTATATAATATGGGATCCTTATTTTTATACCTTTATATTTTAGGGATGGATACTTCCCAATAGACATAAATTACATTATTTTCCAAACATTTTTGTCTCGAGGATAATAGGTATTGAAAAAATACAACATGTCATTTTCACCAAATAAACAAAATTCTAATAGATTTTATTTTATTAAGCATCCAATTCTTTTTAAAAAATTGGGTTCAACCCAATCTAAAATATATTATGATTTATAGCAATTTCATAATTAAAATCATACATATACCTAGAAATTATTTTAAGATTTGATTAATACATGAAAATATTCTCTTGATCACTTTTCCCTAACTAAATAAAATTTATATTCCATGTAGAGGTGAACAACCTTGTGGTCATATTTCTCAAGGAATATATCTTTAAAAAATTTCAACCCATGGAATCTTTAACATCTACTAATCTTGAATTCATAATGAAATACCACCACATATCTTCTTCATAATCAATATTAAAAATGTAATGTTAACTTTTGACATTATGAATATTGAATTTCATCAAATATAATCTACAATGAATTGATCCATCCATTGACTACCCAAGCGTTAGACAGTCCACTAAATGACGAGGGACATTCTCTTATAAAATTCACCAAAACAAATATGTTCCACTATAATATTTCTTGTTTGTCAAATTAATTGATTCCACCACCATTTATTTATTGGAACAAAAATATCATCACTATAACATAATTAATGTTATATTTCAAACTACCTCATAATGGTTATCTGGAAGGTTATTTTCTTCTCATTATCGTCTAACTATAACTTCCACGCCTTCGCTTTTGAAAACCATTCTAAACTAGAAATATTTAAATGATGAAACATCATTTTCATTAAATTTTATATAATTTCAACAAGTACATAATTTAAAATAATTTAATTATATAATATTATAATTATCCTAAAATATATAGATATATAAAATTATATTTTACAACAACAATAATGATCATACCATAAACAAAACATAATATTGTGTTTTACTCAATAATTTACTATCTCACAATGTGGGTACCTATTAATGTTTATAGTTTTAGATAATTCTTTCAAAACTCATACATAAATATAACCATATAATACAACATGTAATGTTTCTATCAGTAACAATTTTTAACTCAATAAAAACATTTAATTTATAAATTGATTTATTTTCCTAGAAGATCATCATGAACATGATTTATTTATTTACCATACCAATCTTTCAGATTTTTAAGCATATTTTTAAATGTATGGTGACAAAAAAATTGAAAATGGGGATTTAAAATTAAATAATGAAATTTGTTTAGTGAAATTCATGAAAACCCTTTAAAATATTACCTTTTTCACAAAGGTTAGTGGGGAAAATGAAATAAATCAAGTTCACCTGATATTAGACTCATTTTTTCATAAAGAAAAGTTTTAAAAACTATCATAATCCCATACATAAAATATTTGTGACTTAAAAAATCATTTATCACATCACTCTTAATATAGAATAATTAATATTCCCAATCGAAATCAATAGTGAGTCAAATGATTCCTTAGAAAATAAAAGGCACACCAATCATTAGTTTATCCACGAACAACCTATATTTTTCATTTCACAATACCAACATCCTTGTTTTTTAATTTATCTAACTATCCATGGTTTATAACAAAATCATCTGACATTATTAACAATTCCCATAAACCATAACATAATCATAAATCATGAAATATTTTATTTTCATCATTAAATTATATATAATTATTTTATTACAATATAAGAAATTATTTCATGTCTCTAAATATACACTTCTATTAGAAATCTATTATCAACATAAAATACAAGAAAAATGAAAATATAATGTATCATTGAATAAAATATTATTTTTTTGATGGAATTAAAATAAAAAAAAATTATTATTTTGTATGGAAAGGTTTGAGTTTCCATTTACGTTAAAATACAAGATTCTATTTTATTTAGAAATTAAAAAAAATCTATATAAATGTATTTTTTAAAAAAAATTAATGAAATTAAAGAATTACATTATTAAACACTCATTTCCCTGATAAAACAATATATATAGCTTGTAAATGGAAGAGAAATATATTTAGCATGAAGTCATTAAACATATATATTTAATAGAAAAATCACTAACTATTTATGAAATATTTGAACCATAAGCCCCATGAATAAATTACATTAAATGAAATATTATTCACCAAGATAAATGTAAAAATAGTGATCTATAATGTCACATATTTTTATATATAAACCTACAAATAGAATATAGGAGAATGCATTCAAAATATGCCTCAATTATCGTAGATTTACTGATTTCAAAGAGTTCCATAATTCAAAATTTTATAATAGTATTCAATAAATAATTATCATATTTATATATCAATTATACTTTTTAAAATTATCAATGACTAATTCTAATGATAAATTAACTATGTAAGGATCTTTGAGATGATAAACTGAACGTATGGACTATAAATTTTTTATTTTTTAATGATAACTTTTAAAATAAATTGTGTATTATTTTATCATTATAGATTTATAATAAAATCATAAGTTTTATATTATTTAAATAAATATAAATATATTTCTTCCAGGTGATATAGTGATGAAAAAATAGACACATCACTATGTTGATGATGTAGAATACACATATTAATGGATTATATAATCATTTTACAATGTAATAAATTAAATGAAACATACTTTCAGAATGATAAATATAAGATTAATATCATAATTACATTATATATCACATTTATTCAATAATGGAATCCTTATTAACATTATTTTAAATTGTTATTTAAATATATGTCACATCGCTTCACTACATAGTAGTCTACTTTAAAAATGAGTGTCATTATCATATCCCGCTCAAAAATGAATGTATTAAGGTATATGTTATATAAAAATTCCATTAGTAATTTTTTTTTCAAATCATATATATATATATATACATGTTAAATAAATCATTATACCATGTCTTCAAAGGTGATAATGGAAAAAATTCATTAGTTCCTGAGGTGGTATCCCACTAAACACACTAATAATGATTATGTATCCTATTTGATAGAAGAGTACAAGTATATATGTTATCATATAAAAATTGTTACATATCTTTATATTGTTTATTTTTTTAGTCTTGAATCATATTAATTAAATAATATTTTAATGACGTTGAATAAAAAATAAAATAAAATCACTTCATCATACATGATTCCTCTTCATTAAGAACCCTCAATAGGTAAGCACCAAAAGACCACATAAGATTGATTTATGGTCAAAAGAAGGAATCCAGATAGTGAGGAGGGACGTTAAGAAGATAATGAAAGAAAAAATTCTCTATAATAAGACATGATGATGTTAAAAATTTGGCATAAATATATTTTAATAATTTTTAGCTCATTTAAACCCTTGTTTGTTTAGATTATCCCCCACTTAATCGATTTTCACCTTACTAGTTGTTATTATTTTTTTAATTTATTCAAAATTAATTATCTTTAAAAATTAATTTTGAATTTTTAGACAATATAAAAAAAATTATTCCTAATTATGATACCATTTTACCCCTTCTATTAAATATTATTTTTATAATTTAATGTAAAAATAATATTATAGAGGTGATAAAAAAGATGGTTTTCAGTTTATGTATTATTATAGAAAATTATTATTTTATATTATATTTTTGACTAACAAAAATTAATGTATGAATATAATGAAATATTTATTAATATTAAATATATATATTTCCTCTATAAAATTTATAAATATTTATTATTTTCTTTATTTTTAATGTATAGTCCTTAATCACATTAATTAAAAGTTTGTATATTTGCGCTTTTATGATGAATGACTTCTTAAAAAAAATTTATTTGTACTATTACTCAAAAAATAGTTTTTTTGGAAAAATCAAATAATTTCAATCAATTTTTATTTTTGAATTTATATTTTATAAATGAAAATGATTTTTTATCATTCAAATTCTAAAATATATTATTTTTTTATTTAAATATAAAATATTGAAGAAGAGAAGTTACTTTAAACTATTCCATTTTTATGTAATTATTACATTATATTTTTATAATAAATATAATTGTATAATTAAACATTAAATTTATATATAATATAATTAAATATGTTATTAAAATAACTACACATAAATGAGTACATATATTAGAGAAATTAGAAAAATTAAATGAATAAAAAAACCAAACCATTGAAAGTGTTGGTGTAGAAATATTGATCATCATCCGTCTATTTTTATATTAGATCAATTTAATATTGATAGAACCTTCAATTACACAAGAAATCATACGAATATTTTAATGAAAAATTATAATTTCTATCTTAATAGAACATCAGTAAGTTGTGTTGTAATTGTTTGTCTTAATTTTCATTTATGTCATACATTATCTATAGATCAAACAATAACGGCTAATAGCTTCATAACTATCTCCCTGATCTTGTTCATTGTGATTAAATATTTTTATTTTAGGAATTTTATATATAATCATTATATTATAACAATTATAATTATATATATTACTAAACAAAGAGAAATGACAAAAGGAAAATAGTACATGTAGTATCCCAACCAAGGGAGGTCAAAATAGTTCAAAGGAACAGAATCCACATGGACCAATCCCACACATTCAAATGGAAGACTACTGATAATAGGATAAATGATCCTATTTTTTTCTATAAACAACTGGAGAATAAAAAATCAATCAATTTATTTCCTTCTTGCCATTTTTGTTTTATAGACACACCTTTCGGAATGAACGTAATACACCTTTGGATGTCGTAAGCAATCAACCAGTGAGTATTCGTCTTGCAATTTGGGGAATTATAAATCATCTTTCATTCTATTTAAATCAATGAGGGGTTATAATTGAGTTCCAATAATTCATACAAAAAATTATGTAATTCCTTTTCTTCTTCTTTGATGGAGTATACATGGAAAAAATCTACTAAAATCTATGATAAATGATCAATTTTTATCTCTGAAAATGACACATCGATGCATCATTTCATGTATACATGAACTATCATAATTAAACATATGAAAAAAATAGGTGGTTTCTAGTGTACACATCTAACCTACCTCTAAATCACATGAATTTCATCAACAGAAAAATACCCCATGTTATCAGTGAAGAACATCGAAAGAATTTTGTTGTTGTACTATTTTTTGATAATTGAACATAATTTAACATCCAATGTATTGATCATCACATTCATAGAGTATGATAATATTATAATTCCTTAATGACATGTGTTATTTTTTATTAACCATATATATTAGCAACCCAATGCAATAAGAATACATCATTCTTATAAAAATATAACCATTACATGAGTTTAAACATCCTGTATAATCTGAATAACATAATTCCACCCATCCCATTCATAAAGTTTTATCATGGTTTACATATTATTTGGAACATACTTATAATACATTCTCTTAATTGTAAGATTAAAATATCACTTAATAAATAATTAAACATAAAATTTACATCAAATTGATTTACACGATATTTTCAGTTCCCTAAAATAAACTGTCTTATCAATTTTATGATAATTATTTTCAATAAAAAATTTTTATATAGGCACTCGACATTAAATTGACAATAGTATTGTTTCAAAACACTCAAAATTATTACTATAACATAATGATAAAAACCCATTTAAGCAAGTATCAAAAAAATGAAACCAATCCAAAAAACGATAGAAATAATGAATAATTTAGGAACTGAAATTCATGGTGAACAAGAAGAAAAATTAGTAGTAAATATAAATATCGGAAATTGGGTGAATCATAGTATATTATTATATAATCTATTAGAACAACTACATAGTATCACGTTGATACACTATAAAGTGTTTACAGTGTCATAACCTCATGTTAAAACATCATTTGTTTTGTTAAGTGACATCACATATAGAATTCTCATAGAAATTTTTAATAATCAATCGTAAATTGAAGTAATTCAAGTCATAAAGATGAGATAACAAATTATTTTATTTCAAATAATATGTTATCTAATGACCATATTTTTCATCATATGCACACATATATAAGAATAATTACCTCTATATAATATTAAAATATCATTGATTTTTCAAAAAACACTTATATGAATGTTAAATAAAACCTATCCATCCAACATTATCATTCAATTTAAATGTATATATTTCAACCTAATATAAAATTAAGAACGATGATAATTCATAAAATTAAAAAGAGGAACCTTATAAAAAATGAATGTTTAGATATCTATAGAAATTTATGAGTTATAAATAATCAATTGTAATTAGCTACTCAACATTCGTAGATTTTTTCAAATTTAAAAACCGCATAATCATCTACACATTTTTTATTAATATGTAATGAAAATAACAGTCTATTCAAGATGTTTAAAAAATTAGAGATATATAATAATATGGACCTAAAGAAAAACCCTTGTCAAATGTTACATAAAAAAAATTTAGTAAATAAAATAAATTAATATTTTAAGGACAAAACCAAAAATAATAATTTGTATGGGTAAAAAATAAATAATATGAAACATGATAAATAAAAATCAAAGTAATGAAAAATTTTCACCCAAAAATCATGACTTTTATTAAAACATGAAACAGCCAATATTTTTTCTACTAAGTCACTCATTGATTTTTTCATCCATTTCATTGGTTTCCAAGTCATGTTATGAGATGAAATGAAATTATTAGGGAAATTACATAATTGTCTGAGATGTATGCTTGTTGATTTATTAATTTATATGTAAAAACGTGTCAATTGATACCAGGTGTTCTTGGTAATTTAATAGAAACAAAGGGGTTCATATATTTTTTATAATGAAATTGGATAAAACCATTTAATTGAAGATTTACACATTTTGTAAATTCTGGGAGAATATAACATTCAGTTGATGTGATGGGTTTTTGTATATCCCATTAAAAAGATTTACATGATGTCTAACTGAATTACACTTTGTGTAATTTCACAACCTACAATCATAAATAAAATTGTGTGGTTGGTTATTCCATTCAACAACATACAACTACACTCCTCTCGACTTAGGGTAACTTTTTTGGTGATTTTTCAGTGTCAACCTCCCTTATAGATCTCCCAGTAATGTATATGGTCCCTAATAAGCGGTGTTTTTTTATTTGTCTGTTTTGTCCCTCATTTCTCTGAATGTTTCATTTTAATATATTAATCATATGTGTTTTTGGTTTTCATAGTTATCTATTTTTATCTGGGATATTTTTTTTAGATTATCCTCACCTTCTCTGCCATGATAGTTTGTCACCGGAATCATTGAATTCATCATCGATTAATAGTATGATGTATAAATCAAACACATAGGTTTGATAATTTCCAATTATACAAAATATTGTGATTATACCATTTCCACATGATACTGAATTAAATAAATAATTAATGGTACTATTCTGTTTTTTTATATGGATACAATTTTTTTAATAAGATTATGGCTAACCAATGTGTGATTGAACCTTAAATATAATTGAATTGTATGTGAATTAAGTTGTGTCCATCATGATGTGAGGATTTAAGTGATTTTATGATATGGGATCCTTGAGTTATGGATAACTACTTAATAATTTCATTGAAGATCAATTTCTATGTAAATAAAAGTGGTAAAAGATAGAAAAATAGTGATTCACATAATTACATGTTGAGGCTTATTGTGTGGTAATGTGAAATTAGTGTTGTTATGAAATGTCTTATATTCTATTCTGAAATTAGTATATATAAATAATGAGCCTTGAACATGAAAACATATATGATGTAATGATTATACTATGAAGTCATGGATCAGTCCCAGGTTGTAATGCTTATTGGGATTTGACTCAGATGCGATAATGGTTATTGGGATTTGACCCAGATGATGTATTGAGAATATGAATTTTACGTGGATATTGATATTTTTATTGGCCTTCGTATCATATTTTTGGGACTATTACATGGTAATATGGTTGTTTTTGTTATGGTTGTGAGACATGATTAAATATATTCTTCCATTAAATTGATGGTTGTTATCATACTAGTATTATATAGTAATGGATGGCATGGTTGTGAGACATTATCAGTGATATTACTTCATGTCAATGAATATAGTTTTTACCATGGTTATATGGTTGTGTTGGTCACAGTTTTCAAACATGATCATAGATATACCCACATTGATCCGAATTAGGTTATTTTTTATTTTTTAATTGTTAAATTAATTAATACACTTGTTTATTAAATTATTTAATACAATTCATATCATAATTGTTTGTTTCAACATCAATTTTTAACCTATTAATCTATACTCACGGTATATTTATGCCTATGTTTTTTACATATGCATAATACATGGAATCATTTTTGGATAAGGGGGCAGGACCTTACTTTTTATCATTTTTTAATGGATGGGATGGATCTTGGAAGCTAGATCAACATGGGATTAGAGGCTCGAGACTTCTATTCGATATCAGAGTCTTGTATTCATTAAATTGTACTATTTCTAGCATGACATTTTTTTATATTTCAAATCATTATTATATTAATTCAATTATTATTTATTGGATAATTTATTTGGATTTCATTTTATGTTTCCAATGCTTTTACACTCTGATTACATTTGTTTAAATGTATTATTTTTAATAATTTGACCCTTCATACCATGGGTTATTGTCTCCCTACTATACAAATAAATCCCCTATTGCATATTAGTAAAGATAATGCGTCCTTCTCATCATCATCGTGAGCATCAAGAGAGTGAAAATCATTTTGCTACTAATGAAACTAAACAAGATATTCATGTACTTCTAGAGGATCATATAGATGTTCAACCTCACAATAGAATCATGAGGCTCAATAAATACATGTAAATGAAAATTTCTCATACCATGACCAAGAATTTTGAGATGAAAATATGTTTTCAGTTATGCATTCATCTAACATTTACTATGGAAGGGTGAACCTAGGGAGAATAGTTTTGGATGGAGTCCATCAATACTATATTGAAGAATCATGGGGTAGCCTTAACAAGGAGGGTGAGGATCATTTCATATATCCTTTGTGGGCACTCAAATAATTTTTGGGATAT
The DNA here is from genome assembly GCA_963277665.1 of Viscum album. Classification (NCBI taxonomy): domain Eukaryota; kingdom Viridiplantae; phylum Streptophyta; class Magnoliopsida; order Santalales; family Viscaceae; genus Viscum; species Viscum album. The sequence goes on from OY728155.1 coordinate 1,376,534,052, forward strand.
TCATGAGGAACATTGGAAATAGGATGAGATATCATGGAAGGACACCAAGATGATGTTCCTATGAAATTTCTATCGTGGGACTTTGATGGATGAAAAATATTTTGACTTCATTGATCTACAAAAGGTGGACATATCGATGTTTTTCTATGTTGGAAATTTCTCCATCCTATAGTACATTTCACCATCATTGGGGGCTACTGGGATCTCCAAGGCAAGATTTTTTAATAATAATCATTGTAGTGAGATCACGTTGTATGTGATTTTTTTTTTAATTTTTTAGGAAATTAATAACTAGGGACTCATGAGTGAATGAAATCTTAGAGAAGCCACGAGAAACGAACCAGATATTTTAGTCAGGCAAACTAGTATGTCTTCTTTAGTAAAAATAAGCATTGATATGAATATTTTTCCATGTTTATAGTAGGATGAGCTGTAAGGGTCTTGTACATCCATCTTAGGACCATGTTCTATTACAGTGATACCATTATGGAATGATTAACCATAATAACCCAAAGATTGTTTAACCTATTGTTGTCATGACTAATACCCTAGGACCGATGTCGTGAAGACCCCAATCTCTCATTCCATAGGATAGGGACTGACGACGAGCACCACGTAGGTGTATCATATAAAGGGAAGGCATTGACTTTAAACCAATACAAACACATGAACCACAAAATACAGAATATAAACGCAATGTAATTAACAACATTTCCACTAAATAATTTATGAGTACAGTACAAACTTAAATTACAAAGGGTCCAGAAAACAAGGCCGAAACCAAAATGGAATGTAAAAATTCCGTAGTCCATATGACCGAGAACCTACATGAAGGGTAGGTGAAGGGTATTTTCATGTATTCGTCAAAGTACGCTTGTCCATACCGTCTCACTAAGCACCAACTGGTACCAAATCATTACGGTATCTTTTGAAGCATTGATCACCTCAACAAGACACGAATTGTGTGGGAAAAACCCATGAAGGGGTGAGTAACTATGTACACATTGGGGACCCAAACACAAATTTAATGACAATAAATTAACAAAAAAAACACGAGGTATAAATCAATGTATATAAATTAATATTTTCAGTCGTAATAATGAATTATCTTGTACTACTAATGGACTCATCCCATCTAATTCACTATGTTCTGCATGGCTACTAGACCACTGAGGTTTGCTCTGCTACTAGAATACTGAGGTTCGGTTGACCACTCGACCATTGAGGTTTATTCAACTACGAGTCCACTGAGTTTCACTCTACTACTGGTCCATTGATGTCTGCTAATCTAATGGACCACTCATGTCGGCTCTTCTACTCCACTATAGAGGTCCACTCGATTATTGGACCACTAAGGGCAACTCCAGTATTGAATCATGAAGGTTTTCTCTTATATTGTTTCACCATTGTTTTCTATTCTAATGGATAAACAATATCTATTCTTCATAACCTTGGTGTCATATTCATCAAATTATTTTTATTTTTAGGGTACTTGGTTATAGGAGAATCAAATCCTCAAGCCATAATATTTACCTAAACAACCACAGAGTCTCACTTAGAGTATACCAAAATTACTATCTCATCACAAGGGTCCCAACACTACTGATTGTGCCTCAATAATATTCAGGGTCTTAAAGATATTGATGTTTTAGTAAACATGGGATGGTTGTGTCGAGGCCCGATCTGACATAGTTGGACCAACCCGAACCAACCCATCTAGGGGTCTCCCATGACCCACCCCGATTTGGTTGACCCATCGTAACTAGGTTGGGCCTAGAAAAACCTGGTCTTGTATGTCCTAGTGTTCATGCCCATTAGGCTATTGTGGACATGGCTCAGTTTGGCAGTGGGTTATGCATGTCGGGTTGCCTAACGACCTAGTCTGCATTATCTATCCCAGTCTGACTTAATGGATACATTTAATTCCCACCATGCTTCATAGTATCCAGACTTCCTATACATCTCTAAAAATATGTTGAGCATGTTCTCCTCCAGCCAGGGTCGCCCAACGGCCCTAATCAATACATCGGCCTAGCACGTATTGGAGAGCCGAGATGGGTCTAACCCGAATACTGTGATGGAAACTTATTCATGTTGGAATGTGACCAACCTCAATCCGCCGCATCCCTTATGCATTCTGTCTTGCATGGACCATGGGCCACTCTAACCGATGTCTCCACCCCCTACAATGTTAAGGCCCTACTGGTCGCGACCTCTATAGACTCGCTTCAGTTGTCTATGTTCTGATATGTCTGCACTTTTGGGTTTCATTGGGTTCCACTATTACTACTATGTACTCCACACCATTTTCCCATTACTCTAAGGGTATGACCTTATTTAAAAATCCCCCATAAAAAAATTCAACATGGCCTTGTAGGGTCATCTTCAATGAACAAGGATAAGGAGAGAGTGAATCATAAAGAACACCCTATAAAAAACATGCCTTTTTCATTAATTGACCCGAATTATTCTTGTAAGCGGGATCAAAAATCATAAATCAAATCAAAATGATTTAATTCCAAACATCAATCCCATTATTTTATTTCCATATCCTACAAGAAGAATTCTTTTTTCGATCATCTTGGTTTTGAGTTTATCAACGTTCTTCGATTAGAAGTGTTGAACATGGGAAAAGAACAACATAGATTTAAAAGCCTATATGGGAAAAATGAGATTTGTCGAGGATGATCATTATCCATCATCTTTTGATATTCGGTATCAAATAATCCTTCCATGATTGTCATCATTATATTCTAATTCACCAGTGTTCGTCACTAGAGAGGTTTCCTTCTCTATTAATTAGAGGAATTCCAGGGTTGTTTTTCAACCCTGGATTCCTATTTAATCAGCGAAGGAAGACGTTCTACGAATTACAGTTTAACTACAATGATTCAATAATGAGGTTCATTGTTGGATTCTATGAAACCTCATCACAACACTGTAGCACTAATAAGTCATTTCTAACCGATTATGTGAATAATAAAATATTTTTTTTTAATTTTTTTCTCAATGTCCCAAAAACTACCTTTTTTGTCGGCCCTTGTCAGTTGATGTTAGTCCCTTAGGGAATTTTAATTTTCTGAGTTATACAGTGCCATAATATTTTTGAAATGGGCATCAGTTTAAATGTTATAAAAACCCCGTCACACAATTATTTAAGGATCATTAAAAATAGTTTGAAAATATATTACAACAACTCTAGGCCATGAAATCATGTGTCCTCTCAGATCCTGGTCTCATTATTATCATATATAAGTTTTCAAAAAAAACATGGAATTCAATTGTATCAGATTTTCTACACATTATGGATTTACATCAAAAAATCCCAATCAATTTCTAATCAAACAATAGTTATACTGAGCACGAAACTGAGTCTCCCTCTCCCACATGATCTCTTATATAATCTCATGCAGCCAAAAAACACACGCCAGAGGAATCGACCATCCATGAAGTATATTATCCTATCAATCCTCTATCTCTACTAGGTAATCTATGAATGTTGACCCATTTGTAATCTCTATCTCAACTTGTGGGTGACTTGAGGAGCTTCATCCACATATATCCTCATCTAGGATATATGGTGTACATCATGAAAATTCTCTAAATATGGATGAAGAGCCAAGAGGTACAACACATCACTCACTTTACATAGTATTTGGAATTTCTTGATAAATATCATGGATAACTTTTCACCCATTCCAAATCTCATTATTCATTTTCTTGTAGAGACCATTAGAAATAATTCATCCCCTCATCAAATTCATAGACTCTCTGTCTCCCACCAACATACGTCATTTGTTAGCACTTTTCAGTATTACAACACTCTCAGGTGATCTACACAATCTCCATGGAAGCCTATTCCATCATAGAACCCAGGAGAGTTGACTCCCCCGTGTCTATCAAGCACAATTTTGACCTGTATGGCCATTTGTAGAGTGCCTTAAATTGTTCCATACTGATGCTGGAGTGGTAAATAATTTTTTTTTTAAAACTCCACCTTTGGTTGGTGGTCCACCAAACTACAACCAAAATCATGAACGCAAGAACAAATAATGTCTTCTATGTTCTTTATGTTATACTCAATCTAACCATATTTTTATGGGTCAAATGATGTGCTCAAAAATATTTGAGTCCCAAACTCATCCTTCAATCCCTTCCATAATAATGATGTAAAGTGTTCATCGTGATATGAGACAATCGTATATGGGTCTCTATGATGTATAACTATCTCCTATACGTAGAGGAAACCCAAACCATTTCCTGCACCCTTCTCTTGAATGGGTAGTAATTTGGCCGACATGGTGAGAAGTCTAGGATCAACCAGATGGTATTTTTCCACCTAGACATAGATAGTAATCCCGTCATTAAGTCCATAGATATTCCATCCCACATCCACTCTAGTACCTTGATGAGGTTTTTTAAACCTGATGGATCATAATTCGTAGACTTCACTTGTTGAAATATGAGGCATGTAGAGAACGAATGTACAACTTTCTTCTTCATTCCCATCCACCAGTACTAGCATTAGAGGTCCTGGTACATCTTCTCTACAACGGGATGTACCAATATAGGCGATATAAGGAAATACTTCATCACCTCCTCTTGTAACCCCAATGGTACAATGGTGTGTCCTCTAAAATTGATTATGTTCTCCCCAAATTTAGTATATACATAATGGGCATGCCCTATGGAAATTTGGGAACATGTATTCATGTAGATGGAACCCTGAGTTGCGCCTCTCCGACTCACATCAAGAGTGTAGGTGCAACTACCGTCTACTGAAGAAACATTGTCTCTTCTCTATCCACAATGGATTTATGAAGTGAGTCCAACATTTATGAGGCGTCATCCTGTAGATGTGAACATGATTTACTATTGAGAGAATCTACCACCATGTTCCACATCCCTGGATTAAAGATATATTGATTTTATTGTCTTCGAGGTCCTCTAGCCGACGTTAAGAACTCAAATTCCAATTATTCTGTGAAAATATATAATCGAGACTATTTTGGTCATTGTAAAAGATGAATATTTTGACCACAAGGTAGTGTATCCACATCTTCATTGTGAATATTACTATTTCCAACTCAAGTTCATGAGTTGGATAATTCTGGTCTCTTGGTCTCAATTGTCGAGAGGCATAAGCAATCCCTGTTTGCACCTGCATAAGGACACAACAAAGATAGGTATTAATGATTCAAAGAACACCATGTAGTCAGTGCCCTCCTCTAGAAGCCTCATGATATAAGAACATATCAATCTCTCCCTTATCTAGTAAAATATATTCTTGTATATTTCAGTCCAAATTAAGGGTTTTCCCTTATTTATCAATGCAGACATGGGCGATGACACTCTGGAGAAGTCGGGTAAAAACCATCAGTAATACCCAACAAACCGATAGAATCTCTACACCTCGGTAATGTTCTTGTGTGGATCCCAGGAAAGCACCACCTCAATTATCTCTAGATCTACCACTAAAATAGCCTATGAGATCAGATGTCCTAGGATGTGGAATATTAATATCCAAAACTCACAGTTAGAGATATTTATATAAAGCTGGTACTCTATGAGTGTGTCCACAACCATCCTCATGTGAATCTTGTACTCCTACATGAACACTAAATAAACAATGATTTCATCAATGAAGACTTCTTCAATCTAGTATTTTTATGAATGGGAGACCCTGTTCATGAGTCCCATGAACATTGTTGGGGAATTCGTCTTGCAAAAAGGAATCAATAATTAATCATAGTGTCTATAATGATATATGAAATCCATATTCGATGTGTCATCATCTCAAAATCCAATATGATGATATCCAGAACTGAGTTCAACCATTGAGAACCATCTTTCATCCTTCATCTGATCAAAGAGGTCATCAATCCTTGTGGGAGGATAATTGTTCTTCATGGTCAACTGGTTAAGGTACCAAAAGTCCACACATAACCTCATGATTTTTTTTACTTCCTTCTTGGAATACAACATTGGATATGCCCATGGTGAAATTTTGGGACTTATGAACCCCTTCCTCTATAAGTCCTCCTCATATACCCTCATCTCCCAGAGCCCTATGGGAGCCATCTGATATGCATGTCTTGATATTAGTGACATCTAAGGGTATACATCAATACAGAATATTACCTCTCTAAAAGGAGTTAGTCCTAGTACATCCTCTATAATGACGTCCTCATACTCTTCCACCATGATAGGAATCTATGGTCTTGTATCATAAAATTCACCTAGGTTAATGCAATCAAACAGATGAGTGATTTTTTTCACCCTCCTATGTGTGATTGCATATTGTTCTTCCCCATTTTCCATCTCATCGATAAAGGGAAACAGGTTTCCATAATCGTAGATAAACTACACTGAGAATCAAAAAAAGACAATATATGCATGAAATTATAATAGCTAGTCCATACAGATAATGAATTCTTAATGCCTAAATGATTCTACTAGGAGATCATAGAAAAATCTTTAGCCTCCAAGAGCAAGATCAAACTATCGACATCCATGTGTGATCATCGAATCTCCACCTATATGATTCTCTAATAATAAAGATCGATATGATGAGTCTACAGGAATCTCCACGCTCTTAAAAAGGTCAAAGTAAAGGAAGGCGTGACTGGAACTTATGCATATAATAACATGTACTAATGTATAGAAGACATAGATTTTACCTCATATTATCTCTTTGATGTCATGAACGCATGCCAATAATGTCAGATGTAGATCCCATCCTTGTCCACCTGCTCCTGGAGTCCTTGGTGGGAAACATAGGGTTGGTGGTGGATGTACCTCACTTTTAATCCCCTGTCATTCCATTCATCCCACACCTCTTCCACATCCACAAATTGGTGGACCAAACTATTCTTATCTCTTCCACTGCCCCAGCGGTCCCTCGACCATCTGTCAGTCCTCTGTGCGGTGAAATAGGAAATCTTGATCCATGTCCCCCAGACTGCAACAAACGTAGAGTAATATTCTCTTCTGATAACTCCCTCTACCTCGGTATTCCTGTACCACTAACTTTGGTTCATGGGGTCGTCCACTGAATGGATTGGCCCTCTTGGGCCTCAGTGTCATCTGCCAGCGACCTGCAATAAATGACTCAACCTCCTGACGCCTTGTGGTATCTCCCATCATTTGATGCTTTTATGTGAGGAAACTCTCCAATAAAATATCTCACTCTAATAATCTTTCATTTGTAGTGATGTTGAAGGAAATCATTGATTCCCGGATCTCCCATATGAGTCCCTACCCAATGTTTTGGGCTCTGGAGGAAGGGTCGTGTTCTATATCTTTAGATTAACGACAGAGGTATGTGAACCTCGCAGTGTTATACTCCTCATTGAGGTATCCCTACTATAGGTGAAGTAGGTCCTTTATGAACACTAATCTGAATGTCAATTGCTAGAACTCATGCATAAATAGTTTCTCAAATTCATACTAGGTTAGGGTCCCCTCCTCTTGCATTTGGATCATCAAGATCCACTATCTCCCTGTCAATCCCTACAGAAGGTCATGGATAGAAATTACATCTATTCATGTGGATTCCATTATAAAAGGAAGACATACATGACCACCTATATTCAATCCTCATTGACCTAAGGATTTATCTTTCCAATGAACCTAAGAGGTCTCTATCTCTGGAAATTTTATAAGGCACGAAGCTGATGTGCGACCTCTACCGGTAGCGCCAATAGTAAATATTGTCCAAAGGGTGGTGGTAAATCTAGGACATTACTCGAATGTGACATCTCAGGAAATGGTACCTATACAGATGCCCCATCACTATGTGCACCATACTCATTGTAACACACTATAATCTTGGATGGATGTGTGCATGGAGGCTTCCAAAAAGAATTTAATATTAATCTTGCTTAATAAATTACACCCTGTGGGATGTCACAAACTCCCAAATAACATGAGTAAACATAGAAAGATACAGGAAACTGGTGTTTTCATGTATCAAGTCGAAAACAATAATTTAGGGTTCGGTTGTATGGATACATTGGCTGCTAAACCAGGAATGGACTCCCTAGCCTAATAGCTGGTCTCGAAACAGATTAAAGGGTTTCCCCTTAAAATTATATAGAATCTTAGATATTCTGTAATAACTGACCACACTCTGATTAAACAATGTCATGACATGTCCCCTATGGCCTGTTTCTTGACTACCCCATGCTCTCCTTGCATAGGAAAAGGATAGAAGATTTCCACTAAGTAGGAATGTTCCAAAAAGAGAATGCATTACCTTTAAAATTGTACCCACATAAAAAGTAAATACTACTGAATTTAGTCACAATGAAAACAAAAAATGACAGTGAGACAAATAATTAGAGTACAGTCCAATCCACAAGTATAGATGGTATAGAATACACGCCCAACACCCCAAAAGAATGGACAACTTCCAGGGATTGTCTACTCGAGACCCCACCAGAAGTGTATGTGAAGGGTTGCCACCAATATCTATAGATTTATGCTCGTCCATCAGATCTTAGTGAGGAAAACCAATTCCCAGACAACCAAGGACTATGTGGAATTGTTGATCACCTTTACAATACACAACATGTGCAAGTGATGCCCATTAGGGGTGAAAAACGTAGTACTTAGTAGGGACCCCAAACCACAGTGGAAATACCACAATGAAATACCACAATGAAAATAAATTTCATTTTAGATATAAATCAATGTATATAAACTATGATTTTCAATTTTAAATATAAATAAACATTTACTTCTGAGGGAATCATTCCTGATGATTCACTAGGAGAAGTTCGGCTATTGGACCACTACGGTTTGCTCTAATATTGGACGGATGAGTTTTTCTCGACTACTAGACCACAAAGGTCTGCTCAGCTATATGACCACTGAGGATTGCTTTGACACTAGACCAATGATATCCCCTCTCCTACTAGACTACAGATGTTGACTTGGGAAATGTACCACTCAGGTCCGCTATGATATTGGACCACTAAGGACTGCTCTAAAACTGGACCACTGAGTTCCTCTCTTCTACAAGACCACTAAGGTCCACTCTTTATATTATTTATGTCATATCCATCTATAGGATTCTCACTCATAGCATGCTTACTTTTGGGAGAATCTACTACTCAATCCATCGATCACCATTGAACTTCCACGAAGTCTCACATTGAGTATACCAAAAGGATTGTCTTGTCACATTGGTCTCAACTCTATAGTTGTAAGTTAATCAGATGGTTGGTATATATGGTATTGATGTTTTATTAAATAGGTGATGTATTTATTTGGATCAGGTTTGACTTCGTTTGACTGACCCAAACATATCTATCCCATTGTCCCGCCGGACCCACCCTAATTCAGCCAGCCTGACCCGACCTAGTTCGGTCTAGGAAATCTCTGTCTAGCATAGCCCAGTGACCCGGATCACATTCATTGGTGTAGTATGACTTAGTTGGATGGGAATCCTACCAGACAGGATGTACATCAGCCATGTTTTCTACCTGGATCAACCCATATTATGGGCCATTACTCTACCATCCTAGGCCACCCAGCGGCCTGGTTCACTCCATCATATTGGCCCACATTAACAAACAGTATTGGGTCCAACCAATCCATTGTTATTGAATCCCATTAGTCCAGCCACACAATCTTCTAGGTTTGGATACTCTCCTTTGTAGGTAGTCCATCTAGGACCGTGTTCCCATGCATGTCACAGCCTCCCTGCAGAATTCCCAAACAAACGTGATGCCTAACCGACTTCACCCCCCAAAACCATTGCGGACCATGCAGGCCATGGCCTCCACATACATGTCCAATCATTAGGGCACTCTACCTCCCTCCCATGGAAACCGTCAAATTTGGTCTCCTCTATGGGCCACATGACATTCTTACTTTGTTTGTTTTCTTAAACATATGTGCTTTCATGTTTCTTGGGGTGCCAATGTCATTGTCATCTAATCATTGTTGTTATGTCATCAATCTAGTTGCCCAAACCCATTTAGAACCCCCATAGATGATCTAACGGAACCTTTTGGGTCCATAGGTGAATAACAAGGAGATAGAGGTTGAATCACAGGGAACACCCAATGAACAATCCGACCATTGTTCTTGTCGGCCAAAAATTATTCTATTTAGCAGGATCACATAGAATAATTCAAATCAGCATGATTTAATTCCCAATATAAAACCTAGAACAATATTTCATGATTCCAACATATTAATTCATCTATAAATCAATATGTTAGTGAATTGATCTTAATTATTTGATTAGAAGGGAATAAGAGGGAGAAAATAATAACATTGATTTGAACCCCTTACTGGGAAAAAAGAGATTGGTCAACAATGATATTCTGTCATTATTTGTTGATCTCTAGTCCTGATTATACTCTCCAAGGGTGTCATAAAAAAATACTAATTCATTGATGTGCATCATTGGATATGTTTCACATGTTGTTCGTTTGGGGAATTCCAGTGTTGTTTGTCAACCCTAAATTCAATTTTAATCAATTAAAAAATATAAACTGCACGTTCTGGCATCTATAAGATGAATCATTAATGAAGTAAATTAATTGAAAAAGCATAACCTCATCACTACACCACATATCTAACTATTCATTTAGTATCTAAGAAGATAAAAAATAAAATTACTTTTTAAAGTTACATTATTTTTCTTCTCTACATCCCACAAACTATATTTTTTAGTTGAATTGTGACAATAAATGTTAGTCCATTCCGATGAAAATCCAGAATCTATGGGTCCAATGGTTCCCTTGGATTAATTATTTGGAAGAAAATTTAAATAATAGGAAAACCCACTAAACCAACAATTTAATGAACTTTAAAAATAGTTTGAGAATATATTCCAGCGATTATTGGCCTCAAAATCAGGTGTCATCTCAGAGCCTGGTATTAAAATAATCCAATTTAATTTTTTTAAAATTTTACATGGAATTCCATGGTTTTATAGCTGTTGAGTGTCATAATAGTAGAATAATGGGGAATAATTATCGTTTATCTATGAAACATATGCATTAGAATAACATCTTAGGATTAGGATTGGAACCAAAGTCTAGGAAGGACATACTTATGCCTGAGTAGATATGTGGCTGGTGTTCTATAGAAATTTTTTGTAAAGGTATGAGATGTGGTACCCTATTTTTCGAATGATAGTACCATGTAATGGGTATAACATATGGTGTTACGCTAGATCCCATAGTAGAGGGGTTGGATAGATTCATGTAATGGAAACTACACCATCTAGAGCGGATGAAGAAACGTCTATTGGCAGAGGTATGATTATTATATCACCTACCTTTTCTTATGTATTTTATGATAAACTGTTATCATATTGCATTTTATCTAAATATATTCAAATGGTTATTACTTGAATATTGAATTATTATATTGTTACTTATCCATTGAGAAACTATTGGGCATTCTATTAGAGAATATTAATCATTGTAAAGAGTATTCTTAAGTGATTGGTAGTTATCATTTAATTTGGGAACCGTTATTGATAGAAATGATATGTATTGATTTGATTCTTTTTATAGATTTTTTATATTTATACTGGGCACATTTGGAATGTTATTAGTGGATTGTTACATCTATACCACCATAATAATGAATTAATTCACACGAGAGTGATTGGGTTCTTCATGTTAGACATGTACAATCATTTTTTTTGTAGGTTGGACTGTCTCACATAGTAGATATTCGATTTTCCTATAGATGATGGTGGAATGTAGAGTGATTATTTAAATCAAGTGGTAGTACATTTCCAAGATGTCTTTATGGATGATTTCAATGGATTACCTCCCATGAGAGAGATCTATTTTACGTTTGAGTTTGTTATAAAAACATAACTCATTTGAATTCCATATTATAGAATATCCTATTACTGAATTGAGAGTTGAATGAAAATATGAATGATTTAGTAGAAAATAGTTACATAGGGCCTATTAAATCTCATTGGGGTTCTCTATTTCAAGTCCCCACAATGGATAATGAGCCTTCTAGTTTTATGTGGATTGTTATATATTTAACTAGACGAATTTCATGAACTATTGTCCTATTCTATACATTGGATGCATCTTTCATTAACTGAGAGGTTCTATGATCATCACCAACATCTATTTGAGGTCAGGATACCATCTATTTAGGGTTAAACCAACAAATTATCTCCTGATTCTTTTAAGAGTGGTTATAGATTATATGAATTCATTTTGATGTTATATGGTTTAACCATCGAAAAAATGTTATTCATTGAACTAATGAATATTATTTTCATTCATTTTAGGATAGGTTTGTGGTGGCATATTTCGATGACATTTTAGTGTACTCCCTAACAAAATAGGATCATTGCCAACATTTTTACATCATCATGAGTACATTTAATGAGAGTCATCTATATGACACAATAACCAAATGTAGTTTATAGATTTATAATGTTCACTTCATGGGTGATGAATTCTTTGAGGAAGGAGTGGCTTTGGAATAAGAGAATGTTGTAGCTATTGTGCAATGGGAGAATCCCAATAGTGTATTCAATAGTTGATGATTTCTAGTTTTAGCAAGGTATTATCAATGATTTATCAAGAACTCCACATGTCTGGAAGAACTATTGTAAGGTATGAATAAAAAGGGTGTGAAGTTTGTTTAGTCTTATGGTTGTGAGGGAAATTTTTATTCGCTGAATGTAATGCTGACCTCAGCACTTATCCTCACATTTTCTATGTTGGGTTAGTCATATAAAATTTATTGTGATTTAGGAAAATTTGTACTATGAGTTGTTATGATGTTGGAGGATTGAGTGGAATACTATGGCTCAATGTATCTAATTCCACAATAGCAGAATTACCCTACTCATGTTCTAGAGTTTGCAGTTGTGGTACATTCCCTAGGTTGTTGGATTAATTATATCTTGTGTGATAGGTTTTTGGTATACATTAATCCAAATATACTCATTTTTATATTTTCTTAGTGAGACCATAACCTTTTGTATAAAAGTTGGGTCGAGTTTATTTATTACATAAAATGAAATTTGTATTATACATAGGGGTTGAGTCGGAATCTTGTGATGAGTGGTGGATAATGGTCCCATTTTTATACATGCATGTAGATGTTAAGAAGCCTTAGGGATAAAAATATCTAACCTCACCATCTCTTATACCACTGATTTTGGTCCAGATAAACATCATAAACTTGTTTTATCTAGATTGATATGCTTCTAAAGTCTACTTATATGGTGGGGATACAAACATTTGGATAATATGATTGCAGTGTAATTTCTATTCTATTCCATGGAAGAGTATGAGTTCCCATGGGATTACATGAGATGATTATAAGGGAGTTTTGTACATTTATATGGGAAGTGAATTTTGGTTTGAGAATTTGTTATTATGATATCTATAGACACTAATATGGGTCGGCAATGAAAAAGGATTTTTATAGAATCATTGCTAGATGATTCACATTTCAGAATGTAAAATCCAAACATTATAGGCTAGTTAGGCTGTCGTAGCCTTTTCCCATTCTAGAGTGTAATTGAGTTGATGACAGTAAAAATTGTGTGATAATATTAAAAATAAAAACCCTTATAAATGATGTAGAATGGGTGATTGTGTTTTAAATGAAAAAGGTATCCCACTATTATTATATTGGTAAAAACATCAAGTTGATGATATGGAATTTATTTAACTTTGTGTGTTATTTATGATGTATGTTGTTATGAGGTATTTCATTTCAAATAAATATCTTAAATTAAAATCACTTTTCTGGGAGGGTTTTTATAAGGCTCTGTTATCATTGGTTCTTTTTTGTATATCTTATCATCCCCAGATTGATGGTTAGTATAATATCACTATTCCTGTTCATGTGGATATGTTGCGGGCATGTGTTTTGGATTTTGGATGTTCAAGGTATCCATATATGAAAATCTTGTATTTTTCAAATAATAAGATCCTATAGTTATAAATCCAATGGAAGCTTTAGAGGCCTTGTGTCACGACCCGCCTTCACCAAAAGGAGGGAAGGGTCAGCAGTTTTCCAGACCCTTCCTTCTTTAAGTTGAAGGAGAGATAATGACCCCTGAAACCCGCCTTCAATAGGTCCCGGAGTGGCGACTAGCACCAAGGGCATAGAAAATTCTCGCAAAGGGAAGGCATTACCCTTTTTTTTAGTTTTCAGGATCGGGAAATAGGACAAGTCAACCACCCGAAAAGGGAAAGAAATAGGTGTAAATAAATAAACCCAACAAAGCCCCCATGCAGTTTTAAACAGTTTACAATAAGGTGCAAGTACAAAAAGAGGCTCAAGGTACAATACTAAAAGAAAACAAAGGTACGACAATAGCAACAACTCCAACTGTCTGACTAGTAGGGTCTCACACAGCCCTGGTAGTCCTCCTGGAAACCTGAAAGTAAACATAGGGTGAGTATACAAGTACACTCAGTAGGGAAAACCAAGACTCTCGTGCACAAGTGGGGGAACGTACTAATGTCCCGTGAGAAAAGAGTAAACCAAACACCCAACAAGGCAACTACCCATCCCAGGCCACACCAATGCTCACTCCCCAAATAACGCAAGTCAAGTAATATATATAATAAGAGCACTTCGATGTTTGGGTACCCCGCGCCACTTTCCCACTGGTTATTGAGTCATCCTAGGCATCGGACCAATCCCGCCATTCTCACCGCAGTCCTACTGCCACACCCGCCCGCACACACCTGGGCCACAACCGCACGTAGTCCCACTACCGAAATCCCGCCCGCACACACCTGGGCCTCAACCGCACGCAGTCCCTCTGCTGAATCCCGCCCGCACACACCTGGGCCACAACTGTCACATGTAACCATGCCTGCAAACACCTAGGCCAGAACAACCACCGCCACGCCCGAAGACACCTGGGCCTCATCCCGAAGACACTTGGGAAACCACCAGCCGCACACACCTGGCCAACTACCACAACACCCCGCCCGACGGTTCTTGGGCTAACATGGACTTCAGGCCATCACAGCCTGCCCGAAGGTACTTGGGCTATCCGGGAAAGGGAGCAGAAAAGGAGCTAATAACCAGCCACTAAGGATAGTGTTGGGAAAAACACCCTTCCCCCATAAATGGGGGTGTTCGGCACTGAGTGCTCAACTTGGGTGGGGAGCGAATAAGAAACACAAAGCTACATGTATAGATATAGGTAACAAACACTCACCCAAAGCTTAGGTTTTCCTAGCCAACCTACAGAACACAACACCACTGCATCTGAGTCACAGTTCACGCCCCTTTCCCACAAAACCATTGGTCCCATTCTTGTTTTACGTTAAGTCAAAATGTTCAATTAATTTTAAGCAATACTGGGCAACTACCATAAGCATAACCAAGGAAAGCGTCAAAACCATAGATCAACCAAAACACTCACACCCGGTTTTGTTAACAGAGGATCTCTCCCCAATTTGTGATATCTATAAGTAACCACTCAGATTTAAAACTCACAACCACCGAATCCATACCAACAGGAGATCACATCCCCCAAATTCACACAACCACCAAGAGTATAAAAGAACAGGGGATCCCATCCCCTCCCACATTTCCAGCAATCGGACCGAAAGGAAAACAACCAACTACCACTACCAACACAAGTCAGGGATTTTCAGATTTAAACGACTTAACACACTCCATGATTTTAAATTCTGTGTGTTCTAACCAGGAGTTATCACAGAAGGGTTGATTCAGGTGTTTTCAATTATTCACCCGGATATACGTGGTTAACCAATTTTACAGCAGGAGTTCACAATTCAGCAACCCATTTAAAACATCACTAGGGGATTCATTAGTGCACATACAACGACCACCAACGGCCTCAATTTTCAGAAAACATAAACCAGCACAACAAAAAAAAGTATGATCACAAGACAAATCATAAACAACGATCACAACCCCTTCCCCTTCTTTCTTTAGAACTTCGTTTATTATCCTCATTAAGGTTCGGTTCGACCAATTCCATAGGAACAAAAAATAACGCCCACCCCGCATGATACACAAAAGTGAGAGACGATAGAAATTCCCTAATTGTTAATAGATGATGGACATTTAGGCCGGGGGCACGGAACTTTACGGATAACGATGCGGCGGTCCCGATGCACCAGAAGAGCCACGATCGAAGAAGGGGGGAAACCACGACCTATCCCTTAATTTATAAGAGCTTGGGACGGTTGAGATAAAAACGACGAACCACGTAAGACGTGGAAGTCGTGGGTTGACCACGCGGCTTGACTCATCATTAATGTGCTGGGTGGTTTAAACCGACTCATGAAATGATTCAGTATTTAATTAAAACTTTTGTGCGCGTTTCGGGTCTTTAAGAAATTTTTAAACGAGGCAGAATAGGGTTTAAAACCCTATTTGTGAAAAAAGAGCATTACTGGGACAACTTGGCAAGGCCGGGTGATGTCGGCCGGTTCCGCCGATCGGTCGCACCGATCGGTGCCACCGATCGGTCTCACCGATCCGTCTCACCGATCGGTCTCACCGATCCGTCTCACCGATCGGTCGCACCAATCGTTCTCACCGATCGGTCTCACCGATCGGTTTCACCGATCGGTCTCACCGATCGGCCGCACCGATCCGTCTCACCGATCGGTCTCACCGATCGGTCTCACCGATCGGTCGCACCGATTGTTCTCACCGATCGGTCTCACCGATCGGTCGCACCGATCCGTCTCACCGATCCGTCTCACCGATCGGTCCCACCGATCGTTCGCACCGATCGTTCTCACCGATCGGTCTCACCGATCGGTCTCACCGATCTGTCTCAGCGATCGGTATCACCGATCGGTCTCACCGATCGGTCGCACCGATCCGTCTCACCGATCGGTCTCACCGATCGGTCGCACCGATCGTTCTCACCGATAGGTCTCACCGATCGGTCTCACCGATCGGTCGCACCGATCCGTCTCACCGATCCGTCTCACCGATCGGTCTCACCGATCGGCACCCCTTAAGGATCCGGATTTTGGCAAAGGAAGGGACCAAGGGGAGTCTGGGTCACCACATAAAATACCTCTTAAACGATTCTCGTCCCCGAGAATCAAAACAACCCAGAAGGAAAGAGAGAGTCCGAACAACCATCTTCGATAGATACCTCTAAGGAGTGAACCCCCGCTAACTGAAAACACTCCCCTGTCAAGAACCAAACAACATACCACGCCAAACTGCCCGGTCTTGTGGGTTGGGGAGTCCCCCTCCCCCAAGTCAAGATACTATCCGCTTTGGGTGGCACTGACTCGCCTGCACGGGTTTAATCGCATCCAACTTAATGCGTCTTGATTAGGGGTCACGTTCCCTCCTTCCCATAGCCGGGGCTTTCCACACACAACAGAGGAAAGGAACTAGTACATTTCATAGCCAAAGGACAAACGTTCTACCACAACAGGTACAAAAGGAACAAAGCTCAAAACAACTCGGGGTATTGGGCACGCATCTGTGCTTCCCTCTCCCACGTACTCTCTTCGAGCCCGCCATGTCTCCACAACACACGAACCAAGGGAATGGCTCGCCCACGAAGCACCTTCTCCTTGCGATCCTCGATCATCACTAGTTTTTCCACAAAGGTTACGTCGTCCTCGATGTCCAGTTCACCCCAATGAAGGACGTGTGAAACATCGTGCAGATAACGACGAAGCTGGGATACATGAAAGACATCATGTATCCTTAGCAGCGGCGGAGGTAACGCTAGCTGATAAGCCACTTCGCCGACCCGCCGTAACACTTCGAAGGGTCCGACGAATCTGGGGGAAAGCTTACCCCCCTTGCCGAACCTCTGTTTCCCACGCCGCGGGGAGACCTTCAAGAACACGTGGTCTCTAACCTCAAACTCCAAGGGCCTTCTCCTGGTATCAGCATACGACTTCTGCCGGTCCTGGGCCGCCTTCATCCTTTCCCGTATGAGCTGAACTTTCTCTGTCGTGTTCTGCACCACCTCTGGGCCAAGGATGCCTACCTCTCCTACTTCGGTCCAACACACAGTTGAACGGCATGGCCTCCCATACAAAGCCTCAAACGGGGCCATACAGATGGTAGAGTGGTAGATATTATTGTAGGAGAACTCTACTAGAGGCATGTATCGCACCCATGACTCTCCTGAGTCCAGAACACATGCCCATAGCATATCCTCCAAGGTCTGGATGGTGCGCTCCGTTTGTCCATCTGTCAGGGGATGGAAAGCAGTGCTAAGGCGTAACTGGGTGCCAAACGCATGCTGCAATCCTCTCCAGATTCGCGAGGTAAACCGTGCATCCCTATCTGAGACTATAGACCTTGGAACTCCATGCAACAGCACCACCTCATTCACGTACTTTCGCACCAAAGCATCCACAGTACATGACTCCCTGATTGCCAGAAAGTGAGCCGACTTCATCAACCTGTCCACTACCACCCAGATGGCATCGCATCCTCCTTGGACCTTGGGTAGTCCCGTGTCGAAATCCATTGAGATGTCGTCCCACATCCACTCGGGAACAGCTAAAGGCTGCAGTAGGCCTCCTGGAACTCGGTGTTCAACCTTTACTTGCTGACACACTAAGCACTTGGCCACAAACTCTGCCACCGCTCGCTTAACTCCGGGCCACCAGAACTGCCCTTTCAGCCCCTGGTACATCTTGGTAACTCCTGGGTGCACTGCCAGGGGTGAGTTGTGGAACTCACTGAGAACCTTGCCACGCATCACTATTCGAACAAACAACCTTTTCTGGAAAGGCATCTGGTGCTGACCATCCTCTATCCATTCTCTTAGAGCATCGCCCTGGTCAACCCGATCACGCATCACTTCGCACTCGGGGTCTCCCCACTGAGACTCCTCCACTTGTCAAAACAGAGATGACTGCACTATCATCTGATATAGGCAGCCCCTTCCACTATCCATCTTCGCATCCAGGTGTAAGGAAGCCAACTCCTCCATTGCCTTCCAGGCATTTGCTGACTCTCGGACCGCATCTTTCTGCGTCCTCCTGCTCAAGGCATCGGCCACCACATTGCCCTTGCCCTCAGTATAAGAGATTTCAAAGTCGTAGTCCTTGTGGAACTCCACCCATCTCCGTTGTCGCAAGTTCATGTCCCGCTGGGAGAAGATATACTTTAAGCTTTTGTGATCTGTGAAGACCACAAAGCATTCCCCGATGAGGTAGTGCCGCCATAACTTTAGCGCAAAAACGACCACTGCAAGCTCCAGGTCATGGGTGGCATAGTTACGCTCATGGGGGCGTAGCTGCCTGGACCCGTAAGAGATCACCCCTTGTTGGTGCATCAACACACATCCCAGGCCTTGTCCTGAAGTGTCACAAAACACCTCATAGGCCATCCCTTCTTCTGGTAATCTCAACACTGGGGCAATAACTAGCTTTTCTTTGAGGTAGCTGAAGGATGACTCACACTGCTCGTTCCACACGAAAACCTGGTCTTTCTTGGTCAATGCTGTCAAAGGGGCTGCTACTCGGGAGAAAATGGGTAAGAATCTCCGGTAGTAACCTACCAGTCCAAGGAAACTCCAGACTTCTGCCACATTCTTGGGTGCCACCCAAGAAACAATTGCCTCAACCTTTGATGGGTCGACTGCTACCCCCTGCTCAGACACTACGTGCCCGAGGAAGTGCACTTCTCGTGTCCAGAACTTTCACTTTGGAAACATCCCATAGAGCTGGTGCTGTCGGAGGACTTCCAAAACTGTCCTCAGGTGCTCTGCATGGTCCTCTTTTGACCTTGAATAGATCAGGATATCGTCGATGAATACCACCACAAACCGATCCAGGTACTCCCGGAAGATGGAGTTCATATGCCCCATGAACACGGTCGGGGTGTTCGTAACACCAAAGGGCATGACCATGAACTCGAAGTGCCCATACCTACACCTGAACGCCGACTTCGGGACGTCGCTATCCTATACCCTCAGGTGGTGGTACCCGGACCGCAGGTCGATCTTCGAGAACCATCCTGCCCCCTTCAGCTGGTCGAAAAGATCAGCTATCCTTGGAAGAGGGTAGCGATTCTTGATCGTTACCTGATTCAGCCTCCTGTAATCAATGCACAACCTGAGGCCACCATCCGCCTTCTTTGTGAACAAGACCGGAGCGCCCCACTGTGACGCACTCGGACGGACATAACCCTCTTCATCAGATCATCAATCTGTATCCGCAACTCTCGTAGCTCCGAATGTGCCATCCGATAAGGATCCATCGAGATCGGACGAGCGTTGGGTTGTACGTCTATCCCGAAATCGATATCGCGTCGAGGGGGTAAATTCGTCACCTCCTCAGGAAAGATGTCCACAAACTCGCGGATAATCTCTGGTACTTCCACCATCCCAGCATCTACTGGTTCCAGAGTTAGCTCAGCCAACAAGGAGAGGAGAGGTTCCTCCCTCCTGTTTCACTTCGGACTGCTCCGCTTGCTGGTGAAGGTAACGCGCTGGCCGTCCAAACCTGAGAACACCACCCTTCTTCGGAAACAGTCGATGATGGAACACACAGAAAATAGCCAGTCGATGCCTAGGATGACATCGTACGGCTGAATCTGTAGCAGAAGTAGATCCTTAACCGATTGATGTGGCCCTAACATCAGTCTACACCCCCGGCAAACGAACAGCAAGTCGGTTTGACCTCCAACTGGTGTGCTCAACACCTGGGGCACTGGAAGTCTCTCGGAATCTAGACCCAAGGCGCGGGATAGACTGGGTGCAACAAAGGAGTGAGAAGCTCCGGTATCGAACAAAGCATAAGCAAGAGTGCTAAACACACTGATCGTACCTCGAACAACCTCTGGCCCTGCTGGAACTGTTGCTTCTGCGGCGTGTAACTGTCCACGCACAGCTCCCCTTCCCCTCGGCTGTCGGCCACCTCCCCGACCACGCCCTGGTCGAGGTCCCTAGGGAGCGCCCTGAGGTCGGACTCCCCCTCCTATGTCTGCCTGCGGAGGAGTGGGAGCTCCCTGTCCCTGCTGCTGCTGCTGGAAGGGTCTGGCTGGAAACTGCTGCTGCGGCGGACTCTGGGGATGACTGCCACCGCTGTACTGCACCCGATCGGGGCACTGACTCCGAAGATGTCCAGGGCTCCCGCAGATGAAGCATCGTGGTCCCGAGCCTGAAGGAAAAGAACATGGGCCAGGGGATCGAAACTGAAACTGATGCGGCCTGCTCCCTGTGGGTCGGAACCTGGAGGGTCCCGATGCTGGAGGCCTGGTGTTGACGGCCTTCCCCTACAATGGTCCCAGCTGGATCCCTTCACGTGACACTCTGCCCAGAGCATGCATCCTTTCCACCACTTCGGCCTTCTTCTGGACCTCTAAGTATGTGGGAAGGGTAAAGGGGGTAACAGCATACTGGAGGGATGGTCGGAGCGCCTCCTCCAAACGTCTTGCCCGAGACTCCTCGTCAGGAAGAGGTCCGGAGCAAAATGCAGGAGGTCCTTGAACTTGATTCCAAGTTCCCTCACGGACATGCTCCCCTACTGGAGGGAGAGTAGCTCCTGCCTCTTCTCCGCCTTCATTGTCGAGGAGAGGAACTCCGCCCGGAACTCCTTCTCGAAATCCGCCCAAGCAACATCAGACTCATTCCTATTCCCCAGGTGAAGCATCCACCACTGATGTGACGCTCCTCGCACTTGGCTAACAGCCAGAGGAACCCAGTACTCGGTCGGGGCCCGAATCAGGCCGAAGGCTATGACTAGCTCCTCTAGCCAGCCTTCCGTCTTCATATCAGAGGTGCTTCCCTCATACTTCTCGAGGGCCTGTCGCTGGAAGGCTCGAAGAGTCTTCTGCCACTGGTCGTCCCCTTCCTATCGATCAGCTCTCTGCCGATTGGCCAAAGTAGTCTTAGGGGCCTCGATCGCCTATACCACACATGGTCGCCTTCCAGGTACCATAGCTGCAAGGTAACAAGGAAAGCCTAAGCCCAAGTAGTGCAAAAAAAATCATTCTTAAAACTTATTCAGATTTAATTTATTCTTAATTCCCAAGACATCCCAGAAACACAAGAACAAAAGTCATTTATGATGCATGTACCTTTCCTAGGGTCTCTACCCTGCAATCAGTGTGGTCTCACTTGGTCGTTCGGTAGGTCCAGAGTCCTTGCATCGGATCACGGGGGGCCCTAAAATCCCGTGTCCTAGCCGGTCTTCCCTAGCCTAATTCACGCACCAAGGTCATCCAACGTTGTTGCCTTACCATTCCATGCAATCCTCACTGTACCTAACTCCAGACTCCGTCCTATCTCTCAACCATCACCTCTGATACCATTCTATCACGACCCACCATCACCAAAAGGAGGGAAGGGTCAGCAGTTTTCCAGGCCCTTCCTTCTTTAAGTTGAAGGAGAGATAATGACCCCCGAAACCCGCCTTCAATAGGTCCCGGAGTGGCGACTAGCACCAAGGGAATAGAAAATTCTCGCAAATGGAAGGCATTACCCTTTTTTTATTTTTCAGGATCGGGAATTAGGACAAGTCAACCACCCAAAAAGGGAAAGAAACAGGTGTAAATAAATAAACCCAACAAAGCCCCCGTGCATGTTTAAACAGTTTACAACAAGGTGCAAGTACAAAAAGAGGCTCAAGGTACAATACCAAAAGAAATCAAAGGTACGACAACAGCAACAACTCCAACTATTTGACTAGTAGGATCTCGCACAGCCCTGGTAGTCCTCCTGGAAACCTGAAAGTAAACGTAGGGTGAGTATACAAGTACACTAAGTAGGGAAAACCAAGACTCTCGTGCACAAGTGGGGGAACGTACTAATGTCCCGTGAGAAAAGAGAAAACCAAACACCCAACAAGGCAACTACCCATCCCAGGCCTCACCAAGGCTCACTTCCCAAATAACGCAAGTCAAGTAATATATATAATAAGAGCACATCGATGTTTGGGTACCCCACGCCACTATCCCACTGGTTATTGAGACATCCTACGCATCGGACCAATCCCGCCATTCTCACCGCAGTCCTACTGCCACACCCGCCCGCACACACCTGGGCCACAATTGCACGCAGTCCCACTGCCGAAATCCCGCCCGCACACACCTGGGCCTCAACCGCACGCAGTCCCACTGCTGAATCCCGCCCGCACACACCTAGGCCACAACTGTCACATGTAACCATGCCTGCAAAAACCTAGGCCAGAACAACCACCGCCACGCCCGAAGACACCTGGGCCTCATCCCGAAGACACTTAGGAAACAACCTGCCGCACACACCTGGCCAACCACCACAACACCCCGCCCGACGGTTCTTGGGATAACAATGGACTTCAGGCCATCACAGCCTGCCCGAAGGTACTTGGGCTATCCGGGAAAGGGAGCAGAAAAGGAGCTAATAACCATCCACTAAGGATAGTGTTGGGAAAAACACCCTTCCCCCATAAATGGGGGTGTTCGGCACTGAGTGCTCAACTTGGGTGGGGCGCAAATAAGAAACACAAAGCTACAGGTATAGATATAGGTAACAAACACTCACCCAAAGCTTAGGTTTTCCTAGCCAACCTACAGAACACAACACCACTGCATTCGAGTCACAGTTCACGCCCCTTTCCCACAAAACCATTTGTCCCATTCTTGTTTCACGTTCAGTCAAAATGTTCAATTAATTTTAAGCACTACTGGGAAACTACCATAAGCATAACCAAGGAAAGCGTCAAAAGCATAGATCAACCAAAACACTCACACCCGGTTCTGTTAACAAAGGATCTCTCCCCAATTTGTGATATCTATAAGTAACCACTCGGATTTAAAACTCACAACCACCGAATCCATACCAATAGGAGATCCCATCCCCCAAATTCACACAACCACCGAGAGTATAAAAGAACAGGGGATCCCATCCACTCCCACATTTCCAGCAATCGGCCCGAAAGGAAAACAACCAACTACCACTACCAACACAAGTCAAGGATTTTCATATTTAAACGACTTAACACACTCCATGATTTGAAATTCCATGTGTTCTAACCAGGAGTTATCATAGAAGGGTTGATTCAGGTGTTTTCAATTATTCAGCCGGATATACGTGGTTAACCAATTTTACAGCAGGAGTTCACAATTCAGCAACCCATTTAAAACATCACTAGGGGATTAATCAGTGCACATACAACGACCACCAACGGCCTCAATTTTCAGAAAACATAAACCAGCACAAAAAAAAGGATGATCACAAGATAAATCATAAACAACGATCACAACCCCTTCCCATTCTTTCTTTAGAAGTTCGTTTATTATCCTCATTAAGGTTCGGTTCGACCAATTCCATAGGAACAAAAAATAACTCCCACCCCGCATGATACACAAAAGTGAGAGACAATAGAAATTTCCTACTTGTTAATAGATGATGGATGTTTAGGCCGGGGGCATGGAACTTTACGGATAACGACGCGGCGGTCCCGATGCACCAGAAGAGCCACGATCAAAGAAGGGGGGAAACCACGGCCTAACCCTTAATTTATAAGAGCCGTGGACGGTTGAGATAAAAACGCCGAACCGTGTAAGACGTGGAAGTCGTGGGGTGACCACGCGGCTTGACTCATCATTAATGTGCTGGGTGGTTTAAACCGACTCATGAATTGATTCAGTATTTAATTAAAACTTTTTTGCACGTTTCGGGTCTTTAAGACATTTTTAAATGAGGCAGAATAGGGTTTAAACCCCTATTTGCGAAAAAGAGCATTACTGGGACAACTTGGCAAGGCCGGGTGACGTCGGCCGGTTCCGCCGATCGGTCACACCGATCGGTCTCACCGATCGGTCGCACCGATCGTTCTCACCGATCGGTCTCACCGATCGGTCTCACCGATCGGTCGCACCGATCGGTCTCACCGATCGGTCGCACCGATCCGTCTCACCGATCGGTCTCACCGAACGGTCTCACCGATCGGTCGCACCGATCGGTCTCACCGAACGGTCTCACCGATCGGTCGCACCGATCGGTCTCACCGATCGGTCTCACCGATCTGTCTCACCGATCGGTCTCACCGATCTGTCTCACCGATGGGTCTTACCAATCGGTCTCACCGATCGGTCGCACCGATCCGTCTCACCGATCGGTCTCACCGATCGGTGGCACTGATCGGTGGCACCGATCGTTCTCACCAATCGGTCTCACCGATCGGTCTCACCGACGGTCGCACTAATCCGTCTCACTGATCGGTCTCATCGATCGGCACCCCTTAAGGATCCGGATTTTGGCAAAGGAAGGGACCAAGGGGAGTCTGGTTCACCACACCTTGTATTGAAGGTCATGTCATTCACCTCATTGTTGGATGGACACAAGTGATTTATAACATGTTTAGCCTTGTCTCAATAAGGATAATTATGGCCAGGTTTAGATGATAAAAAAAAATTGGTTACCAAAAAGAGACTACAAATGTCATATATTTACTATCAGAGAAAACCGGTAGAGTTCAACATTGGTCATCTTGTTTTATTTATGGTGTTTCCCAGAATGGAACAATGTTTTATTATTTAATAAGGAAATCTATCCCCATGAGTTTTCGAGCCATTTGAGATAGTGGATATGGTCTATCCAGTGTCGTTCTATTTAGCCATTCCAAATTTCTACTGTAACAAGAATGATGTGTTCCATGTGTTGTAGCTTCAATGGTATCGTCTGAAACATTCCCATGTCATAGACATAACAAGCATCAATATTACTTCTAATTTGACCTTTATGAAGCATCCGATAAGCGTTGTGGACCATAGTGAGAAAAAATCTATAGGTATGACATTACCATTGTTTCAAGTCTTGTGGAATCATGGGAGTGTTCAGTTGAAGACATATAAGAGGGATACTGATTTACGAGCATAGCATCCAAAATTGTTCATTGATATCCCATTATGATGATTGTTGCATCATGGGGACAAGATTATATATGTTTGTGAGGTTATTAGATCCCTTATTTTTTTCGGAACATCTATCTTTGAGTTTTTCTTTTGGGAATTGGTAGTAGATACATGTTCGGTGATGGAGAGCCTTTTTTAGAAGATGAATTAATTCCCAAGGTTGTATTATTTTTGATTTAATGGATTCATATTATAAATGAATTAATTAATACTATGTTTTAATAATATGTTGAGAATATTTAATGGGTTTTGTTATATATTGTAATAAAAGTTGATGAAACTCAGTCTGTAGAACATGTACACATCATGTTAATGGATTGTACTTCATGTTATATCTGGGAGAATTAAATACTCGGCTTAGGTGATGGGTTTTATATTGTATCCAACTAAAAAAATTACACTAGATGTACCAACATTACATGCCCTGTAATTCACAGTCTTTTTATTTTAATGTATCTTGTATAGTAGATATTTCAATTAACCACATTAAACTCTTATCCACATGATTCTGGGAAAACCTCTCAGCAATTTTGGATTTAAATTTTTTTTACATGTCCTAAAAATGCTTTTGATCCTAGGTAAGTGGTTTTGGCCTAGTTTTTCATACTCCCCCGAAATTATTAAAACTTTGTGTGGTAATATATTTATCATGTGAAATGTTGGTTCGGATCAGGATATTTTTTATCTTGGAAACTTCTTTTGATCATTTACACCATTTTCGTTTTGAAATTTTTTCTTTGAATGGGTTACGTTTATCATCAGTTAAAATTAGGTGTCTATATACTAAGCCTATGATTTGTTAACTTCCTTTTTTTTATATTTTGATTGCACCAATGTAATGTCCACTTAAATTATTTAAATAATGATAGGGAATATTCCATGCTGATCATGGGTTTGAAATTGTATTTTGACATGGATTATGTCGACCCATTGGGTGAGAAAACATTAAATATAATTGAATTGGATAAGGTATTAATGTGTGAATATAATTAAATGAAACATTAGTCGATTTCTTGATATATATTACAATATTTAGGGGTTAATGATATTATTTTTTCTGTTTCTAATTTTTTATAATAATAATATTGGTAATTGAATGATAAATTATAAATTCTATAATTATCCATTTAGTCATTAATTTTGATACTATGATATCTATGTTGTTATTATATGTCTTCTAATCCTTAATTAAAGTCTTAAATATAAGGCCCGACACTTGAAAATTGTCTCTTGAAATATGAAGTAATTATATTATGAGGGAGGGCCCAGACCCCTGTTGTAATTCTTATTGAGATTTGACCAGGATGTTTTATTTCTCAAATGTATTTACTTGGATGTTGTAATTATTAATGGTCATTGACCTGTATGTTTTAATGCTCAAATGGAATTCACTACATGTTGAAATGATTATAGGCCTTTGACCCAGATTTTGTAATTCATATAGTTATTTCATCCTGATTATTATTATTACACCTTGTTTATAAGGATATGGTCATCATTATTCTAAGACATTAGGAGAGTTAATTCAGTTTGATGTTTAAGTAGGTGATTTCACCATGGTTAGACACTTATTGTTGGAATGGTTTTCGGACATTCACTGATATATTCTAGTATGATTCTTATGTGGGTTGTTTTTGCGTGGTAATATGGTTGTTGATGGAATGGTTGTGAAACATGCTCATGTATATTATCTTATGGAGATAAAGAAGGATGTTATTTTACATTATTTATTGATGAATTTATTAACACACACATTTATCTCATTATTTCATACACTTATTTGCAGACAGGTTTGTTTTGAAATAGTGGTTTTGACCTATCGTGTTATGCTAACTCTGTGTATGTGATATCCTTTGGTACGTGAGAAGAATACATGGATGTAGGTTTTAGATATGTTAGAAGGACTTTTTTGTTGACTATTTCATTTCGATGGGCCAGAATTTTGAGGGGGATGAAAATAGATATGAAAAATTGGTGTTTTCAGTCATTATATGGTTATTCTATTATTTTATTTTTTTCTGTATCATTTTATTTAGTTTTGTTTCATCAAGTCATTCCATTATATCATTTATTATTTATTATAATATTCAGTTTTCATTAATTGTTTGTTTCTACTATGTTTATACTCTGATTTATTTTGTTTATATAGAGTAATTTTATTCATATGAAATTTCATACCAGGGGTAAAGTCTCCCCACTATATGTTTCACACACTTACTGCTAGTCGTCAGCCTCTAGTTCATGGGGAGTCATACTTAAGGTCACATGACCAACTTTTTTCCATGTGATAGAGTTCTAGGTCACAGGATGTTACAAATGATATACCTTCTATAATAAAATTAATATAAATTAAAAGATATACTAAACTTGACCTCTTAGTTAGAGATTATTCCTTGAATTATTATACAATGTGTTATCATTAGGTAATATCTAGTTATACAAATAAAGAACAACATGGATCTTACATAATTGTTAATGGTTTTATGTGATTTGTAGAATAAGTACAATAAATAAAAAATAATATATATTTATGTATATTTATATAACAAATTTAAGAAATGGTAAAATCATACTTATTTGATCAAAGAAACAATATATATATAATTCCATCCATTCATACTAATAGTTTGTAATACAATAGGTATACGTGATTTAGAACACAACCATTATTATATGTGAATGTACATAATCATTAGCCAAATTTTATATTTATAAGATCCTTTGAATACCCATTTTATATTAGTATTACATAGTTTAATCGTGAAATTAGATATACTTATTAAATCCTTTTTATGACCATCATATTGGAAAAATATATAAATAATGTTCACTAATATAATTATTTAATTGTCCACAATTGAAATAGGTCATTGGAAAAATATAATATAATTTACCATAGACATTTTAGTTTGCATAATATTTTATATTTCTATCATTATGAACTATTTTACCATTTCATAGTCATTGTAGTGAGTTTTTTCATTCTCATAAACTCACTAATACATTCATTTCAAAAGAAAATTTATATAACTATTCCTTAAAAATGTATAATTTAGACTTCTTCTTCCAATTATTTTGATATCATAGTTTATAAATCAGTGCTGTTTTTACCATATTTTGTACTCATTTTTTGATTACTTGTATCAACCCTCATAGTTTTCAATTAATTCTTCTTCTCATCATCTCTCTTTTATGTACTATATTTTATATTTTTATTTCATACAATGATATTGTTATTTTCTATAACATATTATCATTTTCATTAACCAAAATATTTTATATGTATATACATTTTTTAATTTCATCAGTATATTAATCAGAAATATAATATAACTTCTAAATACTATTTTAATCATAAAATAGTCCACATAAGTATTAGAATAAAAATAATAATCATTAAAATACACATCAATCAATTTGGATATGTAGTAATGATTCACAATTCCTGTAAAGCCCTGACCCCAGTTACCCAAAGTCGGTGCATTATTACATGACATTGGCATGATCACAAGAAAGATCAAATCTCGAAAGACCGATTGGTTTAGTATCCTTGGAAACAATAGATATATTTATAAGGTTTACATTACATCATAAAATGAAAACTAAAACAACATAGTCTCCATATTCCACACTATTATCGCCTCACACAATCCCTGCAGGTCATTCATAAATTACTTCTTCACATCCTGGGAAAAATAAAACATAGAAAAGGGGTGAGCTCAAATGCCCAGTAAGGATATCAATATAGCGGAAACTTTCATAAATAAGAATAAACATTTAAGACAATTTATAACTAAAACAAAAGCCTTTTAAACTTGAACATCAACATAATATGGAGAATGTAAAATAAAATAATTCCATTTACTTATTCACATGGATATTCTATTAATCGAATAATCACATGCAATATCAATAACCACTTTCATAATGATGGAATGCATAATGATAGACTATCATATCCATATAGCCAAGGCCTCGTTCCATGACTACAAATAAGATTTTGTCGAGGCCTTGTGCCAAGACACTAGTTTGTCTCATGAGACAAACCGATACATCGAGGAGCTATAGCGTGCTCCACCCGTCACATATTAAGTCGAATGCATTCCAATATGAAATGGTTTAAACATAACAAAAACATTCATATTAAAACTAGCATACGAAATGTAAAAACATCATCCATAAACTATGAATGGTATAAAAATAACACATCCACAGACAATCATATCAAAAAAACATCAATACAATATAGAAGTTTTGTTTCATAATAAATCAACTTCAAATAAGCGTAAAATCCATCAAATGATGTTGACATAGATGAAATCGAAACACATTTTAGAGAAATATCTCTTTTTATTTTGAACTCATTTAAGGGTCATATAGTTCTAAAATAAAACATTTTCTTTGAAAATATTCTTATAAGATTGTAAGGGAAGCTTTGACGATTTTATAACGGCGGAAATTAGCCACACCCACCGTATAAGTTACAAAAAACATTCTTACCTTAATTCTGTCAAAACGTTAAAAAGCACCTTGTTTAGAAAACGACAGAAAGATTCCTTTTTAAACCCCTTATAAAAGTCAACCAAGGGTATAAATGACTTTAAACCAAATTCTTGTAAATGGTAAAAATGTTATGAAATACATTTTGGAGAAACATGGAGGTGGATGATAAAGAAATCCTAGTAGATTATTACGTATAAACAACCTCGGATAATGATATGATTGCGAAATAAACCCTTACCTTGTACTTTTCCTTGGTTGAGGGTAGGTTAACCTCCTGTATAATATTGAAATAATTGTTATTAAATTATATAAGAATTATATATACTAATATGATATCATATATGATCTTTTAACATTGCTTTGTTAATAATATCTTATTATTATCGTCGTTTCAGGTGTTAACTTACTCGTTTTATTTTATATGTTTTGCTATGTAAGCCATATTTTTCATGGATAGTTTTTATCTTATTAATATCCATAATGATATCAAGTCCTTAAACATTATTTTTAAATCATCAAAGGATAATTATACTTGAATGGATACGATGGAGAATGAATCGCATCACGTTCGTGGAGACGGTAGTCCGTACGTACGCCCAAGTGACAATATCATTCTTTTGATATTATAATAATATATAATTTGATAGTATATCATATATACAGAGTAATTATCATGTTATATTTATTATTTACATGAGTTACACATCATTATTATACACATCGAAATAATAATATATTGAATAACAATTACACCACGACGTGGAGACGGTAAGTCGCACGTACGCATGTATGGTGACATGTTATTCAAAGGGTGGATAGAATAATGAATATGGTTGTACCATATATATAATAACATCATAGTATATTTAAGATATTGGAGTTATTTTTTTAGAATGTTCATAACAAAGAAAGAAGAAGTGGAAGAAGAAATGAATTTGAAAAAAGGTGGTGAAAACATTACCTCTTCTTCAGGTTATTCCTTTTGATTTGATCAAAAGAGCTCCTTAGGTTGGCTTTCTGATAAAACTAAGGCCTCTAAGATGTATTGAGGGAAGTTGATAGAGTATTTAGGAAGAGTTTGGCCGAACCAAAAGGCTTTGAAGGTGTGAAGTAATGAGAAGGCGGAGTGCCCTTTTATAAAAGGGGTGAGGGGCACCTTTGGAAAAGCTAGAAATATTAATTTATAATAAATTCATATTCGGTTTCTAATGGCTCCAAAGTTGATTATTCAAAGGTTAAGGTGAGGATAGGTCGAAAAAATTCAACCAATATAATTTAGACAGGTTTGGGTTACTATATTAACCTTATCTTTTAGTTTTAACTCTTAGTTAATTAGTTTGACATTTTCCATGTCACTTTGTATTTTTATTTTATATAGTTAATAAAAATACTATATACATCCAAGCCACCCCCAAGTGGTCCATTAAAGATACACCAATCATGATATAAGTTTCTTGGCCGATCCTTATATTTTTAAGAATTTAATATCAATTAATAATATAATATTTTTTTTAAAAACTCTTTTATGTCAATTTTGACACTATTCAATAGTTGATTTTTGTGAAACTTATAACAGAATGATTACTTCGAACAAAGTTAATTAAATCAATCCGAATATTTCATATTATCCTATAAAATTAGTGTAATTCATTAAAAGTCTCAAATTATATTTATTTTGGTATTTATAATATCAATTATTTTAATTTTTCACTATTATGGTAATTACTAAATCATCATTGTTTCATAAATAAATTAAATTATATAATGTCTAAAAATTATAAATAAAATATTATTATTTAGGAAATATTTAAATTTTTTTAATTAATATTTACAATCGAATTTTTCTTATTTATATCCTTATATTAAAAAAATTTTAGTAAATAAACATTGATTTTAACTCTTTTAACTCTTCTTTGAATTAAAAAATAATAAATGTCCTAATCTAATCCAAGTGGACCTAAATGATAATATTTTTTTCTAATGTTGTTTTTGGTTGAGATAAAAGTGTTCAATAGAATTAGGACATGTGTTAGGGTAATATTAATATCATTTTTACCCTTAATTACGCTATAAACTTTTAACTGTGGTAAATAAAAGTAAAAAGTTACTATTCAACAAAAACTATTTTCATCTCATAGAACCACATTTTACTTCTTGATATTAATTGTGTCTCTCGGATTTTCGAAATTCCATTCACAGAAGCAGTAAAATTATGTTTTATGAAAAATTCAGTTTTTTAACTACCACATAGTAGTTTCACTATTCATCAAAAATTGAAGTTTTTCAGAACAATGACAAAATTTCACCCTAAACATTAATTGATATTCCGAATTCAAAAATGATGTCTATTTTACAAAAATCCAAACATATAAGTTGCATTAATTAATTTTATAATTAATTCTCGTTGTCACAATAAATAGTGTGTTTTTAAGAAACAATATATACCCAAAGATTGACAATTGTTTAGATCCAATTTCAAAGTGAAAATAATTATAATGAACACCATTGGATAAAATGGTAAAAATATAATCTAATTATCCTTTAAAACCACTCAATTATATAATTTATCACTATAAATAATTTTTATTAAAAAAGTTGTTTTTAAGTATTTTTCACTATTCATAAAAATTTGATGTTCTTAGAAAAATTCCAAAAATTCATCTTAGGATAATTTCGATATCCCAAAACCAAAAATAAAGTCTATTTTGAAATATAAAATATATATAATTTAAAAAAGTAGGTATTAATATTCATAACGGCTAGTTTGATTGGTTTTGGTGTGTTAGAACTCGATGTTGTGTACAACACACGCTATCGCATTATTCAAAGAGAAGCGTACCGTAGAAGATTGGGGTGTTACATTCTACCCTCCTTCAAATAATTTTGTTCTCGAAATTTCAAAAATACTACCGCATGAAAAGACTCGGGTGGTTCTTCATCATAATTTCCTTAGGTTCCCACGTTGCGTCTTCCATCTTATGGTTTCTCCACAAAACTTTTACCAGATGTGTCGTCTAGTTTCTCAATACTTGTTCTCTTGTATCAAGAATCCTGACAGGCTCTTCACAATATGACCGATCGGGTTCCAGTTCTAATTTTTCATAGGTGAGTACATGTGCTGGGTTAGGCATTTATTTCCTCAACAGAGATACATGGAACACATTGTGAACTTTGGAGAGATTTGATGGCATTGCAAATCGGTAAGCTACAACCCCAATTCTTTCTAGTATTTCGAAAGGTCCGATATACCTGGGACTCAATTTACCTTTCTTACCTGAACGTATGACTCCCTTCCATGGAGATACATACAGGAAATCATGATCACTGACTTGAAATTACAAATCCTTCCTTCTATTATCGGCATAGAACTTTTTCCTACTTTGAGCAGCTTTGATGTGATTTTGGATTACCTTCACATTTTCCATCGTTTCCTTCACCAGTTCTGGACCTACAAGTTTTCTTTCAGCAACGTCATCCCAACATGTTGGTGTGCGACATCTCTTTACGTATAACGCTTCATATGGTGCCATCTAAATACTCGAATGGAAGCAATTGTTATAGGAAAATTCTATCAAAGGTAAATATTTATCCCACATACCCTGAAAGTCTAGTGAACAAGTTCTCAGCATGTCTTATAAGGTTTGAATAGTCTGTTCTGATTGTCCTTTTATCTGAGGGTGGTAGGCAGTGCCCAAATGAAGTTCAGTATCCCGGGATTTCTGAATAATTTTCCAGAATCTTGAAGTAAAATGGGTATCACGATCAGAAATAATCGATAGGATTACTCCATGAAGTCTCACAACCTCATTAATATATATACTTTCTAGACGTTCCAGTGGTAGATCTTCTCTTATAGCAAGAAAATGATCTGACTTAGTAAGACGATCAATAATAACCCATATTGCATCGTTCCTTCTAGGAGTCTTTGGTAGTCCCATGACAAATTCCTTCATAATATTGTCCCATTTCCACTCAGGTATGGGAATAGGTTGCAATACTCCACCAGGCTGTTGCCTTCCAGCTTTCACTTGTTGAAAAAGTATACATCTTGACACAAAATCGGCAATCTCCCTCTTCTTGTTGTCCCACCAAAAATGTTCCTTCAAATCTCTATACATTATGGTGCTCCCAGGGTGTATAGAGAAATAGGAACTATGATCATCATCCCACAATTCCCTTTTTAGATCAGTTATATCGGGAACACAAAGCCTCTTCCCAATTTTCAAAATTCCATTTCCATACACAAAATCTATCAATCGCCCATCATTCACAGCTTTAATTTTCTTTTGAAATTCTCTATCATCAGTCTGAGAACTCTTAATCCATTCTATTAAAGGTGTTTTTCCAACCATTTGAAAAAGCATTGATGTTTCACCTTCCCTGGTTATTCCCATGTCCGTCTTCACTGTATCTATTAAAATTGGAACCCATTGAATTCTCATCACATTCAAAACTCAATGGAATTTTCTATTCAAAGAATCTTCCACCTTGTTTGGTTTCCCCGGGTGGTAGGGTATCATACAATCATAATCCTTGAGTAATTCAAGCCATCTCCTTTGCCTCATGTTGAGTTCTTTTTGTGAGAAAATATACTTCACACTCTTGTGAGCAGTATAAATCTCACATTTTTCACCATAGAGGTAGTGCCTCCATATCTTATAAGAAAAGATCACAGCTGCTAACTTGAGATCATGAGTTGGATAGTTTTGTTTAGGAATTTTCAACTACCATGATGCATAGGCAATAACCCTATTATTCTCCATAAGGACACAACCAATTCCTTCCTTTGATGCATCACTGTAAATAACGAACCTATCATTCCCCGATGGTAGAGTCAATATAGGAGCGTTGAATAATCTTCTCTTCAGTTCTTCAGAAAAATCTTCACAGTCTTTTTTCCAAACAAATTTAACCCCTTTACATGTGAGCTTCATTAATGGGTTAGCCAATCGGGAAAAATTCTGGACGAAACGTCGATAATAACCTGCTAAACCAATAAAACTATGTACCTCAGTTATATTCGTAGGTGCTGGCCATTCTTGGATTGCCTTGGTCATAAAGGATCAACATAGACTCCTTCTTTAGAGACAATATGGCCAAGAAAAGAAATCTCTTGAAGCCAGAATTCAAACTTGCTAAACTTCCCATATAATTCATGTCTTCTCATAGTCTTCAAGATAATGCAAAAGTGATTTTCATGATCTTCGTAGCTTTTTGAGTATACCAATATATCATCAATAAATACCACCATAAATTCATCAAGATATTCCTTGAAAACTCTATTCATCATATCCATGAATACAGAGGGTGAATTAGTCAATCAAAAAGGTATTACTGTAAACTCATAATGCCCATACCTGGTTAGAAATGTTGTCTTCGAAATGTCTTCCTTCTTCACACGGAACAGATGATATCCAGATCAAAGGTCAATATTTGAAAAGTATTGAGCTCCATGAAGTTGGTCAAATAAATCATCAATGTGAGGTAGGGGATACTTGTTCTTTATTGTTATAGAATTGATCTCCCTGTAGTCGATACATAACCTCATGGATCTATCATTCTTTTTAACAAAAAGAACATTGGCTCCCCTTGGAGAAACACTAGGGAGAATAAATCCTTTATTACTCAGTTCCTCTAGTTGTTTCATTAGTTCGACTAATTCTACAGTGGACATTCTATAAGGGGTCCTAGATATAGGCCTTGACCTAGGAAATAAATCAATGGAAAACTCAACTTCTCATTCTGGAGGATGTCCAGGTAAATCTTCCAGAAATACATTTACATATTCTTTCACAATAGGTACATCCTCTATTTGAACATTCCTTTCCTCACCCACTATTATATCATTCTCTTCCTCCTCAATAATTGAATTTAGTTGAGCTACTGGGGGTAGATCTAGATAAGAATTAGGCGGTGACGATTCTGCTCTAAAGATAAGGTGTTCCTTATCATCATCATCAAGAATCGATAACTCTTTCTTATTACAATAAATCTTCAAATCATAGTCTGAAATAATGTCCATATCAAGGATTATATCAAACTCAATCATAGGTATGACGATGAGATCAGCAGATAAAGAATATTTATGTTCTTTAATGAGGAATGACTCACAAAACTTTGTTGCAATGATACTTCCATTAAAAGATTTAACTGACAACTCCCTTATTAAGTCAAATTTGAAATATCTAATTTTCATAGCAAACTGGGAATATATGAAACAATGTGATGATCCAGAATCAAATAATGCATTTGCTAAACTTGAGGAAACAATTAAATTACCTGCCACCATGTCTTTCAGAGCTTCTACCTCAGCAGTAGTAATAGCATAAGCTTGGCCTAGATCCCTTGGCATTTTCTGAGGTAAGACCCCCTGACTCTTAGGACATTCATTTTCATAATGCCCCATCTCCCTGAAATTGTAGCACTGAACATTGGTAGCTTCCTTCTTCCCTTTGCAATCACGAGCTTGGTGTCCTTTTCACCACACTTGTAACAGAATCACGTTCCCTTCAAGCATGTACCGGGGAGTTTCTTCCCACATTTACCACAAGATGGATATTCAACATTTACCTTCTTCCGCTTATTTCCATTCCCAGATTGATTAGCATATCTCTTCCTCTCTTGCTTTTCTTTAAAGTCATAAGACTTAGGGAATTCCCTTTTGGTCTTGATAGCACATGAGACAATGTCTTCGTACAATGAGAAGGATTGTGATACTAATGCTTGACGGAGAAATGGTTTTAACCCATAAAATAAACGATGAATCTTACTTCTTGGGTTACGTATATAATCTCTAGCATACCGTTCTAGCCTTTTAAAGTTATCCTCATAATTTGTGACATTCTCATCCTCCTTTTGTCTCAGACTCAGAAACGGCCTTTCCTTGTCTGCTCTATGGTCACGAGGAAAGTATTTTTCTAAAAACAGGTCTTTGAACTCCCTCCATTCCATATTTGATACTTCATCATTTTCATTCGTATTTTGAATAAATGACCACCATTGATCAGTATCTCTAGTGAGGCGGTAAACTGCCGTCATAACGTTTTCCCTTTCATAACTCCCCAACACCTGAAATATTTTCTGTAGGGAAAATATCCATTGATCAGCTACTAAGGGATTTGTACTCATATTGAATGTTGGTGGTTGTTGCCTCATGAAGCGAACTAATACTGATCCTCCATGCTATAGATCAGGGTGCTCCATACGGGAAAGGTTATTATTCATAACCCGAGTAAGTTGTCCCAGTATGGTGATTAGCTGATCGGCACCAGTTGCATCACCATCTCCACTATAATTATCATGAGAAGGAGGTAAATCCCTACATGGAGTGTGTGCATTGATACGGTTTCCATTTCTTCCACTAGGTTCCATTTCTAAACAGTGGTATAAACTAGATCAATTTATGAATCAAAATACATAATATCATACTAACAAAAAATTTAATAGAAATTGAACTATTTATGGATATAATCCATAATCATAAGAATGTTTTCTTTGAGAATTTATATACTCATAAACCCTTCATAATGATTTTTAAAGAAAATGAGAGTTATCCTAAGCATATCCCACGGGAGTATCGTAACGAAGAGTGCAGTAAGGCCCGTTGTCGTGCACCACTTTCCATTCGATTCTAGCTCAAAGTGGTGTTTTCGGGTTTTACCCCTAGGTACATCTGTGCCAGAGACGCCTCTACCTACTCGTATCCAGATAGAGATGTATTTCTCGGAAAACTCACAAAATCTCTACAATACCAAAATTCTAGAAAGGTCTTCTATATTAATCCTCAATGTCCATCATAAATCAATGTTCTCTAATCAGATTTTATCTAAATCTAGCTTACAAGGTTTTGTACTAAACTTCCTCTGATACTAACTATAAATCCCCGACCCCAGTTACCCAGAGATGATGCATTATTACATGACATTGGCATGATCACAAGAAAGATCAAATCTCGAAATACCGATTGGTTTAGTAGACTTCGAAACACTAGATATATTCATATGGTTTACATTACATCATAAAATAAAAACATCAACAACATAGTCTCCATAGTCCACACTCTTATCCCCTCACACTATCCCTGTTGGTCATTCATAAATTACTTCTTCATATCCTGGGAAAAATAAAACATAGAAAAGGGGTGAGCTCAAATGCCCAATAAGGATAACAATATAGCGGAAACTTTCATAAATAAAAATATACATTTAAGGTAATGTATAACTAAAACGAAATTAGTTTAAACTTGAAATTCAACATAGTATTGAAAAAGTAAAATGAAATAATGCCATTTACTTATTCACATGGATATTCTACTAATCAAATAATCACATGCAATATCAATAACCACTTTCATAATGATGGAATGCATAATGCCAGACTATCATATCCACATATCCAAGGACTCGTGCCAAGACTAAAAATAATATTTTGTCAAGGCCTTGTGCCATGACACTCGTCTGTCTCATGAGAGCTACCGATGAATCGAGGAGCTATACCAGGCTCCACCCGTCACAAATTAAGTCCAATGCATTCCAATATGAAAAGGTTTAAACATAACATAAACATTGGTATTAAAAATATCATACGAAATGTAAATACTTCATCCATAAACCATGAATGGTATAGAAATAAAACATCCAAAGTCAAACATATCACAAAAAATTCAATACAATATAGAAGTTTTTTTTCATAACAAATCAACTTCAAATAAACGTAAAATCCATCAAAGGATGTTGACATATATGAAATCGAAACTCTTTTTAGAGAAATATATATTTTTATTTTTAAAGCATTTAAGAGTAATATATTTATAAAATAAAACATTTTATTTGAAAATATTCTTATAATATTGTAAGGGAAGCTTCGATGATTTTATAATGGTGGAAAATAGCCACACCCGCCGTATAAGTTAAAAAAACATTGTTACCTTAATTCTGTCAAAATGTTAAAAAGCACCTTGTTTAGAAAATGATGGAAAGATTCCTTTATAAACTTCTTATAAAAGTCAAAAAAAGGGTATAAATGACTTTAACCCATATTCTTGTAAATGGTAAAAATGTTTTGAAATACCTTTTGGAGAAACATTGATGTGGATGATAATGAAATCCCAGTAGATTATTACGTATAAACAACCAAGGATAATGAAGAGATTGCGAAATAAACCCTTACCTTGTACTTTTACATGGTTGAGGGTAGGTTAACCTCATTTATATTGGTGAAATAATAATTATTAAATTATACAAGAATTATTTATATTAATATGATATCATATATGATCTTTTAACATTGCTTTGTTAATAATATCTTAGTATTATCGTCGTTTCGGTTGTTAACTTACCCGTTTTCTTTTATATGATTTGTTACATAAGCCATGTTTGCCATGGATAGGTTGTATCTTATTTATATCCAGAATGATATCAAGTCCTTAAACATTATTTTTAAATCATCAAATGATAATTATACTTGAATGGATACGATGGAGAATTAATCTCATCGCGTTCGTGGAGACGGTAGTCCATACGTACGCACGAGCGACAATATAATTAATTTAACATTAAAATAATATATAATTGGATAGTATATCATATATACAGAATCATTATTGTGTTATATTAATTATTTACATGAGTTACAGATCATTATTATACCCATCCAAATAAGAATATATTGAGTAACAATTACACCCTGACGTGGAGATGGTAAGTCGTACGTACGCACGTATGGTGACATGTTATTCTAGGGGTGGAAAAAATACTGAATATGGTTGTACCATATTTATAATAAAATCACAGTATGTATAATATTCTGGAGGTATTATTTTTGAATGGTAATAACAAATAATGAAGATGTGGAAGAAGAAATGAATTTGAAAACGGGTGGTGAAAACATTACCTCTTCTTCGGGTTCTTCCTTTTGATTTGATCAAAAGGGCTCCATAGGTTGGCTTTCTGATAAAACTAAGGCCTCTAGGTTGTAGTGAGGGATGTTGAGAGAGTATTTGGGTAGAGTTTTTCTGAACCAAAATGCTTTGATGGTGTGATGTAATGAGAAGGGCGAGTCCCATTTTAAAGGAGGGGTGAGGGGCACCTTTGGAAAAGCTAGAAATATTAATTTATAATAAATTCATATCCAGTTTCTAATGGATCCAAAGATGATTATTCAAAGGTTAAAATGGTTATAGGTAGAAAACCATTCAAAAAATATAATTTATACTATTTTGTGTTAATATATTAACCTTATCTTTATGTTTTAGCTCTTACTTAATTAGTTTGGCATTTACCATGTCACTTTTTATTTTATATTATATTTGTTAATAAACATACTATATACATCCATGTGACCCCCAAGTGGTCTAGTAATGATACACCTATCATGATATAAGTCTTTTGGTCAAACCACAGATTTTTAGAAATTTAATATCAATTAATAATATAATATTTGTTTTAAAAACTCTTTTATGTCGATTTTGACACTATTCACTAGTTGAATTTTGTGAAACTTATAACAGAATGATTACTTCGAACAAAGTTAATTAAATCAATCCTAATATCATATATTATCCTATAAAATTAGTGTAATTCATTAAAATTCTAAAATTATATTTATTTGTGTATTTATAATATCAATTATTTTAATTTTTCACTATTATGGTAATTACTGCATCATCATTGTGTCATAAATAAATTAAATTATTTAATGTATAAAAATTATATATAAAATATCATTATGTAGAAAATATTATTATATTTCTAATGAATATTTACAATTGAATTTATCTTATTTATAACCCTATATTAATAATGTTTTAGTAAATAAACTTTGATTTTAACTACTTTAACTCTTCATTGAATTAAATAATGATAAATGTCCTAATCTAACCCAAGTGGACCTAAATGATAATATTTTATTACTAATGTTGATTTTGGTCGATATACACTTGTCCAATAAAATTAGTACATGTGTTAGGGTAGTATTAATATCATTGTTACCCATAATTACCCTATTTACTTTTAATCGTGGTAAATAAAAGTAAAAAGTTACTATTCACCAAAAATTATTTTCATCTCATTGAACTACATTTTACTTCTTGATATTAACTGTGTTTCTAGGATTTTTGAAATCCTATTCACAGAAGTAGTAAAAATATGTTTTATGAATAATTAAGTTTTTTAACTACCACTTAGTAGTTTCACTATTCATCAAAAATTGATGTTTTTCAGAACAATGCCAAAATTCCACCCTAAGATATAATTGATATTCTGAATTCAAAAATTATGTCTATTTTACAAAATTACAAACATATAAGTTTCATTAAATAATTTTATAATTAATTTCCGCTGACACAACAAATAGCGTGTTTTTAAGAAACAATATATACCCAAAGATTGACAATTGATTATGTCCAATTTCAAAGTGTAATTAATTTTAATGAAAACCAGTGGATAAAATGGTAAAAATATATTCTAATTATACATTAAAACCACTCAATAATATAATTTATCACTATAAATTATTTAGATTAAAAAATTTGTTTTTAAGTATTTATCACTATTCATAAAAATTGGAAGTTCTCAGAAAAATACAAAAAATTCATCATAGGATAATTTCGATATCCCGAAATGAAAAATGAAGTCCATTTT
The DNA here is from genome assembly GCA_963277665.1 of Viscum album. Taxonomy (NCBI): domain Eukaryota; kingdom Viridiplantae; phylum Streptophyta; class Magnoliopsida; order Santalales; family Viscaceae; genus Viscum; species Viscum album. The sequence continues at coordinate 1,376,576,045 of OY728155.1, forward strand.
GAAATATAAAATATATATAATTTCAAAAAGTAGGTATTACTATTCATAACGACTAGTTTGATTGGTTGTGGTGTGTTAGAACTCGATGATGCGTACAACACACACTATAGCATTATTCAAGGAGAAGCGTATCATAGAAGCTTGGGGTGTAAGAATTCCTTTCTCACCTCCATATCAATTAATCAAATCAGAACCTTTAGTGAATCACTATCATATAACCAGTTTTTTCTCCAGTTTTTTTCTTCCTTCATTACTCTATTTCATTTTTGAAACAAATGAATTAATATTTTACTTATTCTATATTCTTGGATTAATGATATTTAAATTATAAAATTGGATTAACATTCTTTAATATACATCTAATGTCCATCATTTCATAATTTTTCCACATCTTCATTACAACTTGTATTTGTTTATATTTCCTTGGATATATCACTTAACATAAAATAAGTCATCTGATTCATTAATACTATAAATTAACCTACACTATAATTTGTAGAAAAAGGTATATATTTACTTGACATGGATTAATTTATGTTTTTCTAATCACTATATTCATTATAAATACTTCCAATTGATGATCATATAGTTATAATGATATAATGAGACCAAGCATATTATATTATGAAAATAATATTATATAATGAATCATAACCTTTTATTATTGACATGTAAAAGGTAAATCTGGAATAACCCTCCCAATAAAAATGGCATCATTCTTGTTCACACCAATAGTGTTGATTTTATTCACAATTAAAGTAAATTTGTTATACAGACCATGAAAAACTATATGCTCAAAAATTATATTCTATATAAATTAATCATAGTGTATACCAATAACTGTTCATTTATTTTTTTTACTTGGTGAATGAGTTTTAAATTCAACCAGATATATTTAGGAATTTTATAAACATAAATATAAATATAAAAATTGTAACTTATTTAAAATATAAATACAGTTCCAAACTGTTTATTTCATGGAAAATTTAACAACATCATTTTCCTCTAATATATAAATATTAAATTTCACTATTTTATATTCTCTAAATATAATGGTCTAGTAAATGATACATTTATTAATCTTAATTACAAAAAAAATTCCATTAAATGTACTCATTTAAATTGAATAATCACATCATAGAGAATTCACATTATATATAATATCAAATATTAACATGAATAGATAAAGATATTTCCCATTGTATTATAATTTAATAGGATATATACTATATTAAAATAGAAGAAAATATTCGAAAAATATGAGATCAATGAAATATATATATTATAAGTCCTTGTATTGATATGCTTTTCTAGGCATCAAAAAGACTACTAGATAATATCATTCATTATATTGTCAATCTATGATAAAAATTTCTAGGTCCCATAAATATTATTGAAAATAAATATGGTGAATTTAATAAAATATTATGACCATATTAAAAAAATATAATTTTTTATTAATTGTAATATAAGATTAATGAATTTATGCATAAAAATAATAATATGGTTCATTGCAGAGTGAAAACATTAATGATAGAATATATAGAATTAGATATTTATATTATTTTGAATCCAAATGAAACATTATTTACTATTAATACACTAAGACAAAGAGCTGTGATAATTCATGTGACAAATATTTCTACATGTTCAGACCAAAAACAACCATTTAAAAGGATGCAATCCAAACCATACCATTTAATGGATACGTATAATCACATATTTTTCGTTGAATAAGAAAACAAATCTTTTATGAAAATCATAAAGGGCCAATTACATTTATTATACTCAAAAAATATATATATTACCTTTTATTATTGTGGGAGAACACAATATAGATTATTTTCATAGTCATATAACCATTATTGAATAACTTTATTGTGAAAACTATTTAGTTATACGAGTATTCTATAACAAACGAAAGAATGTATGTGTTGTGGATGAAGTGTTTTAAATAAAAGAATATATATGGTCCTTCATTGATATAATGGATGAGTTCTTATTTTCTTGTACAAGAAATGTCGTCTGAATCTTACCAATAAGTGGATAGAATAATTGTTGTTTCAAATACATCATGAATTATGAATCATGTATTAGTATTTTCGGTATTTTTATCTTTTTTTTATTCATTAAAAATAGATGAAACTAAAATAGATAATATATTATTTTTAATATCCATGATCCTATTCCAGAAAAATGAATACATCACTTTAGTGATTCCAAAATTATATTCACATCCTTTTATGACTAGAATAGTTCAATTTGGAGAACCTCTGTCAAGAAGTGTATTTGTTTTTATCATGGATAGTTATATTGAGTATAAAATCACTCAATATATATTTGAATGTGGATTCCTTTTTTCCTAATGTATTTATAGTAAATGAATGGTGAATTATTGATTTTTCTACAGTGATTTCATTTTTTATTATATTCAATAGAGGAGAACAATTTTTTATGTGATATTTAGAGAATGTTTGAAGTGTATATATGGTATAATATTTATCCAAATAGGATATTAGTTGAATATAAAGATATCTATGGATTTTATTATTAATATATATTGAGTATGACTCTAATAGATGAATAATACAATAATAAAATGATGTAGCATAGAAATTTTACCAAAATTGTTGTGTACAACATTGGATTTGGTGTATTTATTTTCGTTGTATAATGTATAATGAATATATAAATATTAGAATTTTGAGGAATGTCATGAATTACTAATATCATGGAAAATAATTCCATATGAACAGTATCATATGTAATATCTAATTTGGGTACCAAATAATATATCTGTTAAAACATGTTAAATAACATTTTTTTAGAAAAAATTGAATCTATAATATTTAATACTCAGGATAAAAACTAAATAATTAAAAAATAGTGATTTTATTGGTCTTCAGGGATAAAAATCCTAATAACCGAAAAATATTTCTTGTTTTATTTTTGAATCAAAAAAAATATACTTCGTGTAAAAGTGGTCCATGGTGAAAATGAAAACACATGGACTTGTTAAACAGAAATGGTGAGAGATAAAATCCTATAGAGATATCCATATGGATAATAAAAATAATATAAGACCATTCCATGTAGATTTTTTATTTGGAAATTAGGTCACTATTGAGAAATCAAAAAATTTCCGTTATAAATCTGAAGTATTAGTGGGAATTATTTGAATTTCATTTTTTATGACGATCCCTTCATGTGTAAAATTTTCATGAGAGTAATACAGAGTTAAAATTGTAATAGAGGTTATCATGTGGTGTCACATGAGATTTTATGGGAAAATATTGAAACAAAAAAGACCATGTATTAGTTCACTCTTGTCGATTTTGTAGAGAAGCCATAGATTCTAAAAGTAAACTAAGGTCTGATAAATAGACATCCATGGTGCGGGAACATCATCATACTTCATGATTAATATTGATGAGAAATTAATTAAATATCTTTTTTATTTGAATATGATATTAATCCATAGTATTAAATTATTTAATACATCCTTCTAACGGTTTCTTTTTTATTATTTTTAAAATATTTCATGTATTTGGATTTTATTTGAATGAATGATGACCAGAAATGTAGGATAAATCAATGTACCAAAATAAAGAATGTTATCTTCATATGATACAAAAAAATTAAAATTTTATAAATGGAGGGAAGAAATATTTAAATACATTAGAGGTGGTCGATACACTACTATATCGATGTGTGAGAGACCATTGACAGTACTAATATTCCATATAATCTCATTTAGTATAACAATAATAATAATAATAATGAAATATTAAAGCCACTCTGATTATCATCTATGTAATAAAGAAAAATTAGCATAATTTATCAATATATGCACTTGTGTGATGACGGTGAAAATGATGAGGATAATTTGAAAATAGTTGTACCATGTAATGGATTGGAGAATAGGAATATTTTATTTAACTATTTTTATCAATAATTTACATTCAGACTCTAAATTATTTAGATGATAGAATGATTTAAAATTATAGTGATATTGAGATGATTAACATGTCCACTGTACATGATGTGTTACTAAAAATATAATGTAAATTTAATATTTGTTCATTTGTTCAATATAGATCCCCTATTGAATGAGTGGTACTAGAATAAACAGCCCAACCATTCTCTCTTGATGATTACGATATGTGAGATAGCATAGCTCTTTCTATGACATCAACTCATCCTTTTTGTTCCTTTTACATTGTATGTATTATCACATAAAACTAATGATATAATAAAATTTATCTTCATGAAAAATTGATTGAGACAAGGATTATGTTTCCTAATATGTCACAACTGATGTAAAAATATTTGGATTATATTTCCCATCAATTTTTATTATTTCAATGATAATTTATGGATTATTTTGAATCAACAATATCATTGTGTCTTATGAGGGATTGATTTCATGTAAATTATATGACATGTTTGTGAAAATTAAAAAACATAGTAAAATTAGGTATTCAATAATTAACCCACTCTTAGTGACCCTTAATTATCCACTATGATCTACATATTGTTTCAAAGATAATTTCATTTCACCTAGGAAATAATATTATATTATTAATAAATATATTTTATTATAATTAATAATGTGTTGGTTTTATAAAAATTTCAATGTTCTTAACATGGAGAAATAAAAATTCATTTTCGTTCATGTTTCATTTTATATTTTTGGCAAAACACAAAATCAAGGAAGAAATGACCTAGAAAATAAATATTTTATAAAATTAGGAAATGAATATTGTATCGCTTCTAGATGTTTATTACGGTGACAACTAATTATTTGATAAATATGGTGATAGTGAACTTTTTTATGCGTGTAGGTCAAACAGAATTAAGTATGTAAAGGATGATCACATTAAAATAATTGAAGACATATACTCTAAATATGACATGTTTCTCAGGAATGATGATGAATAAGTAATGACATATATAATTTTATTTTTTATAGAACATTTTTGTAACAAATACAACGTTGATAAATATATAATTATTTTGATGGTGTGATAATGATGGAATAATGAATGTTAAATGACCTGAAAGTCGTTATTTAATAAAATTAATAACAATTATTTCATTATAATATTATGACTTAATTAATTAAAAAAATAAAAAATATTAATAATGATATTTTTTTGATATAAATTATTTAAAATGATGTTCTCCATCCTTGGATGATTCTACAAAAACCTTCTATGAAGGTCAAAGATGTGTATTTATAAATCAACGCTTTGATGATCAATGATCGTGATAATTCCATACAATTAATTTTATAAAAAAACATTATTTTTTGTAGATGTTGATGAAATTTTTTAGTATACACCTTGAGATCACATATGTCTATGAATAAATCCCTCAATATAATGTTTCCAAAAATAGATGTGAAGTTGGAAAATCTATAATCAACCAAAACATGCACTAACCCAATATCTGAGGAGTGGGATTCTAAAACAAAAATTTATAATGAGCCTAACCACTATAAAAATTCAGGTATTACTGGTAAAAATGAAAATGGGAACATTTTACAGAATATCCACGTCATACTCTTAGATAATCTAATATCATAACGTATAATTTTATTTTCTATTCTAGGGTTTTTAATTTTTTTGGTAAATGTTTATATTAAAATATATAAAAATATTTGAGTAACAAAAAATTAGAACCCGCTTATTATTCATTCTTGATACTATTATGTAAAATATGGCCATCACCAGAAAACCAGCCAAAAAATATGTTGATTCAACCACAAAAAAGATAGTAGTACAAGATAAAAAACAACATATATTACATCAAATGTGTGGCGGACAAGATATTTATGATATTTTTGGATGTATTGGATGTGTTTCCATTGGGATATTGGATATTTCAAAAAATATTAAATATTATAATGGTTTTTATAAGGAATTATTCAAGATGTAATGGAGTTGAATGATGGTTAGCACATACTGTAGAAATAAATTACTCATAGAAAATGTAAAATCTATCAGTAAAAATATATTTGAATATGTGGAAAAAAATTCTGATTAATTTTATTTAAGTGGTCACCGATACAAGGACTATCGATATATACCCTTAAATCATGATTAATATGATAAATTGAAAGGACTCCAAGAATAGAAAATTTTTTTGAAAAGAAGTTCAGTATTCCATAATTAAAAATAAATTAATTAATAATGTTAAAATAATCTTGTGAAAAAAGTCCAAAGAATTCCATGATGAAGGTCTAAAAGGATATCAAAATATGAAAAAAAATATGTACTAATGTAAATGGGCCACAATATGTATCCTTAAAAACAAGCCATAGGAATATAAATTAAATTAATTATGTATAATACACAAATGGAATCAATCGTAGACTCGGATTAAATGATTTTTTAAATTATAAACATCCATAGATTATTGGTAAAATATTTTCTGAAAAAATGGATGATATAAAAGATATGATAATAAAATTTCATGGAACCAAAATATTAGATTATATTTTATTGTTTGATTATCTATGAAATTTAATTACAAATTGATAAGAATATGTAAAAAAACATTACAATTGTGAATCCAAAATAGGTTTTTTACCTGAATGTTTTCAAAATATTTCAATATATTTTATCAATGAATCATGACCCAGGATTTATTGAAAAGATGTGTGGATGGTGAAAGTGAACTATGCATACAAGAATAGATCTTATGATTATACATCATTATCAATAATAATTTTTGCAGAAGCCTATATGAAAATGAAAATAAACCTCATCTAAAATTAATTTATTAGAAATTCTTTACAACAAATTTCCAATGAATATGAGAGTTGAATAATAATTTATGTCTTTATTTTCATATGAATTATTGTGTATGAAAATAAATATAAATCCAAGCCAGATGGGTTCACTCAATATCTATACTATAAAATTTAAAATATTGTGGTTGATATATTGTCCTCATAAATTCTTTTATTACTTAAGAATAGGGTAAATCTATCATTATTGTAATTAAAAATTTTTTATTTGAAAACATGAAGGTAATTGAATAAGATTAAACATATGTGGATCTAGATGAGTATAACAACCCTACTATATATTAGACATTATTAATTGATTAAGTACATAATTTAAACATAATACAACCCAAAAAATCAATAAGTTTAGTATATTTTGGAATTATTAATGTTGAATAACATATTTAGCATCAGATACTAAAAACAATATTATAAACAATATTTAAAATATTCAAAAATCATGGGATTTAAAAACAACACAGGATATCCTGGTGATAAATTTTAGAAATTAGTGATCTATATTTTAATGTAAGAGAATAAAATATGGAATGACAAGAAAAAACATTCATGTTAGATTATTGGTATGTCAATGAGAATTAATAGAATATGAATAATAATACCTATTATATCGTGATAATAAAAACATGGGAAATGTGGAAAAAACTACAAACACTAAATCCTAAACATAGGTCATTGATAAACCACTAGTACATCAAGGTGGAAAAAATACCTTAATATAATTAGGTATACCCCTATCCCAACATGATATATAACAATACTAATCATTATCCATTTCATTCGAGAGTAATCTAGATGCACTAATCATGATATTATCATTCTCATGCTTATGTGTGTCACATAGATTATACAACATGGATTCATTAATTCATCATAATTTATTCAAAATTCATCAAATTTGGAATAAAAACAATTATTCCCCCAATAAATAAGTATATGATCATAAATTCGAATACCTGTGATAGAATATTGGTTATTGTATCCACTACCAAGTAGTTTTTACATGGAAAATTTTAGTTAAATTGCAGAATAATAATGATGTTACATACAAATTCATAAAATGATTACTAATAGAGAAAAGAGTCACTCATTATTTGGAATAAAATTTAATGTAATTGGTACATGTAATAGTTGAATCCCGACATTAAAAATTTTTACATAGAAGGAAAAAGGTAATGAAGAAACATGAATAAGAAAATGAATAATTATGAAATTGTTGCATGGTAATATGTGTAAATAATGGATCATCGGAGGGTTAATGAGTGTAAATGGATGATATATCCATTTATAAATTAGATGTAAAATAAGGGGGATAAGGAATATCATATTCCATCATAATAAAAATAAATATAAATGTTATAACATAAAAGTAGAACTTGATAAAACATGATAGTGGGAGAACTCTTACATGAGTGTGTGAATCCAAATACTTAAGAGGGTCTTCTTGAAAGCATCGGAGTTTCTTGTGAGGATTCTAAGGAGTACAGGGAAATTTTTTAACATGTTCCAAGGGGTTTGAGTGATGGGAAATAGGAATGTGGGTTGTTTTATATAGGAAATCAGGGGGATTTCATTATTATTTTTAGTTTGGACTCTAAATAATAAAATAACCTTAACCAAAAACCATGTCATGGTTTATTTCATTTTTTTCTAATAAAGGAAATTATTTTATATTATATTATTTTTAAAAGTTACTAGCTTATTAAAAATTACCCTTATCGTTGTGCGGGTGAGTCTTACTATCAAAGAATTGATTTTAAAATAAAAATATATATTATAAGATGTTGTGGATTAATAATGGTATTAAAAATAAATAAGATATACTCATAATTAATTTATGTTAAAGGGAAAAAAATATTTATATTTTGTATCCCATTAATATTATTTATTACATCTATTTGGGTCATAATGAATTTAGAAAACACAATGTATATTTATAGGGTATTTAAATTTTTCCAAAAAATTTAACTATCCTGGAAAATATTAAAAAATTCACCATTGGATACATTCAAAATCGTTATTCTAGAAAAAATATTCATTTTTTCTAAATAATTTTCTATATATGTTTAATTTTTAATTTTTAAATTATCCCAAACATTTATAGAAAATGATGGGTATTTTAAAATAATAATTTTTGAACCCTTATAAAAAAATTATTTGACATCATAATTATTATATGATTATTTATAGATAAAATAAGTTATTTAATAATAATATTTTTAAAAAGATTATTGGTTTTAATGGTCCATTAATTCATGAAAATATATTTCTTAATTTAATTTGATTATATAATAAAAACAATATTTGTGTTTTTATTGACTAAAAAAACTCATTTACAAAGTTACAATAATATGATTGAAATATATTCATTATATATAAAAAATAATATAAATACTGATATTTATATGTTCTTAATACATATCCCTTAAATAGAATACAAAAAACACTAAGGGTATGGTGCGCAATGGTTGGAATTTCAGGGGCGATTTGATGAACAGGGTTTTGGTTTTGGTCTCAACTAACCTGAACATATCCTGTAAATGGTTCCATGAATTCTTAGTTGTTAAGAATCATCTTGGTCTTGCTCAAGTGAAAATATCAAAAAATCTATTTCCCTCATAAACTCTAGAAAATAGGATTTATATGGTACGATTCAACTGGTTGAGGTCATTAATACCTTTGTCTATAATAATTTTATTCGATAAAATCCAATATCTATACTATTAATATGATCACTATTCAACAATTATATTGTCAAAGATAATGATTTATAAGAAACTATTAAATCCAATGGGAATAATAAGACAAAATTTGTGCATGTTTTTTGTATATCCATCTTATATAATTAGGCTTTTACTAAAAAAGAATGAGGAATACAATCAATAATAGTTCGGTTCATTACAATATTCCCCAAATAAGAAGGTTTTCCCTCCAAATATTATTTTCCCACACTAAAACAGTTGAGGGTAACTCTACATCACTACTTCCACTAGTTCCCACATTTCTTATTCAAGCATTTGGTTTCTCCACAACACATTGACTTTGGTAATTATCTTATTTCAAGGATCACTTATATCTATGATCTATGATCTTCAACCTATACTCTTAATAATAATTTCATTTTCCAGTGGCACCACATATGAAATGGGTACTTGGGAGGGGTCAGGTCTGTTCTTTTTCAAGAGAGATACATGGAATAAATCATTTCCATTAGATATGATTGGTGGGTGTTTTAGTCAATAGGCCACCAGTTTGATACAATCAAGTATTTAAAAAGGGATGATGTACCTTGTTCTATGACTTATCTTATACCCAAATATCATCACTTTATCACATAGAGATATTTAGAGGAATAACATGACTCCTACATCAAACTATAGGTCTCTTCGACGATTGTTAGCATAATTATTATGTAGACTCTTACAATCTTTGATGTGTTGTGGAATTGTTTTTATATTCTCCACCATTTACCCAACCTTATGATGACCTATTGTTTTGTGATCCCTAACATTATCCAATCATGATGGTGTTCACCAACACTTCAAATAATGGGCTTCATAGGTATCTATTTGGATGATCAAGTGGAATGTGTGGTTTTATGGGAACTCGGATAGAGTAAGAAATTGGTCCCATCCTCATTTCCGGTCAATTGGGATTGCTCTCAACATATCCTCATGTTATTTTATAGACCACTATCATTATTTATCAGTTTGAGGGTGATAAGATTTATTGATGCTTAGCTCAATTTTTAGAGCATACTATTGACATTTATAATACATAGTGGTGAATATGGGATTGAGATTAGTCATTATTGATATTTGTACACCACGTTTCCTCGCCATATCTATAATGTATATCAATACATGTTGATCCAGTGATAAATCATATCAAAACATAGGGAAGTGTGTAGTAATTATAAGAAAATCCACAACAACCATGATAACATTAATTCCATTTAATATCATGAAAATTTTGTTGAAAAATTCCAAAAATATTTTTTCCCATTTCCATGTTGGTATGGGTAAAGAATGAATCATCCCCTTATATGTTTTCCTTTCATCCTTCATCTGTTGACATACCAGGCATGTTGATGTTTATTCATTGATCTCTATCTACTATTTTTCCCACCAATATACCTCTTAGATATCTCAATAAATCTATGTGATTTCTTGGGGAATAAAATATTATGAACTAGGTGTGTCATCTAGATGTTCCTTCTTTAACTATGAATTTGGTTGAACACAATGTATTGACCCAAATTTCACAATTCCATCTTAATTAACATTAAACTCCTTGTATTTTCCCATTTTATATAGATTTTACATTCTTCAAAATTCCCACATAATTCATTTCCAAAATTCTACATTTTCCAAAATAAATAATTCAGAAATCATTTATTAATGTATTGATCATATTTCTTTATTTTTTATTCCCATGTCCATATTTTTGAAATTTTAAAAAGATTTGATCCCTATCAATTTTCATCATTGATATGGACGCAATATCTTATTTATATATATAATTTGATACATTTTTTGAATTACCAGGATGGTATTAGAATGATTATTTGTAATACACGATTAGATATAACTATCTTTGTTGTCACATATAAATCACTTTTGGTGTAATAATATATTTGATGTTTTCATAATCATTATATATCTCACTCTTCTCCCCACAAAGATAACGTCTCCATATTTTCCATGACATGATCACATCTTCCAAATCCAAATCATGTGTGGGATGTTTTTCCATATTAATTTTCAACTATCATGAGGTATAGGCAACGACCTTTTCATTCTTCATTATGAAATCACCAAATTCCTTATTTAATGCATCACAGAATACCTAGAAGAGTTTTCGTTTTGAGTACTGTTATCATAGAGGCAATATTAAACCTTATTTTTGTCCCTTCCAATATTTCTTACCACTAATAATTTCAATAAAAAATCACTCCCTTATGAGTTATCTAGGGACAAGGATTTGATAATTTTGATAAATTTTTCACAAGTCGGGGGTGATACCTAGCGAACCCATGGAAACTATTGATATATGTCACATATTATGGCCTCATCCATCGATAATTTTCTTCTATAATTGATGGGTATATTGATATCATATTACATGTCATATTGATTTCCATGAATGGAACATCCTTAAACCAGAACACAAAATTATATACAAGGAATAAAGCCTCTCCTTTCGACGGTTATTTATCACAATGATCAAATGCTCCTTATGAACCACCATGATTTTGGAATATATTAGAATATCATCTACAAATACAACCAAAAAATTTTCTAGGTAATATATAAAGACTATATACATTATTTATATGATGATATTTTGAGCATTAGTGAGTCTGAATGGATTAACTAGGAACTCATAGTTCACATACATTGTATAAAAACCAGTCTTTGGGTACATGTTCCCTCATCGTACATACTTAATAATATCCCAAATGAATATCCACCATGGGGATGTATTTTTATCCCCATAGATGAATAAAAAAATAATAAATTCATCGAATATGATACGTTTTCTTATTCATGATCTTATTGGCCGGATGATAATCAATGAAAAAGAAAACTGACCCATACTTCTTATTGATTAAGAGGACTGGTGAACCCTATAGGGAAGCCTAAGGGTATATTAATATTATATCTAGATTTTTGTATATTTTTTTTCTTAAAATCCACTTGTTCCGAAATATCTATTATACACAGATTTTGGGATAATGGTAAGGAGCTGGGTATAAGATCAAATGAAAAATCGACCTCTCTTCTCGGAGGAAGACCAAACAATTCCTTGGGAGACACGTCATCATACTCCCTCACAATAGTCAGGTCTTCTATGACAGTTCTTCTCTTAGACATATGAATTATAGAGAGATATGGATTCTCTTATTGAAATAATATCCATCATTGGGATGATGGTTCATGACAATATTAATCCTTCTCCTTGATCTTGTATTTATTGGAGGATGATTTTCATTATAAAGAGTAATTATCATCTTTTCAAAATTAATGTCGGATATATATATGGAAATACAATCAATGTAAATAATTGCATCAAATTCCACCAAATGTTGTATGAAAAGATTTATTGGGATGTTTATTCTAAAAAAATTAATGTTCGAGGATTTTTATACATGGGAGTAAATAATTTCCATGTTTTATATTTTCCCCATCATCTCTACATCTATTATTTGTTATAGTGTTTATATAGATCTATTAAAAATTCATGATATGAATGAATTCATAGAGCTATTGATGATAACCCTATTATTATCTTTTTCATTATGGTTCTAAACATTATCTTCATCTAAAATAAACATAGGGGTGGTAATTTTAAAAAGATAAGGAAAATAAAGTTCAAATCCAACGAAATTAAAGGGATAACTTATAAATTACAATTTTTTCCTCCACTTACGTTTTTTTGAATTTTTTCAATGTTATACAAAATCCATTTCTTAATTCTAATTCACATTGGAATTTTTTTTCATGAAATAATCTATCATATTGAGATTGGGAATTTATAAATGTATATACCTATGGAGCATCAAACTAGTTGAGCGGTAAGTCTTATTTTCGTGTACCAAGTTTTCATATGCCTAGCCTGGAGTACCATGTCAGAGTTATAAATCCAAGGAACATTATTTCATGAACACCATCTACATATAATATCGATAAAGGGATGTAATTTTTTGATATACCACTAACTCTATACTAACATAAATTTAGGGCTTTTTTCTTATACATAGACTTATCCCAATTGATATATCTAGAGTTTTCTCATTATATTCACAAAAATAACTAAACATTTCCTCTGATACAAACTATTACAACCATACTCCTAATTACAAGTAAATAAGTGATTTATTAAAATAAATTAATGTTAATATAACCATAAATAAAGAAATTTATAGTGTCTTAGTGAATTAGATACATGTTATAAAATCATGATCATAGGATAAAAAACATTATTAATAACAAAATTCAATTGATTCTAAAACTTATATATTTTAAAACTAAATGAGATCTCCTTGGTATAAACATAAGAAAGGGGTGATATATAATTCATAATATTGGACTAAAAAATAAATAACATCAATATGATAGTGCAAGTTAGAAAATAGAAATATCAATGAGGAATAAAATTATAATGAATAATAAGGCATGATAGAGCATGATAATTATAATGTAGGAAATGAATCAACAACATATAACATTGAATTATAAACATAAGAAAATGATAACCTAATAATACTTTATGGTAGGAAAATTCACAAAAAGGAAGAAATTAAACCCATTCCTTAACATGACATATCATGATAAAAAAAACATTACCTAATTCATTTGAATTATATTTTGTGATTCCGAACATAATCATTTCTTTCTCATACTTATTTTTGTTACATAGAATATACAACATAGATTCATTCAACACAAAAGTTTATTACATGATAAATTAAATTTTAGTAGATTTGTTTTCCCCAATAAATAATTATACATGCATAAACAATAATACCATCTATAGAATAATTGGTATGGTATCCACTACATAATCATTTTGGCATGGAAAATGTCTTTGAAATTTTAGCATAAGAGCATAGTTGCATAAAAATTAATAATAATGTTTTTTTGAGAGTGAATGGGGACTATAATAGTATAGAAATAAAACAGGAAGTAATATGGACATGTAAATTCATTTCCCAAAATAAAAAAATTGGAAATAGAATTCACAATTTAATGAAAAAACATGAATATAGAAAAAAAATCCATACAAAATTTTTTCTTGGTTACAAGTGCACAAAAATGATAATTGAAGGATTAATGAGACTGAAGTAAATCTCTCATAATTTATAGAAAAAATTGGACTTTAATAGAATATTTAATTTTATGTACCATAATATGAAAATTAAAGGTAAAAGACATAACTTAAAAAAGAGTGTTTGATAAAAGAAAAGAGTGGATGATCCCATACATAAGTGTGTGACTCCAATATCTTGGGTGGGTCTTCTAAAATTCATTGTGCCACCTTTGGAAGAGTATAGGTTGTGGATGGAGGATTGAGGATATTATCATTTCTCTTTGAGTGAATATAAATGGTATCATGGGTGGGTTTGAATATTAAATGAAGGGGGATTCATTATTATTTATGTTTGGGACTCTACATAAAAAAATAAGAAAAAAATTCACACCATGGTTTTTGCCCATGGTTTTTAAAAATGGGGAGGTTATATTATTAATTTAGAATAAAATTGGATGAAAATTTTAAAATAATACCCATGGTTATGTAGAGGTGTGCCACACAGTAAAAAATGATATTATAATCCACCAATATATTCTAATTTGTTGATAATGAAGTATAGATTTTAATAAATAAACTAAATAAACATAAAATAAATTTTATTTTTATTGGAAAAAAATATATTTTTATGGATCCCATTTATATAACATCTTAAATCACATTTCGGACAATATGATGTCATAAAACTCAACGTATATTTATATGGTGACAAATTTATCCACAAAAAATCAATAACCTCCGAAAATTATTTATAAATCACTATTTGATAATTTTTTCATCTTGATTAAAAAAATTATTTAAGTATTTTTTGATTTTTGTTAATTTTCACTTTTAAAATAAAAACTAACATTTATAAAAATTGATGTGTTTTTTTTTTGAAAATAACAAGTTGTGAACACTTATTAAAATATATTTTTACTTAAAAAAATTATATAATATTTTATATTTAATAAATTTTATTTAATAATAATATTTTATTAATATTTTATTGATTTAACTGATCTAATAAATAATCAGAATATATTTCACAATTTTATTTCAAAATGAACAAAAAATTGTATTAATGTTATATTTAATCAAAATAAAACTCCTTTATAATGTAATAATAAAATTATTGAAATATTTTCAATATTTTATAAAAAATAATATACATACTCATATTTATAGGTTCTTTTTATATATCCCTTTAATACACCATAAAATGCTACAAGGGTAAGTTGGACGATTGTTAGACTTTCATGGGCCGGTTTTGTGATCATGGTTTGGATCATGATCTCGAGGAGCCTGATCTTCTCTCATAAATGGTTTCACCCATGAATCAGTTATTGGATATAATATTGATCATGGGGAAGGTAAAATCACTAAAATTCTATCTTCTGAAGAAGATTTCATAATTGTTCTTTATAGGGTATGATCCTACAGGTTGAGGTCATTAATTCATTTATTGTTACATTTGGATTTTTTAAAATGCTATATTTATAAAATTCATGTGATCAATATTAAATGATATATTATAAATTTTAATATTGCATAATTTTCTTTTACATACTCTGGAAATAATAAGTGAATCGTAGTCCATGTGTCTTTATCACTATATTATATAATAATACAATTACTAAAAATTATAAAAGGATTTTATTTGTAATATTTGGGTTAATTACAATGATATTATTCAAATTCTATGAAATTAGGGAAATATGGTTATCATGTAATGTTATTATTTTCATGATAATGAATACAATTAATTCAACATTTTCAAGGGAGAATATAAAAATAAGAGGCTTTTGGACAATGTTCTTTTATGAAAGTCATTAAAAATAGAATATTTGATTATCTATTTTATGTAATTAAATTCATGTATTATATCAAACATTATAATCTTTTCTAAAAATATCAAATATAATTATAAGGTTAAATTGTGGACTAATTTATTAATTAAGGATAAATAAAAATTTTAAAATCAGACAACTCAATTTTTTCTTATATTTTTTGAATTAAATCATGATATTTATATTTTAGAAAACAATTCTACTTCCCCTAAAAGAAACAATAAGAAAGGTATCACATGTTTAGAATTTTAATGGGAATGTCTTATGTCTTGGTAGTTCCTATCTAGTTTTCTCTATTATGTTATCCAATGTATATATAAAATAGATTAACTTTTGGTAATCATCTATGGTGTGTGTGGTGATATCCCATTATTAAATTCATTAAATTGGATTTTAATGGGGATAATGCTGACGTAATTGAATTAAAAGAAGGTAAGATGAGCTATAAATGTATTTTTATTTTTTAAAATATGGTGAAGATAAAAATCATATATTTTTCACAAAAAAGTAAATTTGTATCGTGAAAAAACAAAACAGTGGGACTAATGAACCCATATTAGAAGCTATAATTTATTATTGATGTGGGTAGAAAATGTAGAGTGGATGTAATTCCATAACCAAATAAGAATAAATATACTCACTTACTTTATAACATTTTCATATGATATTGTAAATCACATCTTAACGGACAAAATAGTTTACTAGTGTTCGTAAACAATATACATACATAAAAATCATAATATATTTTAAAGCATAAAATACAAATAGTGTTTCATTAATTATACCATTATTCTTCGATTTTGTAACCATGAATATCAATAATAAAATAATTCATGGAATCTGGGGGAAAATTGGACGCATATGAAATGGGTGAGCTCAAGTGGTCATTGTGGGTAAGCGTTCAACGTAAGCTGTCAATAAATATGGCGTAAGCAATATGGAAAGGAAAAAATTGATTCACATGCCATTTAAATATTCTTCGAATCTAGTAAACATAACCATGTATATTATACTAGTTGAATAATCACATATAATATCAATAACAATCTCATTATGATATAATTTATAATGTTGGATCTCTAAAACATACCATTGAGGCCTCTTCGAAGATATCTGAAAAAAATGGTTAAGGCCTCCTCTAAATACATATCTCTTTTGTATCATTAGACCTTATAAGTTAATTGGGAGGATATAGTGGGCCTTGAATATAACATAATAATTCCAACACATACCTCATATGAATATGGTAAAACATAAATGACATAAACATTTATATTAAAAAATTAGAATACTGAATGTGATTACTTTAACCAATAACCATGATTAGATCGAAATAGAACATATAGAGTCAAACTAAACATAAACACTTAAGTATAATATTATATATGTTATATTAAAATAAAATAATAAATAAATTTAAAGATTAAACAAACAATGTGTACATATATGAATATTAATTTAAATTAGAGCACAGAAAAAATATAGTGGAATAAAATTATTAAACATTCCAATGTTTCTCATGAGACATTGAATCATTTGAATAATAATCCATATAAAAGATTAAAATTTAATTAATCATTTAATATAATGATTATATGTTAATTCATGATGTAATATATGGAAGGAAAATACATAGACCACAAACGAGGAATAGGTTCTGAAAATGGCATATATCTCACAGATGTTTATGTGAGAAAAAAATCTTAAATTATAATTAATTAAGTTGAATTTTTTTTAAACAAATATGAAATGGTTTTAAAATTGTTATAAACTCTTACCAGAAACATATATATATTTATTTTATCATATATGATCTAATTATTTTATTTTATCACCCATTTATTGATAATATTTTGTTATTACCCTTGTTTCGTGTGTCAAATGCTTCATTTTTGTATGCATGTTTTATCATGAATGTCTCAATTATTATGAATAGTACATATATATAAAAAAACAAAATATTTATATTAATGATAAAAATATCATATTTATCCATTAAGTAATCTTTTTAGATCCATTATTAAATGTATGTTATGGATAATTAATTGAATCGTGTTGTGAAGACGGTAGATCATAAGTACATAAAAGTGTCGATATCATTTCCTATATAAATTAAAGGATATGGAAGTTTAAAGTATATAAATTTTATAAAAAATATATATCATGTAATAAATATCATAAATATCTTTTATTTCATTAGTATACCCTTCAATTTAATGCGGTGATAGGAAACAGTTTACAAAATGATGTGGAGGCGGAAAGTTGTATGTATACACATATGATGATTTTTATTTTCATAAGATGTATAAAATATGGAAGATGGTTAACCCATAATCATATAAAAATATCATTATATTTATTATAATGGAGTTATTAGGTTTTCAAGGGAAAACACAATACGAGTATGTATAAGAACAACTGAACTTGAACGACTTAGTATAAATGATTACCTATTCCTTGGTGGATATTCTTTTGATTATTTCTTAAGGGATTTATGTTGGACTTTTTTTAACATCCATGACATCAAAAACATTCCCCGGTATGATTATAAGGAAAAATTGACTGGACATGGTCAATATAGAAGGCTCAATGTGGTATGATTAAATGACGGAGGACGTTTCATTTTATAATAGTAGTGTGGGGAACTTTCCTAAATCCTCATATTATAAAAAAAAGGAAATTATTGAGGCAAAGAACTCAAACAGTTATATAAATAAATAGGGGAATTTTTTTGATCATATCTTATTCTATATTTAATTAATTTATATTATTATAATTCAAACATAATTTATTAAAATTTTAATTCAATAAAATATTATTATTGTAAAATTTGATATAATTCATTTTATATCACTTCAAATATATAAATAAAAAGTGAAATTTTGAATCAAATAGTTTAAAACATACATAATATATCATTTATATCTATAAAATTCAATGGACACATTATCACCTCCCAATTATATAAAAATAGTACTTTTCAAATCAATTATTTCTTTTCACTGTTAAATAAATAAATATTGTTTTTGATTGATGAAAATTTTATGTCAGTTATATAATTTATAAAAATTAATAATAAATTCATATTATTAAAATAAATATATTTACATAAAAATATAAATTTATGTTTGTTCATATAATGATTTTCCCATGTTTGACACATATGGGATATTAAATAAAAATATATTGACATGTTGTAACTAACATTTATTTATATATTATAGAATATATTTTCATCAAAAAGTTTTCATTAATAAACATATTTTACAATAAAGATATATGGGTAGAATTATCATCATCTAATAATATTTTTACACGTATAGGTCATGGTTATTTCCTTATATTTTGGTCTTGAACCCTTTTAAACCCATTAACTATTACATTGACAACATTTGGTTTTACTTATTAAATGTTAATATAGTTAAAATAATGTTCATAAAGAACCACAAATAATTGATGGTTGATATTTTAATACATATTTGAACTATTTTTTATAACTTTTTTTTGAATAATATATAATTTAGTAAAATTTTATTACTTTTACAATATCATTAATGTCAATTTTGATAATATTGATTAAATTACTTATTAAAAATATCATTTTAAAAAGATAAATTTGAACCAAATCCATTAATAAACCCATAATATGTCTCTTTTATTTAAAAAATATTTAATGGTATTAATTATATGAAATTATATTTATTTAAATATTTTTAAATTTTTCTAATTGATGTGTCGATTAATTAAACAATTTATACTTCATCCTTGAAAATTCCTTTAATTAAAGAATTTATTTCCTAAATATAACAAATAAATTAATATATAAAAATTCAATATTTAAATTTACTATTTATAATATATGATATTTATTGAATTATCATATATTAAAAATTAGTACTTATTGAAAGCAGGACTATGACATATTGGACTTTTCCTAAAAAAAACAAAATATAGGCATAAAGTCATACAAGTGGTTCCAAGAGGCCATAAAATCATAACAACCATTTTTTGGTCGATGATAACTCATAAAATACATTTTTACATGTTTTAGAGTAATTTTATAAAATTTATAAAATTATTATTATAAATAATTACTAGATTTACATTTTACTATGTTAATAACAAATTTGAATGTTATTATTCGCAGTGTCTCGAAATCACAAGAACATATTTAAATAATTTTTACCTACTTATTAAAAATTTTTAAAACATTTTTCATTTATATTTTTAAAAAAAATAAAAATTAATTATTAAATAATCACGTCGATAAATTGAGAAAATTTGTTTTGAATGTAAAAACATCCAAAAGGGTGAAATTTTTTTATATCCAAATTAAATGTGAAATTTTTTCTAATTACCATAATTAGATTACATGATAAAATATTTATATACTTCTAAATTGAAACCAAACAAAAATATAATCTAACAATTATCACAATTCATAAAAAATGTGTTTTTCAATTAAAATAAATTACTTTTTTACTTTTCATTCCAAAACATTCTTATTAGAAAAATTCTAAAAATTCATCCAAATTTAATATTGATCCTCATATTTCAAATAAACATTTTATTTCTTAATAAATACTTTTTTAAGGTTTAAAAATTTTGTTTTAAAACAAGATGTCATCAATAGACATTAAAAATCCCTTTTTTTAATAATACATCTTGTTTGGGTAATATTGAATTTGTTCATATATAATATATAAAAACATATGACAAAGTTTAAAGATTATATTTATTAAAATATATATATATATATATATATTTCATTAATATAATAAAATCTATGTGATTATATTATTTTATCTTTTTAAAACACACTATTTCACAATTAAATAGTTATTATGAAAATATTTTTTGTTGGCAAAAAATACCTCATACAATCATTGAAGCAGTTTTGGGTTGGTTGTGCTTGATGACAATGCCAGTATCGATGTTTTTTTATTTGATAATGTGGGTTATTAAGTTCAGCTTTTAAAAAAAAGGAGGCATCCATTGTTATTTTCATGATCTAAATATGTTGTTGACAATCCATGATTTACAAAATAACCTCGACAAAGGTATGGATGATCTAGAGGCTGTACAAAAAGGGATGAAACAAGGTGGTGCCATTTTATTGTAATTTTAGAAAAGTATAGGGTGTGAAATAATGGGGTGATCCATGAAGTAGAGAAATGAATTTTTTTTGTGTAATAGGTGATTCATGATCAGAAGATTGAAAATTGGAAAAGGCATGAGCTGCTTGAAAAGATAAAGCAGTGAACGATATACAATTTTGCGTGGAAGATGTGTTTTTTCTGCACAAAAAAAATTACGTACTCAAAGTGTTTTTTTTCACAGGGGTCATGATTTCATATTAATATTAGGTGACCCATCTCATTTGGTTGATCTCAATACTATGAGAAGATTCATTCTTTATGGTGCATAAAAGAAACACAAATGGAGTTGTGCATAAAATTTGAAGCATCATATTAATGTTTTTGTTTTACAAAAAAAATTGATGATGCATGTAACAATTTACATTATACATAAAATTAAGGGTATGTGAAATTATTTAGGAGTGAAAAAAGTAGATTTGGGATTTCATGAAAAGAGTATATTTTCCATGCAATGCCAAAGAATTGCGCTCAACGCGCATTAATAGTTCCGTATAAAATTTGATGTTTCCCTCATTCAATTATGTGGTAAACCGATATTCATATATAGATGAAATAAGATCTTAAATAGATAATCTATATACAGTTGATGATACAGGTATTCATTCAACTAAATAGACCTATAGGTCTATTAGCTCTGAGTTGATATTCTGAACAGTAGTGAGCACACATTAGTTGAGAGAGTACCGAGTTTTCATATTGTGATTGGTTGTAAACCATAAGGTATAGTGATTCCACATCAATATTTTTAATCATCAGTGTTCATATAGTGGATTTTGTACATCGGCACATCGACGTTGTATGCTCCTTGGACGTATCACAGTGAGGGTGAACCAATTAAAAATCGACATTCATTTGCATGATTTAATTTCATCTTATACTTTGCTATAGAAAATAGATATATGACAGTTTTTGTTAACAATGAAACATGATTCAAAGGGGTAGAGGTTTAAATCTATCATAACTTCATTCAACCCCCCCCCCCCCCTCCGGTATCTAGCCTTGTGGGACTAACTATTTTTTATAATAAATTGGTTTATATATTTATTTATATATAATTTTTAACCAATTATTTCAGTAATATAATTTAATGTGAAATTTTATCCTATTACTGACCACCAACATAATTGATATGGTTAAAATAATATTTTCGGTAGTATATCATAGTTCTATATTCATGGATATCTCGTGAAATATATGCTATCAAAGAGATTAAATTAAAATGGATACATGGAAAAAAAATTTAGTGTTACATTATACCCTCCTTCGATAATTTTCCACCTCAAAATTTGAAATCTAACTTCAAAAGAAGCCTCATACATTATAAACCATTTCTGTTAAACCCATATAATAAATACAATTAACAAACATCATCTTAATAAGTGGTAAATGGAAATTTTCATGTCACAAAAAATTTATGATTTTGAATAAAAGATAATTAATTGAAATTGAAAAAATGGATATGGAATAGAAAAATAACTGTCAATATTTCTTGGATAGTGATAGATAACATGGTCATTAGAAAGGTAAACATCACAAAATCACAACTCTTATGATCATTTAGAAGATCATTTTTGTAATAAATGTAAATGGATAACATTTTTTATTTTAAAATCATTTTCCTAAAGTAGATGCCTTCATTTACTATCTTTATAAATATCTCATGAAATTATACTTGAATTCATTCCATTTCATAATTTCATAAATTTATTGTTCTCTGATCTATTTTCACTTTCTCCCTAAAAATAAGAGATAAATATAAATGATGAATTTTATGCCTGAAGAACCAGTATCAAAATATATATAAGTCATTACTTTTACTTTTAAATATTTACATATTCTAAAATGGTGAGAACATAGTATCCAATAAATGATTCTTTAACATCACATAATAATTTCAAATAGTCATCATAATTATTTACAACCATATAACTCCTCTAAAATACATCTGTCTAAATTCATCATCTAAATTTGGAATGAAGGTCACTAAATTTTCAAATTCAACTTAATATCCTATTTCCCCACAAAACATAATAATTTAGCTATATTATCACCTAAAAAATATTTGATCACAAAAAAACCATACAAAAAACATCCATTCTTCTATATAATTAATTAATAAGTATTCCAGTACAATTATTTTATATCTCATGACATCAATAATAAAAATTACATTGATGAAATAATACTTGAATCCAACTACCATAGTACATTAACAATTATAAATCATTATTAAAAAATTAACTATACATATCATCTTATTACATAATTCCTCCTTCCATTCATTTTTCATTCTCAGTCTCTTTATCATCATCAATATAATCATTACCTGTAAAATAATTTTTATTCTAACCATTGATGAAAACACAAATCACAGTGTGAGAAACACTAATCATAGTCATATAGTCATGAAGAATCATTTTTAATTTTTATAACCATGAAACCTTATTAATATATAAATCATTATATTTATCTTAGGTTATCAATTTTAATTACCAAATGTATATTATATTATCCAATATATAAAATTATGGTCATAGTCATCCATAGGGTAATGTTTTCAAATCATAGATTTCATCAATTCAGTTCCAAAGGTTTCTACTAAAAAATTTCTGATTCAACCTATAAATCAAAAAACCTATAATCCTAGAGTTATTGACATACATTATTACATTGGAATATGATTAAATAAATATCAACCCAAATTACCAAATTGATTAGTAGTCTGGGTAAACTAGATACATACATGAAATTAACATTTCATTTAAAAACATAAAATACAAAAAAAAACTCATTCTCAACCATTATCCCCCCATTGTATAAGACATTATTTCATCCATAATATAGTTCTTTTAATCTTTGTAAAATATAAACATTTATAATGGGTGTCAAAAAAAATCTTAGTATGTTCATATGTACATCAACAGTGATGAGTAAATATGCCACAATAATTATGTCGAGGTATACAACATAAACACATGACATTTAAAAAAATCAAATGATCTAGGAAATGTAACCATTGTAATATACTATTTAAATAATAATATAGAATATCAAAAACAAAACAAAAAATTTATAATTCATAATGTTTCAAATCTAAATCATGTCGTCGATACCTTGACTAAGACATTTGAATTATGAATAGGTTGGGCCCCATCCAAATCCATATATTATTTTTCCAATGAGACATATCAATGTATCAAGGGGATATATGGGGTCCCACAATAATTTTCTAATTCTAATAAATTAATCATACAAAAATTGTGAATCAAAAAGGCAAAAAACTCCATATTGAAAACTAGTATACAATATAAAAATATGTTAACCATAAACCCTGTATTTTATCAAAATAGAACATAACCTGTCTAATTGATCATAAAAACTTTAAAACATGTGGTATATGGTATCATAAAACATAAAACTCAATTAATTACAAGATTAATCAATGTATGTTAATATATATGATGACACATTTAGAAGAGACCATTTAAAATTTCATTAGGAATAAAGTCTTTAAAAAATTTAAGGTGTCTTATACCACAATGTTTCATTTAAATAATAAACCCTATAAAAGAATAACAGTAAATTAAATTTATAATACATTGAGAATAATTAGATTAAATATATGATTTTTTAAAGGGATATATATACGCCATAGACACGGAATTAGATGTTAATAAGGGATATATGTCACATAAGTAAACCTTAGACATGAAAACCATTACCATGAAATTATTTTAGTAGAACATGATTTAACATAATATGTAATGGTTTAAATCATGTTATTTACATATATCAGAAACATATACTAATTTATGAAATCATAAATGATCCTATAATATAATTTTTTCCTCCATTTCATGATAATTTATCCTTATTACTCTTGTTTTTTGTGTTATCTACTTTAATTTTCCAATGTATGTCTTGTATTGAAATTCTATGTTATTTTTCTAAGGATATATATATCTGGAATATTCCAAATGACGTTAATATTATATATATATATATATATTATTTAACCATTAAATTCATTATTTAAATCCCTTATTTAATGAAGGATAGGGAAATTTAATATCATCGCGTCCTTTATACGGTAGGTCGTACTTGTGCACAAGAAACGAAATCATTTCATTAATAAGTAAAATGTTAAGGTAGTGTATGGTGTAAGAATTAAAAAAATATCATGAAATAGTTATCATATAAATCTATTACATCAATCATTATACTCATCCATGTTTAGTGGAGATGAATAATAGATTACACCCCAGCGTGATGACTGTCAGGACCCATGCCCCGAGGACAGTGTCGTGACAACGATAAGTCTTCCTTCCATAGGACAGGGGTTGGTGACTAGCACTGGAATTGAGTATCCCAATAACTGTAAGTAATTTCCTTTAAACATGTTCAATCACAGTATCCAAGAACAAAAAAATAAGAATCCACAGTGAAAACTATTTTAGTAAAAATTGTACTCAAAGTAAAGTGGCTAAAATTCAATCCCAAATGGAATGTAAAAGTACAATTGAAATATTAAAAGGATCCTAAAATTTCAACCAATGATAATACATGAAGGGTAGGTACTGCTCACGTTCAGTATTCAATGCATTACCTCAGGTCATATGGTCCACCTCTGAGAACCGTCTTGTCTGAGCTCCCTCAGCCTCGATCAATGTGGTCTATCATATGCATAAGACATAGTATGGTGCAGGTATATCCCATGTAGGGGTGAGTGTAACAATACGTAGTAGGGACCATGAGACCCCAAAAGGACTCCCAGAGTTCCACAAAAGATAAAACACAAAGCAAGATCTCAAACACAAATCATTAAGTAGTCATGAAATCTACTTAGGTATATTCCCATACATATACCTATGTTATGAAGATATACTTGTCTCACACACGAGGAATCATAAGGATCCATCTTTTTAGTCATTTTCACAACTAATCCTCTAGGTAACAATACTAAAAAAGTTAACACTAGGAAGGTAAATGTACAACAAAGGCAACACCCTGAATATAAAATTTTCACAAAGGTAACACCACAAAGGTAAAGACTCAGCTCACACCAGGTATATAACTCAATTAAATAAGTATAGATTAGTATTCGTAAATCATGATCAAATGATTTTGTTGAGAGGCTCTACAAATGATCTACATAAGATCGATAGATGATGAACCAAATAGTATCTCTAGGCACTGACCCACACCAGATTGATAGATACTAACCCACATAGAATCGATACGTAATGACCCATAGAGGATCGATAGATGTTGAACAAATTGGATCGATGTTCCTTCATCATGTTACCACCAACCACTAGATTCCAAAACTAAGTACAATTGATTTGGGGAGGATCTGAGCCTTATTCAATCAGTTTTACCTGAACTTCCATGATATTCCAAAAATAATTATTCCAAAGGGTTGCAATGTCGTAAGGGTTCTAATGTGACAGACGATGCATTAATCGAACTCTCGGTCTGTGACTTATATGTATATTAGTACTGAGGTCCTGGATTGATTTTGGATCGATCCCACCTGAATGTTCCCCAAAATATTCCAAAACAAAGGTGGAGTATACCCAAAATCACCTCACACTCCATAGATCCTATTAGCGCACACAGTTTATCAAATGAACATCATGTTCACAAGTTATGTCTCTTTTAGAAAAACAAGGCATGGAAGCGTCTAGGTCAGGTCTGACCCGACCCCTTCCGAGTCCAACCCGAATGAGCCTGAACTAGAATGGGCCGACCTAGTTGGGCAGGTCCGTGGTCCTTCCTAGCCCGCCAGGGCGGTGCAACCTGCTTGGCTGACGTGGCCTGGCCCATAGAGCGGCATAACCCACGGAGGGGTGCGGCTCGCTAGAGTGGAACCCGCCCTTGCTGGCACATGGTGTGGGCATTTCCCCCCATTATGAGTCATAAAATGTCACCACGGGGCATTTCTAGGTTGTGTGTGGGACATGTAGGGACTTGGTCCCAACACTCTGATGAGGATTTTGTGCCACGACCATCTTCAGCAGTCAACGACAGCATGCCGCTCTCCTCCATCTGTAGTTGGCTGATACCAGTTGCTTCTATCCACTACGGCTATGTAACATGACACCCTTATCTGGTGGCACTCTGCCGCCACCATTAAGGCTAGCTAGATCCGACTTCCCTCCCCTATGAGGATGGACATTGCCAGCAGTTTCTGTCACCCGCTGGCACCGGTCATCGGTTCTGCCATGCTGGTGCCGCACCAGCGATCTTTCACGGGTCACTGGGTGAGCTCTGATGACTAGAATTTCCATCCAATTGTTCCAAAAGACTCCCCATAATTCCATCTTCATCACTAAAAAAATTTATACAGGTTTCGTTTAACCTTAATAAATCACCCGTGACGAACATGTCAATTTACAATAAATGGCGGAGGGTCTGGGCGTTGTTTGATTGGCCAGCACCCACTGTGTTTGCTTGATAGCAAGAGGGTAGTATAATAATTCATATTCTATAAAATATATACAAGAATTAAAACATACCTCATGATTCATTGATGAAATTATGTGCTTATGGAGGATTTAGTGTTCAGCGGTTCGTGATTCATTGGCACTCGTCACCGCTTGCTTGAACTGGTTCTGTCTTTCATGTTTTTGGTATCGCAGTACTTTTACAGAGCTTCTCTCTTAGTGAATCCATTCCAACACTCCTCTCCATTCTCCATATAAATAATAGAGGGGGATGGTGAGTTACACGTTTGGGAATATATGAGATTCATTTAATGGATGATCCTCTCAAATTCAAACTGTGATGTTATAAATATTGATGATTGATTCCAATTATTGTCTTGAAATATCATTGGTCCTACCATCCCCATTTTTCCATTAGAGGAAAAGAATAATATTAATAAAATAACATGGTTATTTTATTATTCTTTTATTTATCAAAAATATTACTTTTTCACTCGACCAACTATGGTCGAAGTGAAGCCTTCTTTAATCGAATCCTGGTGTAGTCGATTCAACGGTGCTCTCATAATTTTATTTTCAGAACTTGTTCAATAGTTAGAAAATATTGCTTGCGCATTTATTAAATGTACCATAAAAATGTTCCTAAATTCATTCCAGTCTCCTCTGGAAAATAATCACATGCCACCAATTCTCATAGACTCGTAATAATTCCATATAATTAAAAAAATTACATGGAAAATTTGGGTCATTACATTCTCCCTGCCTTAGAGATTTTCATCCTTGAAAGACACTACATTGACTAAGGAAAAAATGGGGGGGGGGTACTCATCACCATTATGATCCTCCCACTCCTTTGAACTCTCTTAGAGGTTCATGTGCAGCCATCAAACACACAGTAGAGGGATCGATCATCCATGAAGGACCCACTCATGTTGATAATCAATCTCCACTAAAACCTCCATAAATGTTTCCCCATCATCTATGTCCATCTAACCCCAGACATCGACACGTGATTGATCATACAAGTACCTCCTAAGATACGTCACACAGAATACATAATGCACATGGT
Organism: Viscum album; assembly: GCA_963277665.1. NCBI lineage: Eukaryota > Viridiplantae > Streptophyta > Magnoliopsida > Santalales > Viscaceae > Viscum > Viscum album. The sequence goes on from OY728155.1 coordinate 1,376,605,171, forward strand.
GCACCTATTGGGTATGAGCTAGGTCATACCCCACCTCACCAAATCTAATGAGAACCTGAAAAGTTCTGATGAATCTCGAAGATAACTTTCACCCCAACAAAATATGAGCAAACCTCATTGAGGTGAGACCCTTAAAATGATATGGTCTTAATACATGAACTCCAATGTTCTTAGTCTCTTATTATCATAAGAAATTTGTCTAATCATTGCATTCTTCATCTTCCTTGGTTGATCCTCACCTTCTAAATGGTAGCTTGTACAAACTCTTGACACATAAATGTTGAATCCACTGGGTCTTTCAGGCATAGTGGTGATCTGCATGGTCGACCGTAGAAGAGCTCAAATAGTTCCATACCAATGGTGGAATGATATTTGTTGTTGTACGTGAACTCCACCAATGGAAATTTGTCCTCCCAACTGCAGAAACAATCCAGGATGCAAGAAAAATTCATGTCCTCAAGTGTCTGTATGGTCTGCTTCGTCTGACCATTCATCTGAGGATGAATGACGGTTCTAAAATGTAGTAGATAACCGAATGCCTCATGCAATCCCTTCTAAAACTGGATGTAAAACATGAATCACGGTCAGAGACATTCACTGATGTCACCCCATGAAGTCATTTAATATTATATACGTAGTGGCGTCCCTTGTCCTCTACTGATCCCTAATCTCAGATGGGTAGGAAGTGGGGCGACATAGTGAGTCGTTCAATGATCACATAGATATAATCATGTCCCCTGGACGTATTTGGAAACACTGTTAGAATGTATGTGGAGATACAACCCCACTTCCACTTCGGCACCTCGAGTGGTAGTGCTAAGCCTACTGGATCGTGATGCACTTCCATCACTTGCTGACATGTGAGGCTTTGGGAAACAAACTCTTCCACTGCATTCTTCATCCCTAGCCACCATTGTTGAAACCAGAGGTCGTGGTACATCTTTTCCACACTAGTATGCAATGCCATAGGGCACATATGGATCTCCCTCAACACCTGCCCTCGTAGCATCACTGGTACTATGGTGTGTCCTATAAAAATAATTATGTGTTCCCCACCTTTAAAAATATTATTAGGTAACTATAGTAACGATATATGAGCATGTAGAGACTTTCTATCAATGTACCCAAGTCGTGCCTCTTGAACTCACTAAATAATTGGGAGAGTGGAAGCCATAGACTAGAGGTAATCTTCTCTTTCTCTATCTAAAAATGATATCTGGTATGCCGAAAGATGATTTGTCACGTCACTCATCAAATTAGGACATACCTTTTGCTCTGTGCATCTGCTACTACATTCCCATTCCCTAGAGTGTATAATATCACAATGTCATAGTCTTGGACGAACTCTATCCTACATCTATGTATCAGGTTTGTGTCCTTCTGTGTAAAGATATACTTGAGAATCTTATGATAATATAATACTATTAATCATTCATCCATCAATTAATGTTGTTATATCATCAATGTAAAGACCACTAATTCTAACTTCAGGTAATGGGTGGCATAGTTCTTCTCATTTTGTATTATTAGTTGAGAACCATAAGCCTTCACTGATCTCTCCTGCATCAGGACACATCCAATTATGGTCCATGATTGATCCATGTAGATTAAAAACACAACTCCATATTCTATTATCCTCAATATGGGGGAACTCATCAGTCTCTACCTCACCTCCGGAAAACTATATTGACATCTCTCCATCCATAAGAAGGGTTGTCCCTTTCTTGTCAATGCTGAAAATAGTGCCACAACTAGAGAAATATCAATTATGAATCTCTGGTATTACCTAGCCATCCCCATGAAAACTCTGCACCTTGGTCACACTTCTGGGTGCCTCCCATGCTAGAATAGACTCTATATTTTCCAGATCCACTACAACTCCAGCCTCTAAGATAACGTGTCACAAAATATGGACCTCCCATATATAGAACTAGAACTTATATAGCTTACCATATAGCTAGTGATCTCAGAGTGTATCCAAAAATATTTGTAGATGATAGTAATTTTGCACTTCTGATGTCAAGTATATCAAGATGTATTTAAGGAAGACCACCACAAATAGATCGAGGTATGGCTAGAAGATAAAGTTCTATATTCCGATGAGCACTAATGGGTCATTGTTCATGCTTAATGGAATAACCAAGAACTCATTGTGGACATACTAACATCTAAAGGTTGTCTTCTGCACATCATCATCTTGTAAATAGAGCTAATGATAGCCTGATCTGAGGTCTATCTTCGATAACAAACAAGCTCCCTTCGTCTGATAAAAAAGATCATCATTCCATAGAAGTGGAAAATTGTTTTTCACGATCACCTGTTTTCGGTGCCAATAGTCCACACTGAGTCTTGAACTCCCATATTCCTTTTTGTAAAACAAAAACGGGTCTACCTATGGGGAAACACTATGCCTTATTAACCCCTTCTTCCCTAAGTACTCAAGATATACTCGTAACTGACGATGCTCCGTGGGAGCCATCTAATATGCTGGTGTAGATATTAGTGACATCCCAAGGTATAGGTCAAATTAAAAGTCTACCTCTCTGCATGGAGGTAGTTCTAGAACATCATCATGAAGGGAATCAACAAACTATTCCACCACTATAGGATAGCTCAGACACTCAATATCAACTACTCTGAGGGTATGTATATCTATCTAATGTGTGTTCATAAGCACCATCCTCTAGGAAAGTCTATCATCTGCTGAAAATGTTACCTTCTCACCGGTGAAGGAAAGCAAGTTTCATACTTGTGTACAGACTGCACTTTGTGCCTAAAATAGTCGTTCTGAACATGGAATATGGATAGCCAGTCCATACACAAGATGGCGATTAAATGACTTGATGCCTTTACTAAAAGATCCCCATGGAAGCTTTTTCATCCTTAAGTGAGATCACACTTCCTAAACTAGTATGTAATCATTGAATCATCTCCCATATGAGTCTCTAGATTTATGGATCGAGCTAACGGCTCCATCCGAACTCTGAGCTCCGAACAAGGGTAGTAAAAATAAAAGTGTGTCTTGCACCTGTTTCTATAAGTGTAGCAGCTAGGGTGGAGTAGACCCAACTAATACCCCTAATCATCTCCAAATCACTTTTTTTATCAGCCTCATCTTCCTGGAAATATGCTTGTCCATGTCCACCTGCTCCCTATTTTCTGGATCGAAAACCTAGAGGTGGTGGCGGTAGAACCTCAATTCGTCTCCCTCCACCAACTGCACTTCCAGCTCCTCTACCATGTCTGACTACTATCTGCGGGTCTACGTGATCGAATCTCTACCTATACATTGGTGGTCCCTCAACTGTCTGCTGGTCTTCCTTATGATAGGTCGGGCAGTAGTGATCCATGTGTCCATACCCACCACACGATTAGCACTACCTTCTCCTCATATTTCCTCCCCTGTCATATGACCCCACACCACTAACCATGTATCCTAAGGTCATTCAACAAAAGATCTGGCCTACATTGGTCCCTACATCATATATCTATTGCCTGTTGTAGATGACTCTGCTACATAACATCTGGTGGTGGCTCTCATTGTGGGTTCCTACTCAGCTAGGAAGCTCTAAACCAAAATCACTCATTCTAGCACCCCAACCTATGTCAGAATGCTGATTGATATCCTCGATTCTTTGACCTCCCATCAGAGACCCTGCTCAAAGGTCTGATCCCTAATGAAAGGGTCTCATACCGTATTGGTGGAGTAATGGGAGAGATCAGTGAGCCTCACTAAGTACTGGGCCACATTCATGTTTCTCTAATATAAGTACATCACCTCTTGTATATGAACTGAGCGTAGGATCACTGGGACAAACTCTGCCCTTAAAAGGCCTTCGATGGAAACCTAGGAGAGGGTATCCTCATCGTGTATCTGAATGGTGAGACTCCACCATCACCCAAGTGATCCCTAGAAGATGCTGGTATCTAGGATCACCCTCAGATCATATAGTTTCCCAACTAAGAAATAACTCTGGCTACAACCTCCACGTAGTCCTCAGCCTCCTGCGGTATTGTCTCACCTCCGATCATTAGACCCCTATTCCACTGAACCTCGTTCAATGTGCTCAATAGGTGTGCACCCTGAACTGGTGTCACTGGTGTAAATATATTCCCAATGGGTAGTGGTGGTGCTAGTACACCACTCGAAGGTGATATGACAACAAGAGGGCCCTACACCGAGGCCTCATCGCTTGGTGGGACGTCATCATGTACTCTCTCAAGAATCCTATCTGGATGTCTATGTGGCAGCATCCTGAAGGAAAATAGGACTACCGCGGTCAAAAAGTTATACCTATTGAGATCAATCAAAATGATCATAAGAAAAACTTATAAATAACACATACAATCTATGATTTCATGCACTAAGTAGGAAATCAGAAGTTAGCGTCCCAGTGTAGGGTTACGTTGGTCGCTACACCCACAATATGTTTCTGAACCTGAAAACCACATTCATAATACTATAAACTATTTCCAAAAATAAAGGATCATAGTCCTAATTAATTGTTAGAACTGAGTCCTCTAATACCAATTTGACAGGACCCATCCCCCAAGGTTCGTATCGTGACTACTCTATTAATTCCTTCCATAGGCCATGGGCTAGTGACTATCACATGAAAGGAGTATCCCTACAACAGGAAGGCATTGCTTTTAAACCTATAAATACACACAATCCAAGGACACAACAAAAATCAACCATGATGTAAACTGGTATAGTAAACATTGTACAAAATGTAAAGGGGCTAGAATACAAGACAAACTAGAATGTACACGTTCAATTGAAAGATAAAAGAGCTCTTGGAACATCCACCGAGGATCCAACATGAAGGGTATATACCGCTCCTGATCAGTAGTCACTGCATCACATCAGGTAAAATGTTCCCCCACTAGGCACCATTTAGTCTTAGTTCCCTCATCCACGATCAATGATGTCCATCATCTTCCCATGACATAGCAAGGTGCAGCAGGTGTATCCCGTGCAGGGGCGAGTATAAAAATACCTAGTCGGGACCCTGAGACCCCTGAAGGTCTCCCAGAGTTCCACAAAGGATAAACCACAAAGTAAAAACTCAAACACAAAGAACAAAGTATTAATCAATGATACATTGGTATTTGGTCATATATATACCACTTTTATCATGATATCCTCGTATCATGCATGAGAAATCATAACGCGCCATCTTTTTTCCATTTTCACAACTGACCCACGAGAGGAGAATACCACAAAGATAACAACACAATGGTAAACGTACCACAAAGGTAACCAAAAAAGTTAAATGTACCATAAAGGTAACACCATGAAGTTAAAGACTCATCTCACACAAGGTTTATAACTCAAGTACATAAGTATTAATGATTACTCATAAATTTAGATCATCTTTTTCTGTCAAGAGGCTCTACTGTTGACCCACACATGATCTGTAGATGCTGAACATGATAGGATCGCTAGGCGCTAACCCACACATAATAAATAGATACAAACCCACACAGGATACCTAAGCGCTGACTCACATAGGATCGATAGATCTTTACCCACATAGGATCATTGTTATCCCTTAACGCTACAGTCTTCCACGAGATTCCCGCACTGTGCACGCTTGATTCCATGAGTATCCTCTCCTCATGCCATCAACATTACATCAACATCAATGAAGATCCACGAAGAATTATTCCAAAGAAAATTCATGTTGAAAGGGTTCTAGCACGACTGATGGTGTGTTAATTGGACGCTCGGTCTCTGACTTATAAGCATTTTAGTATAGAGGGCCCGATTGGATTCAGGTTCGATCCAACCAGTCCATACTCAAACATTTTCCAAAACACATGTGGATTTTCCAAAATGAGCATATCACTCAAAATATCCCATCACCGTAGATGGTTAATCAAGAAGATGTCAGGTTTACATGTAATAGCTCTTTTATAGAAAATGGGTCTAGAAGGGTCTGAGTCTGGTCTGACCAGGCTTAGCCTGGGCCACAGCGGATTCGACCCACTGGGTCGTGGATTTAATAGGATCGCCTTGGTAGTGCATTCGTCTTGGCTTGCAAGACATGGCCCATAGAAAGGCATAGCTGGCTAGGGCCTCACGACCCGACCAGCAAAGGCGCGACCCGCTGTTGTGGGGCCCACCCAAGATGGCATATGGGGGTGTTCCCCCTATTCGGAGTCAGAGCGGTGATGGCAAGGGGAATATTCATGTCACCTGAAAGACCCCAAATGGAGTGGGTGTCAGCCCTCCGTCATGGATTCCGAGCTGCAACTATCATCATTGGCACAAGACAGCGTGTCATTCACCTCCATCAGTGGCAGTACAATGATAGGTACTGATATCCATCACTACTATATGTCGTGGCCCCCATATCTAGTAGCACATGATGGCGTGCCACCACTTCCTTCAGGGATATCATCCCTTTTCACATGTCACAGCTATGATCACGATATTCTTCTCTGGAGGTGCGCAAAGGCGCATCACCATCAACACTGCGGTCGGTTGTTGCCATCCACCACTGTCACTGACTGACATCGGTCTCTGATGCTGTTGTTCCAGTGTCATGTTGGAAGTCTTCTGTGGGTCCCTTGGTGAGCTCATGTGGCCCTCTTTTCCATCCTATGGTGCTAACGGAAACCCCAGGCTTCCCTCTTCATCATTAAACCCACAGTTCCAGCTTTCATCCAACCTGAATAAATATCTCTCCCAGAAGACATCAGATTTCCACAAAAGGTGTGGGTGGGCCTTGTTTGGTAGGCATGATCCCACCATTTTAGCTTGATAGAAATAGGCTAGTAGTCTAATTTAACAATTCTAGAATTTAGACAATAATTAAACCTTACCACAATATTCATTGAATATCATCCATGCTTCAGTATGAGTCTGTGTTAATTGGTTCATGAATCAATGGTGCTCATCACCACTTGCTATAATTGTTTCTGTCCTCTAAGTGGTTAGTGTCACGGTATATTGTCAGAGCTTTGTCGCATTGTGATGTTGTGACGACACACCTCCCCAAGCTCTATATATATATGAGAGGTGGAGTGTTAGTAAATCCAATGGAAATATATGAGGTTCATTTAGAGAATTAACCTCCCAAATTCCAATGGTGATGTTATAATGATTGAGGAGTCATTCCAATTAATGGATTGACATGTCGTTGTTCCCACCATCGATGCTTTTCAAATAAGGGAAAATAAAAATAAAAATAAAATAACATTTTTATATTATAATTCATTTAAATGTAAAAAATTTAACATTTTCTCCTGACATAATTTAGTCAATGAGAAGCATTCCTTACGTGAATATCGGTGCTGCAGATTCATCGGTGCTCTCAAATTTCTAATCCAAGCACCGGTTCAAATGTTATAAGACACCAGTCACATGTTTTCTGAACGTACCATATAAAAATATCATAAATTAATCCTGGGCACACCGGGAAATGGAATCTCATGCTGTAATTATCTTCAGGGGATTCACCATGGTACCGGTGGTGCTATAGGAGGAGGTGTTGGGGTACTTCCATACGTCCCCTCGGGCAATAAATCCTGGTGTGGAAAAAATGTTCTAGGACCTCCATCATCTGTACTAGTGGCAAAGGATGAATAAAGTAGTGGCAGAGTTTGTTTTAAGATGCCTTAGTTGTTAGAAATTGGTGGTCTATCATCAGTTTCTAGCTAGCATAGTGAATCAACTAGAGGTGCTAGATTGGAAGTTGGATGGTATCTCCATATAATTTTTTATAGGGATTCCACATTTGTATAGGGGACATGATTCCCTATTGGTGATCAGTGAACTACTCAACATGTCATCCCACTTCCTACACATCCATGAGTGGGGATTAGTAGATGTTTTTCGGATGCCTCTACATACATGATATTGTGTGACTTCATGGGGTGACATTGACTATAGTATATGAAAATGATGAATGTTTTAGATCTTAGTTGGGGAAGGTATTACATGAGGTATTTGGGACTCAGTTATGTATGTGCACCACCTTTCATGCCCAGACTGATGGTCAGACCTAGAGAACCATAGACACTCAAGGACATGGTTCATGCGTTCATTCTAGATTTTGGAAATAGTTGAGAGGATACATTTCCCATGGTGGTGTTCACATACAACAACAGTTATCACTCCACCATTGGTATGCCACCAATTGGGACCTTGCACCATCGTCCTTTCAGGAAACATCTATTTTGGACAGACCCATGGGAGTAAGCACTTATGGGACCAAAGATAGTACATGAAACCTCACAGAAGGTGCAAATCATCTAGGATTTGATGAAGACTACATTGAGAAGTCATAAATATTATGTTGAAAGGAGACAATGACCTATATTTTTCTATAGGGGGACCACATATTCTTTTGAGTCTCCCCTCAACGACAACTAGAGTGATTTTGCCGAGGTGGAAACCATTCACCATGGTTTATCGGACCATCTCTGATTCATCAAAGGATTGGCGAGGTGTCATAGAGCTTGACACATCCACCGTAGTTGGAAAGGGTTCACTATGTCTTCCACATATCCAAGCTAATAAGATACATGTCTAACCCATATCACATCTTTGAACATGTAGAAGTAGGCTTTGATGATGAGGTGACATTTATGGAGGTTCTAGTAGAGATTGAGGATCGAACATACTGATTCCTTCATGGACGATCGATACCTATCATGCGCATTTGTTGGCAGTATGGGTACCACCAGGATAGAACATTAGTGTAGGAAGCTTATATTTGTGCTCAGTACCCCCATTTGTTTCATTGGTCTATTTTTTCTCTTTTGGGAACGAAAAGCCCTAAGGTGGGCTGAATGTAAAGTACAAGATTATCCTTTTAATTTTATTAAATTTTTTGGAATTATGACAAGTCTGTGAAAATTGACAACGTGTGATTCTAAGGCCCGATGCCCCCCAAATGAATTTCTAATCATTTTAAAGTATGTTTAGTAAGAAATCGAGTGACATTTTATATATTTTAACTAGAACTCATATTAAAAATTTGAGAGCACCGTCGAATCTGTAGTTCCATAATTCCATTAAAGTATTCTTTACTTCGACCACAATAGGTCAGGTGAAAATCTCAAATTTTGGAAATTTAAATGAATAATAAAATATAATGTTTTATTAATTTTTTCCATCCAACAGACTAGAGTCGATGGCAGGAAAAATGAAATTTCAAGACATTAATTGGATTGACTCCTCAATCTTTGTAACTCCACCACTGGAATTAGGAAAGTTCATTCTTTAAATGAACACAAAAAATTCTCCATGAATTTACTCACTCTCCCCCTCTACTATAAATATAGAGCTCAGGGAGAAGTGTTGTCATGGATTCACCAAGCAGCGATGCTCTGGAAAAGTACCATGATGCCAACCACATGGATGAATGAACTGGTTCTAGTAAGTGGTGACAAACACCACCGAATCACAAACTTACAAACACTAACCCCTCCTACTGTGCGGATGTTTGTTAACAAATCATGAGGTAGTGTTTATTTCTTGGATAAATTCAAGTGATTTCGAATCAGTATACTACTATCTTGCTATCAAAATAACATGGTTGATGTTGGACAATAAAATTAGCACAGTCCCTTCGCATTTTGATGAAATTTGATTTGTTCATCGTGAATGATTTAATTAGTATGGAAAATATCTGAAACTTTTGGTTTAGCGATGAAGAGTGTGTCTTAAGGATTCCATTAACAACTTCGAATGAAAAAACGGTCCCTGATGCTCACCAAGAGACCCGTAGAAGACTGCCGGAAATCAGTTTCAGTGACAGAGATAAGGGCGGCACAATGTTGTACGCCACCGGCGGAAAAGGCCGCTGCTGCTACCATGGCGGGTGGAGGTGACGAGCGGATCGGGCCGACAAAGGATGAAGGGGCAGCATGTGTGTGCGGGTAGAGAAGGTGGTCGTGGCTCATCAACCGCAATAGATGCAGGGAGCGTCTAGCTTCGTCTGACCATAAGAGGAGGAGGGAATCACAATGTCATGCTGCTGGAGATGCTGGTCGTTGCTCCGACACAGTAGTAGTAGGGACCCACTCCCTACGAGTCCCACATGAGACCATGCAGCGTCATGTGGCACCACTGCCAAACTGAACGGCAATGGCCATTTGGAAAAATCAGGGGGGGGGGGGGCTCGGCTCTTGCCAGATAGGGAGGGGCCCATTGCAGTGGGACGTGCGAGCCCAACGGGTCGAACCATCTATGGGTCGGGCTCTGCATGACCAGTGGGTCGCGCCCCTCCATGGACCGACCCAGGCCCGTCACGGCCCTGCCCAACAGGGCCAGCCAAGACTAGTTCAGGTTGGGCCTGGTCAGACCCATATCAGGTCGGGTCGACCAAAAGTGGGTCGGGTCAGCCAAAACTGGGTCGGCTCAGCAAAACACAGGTCAGGCTGGGGCGGTCAGACCAGACCCAGACCCTTCCAAGAACAGGTTCACTAAAAAATCCATAACATTTTAATCATGCGTTCATTTGAAAAATTTTCTATGGCACTTGGATCCTTGGAGGGATCTGGTCCTTTTGGTATACGTCACTTGAGTTTTGGAGAATGTTGGGGTATGGATGGGTTGGATTGAACCTGAATCCAACCAGGACCTCAGTACTAAAAAGCATAAAAGTCACAGACTGAGAGTCTAATTGACTCTCCCTCTTTCATATTTGAATCCTTATGACATGGTGTTCCATTGGGATACATCTTTAGGGTGTTTTGTGGGAGTTGATTTATGAATGATGGATTGCTTAGCTAGTATTCCCAGAATCAAGCATTCTTAGTGCGGGAATCTTATGGATAGACGTAACATGATGAAAGAACATCAATCCTATGTGGGTCAACATCTATCATTCCTATGTGGTTAAGTGTCTATTGATCAGGTGTGGGTCAATTCCTAGCGATCCTTTGTGGGTCAGCATATATCGATCCTATGTGGGTCAGCGCAGAGCTTCTCGACGGAATAAAATTATCAATATTTATTACTAGTCATCATTACATCTGTACATAAGTTATATACCTATGGGGCACTGAGTCTTTACCGTCATGGTGTTACCTTTTTGGCACTTTTACCTTCATGGTGTTACCTTTTTGGGACTTTTAGCATCGTGGTGTTTCCTTTGTGGCGCATTTACCTTCGTGGTGCTACCTTTGAGGTGTAACCTTTGTTGTATTCTACCATCGTGGATCAGTTGTGAAAATGGTTTTAAAGATGGAGCCTTATGATTCCTCATGTATGATATGTGTATATTTTGATAAATTTGGTATATGAATGGGAATATACATATGTAGAGTTGATGACTACTACTTCATGCATTGTGGTTGAGGAATTTCTCTGTGGTTATTTTCTTCGTGGAACTCTAGTAGACCATTGGGGGTATCAGGGTGCTTAATGAGTATTGTTATACTCACCCCTTCATGAGCTACGCCCGCACCATACAATGTATTGTGCGGACAATGGACAAAGTTGATTGATGCTGAGGGAGCCATGACTACAGGGTTCTCAGAGGAGTACATTTTGACGTGAAGTGATGTAGTGACCACTGATCATGAGATATACCTACCCTTCATGTAGGATCCTTGGTAGACAATTCCAGAGTTGTTTTCTCTTTTCAATTGTACTTATACTTTTCATTTGGGCTTAAATTCCCGCCTTTTTACATTCAATACACTTTTTACTATAGAAGTTTACATCGTGTTTTTTTTATTGCATTGTGGGTTTGTGTATGTTTAAAGAGAATGCCTTTTTATTATGTGGATACAACTTTTTAGTGCTAGTTTCCAGCCCCTCTATTGTGGTAGGTGGGTGTGGGATTATCATGACATGGGCTCGTGGGGATGGGACATGACAATGTGGTATTAGAGAAGTCAGTTCTATCGAAGAACTACGAATCTGATATTTTCTATGTGGAAATAGAGTTATGTGTATTGAGTGTGGTTTTTAGTTTCAGAAATCATTTTTTGGTGCGGCGACCAACGTATCCATACAACAGGACCCTGAATTCAGATTTCCAACTCAGTTCACAAAATCATTGATTGTGTGTCTTTTGAAGAAAAAAATTCATCGGATTTATTTGAGTCATATAACTATGTATACCATATTAAAAGTGGAACACCTATTTTATTTCAGGATTATGTCACGTAGAAAACCATCATGGAATCTTGAGAGTGTACACGATGATGGCCCACCGAGCGATGAGTCCTCGGTCTTGGTCCATCTAAAAGTGATTACACATTCAGGTTGTGTACATGTTGTACCACTACCCATTGGGAAACCGATTCAACTAGCCCCACCAGTAGAGTGTGGACACCAAATGAGCGCATTGCACTAGTTTCAGTGGTAGAGGCCTCTGAGGTTCTATGGTGAGACAGATCATCGTGCATCTTAGGATTGGTTGGAGGCTGTGGTTAGAATTTTTCTCTTAGATGGGACACCAAATTATATGATGGTGATCCTAGCTTCCAGTATCTTCAAGGGAGCAGCTAGAAGATGGTGGAGTCTAACACTCCAGTTACATGATGAGGTGACCCTCAACTTGGAGGATTTTGAGGTCCTTTTTAGGGTAGATTTCTTCCCAGATACCATATGCTCAGTGAATATATGAGAGCTACCGCACTTACAGTAGGGTAGCATGACCGTGGCCTAGTACTTGGAGAGGTTCACTAATCCCTACCAATACTCCACCAACATGGTACAAGACCCATTAATTTGGGATCAGACCTTTGATCAGGGTCTTCGAAGGGATATCATAAAATTGATGATATCTCTCATCATTACGATGTCTGATAGGGAACCAAAGAGAAGGATTTTTGTGGAGAGATTTTTATATGAGAAGGCACCGATAGAGAGATCCCCCACCAGATGTTAAGTATTAGAGTCATCTGCATGAAGCATTAGAAAGAAAAAGCATGTGTCGAAGTGGTCCTGACCTTCTAGTGGACTACATCAGGATACAGGTTCAGTGGAGAGGGGCTCACGGGATAGAGGATAACAGAAGAGGATATGGCAGTAATAATCATGTTGTGGGTAGGGTTAGATGGATCATGACTGCCTGACCCACCATACAGACGACCATTAGATGGTCAAGGGACTGGTGAGGCAGATGTGGAGGTTCGAGAGAGGAGGTACATAGGGTAGAAGCCATGGAAGAGGAGCTGGCTGTGTAGCTGGTGGTGGGAGGCGATTCAAGTTTCTACCACCACCACCCCCAAGTGGTCCTCCCGGACCATTGGGATCAGCTGGACATGGATGATCTTTGATCCAGGAAACTGAGGCCTATGACCACGATGTTCTAGAAATGAATAGAGGTATGTTCTGTGTATAATCCACTCTAGCTACAGTTTATATCGACACAGGATCCAGTCACTCTTTTATTTCCTTAGACATCATTTGGAGCTCAGAGATTCAGATGGAGCAGTTGGATTTATCCTTAATGCTGGAGACTCCTACGGGAGGGTATTCAATTACACACTATTATCGACAGTGTAAAATTACTATATGAGGTGAGAGATTTGGTTGTGATCTTCTAGTAGCATCATCGAGACTTTATGACCTGATCTAGGGTATGGACTGGTTATCCACATTCCTTGTTCACAGTTACTGTTTTAGGTGCAAAGTGCGGTGTGTCCAAGTGGATGGGATCTATTTTTCCTTCACCGGTGATAAGGAAACATTTTCAGAACACGACAGACATTCCTAGAGGAGGATGGAGCCGGTCACACATCAATTGGCTAGCCATACCCTTGGATCAGTTGATGTTGGGAGTCTGAGATATCCTGTAGTGTTGGACAATTATGCTGATGTCTTTGCTCATAATCATCTGAGACTACCTCTATGTAGATAGGTAGTCTTTTATATCAACCTGTTACCCAGGAGGACACCGATATATACCCCAACATATCTGATGGCTCCCATAGAGCAACGTTAGTTACAAATATTTAGGGAGGACTTGCAGATGAAGTGGTTCATGAGGCCTAGTGTTTTTCTATGTGAAGCCTGGATTATGTTCGCCAAGAAGGCATAAGGGAGTTCTGGACTATGTTTGGAATATTGGTTCCTAAACTAGGAGACATTGAAGAACAACTATCCAATTTCATGGATTGATGATATTTTTGACCAACGGAAGGGGCATTGATGGTTTTAAAAGATAGACATCAGATCCGGCTATCATCATCTTAGGGTACTCGTTGAAGATGTACATAAGCCAACCTTCAGATGTTGATATGACCACTATGAGTTCTTGGTTTTCCATTTGAAAACACCAATTTCCCATCAGTGTCTATTGGTATCCTGAACATGATATTTATTCCTTAACTCTATCACTTTGGTGTGGTCTTAATTGAAGACAACTTGGTGTACTCAGAAACATAGTAAGAGAATTCTTATCTCTTGAAGATAGTTCTGGATACACTCTGAGGGAACTACTTTATGGTATGCTCTCAAAGTACCAGTTCTAGATACAGGAGGTCCACTTTCTGAGACACGTTATCTCAAAGGATAGAGTTTCAATGGATCCAATAATGATAGATTTTTTTCTTTCATGGGATCCACATAGGCATTGGATTGGGTTGAATAGCTTTCTAGGGTTGGTTGGGTACTACCAGAGGTTCATAATAGAATTTTCATGTCTTCCATCACCTTTTTGAGCATTGAAAATGAGGGGAAAACACTTCTTATGGATGAAGAGATGTAATCATAGTTTTCTAGAGTTAAGGAAGAGATTGACGAGTTCCCCATATTGTGTCTACCAGAAGAGGGCATTGGGTATGTAGTCTACTACGACACATTAGGGAATAGATGTTGATGTGTCCTTATGAAATAACGAGTATTGGTCACGTATGTTTTTCGATAGATGAGATAGCATGAGACTAACTATGATACCAATGACCGGGAGTTTGCATCTGTGTTATTCACCTTGAAGATGTGGTGACATTACTTGATGGACATACATATTATAGTCTAATATAACAACAAGAGTCTGAGGTATATTTTCTTACAAAAGGACCTTATGAAGAGATATTGAGGTTGGATAGAGTTCCTCCAGGACTATGACTTGGAGATAGTCTACACTCTTGGGATGGGTAATGTAGTAGCAGAGGCACCCAACAAGAGGTCTAGTCAATAGTTTCTAAGTGAAGAAAAAGAGAATAAAGGCACCTTGTAGATATCTATTGTGGATAGAGATGGATAATATTACCTCCAGTCTATGATTTTCTTTCTCTCACTTATTTAGAAATTTTGGGAGGCACAACTGGGGGCATTGACTACGGCGCTCGAAGTGCTATGATATTCTAAAGATAGGAACCTGATTAATTTTCTAAAGGTGGGGAGCACATAATTTTCTTTAGAGGATGCACCCTAGTATCGGTGGCACTACAGGAGGAGGTGTTGAGAATGTTCCACACATCCCCTCGGGTGGGGCATCTTGGTGTGGATAATATGTACCAGGAACACTAGTGTCAGCACTGGTGGCTAGGAATAAAGAAAAAAGTGGTAGAGATTGTTTCATGATGCCTCACTTGTCATCATTTGAAGGCCGAGCATCAGGTTCTAGTAGGCTTAGCACAACCACTAGGGGTGGAAGAGTGGATGTGGGATAGTATCTACATGGACATTGTGTTAGGGCTTCCATGTACGTCAAGGGAACATGATTTTATCTGGGTGATCAGTGACTGACTCATTAAGTCAGCCCACTTCTTACCCATTTGAGAGCAGGGATAACTAGAGGGCTTGGGGCACCTCTACGTACAAGAGAGTGTAGGACTTCATGGGGTCCCATCAACAATCATCTCTGGTCATGACACAAATTTTACATCTTAGTTGTGGAAGGGATTATAGGTGGAATTTAGGACTCAACTGCAATTGAGAATATCCTTTCATCATCATATGGATTTTCAGATAGTGTAAACCATACAAACACTCAAGGACATAATACATAGTTGTGTAAAAGATTTTTGCTGCAATTAAGAGGATCACTTGTCCTTTGTAGAATATGCATAAAACAACATCTATAACTCCACCATTGGTATAACATAATTTGAGGCCTTGTATAGTCAACTTGGTAGGTTACCTCTATGATTTAAAGTCCCAAGGGTTTCATCAGTTATGGGACTAGAGATAGTATAGTCTACCACTAAGAAGGTGTAGATAATCCAGGATTGGATGAGGACTGCACAAAGTAGATAAAAGTTTTATGCTGATAAGAGACTGAGGCCTCTTGAGATCAAGGATAGGGACCATGTACTCTTGTTATTCACCCCTTGATGAAGAATATGATGATTTGGCTATGGTAGAAATCATTCATCGGGATTTTTGAGACCATTTTTGATACATTAGAGGATGGACTAGGTGGAATTATTATTGGCACTACTATGTCATTTCGAGAGGGTGAACGACATCTTCCACATATCCTATATGAGGAGATATGTGAATGACGCATCTCACGTCATCGACTATGGAGGGATGGACATTGATGATGGGGAGAAATTAATAGAGGTTCCAATGGATATTGAGTATCGACCGGTGAAAATCCTTAACGGACGATCGATTCCTATGGTTCAGGTTCACTGGATGCATGGGAACCTCTATGAGAAGACATGCGAGCGGGAGGCTCAGATTAATGCTCAGTAAACTGATTTGTTTCTTTATTCAATGTTTTTACTTTTAAGGATGAATAGTCCTAATGTAAGGAGAATGTAAAGTCCAAGATTTTCAACATAAATTTTTTCATTATATGGAATTGTTACGAGTCTGATAAAATTGACGGTGTATGATTCTGAGACTCGGTGTGCCCAGAATAAATTTATGAACGTTTTTTAAAAAATGTTTAGAAAACAACTGTGTGGAATTGAATATCTTTTATACCAGTTATTAGATTAAAAATATAAGAGCAGAATTGAATCTGTTGCGCCAAGATTCTCTTAATTAAGGATTCACTTCAACCATAGTAGGTCGAGTAAAAATATAGATTCTATAAATTTAAATGTATAATAAAATAACAATGTTATTTTTTTTATTTTTCTTTTCCACAAACAGAAAAGCGGTGGTGGTAGGACCAATGACATGGAATTCCATTAATTGGAATGACTCCTCAATATTTTTAATAGAACAGTTCAAATTTGGGAGGTTAATTCATTAAAGGAATCATATAAATACCGAGTGACATTACTCACCATCCCCAACTCTTATTCTTATAGAGCACAAGGATGAGGGTTGGTATAGAATCACTAAGAGAAGAAGCTCTGGAAATGTAATGCAACACCAACAACATGGATGATGGAACCTATTCCAACAAGCATTGAAGAGCGACACCGATTACCGAACAGATAAACATCAAATCTTCTTCAAGCGCGGATGATAATAAATGAATCATTAGGATGGTTTTATTTCTAATCTAATTTCAAGTGTTATTTAATTAGTACACTACCCTATTTCTATCAAGCTAACGCAGAGGGTGCATGCCAATCAAACAAGTCCCAAACCCTCTGCATTTTGTTGAAATTTAGTGTGTTCATTGGGAGTGATTTATTCACGTAGGAGAAAATCTTAATTGGAGGATTTAGTGATGAAGAGATCATCCTCGGGAGTCTGTATAAAACATGGAATGGAAAAAAAGCCATTGTAGCTCACCCGGTGACCTGTAGAAGACTTCTGGAAACCGGAGTTAGTGGTATAGGAGAGGGCGGTGCACCGTTGTGCACTACCAGCAGAAACAGCAGCGGCTGAATCCTTGGCTCGTGGAAATTGCGTTAGGTTCAGGCTTGCTGTAGGGGAAGGGGTGGTGCGTGTGTGCCGCTATAAAAGGTGTTTGTGTCTCACCAGTTATGGCAGACACTGGGAGCAGCCACCACAATCCGACTGAAGGAGATGGAGCCACATGCAACTATGTGCTGTCAAGAAGGCTGGTCGTCGCACAGACGCCACAACAGTAGGGACCCTATCCCTGCATGTCCTACGGGAGACTAGGCGGTGCCATGGTGTACCACCGCACAAACCGAATGGATATGGTCGTTAGGTAAAAAGTGTGTGGGGGGGGGGGGGGCTCCCCCCATGCTAGTTAGGGCGTGCCCCGCTCTAGTGGGCCACCCCAACAGGGGGCCGCATGAGCCCAATGGGTCGCATCCTCTACGGTTCGAGTCGTGCGGGCCTATCCGGCCACATTACTCCGTGGGATAGGTCGTGCTGGCCAAATAGGCCGCATAGGCCTAGAGGGTCGCCCCACCCTAGTGGGCCTGGTTGGCCCGCAGCCCGGCCCAATCGGGCCAGTTGGGACTAGTTCTGTCTTGGCTGGGTCAGACCCAGACCAGGTTGGGTACACCCAAACTGGGTTGGTTCGGCCTAGAACAGGTCCAGCCAGGTCGGGACAGGTCGGTCTGTTGGGTCGGACCAGACCCAGACCCTTCCATGTCTAGTTTCTTTAAAAGAGACATAACATAGGGACCATGCGTCCATTTTACAAACCATCAGGATTTCTAGGATCCATGGAGAGATATAGTCCTTTTGATATACTTCACATTATTTTTGTAGAATGTTTTATTATTTATGGGTTTGATCAAACATGAATCAAACCGGGCCCTTTATACTAAAACTCATATAAGCAAAAGACTAGTCATTCGATTGATGCGCCCTTTATTGTGTTGGAATCCTTACAGCTTGGTGGTCCTATATGATACTTATTCATGGAACTTCATGGAAGTTAAGGCTTTACTGAAGGATTAAGTAGAGGATCTTCCTAGAATCAAGTGTACTTAGTGTGGGAATCTTATGGGTGGCTGTAATGTGAAAAAAGAACATCAATCCTACGTGGGTTAGAAACTAATTATCCTATATGGTTTAGTGTTATATGGTCATGTGTTGGTTAGTATTTATCTATCATTTTTGGGTTAGTGCCATGCGATCCTGTGTGGGACACCATCTATCGATCTTGTGTGGGTCAGCAGAAGAGCTTCTTGACAGAGTAAGATGATCATGATTTATGACTATTCATTTGTACTTCTGTATATAATTTAAATACCTGGTGTGAGCTGAGTCTTACCTTCATGTGTTTACCTTTTATTGTACATATAACAGGGTGGTGTTACTATTTTTCAACTTTTACCTTCATTGTGTTACCTTCATTGTTTAACCTTCATGTTGTTACCTTGGTTCTATTATTTTCTCATGGATCATTTGTGAAAATGGAAAAAAATTTGTAGCCTTTTGATTCCTCATGTATGAGACTAGTATATATTGATAACTTAGGTATATATATGTGCATATTCATAAGTATAGATTATGACTAATACTTCATGATTTGGGGTTGACATCTTTTTTGTGGTTATTTCCTTTTTGGAAATATGGGAGACCATTGGGGTCTCGGGATCCCTACAATGTATTTTTATACTCACCATTGTAGTGGTTACACCCACACCTTGTCGTGTGATGTATAGATGATGTAAAACATTAATCGAGGATGAGGTATCTAAGACTGAATGGTGTTTAGAGGTGGACCATTTTACGTGACGTGTTTTAGTGACTACTGATCATGAGATGTACCTACCCTTCAGCTAGGATCCTCATTGGATGATCCAGTAGTTGTTTTCTCTTTTAATTTGTACTTTTACTTTTCCTTTGGGCTTGTTTTATAGCCCTTTTACCTTCAGTACAATTTTTAATATAGCAGTATACATCATGGTTACTTTTTTGTGTACTTTAATTGTGTGTTTGTACAGGTTCAAAAGCAATGCATTCCCATTATATGGATACACCTTTTTGGAGTTAGTTTCCATTACCTAGCCTATGGAAGGGTGCTTGGGGTAGTCACAACATGATTCATGGGGGACGGGTCATGACAATGTGGTTTCAGAGGAGTTATTTCTACTGAAGAACTATGACTCTGATATTTTATATGTGGCAATAGTGTTAAGTGTTAAGAGTGTGGTTTTCAATTTGGGGAATACAACTTTTGTGCGGTGGCCAACGTATCCATACACTAGGACCCTGAATTCTCATTTCCGACTCAGTTCATGAAAAAATAATCATCTGTTTTGAAAAAAAAATCATAGGATTTCTTTGAGTCATCTCAGAAGGTATAACATATTGACCAAGGCCCTCCATTTTTTATTCAGGATGCCGCCACTTAGACAAACATCCAAGATTATTGATAGAGTTCATGATGAAAACCCACCGTTCGATGAGGCCTTAGTGCAGGGTCCTCTTACTATGTTAGCACCTTCGGGTGGTGTACTAGTAGCACAACTACCCATTGGAAAATTGTTGCCACCATCCCCAACATAAGATGGTGCACACGGACTGAGTGCAATGCAGGAGTTTCTGCGGTAGAGTATTGATAGAGGAGGTATGTAGAGTGGTAGATGTCGTAGAGGATCTAGTCATGCAACAGGTGGTGGGTGGCGATTTGAGGTTCGACCACCACCACCTTTAGGTGGTCCACCTCGACCACAGGGAGCCTGAGGATAGGGGCGGGCATCAATTTTTATGTCGTATGTATGCACTAGTGATGCTTTTTTCATATGATTGATAAAATGTGGAATAGGGTTATCCTATAATCATACTATAATTTCATATTATATATTATATTTTAATTATTAATTTATCATGGAAACAACACAGGAACATGAATTTGAAGAAGAAATGAACTGGAATGAGGTAGTAAAAATGATTACCTATTCTTCGGTGGGAATCTTTATGATCTTTTATTAAGGGGTCTAAGGATGGTATTTTTCAAAGATCATGATATCCATAACCTTCATAACTATTTTTTAAGGAGACATATGTAGGCCTTAATCGAGATAGAAGTCTCTAGTGGTATGATTATATGAACGAGGTGGTTCCATTTTATAATTGAGTTTAGGGGAACATTTGGTAATCCTAAAAATATTTAAATACTTTAAGGCTTTTTAAGAGACAAAGACCTAAAAAGGCATATCATTGAATTGGGTATGACATTTTAGACCATATATTATCACATTTTTAATAAAAATATATTATTAATATTTTTAAATTATTTAGTGATATGTTAATTAAATAATAAATATGAAATTTGAAATTTTATAGTATTCATTTAATTTGACAAAAAATATGTCAATAAAAAGTTGTAATTAGAATATAATAAATTTAAAAATATATAATACATACTATTATACTAAATTTTAATTATCAAAATTATCTCATCCCAAAAATATATCAATTTTGATACTTTTTAGATCAATTATTTTCTTTTCCAATTAATTAAACAAATACTATTTTAGAATTGTGGAAGAATTTAATGTAGTTATAAAATTAATAAAAATTTACAAAAGATTTTATAATGAAACTATATATATATTGATCAAAATATATGTTTATTTATGTTACTATATAAAATGTTTCCATATGTGGACATGTAAATGATATTAAACACAAATAGAGTGCCAATTCGTAACTATCTTTGATTTTAATAATATATAATTTATTCTCAACGATAAAAGTTCCTTAAAACTAAAATATGATACTATTATGTTAAGTGTATAATAATACTCATGGTATAATTTTTTTATAAGTTTAGCTCATGTTTATTCCCACATATTTGTGATTTGAACCATTTTAAAAATCATTAACTCTTACCGTGACAACATTTTTTTTACACAGTTATGTTTAATATACATAAATTAAAATTCTAAACCAACCATATATGATTCTTGGATAAAAGGTTAATTCATATATAACTTATTTTTTAAAAAGTTTATATTTTTATGGATTTATTACGTTTAATAAAATTTTATATATTTTAAAATATCATTAACCCCAATTTTGCCAATATTCATAACGTTAATTTTAAAAAATATCAAGAAATAAGATAACTTAAAAATCATATAATACATCACTAATATGCCTATATAATCTAAAAAATTTGTGGATCACATTATTGATGTTGAATAATATTTATATTAATATTTTTATTACATTTAGTACATGTATTTTTTTAATTGAATAAGTATTGCATCATCATTGTGCACGCAGTTAATGTAATTAAGTTCTTTCTAAAATATAAAAAAAATACCAAGATGAAGATACAAATTTTATATTTAAAATTAATATTTAATGTTGATGATACATTTTTAATCACAACATATTAAAATGAAACACTTAATAAAAACATACGTATGACATATTGGACATTCTTTTGAATAAAATGCTAAATAAATGAATAATTTGATTCATGTGGCTCCAATAAGACCTATATAATTCCCAATGATGATTTTGGTATAAAATGACTCATATAAAAATATTTGGACATGTTTTAGTCAATTTTTCTTACATATAATACTATTTTTACAATTACATAATCAATTTACCATTAATTGTGTTATGGATCATATTACAGAAATTATTATCCATAACTTCTATAAATAAAAGGAACATAGTTACATATTTAGCACCCACTGATTATTGTTATGGAATTTATTTTCCAAAATCCAAATAAAATATAAATTATTGAATAATTAATATCTTTAATGGATCGAGAAAACAAGATTTGATAGTTAGAACCTCCAAATGATTGAAATATTTCTATATAAAAATTCAATGAGATATTTATTTCAAATAAATTATTAGGATTAAATGGAAAAATATTTATCTAATAATTTATTAAAACCCATTAAAAATATAATCTAACAAATAAAATAAATTAAACAAAAAAGATGACTTCAATTAAAATACTTTATTATTTCACAATTCATCAAAAAATGAATCTTATCAAAAGAATACAAAAAAAGTAATTTTGATTATTCTATTTAAAATAATAACTATATTTTGTGAAATATAATTTATACCTGTGTCAAAAACTATATTTAAAACATGTACGACATCAAAAATTGGTCAAATTGTTTTTTTAATACATATTTTATGCATAAAATTGGATTTGTTATTATATAATATGTACATAAAACATAGGATGAATATTAAGAATATAATTTAATACTATATATATAAATATCATTAATATAATATAAAAAATTGTGATTTGTTTTTTATATGTATAAATCACACTTGTGGGCTTTAGATAGTTTTTATAAAAATTATATCCTTATATTAATCTTGTTTTTATATTTATTAATAATTAATTAGAAACTAATGAATTCAATAATATATTTTTACTACATATATAATCAAATTCGTACCAACTAAAACAATTTATATTGTTATAATAATAATATTTAATAGCATATCGCGGGTTGTTTAAGTTCATTATTCTGTGCAATGTAAGATATTATAGTGATTAAATTTAAATCGAGACTTGACATAGAATATTGGGGTGTTATAAAGAATAAAGAGTAAATATGTGTTTGGAATTTTATGTAGCCTTTTTATGTATAATTATATTCTTTTAATCGTGATTTATTGATGAATATAACTTTAATATCTTAAATTAAAATTTTCTAATAAGGGTACTATTTTATGTTGGTGGTGTTCAATGAAAGATTGATGTTCTATGATGGCATCAATTTGAGAAAAGAATGTATTAAATTTTAATATGTGATATATATTATTCATATTATTTACCTATATATATATATTTATATAAGAAAATAAGAGTTGTATCATAAGTCATTGAAATGAGAGAACACATGAATTTTACCATGGGACCTATACATGACATCTATACCGGAATATTACATTATAGAGGATTGTGTAAAATTTTCAGGGAAACATATAATTATTTTTTCACATATGAAATTAGTTATATCATGATCTACGAATAATATCATACAGTGTTTGATATATGGAGTAATTTAAACATTATTAGTGAAAATACCCAATAAAAGTATGTTTTATAAAACTAGAAATCAGAAATATGAAATTCTCTAGATAATATAAATATAAATATGATGATGTTTCATGTTTTGATATTAATAGATTCATTAACATTATTAGATATAAAATCTATGTGGTTCATGTTTACTTACCAAATAATTGTTATATTTAATTGAGGAACACTATGCCCATGTCACAACAGAGTGATCACCTACAGATACTGAAATGGGATTCTAAGAAAGTTCATTAAATAGTGATTATTGTTGTGAAAATGAAACATAGTTGAGTACAAGAAATATTTAAATTTTAGTGGTTATTTTTCTAATAATTTATAATTAAAAAAATTACTCAAGACCTAATTGTGGAAATAGAAGATTGTGAATTCAATATTAGGGAAATGTTTTGTTCATGTGTAACATATAACTTTGGAAAATTAATAGATACTGAATTACATTAATGTGATTGTGATTTAAGACATTATTACTATGGGATGGATATAAAAATGGTGGTAATGAAACTAATGTTCACTCCATGTGACCATTTTTACAATCCCACAATGTTAGAAGCAATTCAATTGTGAGTATTGAGATATTTATCTAATGGGATATGTCACACTACTATTTGATTTAATAAAATTATAATGTAATTAAATATATGTATAATTTGTATAGAACATGATTACATGATAATAAAATATTCTTTTCAGACCTATGATCATTTCCTAAAATGATCTTTAAGATGTAATATTTTTATTTTATTTGAATAACTGCAGACATAAAACAACAGGTAAATCATTGAATAAAAAAATCTTTGGAAAAGGATCTCACACTATAAATAATTGTTAAAATGTAACAAATGATGATTTTAAAATGTTATTGAAAGTTTGAGGAGGTATATTTGAAATTTTATTGGAGTTCTAGTGGCCATTTACATTTCGTAAATATTAGATAAACACATTAATTCAATGAATGTGAATAATATATTGATACCAATTCCACCATATTGATAGTCTAGGTATCATATAAATAATAACATGATGTATCTAGTTGTAAAAAATGCATTTAATAAGATGAGGAGTATGAGGATCATAATATAATCATATCATGTAAGGAAATCTATATGAGTAACAAATGATGTTTTGGTTTCATATATACATTTACTCATGTCAATAAAAAAATATCAACTATGATCGTAGGTCATCCTATGATTTAGATAGGAACACTCAAAATATTCAGGAATTTTTGCCTAAAATATAATGGAAATTGATGACTTATTCATTGGTTCAATGAATTACACTTTTAGAACTAAAGGCACTATTATTAACAACATTTCCATTATTTTAGGAGAAAATAATTGTGTGAGAAAAATATGGATTTGGATTATAAAAAACAAATTCTTTTTTCAAATTACTTGAAACTTTTTTCACTTCATATTAATGTGATAATAATTATTTATTTCACTAAAAAAATTCAAACACATATAGATTTTGTTTTGTTGGAGTAGAAAAACATTTGAAAGAAAACATATAAGTTATTCGAATATTTTATTAATACAATGTATATTGAGGTGATGGATGAGTGTGCATTAACAAGTGTTAAATATCATAAGAATTATATTGGTTCATTTATAATATGGGATAAATTTGACAAATATTAAAACATAGAAAAATTGGGGTGTCAATTATTCACCCACCCCCAACCCCCCAAACTACAAATCAACTATCATCTCCAAATCTACTAGGCTCTACACAAATATATGGAAATACAACTATTAAATTATTATATTATTTTCAATATTATTGAAAATATAATCACATTCATCCCATAATTATATAATTATAAATCATAACATAATCATGGAGACGTCTAGAGAATATGTCTATTCAATATTTCCCTTAAATATAACATAACATGGTGATTTAATTCTTCATAACCTCATGGAATTTTTATACATAATAACTATATTTTTATGTGTTCTGAGACTATGTTTCCTAATAATATGATTCTCTATAATAGAATTATCATATCGATACATAGTAGTACATTTCATCTAATTTATTTATAACACTCAAAAAAATTAGGATTCAATCTTCTAGAAAATAACATTAATGATACAGATGCAATAACATTGAATACACATAAATCAACATCATTAATAATAATGTATAATTTAAAAAGAACTTATCTTGAAAATGAAAAAATATATAATCATTAGTAGATATAAATAAAAAACTAGTAGTGTAAAAGATTAAAATAATGTATTACCCATTATGTTGACATTATAGGCTTGTATTTGTCCTATAAAAGACATTTATATCATCATAAAATCAATTACCATATTGATATTATTTTCTTGACATGTTGGAATGGGGAACACAAGCATGAAATCTATTCTAAATTAAATATAATGTCATCTTACCCATCTATCCTGTCAAATTTGATGACATGAAAATGTCATAAAATGATTTATTCAAGGGCCATATCTCATGTAACACACTAGGATTATAAAATAATAACATTTTTTACAAAGTTTATTTATACATAACATCAATCTTAAAGAACCCACAAAATATATTTCATTAATTTTAATCTATATGATAGTTTGTGTAACACACCACCCTGAGCATAGATGAACTGCAATGGAGTATAACATTACAACCTATAAGCTAAAAGGGTTTTTGATAATATTATTATATATAATATGAAAAATATTTTTTAAAATTGATTAAAAATATATTGATAATCATATAAAATAATATATGTGTTTTCTGAAAAAAATTATTTTCTCTATAATATGGTTTATTCAGGATTTACTCAAAAACATTACATATGATTTTATGAAATTCAGTGAATCTAATATGATAAAATGAACATATTAATAAAAAATAAATTGAGAAATAAATAATTTCAATGGAGATTATAAGGGAAAAAATGATGAAAACATAATAAAAATATGTGGAGATGATATTATAATGGGTGGTACAACATTTATATAGAAAATGAATGAATTATATTTATAATAAGATACAAGATATTATAATAAAAAACCAAAACATACATAAGAAACCGATAAATGATTATCATTAAGAGGTGAAGTAGCATCATCTACCTCATCAACGTCACCTCAAGATGGCATCAACTCTCTTTTATAGCATGGATGAGGCCTTCTTTTATATGAAGTGACGGACATTCCATGTCCTCCCCCTTATTCAATACTCTCCAAGATACATGGGGATCTTAATATAATCATCAATTTTATGAAAACAAAGAGACTCGAGTAACTATCTGACATGGAAACACATGATAATATAGTGTGTTTGAATACCATGTTGACATTGGTAGATGCACAGATATCTCGAGTTTCCCATCCCTTAGTGTCCAGCATGAATTTGTGTCATGGATACATGGATCATGGATGTAGTGATTATAAATTACCTCATCGTTCTCCATACATTGATATCAACATAGGAGCCTCTTAATGGCATCATGGTGATGAGACATGGCTTCTAGATGATCAGTGGTGGTAGTAATGTGCGATAAAGGAAGATACATCAAGACATTGCATTGAAAATAGTGGACATGAAGGATCCTGGTTGAGCAAAATAGTGGAGGGTTTTGAAGATGAAGGTGGTATAGGTATCTAAGGTGATGCCCATGTGTATGAGGGTGAGCGAGGTGGTGGCTATGTATAAAGATAACATTTTTATTATATTTGAATAACACCATTGACTTTTATCATCACATGTCAAATTTGAAACCTGATATTCTCTCCCATATAATCACTAGGATGTAATAATTTCTAAAATAAAGTCATAATGGGGTTTGGGTGACCCATGATGTCGTCATACAGATCGTTGTCTTGATGACAAATTGCACATGATGTCGCATGGATATCAACCAGTGTCGATGATCTTGGTTGTGGGGCACTTGAACTACCTACAAGATTGATGCACAATGGGTCACATATATACATTAGTTATTCATCATGATCAATAAAATTATGTTTTACATTCCATTAATCATCTAAGTTCAGTTGTACCTCTATTGGGTAGATCAGTGAATTGGTGCTTGAGGTAAATGGATGCCCGTGAATGGGAAGCAATTATGATTAACTCTTGAAAAGAAGTTAGAAAATTAAGAACATTTATGATAAAATGTAAATTCCATACATATACATCTCAAAACATATAAATATATAAAATGTAATACATATTGAATCATTTTAATTCCACATTATTATTTTCCCATTATTTTATTATAACATTAAATTAAATTGGAATTATCAAATAAGATCATCAAAAAACACATTGAATTTTTTAAAAAATAAGAAATATGTTTTTTAAATTAAACACCACCATAGTTCATCACATATTTTTCCCTTGAATATAATCTCAATATGTTATTTAGAGGGAAAAATGTTACAACTATTTATATGTTAAAAAATAATATAGAATCATTAATAATATGAAAACGAATGTTTCATTGTTGCATAAAATATCTATTAAATTTACCATTTTTTCAATGAAATAGTAAATTATAGTGTTTTACTCTAGACCGATTAGAAATTAATGGAACATACACTATCAATAATTACATTTCCATAATTCCTTATTATTAAACATTAAAAATCATGATTTTCAACAATTTTGAATTTTTCCCTCATCACTGATGATTATATTTCAGAAAGTGGTATGATAATATCATAAACACATAATTCATATCTGTATAATTATAAATGAACTAATATAACCAATTTGTGAAGAAAAAAAGGAACAAAACATTTTTATGGTTTTCATTAGAGGTTCCAATGACCATCGATCTTAATGAAGGTGGGAATTGTTGTCATTTTAAAATTTATGTATCAAGGGGGAGGATTATATATTAACAAATAAAGAAATATATTTAAAATAAAATGCTAATGAAATTCCCTCCATCAAATTGTAAAAACTCCCTCTTTCCCTACACTCATAATAAGGGATATAATAAAAATATACAACAATGAATTATTTGAGAACTCTCTATAAATTTTATCATCTTTTATACACATTTTTTCTTTTCAATGGGACTTTTCCATTTTTTTATTATTCAAATGTTATGTTTAAAATAAACCTCACATTAACCACCTAACCATATATCATTAAAAAATACCGGACTCATAATAGTGATATTTTGTTTTCCAAAATCAATGCCAGTTTTTTTAATTTTTTTGGATCATTTTTTTATTTTCAAATTCTTAAATAGGAGAATAATAATAAATTAAGATGAATTATTCAAAAAATTTATCTCATTACCCCTTTTATCCCCACTATACTTTTTCCATAATTGTATTTCATCCAATTCATCATGAATCCCATCTCCCCCACACTTCAACATTAAAATATCATGAAAATACTATGAAGAGGTTGGGAATGTATACAATTTGATTTAAATGTGGTTTATTCATAAAAACATCATTCATGGTTTCTATTATTTAAATAATAATTTACATAAATGTAGTTTTTAATGATAAGGACTTTTTAAAAAATTCTTCATTGATTTTTTTTGTGTTTTTGCAAAGTTAAATATTTGACATGTTCAGATGAATTTTCTGGTAGGCAGCATGTCCCAAGATCACACAAGAAATATAATCATGATGGTAATATTTTATTTTTTATATAAAGTCTCTCAAAAATATATATGTGATTTTGGATAATAATTATGTCAATGAAAATAATAACAAAACAATATACATGAATTTCAGAAGTTCAAGGAATGAAAAATGTTTGCGAAATTTAATTTACATGAATCCGTTATTTATTTCAAATGATGAGTCCACATTTTAGTATAAATGCTTTAATTTAATCATTAAATTATCTTTTTTCCCAATAAATATGATTATCATTTAGAACTAAAATATGGAATAATATGACTCTTAGGAAATTCATGTCTTTTTCTTATGTCCAGTGATGTTTTAATTCAATAATCTGAATGAAATTTCATTTTAATGCTAAAAACATGTTGTTGTAAAAATGTTGGAATTTTAGGATATGAATAGTGAAAGGGATCTCCCTTCCCCATGAAGAATATTATACATTCCTTATAGATTATTTCAGACATACATCTTTAATCACAAACATATAAATTCAAATTGATCAATGAAAAAGAATTATCATGTCATTTAATCTCAAAATAATTATAAGGAGTGGGTGAAATGAAATAAAATAATCATAACAAGTAAATTAAAAGTTTTAGAAATCATGTAAAGGGACATGTCATGGAATATTCCTCTAAGTGGGACTTGGATAATTACTTGAATTATAGGGATGTAATAACAATTATCCATAATCTGATGGCAGGTTTATATTCGTTCATTGAAACCACCACACAAGGATTTACCAATCTTCCATATCTTTTTTCCTAGGGATTAATGATCCTTGGAATGACTATAATACACCCCTCACAATAATGTATAACATTAATGGTGGTGGATGTATGAATTATGGATCATACTCTAACTTGGTTAGTACTTATGAAACCTCTTATTTCATTTATATTTCTAGATGAACATTTGACAGATAAATTTAATGACAAATAAAAATGCTGAAAGGTGATTTTAAATATACAAAATATGAAGTTTATTTTTTTAATAAATAAATACTCCCTTTCAAAGAATGCTTCCTCTGTATTGATTTAATTCATCTAAAATACATTTTCTTTTTTAAGAGCCTCATAAAATGTATTTTCATCACAATCAGGGAGCTCCATACGTTAATCAATATGTGGATTTTCTTTTGCTTCATCTTCTTCCAGGGTAATGTAACTCTCTTCCAGATAGGTATAATCATACTTTTATAGAATTATGGATAATTAATTTTCAATGTAATAAGAAACAGTTGGGTCAATTAATGTTTCAACTCTATAGTATGGTTCATGTTCAACTGCTTCTTCAATTGAAACTGCCTCTTAGAGATTATATGTAGAAAATGCATACAGGTATTAAAAATCCTCTATTATTTTTTTATTTTGAATTAGTGTGATGTAATATTTTACACCAATATCTCAGGTTCTTTTTGGATAAGGTTATTTAGATGAAATGGGGTAATCAACTATTTCTTCATAATATTTCTATATATCATCCATATCTAGTGGAAATCCCACAAGAATCATAGGTTAGGGTTTCTCATATATAACATAGACATGTTCTGGAGGCCATATTAATTTTTCTTGTTGTCCTTCTGTGGACTAATTATGTTCCTTTATATGAGATCTATATTATTCTAAAATATGTTTATATTTTTTATCATTGATTAGTTAGTCCATGAAAAATACTAAGCATTTTAATACCACATGGAAAATTATTTTCTTGTGATTTTTAATGAAAATAAATTTTTTAGAAAGTTGAAAATAGAAAAATTATAAAAACTATTGATTTTCTCGATAGAAAAATGCTAATCATAATTCAACCTTATTGTGGGTCATGGAAAAAAATTAATGTTTTTCTTAGAGAAACATATTTTTAGAATAATGGAATCACATTTGAGGATTTTCTCAATTTTTTTAAATTTCATATAGTAACACGCATAAATTTTTTTTTCATTTTTATCAAATCACTAGAAAAATCATTTTGTTTATTTAGAGATATTAAAATTACATGTGACAAAAAAATATAATCATTACTAGTATTATTATACAAATATAATGTTATTAGGAATAAATAATATGGTATTAGGTTCATTTGTAGGTTCCATCACTATTATCTTTATTTTCAAAAACTTTTTGGTAATCCAATAAAGAATTTTCTTATTGAATTACTATTCATTTTATTTAAATTATGAGATCTATATTTTAATAAGAAAAATAAATTCCCCCTCCTCATGTAATTATGGTCGATGAAACACCTTGGTCGAGGGTTTGTCATCTTACATGAACTAGAAAAATTGATGTTATTTCAAACATTGATTTACTTAACAATGTCATGTAATGAGATATCCAAAGAAGATAGTGAAATGAGATTAAGAAATGGAATAGAAATAGATCTACTTTGATGTCATGGGGAACATTACCCAATACACATCCATACCACTCACTTCTCTAAAAAACATAGAATAAAATTTAATAAAAAAATTAATAACACCATAACCTTCTCTAGGCCAATCCTCCTGTCATCCAACCTTCATCAGATGAAATTGATCAATATGGTGTAATGGGATAAGATTAGAATATATAAATAAAAATCAAAATAAGATAATATAATTGAGATATGGAAGACATAAAACAAAAAAAATATAAGTAAATGATGATGTGAGAGAGAAAAATAAAATTACAAAATTATAATAAATAAATATATTAAATAAATATTATTAAAGAAGCTAATATAGTAAAAAATAAATGATGAATAATAATGTAGAATATGATATGGAAATGATGATTGGATGTTAAAATCCCTTAAATATAAAAATCTAGGAATTATATTTGTTAAAACAAAATATGTATTACAATAAAAATTGAACCAAAACATAAAATAAATTGAAAATGATGAAAAAATTGGGGAATAATCACTCTGGGGCTCATTGGATTCAAATTAAATAGGCATACACTCTCTTTTATATCATTTATAATGCCTCCTTTAATAGGAAACAATGGACCAGACACATCCACCACTCTAATAATGATCTCTCCAGTTTTTCAATTCTATAAGACTAACATGAATATTATATTTGGAATCACCTGATAAAATATGTTGTTTGAATACCATGTGGATAAAAGATTATGTGGGGAAGTCTTGAGCTTCCCTTAAATTGGTGTCCATTATGTCTTCTGTGGCACAACTACACAGAACATGGAAAAATTGAGCCACGGGGAATTCATATTCCGCTTACCATCAATGAGGATGAAGTTTCCTCTGAGCAGATTGATGGTGGTTGGACAAGGATTTTGAGGTGATTAGAGGTGGAATCATGGAACGATAGTGGTAGGTGGATCTAGACTGAGGTTTTCTATTCATTGGCAGGAATGTTCCTAATTGAGAATTGTAACAGCCCAAGATTTTATAAAAAATATTCTTTTTAATTTTATTAATGTCTTGTGTTGTACGCTACACCAAAAGGAGCTTGCACAACACACATCCTTGACTTGCCTTGCATTACACGCAATCGCGACCTTCCTCGATAGCGTGTGTAATACGCAATACCGAGTTTCACTAAACAACGATATGCTATTAAAATATTATTAAAACTAGCCGGTATGAATAGTAATAACCACTTTTTAAAATTCTTTAAATCATATTTTTCAAAATTAAATTCATTTATGGATTCGGAGTATCGAATTTAGCCTAAGGTGAAATTTTGGTACATTTCGGATAACTTTCATATTCTGATGAATAGTGAAAAATACTAAATTATAATTAAAAAACAACCTTTTTAATCGAAATAATTAATAGTGATAAATTATTAATTGGAGTAGTTTTAAAGTATATTTAGAATATATTTTTACAATTTAATACAATTTTGGTCATTGGATGTAATTGCACATTTAAACCAGACATAAACAAGTGTCAATCTTTTGATAGATATTGTTTCTTAAAAACACGCTATTTGTTTTAACAGCGGGATTTAATTATAAAATTAATTAATGCAACTTCTATGTTATGAATTTGGTAAAATAGACTTTATTTTTGAATTCGGAATATGAAATATAGCTTAGGATTAAATTTTGGCATTTTTCTGAAAACCTTCATTTTTTGATGAATAGTGAAACTACTAAGTGGTAGTTAAAAAACTGAATTTTTCATAAAACTTAAATTTACCGCTTCTGTGAATGGAATTTCGAAAATTCTACTGACATGGTTAATATCAAGGAATAAAATGTGGTTCAATGAGATGAAAATAATTTTTGGTGAATAGTAACTTTTTACTTTTTTTTACCACGGTTAATAGTAAATAGGGTAACTAAGGGTTAATATGATATTACTATTACCCTAACACATGTCCTAATTCTATTGGATAATTTTAATTAGACCAAAAACAACCTTATGAATATAATATGACCATTTAGGTCCACTTGGATTAGATTATGACATTTAATATTATTTTATTTAATGAATAGTTAAAATAGTTAAAATCAAAGTTTAATAACTAAAACATTTTTAATATGGGGTTATACATAAGATAAATTCGACTATAAATATTCATTAGAAAGATAAAACTATTTCCTACATAATTATATTTTATTTATAATTTTTAGACTTTAAATAAATTAATTAATTTATGACACAACGATGATGCAGTAATTACCCTTTTAAGGAAATATTAACATAATTGATGTTATAAATGCTCAAATGAATGTAATTTGAGACTTTTTATGAATTCCACTAATTTTATAGGTTACTATGATATATTAGTGTTGATTTAATAAACTTGGTTCGAACATATAATTCTGTTATGACTTTCACAAAAATCATATATCAAATAGTGTCAAAATTGACACAAAATAGTTTTTAAATCAAATAGTATATTATTAATTGTTATTTTATTCCTAAAAATATAAGGTTCGGCCAAATGAATTAGATAAGGATATATATATTAATAATAAACAATTTGGGTCTCTTTTGGCATGTTATAGTAAGTGTATTAACCATATAGTGAAAGAAAACAAAAAGACACGGTAAAAGTTAAATTATTTAACTTAGAGTTAAATCTAATTGAAAATGTTACAATAATACCCTAAACTTGTCTAAATCCTATTGGATGATAGGATTTCGACCCATCCCCACTTTAGATTCGAAATAAGACCCTTTGGAAACGTTATAAACCGATTTTGACTTTAATATAAAATAATATTTTGAGATATTCCTAAGGTGCCCCTCTCCTCCCTTATAAAAGGACACCTCCTCCCCCTCCTCCTCACACCAATTTGAGCACTCAAGCTCGGCCAACCCCTGCCAAAATCTCTTCTCCACTTCCCTAGAAACATCCTAGAGGTTCGGGTCTTCCTCAAAGACCAATTTTAGTGCCCTAAGAGGAGGTCTCAAAGAGGCGCTTCAAAGAAGAGGTAATTACCGTTACCAATTCTTTCATCTTTATTTCTTCTTCCACTTCTTCTTCTTAGGTTGTTTCATTATGAAGTAATAACATAAGTATCATTCATATACTGATATGTTATTATAAGTATGAAACAACCCTATTTCACCATCTATCCATCCTACGGAAAAAGAAATCACCGCGCGTGCGTACGTACGGAATACCGTCTCCACGCCGTTGTGTAATCTATTTTCCACCACCACCTTACATGGATGGGTATAATGGTGTAAAGAATAACTATACATAGTTATTACAACATCATATTGATTCTGATATATTGTATAATCCACTCCAATTCAGTTCAATATTTATGGAAATGATATCATCGCTCGTGCGTACGTACGGACTACCGTCTCCACGACGCGATGAGATTCATTCTCCATGTTAACCATTTAAGAATGATTATAAAGTATATATAAGAAATAATAATGAAATATATGACATTATAAAGATACTGGATTTATGTATATATATATATATGTATGTCGTCTACTTCCATTTCAAGACAATAAGGAAAGTAAAACAGCGTTCATGCGTACGTACGGACTACCGTCTCCATGAACGGTGTTTTTCATTGTATTTATCTATCTATTATATATATATATAATGAATATATAAATCATATTTTATATTCTGGAAGTAAGTAAATCATGATATAAGTAATAATGATGTCAAGAACAACAAGTCAA
Organism: Viscum album; assembly: GCA_963277665.1. Lineage (NCBI taxonomy): Eukaryota > Viridiplantae > Streptophyta > Magnoliopsida > Santalales > Viscaceae > Viscum > Viscum album. Next base: position 1,376,640,701 of record OY728155.1, read on the forward strand.
AACACCTATGATAAATGAAACGATTTTACCCAAAACGCTTCTTTAACATGGAATTTAGAAAAGAACGGGTAATATAATGTCATAAGTGAACAATATATGATATCATAACAATGAATATGATTCTGGAATAAGTCAATAACATGATTTAAATCATTATACAGAAGTTTCAGACACTTACAAAGCAAGTCAGACATAAGGTAAGGGAAATATCACAATCTCATTTTTATCCGAGATTGTTTATTCGTAAGTATTTACTGGGGTGTATTTTATCATCCACATCCATGTTTCATCAATATGTAATATTATTTCCATCCACTTACAATTTTTTAAATCAATTTATACCCTTCGGTGAGTTTTTAGTAATATCTATGAAAGGAATCTTTTGTCGTACGAGGTACTTTTTGACTTTTCCGACAAAAGTACGAAAAATGTTTTTTTAACTTATACGGCATGAATGGATTTTTAAAACATTATTTCCAAGAAACTTCCTTTACAAGATTTCAAGTTTATTTTTAATCAACTTCTTTTATTTTAAAGTTGTATGACATGTTATGAAAGGAAAAATGTTTTTGAAGAAGAAAGGATATTTTCCTCAAGAATGGAGTTCAAGTGTTTTATCAAAATTATTTTCCATCTAAGATAATAAAGGGTTCTGTTTTAATCCCTATTATTACATGGATTTGATTATGTTGTGATGGAAACATTTTTGTGAATTCCTTTATCTTATATGAATTGTTTTATGATGTCATGTTGTTTAAGAATCCCATTTTTATTACATGGGTTACGTTATGATGTATGGTTTATGATTTTGTGGCACACATAATAAAGGATTCATTATAAGATGGGTGAGACCTATATCTCCCTCTAATGCATTGGGTAAAGATTTTATATCTCATGAGATAGACATGGCTAGAACGGAAGGTTATTTCGGTTCAGTGATACAGGACTGAAACGAGGAGTGAACTCGGTTCAGAAAGGGACTTTGTCCACTAAGATAGTCTTTGCAATGAGTCATGACTAACAAGAAATGATTTTCCATGATTATGTGTGCATGCCACAAAGTTTCAAGTTTCATGTTATGATTATGGGGATCTGATTTTCACTTCTATGATTTGTTCCATGTTAAGATATTATGATCTCTTTTGCAGGTTATGATTTTCAAAAAGATATGATATGATTTTTATTTATTTTGTATACCCTTACTGAGCATTTGATCTCACCCTTTTATGTTTTCTTTTCCCCAGGATATAAAGAAATGTTTTAGGTAAAAAAAATGAAGATCTTTATGGGAGATTTTGAAGATATTTCACCACGATTAGAAGATTATATTCCGAGTTTCCAAAGACACTAAACTATTACGATCCTTGTGTGTGTTTTTTTGTTATGTACTAAGTATTCCGCAAAAGTAATGTAATGTCCATGTACGTCAAACTTCCGGTCTCTACAAGAATAGTGATAGTGGTTGTTGAATATGATGCCAGAAATGGAAGTGGATTGGACAAAAATGTGTTTGAGTGAAATTTTGGTGTGGTGGAGGTGGGATGATAGTGATTTTGTTAAATTTGAGTAGTACCAAGAGATTTTGTTCCCAAATCTAATCAAGAAAATGTTAATAACTCTATTGTAATCATAATAATTGGGGAATTAACCTAATGAATTTAGGATTGGGGAGAAAGTAACGTAGATTACTCCACAGACTATGCCTTCTTAGCGAGGATTTCCTCCCACTACTGTATGGATATTCTCCCTATGTTGGTTCTCTCCGTTGGGGCCCACATAAATTCCAAATGGAATTTATCCCTCATAGGCTACATATAAACAATAGTGGTTCCATATTCTATCCTACTTATTTTTTATTTCCTTTGGTATAACATGGAAATTCAGACCTCCCATGGAAAATTAGGTGACTTTGTGCTTCTAGTGGAGGGATGGTTAACAAAGTATATTGTTTTAGATAAACACATGAAAAAGAGTTAGAAGTTTATAAAAAGTAAGGAGTTATGTAAATTACATTAAATTAAATATCGGATGTACACATAATTTTTTTTAAATTTCGATTCCTTGAAATTCCATATTCATATTTTCCCATATATGGATTAAAACACAGAATTTAAATGGAATTTCTATAGAAAAAAATAAAAAAATATTTGATATTTGTTAAAAAAATATTCAATATGTTTGTGTGTGACATCATTGTGAAATTAGGGGTCCACGTGTCCCTGTAATAATTTTTAGAAAAATGTTAAATATATATTATATTAAATGTGCAATGTTTATTAAAAAAATGTTATAAATCAATATTGAAATGTAGGATCAGAAATATGAAACAACTATTGATCCCATAATATGATTCTTAACATAGTTGTGACATAAAACTAGTTGGTGTAGGGCATTCTGATATCAAAAACATTACCGGCTAGTTTAGTATTTTAAATAAATATTTAAATTTATTATCTTATTAAATTATATAATTCTAGAATATTTCAAAATAGAATGTTATGGTCATTTCCCTCAGTTCACCATAGAACCATGGAACTCCCAGAGATGTTAATCTACTCCTCCATTAGAGAGTCGAAATCTGATGATAACAAGACTCAATATTGAGGAAGATAAAGATGAAACAAAGGATATGAACCATCTCACTCATTGGAGATATTTATTTACAATGATAAATTATCCAATCAGAAGGTATAAATCCTCAGCTATAAATTATTCCAAATTATTTTTAATTGTTTTTAGAAATATCGCATTGTTTTTATTGATCTATGATATTTTATCTTTTTTATGGGCCCACAAAAATTGTTTCAAATTTAATTTTCAATAAAATATCCCAAATAAAATTAATTTCAATATTAATATTTTCCAATTATTTTTTCAGTCTTTTTAATGGGAATATTCCCACTGTGTTCTTTATGGTTTTCTCTAACAAGAATGCGGGTCCTTGGTTTGACATTGTCGGGTGGTATCAAAACTAACTGTAAAATAGGGTTTGGGGTAGTTTCATGTGAGGGGAATGAAATGTTGAATGATTTAGGGATTTAGTTGGAATGTGTATTATAGGTGTTCCACTAATGATTTTATAAAAAAAAGGTGACGAGAGATGATCATAGGCTCAATGGTGTGAGCTGGTTAGTGTGTCATTGAAACGGATCAAAGAAATTGTGATTCCCAACCATTAGAGGGACGACAGAATATATGGATTATTTTCCTCGATTTTTTTTTGAAAAATGATTTTAATGGGGGAACTGCAGAATCTATATAATATATAGAGGATTTAACATTCAATAATAATCACAACTACACATTGTATAGTATAAAGAATACACAGCTTATAGATATATGGATATGGAATCTATGTTTCTATAGAATTATTGGAATAACAAACTGTGTGGGCCCCCCATACACCATATGACCTTCTGTTGGTGACATGGTTTGTGCCTTAGGAGTACACGAACATGGTAATGTACTGCGACACACGGTGTTCTAATGAACTTACATGAGTAGGACACACATACATGACTAGAAAGCATGGGTAATATCCACAATGTCTATTACCCTCTATGATGACCCTTTGCAAGCCATGTATCCCTATATGGGACATAACACAGGTACCAGTAGGGACAAAAACCATTTGAATGAGTGGGACCACAAGTCATGTGGGTCCAAATACATGTTGTGTACCCCTAAATCACTTTTGACAAAATGGTATCCTCTCATATATCCTTCTTATAGACAATGATTTTAACACGCGTGTATACCCTCCTCTTTTTTCACATATAATGAAATGGTGGCCTTCATAGTAGATTTTTGGATATGATGTGAGATGTTTTGAGTGGGACACATCCTTATGATACACTCGATGATGTAAGTGTTTAGGTACAATCACCATAAGAATTTATAGTGGAACCATGATACTATGATAAGAATGGTAATTGTAAATATCTATAAAGTGTAACACTCTAACATTGATGGAAATGGATCATGTATCTACTCTTCTAGTGGAACCCTTCTGATTCATAGATTTTGGATTGTCGAATGAATATTGGTGTGGAAACCTCCAACTTTGTTAGGAATTGGGCCTTATCTAATAGAGTGGAACCCCTATGATAGGATGTGGATGGGTTGTCAGATGATTATTAGTGTGTAAGAATTTTATTGGAAAAAATCATGGGTCCTCAATAGATTTTTAGTTTTCTCCTGGTTGTAGAGAATGGTTATGGGTTATCAAAAAACAGCATGAGACCATCTATTTGGGAGATAGCATGGGTCCTACATCAACTATTGAGTGTCCCCCTCTTGTGGAGACATGGTATCGGTCCTCAACCATCAATGTGGAAGCCTCCTACCGAGACATGGCATGGATCATCTAGCTATTTACGGATTTTCACCCTCCATCGGTACTAGATAATGAGACTTATAATTAGATTTTTTCCCCATGAAATTGCATCAATGTGACAAGGTGTGTCTTAGAATGGATGTATTTCCCAAAAAAATCATGATATGTATGGAATTATTGTTCACCGTTTAGAATTGATGTAACTCTTTCATGGTCTAGGCTGTAAGATATAGATACCATTCTCTCTTGTCTTGGTTTATTTATTTTGAGTATATATAATGGTATACATGTTTTTGGATTCATGTTACTTTATATCATTATGTTGACCTATCTTTATATAATTTATCTAGTCCTATTATGTATCTCACTACTCCACCATTATCTTTAAATCCATCCTACTGGGTATATTTTTACTCATCCCAGAATTTTATTTTCAAAGATATTTGTATCTTATAAAAGTGAAAAATTAGTGAATGGTAATTATATATGATCATAAGGATACATAGTGCATTGGATTTAGTATTGTTATCATAGGTTAGAAACGATGATATGAGATATATCATCACTTTTACTTTCATGTTTTTTAGGTTTGGACATCATTCTAGTTTGGAATAAATTTTAACCCTTCACATTATGTTTTCTTTGTCATAATCTTGTACACTATAATGTTTATTCAAATGAATGGTTATATTATAGATATTTAATCTATTTATTATTATTTCTCAGAACTGTTGAATTTTTGTGTTCAGGTGTGTACGTATAGGTTCGTTAAGAAATGTACTCCCATGTAAGATATTCCATTGGTCTCATGTCTCCATACATTGGCCTATAGAGGGAGTCCTATGATTGTATCTTTTCAAACCCCATTGGGTTGGGCCATGATAGGTTGGTATCAATGTTTGGCTGCAACATAGGACATTTATTGGAATAGTCATCATAGGGGGATTTGGTTAGGATTATGGGAAACAGTTTCAAAGTATTTGGAGTGTTGAATTTAAGCCAATGAGTATAGTTTATGTGTGGTGGGGGTCTTATCCAGTCACTAGGTCCATGAATAACATATTTTTATTTAGTAATATTGATAAATTGGTTGTTGGGATCAAATGGTAAAAGAATCATATAATATTACTTGGTTGGTTGTCCTTCTTTGGTTCAATCCCCATTATATATATGGCCATTTTACCATCCTTCTACTTGACTGTTTTTTCAGGATACCTCCTTGATAACAGCCATCCTGGTTACCATTTCCAAAATGTGAATATGTTTTGATGAGTGATGGGGCCCAAGATTAGGTTCCATCCTAAAATATTCATCATCTAGGTGGACAGGTAGCATCACCACAACCATTTGAGAAGAATATCATACCAGAAGAGGATGATGAGGACGACTGCTTAGAAAAATAACATCCTGAGTTCCAACACTAGAGGCTGATGAGGGTTCAAGGCAAGATATGGCCATATAAAGAATATAATTAGATAGAATGTGTGTTATATGTTTTCAGGCTTTTCTAGAAATTGATTGGATAGATGGTTTTGTAAGAATCTATCCTTTTTTAGGGAAAAGCTGGGTAGTGTTGGATTTTTGTTACCTAGATAGATGATGAGTATACACATTCACATCTCTGCATCTAGAATTTTTTCTACGGGTTCTACTACCACTCTTTCTTATGATCACTTATGACTAATGAGACTCCGGAGATACATCATAGATGGTTTAAATTGTATGATTATACCGCAAGGTTCAAAAAACATATGAGGTACTCACTAAATAAGATATTGGGATGGATACATCAAAGTAAGAAAGCGTGAGAAAAGACTCCGAAGGGATATCCATTCCAACGTACTTACCTTGTTAATTATCATATATTATGAGATTTTGGAGTCGTCACTAGTGTTAAATATCTTTCTATTGTATGGAATCTAGGTAGTTAGAGATGGAATTGGGCATTATAGCTCCAATTCATTAATATCATCTACCAAATTCAAGTAGTAAATATCTTGACACAGGTGATCTTCCCCAGATCGAGATCAGGGATGTTGAAAGGGGTATAATATAGGGACAATGCTTCTTGAATAGTTCTTGTGCTATTATTGTGGTGGAAAGGACGCATGGGGAATGAATGTATGACTAGGTGTGTTGAGGAGTATAGGTATAAAGTCAACAAATGACCATGATAGAGGCATCTCCCCAATGAAGGATATCCCAATAGAGGGTAGGGAACCCCACTAAAGAATGAGGTATCATAATGTTACATAGTTAACAAATAGGGGCAAAATGGTTTTTGGATAAAAAGATGAGATCATTCCACAACCCCCATTTTGAGGCCCATGACTGGAATAGAGTTCAAGTGTTCAAGGATGCAGACAAATATTGGTAAATGAGATTTAAGAACCAATGGAACACAATATTATTAGGGTAATTAAATATGTATATTATAATTTTTCCAGAGAATTATTTGACATAAGTGTAATTAATTTATTTATCTCTTTGATTGTGGGGATTTATCTTGAGCTCCATGTTGAGGGGAAATCCCATCATCTTTGTCTTGATGTTCTTATTGAGAATGATTTTTCAATATTGTTTATATACTAGTAGTGAGAACAATTACATGGTGGATAAATGTTTATGTTTTCTATTTTCATCATTGTGATGAAACCCTATGATATAATCCTGGGTATAGATTTGTTTTTTTGGACCGAGCTAGATTGATTGTCACCATAGATTAATCAGATTCCATTATAGTGATGCGAAAATATTCTCCATAAAGGGTGAGAGAGATTCCATGGAAGGGTGATTTTTTTTCACTAGAAGGAGGTTCAATCACTCTACTGATTAGTGGTTCAATGTATTCTATGGTGTAGCAGGCTATTGAATAATCTTGATTCCTTAAATTTTGGATGATTTCATGGATGTATTCACGGATGATGATACAAGACTATATTTGAGGAGGAATATGGAATTTTATATCGACATAAAACCTAGTACTACTCTATTATCTTAAACATCATATCATATGGCCCATAACATTCATTGTGAGTTGCAGTTACACTTGGAAGACCTTTATGAAAAATGTTTTATCAGACCCAGTGTGACCCCAAGGAAACAATACTGTTATTTTTAAAAAATATAGAAGAGGTCATATTTATATTGATTTAATATAATATCTTGAACTAGGCCATGAAAAATATAATTTACCCATGATAATGATTTAAAACCACATTGACCATTTGTGAGGTGTGAGTTGGTTATTGTTGATAGATCTCAGATTAGGCTACTAGAATTTGGGAGTTCATGTAATGACCCAATGTTTATCAATAGAAATTATATTCGCATAATTATGTAATATAATCATGTGAAATTAAAACATAATGAACTACTAAGTTCAATGTGACATTTAAACACAATATTGTCACCTATGTGATATGAATTTTTAAAATATGACATACACGGTTGCAATCAGTATGATGTTTGGAGTCTAATAGGAGAAACATATTTTCTATGTATATTAACCCACACTTATTAATAGTTTAATTCAATTATGAATAGAAATATGCTCTTTATGAATTGTAAATCATCCAAGAGAATAGTAACATCATCCATGAATGAATAAATAAAATCATGGAATCTTATATGTTATAATATGACTATAGTAACAATATTGGTTTATTTGTAAGTCCTAAATAATTTATTACCATTTAATAAATAATTTAAATGAAACTTTATTTTCCTAAAAGCTTTTCATAAATTAACGGTTTTATGTCTTCTGGTTTTATGATAATTTTATAAGACCTTATGTAATTTTTGAAGCATTATAAATTCAATTATAGTTTTCAAATCCGTATTGTCGAAATACATTATGATTTTAATTAAAAAATAATAGAATCACATATAGAAAATTAGTTTTGAATAGTATAGATCATATTTTGTATTCTACACATAAAAAATGAAAAGGGTTATTTTTTTAAAAATAATTGAATTTTTTGTCAATATTAAAATACATTAATTAACGGTGTAACAATATTATATTTTTAATTCACTATACAGGAAATCAAAAGTGAGGTTGGAAACCAAATATTGACTTAAAATGAACATATTTTAATTGTTGGTCATGGAATCATCAATATTTATGGTCTTGAGAGGAATTAATAAATGGTGGAGTAAAATATTAATAAAACATTCTTCCCCTCTACTATAAAACCAACCCACACTCCCCTCATCTCTTCACTCCTCTCAATATTTTTTCATTCCTATGATTTTCCCAAATAAATCCCCAAGGTCCTCCACCACTTTAAATACATATTGGTCTCCTCAAAAGACCAAATACTCACCCATTAAGAGGCTCTCAGGGAGATAAGCTCAAGTGGTAAATTCCTCATTCTGATTCATTTATTTTCTACCATGTTATTTTTGTTTATTGATTCTTTACTCACCTCCATTCACACAAATGGTATGATAACTCCAGTAAAATTTATTTAATGTAATTATAATATTCTCATGGTTTATTTTATCATAATATCTCCCCCACACTCCTTTTATTCTGTAAATGAAAATATAGTTTGAGAAGTGTTGATTTTTCACTTTCACAGATGACAGATTTTGAATTTTCATTACCATCTACTAGACTGGTCATAATAATATTTAATGGGATGAACATGATAATAATATATGAATTTTATCTTATTTTATATTCTTTAATCCATTTTCACACGTGATTTAAAATAATAATATAAAACATGTTATTTATGAGAAATATTTCAAAATAAATCCTTTTGTTAATGCTTAATGTTTTATATAATGACTCAACTTAACCCCAAGTAATGTTGTTAAATTTTCATCCATGTAACCATATGGATTTTAAATAATAAAATATTACTCCAATTCTAGAAAACCATCCCCATTTTACATGAATCTCTATTCATGGACACAAGTAAATCGATTGTAATTTCCAAGAAAAAAATAGAAACAAAATATGAAATTGAACCACTTCACCCATCAAAAATGTCATGAATAAACATAAAAATAATATTCTAAATAATTTACATAAATAAGATCTTATGAATTTATTAATTAAATAACCTAATTTTATTATTCATGTTGTTAATATAAAGTGAAGAACACCATCAGACTAAAGGTAAGTGATCCTCTCAATTTCATAGATATTCATGGATGTACTGTTTCATAAGCCCATATTTTTATATTATATAATAACGGGGTGGGATTTCTCACATTCCCCTTACATACCTCATGATTAATATTTGATGATAGACCAATTTTTCTCTCATTGGTCTATCTTAAGAACACCCAACACAATATGGATAATTCATATGTGATTCCACAAGAACAGCATTTATTCTTTTCGAATTTCCTCATCATTATTTTGCCAAATTGAAGTTATATTATTTTTTTATTTTCATATTCTAAACATTTTTTAAATTTAAAAAATTCATTTATCAAAACCCTTTAATCATTATCGTTTGGTGATATTCATTTTTTTAAGTGATTCCCTCCTCAATACCACTCGAAATGAAAACCAATATTGAGGGAACATCCCGAATTTTTACCTGATTTGAAGTGAACTCTATTTGCTGTAAAAAGATTCAATATTATTTATTAAATCAGATTTTTTTCAAAACCACTATGTTAACTTCTGTTTTTATGTAAAGTAGTTCTCCTTTCTCTATTTTAATAGTACAATAGTATTTTCTTTAAAAACACATAAAAATGTTTTGATGCAAAAATCATTTATGTACTTCTCTTACATGTATTCAATTCTACTTGAAATAACTTAAAATTATAGGTTACTATTTTCCCATATGAATTTCCATGGCTATTTTCGTTACTTTCATCATGGACACTTTTATTATATGCCCATTTGTTATGCTTAATGACATGGTTATGGTACACGATTCATTCCATGGGAAACCATTATTTTTAAGTAACATTGATTATGTATGATTATTTATATGGAAAACATATTCAATAAATGTTTTTATGGGTTTACCCAGATAACACCCCCATTAATTGGCTAAATTGAGTCTCATGAGACGATATGTGTGACAATCTTGGTGTTTATCATTAGCTTGTGATATTATGTGTGACGGTCTTGGAGGTTATCCATGGGATGTTCTACCATGTGAAATGGTCTTGGAAGTTATCCTTAACTCGTGATAAAATCTTTTTTATAGGACTTTTCCAAATTATTAGGACATTGTATTTATATCATACCATGTTTATATATTATGATTCTATATGTTACATGCTTTTTTATATTACCATGGCATGCCTTCTATCCCAAGTGCTAATGCATTGTTCTTATGGTTCTTCCCTTATTGAGTTATTTAGAACATCCCTTTGTTCATGTGTTACCTAGGGTACCATATTCAGATGTATGAGAAAAATGGAAGTTATTACCTCGTTTTGAAGAATAAATAAAGAAATGTTTTATTTAGATCCATGTTTTCAGTTTTATGTAACTAGTATTCCATCGCACAAGACATTACGATCCATGTCTTGTACTCTAATGTATAATTATGCTTAAAATCATGTAATGTTATATGTTAATCTCTAGGGTATCTATTTCTCATTAGGAAAATATTTCGATTCTTGAATTATTATTTCACTATAATCACTATGAGTTTTTTATGAAGCCTTTTTGGTTTAAAAAATACTATTCCATGTTTATTGATTTGCAGAATTGGATGTTTAAGTCATACATTGATTGATTTCTTGTTGTATTCATTGAGGATTATATTCACTGAGGAAAAATCATATAAATTTTATTAGATAATTATAATAATCCACACTTGAGTATGGTCAAATATTTTCTTCAAGAGGACCAGTATTACGGTATTCTCTAGATGTCCAAATTATGGATTTAGTAGATTCACATTCTAGGGAATTTAATTTATGAAAAAGTTTTATCCATTTACTAGTGATGATTGATGTAGTGATTTTTTATGTTCTACCTAATAGCATGGAAGATGTGTGGATTTTCCTTTTCTCGGATTGGTAATATATGAGGGTATTCTGAATAATACCCAAGTATTTCTCCCTATTTGAAAACCCTGTTGTGAAAAGGGAATAATTTTACAAAATTGAGTAGTTTTAGAGGGACTTCTAGATGTTAGGATGAGGATGATGATTCATTATGTGGTGAGACTATCAGATGCGGTCATAGAGTATATAAATTATTATGTTGCCTAAATTGCTATTCTTAATTAATATTTTATGTAACAGATGAAATTTATTGTATATGATCCACAAGAGCTGATACATCAAGATAATAACTACATGATGCATGACCTAGATATGAAATTATTAGTCATCACCCATTGGATGATGAGGAACTATCATTTGGGAGAGTGTTTTGTTGTTTAAACAAACCACTAGTGTCTCAGGAATGTCTTCATAGATAGAGACTTGAACCTAAGAGAGATACACTAGTTAAAGTTCCTACAAAACTATAAAATCCAGATTTTACATACTCAGGGGAAGGAAAATGTGGTAAAAGTTATCGTTAGAAAGATTTCCTATACAAAATTTTTGTATGAAGAATCTGATTAGTTGTCTTTTTTTAATCTAGAAATAGTTAAGCAAGAGGGTACATATTTTCTTTTGTTTATGGTGTTGAATCCTTATCTCCATCAGTACGTGAGATATTCTCTATAGGAAGACATCGATTATGATGTCCTATTTGACCAAATATCCATGTGATATTCACCACAAGGATTTTATTCAAGGATCAGAATAGATTATCCAATTCCAGTGATATATGGTAGTCCTAATCATTATGTTCTGGGTGGCGATGATAAAGTTTCACACATCTATATTACATGCACATAATGGTTTGGGGAAGATGTTTATAGACCATCAACAGTTGTTTTGGTGTGCCAACATGATATGGAGCATGGCGAAGGTTATCACTCGGTGCCTAACCTTTCAGCAAGTGAAGGATGAGAACGATGTTTCTATAGGCTTGATATAGAACCTTGAGATCCCAAAAAGAAAATTGGTTGTTATGTCCATTAACATTTTGATTGGGATTAAATGTAAAACATTTTTCTATAACACCATATGTGTTATAGTTGACCAAATCATGAATATTGAACTCTTAATTTCTATCAATGCGTGGTGTTCAATAGTGATTTTTTTGAATATGATCATAATGGATTTTGTTCCAATTAATGATATTCTATTGACTATTTAATCTGACCATGATATATGGTTCATTTTATAGCTATGGAGAGGCCACTAAAAAGCATTCATGACCAGAAAATAGTATGTATATCCTTCCACACTTAGAGAGATTGGTAGAACATGTACATTATCGTGGTGTTGGAGGATATGTTGAGGGCGTCAATGGTATACTTCACAAAAATATGGGTGGATCAATTGTTCATGGTACATATTGTTTTTAATAACATATACAACTCTATTATAGGCATATCAACTATTGAGGACTTATATGATAGAAAACACTGGTCACACATGTGTGGGATAAAGATCAATGTAGAATTTATTGTGGGTATATTGTTGGTGTAGGAGACAACAAAGAAATTATAGGTAATCCGTGAGTATATTAAGATATCCTAGATCATGAAAAAAATATTATTTCTATCAATTTCAAATGTCCTTAGATTTCGATTTGGGATACAACATATTATTAAGAGTCTCTTAATAATGTGTTTTTCTAAGAAATTTCTAGGGAGTTATGCTGTCTCTAGGTTACATCATGGTCATTTCAGATCTTATAGAGGGTTGGGAAGTTTTCATACCACCCCACCCTACCCATATTGATTTTGAGGGTAAATGATTTATTACATGTTTCTTAGATTACGAGATATGTGTACACACCATTCACGTTATTAACTAGGGAGAGAAGGAAACAACATATGGATAATATTTTAGGAACTGCCTACTATCGATAAATGATCGATAGTATATGACCTTATGTAGACCTAAAATCACAATAGTTCAAATGTCATGGTATAATATGACCATGATGGAGAGCCTTTAAGAAGAATTGGATCTATATGTGGGATCAGTATACATTATTTTTTATTAGTCTATCTATTCATGGAAAAGTTTATTGAAGGATAAAACAGTGTGTAGACCCTATTCATTCCCTTTTTATGAAATTTATATATTTTTATTTATGTGCCTTATTTCACTATTTAATTATCATGGGAAATGGTTTTATTATATTTATTATTTCATAAACTAATTTTTCTACTAATCTGCAGTATAGTGATAGTACGGGGTCGATCCCATAGTGAGAAGAGATGGAAGAAATGAACTAATGATTATCAACCTATGTGTAGGGACCTCACAAGTTGATTGATCTTGGAAAAAATAAAAATAATGACAATGGGGTTGGAAATAATTATGATAGAATGGATCTTGATCAATCTTGGGGTTCGTGAAAATTGATAATCTCAATCATATCTTGGTATGGTCATATGGTTAATGCTACAAAGAAAGAAAAGGAAACTAGTTGAATATGATCAAGACAACTAGATCTGTCTATGAAGAATCTATTCCTTCATTAGGTGATCCTACAACATATATGTTTTAATACTCTCTTCTAAGGTAAAATTTATTATAGGCTATTCATCACAACCTATTATATGCAAATTTGTTCAGGGTCATTCATTAAAACTTCCTTAGTTCAGGGTTGCATAAAATAATTTGATAAAAAAAACTATTAACCCTGATCACTCTCCCATAGGGTTACTTAGTTGAGAATTAATGATTCATTATATTATGACACACCGAATCTCAATCCCTACCATAGGTTATTTAGTCACCCATGGTATAATTGATCATTAATATTAAAAATTGGAAAATATAATAAATATACCATTAACAATATTGATCACGTGATTAAATACCATGAATCATGGTTTAATCTTTTTTAAATTTAAATTAATCAAAGGATCATAATATACATACTTTAAATAACAAGAACGATTAACACATCATATTCTTTATTGTTGATTGGTGATTGAAATGTGGAAACGTGTAGATCATCTTGGCGATGGAAAAGTACAACGAATGTTTTGCAAGATCAAAACAAAGTGACAAAACAAATATAAAAACATATATAAGTTAACACAAATTGAGTATTTGTGAGAAGGAGGATGGATAGGAATGCTTGATGAATGGGAGAAAACTGAGAGTGCACTAGAAATTATGTATGTTTCATGCCTATTAAAGTACCCGATTCATATATTACTCACAATTTAATGTTTCTACATGTCATGTTATTCTAATGCATGGTTTTATCACAAACGTTTTAATCTTCAACAATCTCACATGAATCTCATCCATGTCATCGAGATTTTTAAGTTAACTCTTTTAACGACGTGTTATTGGTTTGTAAGATGTGTATAATTTTTCGGTCTAGATCATGAATGTATGATGCATATTCCTTGGTGCATGACATATATTGGTGAATAAATTTGTGTAATAGATTTATTTCTTGAAATTTATTTCACAACATTCTTCATATCTTGTAATATAATGTGAAATATAAATACCCATCGTGTAAGTGAGTTTATTGATGTTTAATGAACATATTTGATTATTTTTTCTAAATTTTCCATTGAAACAATATAATAATATTTCCATAAAAAATAAAAAAAACATGTTTCATTATCATGTAAAAGGTGGAAAATGTTTATTAAAATGAAAGAATAATATATAAGTAATTTTATCATATCAAATTCACCAAAATTGAAAAATTTCTTATCCTCATGCATAAAAATCTCAATAAATATTTGACAAGGTAAAAAAATTTCAATACATGAAACATTCAATATAGCTAGGAAAATAAAAATTATATTAAATTAAATAATTCAATCTCCAGAATCATCCATGCATATAAAATATGTTTTACCTAATTGCTCAATTATTAATAAAATATTAACCATTTAGTTAAATTTCTTTACCAGTTCCTTAAATTCTATACATAATTGAAATTTACCTCACAATGAATTTTATCTCACCACTCAAGGGAAAAATTGAAATTATATTTTTCTTAAACAATGAATAAATGTTCCTAACGATATGCGGTAATTGGTTTTATCATCTTCACTTCATAAAGAGAAATAAAAAATTAATCATGAGGGGATAATCTGTTATGACCAAATAACTCTTAGCACAATGGAGGGTGGGTAAATAGAGAATTGAATATGATCAAAAGGGAGGGTAATCTCTATGTTTTAATGAATTAATTTCCTAAGAAACATAATGAAATTAATCATCCATAGTTAATGAATTACATTCTCTAATTAATGCAACGATGATCCAATAATATAACATGTTCTGGAAAAAGATATCACAAACAATTATTTTTTTTCTTCTATTTGAATTTGATATTTGGAATGGATTTCCCAGTCCAGATATATTGTCCATCCCCTAACCATATATGATACCATAGGTGATTAATCATTCTGGGAAATGTTATTTTTATCATACTAATATACAACTGAATCTTATTTTTCATTTATTTTATATTTTTCAATGGAATTGTAATTGTGTGAAATATATAAAATTATACATGGATCATAATAAAATAGTATGGTGATCACGATAATACATATAATCCTTAAAATCATCCAATGTCTTCATGTTAAAAAAAAATCCCCACACATGTTCAATGTAAAGTCATGCATTATAAAAATATATTGGTTGGAACAGATATTTTGGATGGAATAGAATCCTCATATTAATGTAATTCAGGGAAACTCCTTGATTAATGTAGGAAATATGTAAGGTGGATCATTGAAAAAATAATATGAATAAATATTTCCTAAATCATAATAATATTTTATTTGTTCAATGATATACTCAATAAGATTTCAATGAAAGGAATGATAATTTTACTTGTCCTATGTGTCAGTCTAGTAAAATGATCAAAAAAGAATATGCAATGGTAGGTTTAGAATCCTCTCGATGGTATGTATAAAAAACTAAAAAGCATTATGGTTATTAAATGAATTAATAAATCAATTAAAAATAATTTATTATTTCATGAATATGAATAAATTAATTAAATCTACAATCTTTCTATAAATCTAAATTGGATAAAATGAATGGAATCTAAGAATATCTTTTTTATCTTTTTCTTTTAATTAAATTTCTGTAATTATTTTCATTTTTAAATCATGGTATTGAATAGAAAATTTATTCTTGATAAATGAAAACATGTAAATATTCAATTGTATCATAATTGAAATGCAGCAAATACAACCCTACATGTAGATTGAGACAGTGTCTTTAATATTTGTGAATGTTATGTGGGAGGCATATGGAAGATATTGTGAAAATTATGGAGTTGAATTTTTTTGAAATGAAATAAAAAATGAATCCAATGATCCCTAAAATGAGTGTAATGCCATGAGAAATTTTGAGTAGTGTTGACTTTGGAATTGAGATACCAGTAAATTTTGATAGAACCACATATTCTTCAAAGGATAAAACAATATTCGATAAGGATTGAATATTTTAAAAATCGATAAATTGGAAGGTGTGAACAATGAATTGCAATGAAATGAATTTTCTTATAAATTTATTCATTTGTACAAAATAATGCTAAATGTTACTCGAGATGAAAAAGAGTAATCTAAAAAATATTACTAGTTTAAGAGAGTAAGTAAAAATATGAATATATATATAATATGGGTTTCCTCCTGTAATATTCTCGAAATGATTTCATATACCAGAAATATTGATCAATTTAATAGTTTGTATAATCCATAATCTTAGATCTTCTCTCCCATCTGACTCTATTAGTTGATGTATACTCTTGCACTCATGGTCATTTTTACTAATTAATTAATTTTAGAGTATACAAATCATCAATATGATGTGGTAGGAAAGTAATATATGCCAGTGGTGGTGAAATACGATCACAAAAATCAAGTGAGGGGTCCTAATATTGGTTCTTTACATCATCGAGATGCTAATTCATCTGTAGAATATGTGAAAATTGAGGTGGAATAGGAATCTTGAGGATGATTGATGAAACCGAGCACCGAGACATAGCTATTATAATTGTGTAATAAAATGAGATATAAGAAAGGTAAATGGTGTAATAATAGAATCAAAAATATATAATGTCAAGTTATACAATAATGAATGGGAATACAAATGGTAAAAAAATGAAACATCTAATAGTAATGAAATAGGGTAGGAGACGTGGGTAGACTAAGGGATATCAATATAATTAATGACATCATCTTTAGTATGCTCCTAAAAAGAGTGTGGATGGAGCTACCCCGCCTAGTCTAGGGTTTCAATGGTAGAAGTGGCTCAGTGGTTACATACTAAAGGTGCTGCAATGATTTCAATAGATATTTGAGTTATGTTTTGTGGGGAGGTACCGATCTAGAGTTTGGTTATGAGATTGGAAGTTGGATCAATGAAAGAAACCTCAATGGATGGGGTGGTTGATGATCCATTTCCCCTATGGTATTTCTCTTCCACATACACTTACTAGGTATCAAGGTTTATCTACTTTGATGGTATGTAATATGGGGTGGTAGATGGGGGAGGGGTGATAGATGATGAAGGGTTGGCAGGGGCTTATGGTGGGTGATAGTTTATATGGTATAATGGTTATGATGAAGAGGTAAAAAATTGATAAAACTCTGTGAAAGGGTTTTAATGGTTTTGGGATATCCATATCTGCATTTCAAAAATTCAAGGGTTCATATCCCATATATCTTATGGATGTTTTGGGGTGTGATGAGCAGAAGATTTGGTGATGGCAGATGTAATAAAATGGGTGGGATAAGGGTGGTTGTGGAAGTTGTAGATCCTAGGGTGGTGGTGGGGACTATAGAGGGTGCTGAGAATGATTCATGATCTCCTATTATATACAGACCCTATATTTTACACATATCATTACATGATTTTATGCATATTAATGGATCATATTTCAATCCAAAAATCATAAATTATAGTTTCTTGGAAGAGGAGGTATATAAAACATAAAACATGGAACTAAATATAAAAATTAATTATTTAATCTTCATAAATATCCCCCAACTTCCATTATTCTCATACACATTCCTATTATAACCTGGGGATAAAATGAAAATTGGTAAGAGTTAAAAATCCTCAAAAGGTAATAAACTTAAGAATAATTCTTTAACCCATGGGTTAGAAGGAATGACGTAATGCCATGACCTAATGACACAAAAAGTCCAGGAACATATTGAATCATAATATTTAAATATGAGATCATATAAGCATGGATTCATTGTAATGAACAAAAAACTGAAAACATGACATTATAACAAGTCAATGATCATTACAAAAATAGAAACACAAGTAATGCATAACCTCAAATATTGTGTCACACAGTAGCATGAGTTATGGCTAACTACCAAGACCCTTTCAAATAACATCTCATGGGACTCAACTATAACCAATTATACGAGGTGATATCTAGGTTTACCACTCAATACATGTTCATGATTATTCCTTCCAAATATATAATCATACATTATCTATCATACAGAAACAAATGGTCACCCCATGGAAATGAATTTGGTATCATATTCATGTCATAAAGCAAAAAAAATTAGAATATCATAAAAGATTCTACAATGGAAAGGAAATAGATAATATAAGGACATTAATAAGGTTAATATGCCTATATCATGGTATGTTATGTCAATTTTATGTGATATTATGAAAACACAAGAATTAAGAAACATTAGAACGAAAACATTTTAGTTGGTTTTAAGGAAAATATCAATGATCACTTAAAATAAAAATGTGAATCCATTATATAAAAACATAACTAAAACATGATGTTTTTATAATAAAAAATATTATATTATATGAAAAATGGTGGATTAAACTATATTATATAGTTTAATTATAAAAGGGTAATACAACAAGATAATCTCTTAAACGTGTTTTCCAATCGAGAAGTATTAAAGAGGGAATAATTTAAATATATGTTTATTCGTAAAAGATAATGATTAATGGATAATGATGCAAGATTTTGGGGCATAAGAACATTATTTAAAATATGTACATAAAATTAAAATATATCTTTATGTGGGTAAAATTAATGATAGAGAAACCTGAAAGTATAAAAGTGGCTTTGGTAAAATATCTTACGTCATTTGTATTTGTGTCCTTCACATGATCATAAAGACCAAGATAACCGAATTAAATTTATTAATTAATATGCACAGAACATATTATTTATTTAGTTTAATTATTATAACCTTATTATGTTCATTCATACATTTTTTATGGGTTAATATGTTCAAATTGTTTATTTATTTCATTGGTTTTCATGATTGGTTTACCTATATACTTGTAAAGATAAACATGTATAATGATAATGGTTTTCTAGAATTGGAGTTATATGTTATTAGTTATAAAATATTATATTACATGGTTATAATATTAATTTAGTTATTTTTAGTAATGATGAAATATTATATAAATGTTTTGGTGAATTGGCAGTTTTTTTGTCACATCAAATAGAAAATGGTTTATAAATAAATATGATTTTTTAAAAAGATTACAGAACTTTTTATAATTAATAATTCATATATTATAGTTTGTTCAAACAAAAAATATAGTTCCATGAGAATAATTGATGATGTCAAATGAAATTGAAAACTTGTCATTCTTGATTGTGAGAAATTAGCACATCTAGGATGGTATTTTCATTTCTAGTAAAAAGGATTGGAAAGGATGGATGATGAGGAATTATTCCACTATCATAACAAAATGACATTAAATTTAATTTAACAATGACATTATTACAATTTGTTAATGGTACATGAGGAAGGAAAAATAAAATAATAGCACATTAAGAAACATAAAAGAATGAAAAGATGAATTTACATATGGAATATATCCTCAATGAGAACCTCTTTACATGATAATATTTTGTCGTTTGATGAGACCAATGGATTTTGGTCATCGTATAAGGGATTAGGGAGGTATTCTATTAGAATTTTTATTAGTCACAAGGAAAAAGTGGAGATAATATAAGATGGGTGAGGGTGGGCTTTATACTGGAGGACAAGAGGCTTTCCTCAATATATTATTCATTATTTTAATATTTTTCTCAAGACAAGAAATAATATTGATTCATGAGACCAAAAATAGTATTATTTACATGTGAGTTCAAACCCAGTGTAATTATATCATCCATGACTCAAGATATAGTTAATTTAACATATAATGTATACATACAACAAATTACCGTATTTTACTATTAACTAACAATTCAAGTATTTCAAAAAAATCCCAAAAATTCTTCACAATTGTTTTTTAAATTATAAAATTCAAAAATGATGTTAATTTTATGAAAATTATAGTCTAAATATGTAATGGTTTATTCTTGTATAATAACAATATTTTCTAGAAAACTACAAATTTTAAAAATAAAAATACTTTTCAAAAACATTTTAAAATTATTTAATTTCTCATAAAATTATCATATACACATAAGTTATCAAAATAATTATTTATGAATACACTTTATAAAAACAAATTGTCTGTTAAATTATTAAATTATTAATAAATTTTAATTAAATATATAATAATACTGTTTCGGTGCGGATGTGCGTCGGGTTACGCTGTTCCGCCAGGACGCGTTCGCGCGTGCACCCGTCAACCCGAGGGGATGGGCGCGCGGCTTGTGGTCCCGCAGTCCCGCTTTCCAAGGGCGGGCGGCATCCGTCCCTTATTCAGGGGCGTCTGCTCCTTGATCGAAACCGGGATGATGGGATGTCGGCTCCTCCTTCCTTGGACGTCTCCTCGGAACTTGTCGCCTAATCCGGGTCTCCCTCATAGACTTAAGAATGTTCGTGAATCTCGTTCCCGGCGCCATATCTTCATGGACACCGGTTAATTACGCTGCTTCCGCCCGGACGTTCCAAGGAGTCTGGGCGGGGCAGCAACCTGCGGTGAGAAGGCCGGGTGGCTCTGGGTGCTGGGGGCGTGTCGTAACACTGCGGCTCTGCACATCTGTCTTCCGTCCCTAATAGGGCTTCTCGAAGGCATAATGGCCTGAGGCATCCCGTACTAGGTGCGGGGAACTGCGTCACCTGAGGTTTTCCTCAGCTTCCCGTGTTTAACACGGGGTATGCCGCGAGTTTAACGTCCAGCGGGGACGGCATCGGACCGATCAACACGAAAAGTGGATCAGATGACGGAACCCCTTGCGGGGAACCTCCGACGCTGGGGCCAGCACATGGGCGGCTTCCCAAGTAACGTGGAGTGGAGTGAAGTGGCATGACCCCACCGGGATGTGGCGGCCCGGGTAAGGATCAGGATGGATGATGGAGTAAAGAGCTTGGACCCCAGAGGGGCTTCCTACGTACCGCGCGTTAACACGGATCAAAGTCAACGTAGTTCGGGCATACAGTTTAACGTCATGCTGGACGTCGGCAAGCCGACTCACGAAGAGGTCTAGGCCGCCGGGCGGAGGATTGAACCGAACCACCTCGCACAGAGGGGGATGGAACGGCCGGGTGGATCACAGTTTCACGTCATGCTGGACGATAAAAGGAGAATGGAAAAAGGGGGCTGTGGGGAGGCACCGCGGAGATACACACGGGCAGTCTCCCACAGGGGCGGATTCATAGGTGAATCAACGCAAGCGTGGACCCTGGAGGGGTCCACTGATGGACGAACCGACGTAAATACGACCGGGACGACCAGGTGGTGGGCTTGGACCTCAGGGAGGCTTCCTACGTACCCTGTATAGAAGACAGGGATCAAAGTCCACGTAGTTCATTCTGTCAGGACTTACGCACTTGGGGCAGCCCGGTTGCGGCAAAACTCAGTTGGAAGGGACTTGGACCAAAAGCAGAAAACACCTCGATCCCAGTCATACCCTCTACTGGCTTCGGCCGTGGGGAGGCGCAATGGAGATACACATGTGCAGCCTCCCACGAGGAACTAGGGGTTTGTAATACCCTGCCCCCGTAGGGAAAAGCCACTCCCATTAAATCGTCCCAAAAGGGGGACAATCCCGACATCCCTGCAGAGACGAGCGGGTGGGGGCCACATCCAAACCGGGGGGACCCTGCGTGCGGAGCACGGGATCAGGTTGCGGACGGTTTAACGTCTTGCCAGACGAAGTACAGTTTAACGTCGTGTGTTGAGGACGAAGCGGACGGTTTAACGTCTTGCCGGACGAAGTACAGTTTAACGTCGTGTGTTGAGGACGAAGCGGACGGTTTAACGTCTTGCCGGACGAAGTACAGTTTAACGTCATGTGTTGAGGACGAAGCAGACGGTTTAACGTCTTGCCGGACGAAGTACAGTTTAACGTCATGTGTTGAGGACGAAGCACTTGGCAGTTTAACGTCTTGCAGCGCGGACGATGGGGGCTAGGCAGTTTAACGTCGTGCAGCTTGGACGGATGGGCAGTTTAACGTCATGCTGGACGAATATGCAGTTTAACGTCATGCTGGACGTATGCGCAGTTTAACGTCATGCGGGACGAATATGCAGTTTAACGTCATGCTGGACGTATGCACAGTTTAACGTCATGCGGGACGAATGCGCAGTTTAACGTCATGCTGGGCATAGGTTGCCGGACGAAGCACTTGGCAGTTTAACGTCTTGCAGCGCGGACGAGGTACAGTTTAACGTCGTGCAGGACGTATGGGCAGTTTAACGTCATGCTGGACGAATGCACAGTTTAACGTCATGCTGGACGAATACGCAGTTTAACGTCATGCTGGGCATAGGTTGCCGGACGATGGGTCCGCGTCACTTCGCACGAGCCTGGAAGGCTGCACGGGAAGACAGCGCACGGTCCGGGCGCCCAGGATGAGGATCATCGGGCGCCACGCAGACGGGCACCCTCAGGGGGTCAAGGGGGACGACCCTGGCAGATTGCGCGCAAAAAGGAAGCTTTGCGCGCAATACTGCGGGTCGGCGCGCAAAAATGGCGGGCTGGCGCGCAATTGGGCCAGCGCCTTTGCGCGCGGAAGGTTGGGATTGCGCGCACCGGGCTTCGGATAGCGCGCGGGGGGCAACGGCTCATTCTTTATCGAATGGCCACTTGAAAGAGGGGGGGTGCGTGCAATCAGGCCGGATTGCGCGCACCCCGGGGGCAATTGCGCGCAAGCGGGTTCTTTTGCGCGCAAAGGCCTTAGGGTGGTTTTTATTCAAATGAAAGGAGCCAGCGGGGATTGCGCGCGAAGGCGGACCCCGAGGCTTTCTTGCGCGAAAGAAAGGAGGTTACCTGGAGTTCGTCATTGCGCGCGGAAGGGGTTGAATTGCGCGCACGAGAGACGTTTCAACTTCCAGCAACCTTTAAAATGTTGGGGGTCGCCTTGTATTTATAGGCAACCTCGGGCGCGGAATCCAGGGTGCGAGCGCGAAATTCTTCTCGCGGGCGCGGAATCGGGCGCGGCGCGCGCAAGGGAGTCGCGCGGACCCGCGGCGCGCAAAATTGCGCGCCGGACCGGCGCATTGCGCGCATCCCGGGGGTTTTGCGCGCGGGGCATCATCTTTGCGCGCGGGCCTCTGAAATTCCGCGCAAAGCCTCCGGGCCCTCCGAAACGTTCTTCCGACTCCAAATATCACTTCGCTTTCCGCATCCGGAGCTTCGTTTGGGAGCAACGGACTTTTCCGGCGTCTACAAAAGCCCCCCCTCGGAATCTGATCGGCGAGAGGTCGCAACGATCGGGTTCCGAGGGAGACGCCGGAATGCCGAAGTCCTGGGCGGCGCGGGACTTAGGCGCGCAAAAAGGGGCGCCGGTCGCCAAATTCGCCGCTGCGGTCGCGCAAAGCGCTTTCCGCGCAGCGCGGACCCGGCCTCGCCTATAAATAGGGGCGCTGGGTCCCGCGTTCCGTACTCTGGCCTTCCGCGCGATAAGCTCCAAAGCTCTCGTGCGCGAAATCGCCTCTTCCGGTCGCGAAATTCGCCCGATCGGCGCGCAAAACCGTCCGGATTTCGCCTGTTTTTGCGCGAAAACCCGGAACTTTGCGCGACAGTCTTACCAATTGCGCGCCGTCCACTTGGATTGCGCGCAGCCTCTCAAACTTTTCCACCAGCCTCGTCCGATTCCGCACACTTCATCCCTTAACCCGCACGACCCCCGGAACTTCTGAGATGGCCGCGAATCAAGGAAATGAGGGGGATGCCGCCACTCGCAGGGCTGAGATGGCGACGAACGAGGAGGTTTACGGAGCCAAGGAGATTGTTTCCAACAATCAATCCTTGTTCGACTTACTAACGCCGGCCCAGAAGACATATCCACTGTCGGACAACCTGCCGCTCTGGAACTTCGGCATCCTCGATGAGGTTCCGGTGCCAGGGTTCGAGGTTGATGCGCCGCGAACCTGGGTGACTCGGGAGGACGAGCTTCACCGCTATAACATCACCAACAATGGGCATCCTGCCAGGGAAACCAGGCACTTGGATGTCTACGTCCTGAACCCGAGGACGCGGACCATTGACGGGGGTGAGCCTACTGCGGAGAATTCTCCAGCCCTCTACTCGAGCACATACCGTCAGAGTGTCACTGACGACACCAAGGGCTGGCTGAAGGACTGGGACTTGCGATCTGGGGGCAACTTTACCAGCGAATGGGCCTGGGCGTTCTGGAGAAAAGAGGGAGGTCATTCCTAAGAAAGGAGACCTCAGACCTAATCAATGTACCATCCCCCCAACCTGTTCCAACACACGAGCGGGACAATGCTAGGGGCGTTGAGATTTTATCCGAACATAGGGAAATGAGAAAAGGTGAATCGTGTGTCCCGAATCCAGACATCCACAACGGTCGGCCTTCCAGGAAATGCCCAAGACGGTAGGCGGACAGTGGATCGACCATAACAACTGCAATAGACGGACCGAAAAAGGCCATCATTCATATTGCAGGAGGCGGACCACATGTCATCATGAATACCGCTTTGGGGTTCCTTCAGACACAAGGGTGGAAAATCCAGATCAACAGGGCATGCGAAGCGTGGGGCGAAGTGACGATTTGTTCGGACAGAATCCAACGCTCTCAAAATTGCGCCACCGTGGGGAAAACGTATTAGGCGGATGCACTAATCTGGCCGTGAGTCACCTCAATTCTCAGACAGCACCTCTCTGACGAGGAAACTGTCGCTTCCCATCCTTGCGATGGGGCATCCCGAGCTGAATCGGGGAGAATATCACAACTGCACCACTCTACCCGAAGTCAGGCCAGACGGCCGGCGACGAGGAGGGGCGGGACTTATCGATCCCTGAGGCTGGACCCGAGTCGGAATGCCCGGGCGTTCCTACGTACTCCATCAGGCTGGAGATCAAGCCACACGTAGTTCTGTGAGTGCAGTTTAACGTCATGCAGGACGTAGGACCCCATTTGGGGTAGATCTTAGTTTAGGGTCTTAGAGCTCGGACCATAAGGGCTGGATCTTAGTTTAAGGTCTTAGAGCTCGGACCATAAAGGTGGAGGATCTTAGTTTAAGGTCTTAGAGCTCGGACCATAGGGCTAGAGGATCTTAGTTTAAGGTCTTAGAGCTCGGACCATAAGGGCTAGGGGATCTTAGTTTAAGGTCTTAGAGCTCGGACCATAGGGGCTAGATCTTAGTTTAAGGTCTTAGAGCTCGGACCATAAGGGGGGATCTTAGTTTAAGGTCTTAGAGCTCGGACCATAAGGGGAGATCTTAGTTTATGGTCTTAGAGCTCGGACCATAAGGGGGCTAGATCTTAGTTTAAGGTCTTAGAGCTCGGACCATAAGGGGGGATCTTAGTTTAAGGTCTTAGAGCTCGGACCATAAGGAGAGATCTTAGTTTAAGGTCTTAGAGCTCGGACCGGAAGGGGAGATCTTAGTTTAAGGTCTTAGAGCTCGGACCGTAAGGGTGGAGGATCTTAGTTTAAGGTCTTAGAGCTCGGACCAGAAGGGGCTAAAGGATCTTAGTTTAAGGTCTTAGAGCTCGGACCAGAAGGGGCTAAAGGATCTTAGTTTAAGGTCTTAGAGCTCGGACCAGAAGGCTCAAAGCATGCCACATCGTGGTCATATCCCCTGGATATGCGAAGATGCACTGAGGGATAGTGTCAAGAGTGTCGAGGTTTCGCCTGGTCAGAATGGGAGGTGGAAAATGTGAATCATGCGGCCATTCACTCAAGGACTGGGGGCACCGGTGTAACGATATGGGAGTACTGCCGACCGTGGCGGAAAAGCAGCATCAATATCGCACTAACCGTTGGTGGAATGAGGCAGCAAACGAGCATCGACCGCTCAATCGCAGGATTCATATCGATTTGCTGCCAGAGGCCATTGGGGGTACCGGCCCGAGTCGGTGGGAGAGCACTGAGGCATTGTGTCCGAACCGTTCACGGGGGCTCCACCCAGGGCGTAGACGATGGGTCCGAATGAAAGGGAGCACGAAGCCTGAAAAGTGGAGGAAACCTGACCAAGCGGATCCTGACGCTCCTGGCAATAAACCAGAGTACTCTTGACACCGGTGGACCACTGCAAGGGGTCGGGTTACACGCCTTGAGGGTGACCTGAAGGCGGCGGATTCCCCAGAGAAGGGGGAATCTCTAAGAGGTGGGGGGCTGGACCCGAAGTTTCAAACATCCGGGCGTTCCTACGTATCCCATAAGGATGGGAATCAAGCCGCACGTAGTTCTTGAAGCGCGGTGCAACACAATCGGGCACCAGCGCGGGGAAGAGTGCGGGTCTGACCCTCGCACACATAAGAAGCGGCATTTGATATTTCTTGTTTGTCCTTAAAGATGAATGGTTTTTCTTTGTGCGGCGACATGCCTGTGATTGAGAAATCTCTGGCGTCGCCGCAATAATCAAGCCACGGAAGGCATTGATGAATGGCGTGGTCATTAACCAGCGCCCAACATGAGTGTCCCCTGAGGAGGACATCACGATGCAGTGCCGTTTTTTTTTCGTCGGGCGGCCAAGACGATCACAGTTTACGGTCGTGTGGTAGGACCAGACAACACAGTTTAAGGTCGTGTGGTTCGGACCATGGAGGAATCCGCTCACCGCGGTACGGCGGACACGGCGGAGGTGGGAACATACCCAGCCCTGCGGTCACGCACGATTCCAGGAGAAGAGTCTTGGGATAGGGGTCTGCATATGTCCATCACCCGAGGGGCAGAGATGCTAGCCTCCAGATATACTGGGCCCAGAACGCAATTGTTCGGGCGACTCCCTCCTCCTTATGGGGACGAGGGTCCAGCTACGCATGGCCCTTAGGGAGGATATCTGCATATATCCTTGGTGCTCAGATCATGGGAGCCTCAAACGACATCATTACCCTGGTTGGTCTGCCTAACGTGTAGAGGCGTACCGGAGGTCAGTATGAAGAGAGTGTCAAGATTCCACTGCAACGCACAAAGGCGGAGTGTGATGAGGACTGCGCAACCAATGTTCAGAGCCTGAGAGAGCTGATATGGCGATCAAGGACGTTGCTGACGCATTCGCAACACAACATCCGATCGCGTCAGCCTAAGACGGGGCAAGCAAACGAGCATCAACCGCTCAATCGCAGGATTCATATCGATTTGCGGCCCAAGACCCACCGGTAAATCGACCCGGAGCGGTGGGAGAGCACTGAGGCATCGTACCCAAACCGCTAACGAGGATCCCTTCGAGTGAGGGCTCGAACAAGAGGAAGCGCGGGGCCTGACAAGCAACACAGGACTTGTCGGGATTGAATCTGACACTACGAGTCATAGACCGAAGCACCCAAAACATGTTAACAGATCTCCGGAAAGGGTCGGAGGACTCACCCTGAGAGCAACCGAAGGGGGGCAGATCCCCGTGATCAACCAAGAGACGGGGCTGGACCTGAGACACAAGCGTCCAGGCGGTCCTACGTATCCCATAAGGATGGGAATCAAGCCATACGTAGTTCTGGAAAGGCAGTTTAACGTCGTGCAGGACGATAAGGGGTGTGAGGTAGTCCCACACACGGGGGAGGCGTACGGCGCGGCCAGTAGACCGACGTGAATGAGGACATAATCCCCCGCTCACGCGATACGCCTCGCACAAAAAGGAGGGGAACTGGGGCCAGAGGCCCAACGCGGGATAGGGATTCCCGGGAAATGGGGCTGGGCCTGAAACATAATGTCCAGGCGGTCCTACGTATCCCATAAGGATGGGAATCAAGCCATACGTAGTTCTTGAAGTGCAGTTTAACGTCATGCAGGACGATGAGGGAAAAGGAAGGGGGGAGCAGAAGGCATCCCCAAACGTGGAGGGGGGCGTACAGCGTGACGAGCAAACCGACGTGAATGAGGGCATAGCCTCGCACTCACACCATACGCCGCACACCCGGGGGCAACTGGGCCAAGGGCCCGAGATGGGATGAAAATTCCCGAAGGATGGGGCTGGGCCTGAAACACGAGGGTTCAGGCGGTCCTACGTATCCCATAAGGATGGGAATCAAGCCGCACGTAGTTCTTAAGTGGCAGTTTTACGTCATGCAGGACGAATGCTGAACAGTTTTAACGTCTTGTAGCCTGGACGGATGCAGTTTAACGTCGTGCAGGACGTGTGTGCAGTTTAATGTCTTGCTGGACAAATGTGCAGTTTAACGTCATGCTGGACATGGTGACACTCAGGCAAAGTATTGCTTGAGGAACCTAGCGTTGGTGGGAGGAGTGACACGCTCACCATCCATAGTCGCTAGGGAGTACGCGCCATTGGGATAGACCTTGTGGACAACAAACGGTCCCTCCCACTTGGGCTCCAACATGGGTGGCTTCCTGCCGGGGATCATCGGCGCTCTTAGGGCTAGCACTAGATCACCCTGCAGGAAGGAGCGGAGGCGAACCTTCTTATTGAAAGCTCGAGCCATCCTGCTTTGATGCCTCTCCAAGTTGTGCAAAGCGCGAAGTCTATTCTCATCCAGTGCTTCCAACTCGACCAGACGGGCTTCAGCAACTCTGTCCGGCGCTTGCTGGTCGTAGACCGCAGTGCGTAAGGACGGTAACTGGATCTCGATGGGCAGGACGGCCTCAGCTCCATACACCAGGGAATAAGGGGTCATCTGGGTGGAATTGCGAGTCGTCGTCCGATAAGCCCAGAGGGCGTTGGGGAGCTTGTCCGGCCAACTCTTCTTGTTCTGACCAACCATCTTTTGCAGAATGTTAGAGAGGGTTTTGTTAAACGCCTCGATCTGTCCATTCGCCTGCGCATGATAGCGAGATGTATGGTTCGAGCGGATGTTATACTTGGCGTACAACTTCTTCAACTCGGCTGCTCGGAAATTGGTTCCGTTATCCGTGAGGATAGCGTGAGGCACTCCAAATCGATAGATGATGTTGGAGGTCACGAAGTCAGCGATCGAACAGGATTTGACCTCTCTGAGCGGAATCGCTTCTGCCCATTTGGAGAAGAAGTCCGTGGCGGTCAGAATGAACCGGCACTGGCGAGCTGTCGCCGGCGGGTAAGGTCCCACGACGTCCATCCCCCAGACTGCAAAGGGCCAGGAATACCTGGTGGTATGGAGAGGCTCCGGCGGCCGATGCACAAAGTTCGCATGAACCTGGCACGCATGGCACCTCCTGGCGTACTCGATGCAGTCATGGATCATAGAGGGCCAGAAGTATCCCAACCTCCGAATCTGGTGGGACAGCTTCGGCCCAGTCTGGTGGGCGCCACACGAACCAGCATGAACCTCTTGCATGACTCGTGGGATCTCGACTCCCTGAAGGCAACGGAGGAGAACGCCATCAAACCCGCGCTTGTAGAGGATCTGCTCCAGACCGGGACTGCTCTGGAGGACAAACTGCGATGCGCGGCGTCGAACTCGCTCGCGCTCGGCCCGATCCGATGGAAGAATGCCATGTTGGAGGAACTCAACCAAAGGCGCCCTCCAATCACGGGCTGATTCGACTGCTATATCTGGGGTACTCGGGGCTCCGGGCATAGGGGCAACCGTGGTGAGGTTACTTACCAACGGGCCGCGATCTTCTTCCGGGATAACGGGAGCGATGAGCCTGCGGCGCGTCACGCGGACGATCAGGTTGTCCTGTTCAGGTTCCGCAAGTGACGCAGCCAGGCTGGCCAAAGCATCCGCTCGACCGTTCTGCGACCGGGGAACATGGACAATTTCCGGCCGAGAAGGGAACCGGGCCATCAGAAGAAGGGTGCACTCCAACAATGGCACAAGTTCCGGCTTCCTGACAACGTAGTCGCCATTGATCTGCTTAACGACCAGCTCGGAGTCCCCTTTCACGCACAGACGGGACACGTCGATCTCGAGAGCCAACTCGAGGCCGGTGATGAGGGCATGGTATTCCGCCTCATTGTTGGTACAGCCCTCTGACAACAGGAAAGAGTATGGCAGCACGGCTCGCTCCGGGGTAATGAAGACGATGCCCAAGCCCACTCTATTGAGCTTAGGATTATCGAGTCTTCTACCGGTGGGGCTCCGGGAGGCACCGTCAAAGTGCATCTGCCAGCATGGATCGGCTCGATCAACCGAGAGAATGGTCTCATCAGGAAAGCCTAGATCCAGCGGCTGATCCGCGGAGGTCGGGTGAGCGGCCAGAAAGTCTGCCAACGCTTGCCCTTTGATGGCCTTCTGAGACACATACCTGATGTCGAACTGCTGGAGAATCACAGCCCACCGCGCTAGACGGCCAGTCAACATAGGTCGGCTCAGGATATATTTCAACGGGTCTACCCGAGAAACCAACTGTACCTCATGGTGCTGCAAGTAGTGCCGTAATTTCTGTACGGCAAATACGAGCGCCAGGCAGCTCTTCTCGATGGGGGAATACCTAACCTCCGCATCGAGGAGCATGCGACTGAGGTAATAGAGGCTATTCTCTGTTCCCTCGTTGTTCTTCTGGGCGAGAAGGGCACCCAGGGACCGTTCCAGGGCGGTCACATAAAGGACCAGCGGCTTTCCGGATACGGGCGGCATCAGGACCGGAGGCTGAAGCAGGTACTGCTTGATTTCCTCGAAAGCGGTCTGACACTCTTTATCCCATACATAGGTGGCACCTTTCTTCATAAGCCGAGAAAAGGGCTTACACTTGCCGGCCAGATTCGCGATGAATCGGCGTATATAGGCTAAGTGGCCTTGGAACCCTTGCAGTTCCCGGACGGTACCCGGGGGAGGCATCTGGCTAATCGCCCTGATTTTCTCTGGGTCGATCTCAATACCCCGGTATCTTACCACAAAGCCAAGGAACTTTCCGGAGGTGACCCCAAAGGCACACTTCAACGGGTTCATCTTCAGGCAGCGAGACCGGAGGAAGCTGAACACTTTCTCAAGATCTTTGAGATGGTCCTGACGCTGGCGCGATTTGACAACCAAGTCGTCGACGTAGCATTCCACCAGTGTGCCGAGGATTGGCTTGAATATGCGGTGCATCGCCCGTTGGTAGGTGGCACCTGCATTCTTCAGGCCGAAGGGCATGACCCGGTAGCAAAAGGTACCTTGGGGGGCCCTGAAGGCAGTGAACTCCTCATCCTCAGGGGCCATCCGAATTTGGTTGTATCCGGAGTATCCATCCATAAAGGAGAGGGCTTGGAACCCTGCCGTGGCATCAATCAACAGCTCTGTCACTGGAAGGGGAAAATCATCCTTCGGACAGTGGCGGTTGAGATCGCGGAAGTCGATGCAGACTCTAATCTGCCCGTTCTTCTTCCTTACCGGCACAATGTTGGCCAGCCATTTGGGGTACTGAACATCCCTCACGAAGTTGGCTTTGATAAGCTTGTCAACTTCGGCCTCAACCATGGCACCATGGGACGGGTGCATCTTCCTGGGAGGCTGCTTGAACCCGCGATGGTTCGCCGGGAGACCAAGGCGGTGGACGGCTACCTGAGGATCTAGCCCCGGCATCTCGTCATAGCCCCAAGCGAACACATCACGGTGCTGCCTGAGAAAGTCCACGTACTGCTGCCGCTCCTCAGAGGGCATGGCGGCACTAACCAATGTGGGTCTTGGATCGGCCTCGGTTCCAAGGTTCACCTGTATTAACTCATCGACCGTGGCGGGGACGCCCTCCTCAAAGGCTGGGGGTGCATCTTCCACGTCCTCTCCACTTGGGGAGGGATCATCCACGGGAGAGACTGCGTTGGAAACTGCATTGGGGCTACCAGGTCCTGCTGGGCCACTGGTGCTGGCGCGGGCGGTCGCGGTCATCTCATCAGGAGACTCGCGGACCGTCAAGACCATGGCGACGTCCAACCGGTGAATCGGGAGGACGTAAGCGTCATCCAGACCTGCCCAGGGATCGCTCGCAACAGCGACAGGCTCAACCTCACCTGCCAGGATCTGCTTATCCTTGCTCTTGTAATAGTCCGCGTCCAGATAGCGGGCTTCACATGAGGCAAAAGGAGAGGCATCTCCTTGAAGCACGCCTACTCGACCATTAAGGGAGTATTTGAGGCATTGGTGGTATGACGAGGGAACCGCCGCATGAAGGTGGAGCCATGGCCTGCCCATCAATGCGTTATACGCAGTGTCCTGAGAGACTACCATGAATTCGGTGTTGGCAACCAAGTCACCGAACTGGGTCTTCAAACGTATCTTGCCGACCGGGGTTTGCTCGGTGCGGTCGTACCCCTGGATCCTGAGGTCGGAGGGAATCAAGTCATCCTCAGACAACCCCAATCTCCGGAGCGTCCGAGTTGGAATCAGGTTAATCCCGGACCCCGTGTCGACAAGACAACGCCGGACTTCAAGGCCATTGAACTGGCCAGTGACATACAGCGGACGAATATGTCCCTGTATAGGAGGGTCTTCATCCTTACCAGAGAACGAGATAACTGCCTGACATTCGGCATCCTCGATCGTTTCGGCGTGAAAGGCCTCTGCAGCCGCAACCTCTGTCTCAAACTGGAGGGGGCTCTTCAGGGCTTCAGCGAGTGCCTCGCGCATCTCAGATGACATGCGCAGAGCCTCAAGGATGGAGAGCCTTGCTGGGATGTCGGCCAAGTGCTTCAGGACATCATACTTTTTGGCCAAGCGCGAGCTCCTGGTTGCAGGAGGTTGCTCTGCGGTTGGTGGCATGACGGGCCTTACCGGTTGGATCGGCGGCCGACTGGTGCTTGGCGCATCCCGCTGTTCACTGGTCGCAGTCCGGGAAATGGTCACCGTACTGGAGTCAGGAGGCCGGGATGGACTTGTGGCAGGGCGGAGCTGGTCGCGACGCGGCTGAGGCGGTTCTGCCTGGTCCCACACCACAAACAGTGGCGGAGGCGAATCCGTCATCCCCGGATGGGGAGCCTGCGCACGTTGAGCTCGATCTTGAGCCTGCTGCCTAGTCTCAGTGGCGTGCACGGCCTGGCTGGAGGTACCAACGACTGTGCCCCGGCGACTCCTGCTGCTGCGGTTCTTCCGACGGTGGCGACGACCGGGGACACTAGGAAGGTCCACCTGGTGTTCTTCAACGTCGGGAACCGAAAAGGGATTTACCAGCTCGACGGTGTTAACCGAAGCGTACCCAATACCGTCATCGGACGAGTCATCCATCACCGGGCGGATCCGAGGGACCCCCATCTCCGGGGGCATGAAATCGCCGAGAGTACGGGATAGTGGCGGAACTGGCGGGGCGCGCTCTTCCTTCTTGCGCTGCCGCCGTTTGCTCCTCTTGGAGGAGGCAGGCTGGGACGACGACGCCGCAGCAGCACCCGCAGGTTCTGGGGGCTCAGGCTGATTCAAGCGCGCACGGATGATTCCATGGGCGCGAATGATCGTCTTGCGGGCCATCCAGTTATTATACTTCTGGGACCCGCGGTCGGAGACCAGCTGCCATTCGTCCTCGTTGCCACTATCGTCATCTGATCCCACGAATACGCCCGCCACTTGTGCTGGAGCTGGGCCCAACCTGATTACATTGTTGTTAATCTGGTCTTGGAGCCAGTCCTTGAACACATAGCACCGCTGGATGGTGTGCCCCAGGGCTCGATGGTAGGGGCAGTAGCGGGGGTTATCTGTGAGATGTGCCTCCTCTGGCTTCCAACACTCGGGCAGTCGCACAATCCTCTGCTCCAGGGCGCTCCGGAAATAACCGGGGACCTGATCCTCATGGAATGAGTACGTCAGGTGTCGCGGGCCCCTGGGAGCGCGGTCTTGACGAGGGGCTGGAGGGGTCTGCCGAGGAGGTGGACCCTGATTATCTCGCCTAGGTTGTGGCGGTACATTACGCGGAGGGGCCGGCCGGTTCTGAGGCTGCCGTTGCTGGGCCGGGAACTGAGCCCGTGGAGGCGGATTCCTGTGAGGCTGTGGAGCTGGCCTCACCGGCAGCAGCTCCAACGGCCTGGGAGCCTCTATCTGGGCCACAGCAGCGGGCTCAGCCCTGCTGACTCTCCTTGCAGGAATCATAGGAGGCAGCGGGCGTGCCTGGCTGGCCTGTTGCAGGGCTTCCTCAAGACGTTGAGCTTTGTCTGAGAAGTCCCTGAACCCTCCGGGGTAATTCTGAGTGATCAGGGAAGGGACCAGCTCGGTCTTGACGTTCCCGACGCACATTGTCAGCAACTGCTCCTGAGTCAATGGCATGTCAAGGGAATACGTGAGACCCTTCCATCGGGCGACGAAGTCCGCGACTCGCTCATCAGGCCTCTGCTTGCACTTGAAGAGGTCTGCGATACTTGTCTTCCGGGTCGTGGAACTGAACTGGTAGAGGAACTATCTACGGAGGTCCTCCCAGCTGGTTACCGACCCGACGGGGAGCTGGCTGTACAGATAAATGCTGGCCCTTCCAGTGTCTGAACAAAGCAGCGAAGCTTAGCGGCCTCCTGCTGCGCCGGAGTCCCCAACATAGGCCCGCACCTCGAGTTGAAGTGGGCTAAATGCTGTGGCGGATCTCCAGTCCCGTTGAAGGGGGCGAAAGTGGGATTCCCGAATCCCGGAGGCGCCGGCATGTCATCCACCCATGCTGGGTAGGGCTTGCCGTCCGGTGGGATCGCCACCTGCCGAGTCTCCAAGGCTTCCAAGCGGGCAATGAGTGCCGCCATCGGATCGTCCGGACATGGGTTCCAGTCCTGGCGAGGATCTCTAACCACGAGCGCATTGCATGGCCCTTCAATCGGGTCGTCGACCGGGTCGTCGAACTCGGCAGCTCGTGGGATGGCGGGCGGAGCGGCCCTTGGGGCAGCGGGAGGAATCCGAGCGGGATCTCTCAGGTAGTCACGCCGCTCGGGAGGGTGTGGCGAAACATACCGCGCCCTCTTGCCGTAGGCAATGGCCTCTCTCCTGTCGGCGAACACGGCGTAATCACGGTTGCCCGGGAGAGTCTCATCGAGGGGTGGTTGTTCCGGTCCCTGCTGTCCTGGCCTGGGATCACCGTAGTCAGGCCGCCGTTCTGCAGCGCGCTCGGCGAGGAGCTGGTCAACCAGCCTCTTCTGTTCGGCGAGCTGCTGACGTAGCGTAGCCTTCTCGGGATCCTCCTCTGCCCTCCGCATGGAGGCAGATGGGTCGGCGGGCCTTATAGCCTCGCTGTGCTCTTTTCCTTTGCTGACGTTTCGGCTCAACGTCAGTGCTTCAGTGGGCGCGGGGAGCCCCAGGAGGTTCCTCTGATGACGAGTAACTCTCACCGGTGGATCTGACGACGGCTTGTCTTCGGGGGGGAAGCCCCCGTCGAGAAGTTCCAAGTCGTTCCCCTCTCCCGACAGGTCAGCCATATTGACCGTTCCTGTCCCTGGGGATATACCCTCAGGGCCACCCAGCGAATCGGGCTGTCGGCGGATCACACTGAAGCGTAGGGCAGCGTACTGCCCCCATCCACGGATATACACGTGGGGAGTGGCTTCCTCGATAACTTTGCGGAGTACTTGAAAACACTCGACGCATCGTTGTTGGAGGGCCTCGTGGTGCCCAAATGACCCGGGGTGCCGAACCGCGGGGAGCATGGCCAGGTCAGTTTGACGGCACTGCTCACCAATATCCTCCAGGTGCGCTTGACTCCCGGGGTATGGCATTTGTAGGCAGTGAAGACGGGAGTGAGTCTCCCGGAGAGTTCGGCGGAAGCATTCGAACTCATCCGGGGTGAGCGATTCGGGTGCATCAAAGCCTGGTCCTGCGACTGGCCAAAACTTCTCAGGGAAGTGGCCCTCTGCAAGGACGGTCCAGAAGCTCCACGATTCAAACTCGGGACCCAGATCTCCTCGGTCCTCTTCAATGGCTGGGAATGGACAGGGAACCGGCAGTGGTGCCGAGGCGGGCCGTCGGGCCGACGGGCTGGCCGGCGGCGAATACGGCGAGCAGGCCGATTGGCCTCCATATCCCGGGCCTCCCCCTGAGGGTGGCGGTGCCCCAGCTACCAAATCACGATAGGACAGGCCGGCGAGCGAACATTCTGCCGTAGCATCGGTGCTCGCCGAGGGTGCACCAGATCGTGGTTCGACCGTCGATCCCCAGAAAAAGTCTCCGGCTTCTCCGATCGAGGCGGTAGGCACTTCCGGAGGGGCCGGTACCAACCGCAAGCTTGATCCTTGGGGGTCTACCAGGCCCTCGTTACTCCGGATATACCTTCGGAGAGACGCGGGGATCACATTGATCTCGCTCTCGGGGAGCACGAGGCTGACGTGCCGCATTCCTACCCCTGCCCTTGACTGGCGGGATTGGGGAGAGGGCTCTGTCGCCGAATCGTACTCCGCCTCTGAGTCAGAGAAGCAAACCGGTCGGATCTCTGTCCGGAATTCCGTAACATTCTTCCCTCGGCGTCGACGCCTTGCCTTCCTGCCCCTGGGTGGTTCTTCGGGGCAGGGCTGATCTCTGTCCTGGCGTCCTCCGGCCGCACTGGTGCTGGGGCCAAGAGGACTGGGAACCAAGGTGCGAGGGGCACCGGGACAGATATCAAAGGGGACGCGGGGAGAGATGATTCCGGGCAGGCCTCCGGGCCGGGATCGGAAGGTGGGATGACCCATGCCTCCTGGATCGGCCACACAGAGTAGATCCTGCCGGTGAATAGCGCTACCGCGAGGTGGTCCGCGGTGGCTACTGCCAGTGCCAGCAACCGGGAGAGTCAACCCAACCTGCCTTTGGGGCGGTCGGGGCCTCGATCCGGGTCGGGCATAGGAGTTCCCCCGCTCAGGATGCACAGAGGCCTGGCGACTGGAGCCAGCAGTGGCTTGGGCCAATGCGGCTGCTGTTGCTAGAGCCCCAAGGTGGGCATCCTCTTCCGCTCGTGCCCGACGTTGGCGTCGAGACAGACGAGTCGGGATGAGCGGCGCGGGCAGGTGGAGAGCCTGTTCCTCGACTTGAGGGGCCTGGCGGCGATGTCGTCGTGGCCTGGCGGGAGCCCTTATCGTGGATCCCTGGAGCGGACCTCGGATAGGGTGATCCTGGGCATCTCCCACCTCATCCGCGTAGGGAAGGGAACTGTCAGAGCGCTCCGGGGATAAGCTCCCGAAGCGGTTGGACGTTGAGGTAGGCAGCGGTGCCTCCCTGCGCGGCCCTCGGGGGCGGCGGTGGTGGCGAGGCGCAGCCTCCTCAAGGTCCAGGCGAGCCATTTCCCTAGTGGGGATGACTCCCTCTTCCTCGTATCTCCACACCAGGGTGTTGATCACCCTTCTCTGGATGACCTCCGAGGGGGAGAGAGGGCGTGGTCGTCCCGCAATTGCGGCTGCTGGGACGGCTGCGGAACGGGCGGGACCGCGCGGAGTAGCCGCGTCGGTGTTTCCCCTGTCCCTGCGCCAGTGGGCGGGTGGCGATCGGGCACTGGATCGGGCGACCTGATTTCTGAAAGCAGGGAGAATGACCCATTAATACTGACAGGAAAAAGGAATCGACAACCAACCATTAGCGCCACGACGCCTTCCGTGGGGGGAACCCAGGCCCTCGACGTTGCGAGACGGAGTGCCCGATTTCACTTCCCCAGCCCCTGGCGGGTAAGACTAAATGCTTGGCCGGGCAACACGCCGGTCTTCCAACACCTCTGAAAGCCATCGGTCTTCATGTCGAGGAGAAGAGATTCACGTCGGGTTCACCATTTTTCTGTTTCGGTGCGGATGTGCGTCGGGTTACGCTGTTCCGCCAGGACGCGTTCGCGCGTGCACCCATCAACCCGAGGGGATGGGCGCGCGGCTTGTGGTCCCGCAGTCCCGCTTTCCAAGGGCGGGCGGCATCCGTCCCTTATTCAGGGGCGTCTGCTCCTTGATCGAAACCGGGATGATGGGATGTCGGCTCCTCCTTCCTTGGACGTCTCCTCGGAACTTGTCGCCTAATCCGGGTCTCCCTCATAGACTTAAGAATGTTCGTGAATCTCGTTCCCGGCGCCATATCTTCATGGACACCGGTTAATTACGCTGCTTCCGCCCGGACGTTCCAAGGAGTCTGGGCGGGGCAGCAACCTGCGGTGAGAAGGCCGGGTGGCTCTGGGTGCTGGGGGCGTGTCGTAACACTGCGGCTCTGCACATCTGTCTTCCGTCCCTAATAGGGCTTCTCGAAGGCATAATGGCCTGAGGCATCCCGTACTAGGTGCGGGGAACTGCGTCACCTGAGGTTTTCCTCAGCTTCCCGTGTTTAACACGGGGTATGCCGCGAGTTTAACGTCCAGCGGGGACGGCATCGGACCGATCAACACGAAAAGTGGATCAGATGACGGAACCCCTTGCGGGGAACCTCCGACGCTGGGGCCAGCACATGGGCGGCTTCCCAAGTAACGTGGAGTGGAGTGAAGTGGCATGACCCCACCGGGATGTGGCGGCCCGGGTAAGGATCAGGATGGATGATGGAGTAAAGAGCTTGGACCCCAGAGGGGCTTCCTACGTACCGCGCGTTAACACGGATCAAAGTCAACGTAGTTCGGGCATACAGTTTAACGTCATGCTGGACGTCGGCAAGCCGACTCACGAAGAGGTCTAGGCCGCCGGGCGGAGGATTGAACCGAACCACCTCGCACAGAGGGGGATGGAACGGCCGGGTGGATCACAGTTTCACGTCATGCTGGACGATAAAAGGAGAATGGAAAAAGGGGGCTGTGGGGAGGCACCGCGGAGATACACACGGGCAGTCTCCCACAGGGGCGGATTCATAGGTGAATCAACGCAAGCGTGGACCCTGGAGGGGTCCACTGATGGACGAACCGACGTAAATACGACCGGGACGACCAGGTGGTGGGCTTGGACCTCAGGGAGGCTTCCTACGTACCCTGTATAGAAGACAGGGATCAAAGTCCACGTAGTTCATTCTGTCAGGACTTACGCACTTGGGGCAGCCCGGTTGCGGCAAAACTCAGTTGGAAGGGACTTGGACCAAAAGCAGAAGACACCTCGATCCCA
Organism: Viscum album; assembly: GCA_963277665.1. Classification (NCBI taxonomy): domain Eukaryota; kingdom Viridiplantae; phylum Streptophyta; class Magnoliopsida; order Santalales; family Viscaceae; genus Viscum; species Viscum album. The sequence continues at coordinate 1,376,680,245 of OY728155.1, forward strand.
GTCATACCCTCTACTGGCTTCGGCCGTGGGGAGGCGCAATGGAGATACACATGTGCAGCCTCCCACGAGGAACTAGGGGTTTGTAATACCCTGCCCCCGTAGGGAAAAGCCACTCCCATTAAATCGTCCCAAAAGGGGGACAATCCCGACATCCCTGCAGAGACGAGCGGGTGGGGGCCACATCCAAACCGGGGGGACCCTGCGTGCGGAGCACGGGATCAGGTTGCGGACGGTTTAACGTCTTGCCAGACGAAGTACAGTTTAACGTCGTGTGTTGAGGACGAAGCGGACGGTTTAACGTCTTGCCGGACGAAGTACAGTTTAACGTCATGTGTTGAGGACGAAGCAGACGGTTTAACGTCTTGCCGGACGAAGTACAGTTTAACGTCATGTGTTGAGGACGAAGCACTTGGCAGTTTAACGTCTTGCAGCGCGGACGATGGGGGCTAGGCAGTTTAACGTCGTGCAGCTTGGACGGATGGGCAGTTTAACGTCATGCTGGACGAATATGCAGTTTAACGTCATGCTGGACGTATGCGCAGTTTAACGTCATGCGGGACGAATATGCAGTTTAACGTCATGCTGGACGTATGCACAGTTTAACGTCATGCGGGACGAATGCGCAGTTTAACGTCATGCTGGGCATAGGTTGCCGGACGAAGCACTTGGCAGTTTAACGTCTTGCAGCGCGGACGAGGTACAGTTTAACGTCGTGCAGGACGTATGGGCAGTTTAACGTCATGCTGGACGAATGCACAGTTTAACGTCATGCTGGACGAATACGCAGTTTAACGTCATGCTGGGAATAGGTTGCCGGACGATGGGTCCGCGTCACTTCGCACGAGCCTGGAAGGCTGCACGGGAAGACAGCGCACGGTCCGGGCGCCCAGGATGAGGATCATCGGGCGCCACGCAGACGGGTACCCTCAGGGGGTCAAGGGGGACGACCCTGGCAGATTGCGCGCAAAAAGGAAGCTTTGCGCGCAATACTGCGGGTCGGCGCGCAAAAATGGCGGGCTGGCGCGCAATTGGGCCAGCGCCTTTGCGCGCGGAAGGTTGGGATTGCGCGCACCGGGCTTCGGATAGCGCGCGGGGGCAACGGCTCATTCTTTATCGAATGGCCACTTGAAAGAGGGGGGGTGCGCGCAATCAGGCCGGATTGCGCGCACCCCGGGGGCAATTGCGCGCAAGCGGGTTCTTTTGCGCGCAAAGGCCTTAGGGTGGTTTTTATTCAAATGAAAGGAGCCAGCGGGGATTGCGCGCGAAGGCGGACCCCGAGGCTTTCTTGCGCGAAAGAAAGGAGGTTACCTGGAGTTCGTCATTGCGCGCGGAAGGGGTTGAATTGCGCGCACGAGAGACGTTTCAACTTCCAGCAACCTTTAAAATGTTGGGGGTCGCCTTGTATTTATAGGCAACCCCGGGCGCGGAATCCAGGGTGCGAGCGCGAAATTCTTCTCGCGGGCGCGGAATCGGGCGCGGCGCGCGCAAGGGAGTCGCGCGGACCCGCGGCGCGCAAAATTGCGTGCCGGACCGGCGCATTGCGCGCATCCCGGGGGTTTTGCGCGCGGGGCATCATCTTTGCGCGCGGGCCTCTGAAATTCCGCGCAAGGCCTCCGGGCCCTCCGAAACGTTCTTCCGACTCCAAATATCACTTCGCTTTCCGCATCCGGAGCTTCGTTTGGGAGCAACGGACTTTTCCGGCGTCTACAAATACCAACACTATGAGAAAATTATATCATATTATCACTTATAAGATGAATAAATTTTATTTATACATCATTGATATTGGTACATATTCACTTGGATGAAAAAATATTCATAAGGTTCATATTATTATTCCTAAGGGTAACATTATTATTCATAATGGTCAGTAACTTTTCACTAAAATTTATGTTTGTCTTATCAGACCCCAAACATAATATATATCACAACTGTGTATCTAGAGTTTTAAAATTCACATCACAATAGTGAAAATATTTTTTAAGGGTCACATAGTACATAGTAGTTCATTATGTTGTGATTTCATGTGATTATACTATATTATATAATTATAAGAAGGATATATCCATTGATTAAACTTTGTGTCATTATATTATTCTGCCCTTATGAAATCTCTCCCTTGATATTTCATTTTACATTCTAATCCATAAACATGAGTGGGTACATTTATTTCAATGCATCTTCTAGTTCGTAGGCTGCATCATCACACTAATAGTTCCTCCATAGTACATTCACCGTGTGAGTAGTCATATTGTGTAGAACATTATATATACAATCCAAAAGATTCACTAGCTTCTCCTCCCATGAAGGATCATTCTCTAACTTTACCACCTTTGAATACAGTTCATGTGAAGGGTCTGGTATTTACATCCTCAACAAGGATTCATGGAAGATATTTTGTACTTTATACATGGTAGGTTGAAGTGCTAGGTTATATGTAAAGACCCGGAAGATTGAAGGAAATTTTTTTCTTAATTTTCAGTGGAATTTTACAAGAACGCAGTTTCTGACAGCGCCTGAATCTGAGGTCCGGTGTGCTCGGAATCTTTTTCTGAAGTTTGGCTCATGTACGTTCAGTGAACGAATGAGCGGGAATTTCTAACTTCTGAACCGGTTCTCGGAATCAAATTCTGAGGGCACCGATGGAACCGAATCGCCAGTATTTTTATAGGAACAACTATTCCGCAGTTACGTTTTATCGAGTTTGGAAGTTAGTTTTCGGGGTTTTTTAATTAAACTGAATAAAAATATGTGTTTGCCATATTTTTTTATTTGAGGTGGTAGTTAGAACCTCTAAGGGGAGGATAGTGGAGGGGCCCACCCGCACATAACCTCTTTTAGGTGGATGTTATAATGTGGGGCCCACATGAGTATCAAACCCCCTTATCCCCCCTTAACTCTTGAACTCTCCATTTATGTGGATGAAACTCTCTCTCATTAAATGAGTCTCTCCACCTCCCTCTCATTAAATTTGACAACTTGGGATAATTGATTATGTGAGTTAATTTATTTTCAAACTCTTGAAATTCATAAGCTTTGTTGTGTTAATAAAACATGTTATGAACTTATTTTATTTGGGTTGGAGTTTAGTTGATTGGGATCCTTTGGAGAAAATGCATAGGAAGTCTTGAGTTTCTTCTTTCTCTACGACGAAGAACACGAAGAACGTCTCTTCCGCCCCTGAAGCGCGACGAAGCCATCTTCTTCATCGTTCTTCAACCGAGGAAAGGAAAGGGTACCGACTCCCACGACATCTCCAATGACCTTCATCCGCGTCAAAGGAGAAGACGCCGCCCGCGAAGAACGTCTTCAACAATGACGTCACCTCTGAATGCTCATCCACCAACGACGAGTACCCTTCTTCATTTCTGATGCATGAGCATGATAATTGGAAGTGTGTGACGAACACAACAATCGAGGAATCGATATCCGCCCTTTTTCCGAGATCGTCAATGAATGAAAATTACAAGGTAGGGAATTTAAATTGTGATTGTTGGTGAACCCTCATTTACTCCCTTCTAAATCTAAGAATGCGGTTCAACTAAATATTAAGTTGATCCGCGAAGATTATTTTGCGGGTTGAGATTATTGTTATGATTCTTTTTGTTTAAGAGGTTGTAGGGGATTGTCTTTAATTTATTTTTTTTCGTGATTACTCCCTTGTTTTTTATTCTTCGTGAATATGTCCAACTGCTATCGTTTAACGAGAGGGGGCCGGACCGCACAAACACGGCCGAACCACCTACTTTTTCCATGTTGGATTTCTTTGTGGTTTGGTATGGGAAGGCGTGGTGCCGTCGCACCAAGCAGAATAATGCGACAAGGAAATGTGCGGCATTGTTGCATCGCGTCGTGAAAAACAAACAAGGGCACGACACCGTCACGCCGCGTCGGAGAAACCCGAAGACATCCGCGGATGGAGTTGGGCCACGGCGATGGGGCGCACCGCCAACGTGTCGCGCCGGAGAACCACGAAGACGGAGCGTTTTGTTAATTGACATTCCAATTGACGAGCGACAAAAAAACGGGGCTGCAAAGTATTTTTGAAGATTGCGCAGTAAAGTACGAGACCCGAGATGAACACCGGCTCAGACAGTTTTGAAAACGGACCACCGGTGCAACACCGGTGGACTGCGGAAACACCCGGAGGCGCGGGTCGCCGGCGTGGCACCACCGGCGACCGGAGGTGGCGGCCGGAGCTGTCCAGCCGCCAGGCGGTGGCGGCGGCGCCGGAGCACGCCGCCGGAAGAATAGGCGGCGACCGTTGCACCGCCGCCCTCAATTAACGGCGAGGGGCGGGCCGCCCCCCCCCCCCCCCCCACTCCCCGACTTCGGCTTAGCCACGCCGAGCTGGCCGGGCCGGGCCGCACTGGATGGTCCGAGCCGGGTCTAGTCGGGTCGGACCCGGTTCGGGCCGACCCAGGGTGTTCGGGCCGGGTCGGTTCGGACCCAGACCCCCCGTTTTCGGACCACTTTCAGTCAAATGCCCATATCATGTGCTACGGATCTCCGATCGACGCACTGTCAGTTTCTTAGCGATCCTTGGAACGAGACGGTCGTTTCGGTATTTTACACTCAAGGCTTCTGATAACTTTGGGTTCGGCTGGGTTGGTTCGTACACGAAACCAACCGGGCCCTTGGAGCGGAAACGCTTATATCTTGAGTTCCAGACGTCCGATGGACGTGCCGTCGACGTTGATGGATTCATCTAATTGAGACGGATCTTTTGGCTTACTCCGCTCGAGGTTTAGATGCCGTTGAAGTGTGGTCGGGTTGGTTCGCTCATGAAATCCAACCGGGCCCCTGGAACGAAAATGCCAATAACTCACAGACCAGGCGTCTGATTGATGCACCGTCTGTCTCGTTGATTTTCCTCTTGTTGAGACGGAACTTTTGGCATACATCGCTCGAGTTTTGGATAAAGTTGGATAGTGGCCGGGTTGGATTGTACCCGAAATCCAATCGGGCCTCTAGATCGGGAAAGCTGATATCTTTCAGATAGGACGTCCGTTTGACGAACCGTCAGCGGCGTTGATGATCACGTTGAGAAACGGTCCAAATGCGTATACCCTATGAGAGTTCGGGGTACAGTTGAGATACGTCCATGATTGGTTCGCTCATGAAACCAACTGGGCCCCTGGGACGAAAAGGCTAGTAACTCACAGACTGGGCGTCCGATTGACGCGCCGTCTATTGCGTTGAGACCCCAATGACGAGGTGGTCATTTGAGATACGTCTTCGTGGGACATTAAGAAACATGGAGTATCGACTTGTAGCTCATGGAGCGGATCCTCCTAGAGATGAGTGTGAGGAGTACGGAGACCGTGTAGCCGAGTTAGACCTGAAGAATGCTTGACTGACTCGACTTGGAGTGAGTCGACTAGTCTAGTGGACGGAGCACTACTTTGTGAGGTTCAGACCCATGGCGGATGGAGCACTAGATGTGTGACAGTACAGACCCGCGGTACTCGTCCGGAGAGTACCTCAGCAGGCTACTAGGGGGTGTGCACTACTGTGTTTGCGTGGAATACACCAGCGGGAAGCACTACTATGTTTGGGTGGCTGGCCTGCGGTACTCGACAGAGGGAGTCCCCCAGCAGTCTTAGGTTAGTGAGTAGTACCTCAGAGTCATGACAGGACCATTGTACACTCCAGAGACGGGACTCTTCAGCAGTTACGGTTTCGATAATGAAAATCCCGGTTTGAGCTGAGTCTATGACCATTGTGTTTCCTCATGATTGAGATGGGTTACTTGATAAATTAGGTATATGTATGGGCATATACCTGGGTAGTGGTTATCCGTTGATTTCACAATGCTTGTTTTTCCTCATGATTGAGATGGGTTACTAGATAAATTAGGTATATGTATGGGCATATACCTAAGTAGAGGTTATCTGTTGAGATCTTCTTTGTGGTAATCATTTTTGGTTTTAGTGAGACCATGTCGGTCTCGGGGTCCCTACTCTGTATCGTTATACTCACCCATGCACGGGCTATGCCTGCACCTCGTTGTGTTGGTTGCAGACGACAGGAAGTGCTGACAGAGGCTGAGTGTTCGAGGACTGGACAGTACCCGGAGGTGGACTACTAGTTGAGTCAGTATCTGGAGGCAGACTTCACAGTGAGACGACACTCGGAGGAGATTGACGGGCGAGAGCGTTGTGGAAGCTATCTGTACCTACCCTTCAGGTAGGATCTGTGGTGGACGATCTAGGAGCTGCGCCATCTGTATCTACCCTTCAGGTAGGATCCTAGGAGGACGACCCAGGAGCCGCTTTTGTTCTTCCAGCTGTTGTCCTTTCCTGTTGTACTTTGTTCAGTTGTAGTTGTACTTTCATTTTGGTTTGTATTCTGGCCCATTTAACTTTCATCACTTCTCTTTGTATTTAGTGTATTACTTTCGCTTGTACTCTGTAGTGTTTTGTTACTTTAATAAAGGCAATGCCTTCCCAGTTATCGGGATTTACGCCTTTGGTGCTAGTCCCCATCCCCTGGCCTATGGAAGGCGGGATTGGGGTAGTCACGACACAGTTCCCGAGGATGGGTCTTAATAAATTGGTATCAGAGGAGTTCGGTTCTACCGCAGAAATCAAGACACTGATCTGTTTCTATGTGAAGCAATAGTGTTAAGGGTACCGAGTGTTGTCTTTAGTTCAGGGAGTCCAGTGTTGGTGCGACGGCCGACGTATCCGTACACCAGGACCCTGGCTACTGATTTCCAACATTGTACACAAATACACTGATTGCGTGCGTGTTTCCAAAGTATTAAAGTCAGATCAAACCAGGTCAACTCACCAGGTATAACGTTGACCGTGTCACATCTATTCAAGATGTCTCCACGCAGACAGTAAGTTGGAGTTCTGAGAGAGTACACAATGACGACTCACCGAGCGACGCGGCTCTGATACAGGGTCCTTTTTACTATTTTGGCACCCTCGGGTGGTGTACCAGCACCACCACCACCTGTTGGGTTGCAGATACCAACAGCTATACTAGAAAACTATGCACACTGGCAGAGCACGTTGCACGAGTTCCAGCAGCAGCGGCCTTTGAGGTTATGAGGTGATACTGATTCCCAGACAGCAGAGCAGTGACTGGAGGCGATTGCTATAGTTTTCCGCCTAGCTGAGACATTAGTAGAGTGTATGGTGGACTTGGCTACTAGTTTTTTCCAGTGAATGACCATGAGGATGGTCTGAATAGTGATGAGGCTTCGGTACGTGGACCGATGCTTGAGATAATACCTTTGTGTATTGTGTCAGCTATACATCACTACCTATTAGTCAGCAGTTACAACCGCCGGTACCGGTAGGTGACATCTGTAGGCTTATGGCCTTATACGTGTTCTAACATCAGATACCCTCACGTTCCGAGGTGAACCTGAATCACAGGCGACTGAGGACTGGCTTGAGGAGGTAGCAGAGAGGTTTCTAGAGCTTATACAGCTTCGACAGGATGACATGTCGGTAACTGATAATTCATCGGGGCGTACCAATCGTTCTTGGTATTTGATGACTACAATATGATCAGTGCTTTAGATCTCGGATCTCAGAGCGAGGTGTGTTTAAAAGGATAACCTAGTAAGCACTCTTTCCTCTATGAAGTCCTACTTATGTTAGGGTGCTAGAGAGAACCTCTGTGGTTGAATGTTCTTTGGCTGAACGAATATAGCCAGTGTATATTAGCAGTTGGATGATGCGAAATGGCGTCAGATATAGAGACTTGGACGTGTAAAATGTTTCAAGAAGAGGAAATGTTCAGCACCAATGAATCTACAGAGCAGCGGACATAGAGGCAGTGCTAGGAGAGCAGCTTGTGGTGGTGTACATTTCAACATGTTACCATTACCCGACTTTGTAGTCCCCACTAGGCTCAGGGAGTTAGAGAGCAGTGGAAGAGAGTAGCTTCTTGTGGTCATGGAGTGTGACCAAAAAGGTCTTTAAGGATGATTCGAGGTGCGGACTTTGTCTTATAATAGCTTCCGTAGCCAGAGACATCAAAACGAATCATCCCTTCCTTCCATGAATCTAGTCCCAGACCTAGAGTTTCCGGTTAAGCCCTTGACATGACCCTCACGTCTGGAGATACCTTTGGGAGGAGACTCGATAGTCAAACTTACGCCGACTGTGTGATCTGACCCTTGAGGTGAGAGTCTTGGTTGGGACCTCTTGGTTGCAGCGTCGAGGCCTTACGACGTTAGTTTGAGTATGGATTTGGAAAACACTATTCATACTCAAATTGACGGTATTAGGAAAACGTCAGGATGGGTTTTCCTTGGTTGGCGAAAAGGAATCCCTAGGCAGCACAAGGTAAACTCGTTCATAGGAGGGTGTGACCGATCACTATATATTCGGTCAACCTTACACTCATGGCAGAAGACATTTGAGTTCCATTTCTAACAGGAATTGGAAACCTCTGGAGTTCGAGAATGACAATCACAACCTTATACGAGTCTCAACTCGACGAGGCTTACGTAGATGTGGCCAAGGAGGAAAGTTATATCCGAGGTTCAACAGAACTTTCTAGAGACTCGTCTGGGTAGGCGAGGTGGTTTACCGCTTGACCCATCCACCTCAGTTGCACCAGATTCACGAAGTCTTCCACGTATCCCAACTGAGGAGATGCGTGCATGATCCTTCACACATCATCGACCTCAGGGAGTTGGACGTCGATGACAGGGAATCATTCACGGAGGTTCCAGTGGGGATTGAGGATCGATGAGAGTAGGTCCTACGAGGACGGTCGATTCCTCTTGTGCGTTTTCGTAGGCAGCACGAAAACCTTCAGGTAAGCACATGGGAGCAGAAGGCTCAGATGCGTGCTCTGTACCGCTTTTGTGACCCTAGTTTGTGTTGAAACTTTACAAGGACGTAAAGCCCTGAGATGGGAGTAATGTAGAGAACTGGAAATTTCAAGGAAATTTTTTTCTTAATTTTATTTGGAATTTTACAAGAACGCAGTTTCTGACGGCGCCTGAATCCGAGTCCCGGTGTGCCCGGAATCTTTTTCCGAAGTTTGGCTCGTGTACGTTCAATGAACGAATGAGCGGGAATTTCTAAAGTTTGAACCGTTGCACGGAATCAAATTCTGAGGGCACCGATGGAACCACAGCGCCAATATTTTCTTAGGAACACCTATTCCGTAGTTGCGTTTTATCGAGTTTCGAAGTTAGTTTTCGGGCATTTTTTATTAAACTGAATAAAAATATGTGTTTTCCATATTTTTTTATTTGAGGTGGTAGTTAGAACCTCCAAGGGGAGGTTAGTGGAGGGGCCCAACCGCACATAACCTCCCATGGGTGGATGTTATAAGGTGGTGCCCACTTGAGTATGAATCCCCCTTAACCCCCCTTAACACTTGAACTCTCCATTTATATGGATGAAACTCTCTCTCATTAAATGAGTCTCTCCACCTCCCTATCATTAAATTAGACAACTTGAGAAATTTAATTATGTGAGTTAATTTAGTTTCAAACTGTTGAAATTCATAAGCTTTGTTGTGTTAATAAAACAAGCTAAGACCTTATTTTATTTGGGTTGGAGTTTAGTTGATTGGGAGCCTCTGGAGAAAAAGCTTAAGAAGCCTTGAGTTTCTTCTTTCTCTACGACAAAGTACACGAAGAACGTCTCTTCCGCCACTGAAGCGCGACAGCGCCATCTTCTTCATCGTTCTTAAACCGAGGAAAGGAAAGGGAAGCGACACCCACGACATCTCCAATGACCTTCATCCGCGTCAAAGGAGAAGACGTCACCTGTGAAGAATGTTGTCAACAACGACATCACCTCCGAACGCTCGTCCACCAACGACGAGTACTGTTCTTCCTTTCCGGTGCATGATCATGAGAATTGGGAGTGTGTGACGAACACAAAACTTGAGGAATCGATATCCGTCCTTTTTCCGAGATCATCAATGAACAAAAATTATGAGGTAGGGAATTTAAATTGTGACTGTTGGTGAACCCTCATTTACTCCCATCTAAATCTAAGAACGCGGTTCAACTAAATATTAAGTTGATCCGCGAAGATTATTTTGCGGGTTGGGATTATTGTTATGATTATTTTTATTTAAGAGGTTGTATGGGATTTTCTTTACTTTATTTTGTTCGAGATTACTCCCTTGTTTTTTATTCTTCGTGAATATGTCCAAATACTATCGTTTAACGAGAGGGGGATGGACCGCACAAACACGGCCGACCCACCTCCTTTTTCCATGTTGGATTTCTTTGTGGTTTGGTACGGGAAGGTGTGGTGCCGTTCCACCATGCAGAATCTTGCGACAAGGAAATGCGCGGTTCCGTCACTCCGCGTCATGAAAAAAAAACAAGGGCGCGACATCGTCATGCCGCGTCGGAGAAACCCGAAGACATCCGCAGAAGGAGTCGGGCCACGGTGACGTCCGATTGACGTGCCATCGGCTTTGATGGATTCCTCTAAGTGAGATGGATCTTTTGGCTTACTCCGCTCGAGGTTTGGATGTCGTCGGAGTGCAGTCGGGTTGGTTCACTCACGAAATCCAACCGGGCCCCTGGAACGAAAAAGCCAATAACTCACAGATCGGGCGTCCGATTGACGCGACTTCTATCTCATTGATTTTCCTATTGTTGAGATGGATGTTTTGGCATACTTCGCCCGAGTTTGGGAAACAATTGGATAGTGGCCGGGTTGGATTTTACCCAAAATCCAACCGGGCCCCTGGATCGGGAAAGATGATATCTTTCACACAGGACGTCCATTTGAAGAACCGTCAGCGGCGTTGATGATCACGTTGAGACACCGTCCATATGAGTATACCCTATGAGAGTTCGGGGTACAATTGAGATATGACCAGGATTGGTTCGCTCATGAAACCAACCGAGCCCCTGGGACGAAAATGCTAGTAACTCACAGACCGGGCGTCCGATTGACGCGCCGTCTATTGCGTTGAGACCCCTATGACGAGGCGGTCATTTGAGATACTTCTTCGTGGGACATTGAAATACTTGGAGTATCGACTTGTAGCCCATGGAGCGGACCCTCCCAGAGACGAGTGTGTGGATTACGGAGACCGTGTAGCCGACTGTGACCTAACAACAGCTTGACCGACTCGACTTGGAGTGACTCGACTAGCCCAGTGGACGGGGCACTACTTTGTGAGGTGAAGACGCATGGAGGACGGAGCACTACCTGTGTGACAGTGCAAACCCATGGTACTCGTCTGGAGAGTACCTCTACAGGCTAATAGGGGGTGTGCACTATTGCGATTGGGTGGCATACCCCGGCGGGAAGCACTACTGTGTTTGGGTGGATGGCCCGCGATACTCGATAGGAGGAGTACCTCAGCAGTCTTAGGTTAGTGAGCAGTACCTCGGAGTCGTGACAGGACAAATGTACACTCCAGAGACAGGACTCTTCAGCAGTTATGGTTTTGATTATGAAATTCCTGGTTTGATCTGAGTCTATGACCTTTGTGTTTCCTCATGATTGAGATGGGTTACTTGATAACTTAGGTATATGTATGGGAATATACCTGGGTAGTTTTTATCCTTTGATTTCACAATCCTTGTGTTTCCTCATGATTGAGATGGGTTACTTGATAACTTAGGTATATGTATGGGCATATACCTAAGTAGAGGTTATCTGTTGAGATCTTCTTTGTGGTTATCCCTGTTGGTTTTAGTGATACCTTGAGGGTCTCGGGGTCCCTACTGAGTATTGTTATACTCACACCTGCACGGGCTATGCCCGCACCTCATTGTGTTGGTTGCAGACGATGGGAAGTGCTGACGGAGGTCGAGTGTTCGAGGACTGGATGGTACCCGGAGGTGGACTACACGACGAGTCAGTATCTGGAGGTGGACTTCACAGTGAGACAACACTCAGAGGAGGTTGATGGGTGAGAGCGTTGTGGAGGCTATCTGTACCTACCCTTCAGGTAGGATCTGTGGTGGATGATCTAGGAGCTGCGCCATCTATACCTACCCTTCAGGTAGGATCCAAGGTGGATGACCCAGGAGGCTCTTTCGTTCTTCCAGCTGTTGTCTTTTCCTGTTGTACTTTGTTCAGTTGTAGTTATACTTTCATTTGGGTTTGTATTCTAGCCCATTTACATTTCACCTCTTCTCTTTGTATTTAGTGTTTTACATCCACATGTACTATGTACTGTTTTGTTACTTTTATAAAGGCAATGCCTTCCCAGTTATCGGGATTTACCACTTTGGTGCCAGTAGCCAGCCCCTGGCCTATGGAAGGCGGGCTTGTGGTAGTCACGACACGGTTCCCGGGGACGGGTCGTTACATTATTGGACATATCACTGACATGATGAATAATATATAAGGATTCATTATACATGTAAAATACATTTCCTTTATTCCCTAACCTCATGACCTTCTTCTATGGAGATATGAAATAGAATAACATCTATCCAACAATAAACTCAATGAATCATAGATGATTGTCCACATAGATCATTTTTCAACATTGAGCTTCCATGATGTTCTATTGAATGGATTTCACCTTTTTTAGCATTTTTTTATCCATTTCAGATCCAGATAAATAATGATCACTGAAATCATCCCAATATGCTGGTGTTAGGCACCTTTTCCCATAAAGTTCTTTTTTATGGTGACATTCAGATGATGGAGTCGTAACTATTGTTGTAGGAGAATTAAACCAGTGGATGATGTTGGTTTCATACCCCATTTAATTATATAGAACATGATATTAACATGTCCTCTAGTGTCTGAATAGATTTCCCAGAGTGGTCATCAGTTTGAGGAGGATCGGTCGTACTGATGATTAGTTCAACTCTTAGAGAAAGTTGGAGATTTTTCCAGAACTTCGAGTTGAATCTCATATTTCTATTAGATACAATAGACAGTGGTAACCAATGCAGCCTTACCACCCCTTTGATATATATTCATGGATGTTTTTTCAATTTGAATTTTTCTTGAATTCCAATAATGTTAGTTGTCTTTATAAGATGACCCACAATGACCTATATAGCATTGTTTCATTTGGATGTCCATGGAATTCCTAGGAAAATGTCCACAATGATTTTCTTGAACATCTATGTTGGTATGTGTAGTATTTTCATCATCCCCTTAAACATATGTCTTTTAGCCTTCCCATGTCGACATACTATGAATTTTTATGTATATTCAATAATCTCTTACTTCATATTGTCCCTCAAAAAGTTCTCATGGATACCTCGATCAATCATTGTGGTCCATAGGTTAATAGAGAAGTTTGGGCTATGTGAATAATTTTATATCTCTTTATTTATCTCTATATAGGATGGTACACATAATCGTGAAACATGTCTTAAAACTCCTTCATTTTAAATCTTAATTTTATAGGAATTACCATTTCTAATAGCTTCCACCCATTTTATAATTTCAACATCTTTTTTTGAGCTTCCTTTATTATCTCCAAGTGGGATGGTTGTGGAGTCATTTGACTAACGATTTATGACATCCCTCACATAATAATACTCATTTACATACTCTAAAAATCTAATATTATTGGAACATTCTCAATTAGCATTTTTAAAAAAGATATGTAATACTTTTTTTATAGAGAATCTTCCACCTTATTTTCCATACCGAGATGGTAGTGGATTGAGAAATCATAATCATTGATATCTTGTAACCATATTCAATGGTGCATATTATTCTACATCTATGGGAATATATATTTGATACTCTTATCACTAGTATATATCTCAGACTTATCCAAGTATAGATCATGCCTATAGATTTTCAATGACAAAATCATAGCCTCCAACTCAAGAACATGACTGGGATATTTTTATTCATGGATTTTCGAATGCCATGAGGTGTAAGAAATCACAATAACATTTTTTATTAGCACACAACCTAAGAATTTATTTTACACATCACCATTCACCAAAAATGTTTCTCTACTTCTCAGGTGTGTGAGAAAAAACTCAGTGATAATCCCCTTTTTGAACACCTTAATATTATATTCACATTCTTAAGTCTAGAAAAATATCACACTTTTCCATGTCAGCTTTTTCACTGGGGTTTAAAATCATGAAATGCTCTTAACCAATTGTGGATAATATTAGTATATTCCCAGAATGATGTGTTTCTTTTTAGTGATGTTTACTAAGGCCACTCATCAATTGCCTTTGTCTTGAAAGGGTCAACAGATTTCACCATATAGGAGATATCGTTCCCCTAGAATGATACTTCATCCAGCCAGAACTCACATTTACTATACAATGAAAAACATTCATCCCATTATAATTTCATTTTCATAGTATTCAAATGCTACTCATGTTCCTCCATTCTCATGGAGTATACCCTTAAATAATAAATAAATTCAACCAAAATTTTGTCGAGGTAATCACTAAAGACTTCTTCATTAAATCCATTAATATTTTTAGAGCATTGGAGATTCCCAATGTAATGACTATGAAGTCATAGTATCAATAACTCTTTTGAATTTAATTTAGGGGAATATCTTCTTTATTCACCTTTAATTGGTGATATCATGACTGATGGTCAACCATAGAATGAAAACTATCCCCATGAAGCTAATCGAAAAAGTCAGTTATTTGTGGTAGGGGATACATGTTCCATATCATGATTTTTTTGAGATCATGATAGTAAATAAAGAGGATCATTTATCCATACTTATTCTTGATTAATTGGAATGGACCACCTCATGGTGAAGCACCTAGGGGGTATAAAACCCTTCTCCATATTCACTTGTAAATTCTTCTTCAGTTATTCCAGCTCTGTGGTGGAAATTCTATATGGTTTAATTGATAAAATAGGATTTATATGAATATTTTCAATTGATAACTCAACCACTCGATCAAGAGGAAGCCAATTCAATTCTTCAGGGAAAACATCAATGCAATCCCTCATGATGGGCATATCTTCGAGAAGTATCATATCATTTATCCCAATAATTTGAGCTAGAAATTCTTTCTCATAAAGAATTAATATCTTCACTTGAGGCAATGATTATAAAAGATATTCTTCATCCTCTATGAACATGAAATGAACTGGAGGATTCATTGAGATGTGAAGAGTGATATCTTTTTCTTAATATTTGGTGTCATCATTGTATAATGATAGCCAATCCATGCCCAATAAAACATCAAAATCCACTAAATAACCTATGATGAGAATTTCTAGGAGGTTTATTCCACAAATGATAATGAGGGAGGAGTTATATACTTTGTAGGTAGTAGTTTCCCAATTTTAAATTCTCACAGATATCCCAACCTCCAAATTTTGTTGTGGTTTTTATGTATTTCTACTAAACTTGAAGGATATGAAAGAATGCATATAACTAAAAAATACTAGCTTCACTATTCCAGAATTAATAACTAGCATACCAATCAACACATTAATATCCTGATCCGCCTCAATTGTAGTGATAGATTAATACCTTGCATGTTTCCTTGGATGTTGTTTTTTATTTCCTCTTGTATCCATTGGTTTAGTGAAATTATTTTCTTAATTCCCATGCTCTTTGATGTTGCAACACTACACTATAGGCTGAACGTTGATATGAACCATCCTTTCTTCTTCCTCATTTGTGGTATAATTCATATCCCTCTAGAAGTTCATAATATGATGTACCATTCTTCATCATTTAATGGAATTTTTAGTTCCCTTTAGATAGTTCCCATGATGCATCATCACACAATTTGGACACAAGGGAGTTTCGATCTTCTTTTTGTAGTCAGATTTATTTTTCAAAACACCATTATTAGACTCTATTTTTTTCATTTTTTCATTGTGACTAGCATCCCATTTAGAGTATTCAGTCTCCATTTCAACCTTGATAGCACAACAGGAAATCCCCTCATAAATTTCAAACTCATGTATCTCCAATAGTTTACGCAGGCTGAGCTTTAGTATGCTAAATAAGTGATCGTACTTGGATTCAGTTTTCACGACAAAGCTGGAGGCATAACATGAAAACATTGTCTTGTCATCCTCATATTCCTGATAGACACATCATCCATCAACTTAAGTCCAAGGAACACTATTTCTATATTAAGATGGAGGGTTCCAATAAAATATATTTTTAAAAAATAATTTCTTGAATTCCTCTCAATTTGTGGAATAAATTTCCCATCAGGAATTCATATTATTGATCAGTGTCAACATGTAATTATCTTCTCCATAGAAAACTATTGACTGCCAAAATAAATCTCTCTTCTTCTGAATAATATACGATAAATAATATATTTTCAAAGGGGTTAATATATTATTCCATGAGTAAGGGATTGAAAGATACTCTAATCATGGGATGCCATTTCCACATCAAGTATTCAACAAAAACATTCTCTTTCAATGGAGGAGAAGGGTGATCCACATGATTTAGGTTATTAATATTAACTTGAGAAAATTGAGTAAGTAGTCCATGATGTTTTGAGAACCCATTAACATCATGTTTGGAATGTCACAAGAGAATTATTAACATTCCCTATCGTATTGATTGTTGGCACATGTTATTCTATTTCTCACTACCTACTATATAAAATAATGTACAATTACATGTATTTAAAACATAGTTATTAATCATTAAAATGAAACAATAAACATAAATGGATAAAATCGTAATGGAAAAGTATATCCTAACTTGCAATTACCTTGGATTAATTGTAGGGAATCCTTGATCTATTATTTAACATATATTCTTATAAAAAAATTTTTTTGTTCCCTTAATAATAGATAATATTATGCATATGAAGTTAACCAAGCATATCCCCCGGGAGTGTCAAACCAAGATTGTATCAAGGCCAATAATCATGCACCAGTTCCCATTTGAGTCTCGCTCAAAGAGGTATTTTAATGTTATACCCCTCGATACATATATGAAAGTACAAAATCCACTTGTATATACCATATAGGTATTTATTTTCCTGGTAAACCACATAATTTATACTCACTAAAATTTAGGGATGTTTTTTAATATATAATCTCATGCCTAAGGTCATTACTAATGTGCTTTATACCTAATCTACAAAAATAACTAGACCACCCTTTAATAACAAATATAGTGACCCTATAAATTTACAAATATAATTACATGATTTTAATCATATTATAGAATCATATTACTATCCAAGGATCTTAAATTCTAGTGTCTTTAAATACTAGCTTCATAAAACATAAAACATGGTACTAAATATTAAATTTCATTATTTAGTCTTTATAAAGAGCCCCTAAATTTTAATTATCTCATATATCATATTTGGAAAACCTGGGGATTCCATGAAACAAGGGATGAGATAAGAATAACAATAAGGTAATAAACATATGAATAAAGCTTTAGTTCTTGGGTTAGAAGACATGACATAATGATATAAAAAGTCATGGAACATATCGAATCATAACATTAAAACATTGGATAATATAAACATGGATTCATAGTAATCTGGATTCAACATAAAATGTGATTTTTTCATGGGTCAAGAATCATTGCATATAGGGGAGAACAAGTCAAGGTTAGCCACTAAGATCGTTGCACACAGTAGCACAAGTAAAGGAAAACCTCCAAGACCGTTGTACATAACGTATCATCAGACTCAACATTACCCAATGAATTAGTTCATTATATGGGATCACTCATCATAACATGTTCTTAAATATTCTTTCAACATTCAATTTCATACATAATCAATCTTAAATAATAATAAGTGATACCCATGGAAATGAAATAGGTATTATATTTTTGTTATAATGCATAACAAGTTGGAATATCGTAAATGAGTACAAGAAAAAAAGGAATAAAATCATTCATGGACATTGAAAATTTATAATAGTTATATATCATGATATGTGATGTCAATTTTATGTTATAATATTAAAAAAATAGCATTTAAGAAACTTACAAGTAAATAAATTGTGCATAATAAAGATAATATAAAAGATCAAATAAAAAAGAATCAGGAATAATATTTTATATAAAACCATAAGAAAAAAATAAGTTTTGAATAAATAAAATATTTATTTTATAATATCAATTGAGTCTTAAAAAATATTATATAGTGTACATGAAAATGATTAAAAATTCGAGATGTTCCCTTGAATGGGTTTTCATATCGGGGTGTATTATGGATAGAATCATTTAAAAAATATATATCCCAAAAATATAATGATTAATTGATATTGATAGATGTGTTGTGATCATATAAAATACATTTATAATATGTATATAAAAATGAAATATAACTTCATTTGGGTTAAAATAATGATAGTGCAACCCGAATGAATAAAGGAGGTGCGAGTAGAATCCTTTACCATATGTCTGATGGTGGCCATAACATGTTCTTAATTATATTGATAACAAAATTTCGATCATTAATTAATATTTCAAAGAAAATATTATTTATTAAATTGATTTATTAAAACCTTATTAATTTCATTCACATCTTTTTTAATGGTTTAATAGGATTAATTTCATTATTTTCTTCATTGGTATTCATGATTTGTTTACATATATACATATAACGATAAACATGAATGATGAGAATGGTTATATAGAATTCAAGTTATTTGTTATTAGTGATCAAATTTTATATTATATGGTTATAAAATTCATTTGGTTATATAGAGTGATGGTGAATGACTATAAAAATTTTTAATGATAAGTGTTTTTGTTAATTGGTGGTTTTTTTATCATAGTGAACATATTTTTTATTATATATTAATATCATGGGAACAAAAGATTTCAAATCATTAAATAATAAATAATAGATACCTAATAGTTGGTTTAAACCAAAAAAATGGTTTTATTTTTATAATCAAATATGGTAAGAGAAATTGAAATCTCTTCATCCTTGAATATGAGAAATTAACACATCTCAGATGGTATTTTAATTTCTTGTATAAATATTAATGAATAGAGGGATGATGATAAATTATTCTATTATAATAAATAATTTAAAGTAAAAGGATGTTTAACAGGTTATAATTTCTTTTTAATTAATGGATGTGAGGGAATAAAAAGAATATAATGGAACTAAAAATAAAATAAAAGAATGAAAAGATGAATTTACCTCTTGAATATATATTCCTTGACAACCTCGTTTTTTGGGTAGGATTTCATCTTTTGTAGTGACCAAGAGATTATGTATGTGAGAGTTGAGATTAATGAGGTATTTGAGAATAATTTTAACAATTCATGATGAATTGAGTGGAGTTAAGGGAAGAGGGGGTCAGGGTGATGTTTTTAGATAAAGAAAGGTGGTTTTCACAATATTTTATTAAATTTTTTTTATTATATTTATAATGTAATGAAATAGTATTGACTCTTGTGAAAAAAAATTAATAAATGAATATGATTATTGACTCATTATTTTAACATCATCCATGACTCAATAAATAGTGTATTTAACATATAATGTATATATAGAAGAAATTATTATATTTGACCATTCCCAAAAAAATCATGCATTTCAGGGAAATACCATAAATTCACCCCAACCATTATTCAATGTGTAGAATTCAAAAATGATTTCAATTTTATAAAAAATAATTTTCCAAATATGTAAATATTAATTTTTAATTAGAATTATAAATTACATGTAGATACAAATTTTATAATTAACACTGATTCTCTAACACTTTTAAAATTTAACTAAGATCTCGTAAAATTATCATATAAACATAAGTCATTAAATAAATTATTTAGGAATAATTTTTATGAAAATTAATTTTCTATTAAATTATTAATCTTATCATAAAATTATAATTAAATATACAATATTACAAACACTATGATATAATAATTTCATATTTTCACTTATAAGATGTATAAATCTTTGTTGTAATTTCATTGGTAATGTTAATTATTCACTTGGATGATATACTATTTTTAAATTTCATATTAAAATACATAAGGGTAATATTAACATTCAAAAATGTTGGTTACTATTCACCGAAATGTATGGTTGTGTTTTTGGACTCTAGACGTCTTAATTATCACACTACTGTTCGGGATATTTTCGAAATTCCAATCAATAAACTGAAAATATTCTTTTTAAAGGGCAAACATCCCATATTACTTCATTGTGTTGTTATTTCATGTGATTATACACTATGAAATAATTATTTGAATGAAAATTACATTCATTGAATATTCATTTTTACATTATACCACTTCAACAACCTCGAATACTCCATCTCCCCACCAGTACGTGTCATCTTCTTTGATTAGTAGTTTCATCTTGTGCAACATTAACAATTCAATGGAATCCATTTGGAAAGCGGATATGATTGGTCGGGTGGTGTAAACATTACATTATATAAAGATTAATGGTTAATGTAATATCCACCCATCACCGTGGCTTGTGTCTACTTTGATAGATCTCAGTAATAGAAACTGAACAGAGGGGCCATGTTGATGGAAATGCATCCCATGGCTGAAATGAGAATGATGGCATCAAAATGGACAACACTACCAAGATAATCTATACGACAATACCTATCAGGATTCAATTTCATTTTAATGATGAAAAGTTTTGGTACATGAAGATGTGTGGACTTCCTGCTTTTGGGATTGTGTTCTGTGTGAGAATCCTGAGAAATTATCTTAAAGAGCATTTTGGAATTAGACTTTGAAGTCTCATGATTAAATAAGGAAAATACCACCGATGTAGAAAACAATATAGTAAAAATCTAGAAGCCTATTCCAAACTCCACAATATAATTCTCATGACGTCTTCTACCAAATCTAAAGAAATGTATATCAACTACAATTTCACATATGGGTAAAAACATGATAAAATGTTCATGATTTGCCTCCATGTGATGATAATTGATGTAGAAGATATTTAGTAGTTCATGGTAATGGGGAATCTTCTTATATGAATGGTATGAAATAGACAACAACCATATCATGTGTTTTTTTGTTCTTATTAGCTTAACATGAAGCATATTAAGAGAAATGTGGCATTTAGGGTTTGTGAATTGATGGTTGGGGTACAGATGTGGGTTTTTGACTTCATAAGAACCATTAGAGTTGTATTCGGGGAGATCAGGAATAATAGAACTATGTGAGATTACATCATATGTGGAGGATCGAGATACAAGGTGTACGGGTGGTGTGACACCTAGGGGGAACAGAATCGGTGGAAGATCGTCTCGCTCAGTCACAAAATTGGATGGAAGGGTGCACATGTTCATTATACGCACTATTTTTGTGGCTGATTCAACTATGGGGAGGTGCCGAATAAATTAAAAGGGGGAGGAAGGGGAGTATCGAGAATGGGTTCTGGATGGGTGGTAGGACAGGGGTCCACTAGTGGGAGTGGAAGAGATAGGGGGAGTGCACAATGTGGGTGGTCGGGGAATTGGGTGTTGTGTCACCTAGATTCATGTCATTAATGGATCAAAAAATTGAAATATGTAAAATTGGGTTACATGATATATAATTTGAAATTTTATTATTTTAATAAGTGGAAAATGCACATCATGAATGAGAGTTAAATTACATGTAATTTATTCTTTTTTCACAGTTTGAAACCAGTTATAGCTATTGTGGTCATGGAATGCACTATGTTATCCTTTGATTACACATATCTAATCAATCCAATAGTGACCTAACTTGGGTTTCCTCCCCATCAGCTCCCTTTTTAATGTTAATATCTTGACAATTTGAGGTTAAGATGAATTTTTCAAGATGATGATAGGCTCTTCACAAAAGGTTTGTTGATATACTTTTCATCATTGACTGTTGACTTTCAATGGGGGTCTACATTCGTACAAAATTTCAATGGTCCAATAAAGAAATTCTTCTATGGCCACAAAGTTTCCTGATAATCTAAATTTCATCTTTTCATGGAAATGCTTTAGTCATGAGTTGATTAAAATGAATTTTTTTCCTTATACAAGACTGTTTTATACAATTCATAATCATTTCATTTCATTGTATTCACTTTATATATTTTAGAATTTTAATAATGATCATTTAGATTTTCTTCAAATTCATCCAATTTTAGAAGCCTATCATTCCCATCATTTTGAAAAACTATATTGGGATTCTTAATTTAAAAATATGATATATTCCTGTGTTTTATTGAAAAATTAAATGGCTTCCCAAATATCAATCATAATGACGTGGTACTACTGGGTATTTATTTTCCAATGTGTTATTCCAATTATGCACCATATAACATGAGACTCCAATCCATAGAACGTATGATTAGGTCCATTTATAGGATTTTTTTATTTCTAAATTTTACAATTCAAATTCTCTTCTAGTTTGTGGGTGGTAGGAATTACTTTTTATTTACTTGATTCAATATTTTTTCAAAAGTCTATTAACACATTCATTATATAAATTCATTCCTAGATCACTAATGATTAAAATAGAAAATTTGAATCATGAAAATAAATTTTTCATAATTTAATTCATGACTACCTTTGATGTATCGCAATCCGTAGATTCATCTTATACCCATTTGTGAACGTATTAAATGATAATAAGATATATGAGTATCCATGTTAATTGGGAAATAGACTAATGAAATCTATTGGACACATGTTGATGATTTCTAATTCTATGATTTGGTTTTGCGGTATAAGATTATTTTTTCCAATGGTTCCAGTTTTTTGTAAAAATCCTAGATGGGAAAAAATACATTGTATCATGGAAAATTTTGGACTAGTAATATATGATTTATATGAAAATTGATATTGTGGAATATAATACAATATGTCTTCCAGTTTTTTATATGTGGATCATATATAACACACTTGATATTTAATCTTCTGAAATGAAGCATCATAACACTCAATCAACACAATGCATAAATTAGAGTGGTTCATCCCAATAATAGTGTGCTGATAAAAAAATAAATATTTTCATTTTTTGGAAATGGAGGTCTTTGTGTAAATATCATAAAGTGGGATAATTTCCTATAACTGAAAAAAAATGTTTTGATTTTATGTGGCATAGATTGTTATCATGATAGTCGAATTCGATATCTAGAATATTATTAACTTTTATGAGTTGTAGTGGAAGTCATGAAAAAAGATCAACTACTACATTTTCCATTCCATTGGTATCCTTGATAATGATTTAAAACCCTTTGAGATATAGGATCCTTCTCACCTGTCTTTGATTGGAATCATTATTATTGATTAAATATCATTGGGTAGTGTGGTCTGTTTACACAATGTCTTTATAAAAAATAGGTTCCAAGTTTCTCAAAATGAAAAACACTCATAAGATCTCTTTTTATATATTTTTATCATTCACCTGTGATTCATTTAGTTTGGGGTTGGTATAGTATATGGGGATGAATATGCAGCCTGATCACTATACTAAAAAAATAACCAAATCAAAGTCATGTTTTTTTGGAAATAAATTCAAATATCACTCTTCAAATATAGTGAAATTATTATAGGAGTAGTTTCCATGATTTTTTTAATTTATTGAATTTCATCCGAAATTCATCATTGAATTCAAATTAAGTTTTCATTGATAACTATTGTGACATAGAGTGGGAAACATTCAAAAAAATATTTTACAAATTTCTGATAGAATTTGACAAGGCCAATAAAGCCCTTTTTACTTTTACTGTTGATGAATTAGTAAAATATTTATTTGCTTTTATTTTAGAAGGATACATATCCATGCCATCAATTAATATTTTAATTCCATAAACTACACCTTCTAGAATGACATAGTGTACTTTTTTTACATTAAAATGGGGCACATCCCTTAACAACATTTTAGGAATAACTCAGGCATTCTTAGGAATCCCCAAAAATTTCTTCCACAAACAGAAAATAATAGAATTCATGTACTATTAGTCTCTCCAGCATTTTAGGAATAACTAATTCTTTCACTACAATTAGATTTTATCCTTAATATCCATGCAAGAAATAATAGAATTCATGTACTATTAGTCTCTCCAGCATTTCATCCAGGATGAGAAATGGGGAATTATAATTCTAGGTATCCACATTTAGGTTTATATATTAAACATATACTCTCTATCTAGTTATGGTGCATGTTGAATTAAATTCGTCTTTAACATTTTTTTGAACTGTGACACCACTTTTCTATTGTATGACCTATTTGTGGGATCACCCACTAACTATCCATGATTGAAATAAATATTCCATTATGAATAGGTTTCATTAATTATTTCATAACTACATCCCTCAATAGTGGGGTGATTCATCTATTATGTTAGAGTTTTGATTTTTCCCATTCTTCTAATAAAATTTTAATGGTTAATAAAGTAGGACTTACTGCCTTGATATCAGAAACTCTCTATTAATGTTGCATTTTATGTCTTTTTATGACTTCATTCTATTTTTCCTCTTTTGACAATGATTGATTTGACATGATGATAAATGGTATTGTAGTAGTGGATTCCAAAAAATAATATTTGAGTGTAATGTGGAGGGGTTTCAATTATATTTTTGTTGTCTAGATGACTGAGAGTATGAAAGGTGGGATGTTATCCTTTATAAGAGGTTGTATATAGTTTACTTCTAAAATTCATATTCCAAATCCTCTTCAGGGGGTTTTTTTACTCTATTTTCAATTTCTATGTAATAATATCTATCATATGTTATAATGATAAATTTTATGCCAAAGGAATCATATTTTTTTATTAATTCTTCCATGCCAAACACAACGTGTTCTTAACCTATACAAGAAGATGAGTATGATTTTAATAACATCATTCAGTTATTTTCTAGTGTTAAGGAATGATTTGTCTAATATGGTTGGAATGTATCCTTTTTAATCCATGTCAAAAAAGCGGAACTCCTCCAAAAAAATGAACATCTAGACTTGACTCTGACATCCTCGAGAAGTCAGTGAGGATAAAATTCTGATAATTTTGGAATAAAAATTCCCACAATAGTTTGATTGAGTTCATCGAGTCCTAGATTTTGGAATAAACTCATAGACATGAGATTGATGTTGGCTTCAAATTCACAAGGTACATCTGATGTTACATGTTTTTATTTTTCATGGGTTTGAAAAAATTATAGTATATCAAATTTTTTGTAGAATATTCCAGTAAAAAATTTTGTATCTCACTTCATTTAATGATATGAATTCTAATTCTTCCATTTTTCTTTTTTTATAAATCATATCCTTGTGAAATGTATCATAGGAAGGTATTTGAGTGATTTCCTCAGCAAATGGAATGTTATTGTGAAATTTATTGAACATATCAAAAAATATATTATATTTTAAGTGAATCCATGATTTCCTTAAACTTTATGGAAATGGGAGAGGGGGTTTATGAGATGGTCATAAAATGTTGAATTATATTTTGCGTTGTTCTTCAATTGGAGATTTTGTAGATGGTGGTGCTTCTCAAGGATTCCCTTGAATAGTTTAAGTATCTTCATCAACATTTTCTTATTTTGTGACCAATGTTTGAATTTTGGTTTCACCAAGTTGGTTTCTATTCCATAATCATTCTTATTTAATTTCCATCTCTTTTCCACTCCTTAAAATAATTTTCTTTTGCACTTTCCTTGGTTATAAGGTCATATTTCTAGGTACTATTCATAGTATTCTATCTAACAAAAACATTGATATATGTCCCATTTGATGCTTGAGGATAAAGAGAGCTGGTAGTTTATTATAGATTTAAGTTTAACGTATTGTTATCAAATAATATTCATATTGGGATGTTGATGAAAGTATATTTTATATATTTTTTTAATGATAGATGGTTAGTAGTGGATGTCTTGGTGGAGCTGGTTAAAATTGTTGTTATGCCTTAAGAGGGATGGGATGTTGTGTTTTTTGTTGCAATGGTCGAGGAATAGGATTCATTGGAAGATATCCTAGTTGTTTGTGGTTGGGGAATAGTTCTTTACTGCTTCGTTGATGATAATCTCCTTCATTACCTTACTGTTTTTTTGTACAGGTATCTACTAATAATATTTTTATAGTTGCACAAATTATTTATTTCTCTAACAGTAATTAAAGTCATTTAAATATAGTATTGGTTGTTCCTCAAAAAATAATATGAAATAATTATATAGAATTGGTCCACCCAAAAAATTACAATATTCAGTTTTTATTACATGATTAATATGGTTTGTTTATGTAGTTGGTAGATGAAATGGATTAGGATTCCTGGTTATGGTCTCAAAATGTGCAATTAGATGAGTATTTTCCTCAACTTGGGGGATTCCATGCTGGGGTGGTCCATGATCTATCTTCTACAAACTGGAAATTTGAGAGAGTTCATCTAAAATATATTAACCTTCCTCTTGTTTTTTAAACATTATCCCTCTATAAGTTGTTGTATTAATGACTATACGAGTAACCGGTTGGAGGACATGATAAAGTGGTTTTAGTTTTATCTACATTTTGTAACTATGATTTAGACATATATGAGTGAGATCCTTGAAACAATACTATTACTCTCATGTTGAACGTCCATTAGTTTGAGTGAAATTATGGATTTCATTAAAAAAATTCCAAGTTCGAATAAGAGGGAAGTATGTATGCATTAATTTATTGACACGAAATTTATTATAAGCAATCCTATGGTTGGTCACATAGGGAAAAGGAAAAAATTCATATTAATTGGAAATATAAAGGTACTTCTTGGTTGTGAATGTTGTCACAGACTACCAAGAAGGTTGCGACATGTTAAAGGGGACATTACCATTGAATTCTACTACATTATCCCATATTATGGATCATATGAATGACTATAGGTTTGATTTAAAATGTGACTACCCAAATAAAAGGTTTTATGATGTTTGTTGACATGGTATTGATTGATATCAATACCTAAACCATAATGGTGCATCATAATGCACGATATTCTATCCATGTATTTTACATTTCATGTTTTATTGGTTTGGACCTACAACATTACTATTGTGAGACAATTTGAATGGACACCTATGGAAATGTACCATTCAATTTCTATTTCGAGGTTAAGCTATTATTGGGTGTCAAGGATTCATGAACAAGTAAAAGTGCCCTGATACATGATCTAATTTGAAAACGGAAGGACACAAGGTTGTCCAAAAATGGGAAACAAAATAAAACAAAATGAATGAGAATGGGGGATTGGGTGAAGTAGTCCTAGGTTCATTCCATATATTTCTGTGTGAAGCACATATTTTTTCATTACCAAATACTAAACAAAAATGGGACATGAACACAGTAAATACATAATTATTGTGGTTAGTGTTCATATTGGATATATTTTTTCCCATACTACACATTATATTAAGGCATATTATATTGATCGTAAGAGGTTGATCCCATGGGGAGAGGAAATTGTAGATATGAACTATGTCCTTGAACACTATGTGTGTAATTACTTATAGGATGATATACTTTCGGAAAAATAATGCTAAGGAGATTAGGTTTTGAAAAAAGGGAGAGGGAATGGATCCTGATCAATTTCATGGTTCAAGAAGCAGGATTATAACAATCCTAACTTGGTAGGGTCATATGGATCAGGATGCGAAGCATGAAAAGAACACTTGTTGAATATAGTAAAACCAAATATATCTATCTAAGATAAAAAATATCATTGATCTAGAGATGTCTATAATCTCGGTTAATTAATATAAGATTCTAAGGTAATGTGTATCATAAGATATTGATCATAACCTATTATACTACAATCAGGTCAGTGTCCCTCATTCAATGTTCTTGGGGTTCGACTTGTATAAAAAATTAGATAAAAAAAAATTTCTACCCAATTAAAATCCTACAGGGTATGTAAGTATAGAATTACTGATTCATTAAATTTTGACTCCCCTAATTTTGATCCATATCCTATAATAATTATCCACCCATAGTGTAGTTGATCAATAGTAGAAATATAATGAAAAATATAATCAACAAACCAATAAAAATTGATATAATGATATTATATATGATACATTCAATATATAAAATTTTTGACATTCAAATCAATCAAAAAATCAAAAAAATACATACTTGGAATATGAACCAGGAAGAATGAAGTAAAGGATTCATTGATGATTGGTGATCGAAATGGAGAACACAAATAGATCATTTTTTGGGATGGAAAATAATGACAAAGGCTTCCCATGTTTAATACACAATGGTTGAATAAAAATTCAAAAAAGAATGAAATTTATTGAAATTGATTTTTTGGTAAAAGGATGTATAATAATTATGATTGAATAATTTTATAACATTGAGAGAGATCCAAACATTCAATACACTTCATGTTAATTGTAGTACATAATCAAGATATTACATGATGTGTACGATTTTTTTTCGTTGTGTGATTATGATCCATTATTTTATCCCTAATTTTGGAATCTACATAAATCATATAAAAATCACATCTTGGATCTTCAGGAATTGTAAATTTACTCCCTCCTTGACTTGTAAATGGTTATCATTATTTGTATCTTGCTTTGGTTTTGATCATGAAATCAAGAATATAGTATGAAATTTACATGATGTGTGTTGGTGAATCATATCATTTGTTCTCTTTATGAATTTTAATTTCATTCACAAATTTCATTAGGGATGTTCATATTCTATAAAAGATAGGTACATATTGTTTATGTGGGTTTCATGATGTATAATGAACCTTTATGGTCCTTTTTAAATATTATTCATTGAAACCATGGTATCCAATTTCCTGAAATAATCAACACATATTAGGTTCCTTATCGACTAAATCATGGATAATACTAATTCAAATTATAGTAAAATGTATATGTGATTCCACCTTATCATATATATATATATATATATATATATATTCAAAGATATGTTCATAGAAATTGTGTGATTCTAATCACCGGTTTTCCCATAATAAATGCTATAAAATTATGAATTTTTTTATTAGGAACTATTTGTTTATTAAATAGAAAGGGAAAATTACTAAATATAATATCATATTATAAATACAATACCACTATTGAGTTTGGAACAAAATGTTTACCCAAGGAACCACCTAAAACTTATCGATTTGGGCCCTACAGATATAAAGTATATGGGTTGTTTATTCGGATATTTAATAAAATAATAATTTTAACTAATATATTAATCAAAATAATTATTTATTATCTATAAATAATCCATTATGTATGCTTTCAAAAAGATAGATCATAACCTTGGTTTTTCTATGATACTTTTGTTATTTTCATTATTTGTAAATCAAAATCCGATGATAAAGCGAAACTAGATCGATGATGATCGAGATGCAACAAACAAAAATACACTTCTCATTTATTGGAAAGAACATAATTAAAAATTAATAATCCAATATAAAATTAGAACATTTCAATTGTGAATTTTATATCTTTTGATCAAATATATTGAGCACGTTCTCATTGTTTTCTCTGATATGTCCTATTAGATCCTTTTTCATGTTCCATCACAAGAGTTTTAAAATGATATACTGAATACAAATTTTATATTTTCATAATGGAATGGTGTTCGGTAGCCATCAGTAGTAAAAAGACCTCAAGGGTGTCGATAATGGTGTAATCCAAGAAAATTACCTAAAAAACCCTTGAACTCCAATGGAAGAAAACACAAACTATAATAGATAGATAGTTCCTCATACAACCTCCCCACTATGGAATGTGTGTCCATAGAAAAGTTATCCTCCCTCCAGTTGTGATGAATTGCCTTCCCATGGTCAATCTCAAAAGCAAAATTTCTGATCACATATTTTGGGACTCAGGGGACCTCAGAAACTCCCTAGACCGTCCATACTAGTATTTCAGAGTCTGACTCAACTTTGGCCATATGAAACTCTATCCAAATGCGGACCCTGGGGCTGGTGATAAACAAATGTATCTCTACACCCAAAGAAACTCAAGCCAAAAAATGCACTGAACACCACCAAAACCATCCATGCGCTAAACTACAGCACAAATGGGCCCACAGTTCGACGTTCTTGGGTTGTAGAGAACCCAATTGGACTCCTAGATTCACAAAGGATTAATAATAGAGGTATGGATCAAAAATCAAGTATTTATTATATTGGATTGTAAATTACGGTTGATTCCGATCATGGTCATATTACTAGTGAGGGGATGGGAGAAAATCAATGTTTCGTTGGTGCAAGGTGGTTCATGCATCTATTTTATTGATCAATGAAAGTATTATATCCATCCATTAGAGGGAGAGAAACAATGTTAAAAATAATATTACACTATTTTTTGGTATTCAAACAATATATTTTAAGTTGTATATTACATATATGATATATAAAGGCCAAATCTAACATTCATGAAAAGTCATAACAACAGGTCATGCAGTCTAAAAACACACAGTGTGTAGGACCATGGATAGAATTTATAGGCTTTCAAAAAATTATAACTATGACACACATTGTGGGTCCCCAACATGTAGTGTGACATTGTGTTTTCTACCTTATATGTAATATGGGATTAGTCCGGCATTGTCATTGCTAGGTACGCATCATGTGGAAAAGTATGTGAACATGGGAAGGATAAATGAACACAACCATGAAGAATATTAAAACAATGCATGTCTAGGACACAATGTGTACATCCTCTTCATGCCTTTTATACCATCATGTGAAGTGTTCAGTGTACTAGTAGGGAAAAATTCAGGTAAAGGAATAGAACCACACCCATTGCGGGTCCCATTACATGTCATGTATCCCACTTTCCATTTTTGGGAAACCAATACATATTATATCTCATTTTTTTGGTCTCAGATTTTGGCCTAATATTATCCTACACAGAGTTTTATTTTGTTAGAACATGATGTTGGACTATGTAGTGTATCGTAAAATTATGTGAGATGATCCATGATGTAATCTCTTTTATTTTATTATAAAAAACAGCGGTGACCATGTAGGATCACCATATGCATTTAGAGTGGTGTCACACTAATTTGAAAAGCCATGCATCCTATAAATATCTCCATATTGTGACACTCTTACTAGGATGGGAATTGGTCATATATCTACTCATAAAGTGGACCTCTCCTACTATAATGAGTATGGGTCCTTGACTAAATATTAGAGTTGAAACACCATTCTGGGTAGGGAATGGGTCTTATATCTGGTATATGAGTGTTACACTATAGCTGGTCGAGGCATGGGTTCACGACGACTAGTGTAGAACCATCCAACTAGGAAGAGAATGGGTCCTCTACTGATTACTAGGGTAGAACCATCCTTCTAGTACATGGAATGGGTCCCCTATCGACTATTGTGTAGAACCCTCTTATGAAGAATGTTCATGGGTCCTGAACCATTATAGTAGAAACTACTATTGGGACATGGCTAAGAATGACTATTGACAATTCAGTGGAACCTTCTTACAGAGATGGTGCATGGATCCTCAATTATATGAGTGGGACCATCATTTTGGGACATCACATGGATCTTCTATATGTATACTAAGAGGAACCCTCCTATTATACCAGGGAATTGGTCCTCTACATAGATATTGTGTTCCCCTTGAATACGTGGAATAGTAGAAATGTTTTTCATGACTTGGATGGCTCTTTTGATATACTCATGTCATCATGGGTATCGGTAATGGACCATTCGAACTGATGGAAATATTTCATGGACTAGGCTATGAGATCAAAATCCCCTTCTCATTCACTTGGGTTTCCATGGATTGATCGCATAATATATATATATTATATATATATACATGCAACCATGTTGTGTTATTTTTTTTACCCTATTTCATTTGGTTGAGTTGTCTATTTACTATTTATAAATTGTTGTAATTTATCTTACTACCACACCTTCATAATTGAGGGAATCCAATTGGGTATCTATATACTCCCCCCTGAATGGGATTTTCCTGTACATTTCATGTCATATAAAAATGACTGGATGGATGAATGTTATTATAGAAAATCTTATAGATACCTAATGCATTAGACATCGTATGGTAGTCAGAGCATAGAGATCAGAATATGGTCTCTATCAGGGATTTTATATTCTACCTTTTTGGAATGAGAAATTTTTCTATATGAGCATGTATATTTACC
Organism: Viscum album; assembly: GCA_963277665.1. Classification (NCBI taxonomy): domain Eukaryota; kingdom Viridiplantae; phylum Streptophyta; class Magnoliopsida; order Santalales; family Viscaceae; genus Viscum; species Viscum album. The sequence continues at coordinate 1,376,712,207 of OY728155.1, forward strand.
TGCCACATTGATTTTGCACTATAATACTCTTTTACTCCATTGAGTATTCTCATTTGCCTTGTTACATTCATGATATTGCATCATTTAGTTATAATTCCAATTAAATTTGGTGTTTAGATGGTTGGGGTTGTGTATACATGTACATTATGAAAAGGGATCCCATTTTGTAATAATACATTTGGTTCTTCATTAGAACCCCTTACTGATGGAGGGAGGCATGTGGTAGTTGATGCTCGAGCATTATTGTGTTGGTTGAGACACATGTAGTATTATTTATTTTATTTTATGATAGAAAATCTTATGTTTTGGTACATTGCACAGCACATTGGTCCTAATGTATATTGATATCCACTATATCATAAAAGTTATAAGATTAAATATTTATTCATCTAACATAGGGTTAAAATGGTGTAAAATAAAAGCTTAACCACAATATCATGATCTTTAACATATCAAAAGAATGATGCACAATGTTTAATATCTCGAAATGATATCACAAATCATATGAAAGGATCAAATCACAAAATATGATTTCCAAAATCATAAGATAATCAATATATTAAAATTTTTATAATATTCCATGATAAATATTATGACATAAGTACAATATAAATTTTTCATAATATTAAAACTTTATTTTAGGAAACTAGATGCACTGAATGGAATTGATACTAGTGAATGATTTTCTAAGGATAAATAAACTAATTTTCAATGTCATATATGATTGATTAATCATTATTTAAAAGATAAAAGTGTAATGTAATACAAAAATAGTGAAAATATAAATGAAAAAAATTGTACCTTTCATCTTAATTGGATAAGTCTCTATCATCAAACATAGTAGTTGATGAGGATGAAAGAGGAATTGAGAAAGAAATTTTCCCTCTGAATTGTATCCATGTATAATATGAATCAACCCAATTACATGGTGGTATTTTTCTAACATATTATATATTCTAATATATTTCAGGATTTAAGGATGGAAAATGATAGTGATCTCTATAGAATGAATTGACCAAAAATAATAAGTGATACCATGAACGAATTACATCTCAATGTATTTTTCTCCTCATATATTTTTCAGCACACACATGAGTATTCATCTTTTTACACATATATTAATTAATATATGTGTAAAAAATTGATCATTTATACTACTATCATAGATAATTGTTGTTGATTATTCATTCAATATAAATATCAATGATTTCCCTTGTGGAAGATATCAACACATTAATATCCTAATGTTCATAAAACCCCAATGAATTATATAGTTTAATATGAATCATATAATATTATTCATAATACCTTATGATATATATAGTCATATAGAATGATTGCAATCTTATTTAAAAATATAATATCAATAAATCCTCCTCTATTTCATTCCTATTCAAGTTATATAATATTAATAAGAATAATTGATATTATCAAATAAGAAATACCAACATCATAAACTATTTTATAATATCCAATATATAATATAAATCTTTAAATCTAGTTATATCACTATAACTTGATATGAGGATTGAGGAATCACACACTATTTGTAGGATAATGGATAACCCCATCATTCATGTGGGAATCCTATACCATTATGGGAACAATGGTGTACTGCCCCCAATCAATAACATTGAGGTTTCAAATTACAATTATGTGGTAGGATAATTTACATTTTTTATATTTTAGGAGAAACTCACACTCTCATAATCACACCAACTAGGGTACCTAACCTCATGTATTCATTCATCATATCAAGAGAAAAATTATGTTATACCTAATGAGATAAGGTAACCATAATTCAATAATGAAATCACATATTGCATCTTATTTGAATAAAGTCCTTACCATTGTGTTATAAATAAAAAAATATACCAAATTGAGAATGTGTGTGAAAAAATGTGAGTCGAGAGAACGAATTTATGAATTATTATAACAGGGGAGAAGTAAAAAACATGTAAACAAGGGGAATTATCATGCTATCACCATGTTGTATCATGGTCATGTTCTAACACTATACATAAATGTTGGAGTTGAGATATATATAATTGACAATGAGTTTACTAGAATGTTGTTATCAAGGGTTGATCATGATTGTATAAACACTAACACAATATATTTAACTATATTAAATATTCTTCCCACAAGACTACTCAATGTGTGGCTATATTGAGACCCATCTATGTTATTAGTTCAAGTTGATATATGTATTATAGGGTAAACCCACTCTGATATTTAACAATTACATAGATCCCTTTCTAACTAATAAGGATAATACAATAAATTAGCTTCAAAGATCATACATTGATGGATTCTTACCAATACAATCCTTAGTCCTTGATAAATAACATTACATGAAAATTAATATCATCTATATCTTACTAAATGATATATATTAAACTATAAAATCCTAATAACCACAATGTGGAGCACATTTACCCTCTATTTGTACCACATGGTCCATCCATGCCAAAGAAATAACCAATAAAATCCATCTCAGTCACATACCCCATTGACGATGATATTATATATTGTAGTGCACATCCTAAATTATGTTCCAACTATAAAGAACTATGTTACACCATTTAATCTTTTCATTTTACCCATTACTTCAATATCACATCACAAATTTCACCCCCATATTCATCATTGGTGGTTGAACACCATCATGGTCTAATTTTATCAAACCATTGTGCAAGGAGAAGAAAGATTAAGAATTTGAGAAATTTTAAACAGATTAATTATATTGTTTAATATAGGTTTTTTGGAATCCTACAGGGTTATTCATAACCTATTAGACTTAATCCCATAAAAAATTTTGATTATAGGGGAAAAATAGATTTTTTTGCAACATTTTAAACAAATATGCATGTGGGGATTTAAATACATCCAAAATAAAAGAACATATATTTAATCATGAGAATAATAAATAATAGATATTTGAGTAAAACAAAAATTCATGTCATGATTAAATTAATTTGTTTCAATGTAATCTAAATCAGCATCATGTTCTAATGATAATATACATAAAATACATTTTCATAATGATATGGATATACAATTATTTTATGCCCATATAGTTAACAAATTTTTGTTTATGTGAACTCATCTTTAATATATGTTTTTTAATAAAACAAGCAATGTATTGGATTCATGCTTCTATATTTTTATTTATTATTAAATTTAACAATGTATTCACGGTGGACTCATCCTAGGTCTTGAAGCTGGAAAAGAAATTATATCACCCCAAGGTTAAACCCCATATCCGTTATAAATCAATGGTGATTGTTTTCCTATATGTAGGAATGTTTAAATTATATTTAAAAATATCATTATAAAAGGGAGAATGAATAAAATTTTATTTATTTATTTTTTATATAATTTATTCAATTATCCACGATGCAAATTAAATAAAATTATCTTAGTGATATTTAAATAATATGTTATTTATAGTGTTTTAATGGTTGAAATAATAAAACTATGGTCATAACACCCTCCCCACTATCAAGGATATTTATCATGGAATATAATATTTACATGAAATAATGAAGGCAATGAGATCAAATCTAACACTTTTTTCCAATTTTCACTCATGATTTTTCAAATGATTCCACAAAACATGTACCAATGATATCACTGATAGATGCATTTTAATTTATATTATTGATTAACACTACTAATTATTTGAGAGAATTTATTCCCTAACAAACTACTATTTTATTGGATAGTATATTGTATTATATATTAATGAAATTTGATAGATGTCTGATGAAAAATATTAAAAAAATATTTATTATGAACGAAATAGGATATATATTACTTAAGAAACATGGATAAACCAGTTTCATAGGCATGAAGTTTCCTATCATATGGTATCTAGTGAATCTAACTTGAATCTATATGGGAATAAAAATAATATGAGTTGTGAATTTGGTGTAAATTGGTTAGATATAGAATTATGGTATCCTAAAAAGCGATGGTGGTTGACAAGAGATATATTGTGTGACATTACCAGAACGAGTGGAAAGATATATGATTATACTATTGTAATGAATAGTAAAACCCTTGAGAAATCATATAAAAAAGAAGAGTCAATCCAATCCTATGTCCATTATTTGACAACATATTTGAGGTATTAAGAACAAAAAATAATATTCACATATGTATTTGAAAAATGGTCTTATTTTGGTCTTCTCATCTACAAATATTAGGTGTTATAGAAGATTAAATTATTCATGGATATTTCTTTCAGGTTGAAATCAAAATTGAATCCCTTATATTGTTCTTTAATCCCAATGGAATATTAAAGGGATATGTTAAAAATATTTTAAAACTCCAATATACCATTTAATATTATTAAGAGATAAAATCATCCACAAGGAAAGCCCAAATACATGCCCTATATGTACATGAGAACAGTATATTCTAAAAAATGTCAAAAATATATTCTTTTATGGATATGGGAAGTTCACTATCCACTATTACTACTAGCATGAACTCAACCATTCTTATGTGCATTAAAAAAGAACCATAATTGGTGTTTGAAAAATGCTTCAACCAGATATTTTAGGGCTAAATAATTCATGTATAATCTCCCTAAGAAAATAGAAGAATTGTCAATATGAAGCATTACTTCACCATCACTACCAAGAACGTGTTTCCATAAAATGAATTTATTTCCTTTTATGAGGTTTTTGGAAATTTTAGACGGTAGTGTATGATGATGATGTTTAACATATACTCACTCTAGGATTGTATGTTGACACAGTGATGTGAATTTTGTAAGGGTGACATTAATATTGTGTAGATTTTATTAATGAACAGATGGGTAAACACATTTCAAAATATCAATAATGAGTTTGAATAGTAAAAAAGAAATAATTCTATTTCAATATGAACTCAAATATATAAGAGAATTAATTTGTTAATGTTATACAATAATTATCAATGTATGTTGAAGTAAAATGAAATCCCTTGTTGAAGTTGTTCATATTAAATATCTGTTCACACCAAAATCCCTTATTGAATAATAATTATATTTGTCTATATATTTCTTGACATGAAATATTATGATACATTTTCAAGAGAATTAGAGTTTCATAAAAAGTGGACTTCAAATTTAATTTGACGGTATAATGTTAGAAATTTATCTCAAACCATTAATGAAATTTTTTTCTATAAATTTAATGGCTATTTACTATTATGAGGTTGAACATCACCTAGGGGATAAGGATTCTATTGAAGACCAGTATAGATAAAACTATTATATATGGTATTAATTTTTTTCCTCCATATCATGACTAGAATGAGAGGGTTTCCTTATTGTTGTATGAGTTATTTAAACCAGGGGGATTCATGTTTATGAGGTATTTATTTTTTAATGACTACTCATATTTCAATTTTTATAAACAATGAAGCTACAATTTTCAAGACATCGATGGTATGTAGTTTTTTGGGTGATATCAATCTATAAAACCATCCTCAAAGGAATGATATTAGTATTTTTTCTTATCTAGGGGTACATCACAATCAAAAAGAGAGAGAAATCATGTTCTATGTAAGATCATAAATTTGATATTTCCCACTGCTGAGGAAATAAAAATTCAAATTTTTTCCTAAATGGATTATTATACTACAAAACATTATGGGTATACCAAGTGGACATGACATTATAATAGATGTTTGGAAATATATAATTGAATCCTGATTTTATTTATATATCATAATTGTATATTTCCATTAATCCATTCACATATCGAAACTCTATGGCTTAAATATGGGTTAAAATTCATGGATTCAATTAGTTTTTCATTCATAAATAGATATGAAATATATGTGCTTCATTTATATGTTTCCCATAAAAAAATTAGAAATAAAATTTAATTTGAGAGTGATTCCAATATGATATAATTATAGTTGATGATAGTTTTGATACAATGTGACATGATTTCATCTTTTTCACTACTATTGACTATAAGTCTGATATCAACGCAGAATATGAGTACATTCCTCAATTCCAAGATATATACATAATAATTCGGAACTCCATTTCATACAATTGTGGTTTTAAAAAGTAAGATAAACCATATCCTGATTACATATGGAACAATATTAATATATATATTTATATAAAATTCATGTTCACTATAATTGAAAAGGGTGACAATTTAAGGAAAAATTGAATCTGAAAATTGTTCAAAAAAAAGATATAATTCCTGATATAAAAAACATAATATAGATGGCTTTGGGATGATCTTTTTGATAATGAATATAAGGAAAATTAATTTTACTACATAAATACAATACATCTCATGTTCTTTGGATTCTTGTTAAATTACACCAATTTGATGATAAACTTTAATGTTCATATCTTAGTAGTGTTGTTTTTTCTTATCAACCTATTGAAACTATTTTTATATTATCCCTTGTAATGTCAATGATCCCCATGAAAAATATATCTCTCATGGATAATAGCTTTCCCATGGGACCTAATATTATACATCATATGGAAATATTTAAATTAATCCTTTGAAACATGACCCTTATAGAGAATATATGCATATTGATATAAACTAATATATCAATATTATAATTGAAAAAACTCTATGCTACTGTTACCTCAAACAATAATGACCTTGTATTACATGTATGTGATATTATCGAACTTTTATGAAGATTAGTTAGTTCTACACCATTATAAATTGCGATCAATGAGATTAATAATCAAAGATTTTATGATGACTAAGAAAAATTGTCCACAAAAAAATTATGTCTCATTGGATTGTAAGTGGAAATATGATGATTTTGAGAAAAACAATAATCAAATTGGAATTGGATATCTACCCCTATAGTTTAATAATTTTGTTTCATCATGTAATGATAAAAATACAAATTCAAATCCAATTGATGATGGATTTAGAAATAAGAATTATTTTATAGGTTCTATTTGTAATAAAAATGTTGAAACTCCTTGTTCTAATGAGAAAATCCTCACTACACCATGAAAATCCAACAAGAAAAACTCTTGAGTAATATTGAAATGGGTTTAAAACCCCAATAAAATGATCAAGTGAATATTCCCATCCTAAACTTTAATGTAGTTGAAACCCTAGATAATTTAATTTCCATATAAGGATTTAATAATATTTATATTTCCAATATATTTATATTTTTTAACCCAATAAAAACAATTCTTATGGTTTTTCTAACATGAAAATCAATTTTATTAATTCCTTGGGTGTAAAATCGACAATAAAAATAATGAACCTCTTTGTGTTTTTCTCATTCATCATTTAATAGTTTCACTATATTTATGAAAACAAAAAAGATGATTACTTGGGAATATGAATTTCATAATATGCATATTTTATTCTCCATATATGATAGGAATCAATACCATGAAATGATATGACTCTATAATAAAATTGATAACATAAGAAATGGAATACAAGAAACATAAATATTTCTAAGGGACTACATTTTTATTTTATTATTTAGTTAAAATATAGGTGAAGTTCACTCTACCATTTCTTCAAGGGTGTTTAAATCCTAAATTGACGAAATTGTCTTCTTCGTTTTCATTTATTTAGGGAGAAATGAAATTGGTACAAAAATATTATAATATAATAGTTTTCATAAATCATGAATGTGACTTATCTATTTATAAATATGTTTCCATGTGTGATATTATTTCTTTATCAATGCATTGAAGGATAAATTATGATAATCATATAGTTTTTCCATTATTTCGGTCAAAATTTTTAATCATTACCTTATTTTTATATTAAATAATGCATGGATCTCTATTCACAACTTTTAAAAAATTTGATATGAATTTTATAATTTAATTAGTTGTGGAAATGATTATACTTATTATAAAAAGAAGTTAAGACACATTATTATCAATATAATGTGTGGGGTTAAAGGTACATCTATTAATATTGAAAATGAAATTGCATCTCTTGAATCCAATATCAATATGTTGCATGATCTTTCCAAAAATTATAATATTTTTTTATTATCATCTACATATTGAGCTCACTACCAAGAGGAACTCTATTCTCTATGTAAAGAATTCACACCAAAAATATATTTTCATAGTCATGCGGCTTAGATTTGGAGATATAAATAAAAAATTTAACAATTCTCTACAAAATCTGGAAATGACTGTAGACATGTCACCTTCCTCAAGGATTGAGACGGTATTATTAATAATGATTAATTTAATGTGGAAAATATTTTCTCAATCATTAAAAATATCTTCAATGGGCCTATCCATAATAATGATTATGTATGATATCATTCTAGTAATTAGTACTAACAATGAAAATAATATCCTTACTAGTGTTCTTATTAACATTGAAATCAAATATGTAGTCTATAGTCAAATGAATTATTGTTCCCTATATCATGGTGGTTTGATCAACTCTATTTTTATGAACTATTTGTATGTCATTCATATGGAGGTGTTGTGATTGGTTAATTCATTCATCTCTAATGTAATAAAATCCTATAGCCATAATTCCCCATTCATTACATTGATTAACAAAGTTGAAAATGCCTCTATGACACATATTTTTAAACCTACAAACCTCATCAACTACATATTCGAGACTATCTCCAAGAATCACTCAAAAATATATTAAAATATTGATAATAACATTGTGTCTTGAATCGGAATGATTTTTTGGAAAGGTAAAACCATTTAAGAATGAATTTTTTCTGCTTAGGAATGCATTAATCTCTGAATAACAAAAAATATATTTTTTAGGATTACTATTATGTTTATATTAGAAAGTAATTTTATTCTATTTATTGGAACATCTTCAACATGTTTCATTAATGTTTTTGAATAAAAGATATTATTGATAACAAGATAAAATCCATATTTTGTACTTCTCATATCTCATTTATCTTCAATGGTTATCCAAAATGAAACTTTATATTCTTAAAATTTTGAAGCCAAATATATCCCCACTCATCCATTATCTCTCCGATTTATAATTATTGTTTATGTAAAATATTCACTCATTTAGTGATACAATGAAAGATCATGCCATTTATTTCTCCATTCAATATTATAGTCCCTTCCAACCACATTTGTGTAGATTACTTATTCTCTTTTTACATGATGTCAAAAGAAATATTCATAGTTTTAGGATAACCTCTACCACTATTAATATTTATATCCTCATTCTATAAATAGAAATAAATACTTATATTTCCATTGAAAAAGTTTTCTGATTATTAAAAAAACATTCACCATGAATAACACTGATATCAAAGAAGGGTCCTTCTAAATCATCATTCTTTCAGTCCCACTATATTAGGGAAGACCTAAAATTAATTATTTATCCATAATTTTTTATCACATCCATAATCATGTTTATTATTATAATGGCATATCCTTTTCTATGTATATAAATATATTCCATGTAAAATAACTTTTTCATATATAAAGTTCAATTACATTATGGTATATCTATCACCTCATGAGATTCTTAGAAACTATAATGTTGACATGAAAAAAATTCCTTAGAAGGTACAATTCCTGAAATTAAATTATCCTTTATTCCATGGTATAAATGTTGTAATTGTTTTACTAATGGTGGCCTAGGAATCAAGAACTAATATTTTTCAATGATAATTTATAAGTAATGTTTACATATATCATTCTGAAAAACGATTCCCTAACACTCAAATTTCTTAGATCCAAATTTATTGATAAACTAATATAGGGAAATTTACACTATATATGATCTCCTATTTCATGGGAAATAAAGTCTTACTTCCCCAACACCATGTCTCATTCAATATGGACTACTCATAGGGAGTCTTATATAATATTTTCAATTTATATCTAAATTGCAAAAATTCTTATATACATTGTGGATCTTTATCATCTTTTTATTGGTATTAATATATATATCATGATTTTTTAACTTCACCTACTATAGACCAACAAAAAAACATCAAAAACTTGATTAAAAAATTATTTTTTCACTTATTGAATATTTTTTTTGGTTTAATTACCTATATGTTGTAGTCTTATTGAGTCAATGATTTATTATCATTATAGTTTCATTGGTTAAAATCAAAACATTACATGGATTATGTATATTGATAGTCACTAGATTATAATTTCTATTGTTACATTCATATTAAATATTTCAAATGGTAGGTTTTATAATAATGATTTATTTCAACCCATTAGTGTTCTTATATTATCCAATTGTCATTAGTGTAATCAAATAGAGAAAAATCATACCAGATGTTCCAATATTGTGCTACTAGTACCGCATTATGGAAGGCTATTTAGAAATTCTATGAAATCAGACGTCTGTTGGTTTCCTCAGTATTCTCTTTCCTTTAATACTAAATATATTTTTCTTTATCTCCAATACTCTAATACATATGTGTACATATACTTCCTTCTATAAAACACCACTTCCATGATGGATTTAATTTTAGGTTTATGGTTCCTCAAAAGGGAACATGGGCCCTACATGTTGTGAAGCTATCTATCATGATCATAATGGAATGATTATTGGATGTTTCGTTAGATATTATGTCATATTATCATCATTAGAATCCAAAATTATTATCTTAATCAATGATCTGTCATATGAAAGGAAAAAACTATGGGAAGTAATTTGGTTCAAAAGTAACTATACCACAATTTTTGAAGTTGATCATAATGTAATGAAAAATAACTTATGTTATCTCAAAATATATGGATAGATTAAAGAATTTTTAATTATATATCTAATTATACAATTAACAATTTTTTTGTAAATTTAAATTGATGGTTGATTAGATATCTAATTGAGGAGTCACCAATGATAGTGTTTTCATTTATTATCATCCAACAGATATAATAATTCTATTTTAAAAAGTAAATAATTAAATTCCATCTTATAAAATGTTTTATAATTTATTGTCATCATCAAATGATCATAAACTTTTTTAAAGATGCATCACCACATTAAATAAAATTATTTTTTAATACAACATACTCATTAAAAATAAACATATATCCCCCTGAAACTGTTTCAAATTTCTTGATTACAAAAATCAACACCATTTTATTTTAATTTTATGATTCATGTATATGTAGATTTATTTTTATTCATTAAAAATTAAATATATTGTTTATTTTGACTCTATATCCATCGTATGTTTCTATGGGTTCACCCATAGGTATTACAAAAGTATAATACTAATTTTTACTTTTATTTTATTAGTTGTCAATATTTATTAATTAAAATTTTCTTCTACATCATGGTTTATAATCGATGATCTCTAAACAATGTATCTACAAACATAATCATGTCCACTCTAATCAGTCCATGATCTCCACCACTTACTCTATGATGGAAGTAACATCATTAATATCCATCTTAACTAAGATTAAAAGAATCTATTAATCATGTATTTATATAATAAACTGTGAGAGATATAAGAAATTATGGACATTATTAAATTGTGAGTGTTCCATTAAATAGTGAGAAACCTCAACTAACATTTTCATATTATTGGATATTCAGATGAACAATAGTTATTGTTTCGATCCTCAACCAAACCACCATAAACTATATCATTGAGAGACCATCGAAAAGAGATTATCTCTCTCCTCAATGATCAAATTATTCCATCATCATTCCATATTAGTGTTTTAAAATCATTGATATGTTCTCTTATACACTTTTATACCCATAACCTTTTATATATTTAACCATAAAACTCCATTACAATAAGGGATGACCCCTATAGTAAAAATACTTGATAGTGAAGACCTATTAGGACTCTAATATATGGGCTCAAAAGGTTCCTATTGAATAGTATGGCATTAAGAATTGTTTTATATGATCTCTACTAATGGAAATTCTTCTTTCCAACTCCAATAAATATCTAAGAAACAGGCCCTCACTATGACCTCATTAACTGGAATTGTATTCCCACAATATCTATTTATCAGTGAGTGGACCCTTATACTCATCAAAAATTGAGTCCTAAATTCAACATTAGAGGTCTAACACAAATAGTAAAATAATTAACCATCTCTTTAAGAATGATTATTAAACTTATTCCATAAAATTGTATGATCTCATCAATATATAAGAATTTCAAACCATCTACCATATATTACATAAAAATACGATGGAAGTGATTTTCATGTATAATGGTTCAATAATCATTCAAATAGTGTAATAATCCATTGGAAAACAAAGAAATCCTCTCATGAAATCTATAGATTATTCATTCCACAAAAACTGTAGAACCATTAAGGGTTTACCTGACCCCGCTAGGACATGTTTCTCAACCATTACGTAGATGTAGGTATGTCACCAATATATACATTGAAAACTCATATACTTTAAAACTGAAAAGCAATATCGATGATATAAATACTGGTACATTGATATAAAACATTGATGCAATAATAAGTGGAAAATGTGTAACTCCATTGGTGGTAACTCAAAAAGTAATACTAAAAACATAGAATTCAACTAAAATATGATATTGTTCTCAAAAAAATTAATAATGCATATAGTCCTTCAACTATGGATATTCCATCATACAATATTATATATTAATTTTCCACTAATGACTCAGCCCTTTTATTTTATGATTTTTTTACCACCACCATCAATTAATGATAAGTGACATATCCCTCTTTCACTAAGGATAACTATATTGAAGCCATCATTGTAGATTCTAATTAAATCAATTAAAAAAGAGACTTCCTACTAAGAGAATAAAACCCCCATTTTCCATTCCAAAATTATAGATACTCTACTTGTTACTATTCTATAGGAATTCGTACCATCTTAATTTCTTTATGTTGATATACTATTGGGAGAAAATTTACCAGATGTTTAGTTGTATATATATACAATGAATCACTCACATTGAATTCAATTTATTTATGTATTCGGGGTGACCATCCTAGCTATGAACACTATATTATGGGCCATATAGCTCTTATTTTGATTTCTTAGTTTCCTTAACCCTATATAAGTTACAATATATGTACACATTAACACATGGACATGCTCATTAATATATAAATTACATTAATCACATTTGTAACTCTTCCTACTGGTTACCTTGTCATAAGAGTGTTTTTAACCTATTATTGAGATCTTATAATATGACACAACTAAAAAAATGGATACCTTTTTAGGTAAAGGTAGATATGGGTGTTGTGGTCTTTGATAATTCTTACATAATTTTTTTAATATCCTACTAACCCAAAAATATATCCACCTATAACTCATTCATCTGTGGATACCATTGTACAATAATATCAATCCTTCTTACATAATATTTTTAATATCCTACTAACCCAAAAATATATCAACCTATAATTCATTCATGTGTGGATACCATTGTACAATAATCTCAATGCTAATTGGGAATATATCTACAATACCCTCTGAGATGACATGGTCTATCAAATAGAACTATTGAATCTATATCATAAAATTTATGATTTTTACTATAGTGTTATTGACTTCAAAAATTTCGGGCGTAATTCACATATAATTAGAATTTGAATCTATTAAAAGTAATTATTAAAGTATATATTTAATGAATAATACATTTAATGCGATTAATAATGTATTTAATTTTCATTTGAGGTACCCATGATCACAACTGCAATGTTCATTACACCAAAAATAGTCATAATACATCAAAATTCCTTGAATAAAATTTGAAGGTAACCAATGTTAGATCCTCTTACAAATGTAGATCTTATTATGGAAATACCCAATATCAATAATTATCAATCACTTATTTCTCCTCTACTAGTCAATGATATTATTGAAAGTTTATAAATTGTACATTTTCATAAACCTCACTTAGTATATATAATTAAAGTTATTAAAAATAATCATTATATTTTCCAACCACAAGGTAAAAAAATATCCCCGAAGGGGAACAAATTTTTGGATGAAACTCTTCTGTATAAGAACATCCAACTATACCTTCAACTCTATGTGATCATTTGGGGCTATCTGATAAGATATAAGAGACACCAGTGTGGTCTCAGGGTAAAAATTAATACATATGTCCAAGAATCGTAAGGAAAAATCTTAGAATATCCATAAGATTGATATATATATATATATATAATCCCATAATCATTATGAAAATTATCATCTAAATCATTTATGTTGCACATTGGTAATATCACTGACTGTTGGATGATCAGATGATGCTTCTTATATATAATCAATATTCATAATGAATTAAGATCCTACTCACCATTTAATGAATAGATCATCTATTTATAACATCACACTATAATGGTATAATTATAATTGGGAAGATAATGAATTTATCATGTTCTTTCAATGAATGACATCATAGGGATTTATCATAGACACTATGAGGACCTATTGGAATTTTCATTTTGAATGAAAAATATTAAACCCTTAAAAGGAGTGGGTTAGAATATATTCAATTATAGTAGAACTATCTATCCTCATAGGGAATGATATGAGTTATACATTGATTTTTATCTCTCAAATAAGGGATAAAAAATAATGGATATCACTGGAATCTATTTTTATGGTTGATAAGGTTTAGACGACATAGATCATAAAATAAATCGTAATAGGAACCACCTATTCGTAGTCCCCATTCACCTTTACATTACATGACAGTATTTTGGTGCAAGTATATACTCGTTTGAACCATTTAGAGAATTTTATTATAAAAATAATTCATATAACCATCAACCTTGATCTCCTATGGGTCCACCACTGACTTCTCTTTCAAAAACTCAACCTGAAGAGCCACACATTCTACCAGGGGGTTTCCCATGATTAAACTATTCTCTATATAGAAAAATTTGTGTAGATTTACTTGGTCTTATGATATCATCACCTACATGAAATTAAATAAATTCCATTAAGATAAATCTATTTCGTACATCACACACTTATTTTAGTTTCATATTATTAGAACAAGACCAAAAACCTAATCATAATTCCTAGTATTGTACATCCATTAATGATATTTATTCCCCATGAAAACTAGTACCATATTCCATCACTAAATATACATCTACTAGATAACATAAATTGTCTAAATACTTACATGAGACTTTATTTTAAACATGAATATATTAGGGAGAACTCTATTTATGTTCTGTCTATAAATCCAGCGATCAATCTTCCTCACTCAAATAAATATATTTTTTCTCATATCACTAGAGTTCCCCGATGAGGTCAATAAGATATTATGTGTAATCAATGAAAAACTGTTGGTTCCACATGCAGCAGAATAACCAGGGATTGTATAAACTACTCGTATTTGAGTTTTAATTTACGATTTATCATGTTGAATGTAAAAAAATGACATTTTTATTGAAATATTTAGATTATATAAACATTGAGATATTCCAAAACCGTAATTTGAGGATCTTAACATGTATTTATGAATAATGTTTTATTAGATATATAATTAATTTAACATTTAATTCCATATTTGAGGTTCTAGTAAACTAGATATATTCATTCCATCAATTCACATTATAATCTATTTTTTAATCCCACTATTGATTATGTACACATTTTACAAATTCTCTCATTGTCATGATATAATCATTAGGTGATTAAAAAGGGTGATTGTGATTTATTAAATTTAAGTGCTTGATCGATGTACGGATATTCTAAACAGAGAAATAAAAATTGATGTTTTATCAAAGTCTTGAGTAATGTGGAAG
Organism: Viscum album; assembly: GCA_963277665.1. Lineage (NCBI taxonomy): Eukaryota > Viridiplantae > Streptophyta > Magnoliopsida > Santalales > Viscaceae > Viscum > Viscum album. The sequence continues at coordinate 1,376,727,943 of OY728155.1, forward strand.
GGATATAGTGTTCTAGATCTATATATCTTTATATAGGGCTTGAGAGTCTCTCACAATATATATTGAAAACAAAAAGGGTAAGAATGGAAGGAGTTATAATTAGTTAATTATAATGGTAGGTTCAAAATTGTTAAATTTTATATGAGATAATTCCAAACATAAAAGTTTAATGATAATAACTTATAAAAATATAGAAATAATAATATCATTATTAATATCTTCACATTCATAAAAAATTTCAATTACATAAAAATATTTAATTTATATCATTTTAATAAAATCATTAATCATTGTCATCATTCCCTCTTCAACATTTTCAGATCCTTGAATAATGAATTATTATATAATAAATAAATTTCACCTCAATATTTTTTGAGAAATATATTAAATATTACTTTTTTAATCCTCTAAAAAAATATTAAATATTATTATTTAAAAAAAATTACCCTTTCAAAGAATGTGTGATTAAATGTTATCAATAAACAATCCAAATTAATTATTAATTATTTCATTTTATTAAATTATGTAAATGAATATAACTAAGATTATTGAGAGAATTATTGTTTGACAGTCTACAAACTATTCATTATGAAATTACACAAAACAGACTAAATACTAATGTTAGTGTCTTGCAATATGAAAATCCCCCCATTGAAATGGGAATCAACATTTCAAGACATACAAACTCCTATAAAAACAAACCTTGAAATATAATATCTTGATCATGATATCTAAAATAAAAAACATACATGACTATTCTATAATCTTATATGTTAGATATTTATTTCTTTGAAATTATATAAAATATCTCACCCCACAAACACCATGACCATGTATATATATTGGTATTTAGATACCCATATATAACACCCAAATACTTTCCAGTATGTATCCTCTTAAATAAATTAAATTCATTAGGCATCTTATAATGTACACAAAATTATTTCAAATATTATAAATCATATAATGATACATAGAGGACACAAAAAAAATTATAAATGAATAATTAATTAAATAAAAGGATTTTTCAAAAAATAATGAAACATATATCAATAAAATAGTAAGAGGACCACATAATTTGTAAATTAACCCTTCAGAAAATTAATTTCTTTTAACAAAATATTAAAATAAACTATTAATGTATAAATAAAATTTAGTCTTCTAATACATGAATATAAGATTTCATTATATCATAGTATAAGTAAATAAATGTTTTGAAAATAATAAATTATGTGTTTGTATTTTAATAAAATAAAAATGTATTATTTCTATTTTATAATTAATATAATGATTTAAAATAAAATTTATTTTTATAAAAAAAAAATTGAAAATTAATATTTTGTTTTCTTTTGATTAATATATTATTTTATGGGATTTTTATTAATTTATCAATGTGTTATAAAATTAGGAATAATTTTCAAAAAAATTATTTTCCATGTAAATGATGATTTTAATTAAAAATTAAATTTCATATGTTTAGAATATTATTTTCCTAATATGTTGTTTATTTTATTTAATTTTATACACCAAAATATTGTAGGTTGAATTTGTTGGATTTTCAAAAATAGATGAATTTTTTTGTGAATAGTAAAATATGTTATTTTAATAAATATATACAATATAAGTTAAATACACTATTAATTGAGTCCTAACTGATGTAACCACTATAATATGAAATTTTAATTATATATATATTTTCTCTATTCCTGGAATTATCATTGCTTCTTGTATTGATCCAAAATAATAAACTATTGATTGCAATAATAAAACGCACCCCTCTCCTCTTCAATAAACAACAACCTCATTACCTATTGTCCTCACACATATTAATCCTTAAATATTGAATAATTACTACACAATACACTTCCAATTATCTTACCCACATCTAAGATCTTTTCATTTTACCAAAAGGATAATATATATCCCCTTAAGGTGGTTTTCAAAGAGAATAAGTCACGAGGTAAAATTGTTAACTGTTCTCTTTAAATTTTTCCATTTTCATTTCATTTCTTATCCATATATATTCTACTCTATCCAAAAATTACATATAAATCTATTATATAATTTATACTATCATATTATCATGTTTATTTAAATTTCATCATCAAACACCTTGTCCTCTCCCATTTATTCTGAAAATGAAAATTTCTTCCACGATCTGGCCATTTATAGCCATCGTGGATTATGCATTTTATTTTTACATTAAGGACTTCAATGATCCTAATACAACCATTATTACAGTTAAATGATATTTAATTATATGTATTATATGTCATAAAATGTTTTGTAAATACTATAAATACATAACAATAATTAATAAAAAAACTAGTTCGTGATAACCAAAAATAACCAAAGTAAACAATCACTCATCATTACAGTTTTATGTAACGATTCATTTCGTATCTAGAAAAAATTATATATAATAACATTTAATGATTTTTTAGTTCACTTATAATATATAATTTCAATTCCCAAAAATTAAAACCATTTCAACTTGAACTTCCCTATATGTATTAAAGTAAAATAATTATGACAAAAAAACACTATTGAACAATGATAATGAATATTATAACTCATCATAATGGCTATGATTTAAATTAATAGAATTAGAATATAACAGATACTTGTTTAAGAGGTTATGAATTAAATTATTAATGAATCTAATTTCATTATATAGGACATTAAGTGCATATAAAGAACAGTTTTGGACATAAGGTATGAGATTCTACCTAAACATACAATATTCATTCATATAAAACATTAATTCTCTTTAACGTAATTGGAATCATACATATTGTTATGTACTCATACAAATTTCTTTTATTTTTTAAACATATTTTCAGAGATCAATTAGTATTCCTTTTATGGGGAAGTACATGTTTTATATGGTTTATTTTTCAATTCCTCTCAATTATAAATCCAATTAAAAATATATTTTTCGGTAGTTTCAAAATCCACATTATGGAAGAGTGGTAACCAAAAAATTTCAGGGATATAAAATCAGAAATCTAAAAATTTATAGTACCAAATTAAAAACTAAAAATTTAATCATGAAAGAAAAAGATTCAAGTACTAAACATCATATCATGATGAACAATGACTTCCACAGAACTACCGTCACCATTATGGGAAAAACATATCTCCATCACAGAACCAAGATTTCCAGAAAAACAAATACCCCCATCACTATCACTAAAAACCTCACCAGATCCAAAATAAATCATCCATCCCAACTATAAACAATAAAAAAATCAATATCACCAGGTAGTGCGACCTCTTGGAACACCATTGCCCAGTAGAACTCACCTCCCAAGAAACCTTAAAATCACACACAAAAATTTGACATGGAGTAGTGATGGAATCCCAGAGAAAGTGAAATGTATGATATGATTCCACCAAGAAGAAACCCTATCACTGAAGACTTTTATTGTCATTGAGGATGAAAACATTAATAAATTCATCATTCTTACTCATTTTTATGTAAGCTCCCTAATATTTTTTAACCCACCAATATTTATATAAAATGACACTTATTATCATGAAAAAATAATACTTTTTATTTCTGGTTTTATGATAACAATTTTTTCTTTTACCAATTTTAGAGACAATTTTTTATTTTCCATTTAATCGCACAAAATAGTCTATTTTCTAATAATTCTTAAAAATATTTTTAGATGATATCTATTTAGTTGGACGTCATATATCTTGATCTATACATATTTTTCCTTATGAATATATAAGGATGATATAAATACATTATTTTATGGAATTCATTGTGACATTTCCTATGAACAATTATTCATCGTGTGTGGTTTATGTATATTACCCTCTTATTTATGATAATCAATCATCAAATATCAATATTACTTGTATCATAAATATGCTTATTTTCTAATTGATATATATTTTTGACTTATGCTGTAGTTATTTAATTTAATATATATATATATATATATATATGAATAATTATTTAGACTTGTAGTGTTTGGTGGGGCCTAGTAATAGATAGATCATTGATGCAACTATGGGTCTCATGAGTCAAAATAGTTTTCAAAAAAACCCCTTCTTGTTTATTTCCATGAATAATTATACAGTGTTTTACCGATATATTTAAACCATCTTAATAATCTAATGGTACATGTTCCAGATACAGGACCTCCAAAAAATAATCATTTTCTTCATTTAGTATTGAGTTTTTTCATTCAATGTGGTTTTCATTATGAAAAATCTATGGTTTCATTTTCATTCTGAATGTATTGATGGAATGTTTTTTTAAATTATTTACCACAGAATAATTTATATTCATAATTGAATTTTTTTTAATTTATTATTATATAATATTACCCTAACTAATAATTTGAGTTACCCATTTATGTGTTTTCCTTCTCTAGTTTGTGAAGATGACATCTTTGAATTATTGAAAAAAAGAGGTCATTTTCTATTTTTCTATTGAAGGATTAATATCCACTATAAAATAAATAACCATGTATGTATATATATATGAATTCAAGACTATTTAATGGATCGATACATAATGATGTTATCTATTCTACTTATTAAATTGTAATAAATTAACCACTTAAACTGGAATACTCAGTTTGGGGTTGTCGCGTTTCGTATCAGAGTATGTTTAATATAAACATTGGGAAATGGATTTCAAATTGACATGAGAATGATAATAACTCCTTATAGTTATCTTTTTTTAAAATACTCATGATTATTAATGTCTAACAAACCATGTTCAATTATTTAGTGATTGTGCCTATAGGAAGGAAATGAACCAATAACAAAATAAAATATGGGGATTTACCTATTGATAAAATAAATACTGTTGGTGTTGGAGTTGAGAAGATCATGACCATATTAGGAAATCATAATAATATTATAAAGAATAACCATAAAACACCTACATTTGATCATTTTATCTGGTAGAATCCCCCATATTTTTTTTTTCACTACTCATCAGATAGTATCTTGGTAGTGGATAATGTAACATGAAAAGATATTTATACAATTAGGATGAAATGAAAATGAAAATGTTGTTTTTTATTATATTGTCTCAAGGGATATTCTAATAAATGGAGGATGTTGATCCAAAATAATATGTTGGTAAATAAATAGAAGATATCTAGTGGATAAATTTTAATGAAAAGTTATATGAAAATATTTCCCACGTGAGCAGTTAACTGAAACAAACTAGAGACTCCTCATATGAGAGAAAAATAAAAAAGAGAGTGTTTCAAAGTACGAGGATACCTTTACATGATTAACCATGGATTTTTTTGATAAAATATGTGATTTTAAAGATATTATTTATCATTTTAATAATGGTCTTAATTGAAATCTTGTAAGGGTAATATCTTCTCAAAATTTACATCATTTGATGAAATGTTATTATGTTCCATGAAAAGAGAGAAGGAGTTTTCAATATCTTATATGTTTCAGGGAAATAAAGAGAACAACAGGTCTTCCAATGACATGGGAAAATTTGATGCATCAATGAAGAAGATGTTAATGATTCAATTTTCATTATGCATACATTATGGAATGAATCCCTAATATAAATACATGAAAGTCATGGGAATTTTCAATATGTGTCGAGAAAAGGGTCATAATGCTAAATATGGTAAATGAAAGAAATGAATCAATGATTTTAAATTCATCAATTGTAATTAAATGCGTAATTATCGAAATAAATTTCCCAATCATAAGGGTAGTCAACCATTGTATGGGCTAAGGGGATATGAACAAGTTCATGTGATCTCTATAGATGAAGTACAAATAACAAATGATGTGGTGAAAGGTACAATATACCTATATTAAAATTTAGACAACACCTTATTTGATTTTTGATCATTATAACCTTTTATATCTACCCGATTTTAAATGAAAATTAGATATGTCCCTTTTAATATAATATGGGAGTTTCCAATCAAATACAGTAAGGAAAGTATCATTGGGAAAAAAACATGTCAAGAAGATCCCATTATGTAATATACATGTTCTTTATTTTGTAACCATATAAGCATACCTATAGATTAATCTGATATAATCCATAGAATAGATTGGATTTCAAAATAATATGTGAGAATTCATTTCCTGAAGAAGGAAATTATGATTTGTGCAGAACACATAGAATTTCTTATCATTAGAACATAAACCACATCATATGATTGTTATCTAGATCCATCCCCATTATCCCTACTCAATGATATTATTGGAGAGTTAGAGAAAACAACATATAGGTATGAGGAAACTAATCTTCAAATTATGGATCTATTAATTCTCCGAGAATTCATTTATTTATTTATTGAATAATTATATGGGAACTTATAGAGAAAGAAATCTATTTTTCCATTGTTCTATTAACTAATTCAATATCAATATCAAATTATCCTTATAGAATACGAACAATTAAATTATTGGAGTTGAAGAAAAAACTATCAGATATGAATTGTCACACCCCGAACTCGGACCATCATTTATTTTTTCTCTTTTCTTGGTCTCGGTTCGAAATGTTTCAAATTTAATATTGTTGGCAAGTTTCAGGTCGGTGCACGGTAACTGCACCGTTAGCGGTGCTCATGCGTCTGGCCCAGGTGGTCGTGCCGCTGCCTGATGTTTAAAGTATTAATTTTTTTATGTTAATAATATCAATTGTTAATGTTAAATTGTTATAATTATTATAATTATTTTTATTTTTATTTTTATTATTATTATTATCATTATTATTGTAATTATATTATTAGTAATATAATTGTAATACGTAAATGAAAAAAATAAAAATAAAAAATATGTGTGTGTTTTGAAAATCCTAGGGGGCGCCGCAGCACCCCCCCCCCCCCCCACCCCTTCATATCCCTCCTCTCCTATGGGTTGTGAAGCGGTGCAATGCTGCTCCCCACTCCCAAACGATCTCGTCGCTCCCCTGCTCGGTGCCGACCACTAGTCCCGACCGATCCCACTGACCCCGCCTCCCTATCCTTGCGCCGAGCCCACCCCCTCTACCTTGAACTATAAGGCCCCGACCTTAAACATTACTTAATATTGAATTAAATGAATAATTCACTTTAAAGGTCTTTTTAGGTATAGAGTTTTAGAGAATTAGATCATAAATCATGAATTACATTACACATTTAAACAAAGTGGTTACATAAATGATAGTATTCATTTTTTACATCAATGGAAGCATATTTAAAATAAAACATGGATTCTTTCCTGACACTTCCTTGACACTATCATCATATCATGCACCTTTCCCTTGACCTTTGAAAAACAATTCATAATCATTGGATGAGCATAGAATGATCAGTAAGGGATATAAAAGTACGAAAAGAAAACATTAGTTCATGTATGAAATCAAACATTACTCATAAAAAATAAGCATTTTAACTTACCTCATCAAATCATGAATAAATCCCTGAAATCATAAGTCATAAAGGTAACAAGAGGCATTCATAACATTCTTACATAGGGAGTAACCCTCTTGGTTATGTTTGGAATACCCATTTTAGTATATTCCCTAAATCTCTTCAAAGAAACCATAATGTTTAACCCCTCGCATAACCCAATGCATTGCAGAGCTATATCAGGCTCACCCGCACAAAGTTTATAATGGAACCATTCATCTTCATAACAACGCCCAAGAACCATAACATAATCTTATCACATAAAACATTCATAAAGAAAACATAACATTTCCACTTTTCAATCACAAGATATCAATACAACACATTGATATAATAAAAACATTAGGAAAACCATTTTCAATACCAAAATAAAAGAATAGTAAAACATGGTATTTATTTTTAATTTAAAAAAAACTATGGCTTGTAGAGGAATCTGAAACTCAAATAATGGTTACGGCGGCGGAGAAGTCGTTGTCGCCGCATACTTAAGAAATCAACATTCTCTTTTGTCATTTTGTAAAATGCTTCGTATAAAAAAGATTCCTTTTGGATAAACATAAAATTCAAAGGGGTTTATACACCGTATAAATGAAGGTTGTGTATAAAACAAAATATGCCTCAATGAAAGGATATTGAGACGATGTCCCATACAAAGACGACATCCTTGGATTAAGGATAAATCGATTACATAATTATGTGTGACAAAAAAATACAGAAAATATAAGTGGATATTAAGTGTAAAACAATAATAGGTTATTCAAAAATATTAATAGAACAACATATTCAAGGAGTGCAAGTTCATCCCAAAGAATCAAAATTGGGTTAAGAAGTTTTCTTGCAAAAATTCGATAGCCTAACAGCGTCACATCAAAATTCAGAAAATGAGTTGATGAGGGATAAAAAGGGTAACTCATCACATGGAAATAAAATTTACATCAATAAGGATATAGAAGAACATATCCCAACATTACTATATGTATATTAAAAGTCCCAACAAAATTAGTCTTTTAAAAACAGGAGGGTGAAAGGTTCCCTTACCGACATGGGTATCATTCGAAACATACACCCCATGATAGAAGGAAAATACAACATTGATGTAAATCATCATAAATGAAATTATATTACACAAAAATTAGAATAATTTGTATTACATATACCACTCAATGGAAATTGTGGCAAATGTAGCATAAATCTCACGGGAATAAAAGTGAGATGAAAAACCCCTTAAGAAAACTCGACAGCCTAACGACACAACTTAAAACTTCCAAAAAAATTGATTGATGAAATAAAATAGGGTCTATCATCATTTGAACATAGATATTACAGTAATAAGAATATAAAAGAACATTCCCCGACTAATAAAGAGGAGCTTAAATGAAACGACATAAAAGAGAGTACCTAAAAAGAAAGAGAGAGGTTGCATCCCTTACCTCGTGTCCGACCTGAATCGATCGTTCTATAATCTCAGAAATAATAAAATTTGGTCAATTTATAATTTCCTAAGGACCTCCTTTAAAGATTATTATTCAGTTCATATCACATATTATAATGTTATAATAATTGGTTAATAATGTGAGTTCATATCAGACGTTTTTGTCGATGTTCAGTACATGAGTAAAAATTGAACTTGTTGGAAAATGATTTTCTATGTAGTTATAGGTACATGATATCCAAAATAGTATTTAAGTTTTAAATATCATATATATCCAGTATATATTCATTTTATACTATTACATTGCATCTGGAGATAAAAAAATTAAAAGCACCGTTCATGGAGACGGTAGGCCGTACGTACGCATGAACGCTACTTTCATTTTTTGTCATATTAATGGAATTAAAACAAAATGAGAGATATATATATTATAATTCCAGAATGATATCCATCATTTAGATGTAATATATTAAATATATATCCATTATATATATGTACATATAATAGTACATAACATTTGTAGATACGAAATAAATGTACCGTTCATGGAGACGGTAAGCCGTTCGTGAGGTAGTAATTCTCCGTCCATAGAAACATTATGTCATTTATCCATTAGACGGAGGTGTGTGAAAGTGTAGCTCGAATAATTCTTATAAAAACATCCTATTATATTTCAGTTACTAGTGTATTTACAAAAAAAAGTAATAAAAAGTGTTTAGGGGGTTGGAGAAGAAAAATAAAACATAATAACACAAGAGAATACACTACCTTTAAATCGGGTAACTCATTTTGATTTGAGCTCAAAGGCTTCCATGGAAAGACTTATTCACAATGTGATGCTTCTAGGAGTAATATAGGGATGTGTAGAGACAAAATGGGCAGGGGTTGGCCGATCCAAAGGCTTGAGTGGTGTGGGTAAGGTGGTAGAGGTGGGGGCCATTTATAAGAGGAGAGGAGGGGCACTCTTGGAAAGTTATAAAAGGTTACTTTGTTATAAAATGATTTTCGGATTTTAAAGGACCCAAAATTATATATTTAGAGGATAAGGAAATAAGTGTTCTAAATACACCCATACAATAGGTTTTTGACATGTTTAAGTCTTATAGTTTACATTATCTTCTCATTTTATTTAAATCATTAGATAATGAGGTAGTCGTTGCATCATCATGGTGTCATAAATAAGTTAATTGATTTTTGGTCTAAAATTTATAAAAAACTATTATGATGTAGGAAATCTTATTATATTTCGAATGAATATTTATAGTCAAAAATATGACTTGTATTATCCCATTTAAAAATTGTTTTCATAAAATAACTCATGTTTGTGACATTTTTATTTTAACTTTAAATAAAAAGTTATTTATGTCATTTTCCTACCAAAGTGGATACATGGTGTCCCCAAGATGACCCATGGATTTTCATGGTCGTCCATGACACATCAAATGAGGGTAGGACATGTTTCGTGGTCATTTCATATTATTAAGACATTATTTTTACCTTAAATTACACTAATTACAGATAATCGCGATTAAAAACATAAGAGTTACTATTCACCAAAAAATTATTTTAATCCCATTGAAACAAATTTAAATCTTAATGACAACCATGTATGTAATATTTTCAAAATTCAAACCATAGAAGTGATAAAGTTTCATTTAAATGAAAAAATAGTTTTTAAACTACCACTAAGTGGTTTCACAATTCATCAAAAATTTAATTTTTTCAGAAAAATACCAAAAATTAACCCTAAGCTATATTGGATATTCCGATTTCAAAAATGATGTCTATTTTAGAAAATTGAAAACATATAAGTTTAATTAATTAATTTAAAAATTAATTCCCACTGTCAAAACAAATAGCGTGTTTTAAAAAAAAATATCTTTTAAAAGATTGACACTAGTTTAAGTCTAATTTCAAAGAGAAATTAATTCAATTGACCACTATTATATTAAATGCTAAAAATATATTCTATTAAAACTTTAAAAACAATTCAAAAGATAATCTAATACATAAATAAATTTTATGAAAAAGAAATTTTGAATTAAAATACAACATTATTCACTATTCATTAAAAAATGAACTTTATCGGAAAATTACCAAAAATTTACACAAAGTAAATATTGATGTCCCGATTCTTATGAAGAATTTTGTTTTGTCAAATAAATAATATAAAATTGTCAAATGTATATTTAAAAAGGGTTTTCCATCAAACGGCGGTTAATCGACCATTTAATGAATATTAGAAGATTTATGCTTAAAATTGGATTCATTTACATTTTAAGCCTCTAACATTTATTGGATAAAAGTAAAAATATTTTACAAACATATATAATAATTTTGTAGTTATTTCCGTTCATTCCATCCATTACAACGGCTAGGCGTTAACTACCATTTAAAATAATATTATTTTATTATTATTGTGAAATGTAAGATTTCAAAGAAACTCGTTGTTGTGTAATGGGTACGCCATCGAGCATAGCATTCCCTTTAAAGTAATATTAATATTTTATTCAAAAATATGGATAAATATGAAATGTCATATTATTTATTTAGCTGGGGTGTTACATCCTTCCCTCCTTTTGGGAATTGCGTCCTCGCAATTTTAAAAATGGGTTTGGAAACTTCATTGAAAATCCCACATCAGAACAAGAGTCAATAAAACAATCACTTTTAAAAAAAGAAAGAGAAGTACAAAGTTCACCATAGTTAACCCATACCAGGATTCCATGTAGGAAAACATGGATATGGAGGAAAAAAACAAAGGGTCATGTTCTAAGGGGGAGTGATAGAAAACATGTTTAGAAGAAATTTAACCACCAGAAATTCACAAACTAGTGATTTGTTAAACAGTATTTGATTTCCCAGTACGAAAAGTTAATAGACAACATTTTTGTATTTAAGTTACTTTTCATTGGGTAATTAATTTATGAGCATAACTAAAAGATAAGGAAACATACTTACTTGTCATGTTGACTTTCATATTTTACTATATTTCTTACACGAACTCATATTTTCCCCAAAAGATGAGTATTTAGGATGAATTGTTTACATTAAGAGAGCTATAATCAACTTCTAGAGAATCACCTTATCCAAAAAAGTGAACTATATACTTCCCATGTATTTAGACCTTAAACAGAACTAAAACCAAAAATGTTAGTATGATATCAGATAATAACCAAAAAGGATAATCCTTTATTAAAAAAAATCTATTCTTAATCGCCAAAATTTGTCAAACAATGCCCAAAGATCAACAAAGACCATTCAATAAACAATTTGTCCATAAAATTATTCAAAGTAAACCAAACTAATATTGAAACCAAAATATTTGAAGTATTTAATCACATGGTCTTACAAGGTAAAAATTAACATTTATCTCCGAATAACATTAGTTTCTCTTGACGTCTCATATTGAAAAGTAATTAACCTAATCACATATAATCCATGATAGGTTAATCATTTGCATTGATAACCCAAAATAAACTTACTCTTGATTCCTAAAATCATCTAACTAAAAAAAATTAGTCAAACTAACCAGGGACTTCACGTAGTCATGTGGTAGGCGATAAATACCAGTCACACTTTGGTTGTGTGTTCAATTCCCGCAGCTTTGTCTGACGCGATGGGTTGTCACACGGTCTGCATGTTGTCCTTTTTCCAAAACTATATAATTCCTAAAACATTCCCCAAAATGAGATAAAATCTTCAAAAATTATCATAACATATTTTAACCTCAAGTTTATCTCATGCATTTCAATTTCCATCATAACATATAATAACCCATAATTACCTCAAAAGTAAGGATAATATAAACCCTAATGGTTACCTTTATAATTACTACCAGAACTTCCACATCGATTTTTCATCTCGTACATGAGGCATTATAGAACATACCATGGTTCAATTGGTTGATCATGACTCCTTGATAGTTGTTTTAGAACAACCACGAGTTTCCTCATTGAATCCCCCATTTCATCCAGTCTCTTAATCAGAGAACCACAATAGTTTCCTTCAAAACTATTGTCACTTTAGTGCCTGTTATATCCATCCATTCACTAAAAACAGAAATGTCAGTGTGATTATATCAACAAAACCATCATTTATTAATGAGGAAGATAAACACTGAGATATACTTACTCATGCACTTTATCTAAAATTAGGACTCTTTCTAAAATCCCAACCATTATGGTAATGTCACTTATGCTTATAGAATATCCTAACCTATAAAGTTATCTAAACTGACCTCTAATACCAACTATAAGGCCCCGACCTTAAACCTTACTTAATATTGAATTAAATGAATAATTCACATTGATGATATTTTCAGGTTTAGAGTTTTAGAGAATTAGTTCATAAATCATTAATTACATTCCCCATTTAAAAAAAGTGGTTACATAAAAGATAGTATTCGTTTTTCCATCAATGGAAACATATTTAAAATAAAACATGGAATCTTTCTTGACACATCCTTGACACTACCCTCATATCATGGACCTTTCCCTTGATCTGTGAAAAACATTTCAAAAACATGGGATGAGCATAAAAAGATTAGTAAGGGATATAAAAGTACGAAAAGAAAACATTAGTCCATGAATGAAATCATACTTTTCTCATAAAACATAAGCATTTTCACATATCTCATCAAATCATAAATAAATCATAGAAATCAAAAGGCATAAAGTTAACTTTAGGCATTCATAACATTTTTACGTAGGGAGTAACACTCTTGGTTACGTTTGGAATACCCATCATAGTATATTCCCTAAATCTATTCGGACAAACCATAATGTTTAACCCCTTCGCGTTACCCAATGCATTGGAGAGCTATATTGGGCTCACCCTCCCTTAGTTTATCATGGAACCACCTGTCTTCATAATAATTCCCAAGAACCATAACATAATCGTATCATATAAAACATTGATAAAGGAAACATAACATTTCCACTTTTCAATCACAAGATATTTATACAACACATTGATATAATAAAAACATTATGAAAACCATTTTCAAAACCAAAATAAAAGAATAGTAAAACATGGTAATTATTTTTCATTTAAAAAAAGTATGTCTTGTAGAGGAAGTCAAAACTCAAATAATGTTAACGGCGGTGGAGAAGTCGTTGTCGCTGCATACGTTCGACAAAAACATTCCCTTTTGTTGTTTAGTAAAACGCTTCGTAAAAAAAAGATTCATTTTGGATAAACATAAAAGTCAAAGAGGTTTATACACTGTATAAAAGAAGGTTTTGTATAAAAAAAATATTCCTCAATGAAAGGAGATTGAGACGAAGTCCCATACAAAGATGGTATCCTTGGATTAAGGATAAATCAATTACATAATTATGTGTGACAAACGAATACACCAAATATAAGTAGATATTAAGTGTAAAATAGTTAGAGGTTATTCACACATTTTCATAGAATGACATATTCAAGGAGTGAAAGTTTATCCCAATGAATCAAAATTGGGTTAAGAAGTTCCCATGCAAAAATTCGATAGCCAAACAGTGTCACATCAAAATTCAAAAAATGAGTTGATTAGAGATAAAAAGGGTAACTCATGACATTTACATAAAATTTACATCAATAAGGTTACATAAGAACATATCCCCACATTACAATATGTAAATTAAAATACCCAACAAAAAATTATTTTAAAAATATGAGGGTGAAAGTATCCATTACCGACTTCGGTATAATTCGAAACATACACCCCATGAAAGAAAGACAATACAACATTGATGTAAATACTCATAAACAAATGTATATTACCCAAAAAGTAAAATAATTGGCAGTACATATACCACTCCAAGGAAATGGTGGCAAATGTAGCATAAATCTCACATGAATAAAAGTAATATAAAAACCCCCTTACGAAAACTCGGAAGCCTTACGCCACCACTTAAAACTTCCAAAAAAATGGATTGATGAAATCAAATAGGGTATATCTGTACCACCCCAGGTAAATAAAGAATATGAAATTTTTACATTTATCCATATTTTTGAATAAAATTTTAATATTACGTTAAATTGGATGCTATGCGCGATGGCGTACCCAATAAGCAACAACGAGTTTCTTGGGAATCTTACGATGCACTCTAATAATAAAATAATATTATTTTAAATGGTATTTAACGCCAAGCCATTGTAATGGCAGGAATGAACAGAACTAACTACAAAATAATTATATATGTTTGTAAAATATTTTTACTCTTTAAAATAAATTTTAGAGGATTAAAAATGTGAATGAATCCAATTTTAAGCGTAAACATTCTAATATTCTTTAAAAGGTCTATTAGCCGCCTTTTGTGGAGAACCTCTTTTAAATAAAATTTTTGACAATTTTAAGTGTTATATTTGACAAAATAAAATTCTTCTTTGGATTCGGGACATCAAAATTTACTTTGTGTAAATTTTTGGTATTTTTCCGATAATGTTCATTTTTTAATGAATAGTGAAAAATGTTGTATTTTAATTCAAAACCACTTTCTAATTTAATTTATTTTTATGATTAAATTATCTTTTTAATTTGTTTTAAAGTGAAATTAGAATATATTTTTACCATTTAATCCAACAGTGGTTGTTTGAATTAATTTCACATTGAAATTTTACTTAAACTATTGTTAATCTTATTATATATATTATTTCATAAAAGCACGCTATTTGTCATGACAGTGGGAATTAATTTTTAAATTAATTAATTTAATTTATACGGTTTTAATTTTGTAAAATAGACATCATTTTTGAATTTGGAATATCAAATATAGCTTAGGGTGAATTTTTGGTATTTTTCCGAAAAACTTCAATTTTTGATGAATAGTGAAACCACTAAGTGGTAGTTAAAGAAACTGATTTTTCATTTAAATGAAACATTTCCACTTTTTTTATTTGACTTTCAAAAAACCGACATACATGGTTGATATTAAGAAGTAAAATGTGGTTCAATGAGATTAAATTAATTTTTGGTGAATAATAATTTTTATGTTTTATTAATCGCGATTAAAGGTAATTAGTGTAATTTAAGGTAAAAATAATGTTTTAATAATATGAAATGAACTAGACACATGTCATAACCTAATTGTATGTGTCATGGCCGACCAAGAAAATCCATGGGTCAACATGGGGACCCCATGGAGCCACTTTGGTATGAAAATGACATAAATTACTTATTATTTAATGTTAAAATTAAAATGTCACAAACTTGTGTTGTTTTACTAAAACAATTTTTAAATGGGGTTATACAAGTCATATTTTTAACTATAAATATTCTTTAGAAAGATAAAAATCTTTCCTACATCATTATAGTTTTTTTATAATTTTTAGACACTAATAGAATAAAATTATTTATGACACCATGATGATGCAGCGATAACCTCATTATTTAACAATTTAAACAAAATGAAATGATAATGTAAAATCTAAGACCTAAAATTGTCACAAATCTATTGGATGGGTGGATTTTGAAACCTTATATCCTTATACTAGAACAATATCCTTTTGGGACCTTTAAAATCCGAAAATCATTATATAATAAGGTAATATTTTATAACTTTCCAACAGTGCCCCTCCTCTCCTCTTATAAAAGGCCCCCACCTCTACTACCTTACACACACCTATAAAGAATTTGTCTCGGCCATTCCCTGACCATATAATTTCTCCAAATCCCTCTATTCATCATTGAAGCCTCACATTGGGCATAAATCTTTTCCATGGAAGCCTTTGAGCTCAAATCAAAGAGAGTTACCCGATTTAATGTTAATGTATTCCCTTGTGTTCTTTTGTTTTATTTTTCTTATCCAAACCCCTAAACTCTTTTTATTACTTTTTTGTCACAAAACCAGTATATTAAATATACTAGTATATTTTTATAATATTTATTTCAGCTACACATTCACACACCTCTGTCTAATGGTTAAATAACATACTGTTTCTGTGGATGGCGAATTACTGCCTCA
The DNA here is from genome assembly GCA_963277665.1 of Viscum album. Lineage (NCBI taxonomy): Eukaryota > Viridiplantae > Streptophyta > Magnoliopsida > Santalales > Viscaceae > Viscum > Viscum album. The sequence goes on from OY728155.1 coordinate 1,376,744,736, forward strand.
CGAAACGATGATTGTTCAATATAATTTTAACACCATCAATGGAGGCCATTAAGATGTCACTATATTTATATATGATATATAATATGTTTATGGTTTCCTTAATCTTCTATATTTTTCATTTATGGCATAAATTTATGGTTTCCATTATGGGTAAACGCGATATCTTCATTTTAGGAACTGCGGACTACCACCCCCTCAAAGTGATTTGATTCGTTAATGCCATATGTGGGATGTATAAAGGATGGAATTAATGGTATTAAATTTTATATCCTACTGTAATTATAATATAACTTTATATCATTATTATTTAATTTCATTGAATACAAAAAAAAGAAATGAAGGTAGCGTCCATGCATACGTACGACTTACCGTCTCCATGAATGGTACATTTCATTTCTTATCTCCAAATGTTATTTACTATTATAAGTACATACATATAATGGATATATATGTAAGATATTACATCTAAATGATTTACATAATTATGGAATTATAATATATATATCTCCCATTTTGTTTTAATTCCATTAATATGACAAAAAATGAAAGTAGTGTTCATGCGTACGTACGACCTACCATCTCCATGAACGGTGCTTTTAATTTTGTATCTACAAATGATATGGATTAGTATAAAATGAATATATACTGGATATATATGATATTTAAAACTTCAATACTATTCTGGATATGATGTACCTATAACTCCATGGAAAATTCTTTTCCATCTAGTTTGTTTTTTACTCATGTATCGAACATCGAAAAAAACGTCTGATATGAACTCACTTTATTAACCAGTAATTTAACATTATAATATGTGATAATAACTGAATAATAATATTTCAAGTAGGTACTTAATAAATTATAAATTGACCAAATTTTATTATTCAGGATATTATAGAACGATTGAGTCATGTCGGACACGAGGTAAGGGATCCTACCTCTATCTTTTTTTTAAAGTACACTCATTTATGTAATTACATTTAAGCTCATCTTTCTTATGATTGAGATGTTATTTTATATTACTCTTACAGTAATTTTTTTTTTCATATGATTAGAGACCCTATATTATCTCATCAATCCATTTTGGAAGTTTTGAGTGGCGCCATTAGGCTGTCGAATGTTCATAAGAGATCCAACCTCTCTCTTTCTGTTTAAGTAGTCCCCTTTATGTCACATCTATCATGATCCTCTTTGTTATGTTCGGGGATGTTCTATTATATTTCTTCATTCTGTAAATTTTATTTTAATGTTATTATAGACCCTATTAGATCTCATCAATCCATTTTTGGAAGTTTTAAGTGTTGTCGTTAGGCTGCCGAGTATTCCTAAGGGATTTTTCATCTCACTTTTAGTCCCCTGAGATTTATGCTACATTTGACACCATTTATTTTGAGATGTGTATGTACGTCCCATTATTATACTCTTTGTGTAATATAATTTCATTTATGGGTATTTACATATTCATTTTATGACCCTTATACAATTGGGAGTACATTTCGAAAGTTACCCAAGTCGGTAAGGGAACCTTTCACCCTCCTCTTTTTAAAAGACTTCTTTTGTTATGCCTTTTAATTCACATACTATTATTTTGGGATATGTTATTCTATATCCTTATTTATGTAAATTTTATGTCCAATTGATGAGATACCCTTTTTATCTCTCATCAACTCTTTTTCTGAATTTTGAAGTGACTCCGTTAGGCTGTCAAATTTTTCCAAAGTACTTCTTAACCCAATTTTGATTCTTTGGGATAAACATGAATATGTCATTCTATGAATATTTGTGAATGTACTGTGACTTTTTTAAACTTAATATACACTTATATTTGGTGTATTCGTTTGTCACACATAATTATGTAATTGATTTATCATTTATCCAAGGATACTGTCTTTGTAAGGGACTTCATCTCCACTTCCATTCATTGAGGCATATTTTGTTTTATACAGAACCTTCTTTTATACGGTGTATAAACCCTTTGAGTTTTATGTTTATCCAAAATGAATATTTTTTATACGAAGTGTTTTACTAAACGAAAAAAGGGAATGTTTTTGTTGTACGTATGCGGTGACAACGACTTCTCTGCCGCTGTGACCATTATATGAGTTTCGGCTTCCTCTAAAAGCCATACCTTTTTTAAAGAAAAATAAATACCATGTTTTTATTTTCTATTATATTAGTATTGAAAATGGTTTTCATAATTTTTTTATATCAATGTGTTGTATTGATATCTTGTGATTGAAAAGTGGAAATGTTATGTTTCCTTTATGCATGTTTTATGTGATATGCTTATGTTATGGATCATGGGAATTATTATGAAGATGGGTGGTTACGTGATAAACTACGGGAGGGTGAGCCCGATATAGCTCTCCAATGCATTGGGTAATGTGAAGGAGTTAAATGTTAAGTTTTCTCCAAAGAGATTTATGGAATATATTGTGTTGGGTATTCCAAAAATAACCAAGAGGGTTACTCCCTTCGTAAGAATGTTCAAAATGCCTCAAGTTACCTTTATGCATTATGATTTCTATGATTTATTCTAGATTTGATGAGGTAGGTTAAAAAGGAAATGTTTTATGAGTAATGTATGATTTCATACACGGACTAATGTTTTCTTTTATTACATTTATATCCCTTACTGTGCTTTTTATACTCATCCAATGTTATTGAAATATTTTTCACAGGTCAAAGAAAAGGTTCATGATATGATGATAGTGTCAAGGAAGTTTCAAGAAAGAATCCATGTTTTTTTAAAATATGTTTCCGTTGATGGCAAAAAACGAACACTATCTTTTATGTAACCACTTTCATTAAATGGGGAATGTAATTCATGATTTATGATCTAATTCTCTAAAACTTTAAACCTAAAAAGATCCTCAATGTGAATTAATCATTTATTTCAATATTATGTAAGGTTTAAGGTCGTGTCCTTATAGTTGGTATCAGGGGTTGGTTTAGATAACTTTAGAGGTTAGTGTATTCTCTAAGAATAAGTGACATTACCATAATGGATAGGATTTCAGAAAGAGTCCTAGTTTTAGATAAAGTGAATGAGTAAGTATATCTTAGTTTTTATCTTCCTCATTAGTACATTATGGTTTTGTTGATATACTCACACTGACATTTCTGTTTTTAGTAAATGGATGGATCTAGCAGGCCCCAAAGTGACAACGAGTTTGAAGGAAACTATGGTGGTTCTCTGATTAATAGACTGGATGAAATGGGGTATTCAATGAGGAATCTCATGGTTGTTCTAAACCAACTATCAAGGAGTCATGATCAACCACTTGAACCTTGGTATGTTCTATAATTCACCAGCTACGAGATACCCAATTGATGTGGATATTCAGGTAATAAATATAAAGGTAACCATTTGGGTTTATATGATCCTTACTTTTTAGGAAATTATGGGTTACTCTTTGATATGATGGAAAATGAAAGGCATGAGATAAACATGAGGTTAAAATATGTTATGATTGTTTTTGAAGATTTAATCTCATTTTGGGGAATGTTTTAATAATCATATAGTTATGGAAAAAGGACAACACACAGACCGTGTGACAACCTGTCGCATCGGACAAAGAAGTGAGAACCGAACACACAACCAAAGTACGAATGGTATTTATCGCCTACCACTGGACTACGCGAAGTCCCTGGTTAGTTTGAATAATTCTTTTTACTTAGATGATTTTAGGATTCAAGAGTATGTTTATTATGGGTTATCTATGGAAATGATTAACCTATCATGGAGGATAAGTGATTAGGTTAATAACTTTTCAATATGAGAATTTAAGAGCCACTGATGTTATTTGGAGATAAAAGTTAATTTGTACCTTGGAAGACTATGTAATTAAATCCTTCATGTATTTGTGGTTCAATCTTATATTGGTTTACATTGAATAATTTTATGGAAAATTGTTTATCGAATGGTCTTCGTTGAACTTTGTGGTTTTTTGGACAAATTTTGGAGATTAAGAATAGATTTTCTTTTTATAAAGGATTATACTTTTGTGGATTAACTGATCTCATATTAACAATTTCGGTTTTGGATTTCTTCTAATGACATGGGAATTATATAGTTCTCTTTTGTGGATTAGGTGATTATCATGAAGATGATTATAGTACACTTAATGCGAACAAGTCTTACTAAATACTCATCTTTTGGAGAAAATACGAGTTTGATTAATTAATCTAGTAAAAGTTGAAAGTCTATGTGACAAGTAAGTACGTTTCATTAATATTTTGTTAAGCTCATAAATATATTCCTCAATGAAGAGTAACATAAAACAAAAATGTTGTCTGTTATCTTTTCCTACTGGGGAATCGAATGTCGTTTAACCCATCACATGTTTGTGATTTTCTTATGGTTAACTTTCTCCTAGACATGTTTACTATCACTCTCCATCATAACATGACCCTTTTCCCCTCCATATCTATATTTTCTTACATGTAATCCTAGTATGGGTTAACTCGGTTGACCTTGGTACCTCTCTTTATTTATTTTAAAGTGATTGTTTTACTGACTATTGTTCTGATGTGGGATTTTCAATGAAGTTTCCAAGCCCAATTACAAAATTGTGAGGACGTAATTCCCAAAGGGGGTAAAGATGTAACACCCCAGGTAAATAAAGAATATGAGATTTTCACATTTATCCATATTTTTGATTAAAATATTAATATTACTTTAAAGTGGATGCTATGCGTGATGGCGTACCCAATACGCAACAACCACTTTCTTGGGAATCTTACGTTGCACACTAATAATAAAATAATATTATTTTAAATTGTAGTTAACGCATAGCCGTTGTAATGGCGGTAATGAATATAACTAACTACAAAATTATTATATATGTTTGTCAAATATTTTTACTCTTTACAATAAATTTTAGAGGATTAAAAATGCGACTGAATCCAATTTTAAGCGTAAACATTCTAATATTCTTTAAAAGGTTGATTAACCGCCTTTTTATAGAGAACCACTTTTAAATAAACCTTTTGAAAATTTTATGTGTTATATTTGACAAAATAAGATTCTTCTTTGCAATCGGGACATCAAAATTGACTTTGTGTAAATTTTTTGTATTTTTCCGATAAAGTTCATTTTTTATGAATAGTGAAAAATGTTGTATTTTAATTCAAAACCACTTTTTAATTTAATTTGTCTATATGATTATATTATCTTTTGAATTGGTTTTAAATTGATATTAGAATATATTTTTACCATTTAATCCAATAGTGGTCGTTAAAATTAATTTCACTTTGAAATTGGACATAAACTAGTGTAAATCTTTTGATACATATTGTTCCATAAAAACACGCAATTTGTCATGACAACGTGAATTAATTATTAAATTAATTAATTTAACTTATAAAATTTTAAAATTTTAAAATATTCATCAGTTTTGTTTTTGGAATATCAAATATAGCTTAGGGTGATTTTTTGGTATTTTTCTAAAAAACATCAATTTTTGATGAATAGTGAAACCACTAAGTTGAAGTTAAAGAAACTGATTTTAATGGGGGAACTGCAGAATCTATATAATATATAGAGGATTTAACATTCAATAATAATCACAACTACACATTGTATAGTATAAAGAATACACAGCTTATAGATATATGGATATGGAATCTATGTTTCTATAGAATTATTGGAATAAAAAACTGTGTGGGCCCCCCATACACCATATGACCTTGTGTTGGTGACATGGTTTGTGCCTTAGGAGTACACGAACATGGTAATGTCCTGCGACACACGGTGTTCTAATTAACTTACATGAGTAGGACACACATACATGACTAGAAAGCATGGGTAATATCCACAATGTCTATTACCCTCTATGATGACCCTTTGCAAGCCATGTATCCCTATATGGGACATAACACAGGTACCAGTAGGGACAAAAACCATTTGAATGAGTGGGACCACAAGTCATGTGGGTCCAAATACATGTTGTGTACCCCTTAATCACTTTTGACAAAATGGTATCCTCTCATATACCCTTCTTATAGACAATGATTTTAACACGTGTGTATACCCTCCTCTTTTTTCACATATAATGAAATGGTGGCCTTCATAGTAGATTTTTGGATATGATGTGAGATGTTTTGAGTGGGACACATCCTTATGATACACTCGATGATGTAATTGTTTAGGTACAATCACCATAAGAAGTTATAGTGGAACCATGATAATATGATAAGAATGGTAATTGTAAATATCTATAAAGTGGAACACTCTAACATTGATGGAAATGGATCATGTATCTACTCTTCTAGTGGAACTCTTCTGATTCATAGATTTTGGATTGTCGAATGAATATTGGTGTGGAAACCTCCAACTTTGTTAGGAATTGGGCCTTATATAATAGAGTGGAACCCCTATGATAGGATGTGGATGGGTTGTCAGATGATTATTAGTGTGTAAGACTTTTATTGGAAAAAATCATGGGTCCTCAATAGATTTTTAGTTTTCTCCTGGTTGTAGAGAATGGTTATGGGTTATCAAACAACAGTGTGAGACCATCTATTTGGGAGATAGCATGGGTCCTACATCAACTATTGAGTGTCCCCCTCTTGTGGAGACATGGTATCGGTCCTCAACCATCAATGTGGAAGCCTCCTACCGAGACATGGCATGGATCATCTAGCTATTTACGGATTGTCACCCTCCATCTGTACTAGATAATGAGACTTATAATTAGATTTTTCCCCATGAAATTTCATCAATGTGACAAGGTGTGTCTTAGAATGGATGTATTTCCCAAAAAAATCATGATATGTATGGAATTATTGTTCACCGTTTAGAATTGATGTAACTCTTTCATGATCTAGGCTGTAAGATATAGATACCATTCTCTCTTGTCTTGGTTTATTTATTTTGAGTATATATAATGGTATACATGTTTTTCGATTCATATTACATTATATCATTATGTTGACCTATCTTTATATAATTTATCTAGTCCTATTATGTATCTCACTACTCCACCATTATCTTTAAATCCATCCTACTGGGTATATATTTACTCATCCCAGAATTTTATTTTCAAAGATATTTGTATCTTATAAAAGTGAAAAATTGGTGAATGGTAATTATATATGATCATAAGGATACATAGTGCATTGGATTTAGTATTGTTATCATAGGTTAGAAACGATGATATGAGATATATCATCACTTTTACTTTCATGTTTTTTAGGTTTGGACATCATTCTAGTTTGGAATAAATTTTAACCCTTCACATTATGTTTTCTTTGTCATAATCTTGTACACTATAATGTTTATTCAAATGAATGGTTATATTCTAGATATTTAATCTATTTATTATTATTTCTCAGAACTGTTGAATTTTTGTGTTCAGGTGTTTACGTATAGGTGCGTTAAGAAATGTACTCCCATGTAAGATATTCCATTGGTCTCATGTCTCCATACATTGGCCTATAGAGGGAGTCCTATGATTGTATCTTTTCAAACCCCATTGGGTTGGGCCATGATAGGTTGGTATCAATGTTTGGCTGCAACATAGGACATTTATTGGAATAGTCATCATAGGGGGATTTGGTTAGGATTATGGGAAACAGTTTCAAAGTATTTGGAGTGTTGAATTTAAGCCAATGAGTATAGTTTATGTGTGGTGGGGGTCTTATCCAGTCACTAGGTCCATGAATAACATATTTTTATTTAGTAATATTGATAAATTGGTTGTTGGGATCAAATGGTAAAAGAATCATATAATATTACTTGGTTGGTTGTCCTTCTTTGGTTCAATCCCCATTATATATATGGCCATTTTACCATCCTTCTTCTTGACTGTTTTTTCAGGATACCTCCTTGATAACAGCCATCCTGGTTACCATTTCCAAAATGTGAATATGTTTTGATGAGTGATGGGGCCCAAGATTAGGTTCCATCCTAAAATATTCATCATCTAGGTGGACAGGTAGCATCACCACAACCTTTTGAGAAGAATATCATACCAGAAGAGGATGATGAGGACGGCTGCTTAGAAAAATAACATCCTGAGTTCCAACACTAGAGGCTGATGAGGGTTCAAGGCAAGATATGGCCATATAAAGAATATAATTAGATAGAATGTGTGTTATATGTTTTCAGGATTTTCTAGAAATTTATTGGATAGATGGTTTTGTAAGAATCTATCCTTTTTCAGGGAGAAGCTGGGTAGTGTTGGATTTCTGTTACCTAGATAGATGATGAGTATACACATTCACATCTCTGCATCTAGAATTTTTTCTACGGGTTCTACTACCACTCTTTCTTATGATCACTTATGACTAATGAGACTCCGGAGATACATCATAGATGGTTTAAATTGTATGATTATACAGCAAGGTTCAAAAAACATATGAGGTACTCACTAAATAAGATATTTTGATGGATACATCAGAGTAAGAAAGCGTGAGCAAAGACTCCGAAGGGATATCCATTCCAACGTACTTACCTTGTTAATTATCATATATTATGAGATTTTGGAGTCGTCACTAGTGTTAAATATATTTCTATTGTATGGAATCTAGGTAGTTAGAGATGGAATTGGGCATTATAGATCCAATTCATCAATATAATCTACCAAATTCAAGTAGTAAATATCTTGACACATGTGATCTTCCCCAGATCGAGATCAGGGATGTTGAAAAGGGTATAATATAGGGACAATGCTTCTTGAATAGTTCTTGTGCTATTATTGTGGTGGAAAGGACGCATGGGGAATGAATGTATGACTAGGTGTGTTGAGGAGCATAGGTATAAAGTCAACAAATGACCATGATAGAGGCATCTCCCCAATGAAGGATATCCCAATAGAGGGTAGGGAACCCCACTAAAGAATGAGGTATCATAATGTTACATAGTTAACAAATAGGGGCAAAATGGTTTTTGGATAAAAAGATGAGATCATTCCACAACCCCCATTTCGAGGCCCATGACTGGAATAGAGTTCTAGTGTTCAAGGATGCAGACAAATATTGGTAAATGAGATTTAAGAACCAATGGAACACAATATTATTAGGGTAATTAAATATGTATATTATAATTTTTCCAGAGAATTATTTGACATAAGTGTAATTAATTTATTTATCTCTTTGATTGTGGGGATTTATCTTGAGCTCCATGTTGAGGGGAAATCCCATCATCTTTGTCTTAATGTTCCTATTGAGAATGATTTTTCAATATTGTTTATATAATAGTAGTGAGAACAATTAAATGGTGGATAAATGTTTATGTTTTCTATTTTCATCATTGTTATGAAACCCTATGATATAATCCTGGGTATAGATTTGTTTTTTTGGACCGAGCTAGATTGATTGTCACCATAGATTAATCAGATTCCATTATAGTGATGCGAAAATATTCTCCATAAAGGGTGAGAGAGATTCCATGGAAGGGTGATTTTTTTTCACTAGAAGGAGGTTCAATCCCTCTACTGATTAGTGGTTCAATGTATTCTATGGTGTAGCAGGCTATTGAATAATCTTGATTCCTTAAATTTTGGATGATTTCATGGATGTATTCACGGATGATGATACAAGACTATATTTGAGGAGGAATATGGAATTTTATATCGACATAAAACCTAGTACTACTCTATTATCTTAAACATCATATCATATGGCCCATAACATTCATTGTGAGTTGCAGTTACACTTGGAATACCTTTATAAAAAATGTTTTATCAGACCCAGTGTGACCCCAAGGAAACAATACTGTTATTTTTAAAAAATATAGAAGAGGTCATATTTATATTGATTTATTACCATATCTTGAACTAGGCCATGAAAAATATAATTTACCCATGATAATGATTTAAAACCACATTGACCATTTGTGAGGTGTGAGTTGGTTATTGTTGATAGATCTCATATTAGGCTACTAGAATTTGGGAGTTCATGTAATGACCCAATGTTTATCAATAGAAATTATATTCTCATAATTATGTAATATAATCATGTGAAATTAAAACATAATGAACTACTATGTTCAATGTGACATTTAAACACAATATTGTCACCTATGTGATATGAATTTTTAAAATATGACATACACGGTTGCAATCAGTATGATGTTTGGAGTCTAATAGGAGAAACATATTTTCTATGTATATTAACCCACACTTATTAATAGTTTAATTCAATTATGAATAGAAATATGCTCTTTATGAATAGTAAATCATCCAAGAGAATAGTAACCTCATCCATGAATGAATAAATAAAATCATGGAATCTTATATGTTATAATATGACTATAGTAACAATATTGGTTTATTTGTAAGTCCTAAATAATTTATTACCATTTAATAAATAATTTAAATGAAACTTTATTTTCCTAAAAGCTTTTCATAAATTAACGGTTTTATGTCTTCTGGTTTTATGATAATTTTATAAGACCTTATGTAATTTTTGAAGCATTATAAATTCAATTATAGTTTTCAAATCCATATTGTCGAAATACATTATGATTTTAATTAAAAAATAATAGAATCACATATAGAAAATTAGTTTTGAATAGTATAGATCATATTTTTTATTCTACACATAAAAAATGAAAAGGGTTATTTTTTTTAAAATAAGTGAATTTTTTGTCAATATTAAAATACATTAATTAACGGTGTAACAATATTATAATTTTAATTCACTATACAGGAAATCAAAAGTGAGGTTGGAACCCAAATATTGACTTAAAATGAACATATTTTAATTGTTGGTCATGGAATCATCAATATTTATGGTCTTGAGAGGAATTAATAAATGGTGGAGTAAAATATTAATAAAACATTCTTCCCCTCTACTATAAAACCAACCCACACTCCCCTCATCTCTTCACTCCTCTCAATATTTTTTTCATTCCTATGATTTTCCCAAATAAATCCCCAAGGTCCTCCACCACTTTAAATACATATTGGTCTCCTCAAAAGACCAAATACTCACCCATTAAGAGGCTCTCAGGGAGATAAGATCAAGTGGTAAATTCCTCATTCTGATTCATTTATTTTCTACCATGTTATTTTTGTTTATTGATTCTTTACTCACCTCCATTCACACAAATGGTATGATAACTCCAGTAAAATTTATTTAATGTAATTATAATATTCTCATGGTTTATTTTATCATAATCTCTCCCCCACACTCCTTTTATTCTGAAAATGAAAATATAGTTTGAGAAGTGTTGATTTTTCACTTTCACGGATGACAGATTTTGAATTTTCATTACCATCTACTAGACTGGTCATAATAATATTTAATGGGATGAACATGATAATAATATATGAATTTTATCTTATTTTATATTCTTTAATCCATTTTCACACGTGATTTAAAATAATAATATAAAACATGTTATTTATGAGAAATATTTCAAAATAAATCCTTTTGTTAATGCTTAATGTTTTATATAATGACTCAACTTCACCCCAAGTAATGTTTTTAAATTCTCATCCATGTTACCATATGGATTTTAAATAATAAAATATTACTCCAATTCTAGAAAACCATCCCCATTTTACATGAATCTCTATTCATGGACACAAGTAAATAGATTGTAATTACCAAGAAAAAAATAGAAACAAAATATGAAATTGAACCACTTCACCCATCAAAAATGTCATGAATAAACATAAAAATAATATTCTAAATCATTTACATAAATAAGATCTTATGAATTTATTAATTAAATAACCTAATTTTATTATTCATGTTGTTAATATAAAGTGAAGAACACCATCAGACTAAAGGTAAGTGATCCACTCAATTTCATAGATATTCATGGATGTACTGTTTCATAAGCCCATATTTTTATATTATATAATAACGGGGTGGGATTTCTCACATTCCCCTTACATCCCTCATGATTAATATTTAATGATAGACCAATTTTTCTCTCATTGGTCTATCTTAAGAACACCCAACACAATATGGATAATTCATATGTGATTCCACAAGAACAACATTTATTATTTTCGAATTTCCTCATCATTATTTTTCCAAATTGAAGTTATATTATTTTTTTATTTTCATATTCTAAACATTTTTTAAATTTAAAAAATTCATTTATCAAAACCCTTTAATCATTATCGTTTGGTGATATTCATTTTTTAAGTGATTCCCTCCTCAATACCACTCGAAATGAAAACCAATATTGAGGGAACATCCCGAATTTTTACCTGATTTGAAGTGCACTCTATTTGCTGTAAAAAGATTCAATATTATTTATTAAATCAGATTTTTTTCAAAACCACTATGATAACTTCTGTTTTTATGTAAAGTAGTTCTCCTTTCTCTATTTTAATAGTACAATAGTATTTTCTTTAAAAACACATAAAAATGTTTTGATGCAAAATCATTTATGTACTTCTCTTACATGTATTCAATTATACTTGAAATAACTTAAAATGATAGGTTACTATTTTCCCATATGAATTTCCATGTATATTTTCGTTACTTTCATCATGGACACTTTTATGATATGCCCATTTGTTATGCTTAATGACATGGTTATGGTACACGATTCTTTCCATGGGAAACCATTATTTTTAAGTAACATTGATTATGTATGATTATTTATATGGAAAACATATTCAATAAATGTTTTTATGGGTTTACCCAGATAACTCCCCCATTAATTGGCTAAATTGAGTCTCATGAGACGATATGTGTGACAATCTTGGTGTTTATCATTAGCTTGTGATATTATGTGTGACGGTCTTGGAGGTTATCCATGGGATGTTCTACCATGTGAAATGGTCTTGGAAGTTATCCTTAACTCGTGATAAAAGCTTTTTATAGGACTTTTCCAAATTATTAGGACATTGTATTTATATCATACCATGTTTATATATTATGATTCTATATGTTACATGCTTTTTTATATTACCATGGCATGCCTTCTATCCCAAGTGCTAATGCATTGTTCTTATGGTTCTTACCTTATTGAGTTATTTAGAACATCCCTTTGTTCATGTGTTACCAAGGGTACCATATTCAGATGTATGAGAAAAATGGAAGTTATTACCTCATTTTGAAGAATAAATAAAGAAATGTTTTATTTAGATCCATGTTTTCAGTTTTATGTAACTAGTATTCCATCACACAAGACATTACAATCCATGTCTTGTACTCTAATGTATAATTATGCTTAAAATCATGTAATGTTATATGTTAATTGCTAGGGTATCTATTTCTCATTAAGAAAATATTTCGATTCTTGAATTATTATTTCACTATAATCACTATGAGTTTTTTATGAAGCCTTTTTGGTTTAAAAAATACTATTCCATGTTTATTGATTTGCAGAATTGGATGTTTAATTCATACATTGATTGATTTCTTGTTGTATTCATTGAGGATTATATTCACTAAGGAAAAATCATATAAATTTTATTAGATAATTATAATAATCCACACTTGAGTATGGTCAAATATTTTCTTCAAGAGGACCAGTATTACGGTATTCTCTAGATGTCCAAATTATGGATTTAGTAGATTCACATTCTAGGGAATTTAATTTATGAAAAAGTTTTATCCATTTACTAGTGATGATTGATGTAGTGATTTTTTATGTTCTACCTAATAGCATGGAAGATGTGTGGATTTTCCTTTTCGCGGATTGGTAATATATGAGGGTATTCTGAATAATACCCAAGTATTTCTCCCTATTTGACAACCCTGTTGTGAAAAGGGAATAATTTTACAAAATTGAGTATTTTTAGAGGGTCTTCTAGATGTTAGGCTGAGGATGATGATTCATCATGTGGTGAGACTATCAGATGCGGTCATAGAGTATGTAAATTATTATGTTGCCTAAATTGCTATTAATAATTAATATTTTATGTAACAGATGAAATTTATTGTATATGAGCCACAAGAGCTGATACATCAAGATAATAACTACATGATGCATGACCTAGATATGAAATTATTAGTCATCACCCATTGGATGATGAGGAACAATCATTTTGGAGAGTGTTTTGTTGTTTAAACAAACCACTAGTGTCTCAGGAATGTCTTCATAGATAGAGACTTGAACCTAAGAGAGATACACTAGTTAAAGTTCCTACAAAACTATAAAATCCAGATTTTACATACTCAGGGGAAGGAAAATGTGGTAAAAGTTATCGTTTGAATGATTTCCTATACAAAATTTTTGTATGAAGAATCTGATTAGTTGTCTTTTTTTAATCTAGAAATAGTTAAGCAAGAGGGTACATATTTTCTTTTGTTTATGGTGTTGAATCCTTATCTCCATCAGTACGTGAGATATTCTCTATAGGGAGACATCGACTATGATGTCCTATTTGACCAAATATCCCTGTGATATTCACCACAAGGATTTTATTCAAGGATCAGAATAGATTATCCCATTCCAGTGATATATGGTAGTCCTATTCATTATGTTCTGGGTGGTGATGATAAAGTTTCATACATCTATATTACATGCACATAATGGTTTGGGGAAGATGTTTAGAGACAATCAACAGTTGTTTTGGTGTGCCAACATGATATGGAGCATGGCGAAGGTTTTCACTCGGTGCCTAACCTGTCAGCAAGTGAAGGATGAGAACGATGTTTCTATAGGCTTGATATAGAACCTTGAGATCCCAAAAAGAAAATTGGTTGTTATGTCCATTAACATTTTGATTGGGATTAAATGTAAAACATTTTTCTATAACACCATATGTGTTATAGTTGACCAAATCATGAATATTGAACTCTTAATTTCTATCAATGCGTGGTGTTCAATAGTGATTTTTTTGAATATGATCATAATGGATTTTGTTCCCATTAATGATATTCTATTGACTATTTAATCTAACCATGATATATGGTTCATTTTATAGCTATGGAGAGGCCACTAAAAAGCATTCATGACCAGAAAATAGTATGTATATCCTTCCACACTTAGAGAGATTGGTAGAACATGTACATTATCATGGTGTTGGAGGATATGTTGAGGGCGTCAATGGTATACTTCACAAAAATATGGGTGGATCAATTGTTCATGGTACATATTGTTTTTAATAACATATACAACTCTATTATAGGCATATCAACTATTGAGGACTTATATGATAGAAAACACTGGTCACACATGTGTGGGATAAAGATCAATGTAGAATTTATTGTGGGTATATTGTTGGTGTAGGAGACAACAAAGAACTTATAGGTAATCCGTCAGTATATTAAGATATCCTAGATCATGAAAAAAATATTATTTCTATCAATTTCAAATGTCCTTAGATTTCGATTTGGGATACAACATATTATTAAGAGTCTCTTAATAATGTGTTTTTCTAAGAAATTGCTAGGGAGTTATGCTGTCTCTAGGTTACATCATGGTCATTTCAGATCTTATAGAGGGTTGGGAAGTTTTCATACCACCCCACCCTACCCATATTGATTTTGAGGGTAAATGATTTATTACATGTTTCTTAGATTACGAGATATGTGTACACACCATTCACGTTATTAACTAGGGAGAGAAGGAAACAACATATGGATAATATTTTAGGAACTGCCTACTATCGATAAATGATCGATAGTATATGACCTAATGTGGACCTAAAATCACAATAGTTCAAATGTCATGGTATAATATTACTATGATGGAGAGCCTTTAAGAAGAATTGGATCTATATGTGGGATCAGTATACATTATTTTTTATTAGTCTATCTATTCATGGAAAAGTTTATTGAAGGATAGAACAGTGTGTAGACCCTATTCATTCCCTTTTTAAGAAATTTATATTTTTTTTTTATGTGCCTTATTTCACTATTTAATTATCATGGGAAATGGTTTTATTATATTTATTATTTCATAAACTAATTTTTCTACTAATCTGCAGTATAGTGATAGTACGGGGTCGATCCCATAGTGAGAAGAGATGGAATAAATGAACTAATGATTATCAACCTATGTGTAGGGACCTCACAAGTTGATTGATCTTGGAAAAAATAAAAATAATGACAATGGGGTTGGAAATAATTATGATAGAATGGATCTTGATCAATCTTGGGGTTCGTGAAAATTGATAATCTCAATCATATCTTGGTATGTTCATATGGTTAATGCTACAAAGAAAGAAAAGGAAACTAGTTGAATATGATCAAGACAACTAGATCTGTCTATGAAGAATCTATTCCTTCATTAGGTGATCCTACAACATATATGTTTTAATACTCTCTTCTAAGGTAAAATTTATTATAGGCTATTCATCACAACCTATTATATGCAAATTTGTTCAGGGTCATTCATTAAAACTTCCTTAGTTCAGGGTTGCATAAAGGAATTTGATAAAAAAAACTATTAACCCTGATCACTCTCCCATAGGGTTACTTAGTTGAGAATTAATTATTCATTATATTATGACACACCGAATCTCAATCCCTACCATAGGTTATTTAGTCACCCAAGGTATAATTGATCATTAATATTAAAAATTGGAAAATATAATAAATATACCATTAACAATATTGATCAAGTGATTAAATACCATGAATCATGATTTAATCTTTTTAAAATTTAAATTAATCAAAGGATCATAAAATACATACTTTAAATAACAAGAACGATTAACACATCATATGCTTTATTGTTGATTGGTGATTGAAATGTGGAAACGTGTAGATCATCTTGGCGATGGAAAAGTACAATGAATGTTTTGCAAGATCAAAACAAAGTGACAAAACAAATATAAAAACATATATAAGTTAACACAAATTGAGTATTTGTGAGAAGGAGGATGGATAGGAATGCTTGATAAATGGGAGAAAACTGAGAGTGCACTAGAAATTATGTATGTTTCATGCCTATTAAAGTACCCGATTCATATATTACTCACAATTTAATGTTTCTACATGTCATGTTATTCTAATGCATGGTTTTATCACAAACGTTTTAATCTTCAAGAATCTCACATGAATCTCATCCATGTCATCGAGATTTTGAAGTTAACTCTTTTAACGACGTGTTATTGGTTTGTAAGATGTGTATAATTTTTCGGTCTAGATCATGAATGTATGATGCATATTCATTGGTGCATGACATATATTGGTGAATAAATTTGTGTAATAGATTTATTTCTTGAAATTTATTCCACAACATTCTTCATATCTTGTAATATAATGTGAAATATAAATACCCATCGTGTAAGTGAGTTTCTTGATGTTTAATGAACATATTTGATTATTTTTTCTAAATTTTCCATTGAAACAATATAATAATATTTCCATAAAAAATAAAAAAAACATGGTTCATTATCATGTAAAAGGTGGAAAATGTTTATTAAAATGAAAGAAGAATATATAAGTAATTTTATCATATCAAATTCACCAAAATTGAAAATTTTCTTATCCTCATGCATAAAAATCTCAATAAATATTTGACAAGGTAAAAAAATTTCAATACATGAAACATTCAATATAGCTAGGAAAATAAAAATTATATTAAATTAAATAATTCAATCTCCAGAATCATCCATGCATATAAAATATGTTTTACCTAATTGCTCAATTATTAATAAAATATTAACCATTTAGTTAAATTTCTTTACCAGTTCCTTAAATTCTATACATAATTGAAATTTACCACACAATGAATTTTATCTCACCACTCAAGGGAAAAATTGAAATTATATTTTTCTTAAACAATGAATAAATGTTCCTAACGATATGCGGTAATTGGTTTTATCATCTTCACTTCATAAAGAGAAATAAAAAATTAATCATGAGGGGATAATCTGTTATGACCAAATAACTCTTAGCACAATGGAGGGTGGGTAAATAGAGAATTGAATATGATCAAAAGGGAGGGTAATCTCTATGTTTTAATGCATTAATTTCCTAAGAAACATAATGAAATTAATCATCCATAGTTAATGAATTACATTCTCTAATTAATGCAACGATGATCCAATAATATAACATGTTCTGGAAAAAGATATCACAAACCATTATTTTTTATTCTTCTATTTGAATTTGATATTTGGAATGGATTTCCCAATCCAGATATATTGTCCATCCCCTAACCATATATGATACCATAGGTGATTAATCATTATGGGAAATGTTATTTTTATCATACTAATATACAACTGAATCTTATTTTTCATTTATTTTATATTTTTCAATGGAATTGTAATTGTGTGAAATATATAAAATTATACATGGATCATAATAAAATAGTATGGTGATCACGATAATACATATAATCCTTAAAATCATCCAATGTCTTCATGTTAAAAAAACATCCCCACACATGTTCAATGTAAAGTCATGCATTATAAAAATATATTGGTTGGAACAGATAATTTGGATGGAATAGAATCCTCATATTAATGTAATTTAGGGAAACTCCTTGATTAATGTAGGAAATATGTAAGGTGGATCATTGAAAAAATAATATGAATAAAGATTTCCTAAATCATAATAATATTTTATTTGTTCAATGATATACTCAATAAGATCTCAATGAAAGGAATGATAATTTTACTTGTCCAATGTGTCAGTCTAGTAAAATGATCAAAAAAGAATATGCAATGGTAGGTTTAGAATCCTCTCGATGGTATGTATAAAAAACTAAAAAGCATTATGGTTATTAAATGAATTAATAAATCAATTAAAAATAATTTATTATTTCATGAATATGAATAAATTAATTAAATCTACAATCTTTCTATAAATCTAAATTTGATAAAATGAATGGAATCTAGGAATATCTTTTTTATCTTTTTCTTTTAATTTAATTTCTGTAATTATTTTCATTTTTTAATCATGGTATTGAATAGAAAATTTATTCTTGATAAATGAAAACATGTAAATATTCAATTGTATCATAATTGAAATGCAGCAAATACCCCCCTACATATAGATTGAGACAGTGTCTTTAATATTTGTAAATGTTATGTGGGAGGCATATGGATGATATTGTGAAAATTATGGAGTTGAATTTTTTTGAAATGAAATAAAAAATGAATCCAATGATCCCTAAAATGAGTTTAATGCCATGAAAAATTTTCAGTAGTGTAGACTTTGGAATTGAGATACCAGTAAATTTTGATAGAACCACATATTCTTCAAAGGATAAAACAATATTCGATAAGGATTGAATATTTTAAAAATCGATAAATTGGAAGGTGTGAACAATGAATTGCAATGAAATGAATTTTCTTATAAATTTATTCATTTGTACAAAATAATGCTAAATGTTACTCGAGATGAAAAAGAGTAATCTAAAAAATATTACTAGTTTAAGAGAGTAAGTAAAAATATGAATATATATATAATATGGGTTTCCTCCTGTAATATTCTCGAAATGATTTCATATACCAGAAATATTGATCAATTTAATAGTTTGTATAATCCATAATCTTAGATCTTCTCTCCCATCTGACTCTATTAGTTGATGTATACTCTTGCACTCATGGTCATTTTTACTAATTAATTAATTTTAGAGTATACAAATCATCAACATGATGTGGTAGGAAAGTAATATATGCCTGTGGTGGTGATATACGATCACAAAAATCAAGTGAGGGGTCCTAATATTGGTTCTTTACATCATCGAGATGCTAATTCATCTGTAGAATATGTGAAAATTGAGGTGGAATAGGAATCTTGAGGATGATTGATGAAACCGAGCACCGAGACATAGCTATTATAATTATGTAATAAAATGAGATATAAGAAAGGTAAATGGTGTAATAATAGAATCAAAAATATATAATGTCAAGTTATACAATAATGAATGGGAATACAAATGGTAAAAAAATGAAACATCTAATAGTAATGAAATAGGGTAGGAGACGTGGGTAGACTAAGGGATATCAATATAAGTAATGACATCATCTTTAGTATGCTCCTAAAAAGAGTGTGGATAGAGCTACCCCGCCTAGTCTAGGGTTTCAATGGTAGAAGTGGCTCAGTGGTTACATACTAAAGGTGCTGCAATGATTCCAATAGATATTTGAGTTATGTGTTGTGGGGAGTTACCGATCTAGAGTTTGGTTATGAGATTGGAAGTTGGATCAATGAATGGAACCTCAATGGATGGGGTGGTTGATGATCCATTTCCCCTATGGTATTTCTCTTCCACATACACTTACTAGGTATCAAGGTTTATCTACTTTGATGGTATGTAATATGGGGTGGTAGATGGGGGAGGGGTGATAGATGATGAAGGGTTGGCAGGGGCTTATGGTGGGTGATAATTTATATGGTATAATGGTTATGATGAAGAGGTAAAAAATTGATAAAACTCTGTGAAAGGGTTTTAATGGTTTTGGGATATCCATATCTGCATTTCAAAAATTCATAGGTTCATATCCCATATATCTTATGGATGTTTTCGGGTGTGATGAGCAGAAGATTTGGTGATGGTGGATGTAATAAAATGGGTGGGATAAGGGTGGTTGTGGAAGTTGTAGATCCTAGGGTGGTGGTGGGGACTATTGAGGGTGCTGAGAATGATTCATGATCTCCTATTATATACAGACCCTATATTTTACACATATCATTACATGATTTTATGCATATTAATGGATCATATTTCAATACAAAAATCATAAATTATAGTTTCTTGGAAGAGGAGGTATATAAAACATAAAACATGGAACAAAATATAAAAATTCATTATTTAATCTTCATAAATATCCCCCAACTTCCATTATTCTCATACACATTCCTATTATAACCTGGGGATAAAATGAAAATTGGTAAGAGTTAAAAATCCTCAAAAGGTAATAAACTTAAGAATAATTCTTTAACCCATGGGTTAGAAGGAATGACATAATGCCATGACCTAATGACACAAAAATTCCAGGAACATATTGAATCATAATATTTAAATATGAGATCATATAAGCATGGATTCATTGTAATGAACCAAAAACTGAAAACATGACATTATAACAAGTCAATGATCATTACAAAAATAGATACACAAGTAATGCATAACCTCAAATATTGTGTCACACAGTAGCATGAGTTATGGCTAACTACCAAGACCCTTTCAAATAACATCTCATGGGACTCAAATATAACCAATTATACGAGGTGATATCTAGGTTTACCACTCAATACATGTTCATGATTATTCCTTCCAAATATATAATCATACATTATCTATCATACAGAAACAAATGGTCACCCCATGGAAATGAATTTGGTATCATATTCATGTCATAAAGAAAAAAAAATTAGAATATCATAAAAGATTCCACAATGGAAAGGAAATAGATAATATAAGGACATTAATAAGGTTAATATGCCTATATCATGATATGTTATGTCAATTTTATGTGATATTATGAAAACACAAGAATTAAGAAACATTAGAACGAAAACATTTTAGTTGGTTTTAAGGAAAATATCAATGATCACTTAAAATAAAAATGTGAATCCATTATATAAAAACATAACTGAAACATGATGTTTTTATAATAAAAAATCTTATATTATATGAAAAATGTTGGATTAAACTATATTATATAGTTTAATTATAAAAGGGTAATACAACAAGATAATCTCTTAAACGTGTTTTCCAATCGAGAAGTATTAAAGAGGGAATAATTTAAATATATATTTATTCGTAAAAGATAATGATTAATGGATAATGATGCAAGATTTTGGGGCATAAGAACATTATTTAAAATATGTACATAAAATTAAAATATATCTTTATGTGGGTAAAATTAATGATAGAGAAACCTGAAAGTATAAAAGTGGTTTTGGTAAAATATCTTACGTCATTTGTATTTGTGTCCTTCACATGATCATAAATACCAAGATAACCAAATTAAATTGATTAATTAATATGCACAGATCATATTATTTATTTAGTTGAATTATTATAACCTTATTATGTTCATTCATACATTTTTTATGGGTTAATATGTTCAAATTGTTTATTTATTTCATTGGTTTTCATGATTGGTTTACCTATATACTTGTAAAGATAAACATGTATAATGATAATGGTTTTCTAGAATTGGAGTCATATGTTATTAGTTATCAAATATTATATTACATGGTTATAATATTAATTTAGTTATTTTTAGTAATGATGAAATATTATATAAATGTTTTGGTGAATTGGCAGTTTTTTTGTCTCATCAAATAGAAAATGGTTTATAAATAAATATGATTTTTTAAAAAGATTACAGAACTTTTTATAATTAATAATTCATATATTATAGTTTGTTCCAACAAAAAATATAGTTCCATGAGAAGAATTGATGATGTCAAATGAAATTGAAAACTTTTCATTCTTGATTGTGAGAAATTAGCACATCTAGGATGGTATTTTCATTTCTAGTAAAAAGGATTGGAAAGGATGGATGATGAGGAATTATTCCACTATCATAACAAAATGACATTAAATTTAATGTAACAATGACATTATTACAATTTTTTAATGCTACGTGAGGAAGGAAAAATAAAATAATAGCACATTAAGAAACATAAAAGAATGAAAAGATGAATTTACATATGGAATATATCCTCAATGAGAACCTCTTTACATGATAATATTTTGTCGTTTGATGAGACCAATGGATTTTGGTCATCGTATAAGGGATTAGGGAGGTATTTTATTAGAATTTTTATTAGTCACAAGGAAAAAGTGGAGATAATATAAGATGGGTGAGGGTGGGCTTTATACTGGAGGACAAGAGGCTTTCCTCAATATATTATTCATTATTTTAATATTTTTCTCAATACAAGAAATAATATTGATTCATGAGACCAAAAATAGTATTATTTACATGTGAGTTCAAACCCAGTGTAATTATATCATCCATGACTCAAGATATAGTTAATTTAACATATAATGTATACATACAACAAATTACCGTATTTTACTATTAACTAACAATTCAAGTATTTCAAAAAAATCCCAAAAATTCTTCACAATTGTTTTTTAAATTATAAAATTAAAAAATGATGTTAATTTTATGAAAATTATAGTCTAAATATGTAATGGTTTATTCTTGTATAATAACAATATTTTCTAGAAAACTACAAATTTTAAAAATAAAAATACTTTTCAAAAACATTTTAAAATTATTTAATTTCTCATAAAATTATCATATACACATAAGTTATCAAAATAATTATTTATGAATACACTTTATAAAAACAAATTGTCTGTTAAATTATTAAATTATTAATAAATTTTAATTAAATATATAATAATACCAACACTATGAGAAAATTATATCATATTATCACTTATAAGATGAATTAATTTTATTTATACATCATTGATATGGGTACATATTCACTTGGATGAAAAAATATTCATAAGGTTCATATTATTATTCCTAAGGGTAACATTATTATTCATAATGCTCAGTAACTTTTCACTAAAATTTATGTTTGTCTTATCAGACCCCAAACATAATATATATCACAACCGTGTATCTAGAGTTTTAAAATTCACATCACAATAGTGAAAATATTTTTTAAGGGTCACATAGTAAATAGTAGTTCATTATGTTGTGATTTCATGTGATTATACTATATTATATAATTATAAGAAGGATATATCCATTGATTAAACTTTGTGTCATTATATTATACTTCCCTTATGAAATCTCTCCCTTGATATTTCATTTTACATTCTAATCCATAAACATGAGTGGGTACATTTATTTCAATGCATCTTCTAGTTCGTAGGCTGCATCATCACACTAATAGATCCTCCATAGTACATTCACCGTGTGAGTAGTCATATTGTGTAGAACATTATATATACAATCCAAAAGATTCACTAGCTTCTCCTCCCATGAAGGATCATTCTCTAACATTACCACCTTTGAATACAGTTCATGTGAAGGGTCTGGTATTTACATCCTCAACAAGGATTCATGGAAGATATTTTGTACTTTATACATGGTAGGTTGAAGTGCTAGGTTATATGTAAAGACCCGGAAGTTTCAAGGAAATTTTTTTCATAATTTTCAGTGGAATTTTACAAGAACGCAGTTTCTGACAGCGCCTGAATCTGAGGTCCGGTGTGCTCAGAATCTTTTTCTGAAGTTTGGCTCATGTACGTTCAGTGAACGAATGAGCGGGAATTTATAACTTCTGAACCGGTTCTCGGAATCAAATTCTGAGGGCACCGATGGAACCGAATCGCCTGTATTTTCATAGGAACAACTATTCCGCAGTTACGTTTTATCGAGTTTGGAAGTTAGTTTTCGGGGGTTTTTAATTAAACTGAATAAAAATATGTGTTTGCCATATTTTTTTATTTGAGGTGGTAGTTAGAACCTCTAAGGGGAGGATAGTGGAGGGGCCCACCCGCACATAACCTCCCTTGGGTGGATGTTATAAGGTGGGGCCCACATGAGTATCAAACCCCCTTAACCCCCCTTAACTCTTGAACTCTCCATTTATGTGGATGAAACTCTCTCTCATTAAATGAGTCTCTCCACCTCCCTCTCATTAAATTTGACAACTTGGGATAATTGATTATGTGAGTTAATTTATTTTCAAACTCTTGAAATTCATAAGCTTTGTTGTGTTAATAAAACATGTTATGAACTTATTTTATTTGGGTTGGAGTTTAGTTGACTGGGATCCTTTGGAGAAAATGCTTAGGAAGTCTTGAGTTTCTTCTTTCTCTACGACGAAGAACACGAAGAACGTCTCTTCCGCCACTGAAACGCGACGACGCCATCTTCTTCATCGTTCTTCAACCTAGGAAAGGAAATGGTACCGACGCCCACGACATCTCCAATGACCTTCATCCGCGTCAAAGGAGAAGACGCTGCCCGCGAAGAACGTCTTCAACAATGACGTCACCTCCGAATGCTCATCCACCAACGACGAGTACCCTTCTTCATTTCTGACGCATGAGCATGATAATTGGAAGTGTGTGACGAACACAACAATCGAGGAATCGATATCCGCCCTTTTTCCGAGATCGTCAATGAAGGAAAATTACAAGGTAGGGAATTTAAATTGTGATTGTTGGTGAACCCTCATTTACTCCCTTCTAAATCTAAGAATGCGGTTCAACTAAATATTAAGTTGATCCGCGAAGATTATTTTGCGGGTTGAGATTATTGTTATGATTCTTTTTGTTTAAGAGGTTGTAGGGGATTGTCTTTACTTTATTTTTTTTCGTGATTACTCCCTTGTTTTTTATTCTTCGTGAATATGTCCAACTGCTATTGTTTAACGAGACGGGGCCGGACCGCACAAACACGGCCGAACCACCTACTTTTTCCATGTTGGATTTCTTTGTGGTTTGGTATGGGAAGGAGTGGTGCCGTCGCACCAAGCAGAATAATGCGACAAGGAAATGTGCGGCATTGTTGCATCGCATCGTGAAAAACAATCAAGGGCACGACACCGTCACTCCGCGTCGGAGAAACCCGAAGACATCCGCGGATGGAGTTGGGCCACGGCGAAGGGGCGCGCCGCCAACGTGTCGTGCTGGAGAACCACGAAGACGGAGCGTTTTGTTAATTGACATTCCAATTGACGAGCGACAAAAAAACGGGGCTGCAAAGTATTTTTGAAGATTGCGAAGTAAAGTACGAGACCCGAGATGAACACCGGCTCAGACAGTTTTGAAAACGGACCACCGGTGCAACACCGGTGGCCTGCGGAAACACCCGGAGGCGCGGGTCGCTGGCGTGGCACCGCCGGCGACCAGAGGTGGAGGCCGGAGCTGTCCAGCCGCCAGGCGGTGGCGGCGGCGCCGGAGCACGCCGCCGGAAGAATAGGCGGCGACCGTTGCACCGCCGCCCTCAATTAACGGCGAGGGGCGGGCCGCCCCCCCCCCCCCCCCCGCTCCCCGACTTCAGCTCAGCCACGCCGAGCTGGCCGGGCCGGGCCGCACTGGATGGTCCGAGCCGGGTCTAGTCGGGTCGGACCCGGTTCGGGCCGACCCAGGGTGTTCGGGCCGGGTCGGTTCGGACCCAGACCCCCCGTTTTCGGACCACTTTCAGTCAAATGCCCATATCATGGGCTACGGACCTCCGATCGACGCACTGTCAGTTGCTTAGCGATCCTTGGAACGAGACGGTCGTTTCGGTATTTTACAGTCAAGGCTTCTGATAACTTTGGGTTCGGCTGGGTTGGTTCGTACACGAAACCAACCGGGCCCTTGGAGCGGAAACGCTTATATCTTGAGCTCCAGACGTCCGATGGACGTGCCGTCGACTTTGATGGATTCCTCTAATTGAGACGGATATTTTGGCTTACTCCGCTCGAGGTTTAGATGCCGTTGAAGTGCGGTCGGGTTGGTTCGCTCATGAAATCCAACCGGGCCCCTGGAACGAAAAAGCCAATAACTCACAGACCAGGCGTCTGATTGATGCGCCGTCTGTCTCGTTGATTTTCCTCTTGTTGAGACGGAACTTTTGGCATACATCGCTCGAGTTTTGGATAAAGTTGGATAGTGGCCGGGTTGGATTGTACCCGAAATCCAATCGGGCCTCTAGATCGGGAAAGCTGATATCTTTCGGATAGGACGTCCGTTTGACGAACCGTCAGCGGCGTTGATGATCACGTTGAGAAAAGGTCCTAATGCATATACCCTATGAGAGTTCGGGGTATAGTTGAGATACGTCCATGATTGGTTCGCTCATGAAACCAACTGGGCCCCTGGGATGAAAAGGCTAGTAACTCACAGACTGGGCATCCGATTGACGCGCCGTCTATTGCGTTGAGACCCCAATGACGAGGCGGTCATTTGAGATACGTCTTCGTGGGACATTAAGAAACATGGAGTATCGACTTGTAGCTCATGGAGCGGATCCTCCTAGAGATGAGTGTGAGGAGTACGGAGACCGTGTAGCCGAGTTAGACCTGACGAATGCTTGACTGACTCGACTTGGAGTGAGTCGACTAGCCTAGTGGACGGAGCACTACTTTGTGAGGATCAGACCCATGGCGGACGGAGCACTAGATGTGTGACAGTACAGACCCGCGGTACTCGTCCGGAGAGTACCTCAGCAGGCTACTAGGGGGTGTGCACTACTGTGTTTGGGTGGCATACACCAGCGGGAAGCACTACTATGTTTGGGTGGCTGGCCTGCGGTACTCGACAGAGGGAGTACCCCAGCAGTCTTAGGTTAGTGAGTAGTACCTCGGAGTCATGACAGGACCATTGTACACTCCAGAGACGGGACTCTTCAGCAGTTACGGTTTCGATAATGAAAATCCTGGTTTGAGCTGAGTCTATGACCTTTGTGTTTCCTCATGATTGAGATGGGTTACTTGATAACTTAGGTATATGTATGGGCATATACCTGGGTAGTGGTTATCCGTTGATTTCACAATGCTTGTGTTTCCTAATGATTGAGATGAGTTACTGGATAAATTAGATATATGTATGGGCATATACCTAAGTAGAGGATATCTGTTGAGATCTTCTTTGTGGTTATCATTTTTGGTTTTAGTGAGACCATGTGGGTCTCGGGGTCCCTACTCTGTATCGTTATACTCACCCCTGCACGGGCTATGCCTGCACCTCGTTGTGTTGGTTGCAGACGACAGGAAGTGCTGACAGAGGCCGAGTGTTCGAGGACTGGACAGTACCCGGAGGTGGACTACTAGTTGAGTCAGTATCTGGAGGCAGACTTCACAGTGAGACGACACTCGGAGGAGGTTGACGGGCGAGAGCGTTGTGGAAGCTATCTGTACCTAACCTTCAGGTAGGATCTGTGGTGGACGATCTAGGAGCTGCGCCATCTGTATCTAGCCTTCAGGTAGGATCCTAGGAGGACGACCCAGGAGCCGCTTTTGTTCTTCCAGCTGTTGTCCTTTCCTGTTGTACTTTGTTCAGTTGTAGTTGTACTTTCATTTTGGTTTGTATTCTGGCCCATTTAACTTTCATCACTTCTCTTTGTATTTAGTGTATTACTTCCGCTTGTACTCTATAGTGTTTTGTTACTTTAATAAAGGCAATGCCTTCCCAGTTATCGGGATTTACGCCTTTGGTGCTAGTCCCCAGCCCCTGGCCTATGGAAGGCGGGATTGGGGTAGTCACGACACAGTTCCCGAGGATGGGTCTTAACAAATTGGTATCAGAGGAGTTCGGTTCTACCGCAGAAATCAGGACACTGATCTTTTTCTATGTGAATCAATAGTGTTAAGGGTACCGAGTGTGGTCTTTAGTTCAGGGAGTCCAGTGTTGGTGTGGCGGCCGACGTATCCGTACACCAGGACCCTGGCTACTGATTTCCAACATTGTACACAAATACACTGATTGTGTGCGTGTTTCCAAAGTATTAAAGTCAGATCAAACCAGGTCAACTCACCAGGTATAACGTTGACCGTGTCACATCTGTTCAGGATGTCTCCACGCAGACAGTAAGTTGGAGTTCTGAGAGAGTACACAATGACGACTCACCGAGCGACGCGGCTCTGATACATGGTCCTTTTTACTATGTTGGCACCCTCGGGTGGTGTACCAGCACCACCACCACCTGTTGGGTTGCAGATACCAACAGCTATACTAGAAAACTATGCACACTGGCAGAGCACGTTGCACGAGTTCCAGCAGCAGCGGCCTTTGAGGTTATGAGGTGATACTGATTCCCAGACAGCAGAGCAGTGGCTGGAGGCGATTGCTATAGTTTTCCGCCTAGCTGAGACATCAGTAGAGTGTATGGTGGACTTGGCTACTAGTTTTTTCCAGTGAATTACCATGAGGATGGTCTGAATAGTGATGAGGCTTCGGTACGTGGACCGATGCTTGAGATAATACCTTTGTGTATTGTGTCAGCTATACATCACTACCTGTTAGTCAGCAGTTACAACCGCCGGTACCGGTAGGTGACATATGTAGGCTTATGGCCTTATACGTGTTCTAACATCTGATACCCTCAAGTTCCGAGGTGAACCTGAATCACAGGCGACCGAGGACTGGCTTGAGGAGGTAGCAGAGAGGTTTCTAGAGCTTATACAGCTTCGACAGGATGACATGTCAGTAACTGATAATTCATCGGGGCGTACCAATCGTTCTTGGTATTTGATGACTACAATATGATCAGT
Organism: Viscum album; assembly: GCA_963277665.1. Taxonomy (NCBI): domain Eukaryota; kingdom Viridiplantae; phylum Streptophyta; class Magnoliopsida; order Santalales; family Viscaceae; genus Viscum; species Viscum album. Next base: position 1,376,773,752 of record OY728155.1, read on the forward strand.
GCTTTAGATCTCGGATCTCAGAGCGAGGTGTGTTTAAAAGGATAACCTAGTAAGCACTCTTTCCTCTATGAAGTCCTACTTATGTTAGGGTTCTAGAGAGAACCTCTGTGGTTGAATGTTCTTTGGCTGAACGAATATAGCTAGTGTATATTAGCAGTTGGATGATGCGAAATGGCGTCAGTCATAGAGACTTGGACGTGTAAAATGTTTCAAGAAGAGGAAATGTTCAGCACCAATGAATCTGCAGAGCAGCGGACATAGAGGCAGTGCTAGGAGAGCAGCTTGTGGTGGTGTACATTTCAACATGTTACCATTACCCGACTTTGTAGTCCCCACTAGGCTCAGGGAGTTAGAGAGCAGCGGAAGAGAGTAGCTGCTTGTGGTCATGGAGTGCGACCAAAAAGGTCTCTAAGGATGATTCGAGGTGCGGACATTGTCTTATGATAGCTTCCGTAGCCAGAGACATCAAAACGAATCATCCCTTCCTTCCATGAATCTAGTCCCAGACCTAGAGTTTCCGGTTAAGCCCTTGACATGACCCTCACGTCTGGAGATACCTTTGGGAGGAGACTCGATAGTCACACTTACGCCGACGGTGTGATCTGACCCTTGAGGTGAGAGTCTTGGTTGGGACCTCTTGGTTGCAGCGTCGAGGCCTTACGACGTTAGTTTGAGTATGGATTTGGAAAACACTATTCATACTCAAATTGACGGTATTAGGAAAACGTCAGGATTGGTTTTCCTTGGTTGGCGAAAAGGAATCCCTAGGCAGCACAAGTTAAACTCGTTCATAGGAGGGTGTGACCGATCACTATAGATTCGGTCAACCTTACACTCATGGCAGAAGACATTTGAGTTCCATTTCTAACAGGAATTGGAAACCTCTGGAGTTCGAGAATGACAATCACGACCTTATACGAGTCTCAACTCGACGAGGCTTACGGAGATGTGGCCAAGGAGGAAATTTATCTCCGAGGTTCAACAGAACTTTCTAGAGACTCATCTGGGTAGGCGAGGTGGTTTACCGCTTGACCCATCCACCTCAGTTGCACCAGATTCACGAAGTCTTCCACGTATCCCAATTGAGGAGATGCGTGCATGATCCTTCACACATCATCGACCTCAGGGAGTTGGACGTCGATGACAGGGAATCATTCACGGAGGTTCCAGTGGGGATTGAGGATCGATGAGAGTAGGTCCTACGAGGACGGTCGATTCCTCTTGTGCGTTTTCGTAGGCAGCACGAAAACCTTCAGGTAAGCACATGGGAGCGGAAGGCTCAGATGCGTGCTCTGTACCGCTTTTGTGACCCTAGTTTGTGTTGAAACTTTACAAGGACGTAAATCCCTGAGATGGGAGTAATGTAGAGAACTGGAAATTTCAAGGAAATTTTTTTCTTAATTTTCTTTGGAATCTTACAAGAACGCAGTTTGTGACGGCGCCTGAATCCGTGTCCCGGTGTGCCCGGAATCTTTTTCCGAAGTTTGGCTCATGTACGTTCAATGAACGAATGAGCGGGAATTTCTAAAGTTTGAACCGTTGCACGGAATCAAATTCTGAGGGCACCGATGGAACCACAGCGCCAATATTTTCTTAGGAACACCTATTCCGTAGTTGCGTTTTATCGAGTTTCGAAGTTAGTTTTCGGGAGTTTTTTATTAAACTGAATAAAAATATGTGTTTTCCATATTTTTTTATTTGAGGTGGTAGTTAGAACCTCCAAGGGGAGGTTAGTGGAGGGGCCCAACCGCACATAACCTCCCATGGGTGGATGTTATAAGGTGGGGCCCACTTGAGTATGAATCCCCCTTAACCCCCCTTAACACTTGAACTCTCCATTTATATGGATGAAATTCTCTCTCATTAAATGAGTCTCTCCACCTCCCTATCATTAAATTAGACAACATGAGAAATTTAATTATGTGAGTTAATTTAGTTTCAAACTATTGAAATTCATAAGCTTTGTTGTGTTAATAAAACAAGCTAAGACCTTATTTTATTTGGGTTGGTGTTTAGTTGATTGGGAGCCTCTGGAGAAAAAGCATAAGAAGCCTTGAGTTTCTTCTTTCTCTACGACAAAGTACACGAAGAACGTCTCTTCCGCCACTGAAGCGCGACAGCGCCATATTCTTCATCGTTCTTAAACCGAGGAAAGGAAAGGGAAGCGACACCCACGACATCTCCAATGACCTTCATCCGCGTCAAAGGAGAAGACGTCACCTGTGAAGAATGTTGTCAACAACGACATCACCTCCGAACGCTCGTCCACCAACGACGAGTACTGTTCTTCCTTTCCGGTGCATGAGCATTAGAATTGGGAGTGTGTGATGAACACAAAAATTGAGGAATCGATATCCGTCCTTTTTCCGAGATCATCAATGAACAAAAATTATGAGGTAGGGAATTTAAATTGTGACTGTTGGTTAACCCTCATTTACTCCCATCTAAATCTAAGAACGCGGTTCAACTAAATATTAAGTTGATCCGCGAAGATTATTTTGCGGGTTGGGATTATTGTTATGATTATTTTTATTTAAGAGGTTGTATGGGATTTTCTTTACTTTATTTTGTTCAAGATTACTACCTTGTTTTTTATTCTTCGTGAATATGTCCAACTAATATCGTTTAACGAGAGGGGGCTGGACCGCACAAACACGACCGACCCACGTCCTTTTTCCATGTTGGATTTCTTTTTGGTTTGGTATGGGAAGGTGTGGTGCCGTTGCACCATGCAGAATCTTGCGACAAGGAAATGCGTGGTTCCGTCACTCCGCGTCATGAAAAAAAACAAGGGCGCGACATCGTCATGCCGCGTCGGAGAAACCCGAAGACATCTGCAGAAGGAGTCGGGCCACGGTGAAGGGGTGCGGCGCCGATGCGTCGCGCCGGAGAACCACGAAGATGGCGAGTTTTGTTAATTGACGTGCTGATTGACGAGCGATGAAAAAATGGGGCCGCAAAGTATTTTTGAGCTTGCAAAGTAAAGTACGAGACCATAGATGAACACCGGCTCAGACGGTTTTGAAAACGGACCACTGGAGCAACTCCGGTGGCCCGCAGAATCACTCGGAGGCATGGGTCGTCGGCGCAGTGCCACCGGCGACCAGAGGTGGCGGTCGGAGCCGTCCGGCCGCCAAGCGGCGGTGGCGGCGCCCGAGCGCGCCGCTGGAAGAATTGGCGGCGGCGGTTGCACCGTAGCCGTCAATTAATGGCGAGGGGCGGGCCGCACACACCCCCCCGCTCCCCGACTTCGGCACGGCCACGCCGAGCCGCGGCTGGCCGGTCGGGCCGGACCGAGCTAGCCGGGCTAGGTCCAGTTGGGTCGGACCCTGTTCGGGGCGACCCAGGGGGGGTCGGGCCGGGTCGGTCAGGGACCAGACCCCCTGTTTTCGGACCACTTTGTGTCAAATGCCCATATCTTGGGCTATGGACCTCCAATCGATGCACCGTCAGTTACGTAGTTATCCTTGGAACAAGACGGGCATTTTGTTATTTTAGACTCAAGGTTTTGGAGAACTTTGGGTTTGGCCGGGTAGGTTCGTACACGAAACCAACCGGGCCCTCGGAGCGGAAACGCTTATATCTTGAGCACCGGACGTCCGATTGACGTGCCATCGGCTTTGATGGATTCCTCTAAGTGAGATGGATCTTTTGGTTTAATCCGCTCGAGGTTTGGATGTCGTCGGAGTGCAGTCGGGTTGGTTCACTCACGAAATCCAACCGGGCCCCTGGAACGAAAAAGCCAATAACTCACAGATCGGGCGTCCGATTGACGCGACTTCTATCTCATTGATTTTCCTATTGTTGAGATGGATGTTTTGGCATACTTCGCCCGAGTTTGGGAAACAATTGGATAGTGGCCGGGTTGGATTTTACCCAAAATCCAACCGGGCCCCTGGATCGGGAAAGATGATATCTTTCACACAGGACGTCCGTTTGAAGAACCGTCAGCGGCGTTGATGATCACGTTGAGACACCGTCCATATGAGTATACCCTATGAGAGTTCTGGGTACAATTGAGATATGACCAGGATTGGTTCGCTCATGAAACTAACCGAGCCCCTGGGACGAAAATGCTAGTAACTCACAGACAGGGCGTCCGATTGACGCGCCGTCTATTGCATTGAGACCCCTATGACGAGGCGGTCATTTGAGATACTTCTTCATGGGAAATTGAAATACTTGGAGTATCGACTTGTATCCCTTGGAGCGGACCCTCCCAGAGACGAGTGTGTGGATTACGGAGACCGTGTAGCCGACTGTGACCTAACAACAGCTTGACCGACTCGACTTGGAGTGACTCGACTAGCCCAGTGGACGGGGCACTACTTTGTGAGGTGAAGACGTATGGAGGACGGAACACTACCTGTGTGATAGTGCAAACCCATGGTACTCGTCTGGAGAGTACCTCTGCAGGCTAATAGGGGGTGTGCACTATTGCGAATGGGTGGCATACCCCGGCGGGAAGCACTACTGTGTTTGGGTGGATGGCCCGCGATACTCGATAGGAGGAGTACCTCAGCAGTCTTAGGTTAGTGAGCAGTACCTCGGAGTCGTGACAGGATAACTGTACACTCCAGAGACAGGACTCTTCAGCAGTTATGGTTTTGATTATGAAATTCCTGGTTTGATCTGAGTCTATGACCTTTGTGTTTCCTCATGATTGAGATGGGTTACTTGATAACTTAGGTATATGTATGGGCATATACCTGGGTAGTTGTTATCCTTTGATTTCACAATCCTTGTGTTTCCTCATGATTGAGATGGGTTACTTGATAACTTAGGTATATGTATGGGCATATACCTAAGTAGAGGTTATCTGTTGAGATCTTCTTTGTGGTTATCCCTATTGGTTTTAGTGATACCTTGAGGGTCTCGGGGTCCCTACTGAGTATCGTTATACTCACACCTGCACGGGCTATGCCCGCACCTCATTGTGTTGGTTGCAGACGATGGGAACTGCTAACGGAGGTCGAGTGTTCGAGGACTGGATGGTACCCGGAGGTGGACTACACGACGAGTCAGTATCTGGAGGTGGACTTCACAGTGAGACAACACTCAGAGGAGGTTGATGGGTGAGAGCGTTGTGGAGGCTATCTGTACCTACCCTTCAGGTAGGATCTGTGGTGGATGATCTAGGAGCTGCGCCATCTATACCTACCCTTCAGGTAGGATCCAAGGTGGATGACCCAGGAGCCTCTTTCGTTCTTCCAGCTGTTGTCTTTTCCTGTTGTACTTTGTTCAGTTGTAGTTATACTTTCATTTGGGTTTGTATTCTAGCCCATTTACATTTCACCTCTTCTCTTTGTATTTAGTGTTTTACATCCACATGTACTATGTACTGTTTTGTTACTTTTATAAAGGCAATGCCTTCCCAGTTATCGGGATTTACCACTTTGGTGCCAGTAGCCAGCCCCTGGCCTATGGAAGGCGGGCTTGTGGTAGTCATGACACGGTTCCCGGGGATGGGTCGTTACATTATTGGACATATCACTGACATGATGAATAATATATAAGGATTCATTATACATGTAAAATACATTTCCTTTATTCCCTAACCTCATGACCTTCTTCTATGGAGATATGAAAAAGAATAACATGTATCCAACACTAAACTCAATGAATCATCGATGATTGTCCACATAGATCATTTTTCAACATTGAGCTTCCCTGATGTTCTATTGAATGGATTTCACCTTTTTTATCATTTTTTTATCCATTTCAGATCCAGATAACTAATGATCACCGAAATCATCCCAATATGCTGGTGTTAGGTACCTTTTCCCATAAAGTTCTTTTTTATGGTGACATTCAGATGATGGAGTCGTAACTATTGTTGTAGGAGAATTCAACCAGTGGATGATGTTGGTTTCATACCCCATTTAATTATATAGAACATGATATTAACATGTCCTCTAGTGTCTGAATAGATTTCCCAGAGTGGTCATCAGTTTGAGGAGGATCGGTCGTACTGATGATTAGTTCAACTCTTAGAGAAAGTTGGAGATTTTTCCAGAACTTCGAGTTGAATCTCATATTTCTATTAGATACAATAGACAGTGGTAACCAATGCAGCCTTACCACCCCTTTGATATATATTCATGGATGTTTTTTCAATTTGAATTTTTCTTGAATTCCAATAATGTTAGTTGTCTTTATAAGATGACCCACAATGACCTATATAGCATTGTTTCATTTGGATGTCCATGGAATTCCTAGGAAAATGTCCACAATGATTTTCTTGAACTTCTATGTTGGTATGTGTAGTATTTTCATCATCCCCTTAAACATATGTCTTTTAGCCTTCCCATGTCGACATACTATGAATTTTTATGTATATTCAATAATCTCTTACTTCATATTGTCCCTCAAAAAGTTCTTATGGATACCTCGATCAATCTTTGTGGTCCATAGGTTAATAGAGAAGTTTGGGCTATGTGAATAATTTTATATCTCTTTATTTATCTCTATATAGGATGGTACACATAATCGTGATACATGTCTTAAAACTCCTTCATTTTAAATCTTAATTTTATAGGAATTACCATTTCTAATAGCTTCCACCCATTTTATAATTTCAACATCTTTTTTTGAGCTTCCTTTATTATCTCCAAGTGGGATGGTTGTGGAGTCATTTGACTAATGATTTATGACATCCCTCACATAATAATACTCATTTACATACTCTAAAAATCTATTATTATTGGACCATTCTCAATTATCATTTTTAAAAAAGATATGTAATACTTTTTTTATAGAGAATCTTCCACCTTATTTTCCATACCGAGATGGTAGTGGATTTAGTAATCATAATCATTGATATCTTGTAACCATATTCAATGGTGCATATTATTCTACATCTATGAGAATATATATTTGATACTCTTATCACTAGTATATATCTCAGACTTATCCAAGTATAGATCATGCCTACAGATTTTCAATGACAAAATCATAGCCTCCAACTCCAGAACATGATTGGGATATTTTTATTCATGGATTTTCGAATGCCATGAGGTGTAAGAAATCACATTATCATTTTTTTATTAGCACACAACCTAAGAATTTATTTTACACATCACCATACACCAAAAATGTTTCTCTACTTCTCAGGTGTGTGAGAAAAAACTCAGTGATAATCCCCTTTTTGAACACCTTAATATTATATTCACATTCTTAAGTCTAGAAAAATATCACACTTTTCCATGTCAGCTTTTTCACTGGGGTTTAAAATCATGAAATGCTCTTAACCAATTGTGGATAATATTTGTAAATTCCCAGAATGATGTGGTTCTTTTTAGTGATGTTTACTAAGGCCACTCATCAATTGCCTTTGTCTTGAAAGGGTCAACAGATTTCACCATATAGGAGATATCGTTCCCCTAGAATGATACTTCATCTAGCCAGAACTCACATTTACTATAAAATGAAAAAAATTCATCCCATTATAATTTCATTTTCATAGTATTCAAATGCTACTCATGTTCCTCCATTCTCATGGAGTATACCCTTAAATAATAAATAAATTCAACCAAAATTCTGTCGAGGTAATCACTAAAGACTTCTTCATTAAATCCATTAATATTTTTAGAGCATTGGAGATTCCCAATGTAATCACTATGAAGTCATAGTATCAATAACTCTTTTGAATGTAATTTAGGGGAATATATTCTTTATTCACCTTTAATTGGTGATATCATGACTGATGGTCAACCATAGAATGAAAACTATCCCCATGAAGCTAATCGAAAAAGTCAGTTATTTGTGGTAGGGGATACATGTTCCATATCATGATTTTTTTGAGATCATGATAGTAAATAAAGAGGATCATTGATCCATAATTATTCTTGATTAATTGGAATGGACCACCTCATGGTGAAGCACCCAGGGGGTATAAAACCCTTCTCCATATTCACTTGTAAATTCTTCTCCAGTTATTCCAGCTCTGTGGTGGAAATTCTATATGGTTTAATTGATAAAATAGGATTTATATGAATATTTTCAATTGATAACTCAACCACTCGATCAAGAGGAAGCCAATTCAATTCTTTAGGGAAAACATCAATGCAATCCCTCATTATGGGCATATCTTCGAGAAGTATCATATCATTTATCCCAATAATTTGAGCTAGAAATTCTTTCTCATAAAGAATTAATATCTTCACTTGAGGCAATGATTATAAAAGATATTCTTCATCCTCTATGAACATGAAATGAATTGGATGATTCATTGAGATGTGAATAGTGATATCTTTTTCTTAATATTTGGTGTCATCATTGTATAATGATAGCCAATCCATGCCCAATAAAACATCAAAATCCACTAAATAACCTATGATGAGAATTTCTAGGAGGTTTATTCCACAAATGATAATGAGGGAGGAGTTATATACTTTGTAGGTAGTAGTTTCCCAATTTTAAATTCTCACAGATATCCCAACCTCCAAATTTTGTTGTGGTTTTTATGTATTTCTACTAAACTTGAAGGATATGAAAGAATGCATATAACTAAAAAATACTAGCTTCACTATTCCAGAATTAATAACTAGCATACCAATCAACACATTAATATCCTGATCCGCCTCAATTGTAGTGATAGATTAATACCTTCCATGTTTCCTTGGATGTTGTTTTTTATTTCCTCTTGTATCCATTGGTTTAGTGAAATTATTTTCTTAATTCCCATGCTCTTTGATGTTGCAACACTACACTATAGGCTGAACGTTGATATGAACCATCCTTTATTCTTCCTCATTTGTGGTATAATTCATATCCCTCTAGTAGTTCATAATATGATGTACCATTCTTCATCATTTAATGGAATTTGTAGTTCCCTTTAGATAGTTCCCATGATTCATCATCACACAATTTGGACACAAGGGAGTTTCGATCTTCTTTTTGTAGTCAGATTTATTTTTCAAAACACCATTATTAGACTCTATTTTTTACATTTTTTCATTGTGACTAGCATCCCATTTAGAGTATTCAGTCTCCATTTCAACCTTGATAGCACAACAGGAAATCCCCTCATAAATTTCAAACTCATGTATCTCCAACAGTTTACGCAGGCTGAGATTTAGTATGCTAAATAAGTGATCATACTTGGATTCAGTTTTCACGACAAAGCTGGAGGCATAACATGAAAACATTGTCTTGTCATCCTCATATTCCTGATAGACACATCATCCATCAACTTAAGTCCAAGGAACACTATTTCTATCTTAAGATGGGGGGTTCCAATAAAATATATTTTTAAAAAATAATTTCTTGAATTCCTCTCAATTTGTGGAATAAATTTCCCATCAGGAATTCATATTATTGATCACTGTCAACATATAATTATCTTCTCCATAGAAAACTATTGACTGCCAAAATAAATCTCTCTTCTTCTGAATAATATACGATAAATAATATATTTTCAAAGGGGTTAATATATTATTCCATGAGTATGGGATTGAAAGATACTCTAATCATGGGATGCCATTTCCACATCAAGTATTCAACAAAAACATTCTCTTTCAATGGAGGAGAAGGGTGATCCATATGATTTAGGTTATTAATAATAACTTGAGAAAATTGAGTAAGTAGTCCATGATGTTTTGAGAACCCATTCACATCATGTTTGGCATGTCACAAGAGAATTATTAACATTCCCTATCGTATTGATTGTTGGCACATGTTATTCTATTTCTCACTACCTACTATATAAAATAATGTACAATTACATGTCTTTAAAACATAGTTATTAATCATTAAAATGAAACAATAAACATAAATGGATAAAATCGTAATGGAAAAGTATATCCTAACTTGCAATTACCTTGGATTAATTGTAAGGAATCCTTGATCTATTATTTAACATATATTCTTATAAAAAAAAAATTTGTTCCCTTAATAATAGATAATATTATGCTTATGAAGTTAACCAAGCATATCCCCCGGGAGTGTCAAACCAAGATTGTATCAAGGCCAATAATCATGCACCAGTTCCCATTTGAGTCTCGCTCAAAGAGGTATTTTAATGTTATACCCCTAGATACATATATGAAAGTACAAAATCCACTTGTATATACCATATAGGTATTTATTTTCCTGGTAAACAACATAATTTATACTCACTAAAATTTAGGGTTGTTTTTTAATATATAATCTCATGCCTAAGGTCATTACTAATGTGCTTTATACCTAATATACAAAAATAACTAGACCACCCTTTAATAACAAATATAGTGACCCTATACATTTACAAATATAATTACATGATTTTAATCATATTATAGAATCATATTACTATCCAAGGATCTTAAATTCTAGTGTCTTTAAATACTAGCTTCATAAAACATAAAACATGGTACTAAATATTAAATTTCATTATTTAGTCTTTATAAAGAGCCCCTAAATTTTAATTTTCTCATATATCATATTTGGAAAACCTGGGGATTCCATGAAAGAAGGGATGAGATAAGAATAACAATAAGGTAATAAACATATGAATAAAGCTTTAGTGCTTGGGTTAGAAGACATGACATAATGATATAAAAAGTCATGGAACATATCGAATCATAACATTAAAACATTGGATAATATAAACATGGATTCATAGTAATGTGGATTCAACATAAAATATGATTTTTTCATGGGTCAAGAATCATTGCATATAGGGGAGAACAAGTCAAGGTTATCCACTAAGATCGTTGCACACAGTAGCACAAGTAAAGGAAAACCTCCAAGACCGTTGTACATAACGTATCATCAGACTCAACATTACCCAATGAATTAGTTCATTATATGGGATCACTCATCATAACATGTTCTTAAATATTCTTTCCACATTCAATTTCATACATAATCAATCATAAATAATAATAAGTGATACCCATGGAAATGAAATAGGTATTATATTTTTGTTATAATGCATAACAAGTTGGAATATCTTAAATGAGTACAAGAACAAAAGGAATAAAATCATTCATGGACATTGAAAATTTATAATAGTTATATATCATGATATGTGATGTCAATTTTATGTTATAATATTAAAAAAATAGCATTTAAAAACTTACAAGTAAATAAATTGTGCATAATAAAGATAATTTAAAAGATCACATAAAAAAGAATCAGGAATAATATTTTATATAAAACCATAAGAAAAAAATAAGTTTTGAATAAATAAAATATTTATTTTATAATATCAATTGAGTCTTAAAAAATATTATATAGTGTACATGAAAATGATTAAAAATTCGAGATGTTCCCTTGAATGGGTTTTCATATCGGGGTGTATTATGGATAGAATCATTTAAAAAATATATATCCCAAAAATATAATGATTAATTGATATTGATAGATGTGTTGTGATCATATAAAATACATTTATAATATGTATATAAAAATGAAATATAACTTCATTTGGGTTAAAATAATGATAGTGCAACCCGAATGAATAAAGGTGGTGCGAGTAGAATCCTTTACCATATGTCTGATGGTGGCCATAACATGTTCTTAATTATATTGATAACAAAATTTCGATCATTAATTAATATTTCAAAGAAAATATTATTTATTAAATTTATTTATTAAAACCTTATTAATTTCATTCACATCTTTTTTAATGGTTTAATAGTATTAATTTCATTATTTTCTTCATTGGTATTCATGATTTGTTTACATATATACATATAATGATAAACATGAAAGATGAGAATGGTTATATAGAATTCAAGTTATTTGTTATTAGTGATCAAATTTTATATTATATGGTTATAAAATTCATTTGGTTATATAGAGTGATGGTGATTGACTATAAAATTTTTTAATGATAAGTGTTTTTGTTAATTGGTGGTTTTTTATCATAGTGAACATATTTTTTATTATATATTAATATCATGGGAACAAAAGATTTCAAATCATTAAATAATAAATAATAGATACCTAATAGTTGGTTTAAACCAAAAAAATGGTTTTATTTTTATAATCAAATATGGTAAGAGAAATTGAAATCTCTTCATCCTTGAATATGAGAAATTAACACATCTCAGATGGTATTTTAATTTCTTGTATAAATATTGCTGAATAGAGGGATGATGATAAATTATTCCATTATAATAAAAAATTTAATGTACAAGGAAGTTTAACAGGTTATAATTTCTTTTTAATTAATGGATGTGAGGGAATAAAAAGAATATAATGGAACTAAAAATAAAATAAAAGAATGAAAAGATGAATTTACCTCTTGAATATATATTCCTTGACAACCTCGTTTTTTGGGTAGGATTTCATCTTTTGTAGTGACCAAGAGATTATGTATGTCAGAGTTGAGATTAATGAGGTATTTGAGAATAATTTTAACAATTCATGATGAATTGAGTGGAGTTAAGGGAAGAGGGGGTCAGGGTGATGTTTTTAGATAATGAAAGGTGGTTTTCACAATATTTTACTAAATTTTTTTATTATATTTATAATGTAATGAAATAGTATTGACTCTTGTGAAAAAACATTAATAAATGAATATGATTATTGACTCATTATTTTAACATCATCCATGACTCAATAAATAGTGTATTTAACATATAATGTATATATAGAACAAATTATTATATTTGACCATTCCCAAAAAAATCATGCATTTCAGGAAAATACCATAAATTCACCCCAACCATTATTCAATGTGTAGAATTCAAAAATGATTTCAATTTTATAAAAAATAATTTTCTTAATATGTAAATATTAATTTTTAATTAGAATTATAAATTACATGTAGATACAAATTTTATAATTAACACTGATTCTCTAACACTTTGAAAATTTAACTAAGATCTCGTAAAATTATCATATAAACATAAGTCATTAAATAAATTATTTAGGAATAATTTTTATGAAAATTAATTTTCTATTAAATTATTAATCTTATCATAAAATTATAATTAAATATACAATATTACAAACACTATGATATAATAATTTCATATTTTCACTTATAAGATGTATAAATCTTTGATGTAATTTCATTGGTAATGTTAATTATTCACTTGGATGATATACTATTTTTAAATTTCATATTAAAATACATAAGGGTAATATTAACATTCAAAAATGTTGGTTACTATTCACCGAAATGTATGGTTGTGTTTTTGGACTCTAGACGTCTTAATTATCACACTACTGTGTGGGATATTTTCGAAATTCCAATCAATAAACTGAAAATATTCTTTTTAAAGGCCAAACTTCCCATATTACTTCATTGTGTTGTTATTTCATGTGATTATACACTATGGAATAATTATTTGAATGAAAATTACATTCATTGAATATTCATTTTTACATTATACCACTTCAACAACCTCGAATACTCCAACTCCCCACCAGTACGTGTCATCTTCTTTGATTAGTAGTTTCATCTTGTGCAACATTAATAATTCAATGGAATCCATTTGGAAAATGGATATGATTGGTCGGGTGGTGTAAACATTACATTATATAAAGATTAATGGTTAATGTAATATCCACCCATCATCGTGGCTTGTGTCTACTTTGATAGATCTCAGTAATAGAAAGTGAACAGAGGGGCCATGTTGATGGAAATGCATCCCATGGCTGAAATGAGAATGATGGCATCAAAATGGACAACACTACCAAGATAATCTATACGACAATACCTATCAGGATTCAATTTCATTTTAATGATGAAAGGTTTTGGTACATGAAGATGTGTGGACTTCCTGCTTTTGGGATTGTGTTCTGTGTGAGAATCCTGAGAAATTATCTTCAAGAGCATTTTGGAATTAGACTTTGAAGTCTCATGATTAAATAAAGAAAATACCACCGATGCAGAAAACAATATAGTAAAAATCTAGAAGCCTATTCCAAACTCCACAATATAATTCTCATGACGTCTTATACCAAATCTAAAGAAATGTATATCAACTACAATTTCACATATGGGTAAAAACATGATAAAATGTTCATGATTTGCCTCCATGTGATGATAATTGATGTAGAAGATATTTAGTAGTTCATGGTAATGGGGAATCTTCTTATATGAATGGTATGAAATAGACAACGACCATATCATGTGTTTTTTTGTTCTTATTAGCTTAACATGAAGCATATTAAGAGAAATGTGGCATTTAGGGTTTGTGAATTGATGGTTGGGGTACAGATGTGGGTTTTTGACTTCATAAGAACCATTAGAGTTGTATTCGGGGAGATCAGGAATAATAGAACTATGTGAGATTACATCATATGTGGAGGATCGAGATACAAGGTGTACGGGTGGTGTGACACCTAGGGGGAACATAATCGGTGGAAGATCGTCTCGCTCAGTCACAAAATTGGATGGAAGGGTGCACATGTTCATTATACGCACTATTTTTGTGGCTGATTCAACTATAGGGAGCTTCCGAATAAATTAAAAGGGGGAGGAAGGGGAGTATCGAGAATGGGTTCTGGATGGGTGGTAGGACAGGGGTCCACTAGTGGGAGTGGAGGAGATAGGGGGAGTGCACAATGTGGGTGGTCGGGGAATTGGGTGTTGTGTCACCTAGATTCATGTCATTAATGGATCAAAAAATTGAAATATGTAAAATTGGATTACATGATATATAATTTGAAATTTTATTATTTTAATAAGTGGAAAATGCACATCATGAATGAGAGTTAAATTACATGTAATTTATTCTTTTTTCACAGTTTGAAACCAGTTATAGCTATTGTGGTCATGGAATGCACTATGTTATCCTTTGATTACACATATCTAATCAATCCAATAGTGACCTAACTTGGGTTTCCTCCCCATCAGCTCCCTTTTTAATGTTAATAGCTTGACAATTTGAGGTTGAGATGAATTTTTCAAGATGATGATAGGCTCTTCACAAAAGGTTTGTTGATATACTTTTCATCATTGACTGTTGACTTTCAATGGGGGTCTACATTCGTACAAAATTTCAATGGTCCAATAAAGAAATTCTTCTATGGCCACAAAGTTTCCTGATAATCTAAATTTCATCTTTTCATGGAAATTCTTTAGTCATGAGTTGATTAAAATGAATTTTTTTCCTTATACAAGACTGTTTTATACAATTCATAATCATTTCATTTCATTGTATTCACTTTATATATTTTAGAATTTTAATAATGATCATTTACATTTTCTTCAAATTCATCCAATTTTAGAAGCCTATCTTTCCCATCATTTTGAAAAACTATATTGGGATTCTTAATTTAAAAATATGATATATTCCTGTGTTTTATTGAAAAATTAAATGGCTTCCCAAATATCAATCATAATGACGTGGTACTAGTGGGTATTTATTTTCCAATGTGTTATTCCAATTATGCACCATATAACATGAGACTCCAATCCATTGAACGTATGATTAGGTCCATTTATAGGATTTTTTTATTTCTAAATTTTACAATTCAAATTCTCTTCTAGTTTGTGGGTGGTAGGAATTACTTTTTATTTACTTGATTCTATATTTTTTCAAAAGTCCATTAACACATTCATTATATAAATTCATTCCCAGATCACTAATGATTAAAATAGGAAATTTGAATCATGAAAATAAATTTTTCATAATTTAATTCATGACTACCTTTGATGTATCGCAATCCGTAGATTCATCTTATACCCATTAGTGAACGTATTAAATGATAATAAGATATATGAGTATCCATGTTAATTGGGAAATAGACTAATGAAATCTATTGGACACATGTTGATGATTTCTAATTCTATGATTTGGTTTTTCGGTATAAGATTATTTTTTCCAATGGTTCCAGTTTTTGTAAAAATCCTAGATGGGAAAAAATACATTGTATCTTGGAAAATTTTGGACTAGTAATATATTATTTATATGAAAATTGATAT
This sequence comes from Viscum album, assembly GCA_963277665.1. NCBI lineage: Eukaryota > Viridiplantae > Streptophyta > Magnoliopsida > Santalales > Viscaceae > Viscum > Viscum album. The sequence goes on from OY728155.1 coordinate 1,376,789,620, forward strand.
TGTGGAATATAATACAATATGTCTTCCAGTTTTTTATATGTGGATCATATATAACACACTTGATATTTAATCTTCTGAAATGAAGCATCATAACACTCAATCAACACAATGCATAAATTAGAGTGGTTCATCCCAATAATAGTGTGATGATAAAAAAATAAATATTTTCATTTTTTGGAAATGGAGGTCTTTGTGTAAATATCATAAAGTGGGATAATTTCCTATAACTGAAAAAAAATGTTTTGATTTTATGTGGCATAGATTGTTATCATGATAGTCGAATTCGATATCTAGAATATTATTAACTTTTATGAGTTGTAGTGGAAGTCAAGAAAAAAGATCAACTACTACATTTTCCATTCCATTGGTATCCTTGATAATGATTTAAAACCCTTTGAGATATAGGATCCTTCTCACCTGTCTTTGATTGGAATCATTTTTATTCATTAAATATCATTGGGTAGTGTGGTCTGTTTACACGATGTCTTTATAAAAAATAGGTTCCAAGTTTCTCAAAATGAAAAAAACTCATAAGATCTCTTTTTATATATTTTTATCATTCACCTGTGATTCATTTAGTTTGGGGTTGGTATAGTATATGGGGATGAATATGCGGCCTGATCACTATACTAAAAAAATAACCAAATCAAAGTCATGTTTTTTTGGAAATAAATTCAAATATCACTCTTCAAATATAGTGAAATTATTATAGGAGTAGTTTCCATGATTTTTTTAATTTATTGAATTTCATCCGAAATTCATCATTGAATTCAAATTAAGTTTTCATTGATAACTATTTTGACATAGAGTGGGAAACATTCAAAAAAATATTTTACAAATTTCTGATAGAATTGGACAAGGCCAATAAAGCCCTTTTTTACTTTTACTGTTGTTGAATTAGTAAAATATTTATTTGCTTTTATTTTAGAAGGGTACATATCCATGCCATCAATTAATATATTAATTCCATAAACTACACCTTCTAGAATGACATAGTGTACTTTTTTTACTTTAAAATGGGGCACATCCCTTAACAACATTTTAGGAATAACTCAGGCATTCTTAGGAATCCCCAAAAATTTCTTCCACAAACAGAAAATAATAGAATTCATGTACTATTAGTCTCTCCATCATTTTAGGAATAACTAATTCGTTCACTACAATTAGATTTTATCCTTAATATCCATGCAAGAAATAATAGAATTCATGTACTATTAGTCTCTCCAGCATTTCATCCAGGATGAGAAATGGGGAATTATAATTCTAGGTATCCACATTTAGGTTTATATATTAAACATATACTCTCTATCTAGTTATGGTGCATGTTGAATTAAATTCGTCTTTAACATTTTTTTGAACTGTGACACCACTTTTCTATTGTATGACCTATTTGTGGGATCACCCACTAACTATCCATGATTGAAAAAAATATTCCATTATGAATAGGTTTCATTAATTATTTCATAACTACATCCCTCAATAGTGGGGTGATTCATCTATTATGTTAGAGTTTTGATTTTTCCCATTCTTCTAATAAAATTTTAATGGTTAATAAAGTAGGACTTACTGCCTTGATATCAGACACTCTCTATTAATGTTGCATTTTATGTCTTCTTATGACTTCATTCTATTTTTCCTCTTTTGAAAATGATTGATTTGACATGATGATAAATGGTATTGTAGTAGTGGATTCCAAAAAATAATATTTGAGTGTAATGTGGAGGGGTTTCAATTATATTTTTGTTGTCTAGATGACTGAGAGTATAAAAGGTGGGATGTTATCCCTTATAAGAGGTTGTATATAGTTTACTTCTAAAATTCATATTCCAAATCCTCTTCAGGGGGTTTTTTTACTCTATTTTCAATTTCTATGTAATAATATCTATCATATGTTATAATGATAAATTTTAAGCCAAAGGAATCATATTTTTTTATTAATTCTTCCATGCCAAACACAACGTGTTCTTAACCTATACAAGAAGATTAGTATGATTTTAATAACATCATTCAGTTATTTTCTAGTGTTAATGAATGATTTGTCTAATATGGTTGGAATTTATCCTTTTTAATCCATGTCAAAAAAGAGGAACTCCTCCAAAAAAATGAACATCTAGACTTGACTCTGACATCCTCGAGAAGTCAGTGAGGATAAAATTCTGATAATTTTGGAAATTTTTTTCCCACAATAGTTTGATTGAGTTCATCGAGTCCTAGATTTTGGAATAAACTCATAGACATGAGATTGATGTTGGCTTCAAATTCACAAGGTCCATCTGATGTTACAAGTTTTTATTTTTCATGGGTTTGAAAAAATTATAGTATATCAAATTTTTTGTAGAATATTCCAGTAAAAAATTTTGTATCTCACTTCATTTAATGATATGAATTCTAATTCTTCCATTTTTTTTTTATAAATCATATCCTTGTGAAATGTATCATAGGAAGGTATTTGAGTGATTTCCTCAGCAAATGGAATGTTATTGTGAAATTTATTGAACATATCAAAAAATATATTATATTTTAAGTGAATCCATGATTTCCTTAAATTTATGGAAATGGGATAGGGGGTTTATGATATGGTCATAAAATGTTGAATTATATTTTTCGTTGTTCTTCAATTGGAGATTTTGTAGATGGTGGTGCTTCTCAAGGATTCCCTTGAACAGTTTAAGTATCTTCATCAACATTTTCTTATTTTGTGACCAATGTTTGAATTTTGGTTTCACCAAGTTGGTTTCTATTCCATAATCATTCTTATTTAATTTCCATCTCTTTTCCACTCCTCAAAATATCTTTCTTTTGCACTTTCCTTGGTTATAAGGTCATATTTCTAGGTACTATTCATAGTATTCTATCTAACAAAAACATTGATATATGTCCCATTTGATGCTTGAGGATAAAGAGAGCTGGTAGTTTATTATGGATTTATGTTTAACGTATGGTTATCAAATAATATTCATATTGGGATGTGGATGAAAGTATATTTTATATATTTTTTAAATGATAGATGGTTAGTAGTGGATGTCTTGGTGGAGCTGCTTAAAATTGTTGTTATGCCTTAAGAGGGATGGGATGTTGTGTTTTTTGTTGCAATGGTCGAGGAATAGGATTCATTGGCAGATATCCTAGTTGTTTGTGGTTGGGGAATAGTTCTTTACTGCTTCGTTGATGATAATCTCCTTCATTACCTTGCTGTTTTTTTGTACAGGTATCTACTAATAATATTTTTATAGTTGCACAAATTATTGATTTCTCTAACAGTAATTAAAGTCATTTAAATATAGTATTGGTTGTTCCTCAAAAATTAATATGAAATCATTATATAGAATTGGTCCACCCAAAAAATTACAATATTCAGTTTTTATTACATGATTAATATGGTTTGTTGATGTAGTTGGTAGATGAAATGGATTAGGATTCATGGTTATGGTCTCAAAATGTGCAATTAGATGAGTATTTTCCTCAACTTGGTGGATTCCATGCTGGGGTGGTCCATGATCTATCTTCTACAAACTGGAAATTTGAGAGAGTTCATCTAAAATATATTAACCTTCCTCATGTTTTTTAAACATTATCCCTCTATAATTTTTTGTATTAATGACTATACGAGTAACCGGTTGGAGGACATGATAAAGTGGTTTTAGTTTTATCTACATTTTGTAACTATGATTTAGACATATATGAGTGAGATCCTTGAAACAATACTATTATTCTCATGTTGAACGTCCATTAGTTTGAGTGAAATTATGGATTTCATTAAAAAAATTCCAAGTTCGAATAAGAGGGAAGTATGTATGCATTAATTTATTGACACGAAATTTATTATAAGCAATCCTATGGTTGGTCACATAGGGAAAAGGAAAAAATTCATATTAATAGGAAATATAAAGGTACTTCTTGGTTGTGAATGTTGTCACAGACTACCAAGAAGGTTGCGACATGTTAAAGGGGACATTACCATTGAATTCTACTACATTATCCCATATTATGGATCATATGAATGACTCTAGGTTTGATTTAAAATGTGTCTACCCAAATAAAAGGTTTTATGATGTTTGTTGACATGGTATTGATTGATATCAATACCTAAACCATAATGGTGCATCATAATGCACGATATTCTCTCCATGTATTTTAAATTTCATGTTTTATTGGTTTGGACCTACAACATTACTATTGTGAGACAATTTGAATGGACACCTATGGAAATGTACCATTCAATTTCTATTTCGAGGTTAAGCTATTATTGGGTGTCATGGATTCATGAACAAGTAAAAGTGCCCTGATACATGATCTAATTTGAAAACGGAATGACACAAGGTTGTCCAAAAATGGGAAACAAAATAAAACAAAATGAATGAGAATGGGGGATTGGGTGAAGTAGTCCTAGGTTCATTCCATATATTTCTGTGTGAAGCACATATTTTTTCATTACCAAAAACTAAACAAAAATGGGACATGAACACAGTAATTACATAATTATTGTGGTTAGTGTTCATATTGGATATATTTTTTCCCATACTACACATTATATTAAGGCATATTATATTGATCGTAAGAGGTTGATCCCATGGGGAGAGGAAATTGTAGATATGAACTATGTCCTTGAACACTATGTGTGTAATTACTTATAGGATGATATACTTTCGGAAAAATAATGCTAAGGAGATTAGGTTTTGAAAAAAGAGAGAGGGAATGGATCCTGATCAATTTCATGGTTCAAGAAGCAGGATTATAACAATCCTAACTTGGTAGGGTCATATGGATCAGGATGCGAAGCATGAAAAGAACACTTGTTGAATATAGTAAAACCAAATATATCTATCTAAGATAAAAAAATCATTGATCTAGAGATGTCTATAATCTCGGTTCATTAATATAAGATTCTAAGGTAATGTGTATCATAAGATATTGATCATAACCTATTATACTACAATCAGGTCAGTGTCCCTCATTCAATGTTCTTGGGGTTCGACTTGTATAAAAAATTAGATAAAAAAAAATTTCTACCCAATTAAAATCCTACAGGGTATGTAAGTATAGAATTACTGATTCATTAAATTATGACTCCCCTAATTTTGATCCATATCCTATAATAATTATCCACCCATAGTGTAGTTGATCAATAGTAGAAATATAATGAAAAATATAATCAACAAACCAATAAAAATTGATATAATGATATTATATATGATACATTCAATATATAAAATTTTAGACATTCAAATCAATCAAAAAATCAAAAAAATACATACTTGGAATATGAACCAGGAAGAATGAAGTAAAGGATTCATTGATGATTGGTGATCTAAATGGAGAACACAAATAGATCATTTTTTGGGATGGAAAATAATGACAAAGGCTTCCCATGTTTAATACACAATGGTTGAATAAAAATTCAAAAAAGAATGAAATTTATTGAAATTGATTTTTTGGTAAAAGGATGTATAATAATTATGATTGAATAATTTTATAACATTGAGAGAGATCCAAACATTCAATACACTTCATGTTAATTGTAGTACATAATCAAGATATTACATGATGTGTACGATTTTTTTTCGTTGTGTGATTATGATCCATTATTTTATCCCTAATTTTGGAATCTACATAAATCATATAAAAATCACATCTTGGATCTTCAGGAATTGTAAATTTACTCCCTCCTTGACTTGTAAATGGTTATCATTATTTGTATCTTGCTTTGGTTTTGATCATGAAATCAAGAATATAGTATGAAATTTACATGATGTGTGTTGGTGAATCATGTCATTTGTTCTCTTTATGAATTTTAATTTCATTCACAAATTTCATCAGGGATGTTCATATTCTATAAAAGATAGGTACATATTGTTTATGTGGGTTTCATGATGTATAATGAACCTTTATGGTCCTTTTTAAATATTATTCATTGAAACCATGGTATCCAATTTCCTGAAATAATCAACACATATTAGGTTCCTTATCGACTAAATCATGGATAATACTAATTCAAATTATAGTAAAATGTATATGTGATTTCACCTTATCATATATATATATATATATATATATATATATATATTCAATGATATGTTCATAGAAATTGTGTGATTCTAATCACCGGTTTTCCCATAATAAATGTTATAAAATTATGAATTTTTTTATTAGGAACTATTTTTTTATTAAATAGAAAGGGAAAATTTCTAAATATAATATCATATTATAAATACAATACCACTATTGAGTTTGGAACAAAATGTTTACCCAAGGCACCACCTAAAACTTATCGATTTGGACCCTACAGATATAAAGTATATGGGTTATTTATTCGGATATTTAATAAAATAATAATTTTAACTAATATATAAATCAAAATAATTATTTATTATCTATAAATAATCCATTATGTATGCTTTCAAAAAGATATATCATAACCTTGGTTTTTCTATGATACTTTTGTTATTTTCATTATTTGTAAATCAAAATCCGATGATAAAGCGAAACTAGATCGATGATGATCGAGATGCAACAAACAAAAATACACTTCTCATTTATTGGAAAGAACATAATTAAAAATTAATAATCCAATATAAAATTAGAACATTTCAATTGTGAATTTTATATCTTTTGATCAAATATATTGAGCACGTTCTCATTGTTTTCTCTGATATGTCCTATTAGATCCTTTTTCATGTTCCATCACAAGAGTTTTAAAATGATATACTGAATACAAATTTAATATTTTCATAATGGAATGGTGTTCGGTAGCCATCAGTAGTAAAAAGACCTCAAGGGTGTCGATAATGGTGTAATCCAAGAAAATTACCTAAAAAACCCTTGAACTCCAATGGAAGAAAACACAAACTATAATAGATAGATAGTTCCTCATACAACCTCCCCACTATGGCATGTGTGTCCATAGAAAAGTTATCCTCCCTCCAGTTGTGATGAATTGCCTTCCCATGGTCAATCTCAAAAGCAAAATTTCTGATCACATATTTTAGGACTTAGGGGACCTCAGAAACTCCCTAGACCGTCCATACTAGTATTTCAGAGTCTGACTCAACTTTGGCCACATGAAACTCTATCCAAATGAGGACCCTGGGGCTGGTGATAAACAAATGTATCTCGACACCCAAAGAAACTCAAGCCAAAAAATGCACTCAACACCACCAAAACCATCCATGCGCTAAACTACAGCACAAATGGGCCCACAGTTCGACGTTCTTGGGTTGTAGAGAACCCAATTGGACTCCTAGATTCATAAAGGATTAATAATAGAGGTATGGATCAAAAATCAAGTATTTATTATATTGGATTGTAAATTATGGTTGATTCCGATCATGGTCATATTACTAGTGAGGGGATGGGATAAAATCAATGTTTCGTTGGTGCAAGGTGGTTCATGCATCTATTTTATTGATCAATGAAAGTATTATATCCATCCATTAGAGGGAGAGAAACAATGTTAAAAATAATATTACACTATTTTTTGGTATTCAAACAATATATTTTAAGTTGTATATTACATATATGATATATAAAGGCCAAATCTAACATTCATGAAAAGTCATAACAACAGGTCATGCAGTCTAAAAACACACAGTGTGTAGGACCATGGATAGAATTTATAGGCTTCCAAAAAATTATAACTATGACACACATTATGGGTCCCCAACATGTAGTTTGACATTGTGTTTTCTACCTTATATGTAATATGGGATTAGTCCGGAATTGTCATTTCTAGGTACGCATCATGTGGAAAAGTATGTGAACATGGGAAGGATAAATGAACACAACCATGAAGAATATTAAAACAATGCATGTCTAAGACACAATGTGTATATCCTCTTCATGCCTTTTATACCATCATGGGAAGTGTTCAGTGTACTAGTAGGGAAAAATTCAGGTAATGGAATAGAACCACACCCATTGCGGGTCCCATTACATGTCATGTATCCCACTTTCCATTTTTGGGAAACCAATACATATTATATCTCATTTTTTGGTCTCAGATTTTGGCCTAATATTATCCTACACAGAGTTTTATTTTGTTAGAACATGATGTTGGACTATGTAGTGGATCGTAAAATTATGTGAGATGATCCATGATATAATCTCTTTTATTTTATGATAAAAAACAGCGGTGACCATGTAGGATCACCATATGCATTTAGAGTGGTGTCACACTACTTTGAAAAGCCATGCATCCTATAAATATCTCCATATTGTGACACTCTTACTAGGATGGGAATTGGTCATATATCTACTCATAAAGTGGACCTCTCCTACTATAATGAGTATGGGTCCTTGACTAAATATTAGAGTTGAAACAACATTCTGGGTAGGGAATGGGTCTTATATCTGGTATATGAGTGTTACACTATAGCTGGTCGAGGCATGGGTTCACGACGACTAGTGTAGAACCATCCAACTAGGAAGAGAATGGGTCCTCTACTGATTACTAGGGTAGAACCATCCTTCTAGTACATGGAATGGGTCCCCTATCGACTATTGTGTAGAACCCTCTTATGAAGAATGTTCATGGGTCCTGAACCATTATAGTAGAAACTACTATTGGGACATGGCTAAGAATGACTATTGACAATTCAGTGGAACCTTCTTACAGAGATGGTGCATGGATCCTCAATTATATGAGTGGGACCATCATTTTGGGACATCACATGGATCTTCTATATGTATACTAAGAGGAACCCTCCTATTATACCAGGGAATTGGTCCTCTACATAGATATTGTGTTCCCCTTGAATATGTGGAATAGTAGAAATGTTTTTCGTGACTTGGATGACTCTTTTGATATACTCATGTCATCATGGGTATCGGTAATGGACCATTCGAACTGATGGAAATATTTCATGGACTAGGCTATGAGGTCAAAATCCCCTTCTCATTCACTTGGGTTTCCATGGATTGATCGCATAATATATATATATATATTATATATATATACATGCAACCATGTTGTGTTATTTTTTTTACTCTATTTCATTTGGTTGAGTTGTCTATTTACTATTTATAAATTGTTGTAATTTATCTTACTACCACACCTTCATAATTGAGGGAATCCAATTGGGTATCTATATACTCCCCCCTGAATGGGATTTTCCTGTACATTTCATGTCATATAAAAATGACTGGATGGATGAATGTTATTATAGAAAATCTTATAGATACCTAATGCATTAGACATCGTATGGTAGTCAGAGCATAGAGATCAGAATATGGTCTCTATCAGGGATTTTATATTCTACCTTTTTGGAATGAGAAATTTTTCTATATGAGCATGTATATTTACCTGTCACATTGAATTTTCACTATAATACTCTTGTACTCCATTGAGTATTCTCATTTTCCTTGTTACATTCATGATATTGCATCATTTAGTTATAATTCCAATTAAATTTGGTGTTTAGATGGTTGGGGTTGTGTATACATGTACATTATGAAAAGGGATCCCATTTTGTTATAATACATTTGGTTCTTCATTCGAACCCCTTACTGATGGAGGGAGGCATGTGGTAGTTGATGCTCGAGCATTATTGTGTTGGTTGAGACACATGTAGTATTATTTATTTTATTTTATGATAGAAAATCTTATGTTTTGGTACATTGCACAGCACATTGGTCCTAATGTATATTGATATCCACTATATCATAAAAGTTATAAGATTAAATATTTATTCATCTAACATAGGGTTAAAATGGTGTAAAATAAAAGCTTAACCACAATATCATAATCTTTAACATATCAAAAGAATGATGCACAATGTTTAATATCTCGAAATGATATCACATATCATATGAAAGGATCAAATCACAAAATATGATTTCCAAAATCATAAGATAATCAATATATTAATATTTTTATAATATTCCATGATAAATATTATGACATAAGTACAATATAAATTTTTCATAATATTAAAACTTTATTTTAGGAGACTAGATGCACTGAATGGAATTGATACTAGTGAATGATTTTCTAAGGATAAATAAACTAATTTTCAATGTCATATATGATTGATTAATCATTATTTAAAAGATAAAAGTGTAATGTAATACAAAAATAGTGAAAATATAAATGAAAAATATTGTACCTTTCATCTTAATTGGATAAGTCTCTATCATCAATCATAGTAGTTGATGAGGATGAAAGAGGAATTGAGAAAGAAATTTTCCCTCTGAATTGTATCCATGTATAATATGAATCAACCCAATTACATGGTGGTATTTTTCTAACATATTATATATTCTAATATATTTCAGGATTTAAGGATGGAAAATGATAGTGATCTCTAGAGAATGAATTGACCAAAAATAATAAGTGATACCATGAACGAATTACATCTCAATGTATTTTTCTCCTCATATATTTTTCAGCACACACATGAGTATTCATATTTTTACACATATATTAATTAATATATGTGTAAAAAATTGATCATTTATACTACTATCATAGATAATTGTTGTTGATTATTCATTCAATATAAATATCAATGATTTCCCTTGTGGAAGATATCAACACATTAATATCCTAATGTTCATATAACCCCAATGAATTATATAGTTTAATATGAATCATATAATATTATTCATAATACCTTATGATATATATAGTCATATAGAATGATTGCAATCTTATTTAAAAATATAATATCAATAAATCCTCCTCTATTTCATTCCTATTCAAGTTATATAATATTAATAAGAATAATTTATATCATCAAATAAGAAATACCAACATCATAAACTATTTTATAATATCCAATATATAATATAAATCTTTAAATCTAGTTATATCACTATAACTTGATATGAGGATTGAGGAATCACACACTATTTGTAGGATAATGGATAACCCCATCATTCATGTGGGAATCCTATACCATTATGGGAACAATGGTGTACTGCCCCTAATCAATAACATTGAGGTTTCAAATTACAATTATGTGGTAGGATAATTTACATTTTTTATATTTTAGGAGAAACTCACACTCTCATAATCACACCAACTAGGGTACCTAACCTCATGTATTCATTCATCATATCAACAGAAAAATTATGTTATACCTAATGAGATAAGGTAACCATAATTTAATAATGAAATCAAATATTGCATCTTATTTGAATAAAGTCCTTACCATTGTGTTATAAATAAAAAAATATACCAAATTGAGAATGTGTGTGAAAAAATGTGAGTCGAGAGAACGAATTTATGAATTATTATAACAGGGAGAAGTAAAAAACATGTAAACAAGGGGAATTATCATGATATCACCATGTTGTATCATGGTCATGTTCTAACACTATACATAAATGTTGGAGTTGAGATATATATAATTGACAATGAGTTTACTAGAATGTTGTTATCAAGGGTTGATCATGATTGTATAAACACTAACACAATATATTTAACTATATTAAATATTCCTCCCACAAGACTACTCAATGTGTGGCTATATTGAGACCCATCTATATTATTAGTTCAAGTTGATCTATGTATTATAGGGTAAACCCACTCTGATATTTAACAATTACATGGATCCCTTTCTAACTAATAAGGATAATACAATAAATTAGCTTCAAAGATCATACATTGATGGATTCTTACCAATACAATCCTTAGTCCTTGATAAATAACATTACATGCAAATTAATATCATCTATATCTTACTAAATGATATATATTAAACTATAAAATCCTAATAACCACAATGTGGAGCACATTTACCCTCTATTTGTACCACATGGTCCATCCATGCCAAAGAAATAACCAATAAAATCCATCTCAGTCACATACCCCATTGACGATGATATTATATATTGTAGTGCACATCCTAAATTATGTTCCACCTATAAAGAACTATGTTACACCATTTAATCTTTTCATTTTACCCATTACTTCAATATCACATCACAAATTTCACCCCCATATTCATCATTGGTGGTTGAACACCATCATGGTCTAATTTTATCAAACCATTGTGCAAGGAGAAGAAAGATTAAGAATTTGAGAAATTTTAAACAGATTAATTATATTGTTTAATATAGGTTTTGTGGAATCCTACAGGGTTATTCATAACCTATTAGACTTAATCCCATAAAAAAATTTTATTATAGGGGAAAAATAGATTTTTTTGCAACATTTTAAACAAATATGCATGTGGGGATTTAAATACATCCAAAATAAAAGAACATATATTTAATCATGAGAATAATAAATAATAGATATTTTAGTAAAACAAAAATTCATGTCATGATTAAATTAATTTGTTTCAATGTAATCTAAATCAGCATCATGTTCTAATGATAATATACATAAAGAACATTTTCATAATGATATGGATATACAATTATTTTATGCCCATATAGTTAACAAATTTTTGTTTATGTGAACTCATCTTTAATATATGTTTTTTAATAAAACAAGCAATGTATTAGATTCATGCTTCTATATTTTTATTTTTTATTAAATTTAACAATGTATTCACGGTGGACTCATCCTAGGTCTTGAAGCTGGAAAAGAAATTATATCACCCCAAGGTTAAACCCCATATCCGTTATAAATCAATGGTGATTGTTTTCCTATATGTAGGAATGTTTAAATTATATTTAAAAATATCATTATAAAAGGGAGAATGAATAAAATTTTATTTATTTATTTTTTATATAATTTATTCAATTATCCACGATGCAAATTAAATAATATTATCTTAGTGATATTTAAATAATATGTTATTTATTGTGTTTTAATGGTTGAAATAATAAAACTATGGTCATAACACCCTCCCCACTATCAAGGATATTAATCATGGAATGTAATATTTACATGAAATAATGAAGGCAATGAGATCAAATCTAACACTTTTTTCCAATTTTCACTCATGATTTTTCAAATGATTCCACAAAACATGTACCAATGATATCACTGATAGATGCATTTTAATTTATATTATTGATTAACCCTACTAATTATTTGAGAGAATTTATTCCCTAACAAACTACTATTTTATTGGATAGTATATTGTATTATATATTAATCAAATTTGATAGATGTCTGATGAAAAATATTAAAAAAATATTTATTATGAAAGAAATAGGATATATATTACTTAAGAAACATGGATAAACCAGTTTCATAGGCATGAAGTTTCCTATCATATGGTATCCAGTGAATCTAACTTGAATCTATATGGGAATAAAAATAATATGAGTTGTGAATTGGGTGTAAATTGGTTAGATATAGAATTATGGTATCCTAAAAAGCGATGGTGGTTGACAAGAGATGTATTGTGTGACATTACCAGAACGAGTGGAGAGATATATGATTATACTATTGTAATGAATAGTAAAACCCTTGATAAATCATATAAAAAAGAAGAGTCAATCCAATCCTATGTCCATTATTTGACAACATATTTGAGGTATTAAGAACAAAAAATAATATTCACAAATGTATTTGAAAAATGGTCTTATTTTGGTCTTCTCATCTATAAATATTAGGTGTTATAGAAGATTAAATTATTCATGGATATTTCTTTCAGGTTGAAATCAAAATTGAATCCCTTATAATGTTCTTTAATCCCAATGGAATATTAAAGGGATATGTTAAAAATATTTTAAAACTCCAATATACCATTTAAAATTATTAAGAGATAAAATCATCCACAAGGAAAGCCCAAATACATGCCCTATATGTACATGAGAACAGTATATTCTAAAAAATGTCAAAAATATATTCTTTTATGGATATGGGAACTTCACTATCCACTATTACTACTAGCATGAACTCAACCATTCTTATGTGCATTAAAAAAGAACCATAATTTCTGTTTGAAAAATGCCTCAACCAGATCTTTTAGGGCTAAATAATTCATGTATAATCTCCCTAAGAAAATAGAAGAATTGTCAATATGAAGCATTACTTCACCATCACTACCAAGAACGTGTTTCCATAAAATGAATTTATTTCCTTTTATGAGGTTTTTGGAAATTTTAGACGGTAGTGTATGATGATGATGTTTAACATATACTCACTCTAGGATTGTATGTTGACACAGTGATGTGAATTTTGTAAGGGTGACATTAATATTGTGTAGATTTTATTAATGAACAGATGGGTAAACACATTTCAAAATATCAATAATGAGTTTGAATAGTAAAAAAGAAATAATTCTATTTCAATATGAACTCAAATATATAAGAGAATTAATTTGTTAATGTTATACAATAATTATCAATGTATGTTGAAGTAAAATGAAATCCCTTGTTGAAGTTGTTCATATTAAATATCTGTTCACAACAAAATCCCTTATTGAATAATAATTATATTTGTCTATATATTTCTTGACATGAAATATTATGATACATTTTCAAGAGAATTAGAGTTTCATAAAAAGTGGAATTCAAATTTAATTTAACGGTATAATGTTAGAAATTTATCTCAAACCATTAATGAAATTTCTTTCTATAAATTTAATGGCTATTTACTATTATGAGGTTGAACATCACCTAGGGGATAAGGATTCTATTGAAGACCAGTATAGATAAAACTATTATATATGGTATTAATTTTTTTCCTCCATATCATGAATAGAATGAGAGGGTTTCCTTATTGTTGTATGAGTTATTTAAACCAGGGGGATTCATGTTTATGAGGTATTTATTTTTTAATGACTACTCATATTTCAATTTTTATAAACAATGAAGCTACAATTTTCAAGACATCGATGGTATGTAGTTTTTTGGGTGATATCAATCTATAAAACCATCCTCAAAGGCATGATATTAGTATTTTTTCTTATCTAGGGGTACATCACAATCAAAAAGAGAAAGAAATCATGTTCTATGTAAGATCATAAATCTGATATTTCCCACTGCTGAGGAAATAAAAATTCAAATTTTTTCCTAAATGGATTATTATACTACAAAACATTATGGGTATACCAAGTGGACATGACATTATAATAGATGTTTGGAAATATGAAATTGAATCCTGATTTTATTTATATATAATAATTGGATATTTCCATTAATCCATTCACATATCGAAACTCTATGGCTTAAATATGGGTTAAAATTCATGGATTCAATTAGTTTTTCATTCATAAATAGATATGAAATATATGTGCTTCATTTATATGTTTCCCATAAAAAAAATTAGAAATAAAATTTAATTTGAGAGTGATTCCAATATGATATAATTATAGTTGATGATAGTTTTGATACAATGTGACATGATTTCATCTTTTTCACTACTATTGACTATAAGTCTGATATCAACGCAGAATATGAGTACATTCCTCCATTCCAAGACATATACATAATAATTCGGAACTCCATTTCATACAATTGTGGTTTTAAAAAGTAAGATAAACCATATCCTGATTACATATGGAACAAGATTAATATATATATATATATAAAATTCATGTTCACTATAATTGAAAAGGGTGAAAATTTAAGGAAAAATTGAATCTGAAAATTGTTCAAAAAAAAGATATAATTCCTGATATAAAAAACATAATATAGATGGCTTTGGGATGATCTTGTTGATAATGAATATAAGGAAAATTAATTTTACTACATAAATACAATACATCTCATGTTCTTTGGATTCTTGTTAAATTACACCAATTTGATGATAAACTTTAATGTTCATGTCTTAGTAGTGTTGTTTTTTCTTATCAACCTATTGAAACTATTTTTATATTATCCCTTGTAATGTCAATGATCCCCATGAAAAATATATCTCTCATGGATAATAGCTTTCCTATGGGACCTAATATTATACATCATATGGAAATATTTAAATTAATCCTTTGAAACATGACCCTTATAGAGAATATATGCATATTGATATAAACTAATATATCAATATTATAATTGAAAAAACTCTATGCTACTGTTAACTCAAACAATAATGACCTTGTATTACATGTCTGTGATATTATCGAACTTTTATGAAGATTAGTTAGTTCTACACCATTATAAATTGCGATCGGTGAGATTAATAATCAAAGATTTTATGATGACTAAGAAAAATTGTCCACAAAAAAATTATGTCTCATTGGATTGTAAGTGGAAATATGATGATTTTGAGAAAAAAAATAATCAAATTGGAATTGGATATCTACCCCTATAGTTTAATAATTTTTTTTCATCATGTAATGATAAAAATACAAATTCAAATCCAATTGATGATGGATTTAGAAATAAGAATGATTTTATAGGTTCTATTTGTAATAAAAATGTTGAAACTCCTTGTTCTAATGAGAAAATCCTCACTACACCATGAAAATCCAACAAGAAAAACTCTTGAGTAATATTGAAATGTGTTTAAAACCCCAATAAAATGATCAAGTGAATATTCCCATCCTAAACTTTAATGTAGTTGAAACCCTAGATAATTTAATTTCCATATAAGGATTTAATAATATTTATATTTCCAATATATTTATATTTTTTAACCCAATAAAAACAATTCTTATGGTTTTTCTAACATGAAAATTAATTTTATTAATTCCTTGGTTGTAAAATTGACAATAAAAATAATGAACCTCTTTGTGTTTTTCTCATTCATCATTTAACAGTTTCACTACATTTATGAAAACAAAAAAGATGATTACTTGGGAATATGAATTTCATAATATGCATATTTTATTCTCCATATATGATAGGAATCAATACCATGATATGATATGACTCTATAATAAAATTGATAACATAAGAAATGGAATACAAGAAACATAAATATTTCTAAGGGACTACATTTTTATTTTATTATTTAGTTAAAATATAGGTGAAGTTCACTCTACCATTTCTTCAAGGGTGTTTAAATCCTAAATTGATGAAATTGTCTTCTTCGTTTTCATTTATTTAGGGAGAAATGAAATTGGTACAAAAATATTATAATATAATAGTTTTCATAAATCATGAATGTCACTTATCTATTTAGAAATATGTTTCCATGTGTGATATTATTTCTTTATAAATGCATTGAAGGATAAATTATGATAATCATATAGTTTTTCCATCATTTCGGTCAAAATTTTTAATCATTACCTTATTTTTATATTAAATAATGCATGGATCTCTATTCATAACTTTTAAAAAATTTGATATGAATTTTATAATTTAATTAGTTGTGGAAATGATTATACTTATTATAAAAAGAAGTTAAGACACATTATTATCAATATAATGTGTGAGGTTAAAGGTACATCTATTAATATTGAAAATGAAATTGCATCTCTTGAATCCAATATCAATATGTTGCATGATCTTTCCAAAAATTATAATATTTTTTTATTATCATCTACATATTGAGCTCACTACCAAGAGGAACTCTATTCTCTATGTAAATAATTCACACCAAAAATATATTTTCATCGTCATGCGGCTTAGATTTGGAGATATAAATAAAAAATTTAACAATTCTCTACAAAATCTGGAAATGACTGTAGACATGTCACCTTCCTCAAGGATTGAGACGGTATTATTAATAATGATTAATTTAATGTGGAAAATATTTTCTCAATCATTAAAAATATCTTCAATGGGCCTATCCATAATAATGATTATGTATGATATCATTCTAGTAATTAGTACTAACAATGAAAATAATATCCTTACTAGTGTTCTTATTAACATTGAAATCAAATATGTAGTCTATAGTCAAATGACTTATTGTTCCCTATATCATGGTGGTTTGATCAACTCTATTTTTATGAACTATTTGGATGTCATTCATATGGAGGTGTTTTGATTGGTTAATTCATTCATCTCTAATGTAATAAAATCATATAGCCATAATGCCCCATTCATTACATTGATTAACAAAGTTGAAAATGCCTCTATGACACATATTTTTAAACCTACAAACCTCATCAACTACATATTAGAGACTATCTCCAAGAATCACTCAAAAATATATTAAAATTTTGATAATAACATTGTGTCTTGAATCAGAATGATTTTTTGGAAAGGTAAAACCATTTAAGAATGAATTTTTTCTGCTTAGGAATGCATTAATCTCTGAATAACAAAAAATATATTTTTTAGGATTACTATTATGTTTATATTAGAAAGTAATTTTATTCTATTTATTGGAACATCTTCAACATGTTTAATTAATGTTTTTGAATCAATGATATTATTGATAACAAGATAAAATCCATATTTTGTACTTCTCATATCTCATTTATCTTCAATGGTTATCCAAAATGAAACTTTATATTCTTAAAATTTTGAATCCAAATATATCCCCACTCATCCATTATCTCTCCGATTTATAATTATTGTTTATGTAAAATATTCACTCATTTAGTGATACAATGAAAGATCATGCCATTTATTTCTCCATTCAATATTATAGTCCCTTCCAACCACATTTGTGTAGATTCCTTATTCTCTTTTTACATGATGTCAAAAGTAATATTCATAGTTTTAGGATAACCTCTACCACTATTAATATTTATATCCTCATGATATAAATAGAAATAAATACTTATAATTCCATTGAAAAAGTTTTCTGATTATTAAAAAAACATTCACCATGAATAACACTGATATCAAAGAAGGGTCCTTCTAAATCATCATTCTTTCAGTCCCACTATATTAGGGAAGACCTAAAATTAATTATTTATCCATAATTTTTTATCACATCCATAATCATGTTTATTATTATAATGGCATATCCTTTTCTATGTATATAAATATATTCCATGTAAAATAACTTTTTCATATATAAAGTTCAATTACATTATGGTATATCTATCACCTCATGAGATTCATAGAAACTATAATGTTGACATGAAACAAATTCCTTAGAAGGTACAATTCCTGAAATTAAATTATCCTTTATTCCATGGTATAAATGTTGTAATTGTTTTACTAATGGTGGCCTAGGAATCAAGAACTAATATTTTTCAATGATAATTTATAAGTAATGTTTACATATATCATTCTGAAAAACGATTCCCTAACACTCAAATTTCTTAGATCCAAATTTATTGATAAACTAATATAGGGAAATTTACACTATATATGATCTCCTATTTCATGGGTAATAAAGTCTTACTTCCCCAACATCATGTCTCATTCAATATGGACTACTCATAGGGAGTCTTATATAATATTTTCAATTTATATCTAAATTGCAAAAATTCTTATATACATTGTGGATCTTTATCATCTTTTTATTGGTATTAATATATATATCATGATTTTTTAACTTCACCTACTATAGACCAACAAAAAAACATCAAAAACTTGATTAAAAAATTATTTTTTCACTTATTGAATATTTTTTTTGGTTTAATTACCTATATGTTGTAGTCTTATTGAGTCAATGATTTATTATCATTATAGTTTCATTGGTTAAAATCAAAACATTACATGGATTATGTATATTGATAGTCACTAGATTATACTTTCTATTGTTACATTCATATTAAATATTTCAAATGGTAGGTTTTATAATAATGATTTATTTCAACCCATTAGTGTTCTTTTATTATCCAATTGTCATTAGTGTAATAAAATAGAGAAAAATCATACCAGATGTTCCAATATTGTGCTACTAGTACCGCATTATGGAAGGCTATTTAGAAATTCTATGAAATCAGACGTCTGTTGGTTTCCTCAGTATTCTCTTTCCTTTAATACTAAATATATTTTTCTTTATCTCCAATACTCTAATACATATTTGTACATATACTTCCTTCTATAAAACACCACTTCCATGATGGATTTAATTTTAGGTTTATGGTTCCTCAAAAGGGAACATGGGCCCTACATGTTGTGAAGCTATCTATCATGATCATAATGGAATGATTATTGGATGTTTCTTTAGATATTATGTCATATTATCATCATTAGAATCCAAAATTATTATCTTAATCAATGATCTGTCATATGAAAGGAAAAAACTATGGGAAGTAATTTGGTTCAAAAGTAACTATACCACAATTTTTGAAGTTGATCATAATGTAATGAAAAATAACTTATGTTATCTAAAAATATATGGATAGATTAAATAATCTTTAATTATATATCTAATTATACAATTAACATTTTTTTTGTAAATTTAAATTGATGGTTGATTAGATATCTAATTGAGGAGTCACCAATGATAGTGTTTTCATTTATTATCATCCAACAGATATATTAATTCTATTTTAACAAGTAAATAATTAAATTCCATCTTATAAAATGTTTTATAATTTATTGTCATCATCAAATGATCATAACCTTTTTTAAAGATGCATCACCACATTAAATAAAATTATTTTTTAATACAACATACTCATTAAAAATAAACATATATCCCCCTGAAACTGTTTCAAATTTCTTGATTACAAAAATCAACACCATTTTATTTTAATTTTATGATTCATGTATATGTAGATTTATTTTTATTCATAAAAAATTAAATATATTGTTTATTTTGACTCTATATCCATCGTATGTTTCTATGGGTTCACCCATAGGTATTACAAAAGTATAATACTAATTTTTACTTTTATTTTATTAGTTGTCAATATTTATTAATTAAAATTTTCTTCTACATCATGGTCTATAATCGATGATCTATAAACAATGGACCTCCAAACATAATCATGTCCACTCTAATCAGTCCATGATCTCCACCACTTACTCTATGATGGAAGTAACTTCATTAATATCCATCTCAACTAAGATTAAAAGTATCTATTAATCATGTATTTATATAATAAACTGTGAGAGATATAAGAAATTATGGACATTATTAAATTGTGAGTGTTCCATTAAATAGTGAGAAACCTCAACTAACATTTTCATATTCTTGGATATTCAGATGAACAACAGTTATTGTTTCGATCCTCAACCAAACCACCATAAACTATATCATTGAGAGACCATCGAAAAGAGATTATCTCTCTCCTAAATGATCAAATTATTCCATCATCATTCCATATTAGTGTTTTAAAATCATTGATATGTTCTCTTATACACTTTGATACCCATAACCTTTTATATATTTAACCATAAAAACTCCATTCCAATAAGGGATGACCCCTATAGTAAAAATACTTGATAGTGAAGACCTATTAGGACTCTAATATATGGGCTCAAAAGGTTCCTATTGAATAGTATGGCATTAAGAATTGTTTTATATGATCTCTACTAATGGAAATTCATCTTTCCAACTCCAATAAATATCTAAGAAACAGGCCCTCACTATGTCCTCATTAACTGGAATTGTATTCCCACAATATCTATTTATCAGTGAGTGGACCCTTATACTCATCAAAAATTGAGTCCTAAATTCAACATTAGAGGTCTAACACAAATAGTAAAATAATTAACCATCTCTTTAAGAATGATTATTAAACTTATTCCAGAAAATTGTATGATCTCATCAATATATAAGAATTTCAAACCATCCACCATATATTACATAAAAATACGATGGAAGTGATTTTCATGTATAATGGTTCAATAATCAGTCAAATAGTGTAATAATCCATTGAAAAACAAAGAAATCCTCTCATGAAATCTATAGATTATTCATTCCACAAAAACTGTAGAACCATTAAGGGTTTACCTGACCCCGCTAGGACATGTTTCTCAACCATTACGTAGATGTAGGTATGTCACCAATATATACATTGAAAACTCATATACTTTAAAACTGAAAAGCAATATCGATGATATAAATACTGGTACATTGATATAAAACATTGATGCAATAATAAGTGGAAAATGTGTAACTCCATTGGTGGTAACTCAAAAAGTAATACTAAAAACATATAATTCAACTAAAATATGATATTGTTCTCAAAAAAATTAATAATGCATATAGTCCTTCAACTATGGATATTCCATCATACAATATTATATATTAATTTTCCACTAATGACTCAGCCCTATTATTTTATGATTTTTTTACCACCACCATCAATTAATGATAAGTGACATATCCCTCTTTCACTAAGGATAACTATATTGAAGCCATCATTGTAGATTCTAATTAAATCAATTAAAAAAGAGACTTCCTACTAAGAGAATAAAACCCCCATTTTCCATTCCAAAATTATAGATACTCTACTTGTTACTATTCTATAGGAATTCGTACCATCTTAATTTCTTTATGTTGATATACTATTGGGAGAAAATTTACCAGATGTTTAGTTGTATATATATAAAATGAATCACTCACATTGAATTCAATTTATTTATGTATTCGGGGTGACCATCCTAGCTATGAACACTATATTATGGGCCATATAGCTCTTATTTTGATTTCTTAGTTTCCTTAACCCTATATAAGTTACAATATAGGTACACATTAACACATGGACATTCTCATTAATATATAAATTACATTAATCACATTTGTAACTCTTCCTACTGGTTACCTTGTCATAAGAGTGTTAGGATATTAAAAATATTATGTAAGAAGGATTGATATTATTGTACAATGGTATCCACTCATGAATGAGTTATAGGTGGATATATTTTTGGGATAGTAGGATATTAAAAAAATTATGTAAGAATTATATCAACCTATAATTCATTCATGTGTGGATACCATTGTACAATAATCTCAATGCTAATTGGGAATATATCTATAATACCCTCTGAGATGACATGGTCTATCAAATAGAACTATTGAATCTATATCATAAAATTTATGATTTTTACTATAGTGTTATTGACTTCAAAAATTTCGGGCGTAATTCACATATAATTAGAATTTGAATCTATTAAAAGTAATTATTAAAGTATATATTTAATGAATAATACATTTAATGCGATTAATAATGTATTTAATTTTCATTTGAGGTACCCATGATCACAATTGCATTGTTCATTACACCAAAAATAGTCATAATACATCAAAATTCCTTGAATAAAATTTGAAGGTAACCAATGGTAGATCCTCTTACAAATGTAGATCTTATTATGGAAATACCCAATATCAATCATTATCAATCACTTATTTCTCCTCTACTAGTCAATGATATTATTGAAAGTTTATAAATTGTACATTTTCATAAACCTCACTTAGTATATATAATTAAAGTTATTAAAAATAATCATTATATTTTCCAACCAGAAGGTAAAAAAATATCCCCGAAGGGGAAATTTTTTTTGGATGAAACTCTTCTGTATAAGAACATCCAACTATACCTTCAACTCTATGTGATCATTTGGGGCTATCTGATAAGATATAAGAGACACCAGTGTGGTCTCAGGGTAAAAATTAATACATATGTCCAAGAATCGTAAGGAAAAAATCATAGAATATCCATAAGATTGATATATATATATATATAATCCCATAATCATTATGAAAATTATCATCTAAATCATTTATGTTGCACATTGGTAATATCACTGACTGTTGGATGATCAGATGATGCTTCTTATAAATAATCAATATTCATAATGAATTAAGATCCTACTCACCATTTAATGAATAGATCATCTATTTATAACATCACACTATAATGGTATAATTATAATTGGGAAGATAATGAATTTATCATGTTCTTTCAATGAATGACATCATAGGGATTTATCATAGACACAATGAGGACCTATTGGAATTTTCCTTTTGAATGAAAAATATTAAACCCTTAAAAGGAGTGGGTTAGAATATATTCAATTATAGTAGAACTATCTATCCTCATAGGGAATGATATGAGTTATACATTGATTTTTATCTCTCAAATAAGGGATAAAAAATAATGGATATCACTGGAATCTATTTTTATGGTTGATAAGGTTTAGACGACATAGATCATAAAATAAATCGTAATAGGAACCACCTATTCGTAGTCCTCATTCACCTTTACATTACATGACAATATTTTGGTGCAAGTATATACTCGTTTGAACCATTTAGAGAATTTTATTATAAAAATAATTCATATAACCATCAACCTTGATCTCCTATGGGTCCACCACTGACTTCTCTTTCAAAAACTCAACCTGAAGAGCCACAAATTCTACCAGGGGGTTTCCCATGATTAAACTATTCTCTATATAGAAAAATTGGTGTAGATTTCCTTGGTCTTATGATATCATCACCTACATGAAATTAAATAAATTCCATTAAGATAAATGTATTTCGTACATCACACACTTATTTTTGTTTCATATTATTAGAACAAGACCAAAAACCTAATCATAATTCCTAGTATTGTACATCCATTAATGATATTTATTCCCCATGAAAACTAGTACCATATTCCATCACCAAATATACATCTACTAGATAACATAAATTGTCTAAATACTTACATGAGACTTTATTTTAAACATGAATATATTAGGGAGAACTCTATTTATGTTCTGTCTATAAATCCATCGATCAATCTTCCTCACTCAAATAAATATATTTTTTCTCATATCACTAGAGTTCCCCGATGAGGACAATAAGATATTATGTGTAATCAATGAAAAAATGTTGGTTCCACATGCAGCTGAATAACCAGGGATTGTATAAACTACTCGTATTTGAGTTTTAATTTACGATTTATCATGTTGAATGTAAAAAAATGACATTTTTATTGAAATATTTAGATTATATAAACATTGAGATATTCCAAAACCGTAATTTGAGGATCTTAACATGTATTTATGAATAATGTTTTATTAGATATATAATTAATTTAACATTTAATTCCATATTTTAGGTTCTAGTAAACTAGATATATTCATTCCATCAATTCACATTATAATCTATTTTTTAATCCCACTATTGATTATGTACACATTTTACAAATTCTCTCATTGTCATGATATAATCATTAGGTGATTAAAAAGGTTGATTGTGATTTATTAAATTTAAGTGCTTGATAGATGTACGGATATTCTAAATAGAGAAATAAAAATTGATGTTTTATCAAAGTCTTGAGTAATGTGGAAGGGATATAGTGTTCTAGATCTATATATCTTTATATAGGGCTTGAGAGTCTCTCACAATATATATTGAAAACAAAAAGGGTAAGAATGGAAGGAGTTATAATTAGTTAATTATAATGGTAGGTTCACAATTGTTAAATTTTAAATGAGATAATTCCAAACATAAAAGTTTAATGATAAAAACTTATAAAAATATAGAAATAATAATATCATTATTAATATCTTCACATTCATAAAGAATTTCAATTACATAAAAATATTTAATTTATATCATTTTAATAAAATCATTAATCATTGTCATCATTCCCTCTTCAACATTTTCAGATCCTTGAATAATGAATTATTATATAATAAATAAATTTCACCTCAATATTTTTTGAGAAATATATTAAATATTACTTTCTTAATCCTCTAAAAAAATATTAAATATTATTATTTAAAAAAAATTACCCTTTCAAAGAATGTGTGATTAAATGTTATCAATAAACAATCCAAATTAATTATTAATTATTTCATTTTATTAAATTATGTAAATGAATTTAACTAAGATTATTGATAGAATTATTGTTTGACAGTCCACAAACTATTCATTATGAAATTACACAAAACAGACTAAATACTAATGTTAGTGTCTTGCAATATGAAAAGGCCCCCATAGAAATGGGAATCAACATTGAAAGACATACAAACTCCTATAAAAACAAACCTTGAAATATAATATCTTGATCACGATATCTAAAATAAAAAACATACATGACTATTCTATAATCTTATATGTTAGATATTTATTTCTTTGACATTATATAAAATATCTCACCCCACAAACACCATGACCATGTATATATATTGGTATTTAGATACCCATATATAACACCCCAATACTTTCCAGTATGTATGCTCTTAAATAAATTAAATTCAATAGGCATCTTATAATGTACACAAAATTATTTCAAATATTATAAATCATATAATGATACATAGAGGACACAGAAAAAAAATTATAAATGAATAATTAATTAAATAAAAGGATTTTTCAAAAAATAATGAAACATATATCAATAAAATAGTAAGAGGACCACATAATTTGTAAATTAACCCTTCAGAAAATTAATTTCTTTTAACAAAATATTAAAATAAACTATTAATGTATAAATAAAATTTAGTCTTCTAATACATGAATATAAGATTTCATTATATCATAGTATAAGTAAATAAATGTTTTGAAAATAATAAATTATGTGTTTGTATTTTAATAAAATAAAAATGTATTATTTCTATTTTATAATTAATATAATGATTTAAAATAAAATTTATTTTTATAAAAAAAAATTGAAAATTAATATTTTGTTTTCTTTTGATTAATATATTATTTTAAGGGATTTTTATTAATTTTTCAATGTGTTATAAAATTAGGAATAATTTTCAAAAAAATTATTTTCCATGTAAATGATGATTTTAATTAAAAATTAAATTTCATATGTTTAGAATATTATTTTCCTAATATGTTGTTTATTTTATTTAATTTTATACACCAAAATATTGTAGGTTGAATTTGTTGGATTTTTCAAAAATAGATGAATTTTCTTGTGTATAGTAAAATATGTTATTTTAATAAATATATACAATATAAGTTAAATACACTATTAATTGAGTCCTAACTGATGTAACCACTATAATATGAAATTTTAATTATATATATATTTTCTCTATTCCTGGAATTATCATTGCTTCTTGTATTGATCCAAAATAATAAACTATTGATTGCAATAATAAAACGCACCCCTCTCCTCTTCAATAAACAACAACCTCACTACCTATTGTCCTCACACATCTTAATCCTTAAATATTGAATAATTACTACACAATACACTTCCAATTATCTTACCCACATCTAAGATCTTTTCATTTTACCAAAAGGATAATATATATCACCTTAAGGTGGTTTTCAAAGAGAATAAGTCACGAGGTAAAATTGTTAACTGTTCTCTTTAAATTTTTCCATTTTCATTTCATTTCTTATCCATATATATTCTACTCTATCCAAAAATTACATATAAATATATTATATAATTTATACTATCATATTATCATGTTTATTTAAATTTCATCATCGAACACCTTGTCCTCTCCCGTTTATTCTGAAAATGAAAATTTCTTCCACGATCTGGCCATTTATAGCCATCGTGGATTATGCATTTTATTTTTACATTAATGCCTTCAATGATCCTAATACAACCATTATTACAGTTAAATGATATTTAATTATATGTATTATATGTCATAAAATGTTTTGTAAATACTATAAATACATAACAATAATTAATAAAAAACTAGTTCGTGATAACCAAAAAATAACCAAAGTAAACAATCACTCATCATTAAAGTTTTATGTAACGATTCATTTCGTATCTAGAAAAAATTATATATAATAACATTTAATGATTTTTTAGTTCACTTATAATATATAATTTCAATTCCCAAAAATTAAAACCATTTCAACTTGAACTTCCCTATACGTATTAAAGTAAAATAATTATGACAAAAAAACACTATTGAACAATGATAATGAATATTATAACTCATCATAATGGCTATGATTTAAATTAATAGAATTAGAATATAACAAATACTTGTTTAAGAGGTTATGAATTAAATTATTAATTAATCTAATTTCATTATATAGGACATTAAGTGCATATAAAGAACAGTTTTGGACATAAGGTATGAGATTCTACCTAAACATACAATATTCATTCATGTAATACATTAATTCTCTTTAACGTAATTGGAATCATACATATTGTTATGTACTCATACAAATTTCTTTTATTTTTTAAACATATTTTCAGAGATCAATTAGTATTCCTTTTATGGGGAAGTACATGTTTTATATGGTTTATTTTTCAATTCCTCTCAATTAGAAATCCAATTAAAAATATATTTTTCGGTAGTTTCAAAATCCACATTATGGAAGAGTGGTAACCAAAAAATTTCAGGGATATAAAATCATAAATCTAAAAATTTATAGTACCAAATTAAAAACTAAAAATTTAATCATGAAAGAAAAATATTCAAGTACTAAACATCATATCCTGATGAACAATGACTTCCACAGAACTACCGTCACCATTATGGGAAAAACATATCTCCATCACAGAACCATGATTTCCAGAAAAACAAATACCCCCCATCACTATCACTAAAAACCTCAACAGATCCAAAATAAATCATCCATCCCAACTATAAACAATAAAAAAATCAATATCACCAGGTAGTGCGACCTCTTGGAACACCATTGCCCAGTAGAACTCACCTCCCAAGAAACCTTAAAATCACACACAAAAATTTGACATGGAGTAGTGATGGAATCCCAGAGAAAGTGAAATGTATGATATGATTCCACCAAGAAGAAACCCTATCACTGAAGACTTTTATTGTCATTGAGGATGAAAACATTAATAAATTCATCATTCTTACTCATTTTTATGTAATCTCCCTAATATTTTTTAACCCCCCAATATTTATATAAAATGACACTTATTATCATGAAAAAATAATACTATTTATTTCTAGTTTTATGATAACAATTTTTCCTTTACCAATTTTAGAGACAATTTTTTATTTTCCATTTAATCGCACAAAATAGTCTATTTTCTAATAATTCTTAAAAATATTTTTAGATGATATCTATTTAGTTGGACGTCATATATCTTGATCTATACATATTTTTCCTTATGAATGTATAAGGATGATATAAATACATTATTTTATGGAATTCATTGTGACATTTCCTATGAACAATTATTCATCGTGTGTGGTTTATGTATATTACCCTCTTATTTATGATAATCAATCATCAAATATCAATATTACTTGTATCATAAATATGCTTATTTTCTAATTGATATATATTTTTGACTTATGCTGTAGTTATTTAATTTAATATATATATATATATGAATAATTATTTAGACTTGTAGTGTTTGGTGGGGCCTAGTAATAGATAGATCATTGATGCAACTATGGGTCTCATGAGTCAAATTAGTTTTCAAAAAAACCCCTTCTTGTTTATTTCCATGAATAATTATACAGTGTTTTACCGATATATTTAAACCATCTTAATAATCTAATGGTACATGTTCCAGATACAGGACTTCCAAAAAATAATCATTTTCTTCATTTAGTATTGAGTTTTTTCATTCAATGTGGTTTTCATTATGAAAAATCTATGGTTTCATTTTCATTCTGAATGTATTGATGGAATGTTTTTTTAAATTATTTACCACAGAATAATTTATATTCATAATTGAATTTTTTTTAATTTATTATTATATAATATTACCCTAACTAATAATTTGAGTTACCCATTTATGTGTTTTCCTTCTCCAGTTTGTGAAGATGACATCTTTGAATTATTGAAAAAAAGAGGTCATTTTCTATTTTTCTATTGAAGGATTAATATCCACTATAAAATAAATAACCATGTATGTATATATATATGAATTCAAGACTATTTAATGGATCGATACATGATGATGTTATCTATTCTACTTATTAAATTGTAATAAATTAACCACTTAAACTGGAATACTCAGTTTGGGGTTGTCGCGTTTCGTATCAGAGTATGTTTAATATAAACATTGGGAACTGGATTTCAAATTGACATGAGAATGATAATAACTCCTTATAGTTATCTTTTTTTAAAATACTCATGATTATTAATGTCTAACAAACCATGTTCAATTATTTAGTGATTGTGCCTATAGGAAGGAAATGAACCAATAACAAAATAAAATGTGGGGATTTACCTATTGATAAAATAAATACTGTTGGTGTTGGAGTTGAGAAGATCATGACCATATTAGGAAATCATAATAATATTATAAAGAATAACCATAAAACACCTACATTTGATCATTTTATCTGGTAGAATCCCCCATATTTTTTTTGTCACTACTCATCAGATAGTATCTTGGTAGTGGATAATGTAACATGAAATGATATTTATACCATTAGGATGAAATGAAAATGAAAATGTTGTTTTTTATTATATTGTCTCAAGGGATATTCTAATAAATGGAGGATGTTGATCCAAAATAATATGTTGGTAAATAAATAGAAGATATCTAGTGGATAAATTTTAATGAAATGTTTTATGAAAATATTTCCCACGTGAGCAGTTAACTGAAACAAACTAGAGACTCCTCATATGAGAGAAAAATAAAAAAGAGAGTGTTTAAAAGTACGAGGATACCTTTACATGATTAACCATGGATTTTATTGATAAAATATGTGATTTTAAAGATATTATTTATCATTTTAATAATGGTCTTAATTGAAATCTTGTAAGGGTAATATCTTCTCAAAATTTACATCATTTGATGAAATGTTATTATGTTCCATGAAAAGAGAGAAGGAGTTTTCAATATCTTATATGTTTCAGGGAAATAAAGACAACAACAGGTCTTCCAATGACATGGGAAAATTTGATGCATCAATGAAGAAGATGTTAATGATGCAATTTTCATTATGCATACATTATGGAATGAATCCCTAAGATAAATACATGAAAGTCATGGGAATTTTCAATATGTGTCGAGAAAAGGGTCATAATGCTAAATATGGTAAATGAAAGAAATGAATCAATGATTTTAAATTCATCAATTGTAATTAAATGCGTAATTATCGAAATAAATTTCCCAATCAGCAGGGTAGTCAACCATTGTAGGGGCTAAGGGGATATGAACAAGTTCATGTGATCTCTATAGGTGAAGTACAAATAACAAATGATGTGGTGAAAGGTATAGTATACCTATATTAAAATTTAGACAACACCTTATTTGATTTTTGATCATTATAACCTTTTATATCTACCCGATTTTAAATGAAAATTAGATATGTCCCTTTTAATATAATATGGGAGTTGCCAATCAAATACAGTAAGGAAAGTATCATTGTGAAAAAAACATGTCAAGAAGATCCCATTATGTAATATACATGTTCTTTATTTTGTAACCATATAAGCATACCTATATATTAATCTGATATAATCCATAGAATAGATTGGATTTCAAAATAATATGTGAGAATTCATTTCCTGAAGAAGGAAATTATGATTTTTGAAGAACACATAGAATTTCTTATCATTAGAACATAAACCACATCATATGATTGTTATCTAGATCCATCCCCATTATCCCTACTCAATGATATTATTGGAGAGTTAGAGAAAACAACATATAGGTTTGAGGAAACTAATCTTCAAATTATTTATCAATTAATTCTCCGAGAATTCATTTATTTATTTATTGAATAATTATATGGGAACTTCTAGAGAAAGAAATCTATTTTTCCATTGTTTTATTAACAAATTCAATATCAATATCAAATTATCCTTATAGAATACGAACAATGAAATTATTGGAGTTGAAGAAAAAACTATCAGATCTGAATTGTCACACCCCGAACTCGGACGATCTTTTATTTTTTCTCTTTTCTTGGTCTCGATTCGAAATGTTTCAAATTTAATATTGTTGGCAAGTTTCGGGCCGGTGCACGGTAACTGCACCGTTAGCGGTGCTCATGCGTCTGGCCCAGGTGGTCGTGCCGCTGCCTGATGTTTAAAGTATTAATTTTTTTATGTTAATAATATCAATTGTTAATGTTAAATTGTTATAATTATTATAATTATAATTGTTTTTATTTTTATTATTATTATTATCATTATTATTGTAATTATATTATTAGTAATATAATTGTAATACGTAAATGAAAAAAATAAAAATAAAAAATATATGTGTGTTTTGAAAATCCTAGGGGGCGCCGCAGCACCCCCCCCCCCACCCCTTCATATCCCTCCTCTCCTATGGGTTGTGAAGCGGTGCAATGCTGCTCCCCACTCCCAAACGATCTCGTCGCTCCCCTGCTCGGTGCCGACCGCTAGTCCCGACCGATCCCACTGACCCCGCCTCCCTATCCTTGCGCCGAGCCCACCCCCTCTGCCTTGAACTATAAGGCCCCGACCTTAAACATTACTTAATATTGAATTAAATGAATAATTCACTTTGAAGATCTTTTTAGGTATAGTGTTTTAGAGAATTAGATCATAAATCATGAATTACATTACACATTTAAACAAAGTGGTTACACAAATGATAGTATTCATTTTTTCCATCAATGGAAGCATATTTAAAATAAAACATGGATTCTTTCCTAACACTTCCTTGACACTATCATCATATCATGCACCTTTCCCTTGACCTTTGAAAAACAATTCATAAACATTGGATGAGCATAGAATGATCAGTAAGGGATATAAAAGTACGAAAAGAAAACATTAGTTCATGTATGAAATCAAACATTACTCATAAAAAATAAGCATTTTAACATACCTCATCAAATCATGAATAAATCCCTGAAATCATAAGGCATAAAGGTAACTTGAGGCATTCATAACATTCTTACATAGGGATTAACCCTCTTGGTTATGTTTGGAATACCCATTTTAGTATATTCCCTAAATCTCTTCAAAGAAACCATAATGTTTAACCCCTCGCATAACCCAATGCATTGCAGAGCTATATCAGGCTCACCCGCACAAAGTTTAAAATGGAACCATTCATCTTCATAACAACGCCCAAGAACCATAACATAATCTTATCACATAAAACATTCATAAAGAAAATATAACATTTCCACTTTTCAATCACAAGATATCAATACAACACATTGATATAATAAAAACATTAGGAAAACCATTTTCAATACCAATATAAAAGAATAGTAAAACATGGTATTTATTTTTAATTTAAAAAAAACTATGGCTTGTAGAGGAATCTGAAACTCAAATAATGGTTACGGCGGCGGAGAAGTCGTTGTCGCCGCATACTTAAGAAATCAACATTCTCTTTTGTCATTTTGTAAAATGCTTCGTATAAAAAAGATTCCTTTTGGATAAACATAAAATTCAAAGGGGTTTATACACCGTATAAATGAAGGTTGTGTATAAAACAAAATATGCCTCAATGAAAGTATATTGAGACGATGTCCCATACAAAGACGACATCCTTGGATTAAGGATAAATCGATTACATAATTATGTGTGACAAAAAAATACAGCAAATATAAGTGGATATTAAGTGTAAAACAATAATAGGTTATTCAAAAATATTAATAGAACAACATATTCAAGGAGTGCAAGTTCATCCCAAAGAATCAAAATTGGGTTAAGAAGTTTTCTTGCAAAAATTCGATAGCCTAACAACGTCACATCAAAATTCAGAAAATGAGTTGATGAGGGATAAAAAGGGTAACTCATCACATGGACATAAAATTTACATCAATAAGGATATAGAAGAACATATCCCAACATTACTATATGTATATTAAAAGTCCCAACAAAATTAGTCTTTTAAAAACAGGAGGGTGAAAGGTTCCCTTACCGACATGGGTATCATTCGAAACATACACCCCATGATAGAAGGAAAATACAACATTGATGTAAATCATCATAAATGAAATTATATTACACAAAAATTAAAATAATTTGTATTACATATACCACTCAAAGGAAATTGTGGCAAATGTAGCATAAATCTCACGGGAATAATAGTGAGATGAAAAACCCCTTAAGAAAACTCGACAGCCTAACGACACAACTTAAAACTTCCAAAAAAATTGATTGATGAAATAAAATAGGGTCTATCATCATTTGAACATAGATATTACAGTAATAAGAATATAAAAGAACATTCCCCGACTAATAAAGAGGAGCTTAAATGAAACGACATAAAAGAGAGTACCTAAAAAGAAAGAGAGAGGATGCATCCCTTACCTCGTGTCCGACCTGAATCGATCGTTCTATAATCTCAGAAATAATAAAATTTGGTCAATTTATAATTTCCTAAGGACCTCCTTTAAAGATTATTATTCAGTTCATATCACATATTATAATGTTATAATAATTGGTTAATAAAGTGAGTTCATATCAGACGTTTTTGTCGATGTTCAGTACATGAGTAAAAATTGAACTTGTTG
Source organism: Viscum album (assembly GCA_963277665.1). Taxonomy (NCBI): domain Eukaryota; kingdom Viridiplantae; phylum Streptophyta; class Magnoliopsida; order Santalales; family Viscaceae; genus Viscum; species Viscum album. The sequence continues at coordinate 1,376,823,580 of OY728155.1, forward strand.
GAAAATGATTTTCCATGTAGTTATAGGTACATGATATCCAAAATAGTATTTAAGTTTTAAATATCATATATATCCAGTATATATTCATTTTATACTATTACATTGCATCTGGAGATAAAAAAATTAAAAGCACCGTTCATGGAGACGGTAGGCCGTACGTACGCATGAACGCTACTTTCATTTTATGTCATATTAATGGAATTAAAACAAAATGAGAGATATATATATTATAATTCCAGAATGATATCCATCATTTAGATGTAATATATTAAATATATATCCATTATATATATGTACTTATAATAGTACATAACATTTGTAGATACGAAATAAATGTACCGTTCATGGAGACGGTAAGCCGTACGTACGCAAGAACGCTAGTTTCATTTCTTTTATTATTCAATGGAATTAAATAATAATTATATAAAGGTATATTATAATTATAGTAGGTTATAATATGTAATACCATAAATTCCATACATTATACGTCCCACATATGGCATTAACGAATCAAATCACTTTGAGGGGATGGTAGTCCGAACTTCCTAAAATGAAGATATCGCGTTTACCCATAATGGAAACCATAAAGGTATGCCATAATTGAAAAATACAGAATCTTAAGGAAAAAATAAACATATTATATATCATATTTAAATATAGTGACATCTTAATGGCCACCATTGAAGGTGTTAAAAGAATATTGAACAATCATCGTTTCGTGAGGTAGTAATTCGCCGTCCATAGAAACATTATGTCATTTATCCATTAGACGGAGGTGTGTGAAAGTGTAGCTCGAATAATTCTTATAAAAAAATCCTATTATATTTTAGTTACTAGTGTATTTACAAAAAAAAGTAATAAAAAGTGTTTAGGGGGTTGGAGAAGAAAAATAAAACATAATAACACAAGAGAATACACTACCTTTAAATCGGGTAACTCATTTTGATTTGAGCTCAAAGGCTTCCATGGAAAGACTTCTTCACAATTTGAGGCTTCTAGGAGTAATATAGGGATGTGTAGAGACAAAATGGGCAGGGGTTGGCCGATCCAAAGGCTTGAGTGGTGTGGGTAAGGTGGTAGAGGTGGGGGCCATTTATAAGAGGAGAGGAGGGGCACTCTTGGAAAGTTATAAAAGGTTACTTTGTTATAAAATGATTTTCGGATTTTAAAGGACCCAAAATTATATATTTAGAGGATAAGGAAATAAGTGTTCTAAATACACCCATACAATAGGTTTTTGACATGTTTAAGTCTTATAGTTTACATTATCTTCTCATTTTATTTAAATCATTAGATAATGATGTAGTCGTTGCATCATCATGGTGTCATAAATAAGTTAATTTATTTTTGGTCTAAAATTTATAAAAAACTATTACGATGTAGGAAATCTTATTATATTTCGAATGAATATTTATAGTCAAAAATATGACTTGTATTATCCCATTTAAAAATTGTTTTCATAAAATAACTCATGTTTGTGACATTTTTATTTTAACTTTAAATAAAAAGTTATTTATGTCATTTTCCTACCAAAGTGGATACATGGTGTCCCCAAGTTGACCCATGGATTTTCATGGTCGTCCATGACACATCAAATGAGGGTAGGACATGTGTCGTGTTCATTTCATATTATTAAAACATTATTTTTACCTTAAATTACACTAATTACAGATAATCGCGATTAAAAACATAAGAGTTACTATTCACCAAAAAATTATTTTAATCCCATTGAAACAAATTTTACATCTTAATGACAACCATGTATGTAATATTTTCAAAATTCAAACCATAGATGTGATAAAGTTTCATTTAAATGAAAAAATAGTTTTTAAACTACCACTTAGTGGTTTCACAATTCATCAAAAATTTAATTTTTTCAGAAAAATACCAAAAATTAACCCTAAGCTATATTGGATATTCCGATTTCAAAAATGATGTCTATTTTAGAAAATTGAAAACATATAAGTTGAATTAATTAATTTAAAAATTAATTCCCACTGTCAAAACAAATAGCGTGTTTTTAAAAAACAATATCTTTTAAAAGATTGACACTAGTTTAAGTCTAATTTCAAATAGAAATTAATTCAATTGACCACTATTATATTAAATGGTAAAAATATATTCTATTAAAACTTTAAAAACAATTCAAAAGATAATCTAATACATAAATAAATTTTATTAAAAAGAAATTTTGAATTAAAATACAACATTATTCACTATTCATTAAAAAATGAACTTTATCGGAAAATTACCAAAAATTTACACAAAGTAAATATTGATGTCCCGATTCTTATGAAGAATTTTGTTTTGTCAAATAAATAATATAAAATTGTCAAATGTATATTTAAAAAGGGTTTTCCATCAAACGGCGGTTAATCGACCATTTAAAGAATATTAGAAGATTTATGCTTAAAATTGGATTCATTTACATTTTAAGCCTCTAACATTTATTGGATAAATGTAAAAATATTTTACAAACATATATAATAATTTTGTAGTTATTTCCATTCATTCCATCCATTACAACGGCTAGGCGTTAACTACCATTTAAAATAATATTATTTTATTATTATTGTGAAATGTAAGATTTCAAAGAAACTCGTTGTTGCGTAATGGGTACGCCATCGAGCATAGCATTCCCTTTAAAGTAATATTAATATTTTTTTCAAAATTATGGATAAATATGAAATGTCATATTATTTATTTAGCTGGGGTGTTACATCCTTCCCTCCTTTTGGGAATTGCGTCCTCACAATTTTAAAAATGGGTTTGGAAACTTCATTGAAAATCCCACATCAGAACAAGAGTCAATAAAACAATCACTTTTAAAAAAAGAAAGAGAAGTACAAAGTTCACCCTAGTTAACCCATACCAGGATTCCAAGTAGGAAAACATGGATATGGAGGAAAAAACAAAGGGTCATGTTCTAAGGGGGAGTGATAGAAAACATGTTTAGAAGAAATTTAACCACCAGAAATTCACAAACTAGTGATTTGTTAAACAATATTTGATTTCCCAGTAGGAAAAGTTAATAGACAACATTTTTGTTTTTAAGTTACTTTTCATTGGGTAATTAATTTATGAGCATAACTAAAAGATAAGGAAACATACTTACTTGTCATGTTGACTTTCATATTTTACTATATTTCTTACACGAACTCATATTTTCCCCAAAAGATGAGTATTTAGGATGAATTGTTTACATTAAGAGAGCTATAATCAACTTCTAGAGAATCACCTTATCCAAAAAAGTGAACTATATACTTCCCATGTATTTAGACCTTAAACAGAACTAAAACCAAAAATGTTAGTATGATATCAGATAATAACCAAAAAGGATAATCCTTTATTAAAAAAATCTATTCTTAATCGCCAAAATTTGTCAAACAATGCCCAAAGATCAACAAAGACCATTCAATAAACAATTTTTCCATAAAATTATTCAAAGTAAACCAAACTAATATTGAAACCAAAATATTTGATGTATTTAATCACATGGTCTTACAAGGTAAAAATTAACATTTATCTCCGAATAACATTAGTTTCTCTTGACGTCTCATATTGAAAAGTAATTAACCTAATCACATATAATCCATGATAGGTTAATCATTTGCATTGATAACCCAAAATAAACTTACTCTTGATTCCTAAAATCATCTAACTAAAAAAAATTAGTCAAACTAACCAGGGACTTCACGTAGTCAAGTGGTAGGCGATAAATACCAGTCACACTTTGGTTGTGTGTTCAATTCCCGCAGCTTTGTCTGACGCGATGGGTTGTCACACGGTCTGCATGTTGTCCTTTTTCCAAAACTATATAATTCTTAAAACATTCCCAAAAATGAGATAAAATCTTCAAAAATTATCATAACATATTTTAACCTCAAGTTTATCTCATGCATTTCAATTTCCATCATAACATATAATAACCCATAATTACCTCAAAAGTAAGGATAATATAAACCCTAATGGTTACCTTTATAATTACTACCAGAACTTCCACATCGATTTTTCATCTCGTACATGAGGCATTATAGAACATACCATGGTTCAATTGGTTGATCATGACTCCTTGATAGTTGTTTTAGAACAACCACGAGTTTCCTCATTGAATCCCCCATTTCATCCAGTCTCTTAATCAGAGAACCACAATAGTTTCCTTCAAAACTATTGTCACTTTAGTGCCTGTCATATCCATCCATTCACTAAAAACAGAAATGTCAGTGTGATTATATCAACAAAACCATCATTTATTAATGAGGAAGATAAATACTGAGATATACTTACTCATGTTATTTATCTAAAATTAGGACTCTTTCTAAAATCCCAACCATTATGGTAATGTCACTTATGCTTAGAGAATATCCTAACCTATAAAGTTATCTAAACTGACCTCTAATACCAACTATAAGGCCCCGACCTTAAACCTTACTTAATATTGAATTAAATGAATAATTCACATTGATGATATTTTCAGGTTTAGAGTTTTAGAGAATTAGTTCATAAATCATTAATTACATTCCCCATTTAAAAAAAGTGGTTACATAAAAGATAGTATTCGTTTTTCCATCAATGGAAACATATTTAAAATAAAACATGGAATCTTTCTTGACACATCCTTGACACTACCCTCATATCATGGACCTTTCCCTTGACCTGTGAAAAACATTTCAAAAACATGGGATGAGCATAAAAAGCTTAGTAAGGGATATAAAAGTACGAAAAGAAAACATTACTCCATGAATGAAATCATACTTTTCTCATAAAACATAAGCATTTTCACATATCTCATCAAATCATAAATAAATCATATAAATCAAAAGGCATAAAGGTAACTTTAGGCATTCATAACATTTTTACGTAGGGAGTAACACTCTTGGTTACGTTTGGAATACCCATCATAGTATATTCCCTAAATCTATTCGGACAAACCATAATGTTTAACCCCTTCGCATTACCCAATGCATTGGAGAGCTATATTGGGCTCACCCTCCCTTAGTTTATCATGGAACCACCCGTATTCATAATAATTCCCAAGAACCATAACATAATCGTATCATATAAAACATTGATAAAGGAAACATAACATTTCCACTTTTCAATCACAAGATATTTATACAACACATTGATATAAGAAAAACATTATGAAAACCATTTTCAAAACCAAAATAAAAGAATAGTAAAACATGGTAATTATTTTTCATTTAAAAAAAGTATGGCTTGTAGAGGAAGTCAAAACTCAAATAATGTTCACGGCGGTGGAGAAGTCGTTGTCGCTGCATACGTTCGACAAAAACATTCCCTTTTGTTGTTTAGTAAAACGCTTCGTAAAAAAAGATTCATTTTGGATAAACATAAAAGTCAAAGAGGTTTATACACTGTATAAAAGAAGGTTTTGTATAAAAAAATATTCCTCAATGAAAGGAGATTGAGACGAAGTCCCATACAAAGATGGTATCCTTGGATTAAGGATAAATCAATTACATAATTATGTGTGACAAACGAATACACCAAATATAATTAGATATTAAGTGTAAAATAGTTAGAGGTTATTCACACATTTTCATAGAATGAAATATTCAAGGAGTGAAAGTTTATCCCAATGAATAAAAATTGGGTTAAGAAGTTCCCATGCAAAAATTCGATAGCCAAACAGTGTCACATCAAAATTCAAAAAATGAGTTGATTAGAGATAAAAAGGGTAACTCATGACATTTACATAAAATTTACATCAATAAGGTTACATAAGAACATATCCCCACATTACAATATGTAAATTAAAATACCCAACAAAAAATTATTTTAAAAATATGAGGGTGAAATTATCCATTACCGACTTCGGTATCATTCGAAACATACAACCCATGAAAGAAAGACAATACAACATTGATGTAAATACTCATAAACAAATGTATATTACCCAAAAAGTAAAATAATTGGCAGTACATATACCACTCCAAGGAAATGGTGGCAAATGTAGCATAAATCTCACATTAATAAAAGTAATATAAAAAACCCCTTACGAAAACTCGGAAGCCTTACGCCACCACTTAAAACTTCCAAAAAAATGGATTGATGAAATCAAATAGGGTATATCTGTACCACCCCAGGTAAATAAAGAATATGAAATTTTTACATTTATCCATATTTTTGAATAAAATTTTAATATTACGTTAAATTGGATGCTAGGCGCGATGGCGTACCCAATAAGCAACAACGAGTTTCTTGGGAATCTTACGATGCACTCTAATAATAAAATAATATTATTTTAAATGGTAGTTAACGCCAAGCCATTGTAATGGCATGAATGAACAGAACTAACTACAAAATAATTATATATGTTTTTAAAATATTTTTACTCTTTAAAATAAATTTTAGAGGATTAAAAATGTGAATGAATCCAATTTTAAGCGTAAACATTCTAATATTCTTTAAAAGGTCTATTAGCCGCCTTTTGTGGAGAACCTCTTTTAAATAAAATTTTTGACAATTTTAAGTGTTATATTTGACAAAATAAAATTCTTCTTTGGATTCGGGACATCAAAATTTACTTTGTGTAAATTTTTGGTATTTTTCCGATAATGTTCATTTTTTAATGAATAGTGAAAACTGTTGTATTTTAATTCAAAACCACTTTCTAATTTAATTTATTTTTATGATTAAATTATCTTTTTAATTTGTTTTAAAGTGAAATTAGAATATATTTTTACCATTTAATCCAACAATGGTTGTTTGAATTAATTTCACATTGAAATTTTACTTAAACTATTGTTAATCTTATTATATATATTATTTCATAAAAGCACGCTATTTGTCATGACAGTGGGAATAAATTATTAAATTAATTAATTTAATTTATACGGTTTTAATTTTGTAAAATAGACATCATTTTTGAATTTGGAATATCAAATATAGCTTAGGGTGAATTTTTGGTATTTTTCCGAAAAACTTCAATTTTTGATGAATAGTGAAACCACTAAGTGGTAGTTAAAGAAACTGATTTTTCATTTAAATGAAACATTTCCACATTTTTTATTTGACTTTCAAAAAACCGACATACATGGTTGATATTAAGAAGTAAAATGTGGTTCAATGAGATTAAATTAATTTTTGGTGAATAATAATTTTTATGTTTTATTAATCGCGATTAAAGGTAATTAGTGTAATTTAAGGTAAAAATAATGTTTTAATAATATGAAATGAACTAGACACATGTCATACCCTAATTGTATGTGTCATGGCCGACCAAGAAAATCCATGGGTCAACATGGGGACCCCATGGAGCCACTTTGGTAGGAAAATGACATAAATTACTTATTATTTAATGTTAAAATTAAAATGTCACAAACATGTGTTGTTTTACTAAAACAATTTTTACATGGGGTTATACAAGTCATATTTTTAACTATAAATATTCTTTAGAAAGATAAGAATCTTTCCTACATCATTATAGTTTTTTTATAATTTTTAGACACTAATAGAATAAAATTATTTATGACACCATGATGATGCAGCGATAACCTCATTATTTAACAATTTAAACAAAATGAAATGATAATGTAAAATCTAAGACCTAAAATTGTCACAAATCTATTGGATGGGTGGATATCGAAACCTTATCACCTTATACTAGAACAATATCCTTTTGGGACCTTTAAAATCCGAAAATCATTATATAATAAGGTAATATTTTATAACTTTCCAAGAGTGCCCCTCCTCTCCTCTTATAAAAGGCCCCCACCTCTACTACCTTACACACACCTCTAAAGAATTTGGCTCGGCCATTCCCTGACCATATAATTTCTCCAAATCCCTCTATTCATCATTGAAGCCTCACATTGGGCATAAATCTTTTCCAAGGAAGCCTTTGAGCTCAAATCAAAGAGAGTTACCCGATTTAATGGTAATGTATTCCCTTGTGTTCTTTTGTTTTATTTTTCTTATCCAAAACCCTAAACTCTTTTTATTACTTTTTTTGTCACAAAACCAGTATATTAAATATACTAGTATATTTTTATAAGATATATTTGAGCTACACTTTCACACACCTCTGTCTAATGGTTAAATAACATACTGTTTCTGTGGATGGCGAATTACTGCCTCACGAAACGATGATTGTTCAATATAATTTTAACACCATCAATAGAGGCCATTAAGATGTCACTATAATTATATATGATATATAATATGTTTATGGTTTCCTTAATCTTCTGTATTTTTCATTTATGGCATAAATTTATGGTTTCCATTATGGGTAAACGCGATATCTTCATTTTAGGAAGTGCGGACTACCACCCCCTCAAAGTGATTTGATTCGTTAATGCCATATGTGGGATGTATAAAGGATGGAATTAATGGTATTAAATTTTATATCCTACTGTAATTATAATATAACTTTATATCATTATTATTTAATTTCATTGAATACAAAAAAAAAGAAATGAAGGTAGCGTTTATGCGTACGTACGACTTACCGTCTCCATGAATGGTACATTTCATTTATTATCTCCAAATGTTATTTACTATTATAAGTATATACATATAATGGATATATATGTAAGATATTACATCTAAATTATTTACATAAATATGGAATTATAATATATATCTCCCATTTTGTTTTAATTCCATTAATATGACAAAAAATGAAAGTAGTGTTCATGCGTACGTATGACCTACCATCTCCATGAACGGTGCTTTTAATTTTGTATCTACAAATGATATGGATTAGTATAAAATGAATATATACTGGATATATATGATATTTAAAACTTCAATACTATTCTGGATATGATGTACCTATAACTCCATGGAAAATTCTTTTCCATCTAGTTTGTTTTTTACTCATGTATCGAACATCGACAAAATCGTATGATATGAACTCACTTTATTAACTAGTTATTTTAACATTATAATATGTGATAATAACTGAATAATAATATTTCAAGTAGGTACTTAATAAATTATAAATTGACCAAATTTTATTATTCAGGATATTATAGAACGATTGAGTCATGTCAGACACGAGGTAAGGGATCCTACCTCTATCTTTTTTTTAAAGTACACTCTTTTATGTAATTACTTTTAAGCTCATCTTTCTTATGATTGGGATGTTATTTTATATTACTCTTACAGTAATTTTTTTGTTCATATGATTAGAGACCCTATATTATCTCATCAATCCATTTTGGAAGTTTTGAGTGGCGCCATTACGCTGTCGAATGTTCATAAGAGATCCAACCTCTCTCTTTCTGTTTAAGTAGTCCCCTTTATGTCACATCTATCATGATCCTCGTTGTTATGTTCGGGGATGTTCTATTATATTTCTTCATTCTGTAAATTTTATTTTAATGTTATTATAGACCCTATTAGATCTCATCAATCCATTTTTGGAAGTTTTAAGTGTTGTCGTTAGGCTGCCGAGTATTCCTAAGGGATTTTTCATCTCACTTTTAGTCCCCTGAGATTTATGCTACATTTGACACCATTTATTTTGAGATGTGTATGTACATCCCATTATTATACTCTTTGTGTAATATAATTTCATTTATGGGTATTTACATATTCATTTTATGACCCTTATACAATTGGGAGTACATTTCGAAAGTTACCCAAGTCGGTAAGGGAACCTTTCACCCTCCTCTTTTTAAAAGACTTCTTTTGTTATGCCTTTTAATTCACATACTATTATTTTGGGATATGTTATTCTATATCCTTATTTATGTAAATTTTATGTCCAATTTATGAGATACCCTTTTTATCTCTCATCAACTCTTTTTCTGAATTTTGAAGTGACTCCGTTAGGCTGTCAAATTTTTCCAAAGTACTTCTTAACCCAATTTTGATTCTTTGGGATAAACATGAATATGTCATTCTATGAATATTTGTGAATGTACTGTGACTTTTTTAAACTTAATATACACTTATATTTGACCCAGGGTATGTGACATTGTGAGTTTTAAATCCGAGTGCTTACTTATAGATATCACAAATTGGGGGGAGATCCTCTGTTAACAGAACCGGGTGTGAGTGTTTTGGTTGATCTATGCTTTTGACGCTTTCCTTGGTTATGCTTATGGTAGTTTCCCAGTAGTGCTTAAAATTAATTGATCATTTTGACTGAACGTGAAACAAGAATGGGACAAATTGTTTTGTGGGCAAGGGTCGTGAACTGTGACTCGGACGCAGTGGTGTTGTGTTCTGTAGGTTGGCTAGGAAAACCTAAGCTTTGGGTGAGTGTTTGTTACCTATATCTATACCTGTAGCTTTTTGTTTCTTATTCGTGCCCCACCCAAGTTGAGCACTCAGTGCAGAACACCCCCATTTATGGGGGAAGGGTGTTTTTCCCAACACTATCCTTAGTGGCTGGTTATTAGCTCCTTTTCTGCTCCCTTTCCCGGATAGCCCAAGTACCTTCGGGCAGGCTGTGATGGCCCAATGTCCATTTTTATCCCAAGAACCATCGGGCGGGGTGTTGTGGTGGTTGGCCAGGTGTGTGCGGCAGGTGGTTTCCCAAGTGTCTTCAGGATGAGGCCTAGGTGTCTTCGGGCGTGGCGGTGGTTGTTATGGCCTAGGTGTTTGCAGGCATGGTTACATGTGATAGTTGTGGCCCAGGTGTGTGCGGGCAGGATTCAGCAGTGGGACTTCGTGCGGTTGAGGCCCAGGTGTGTGCGGGCGGGATTTCGGCAGTGGGACTGCGTGCGGTTGTGGCCCAGGTGTGTGCGGGCGGGTGTGGAAGTAGGACTGCGGTGAGAATGGCGGGATTGGTCCGATGCGTAGGATGTCTCAATAACCAGTGGGAAAGTGGCGCGGGGTACCCAAAAATCGATGTGCTCTTATTATATATATTACTTGACTTGCGTTATTTGGGGAGTGAGCCTTGGTGAGGCCTGGGATGGGTAGTTGCCTTGTTGGGTGTTTGGTTTACTCTTTTCTCACAGGACATTAGTATGTTCCCCCACTTGTGCACGAGAGTCTTGGTTTTCCCTACTGAGTGTACTTGTATACTCACCCTACGTTTACTTTCAGGTTTCCAGGAGGACTACCAGGGCTGTGCGAGACCCTACTAGTCAGACAGTTGGAGTTGTTGCTGTTGTCGTACCTTTGTTTTCTTTTGGTATTGTACCTTGAGCCACTTTTTGTACTTGCACCTTGTTGTAAACTGTTTAAACTTGCATGGGGGCTTTGTTGGGTTTATTTATTTACACCTATTTCTTTCCCTTTTTGGGTGGTTGACATGTTCTATTTCCCGATCCTGAAAAATAAAAAAAAGGGTAATGCCTTCCATTTGCGAGAATTTTCTATGCCCTTGGTGCTAGTCACCACTCCGGGACCTATTGAAGGCGGGTTTCTGGGGTCATTATCTCTCCTTCAACTTAATTTTTTCCCTTGAAAGTTCCACTTAAAATGTGTATATCACCTCATAAAAATAATATATAAAATTTTGTGAGAACAGTTAGTGGATGTATTAAATAAACCAAGATATATAAGAATGTTCCAACTATTATCAGTGTGTTAGTTTTCCATCCAAATAATTATGAACATCATATTGAAGTTCATGATGTTATTTACTATATGGATTAAACTGTAGTATTCATGGTAATATAGATTAATGTTCTATGAAAGTTACATTAAATGATTTCATATGATTTATAACAAATGAAGAATTTGATAAATTTATTAATGGTGATGTTGTATGTCTCATAGATCATATTATTTAAAATAGAAAAAAATTGATCAATTTAGTAATGTTTCAGTACTAAATGAAAAAATAAAATTATTTCCAAGTGGGATTTCTAGATTTAATCTTGATTCATAGGTTGAATTTAATGAAGATTTAGTGATTGTTGGTAATCCAATTTCAAGCCAGTGTTATTGAATGGATCAAGTAGAAATTTTGGAATTGAAAATGTAGATGAATGAATTATTTAATAATGGGTCTATTTTGAGATTTCTCGTTGGAATATGTTACTTCTATTTTTATTAATAGAAATTAAGAATTTTAAAAATGGATGTGTAAAAATTAATAATGAAAAATGATTATTTGACATAGCTCATCCCCATTGGGTAATAATAGTTTAATATTGGTTGATTTATATATCATTGCTAGGGAATTTTGTTTGTAATCATCGAATAAGTGTTGACCATCTTAAAAAAATGTTGACTATTAATGGGAACAACATAAAAAATATATATATATTTTCATTGTATTCATATATTAGTGGCATACTACTTGAATGTTTTTTAAAAAAAAATTATCTACCTCGCTAACTAAGATCTCATGGAAATGATTTAAATTAAAATAAATAACTGAGAATAATTAATTTATATATGAATTGAAGATATGATTATTTAATTCATATGGTTTGACCATATCATATATTAGTGTTTAATTTATCATCTGCATCAACTATTTCATTAATGATATTGATTATCTTCCTATATAGAATTATTATGTAATTTTTTAATCATAGCATTAATTGAATCCCCTTGAGATAAATTATAATACACATGATCATGAATATAGAATTTTGGTTTTTTCATTAATAATATAGAGACATCATTTATGTGGGGTAAAAAGAAATATATACTAATGGTAAAGGATTACAGGATATATTCACCTATAATTTGTAGAACATGAGGTGGAGAAGATGGATAATAATGGATTATGATTGCAGAAATCATTTCCAGTGAGGAAAAGAAAATAATTTTTTGATGCATTGAGATGAAAATATAGTGATTCATTTCCCATACTATATTTTGTAAGAATGGTATGTCAAATTTTGAAATACTCTGTAATACAAAATGTAGGATCGAATATGTAAAATGAGATAAAAATACAAGAGGGGGTGAATTGTATACTTTAAAAATTACATTGAATATTTTACAGGTAACCAAAATTCACACAACCTCTAAGATCTGTTATCTTGTTTGATTCCAGAAAATTGATTCAAAAAATGAAACATAAAAAAAGGTTACAACATATAAAATTCTACAATAAAGCATATAGAATCTAATTAAATCAAATTACATGTGTGAGGAAGTATATGAAAGTTATACTTTCCTTAACAATACAAATGCACAGCAGAAAACAAAGTAGTAACACAACATGTAAAAAGTAGAAACACATTTAACACAAAGATGAGTGTATCCAAAAACCCTGGATAAAAGGTCCCTTGATTTATACATTTAAGAAATTTTGTCATACCTATACCCAGTTAAGCCATCAATCTGAAGAATTGTATCTTTCTTGCTATCCTCGCAAGCCATCGATTTGAAAGGAAATCAGCACCTCTGACTTCACAATGTGAAGTCTCGGATTTCAAGGAAATAGAACCTCTGCACTAATCAAATTTGTACGATGAAAAGTTTGAACGAATAGTTCAAAACATTATGCATGTAGCTTGAGAGTTTATAAGAGCCTCCCTCTATAGAAATCACTTCAATAACACTTTTTCAAAGATCAATGTAAAAGTTATGAGCTCTTTTCAAATGAGATCCTATTTATAGGCACAACTCCAACGGCCGACTCCCTCCTCCATTGTTCATATTCTTCCTTGAATTTTGGAGGGACCTGTACACGTGTCACTCAACCAACGGTTAGCTGATTAGTGAAATCATGACATTGTTTTAGAGAAAAATGATTATAAGTTTAACTAAAATATGATATTCTGAATGAAGGAAAATGAATGTTCGGAGTGTATGTAAAAACTGAATTGGGAGTTTATAGTACAAGGATATTCAAATTCAATTTTGTAGGAATTCAGAACCTATATTCTATAGAATTACAGAGTCTGAATTTCAAGGAAATTTGAAGTCTGGATTCAAAATAATTCGGAACCTGAACTTACTATGTTCGGAGTTAGATTTCATTATAATTTCGAGTCAGAACTCATTAAGAATTCAGAGTCTGTCTTCAAATAACTCAGAGTTAGAACATGGAATGGTTCGTAACCAGAATTCATAATTGGAATTCGGAGTCAGAACATAGATGAGTTATTATCTGGAATTTGTAATCATAATTCTTAGTCGAACATTAAATAAGTTCGTAATCAGAATTTGGAGTGGTACTTCATGAATGTTTGTAACCAGAATTCGGAATTGAACTACTTGAGAGTTCGTATCCAGAATTTGGAGTCTCAAAAAGAATTCCTCATATCTAATTATTATATGATTCCGAGGTTTTTGGTTTTAATCCAATTTTTACCCTTAGAAAAATTATGATTTGTGAGAAGAAAACATGGTAAGGATAAATTTCCCAGGGGAAGGAAATTTTCCCTTATAGGGGTAAAATATACGGTAAAGTGAAATTTTCCATAAGGTAAGGGGTTTGTGACTTTCAAAACATACAGAATGGTCATGTCATAAAGAAACCTTAACGACTGACCAATCTCCCCTTTTGATGATGGAATGGAATGTAATAAGGAAAACCTTTTTGACTTAACAATCTCCCCCTTTTTGGAAAGCAAAAAAATCTTTACGAAAAAGAATATAAGTACACAGAATATATTTCTAAACATTGAAATTAGAGCTTATCTCCCTTTGTTTATAGATAATGGTAAGACGACTAACTCCCCTCTAGGCATTGGAACTATAAGGATTGCATTCTACATTTCTTGTATGAAAATTTTCCATCGAATGTGGAAATCATCATAATGAGAAACTCCCCCTTAAATAGAGATATTTGTTCTTTACATAGAAAATTGTCCTTATCCTCTTTCGAATTGTTTTTCCTTCTCCCCCATTGTGATTTTTAGAAAGAGTTTAAGGGAATAGAAAAGGATATAATACCTGAAATATTAGTATAAACAACCAAAAAATCAAGCAACCACCATTTCATTATGATTGGAAGAATCAGTATAAGAAAAAAATACAACAAATGATCGGAGTGGTCTATTTTGTTACTTTTTCCTTGGGAATTAGAATCTTCTCAATGGTCTTCACCTTTTTCACCTCTTTATGATCCTCCTCAACATGCTTTTCTAAGGCTTTGATCATGTCCTTTCGAGCCTTCAGGGCTTCTTCCTGAGCCTTGAGCAAATCATCTTGCTTCAGAAGCCTTTTCGTCCATCTCAATCTGATGATCCTCTTCAGATTTCCTACTTTGAAAAAAATAATTCAGCTTTCCATTAAGATCATTCACCTCTTGAATCCATGTATTTTGTTTAAGATTTATCCTTTCTTAAAAAATGTCTGAAAGATTTTTGATTTTGGCATCTTCGGTACCAAAGGTATCCTTGACATCTTCTTGGAACTGATAATGATCTTCCATATCTTCAATAATTTTCTTAGAACATTTGGTAAGATGCCAGCAATATTTCCTATGGGTATCATATTTGATCAGAATTTGTTTTTGATCAGCCTCTATCTTAACTAATATGCTCATCACCATGGATACAGAGTCTTTCTTTTGATTCATATTGTGCTAGAGCATCGGGAATCTGGATTCAATTGCTGGAAAAAATATAAATGGTATCCACCAGCTTCTTCAGGGATTGAAATAAAAAATTAGGTCCCAAGGCAGATGACTCCAAATTAGACATTTTTCTTTGAGATAGTTCTTCATCTATCTCTACCAACATCCACATAGAGGTTCTTCCATCTTATTTCATTCACAAAATATCTTTATTTGGAGTGCCAATGACTATTTCTGTCCCTTAATGCTTTTCGGAATGATTTATTCATCAGGAGACTCATGATCACTTCTAGATAATTGAACCATTTTATCTTTATCAATTTTTTCTTTTTTAGCACCTAGCTCAACTTCTTCAGGAAGAATGAAATCATGAGTGTGACTCTCTTCCTCTGGTGGCTTGTTGACTTCCTCTAAACCCTTATCATCATCTCAAGGTGTAACAAGTTTAGATGATCCGGCTTGAGAAGTCCAAAGTGAAAATTTCATAGAAGAACTTTTTCCTTACTAAAATTCTTCTAGTTTCTTTAGAAAATCAGCTGTCTTTTCAGAGCATTGAGCTTCATGGACTTCGTCTAAAGTTTCCTTCTCAAATTCTTTCTCTTTTTTTTTCTGGAGACATGAATTTCATTCTTGGAGACTCAGGCAATGATTCTACCAAGTAGGACTTCATAACAGGTATATTCTTAGATGTAACCTCAGTAGCCTTGAAACAATATTTCACAATATCTACCACTGAAATCTTCATCTTGTGATTCTTCTCTTTTGATTGTTTTTAAAGCTCCTCGACAGATTTTTCTTTCAAGGCCTTAGCATCAGAAGGATCCAAACCAAACGGTGGCTCCCCTACTTTTCTATTTTTCATATCCTCCCTCCACTTTGCTACCACTTCTTCTGGCTAGGTTTTTTTCTTCTTATGTTTAGGTGGTGCAGATTGTGATTCCTTGGATATGGGGGTTTTTTCTTCAGCTTTCACTTCTTTAAGCATTATTTTCTTTCATGAATTCTTTGAAGGTTTATATTTTTCATCATTTTCAGATTGGCTTCTATGTCATCCATAGGTAGATCATAGAACTCACCTGACTCCTTGGAAAAACCCACTTTCATCCTCTCCAGAATGTCATTACTTATCTACATAACCTTGCAATTCCTCGGCTTGGAAAATTTAGGGGATCTTGAATGATTTAAGACAACGAACTATTAAATTTGAATGTATTAAACAATATATAATAATCTGATCTCCGAGGTTCCTATTATTTATGTTATGAATCATAATATGGATGTGCCTCAAGAAATTGATTTTCCATATATTTTCAAAAAAATATTAGTACATGTCACTTTTCTTTATGGTGTCTTTATCACCCTTCCTTGGTACGATGAGACCTTAAACCAATAACTCTAGAATCAGATTTTTGGTAGATAAATGGGAAATATATTCTGACTTTACATCAGTAATTCTAAGGCATTTCATATCATTCAGCTTGATGAAACATCCTACCACATCCGACAGCTTGTGGGAGAAAAATTTGCATTCAACTTCATATGAGAGCCCCACGATGCTCACAACCTTTGTGTATAAGAGTTTATATGACTTTCAAAAACTATTTAATGAGAATTTTTCTCTAAACTCTTATTGGGAGAAGAAAAATAATTCATTGAATTCAATGAGAAGATCTGGACAGACTACATCTTGAGGTGTTGTCTTAGAAAAAGCTACAATTTCCAACCCATTGATATTTATGTTCTTGGAAATAATGGATTCATACTTGTTGAATAATTTTGGGTTTATCAAACTCTCCCTATATATTTTCTAGTCCATAATTGGATTAACTATAATTATATCATGGGAAGGGGCTTCTGCAGACATATAGACTGGAGCAGTTTTGATGAATTTGAAATTGGCTTTTGTAGAAAGGCAGAGCATTGAGACGCAAAATCTTGAAAACCGATGTGGGAAAAACCTTTGGGGGTCCATTATATAGGCTATGTAAGTGACCTTTTAACTTCCAATTTGAATCTAATGGTTGGTAAACCTTCTAATCTGATCTAATGATTGATATGATAGCCACAACGAAAAATTTGGTTGAATTCGATTTTTTGAGGTTTTAAAAAGAAAACATTTGGATTGAAGAAAACATGGATCTGTGAAATTTTAAAAGAAACAGAAAATAACGACAATTAAAAGTGATTACGAAAACTTAGGAAATAATCATATCACCAGAACTCCCCCAGTGTCCCACGGAAGACCAACATCACGACGACACTGGCAATGGTCTGTCATGGTGGTGGAGGTGTGTCGGTGTGCACCATAGGAGGATGTGACACCAGGTTGTGGAATTCAGTAGGCGGACAACACCATCTAGTTGTGGAGATGGTAGAACACCCTTCCGCATCGCAAGAGGAGGAGGTTTCATCTTTTCATCCATGGCGGTCATGTTGGGAAGCCAGCACTGGCCAACAACGGAACCGGAGCGATGTACCATCGCACACCACTTGAGGAAGCCATAGTGAAGGAGTGACCCGCACCCCGTGGATCTTGTTGCGATTAGGCACTGCCATGGGGTAGTTAGGGAGGTCCCCACCGCCTCCTAATGGCCTAGATGCATTCCCATGTGGGTTGGGTTGTGCCTAATTACGGGTCCCTATGCTAGCTCAGGTGGGCCTTTCTCTTTCTTACAGGTTGAGTTGCACCCTCTGTGGGCTAGGTGAACCATCCTATGAGTAAGTATGTTCCCTCCTGTGGGTCCGGAGGTGCCTCCCCTTATGGGTGGGGCACCCCCTGTTGCAGGTTGGGCAGCTCCCTCCCCCCACCCCTTGCGGGTCGAGTCGTGCCTCCTTGCGGGATGGGTAGCGGCACCTTGTGTGTCGGGTCACGCCCACCCAGTGGGTCTGGCCAGGCCCCCCTGTGGGATGGGCCATGCCTTCCTAGCGGGTCTGGTTGAACCACCACCCAGTCCAACCGGGCAGGCCCCTGCTAGTTAAGGCTGGGTCAGGACGGACACGGTCTGGGTTAGGTCAGTCCAGACAGGATCGGGCTGGGTTGGACCAGACCCGGACCAATAGAGGCCCTGTTTCACATAAAATTATGATACATGAAATCCAAACATCCTTTGGACTATCTATCTATGGTGTTGGGATCATTGGAGAGAGATGTTCCTTTTCGAATACTCTACATGAATTTTGAATAAATTCTGAGTACGGTCGGGTAGGATCGAACCTGAATCTAACATGGCCCTATGTTCTAAAATGCTTATAACTCACAGACTGGGCGTTTGATTGAATCTCCGTCTATTGCATTGGAATCGTTATGACATGGAGGTCCTTTGGGTTACTACTTTTTGGATCTTAGTGGCGGTTGAGGTATGAACGATGTATCAAGGATCAGATTCTACGGAACTCTAGCACATCGGATACGGGGAATCTTGAGGTGGGTTGTCTTTAAAGTAGAAACCATGTCTGGATCAGCATTATAATGACCTTTTGTTGATCAAAATCATATATACCTTTTGAGGACCCGTTTTATAGTGGTATGTTGAGGATTAGAAACTTGTGACCCTGTATAGATTAGCATCGAGCGATATAGTATGGATTAACATTCTAGTGACTCTGTATGGATCATAATTCGAGAGACCCTGTGTGGATCAACATCATAGAAACCATGTGTTGATCAACATCATACCTACTCGATTAGGAACAGTTTTAGAGTGTCTCGTTGAGGCTCAGCAACTAGAAACATTTTTGGTTCATCATCAAGTGACAATGTCTGTATTAGCTTTCTAGAGACCCTGTGTCTACCAATATTCCAGTGACCCTGTGTGGATCAGCATTCTAGTGACCTTGTGTGGATCAATATTAGCATGACCCTACAAGGACCAGCCATACATTGTCCTGTCGTGGAATAGTGACTTATGTCCATGAGTGGATCTATAATAGAAAAATTTATTCATGGATTTTTTGTAGAATTTCTCAAAGGAATAAGAATATATAACATTAGACTAATCATCTGTATTCCAGATCTCTGAGATTTATAACTGCAATGATATAAATATTTCATCATGATTTATTATTGTGGTCTGGCTTTGTGGTCTCTCCTTTGTAGAACATTGGGAGACCATTGGGGGTCTCAGGGTTTTTACTGAGTATTGTTATACACACCCATTCACAGGATTTGTCTACACTATAGTGTGTCCTGTGCAGACGACAAATAGCTTTGACGGAGGCTTAGAAGCAAGGACTGGATGGTGCTCAGAGGTGTACATTTAAACATGACGTGCTACCTTGGCATCTGACCATGAGTTATACCTACTCATTAGGTAGGAATATTCGAAAATGATTTAGGGATCTCTTTTTCTATTTCTGTTGTAATTTTTATTTTGTCTTGTTTTCCAGCCCCAGTTACATACAGTACTCAAACTTTTTACTTTTGGAACACATCTTTTTTACTATTGTAGATTTACAATGTGGGTTCTGGTAATTATAATCATGGACTCTTTGTTTTCATGATTAATGGAAATACATTGTTGTTCATCAAGGATTTTCCTTTCGGAACTAGTCCCCAACTCCAGGCCTATGGAAGGCGGGATTGGGGTTGTCATGGCACTAGCCCTGGTGGACAGTTCGCGATAATGTGGTATCACAGGAGTCTGTTCTATAGAAGAACTAGGACAATAATATTTTTAATGGAGCGATATTGTTAAGTGTTTTGAATGTTGTTTTGAGTTTGGGGAGTCTAGTGTTGGTGCAATGTCTGACATATACATACACTAGGACCCTGAATTCTGATTTGTGACATGGTGAATGAAAACTCTAATTGTGTGTGTTTTGGAAATGTATCTACTTTTATCTCTTTGAGTCATATCACATTGTAAAACTTATCGACCATGGCAGACATGTTTCCTTTCAGGATGCTGCCATGTATACAACCATCTAGAATTCCTAAGAGAGTACAGGATGACAAAACACTGATCACTGAGGCTTTCGTGTATGGACCTCATACTGTGTTGGCACCTACTGGTGGTGTACCAGCAGCACCAGTACCTTTTGGGCAGCCATTTCCACCATCCCCACTAGGGTATGGTAACGAAAATTGAGAGTGTTGCACAAGTTTCAGTTGAATATTATTCTGTGGTTCTGAGTTAAGAGAGATCTAAAGGAGGATAAGGACTGGATGGAGGGTGTGTCAATAGTTTTTCTCTTGGATAGGACACCAGAAGACAAGATGTTGGTCCTAGCTGCCAGTCTTTTCTGTGGAGTAGCAGGGAGATAGTGGAGCTAGACGCTCGAGATACATGACTAGGTAACCCTCACCTGGGCATATTTTGAGGGCCTTTTTAGGGAAGATTGTTCTCTTTTGAGTCTATGCTCTATGCGTATACAGAAACTGCTACACTTACAGCAGTGCAGCATGATCGTGGAACAGTTTTCGGAAAGGTTCAACGACCTCTCACACTACTCAAGTGACATGGTGCGAGACCCTTTGTTCAGGGCTTGGACCTTCGATCAGGGACTCCAAAAAGAGATCAGAGAATCGATGGTATCTTTAAGAATTGTGAAGCATGATAAAGTTCGATAGGTATTACTCTTGGTGGAGATATTTTTTTTCTAAGCTAACACCGACAACATGACCCACCATCGGGCGACATGTAGAAGAGTCATCTATGGCTGGTAATATGAAGATGACATAGAGGTCCAAATTATCTAGACCCACAAGTGTAAGATCTTGAGGCACAATGTAAGAGGTGGGGAGCTCGTGAGGCAGACAAGGTTATAATTTAGGCAGACTGTTCTTTACGTGCAGTGGGCAGGGCCACATGGCCCGCGACACCCCAACCCTCTTTAAAAATGATCAGTAGACGGTCGACGGACTGATGAGGAAGAGGAATATTCGAACAAGGAGGTCCTTAGGGCAGTAGAGGAGGCAGAGGAGTAGGCTGTGCAGCTGGAGGTGGGTGGCAATTTGAGGTTCCACCACCACCACCACCACAAGTAGACCCTCTCTATCAACAGAGAGAAGGTTGATATGGATAATAATAGCTTCAGGAAGCTGAGGTCTACCCCCACGGCGCTACATAAATGATTAAAGATATGATATGTGTCTATTAATCCCTCACTATTGTACATATAGACTTCAGTGGTAGTCACTCTTTCATTTCCATGGCCTTCGTTAGGAGATCAATGATTCTGATGGTTCCATTGGCTCGATCCTTATGGTTAGAGACTCCAATGGGAGTGGATTTGATGATTAAACAATGGTTACATCAGTAGGAGCTTCCTCTCTGAGGTGAGATCATCGGCTGAGATCTTCTACTTGTAGCATCGATCCCTTGTGACGTCATCTTGTGTATGGACTTGTTATTTACAGTCTATTCATAGATAGACTGCATTAGGTGCAAACGGTGGTGTGTCTATGGGTATGGGACCAGATTTTCATTCCTCGGTTAGAAGAGAACCTTTGTAGCACAATATAGACTTACCTGGAGGAGGGTTTGGCCGATCACACATCATTTGGACAGACTTACCCTCAGAGAAGATAATGTTGAGAGTTTGAGCTATCTTTTAGTAGTGGAACAACATGTTGTTATCTTCCGTGATGATGTTCTAGGACTACCTCTTTGTATAGAGGTGGAATTTCACATCGACCTGTACCCCATGACAACATTGATGTGTACACTAGTGTATCTAATGGATCTTGTAGAGATTCATGAGCTAAGGGTAGAGTTGGATGAATTTCAGAAAAAGTGTTTCGTAAGGCCCAGCTTTTCTACATGGGAATCCAAGATCATGTTTTCCATGAAAACGAATGGGAGCTTGATTCTTTGTGTGGAATATTAGGGCATGAACCAGGTGATTGTGAAGAACGATTATCCTCTATAGAGGATAAATCATATCTTCAACTGGATAAAGTGAGGTTTTTGGTTTTTGATGATAGACCTCATATCAATCTATAATCTTCTCAAGGTACGAGATGAAGATGTTCATATGATGACCTTTAGATGTCAGTATGGACACTATGAGTTCTTGGTTATGTAGTTTGACATAACCAACACCCCTTCAGTGTTCATGGGACTCATCAAAAAGATCTATTATCTATACCATGATCAATTTTTTGCATTCTTCATCGACAACATCTTGATATACACGACATCATATGAGTAGAATGCCAATCATCTATACAATTTTGTGGATATACACTTAAAGAACCAGCATTAGGTTATGCTCTCGATGTGTCAGTTCTGTATAAGGGAGGTCCAAATTCAGGGACATGTTATTCGGATGTTGGATTTGTAATGGATCCTGTGAAGATAGAGGTTGTGATTTCTTGCGAACCACCCCAGAGTGAGACTGAAGTGCATGGTTTCCTGGGGTTGGCTGGGTACTAGAGGAGATTCATACCTGACTTTTCCAGAGTTGGAACACCCTTGTCAACATTGACGACGATGGGAAAGCCCTTCGTGTGGATGGTGAGATTCCGAAAGTGTTTTCCAGTGCTGAGGTAGAGATTGATGAGTTCCCCCTTCATGAGGCAACAACAAGATGATGTTTGGTATGTAGTCTAGTAAGACACATCAAGGACCAAATATGGTTGTGTATTGACGTAAGAGAAAGCATTGATCTCATATGGATCACGAAAGCTATGAAAAAATGACATAACTACGCTATCCATGACCTGGAGTTAGCGGCAATGGTTTTTGCCTTGATGATATAGAGAATCAACTTGATGAGTGAACGCTTTATTGTTTACTCCAATAAAAAGAGTGTCATGTATATGTCCCCATTGGACGAACTGAACTTGATATATCTTCAATGGATAGAGTTCCTCGAAGTCTATGACTTTGAGATAATCAGTACTTCTGGGATGGGGAACATGGTAGCAGATGCACTCAGAAGGAGCTCTGTATTATGGTTGTTGAGCGAGGTGACATAGTAGCTATACGCATTTCATGTATCTCTCATGGATAGTGAGGGAGTAGATTACCACCAATCTATGAAAGTCACTCACACACTCCATCAGTGATTCAGGGATGCACAACTTGGGGACAATTACTATGAGGCTCGACATGCTTAGATATCCCCTAGACCAGCACCTGATGGATTTTCTAATCATTGGCAGCATGTCATCCTCTTTAAAGGATGCACCATAGTACCTATGGTGATATGGGAGGAGGTGTTGAGGGAGTTCCATATCTCCGCAATGGTGGTACATGTTTGGTGTGGAGAAGATGTAGTAGGACCAACGACGTCTCCATAGGAGGCTAGTGATAACGAAATTAGTGGAAGTTTTTGTTCCACGATTCCTCACTCTTCAGAAAGGGAAAGTCGACTATTAGGTTACAAAATGCTTAGTATAGCCATTAGAGGTACCAACGTGGAAGTGGGAAGAAATTTCAATGGATTTTGTGATAGGGCTACCATGTATGTCTAGAACCCATGATTCCATCTGGGTGATCATTGACCAACACACCAAGTCGACTCACGTCTTACCCATATGAAAGAAATGATCATTAGAGGTCTTGTGACACCTCTACATACATGATATTGTATACCATCATTGGGTGAAATTCACAATCATCTCTGACCATAATGTATGTTTACATCCCGATTGTGGAAGGAATTGCAAGAGGCATTTGGGACTCAGCTACATGTTAGCATGGCCTTTCATCCTAAGATGGATGGCCATATGGAGTGGACCATACAAACACTCTAGGACATGATTCGTGCTTGAATACTAGATTTTGGGTGTAGTTGGGATGATAAAATGACTTTGGTGGAGTATGCAAACAACAACCGCTGTCATTCCACCATCAGTATGGCACCATTCGAGTCCTTCTATGGTTGACCATACAGACCACCACTATGCTGGAAAGGCCTAAGGGAGACATCACTTATGGGTCTAGGGTTCGTATGGTCTACCACTGAGAAGGTGCAGATCATCTAGAAGCAGATGAAGGCTAAACTGAGTAAGCATAAGTCTTATACTGATAGAAGATAGAGACCCTTGGATTTTGAGGATGGAGGCTACGTATTCCTACAAGTCTCACCTCGAAGAGGATGGAAGATATGTGGTTTGGGTGGAATGTTATCTATGAGGATCATTATACTCTTTCAGGTTCTCAGCAATTTTTGTTAGGTGACGTATCACCTAGCTCTTCCCAAAATAAAGCATCATGTGCATGGTGATTTCCACAGATCATAGACGAGTAATTACATTCATGGTCCATCCACATTATCAACTGGGGTGAGCGGGACATTAATGATAGGGAGATATTTATGCAGGATCCAATGGTGTTTGAGGATTAATCAGAAAAGGTACTTCATGGATGATCAATACTTCTTGTGTGCATTCGCTGGAAGCACGAGAACCTCCCAGAGTGCACATGGGATCTGGAGGCTAGGATTCATTCTCAATACACCCACATGTTTCTTTTGTCATTATTGTGGTTTTTGGGGAAGATAATCCCTAAGGTGGGTAGAATGTAAAGATCCGTAATTTTTAGGTTATTCTATTATTTATATGGTACTATTCTAAGTATTTTAAATCCGAAAGAGTTTGATTTGGATGCCCGGTGTGCCTAAAATGTAATTCTAATCATTCTTATGGTATGTTTATTAAATGTGAGATTGGGAAATTCTATATTTTGAACTAGTGCTCAGAATTAAAATTTTATGGCACCGTGGAACACGCATCGCTGGGGCTCTCTTAAGAGAGCCTTAACCTCAACCATATTGGGTTGAGATAATATGTTGGTTTTTGTTGTTTTTTTATGGTTAATAAAATAAATATAATTTATTTTAAATATCCTCTACCTTTCATTAGGTTTTGGTGGTGGGTACCATAATGAGTGGTCATGAATTTATTGCAGGATATTAAATGCTCGGTTACACAAAAATATGTAACCACACTACATAAAATTAAGTAGGTAAATTAGGTGCACCTATTAATGACCCTCTCTTCATTATGTGTTATATGAATTAACTCCCATGGTCTATCTTATTGAATTAATTGGCCAAAAGAGTGATGTTCTTGGGTGAGTATTATTTTGAAGGACCCTCTTGACAATGAATGGATTCATAAAGCAAGAACATATAATTGTTGTTTGAGTAACATCGTTGGAGGCTTGCTTTGTGATCGAGGAATACTAATTCATATTCAAATGTGGAATCCTCTCCAAGGACTCATGATGTAATGATTTTTCTTATTAAAATTATTTGATTTTTTGAATCATTTATCTTCTCCCGTGATAAGAATCTAATGGGGAGGGCGCAAGCCAAAAGAACATGTCTTGGTCCCTTCGCCTCTTATTCAATAATTGCATTATACATGAGTGAATATTTGTGTTGGGCATAACCCAAATCGAAAGAAAAAAAAGTGATAGAGATGACCTGTGAATCCCGTAGGTGTGATCATATGGAAAAAAAGACCATCATAGCTCACCTAGTTGCACAAGGAAGACCATCGGTGTGGCACGACTAGGAAGCCACAGTGACCTACACCGGCAAGCAATGGTGGAGGCTAGCCCCGACCAGTGATGGGGATTTTGGCACGCATCTGCGCGCTATAGGAGGAGGCCACATAACTTGGATGCGGTGCTCAGTAGGTGGTTGGAACCATCCAGACACAAAGATGGCTTCACGCTGTCGCATGCCGCATCAGGAGGAGATGATGGCATTTTAGTAATGGTGATAGACAAGGGTGGTCGGCACCAACTGGCCATGGAGGAGGAGCATTGCATTGTTTCTTCAGACTAGAAGTGGCCATTGTTTAGTGTCACAGTAGAGGATAGACCCACTTTCTACTGGTCCTCAATGACAAGGCGACAATATGTGGTGCCACTGCTTTATGTCCTGAACGACTAAGCCATTCTTGAGAAATGGGGATCCCCCCCCACGGTGGTAGTTAGGGATGGCCCCATGCCCTTGTGAAGGCTGAGCCACACCCCCTGCGTCCTGGGATATTCCCTCCTATGGGCTAGGTTGTTCCCTCCTGTGGGATGGGTTGTGCCCCTCTGCTGGTAGGGATGAGCCCCCCTTGTGGGCCGAGTAGAGCCTCCTTGAAGGTTGGACCATGCCCACCTTGCGTGCAGGGATGTGGCATCAATGGGTCAGGCTAAACCACGACCCAGTCCAACCAGGGTGGCCCATGCTAGTTCGGGTCAGACCCAGGCCGAGTGGGACCCGACCTCGGCCTATCTAGGCCCAATTTTGCTTAAAATGCTATAACATGAATCCATACATCTGTTTGAAAAAATTTTCATGGAGCTGATATAATTGGAGTGATACGGTGCATTTGGTATACTCCACTTGAATTTTGGATAATGATGGTGTATTAGCGGGTTAGATCGAATGTGAATACAATCGGGGCCTATGTACTAAAATGTTTATAACTCACAGACCCAAGAATCCAATTGATTCACCATCTATTGAATTGGAATCCTAACAACATGGGGGTCCTATGGATTACTATTTTGTGGAGAATAGTGGTGGTCGAGGTACGACCAATATCATAAGAATCATATTCCACAGAACTCGAGCACACAAGGTGTATGGAATCTTGAGGCTTGATGTATCTAAAGTACCTACCAAGTTTGGATTAGCATCATAGTGACTCTGTGTGAATCATCATCATAGCTACCCTAAGAGGACCCACTTTCAAGTGGCCCATTGAGGATCAAAAACTAGAGACTCTTTGAGGATCAACATTGAGCATCCCTGTGTGGATCAGTAATCTAGCAACCCTATTTGGATTGGCATTCGAGTGACCCTATGTGGAGCATAATCATAGCAACACTAGGTCGATTAGCGTCATTGCTACCTGAAGAAGACCAGTTTTAGAGTGTCTCATCAAGGATCAGCAATGAGTGACGTTAGGTGGATCTACATCAAGTGACCCTGTTTGGATCATCATTCCATCAAACTTATGTGGATCATCATTCCATCGAACCTATGTGGATCATCATTCTAATGACCCAAAATAGATCTGTATTATCATGACCCGAAGAGGACCATCTGTGTAGTGGACCTTTGTGGAACAAAGACAAAAGTAAAAGAGTGGATCAATACTAGAACAACATCATTGTAGAATGGTTTTGGAACTTTTAAATAAAAAATATGAGATATATTAAAACTAAAAATCTACATTCCAGATCTCTAAGTTGTATACCGGGAATGAGCTGACTATTTCTCTGTATATTGTGATTGAGGTCCAGATTTGTGGTTTTTCCATTGAGGATCTCTGGGAGACCATAGAGGGTCGCAGGGTCTCTACTACGTTTTGTTATACTCACCCATACAAGGGCTTCACCCACACCATGTAGGGTCATGTGCAGGCAACATATAGCTTTAATCGAGGTTTGGGAGACAGGACATGACCTCGCTTAGAGGTAGACCTTTAGACGTGACATGCCGATGTGATTTCCAACCTGAGTTGTACCTTCCCTTCTGGTAGAAATATTGGCATGATATTTTGGGAGCTATTTTTCTGTTGTTTTTTTACTTTTCAGTCGAGCTTGTATTCTGATCCCCTTTAGTTTGAATACTCACCACTTTTACATTTATTTTACATCTTTTTACAACTATAGTTTTACTAAGTCGGTTGTGCTCATTATACTCTGGGACTATGTGTTTGTAGGATTAAATTTAATTCCTTACCATTTTTCAAAGATATGCAGTCCGGTGTTATTCACCAACCCATGGCCTATGGAAGGCGGGCTTGGGTTAGTCATGACATGGGCCCCGGGGGATGGGTCGTGACGGTATTCAAAAGAAATATTCAAGTTACATTGAGTTACTATCTCTTAATTATTGACTTTTTTCTTAGTTTTATATCCAATACTTGGGAAGGAATTTATAATACTATTGGTAATGAATTCACTTTCACTATATCATTTCATCATAAAATTGATGGGAAATTGGAGAGAACAATTTAGAAATAGGAAGGAAATATTGTATCTCGTTACATGGATTACCAACGATGCTGGAATATTTATATTTCATTTTTTGATTTTTCTAATAATTATATTTAATATTATAGTTAACATATAAATATTTTGATGTGTCATTTAGAAATTAGTGTACGAAACCATATGGTTGGGATGAGGTAGGTGAAAGGAATTATTAGGTCCATAACTTATGGAGGGGATTCTTAATAGGGTAAATATGACAAAATGTCACCTAGGACTATCTAATAATATGAAAAATATTTATATATATTTACATATGAATGATACTTCATTTAGGTTTATTGACCATGTATTCTTTAAGGTATCAATATGAGAAAATTTTAAATGTTTTGGATGAATGTGAATGTTAAATTCATGGTTCATGAGACCATAAAAAAATATAGGGAATATTGGTACATTTAATTCTATAGTATAAATTCATATAATTATATACTTGGTATATGATGTGGTACATGTTTAATTTTGAATGAAATATTTTTTGGATGCGTCTCTTGTTTGTATCTCGTAACTTGTAATTTTGGATGAGAACATTTGGTATGAGGATCTAACAGTTCAATATATTTATTGTTCATATATTTTGTGTTATAGTAATTTGAATCATCTTGTTATGTTTTCATGTAAAAAACATATGAACAAAAAAGAATCATGGGAATAATAAAATTATATAATAGAGAAATATCCCCACATATTTTTGTACTGAATAATGATGATATGACTCCATTTTTTAAAGGGGTATGAATGTAAAAACCATGATAATATTAATAAAAAAATAACATTAATTATATATTAATATTCATTAATTATATTTTAGAGAATTTTATTCATTACACTAATATTATGTAATTTATAAATTAAAATAGAAATAGTTTAATTTTTAATAAATTTTTTTAACATATATTTATTCATTAATTTATAATATTAATTTACAAAATTTTATAGTTCTATTTTCAAATAGAGTTTTTTATGTTGATATTTTTTTCAATTTTAGTTTAGGGTAAATATTTTGATTTTTTAAAATAATGAAATCTCTGTTAAATTTAGAAAATACTATTTTATAAGAATTTTTTTAAATATATCAATAAATTCATAGTTATTTTTATTTTTGTTTTAATTTTTCACTATATATTTTTAATTAATCAATACAAAATAAATATAATTATAATAAAAATTATATATTTTTTACTATGAAATCATTTTAATACATTAAAAATCTTATTTATGAAAAAAAAGGTTTTAATTTTCAATTTATTTTTAAAATTATTTTAAACAACCTATAGAAATTTTATTTCATATAAATTATTCTATATATAAATTCATCATGTATATATTTTTAATCAGTTCATTTCGATTTTTCATTATAATGAATAGTAACAATGGTAAAAATTCAAATACTGTAGTAAGAGATAAAATGGGTTTAATATATTCAAAATAACATTACTGATTTTAAATTTACTTAAATATCATCTATCTAAAATTTTCTCATTTTATTTATACCCTATATTAAATATCAATCATTAATCGTACAAATTTTATTCATTTTTCTTCCTTAAGACACTAATATATATAAATATTTTAGAATATTTTATGTTTGTCCTCCCCTATCTAATAAAAGGAGAACCTTACCCACAATTTTAATAACATAAATACTATGTTAACTTGGGAAACAAATTCACAAATAACTTGCTAACAACTGTACCTATGTCATATATGTCCAAATTTTACTAGATTATCATCTTGTGTAGGATTTAATTATAATCATATGAAGGTTGTCCAAAGAAGTGGTAATGTTCTTAATCAAGTGTTTTATTATTTAATTCATATTTTGGATCCTTAATATATATCTTTATAATTTTCATATGATAAAAAAATATATCTCTATTATACTAAAATATTATAATTATTATAGTATAATCCTTCTTCCTCAACTTATAAATCTAATAGAAAATGAAATCATCTTTCATGTAAAGGTGTAGACGACCCCATAATGAAGACTATATATTACATTTAACATAACTAAATTATATATCTGGTCATAATAATGGAAAATATATGAAATAATGTGATATATAAGATATAAATTTAATTCTGAAATAGTAAATAAATAATCATATTGTTATATTACCATTAAATAAAAATCTAAAACATAACTCATGCATTCATGTGGACTATCACCCCATAATACGATTTAATATATTACTCTACACTGCCTCAAATTTTTGGTATATATATGTGTATTTGAAGAAAAATATTATATTTATAATATTGTATTCATTCATTAATTTTCCAGTTATATGTAACATCTTTTCCTCAGCATCGTTGAATGAAAAAAATGTTAATCATGAGTATTTACAGACCATCGTCTCAATGTTATAACTTAATTAATTTTTAATAAACATATTTATAAGATATTTATAACATTATGTTATTTTATAAACATTAAAAATATTACATTAATAATATTTTGATAGTGACAAACTCATTATCCATTTGACCATAGTCAACATTCCATAGTCATTTTTGACAAATGAGGTGAATATTATGAAAATGTAGGGTGTGAAATTATATAAAAATGTAACTGATTATGACATGATAATAAATTAATAAAATGAATAATAAACATTAATATGTGTTTTAAACATTTAAATGATTCACATAATTTTACTATCCAAGAAGATAGATAACATACTATAAGAGTTTGACCCAGGGTATGTGACATTGTACAAAAAATTATTATTAATGAAATATATGATTATGTGTTTACTAAATTATTTTCCTCCATTTACATATTTATAAAACTCACTTATGAATGTTTTTATTTCATCATAATTAAATTATATAAGTTATTTTTTGTCTATTTTTATTATTATTCATTGCTTTTAATTAATAACCATGTTATTTATTTAATATGAAATTGTCTGACATTCCTTAAAAAGTAGAAAAATGAATTTTTTGTTTTAATGTTCACATATTGACTAATTGTTCCCACCATTATAATTTTTATTTCATATTTTGACTTCTCAAAAAATATACATGTTTATCAAAGAATATTTTATTTCCTATCTTCTTGGAATTGGTCATTCTTAAGAGGTTTCATAATATAGAGATACTTTATTGCATATATATATTAGAATAGAATTTTTGTTGATTATGGGTTAAAATATGCTTTTCATGGTTTTGATAATAAAAATGGTCATCCCTAAATATACTCTTTATATTATATTCTATATGATAACTATATAGGGTGGTGGTTGATATTTATATAGCATAAAAAATGGGTGAGCCTAAATATTCTATCTAATGCCTTGTGTTATATACATTGCATAATATCCCTGAATGGGGTAGTTTACTTAGGAGGTTTCTCCAACAGATTTCACTATGCTCTAATTTTATCTAACACAAGTGAACGATGGTTAGGAATGTTATTATATATAATACCTATAAGGGATTTAGTTTTATTGTTATGGGTTTTTATAGTTTTTGTTAAATAAATTTTTTCCCCATATGGATTTCATATATTTTATATACAAAATGAGTAATGTACAAAATGAATTTATTTTTTCAGTTTTCATGTTTTTCAATAAACTAATAAAAAATTTTCATTTATGTCCCTTTTGAGTATTTTATATCTCATTCGATGGTCTCAATAATATATAAGCATTAGTGGGTGTGTGTGGGAAAAGAATTTTTCATGTTGATATTCATGAAGATTTATCAATAAAGAAAACATGTTTCATTTTAAAATTGTTAAATTATGAAAATAAAATTATACTCGGTGATTGTTATGACATTTTAGTATATAGTTTTTTAATGTAATTTTGAAGATCAAATTATGTAAAAAACTAATCCAAAAATACCATAAAGAATTTCTAAATGTGAATTATTGTCTAAAAAATTAGGAATAGTTAATTTATTGAGGTTTTGTCATTATAATTAGTATTATTTTAAACAAATTATCACTTATTAAAAAATTTATCAAAGGCAAATTTACAATAGTTTTTTTACATTATTAAATATTTTAATTAATAAAAATACACTTATGTAACATAACATTCCCTTATGGAGAAATTTCATGTTGTTTATGATATCCTAAATCATTAATACACATTATTCAATGGATTATTTCAAAAAGTTAAACATATTAGAACCCATGAAGATAATTATTCCTTGTTTATTTAAAAAATAACTACATTTAATAGTAACATGAAACATGGGTGAAGAAAAATTATTTAAAATATCTCAAACGTGTCATTATATTTCAATGTTCATCTTGTACTCAAGGGGATAATGTGAGGATATATATAAGAAAATTGTAAGCAATAATATCTAGATAGGGGATAAATGTTGAATAAAAAAAATTAAATAGATAAATTTTAGTCAGGAGTCATATCTAGGATTCATAAAAGGGGTTGAGAATAATAAAACGGGTCATTGAAGAGTGATTTAAGATTACAACATAAAAGAAAAATTATATTCTGGAAATAATATCAAATATGACATTATAATTAGAGGTCAATGATAATTTCCCTGAAAAAAGAACATATTGTGCTTTGGATAACCACATGATCACCATACATGGAGTCATAGGATACAAAAAATCTCTTGATTTATTGGAGGGATATATAATTATAGGCCTGCCCGTAACACTCATACTAGTACAATCATTCGATTTCCATAAAAGTCAAATTTTTATTATAAATTTTTATAACATGGCTATGGAGTTATAGTAAAAAAAATATGTCCACAATAAATGAATTAAATTAAAACCCATTTGATTACCCATGAGTGGAAATGAGAATAATTATTCACAAAAATATGTATGTCAGAGAGAAATCAAATGATAATTTTAGAAGCATAATAATTGTACATAATGATTCGTGGAATTGATTAATGAGAACTAAAGGGGTATATAATCATTTGAAAATCATATGAATAGTAAGTGGGATGTGTAAAAACATACCCAAAAAATATATTTTAAATAAACATGAATAATATATTAATTTTTAATTAATAAATAATAGAAGGACAGTATCACTTACATTGAGAGAGAAATTCTTACATCTTTAGAGAAATTTATTAAAAACATAAGAAAATATTGGAATGGGTCTATAGAAGCAAATGATGGGAAAATTCATGATTAAATCATTTTTATGTAATGTTAAAGTGATATTGGAGGGCTATTTCCAAAAAAGATAATTTAATTCTTTATTAATAACTAAACTTAAGTTTTTGAATTTATATGATGAATTAAGAAAAACAAAAAAACAACCTCAATGTTTGTTCAAAAGGTGTCACGCAATGAATAGTATAATTTGATAAATTTCTTGGTGATGAACTCAATCCATTAAAATAGACCCCTTTGTTATATGTAGGTGAGTTTTGTTAAAAAATAATAAATTTTAATGTCATAAAATAATATATTGTTGTAAGAGGATTCATTAAGGGTTTATATAATTATTTTAATAAAATTGACAATAAGTTATTTTAAAGCAGTTTTACAATTTTTTAGGGATACAAATTATATTATATATTACTTTTCAATTCAGATTTTTTGATTTCATAACACATTTTGTATATTTATATGATATTTATTTATTACAGAAAAAATCGATTAGCACAAAAAATACCTAAAAATTCAACATTGGAAAATATTATTATTTTTATTTAAAAATTAATATTTATTATTTTAGAATGATTATACAAATATAAGAATATAAATTTTTAAATATAAATACTTATTTATTAAAAATATGAGTTTCTACAATTTTAAAAGCTTATAGACTTAAAAAAATTACACATGACTAAAAAATTAAATTTATTTTTTATATTTATAAAACTAATATTTAATGATAATATTTTATTAAAATATCATTTATTTAAAAATTTCCATAAATCATTAAAAATATATTTTTCATTGATTATAGATATTTTTATAAAGTAATTTTTTTTAATGTATCAAAATATAAATATTATCATACTCATTAATATATTATTATATAGTAATAAAAATAACTACTTAAGATAATTATTTTATTAAAATAATTATAATTTCAGAATATTATATTCTAGATAAAAAACCTCGCATTACACCATCAAATTACTAAATTGTATGTTATGTGATGATGTGGATTTCTTGGGGTTGTTTGATTAATATGTATTGGAAATATATAATAATAAGCTTAAATTATCCTACAAATCATTCACTTGATTTTTAGTTGTATAATTGTAGATTACAATCGATCTAGTTAAATATCCATTGATTTCATCTCTCTTAAAATATCGTATAAATGGGCTCGATAGTGTATAATCCTATATATTGAGGTCATTTATTCATCATCCAATGTTTGTTAGACATTATCATTGGTCATAATACACTTATCATAAATATTATTATACAATGGCTATATTATAAACATCTGATTCTTAACAGCTTGTTAAATATGATATGATTAACTTATAATGACCCAAATATCAAAAGTAGTTCATGCGTTTTCCAAAATATAATTACATTTTTTGGATATTTTATTCATTTGAAAATTGAAATTCATTTACAATTTTCCATGTCATTTAATTATTCACCTTCATGAATTTTTGACTCTAAATTTTATTTCATATACTAAAATATATGAGGTTATTATGATTCATCACCTCTTTTATTTACCAATAATCTTCATATAACATTTTGTCCCACCACTATACATTGATCATGTGAGTTTTCTTGTTTCATATATATTTTTAATATGATATAAGATCCCCTTCATCTCTTTCTTGTTTGAATTTATAATATAATGATATAAAAAATCTTAATTTAAAATATGTTTAGTGTCTGGTATTTAATTTTTATAGAGGAATACATGTAAAAATCATATACATGAAAAAATTTCAGTGGGTGGGGTAGTCTATAGGTCATTGATCTTATGAGATCAAGGATATAAAATGGGTTTATGTACTTGTAATGAGATTTAAATTCAATCCAAACCACATTGCATTGATCTCCAGAGATATACGTTTCAAGAATATATCTTCTGCTTCAAAATCTCTATCACATCAATGATTTCTTTATAGATTTTATATACACTCATTGTGTATTTCATAATAAATATTATGGTTTTAAAATTATCTCTCATTCCCTAAAAAATATCATGTCTCATCAACTTTTTGTCTCCAAATTAAACCCATAACATAATAGTCTAGAACGTATTTCCTTACAGGGCCAAATAAAGATCCATTAGGATTCGAGAATATAATTTTTTTATAAGCACTCCAAATGGGGATGGACACAACGCTAACATAAATGGACATACATTGATCATGAACTCAGTTTATCTTCTAGAAGATGAATGTTTCTCTCTTAGTGATCATCTATCAGCTGAAAAAATATTAACAATACCATTATCTTTATCAAATGTTTTATAAAGGCTACTCTAGAACATCAATGTATATCTTCGATATCTATCAAATATAGTGGAGTTTAGAATCATGTATAGTTAAACCACATAATATATATATATATATATATATATCTAGTAGCTAAAGTGATAATTTGTCCTTAATAGAAATTAAATTAACTATATTTTTATGAAAATCATATATCACCATGATGGAGTAATTTCTTATTGATTTCCCAGGGAGTCCCTAGATGAAATAAAGGGTTATATTTTGTAATTTTTATCCTGTTATGGGAAATGATTAAATTATAAACTCCGAATAATATTTTTCAGTATTTATTTGTATCCATAAAATTTGTGATATACAATTTCTATAATCTCCCATCATATTATCTCCAAATTATTTTGGATTCATAATGTCATACAACACAGTTATTCCTAGTTAAAAATGAAAAATGAGATGTGTACATAATCCAGAAGTTGCATATTATATTCTATATTTTATGGGACATGAACTAGGTTACAAACATTAAAAAATAATCATTATAAAATTTTAAATTTAAAAAATATTCTACCTTATTTTATATAATCTCATTATTTATCATGACATCCTTGGTCAGCTCAATAATACATTTTTGAGCAATTATTTTACAATTTTGGGATGAAGATCTAGTTTTTTTCCATTTCCTTCCATTGAATGACCATGAATAATTTTACCTTTTCATACCACATCTTATATATGGTTGTATGATCCTTTTTACTTATAGAATCCTCCACATTGTTCGGATTCCCATGGTGGTAATATATTATAGAACAAAAATTATTTATAATTGAAAAATGATTTAATTAACCCATATTGAGATTCTTTTAGGTGATCACAGACATGAGGATTCTATGATCTATAAATATGTTTCTCCTCTCTATGTTGAGATAATGATGTAAAAACATCAATTAAAATATCACTACAAGCACATAAATATCATGAATTTGGTAATTCTTCTTAATGATGTTTTTCTGTCAAGATAAAAAGTCTATAAAATACACTACCCATATAATTTTTTGATTAATTAGTAAAATCAATAATCCATCCAAAATGGATGGTAATTTGAAAAAATGTGTACTGATTATCCTCTTGTTTAATTCATTAATTCTCTCTTCACATTCATTATTCCAAAAAAAAAACACCACTACCCTGTTATCTAGGATATTGAGTTTAATTAACCTGACCTTAGTCACCCCAATTATTTTCATTTATTTAATACATTTTCATAAATTAAAATGAATTACATCCCAAAGTATTGAATAGTTTTCTAGTTTTAGAAAACAATATACACAAAAATATATATCATAAAATTTGAAAACATAAAATATAGAATCGTAATTCCATTGTAAATTCCAATAATACCCAAGATTAATCATTTATATTAATAATTAAAACCATCGTGACAACCAAGGGAAAAATAAAACATTAAAAATCGGTCACATAAAATCCTTATTAATTGATAAGTATGGAATATATTGTCATAAATAAGAATAAAAATATATGTCTAGTTAAATAAGTTGAAAAAAAATTATTCAATAACATGAACATAATATGGATTGAATAAAATATGACAAAAATAACTCCAAATAAATAATCACAAGAGCTATATAACATAACCATCGATATTATACTAATCGAATAATCACATGGAAATAAATAACTAACCACATAATTGTGTAATTCACAATGCTTTACATCTGAAATGTACTATTGAGTATTTAGGCTAAGAATATAATACAAGCATATCATCGTGTCAATAATCTATCAATATCAAGTATTTTTTTTCTAATAATCAAATAAATTATAAATTCATGAGCCAAAACCCAGTCTAGTATGTCTTATGAGACCTACTAAGTCATTGATGGGATATAGTGCGCCCCGACCATCACTCAATGTGACCAATGAAATCCTCTTATGAAATTGGTGAATTAGAATAACTATATTCATTTTTATTTAGTCTTTCATAGAAAATTAAAATAAAATTCCCCATTAAGAAAACATTTTAAAAAACCATCTACCGTAAAATTGTGAAAGGTATCACTACAGTACATCCCTTGTAAAACTAATCTATATAAATTTAATAAAATATTAAAGATTTTATCATAAAATATAAACCTCAATGAAATATAATCTTTAATAAATTATATTGATATAGATAAAAAACATTAAATTATAATTTTGAAAAATTATTTTGGAAAATATCTTTTCTCATTGAAAATCACATTTTATAAAAATGTTATTAAATTATAAAAGAAAATATTTTATTTCAAAATGAATATTTAAAATTGTAAAGAATTTATCAAATCATTGAAACATAATGAAAATAAGTATATTTTCAAATGATTTATATATTAAAACAAAATTTATTTAGTATTTTCTTCTGAAAAGTCTCAGAGACCGATATTTAAAAATTGATAAAATATACCACTAAAATTTATTTACACATAGTATTAACAGGATAAAACTGATTTTATATAATCATAGTAGAATAATACAACTATTATGAACATTATTTTAAAAATCATTGACATAGAAGAAAAATATATTTTAAGGTAAAAATTAGAAAGATATGTTTTAATGAAATTCCATTATAAAAATTATATCATTGAAGTGGGAATTAATCAAATGAAATGAATATTTTTAATCACATAAAATATTATTTAAAAATTTTAAAGTAAACATAATATATAAAAATGTAATTTGAAATATAATCTTATTATGACATAATCAATGAAGTAGACTCTTAACCCAAATTGTTGATATTGGGGTATGAATTCCCATATATCTTTGTAATCTGTCAAATAACATTGCTATATAAGTAATAATTAAAAATGAAAGGCTGAAAAAAATTGTGATAGTTTGATTAATGGTATGATATATCAATGGTTTATACATAGATGACATATAAGGAATATGGGTTCAACGAATCATATGTTTCATTGTAAAAAGAGTGTTATATGAAGACCAATACATTACACTTCCCTTTAATGGTTTTTGCTTTATTCCTGTATATAATGGTTTAATGAATGTTATTAACTCATTAAAACAATATATTAATATTTATAACAAATTTTATTATTTTTATAACTTATTATCACCCTTTCCTTCATAATAGAGGAATGAAGTGGATAATTAATATAAGAATAAAAGTTATTAAGAGAGTTGTGATGTGAAATTACCTATCGAAAATCTCCTCCTTGAAAGACCCCTAAGGACCATTAATTTGGTATTTTGGGGATACCATAATAACTAGGACATGGAGAGAGTGAGTATGATATATTGTTTCATATATTTGATGATATTAAAGCCATTTTATTCGATATGGATTGGTGAGGGTTTTAATTTATACGTGATGGGAGGTGGGTTTCAGTTAATAAAATAATGATTAAATTATATTTAATGCCAATGAAAATTGAGGTGGAAATAACATCCATGAATTTGGATATAAATTAACATTTTAGAGAAATTTTAATGAGGATAAATACCTAAAAAAAAAATTTTGTTTTTAGGGTTTTTAACCCTTTTCATTTTTAACTTTAACACGTCTCTATTTTTAACTATACACCAACATATTTTTTTTACCATGGTATCATTTTTATGCCTATAATAAAATTATCCATAAAATAGATTTTTTAAATGATAATTTAAAATATGTAATTCATTTTTCCAAATTAAATTCATATAATTGGAAAAATTTTATTTAAAAATAATCCCTCAGACAAAATGAAAAACCAGGTTTTAATGTGAAATGGTCAAATTTTTGAATTGTTTTTATAACCAATTTCAATTTTAAATTGATTAATATGAACTGAATTGGTTTTATGTATATGTAATTTAAATAATAATAAATTTCTGTAATTTATTAAAAAAATTTACTATATAAATAAATTATATTAAAAAGGATTTTTTTATTAAAATGCACTATTTTCACTATTTCACAAAAAAAGAAACTTTTCCAAAAAATAAAATAATCTTAACATAAGATAACATAGATATTAAACATTAAATAATTTAGTTTATTTTTTCCATGAAAAATTTATAAATGTTTCAATCTTTAGATAGAAATAGGTTCACCATTAAAAGGTGGTGGTACTTCATTTAGAAAAATTTATCTTTTACTGATTAAAATTTGACTTTCTTTATATCTTATTCCAATCAATTATTTTAGATGATTTAAAAAATTTTTTTAATATATAAAAAATTACATACGAATAGTTCTTTATATCATATTTATTAAATGAATTTATTATAATAGAATTACATTGTGGGCATAAAATATGTTTTTTTAAATACATTCATTATTTTCAAATTGTTATAATTTTCATTTAAAATAAATTTGTAACCAATGAATTAATTTATAAAAAATTGTTAAATATATATTAATTATTAAATTATTCTCATTACTTCCCTCCATTCCTATTTCAAGGTGATATCTATCATAATTAAAATGTAATATTTAATCATTTGTATAAGCTAAGTATTGTGTTTTACATCTGTTATTGTAGAAATTTACCATTAAAAAAGACATATCATATCTGATTTGGGTGAAACATTTTCCCTTAGTTCAATAAATTTAACACTCACTATTTTAAATCGATCTTCCAAAATGAAATATCGAATCTTTAAAACTACCTTATATGAATTTTTCATCATAAATAGGGTTAATAAAAAAATTTATATTAATTCAGAAATGAAAATGTGATGGTCACCAAAAAATTATGCATTCAAATATTATAAAATTATTTTTTATTGAAAACCATGACATATAAGAGAAATATAAATATCATTTTCTAATGGAGTGTGATAGGAAACATTCTCGTTAGAATGTAAACCATCACAAAACTATAAATTTGTTTTGGGTCAAAAAACCATTGATTTAATCCTAAAAAAAGTAATCAAATTGCTTTTTAATTACAAAATTCATTTCCAAGAATGTAGATATTATTTTATAATACAGATAAAAAATTATGAAGTAAATATACTTAACATATTTTCATTTCATAATCATAATCTCTTCTACTATTTTCTCTTATATCTTTCCCCACTATATTTATAATCCCAAGAGATAGATATTCAAGAGGATGTTTTTCAAGATTAAAGAACATTTTGTTAATTATAATATCAACAATTCATTCCTTTAGCCAATAAATATTTACTAGACATAAAATTTTTATCTCATGTCATCAAAAAACAATAATATTCAAATTTTAATGTAATCCATTCCACTAGTGGTTAATCATTATACTCACCCAAAATACATCTAGGAAAATTCACAGAAAAAATGGGTCCATAAGTTCAATATTCAACTAAAAACTCTATTTCTTAAACAATGTAATGTAACTATTAGTGTAACATATAAAACTTTAAAGACATTGATCACCATAAAAACATGATTAATATTGGTGTGTATCCCATAAAAATCTGAGGTTGTGGGATGTATTCCATAAATCCCAAAATGTAGTTATCCCTGCAATGAAAACCCAAACCAACAAATCGCTAACTTCATTGAAGGAAACCAATAATATCATATTATTAACAATACTTAATTAATCTCTCAATAGTAGGTACATATTTAGGTATATTCTTCACAAATAAAGTGTTTTTCAGAAGACAAACATGCAACAAAATCACATCTCTTTATTATTGGTATTATTTAGCACATGTATCAAAATCTATTAAGAATAATTAATGTAGTACAATAAATATATATATATTTATTTATAAAACAACAATAAAACTGAAAACATTTTATCGTAAATATTAATTACAAATATATTAAAACATAATCATTTTACTTCATTATTAAACTATTAACTATGCTTTATCATCAAATTCTATATTTCATTTACATCTCATTTATAGTCTCATAATCAACAGTTGTATAAATATTACACAAATTAAATTACTATTTTTTATTATTTCCCTTTATAAAGTTGATTTACTTATATCACAAACATTCCCCTTTAGAAAAAAATCAAGCATCGATAAAACCTCACAGAGACTATTATTCAAATATTTTCATTTTTCATTAGAGCTAACATGATTTATAACCTTATTTAAACATCCAAAAATTGTTCATGTTCTTCTAAGAATTTTGATTTAGTATTTCATCTATTTTTCTTAACATATTAACAATCACATTCATCACTAATCATGACCTTCTAGTTTTGTGTACCTACTGAACCTTAAATAATTAAGTGAGAAACAAAATTCAAATGATTAATCAAATAATGATAAAGAATAATTAATATGTTATCTAAATCATGAAAAAATATCATTAAATATATCGTTATGTTTATCCTTGGTTATTCGAGTTCATGAAAAAATGTATATGATAATAGCTTATTCCTGGACGTATCTTGAAAGTTAGTTATATGGCTATATTTTCTAATCAATACTTTCCTATATTTAGTATCTGATTTTTTTAATAAAAATTATCTAATACCAACTATAACAATAGAATCCCAAATATTCTAGATTCTTATGCATCACTCCATTACATGGGCACAAGATACAAGGTATATCATAAAAAATGACTGAATAATTGAGTATTATTAGAAAACAAGACATGTACTAAGATAATACATTGAATTGGTAAATATAAAATAATGAATGTATATTATTTTGAAAACACCATTAATCATATATATAAATCATTCATATCAATCATAATAAAGATCTTGTAATTTTGGGTGAGAACTTATGATATTGTTAGCTCAAATTACCAGTAAGGGTTTAGTATATTGGATTATATCATAAATAATTGTAAAAGACAATAGAAAGGTTGCTAAATTAATTCTATTCTATTTAATCAATAACATGATCAAGATATGGATGGAATAAAATATGGCCATATATTTGCATATAAATTATCATATAGGATATAAAACACAACCATTAATGCAGTAATAAAAAAATAATCATGTGAAAATCCAAAACTAATATCATAATGAGAGAATACATAATTTTGGACATCATAAACATAGTATACTATATTTTTCCAAGAATAAAACAATTTTATGTTTTCGTTAGAATAATATTATATCATAAAGGATTCATGCTAGGAATCTAATATATAGGTAA
This sequence comes from Viscum album, assembly GCA_963277665.1. Classification (NCBI taxonomy): domain Eukaryota; kingdom Viridiplantae; phylum Streptophyta; class Magnoliopsida; order Santalales; family Viscaceae; genus Viscum; species Viscum album. The sequence goes on from OY728155.1 coordinate 1,376,866,459, forward strand.
GGCCTCCACCAAAACCCATTCTATTTTTTCTCATGGAACCTACCAATGCATTAAGGGGCTAAAGATGGATCTTCTCATCACTAAAAAAGACCAATGAATTCATTATAAGAATTTTTTGTATCATAATAAACATATAATTTTTATTTAAACTATCCAACATAATTTAAATAACATTCTATACTAATTAATCCTAATCAGAAAATATCCATATTAAATGGATAAATTTATAAAATTGTATATCCATAGTAAAACAAATAAAAAATCATTTAATAAAATAAGGAATATGGAATCATAATAGATCATCATCAATGAATCATAAGATTCAAAAAAGTATATTGACATAGGAAATTTTATAATAAATGTGATCTATGAAACAAATGAGGAAAATACACCTTTTCACATTGAAAATTACTTTTGATTAAAACATCATTAATTAATAAAATAAACCAATTTTTTAGAATTAAATTATTAATAAAATTAATTAATTATCGAAAAACAAAGGCATAATAATTCTGGGAAAATCCTCTCATTCTTTATAAGTTAAATGAAATTTCTACTATATTTTTTATAAGAATTACACAAAGAACCATGTTTATTAAATAAAACAATATACCATTAAAATATTTATTAAAGACAAAAAAATGAATAAATGTTGTTTAAAAAGTTATAGTATAATAGTAAAAAAAATTTAAGCAATTTTTTAATTCATGGTCATTGACGAAAATAAATTTTTTTATGGGAAACATTAAAAAGATAATTTTTAATGAATGTACCATATATTAATTATTACATTTAAGTGAGAATGAATAAAAAGAGGTTAATTTTTGATACCAATGTAAAGTAACATAAAAAATTTTAAATTCTATGTATGATATTCAAAAACAATTCACAACTAATCATAAAATGTCTTAATCAAAGATATGGAGGTTTAACCCAAATATTGGAAACTGGGTTAAGAATTCTCTTACCGTGTTGTAATCAGTCAAATAGCATTCCCCATAAGATTAATATTTAACATATGAAAATATAAATATCATGAATTATATCACATTAATTATATTATATATTATATGGAATTACATACACCACGCAACGAGAATAAGCAGGGATGAAAGCATATATCTCAAAAAAGAAAAAGTGATACGATAAGACACTTCCTTTATGGTTCTCTTTAGTGTTACATACTTTAAAAAATACATAATGCTTTAAATAATTATGATAACTAATTAATGTTATATATTAGTATTTAAAAAAATTTACATTGTGATTTAATAATATCTTATTACACATTCATTAATAATATTCATTGATTACATTTTTGTCTATATCTCTTTCTTGGTTTCATGATTGGTTATCTGTAGTAAAATTATTGATGTTATTATAAAATGGGAATAAAACAAAATTATTGGAATGAAATTTTATTAATTAATATCCAATGGTGTATATTGTTCAACATAAAATTTCAGTTTCTATCAAATGGTCTATTCATTTAATAAATCTTAATGATAAATGGTGAGTATATTTTTACAGGTTTTTTACAAATATCAAAGGCTGGTTTTTTTATTTAATATTTTTACTATATATTAGTTCTAGAAAAATAAACAGATTTATATATTTCTATTAAAATCTTATTTTTCATAATAATAGTTTTATTTTCATCCATGAAGGTGGTTATGAAAAATGAATGATTACTTTAGTCATTGAGGTAATTAGTCGACATAATAAGGGAAATAATTTCGTTTATTTTAATAAGATGGGGTAATAAAATATTTTGATATATTATATGTCATTATGAAAATAAAATTAAAGTATTTACATGATTCTGGATTTATTATATAATTATTGGTCAATGTGTTTGTTAAAATAGAAAAAGAAACAATATTAAATGACATTCTATTAGAAAATTACCACTTCAATATCACCTCCATGAGAGAACATTGAGGATATTTTATTTAGACTTTTTCGGATTGAAGTTGCAAATAAAATTTGGGAGAGTGATTATAATAGCTTTGGGTATAAATATTATAACCACTATAGATTTTTATCGAAAATGAGGTGGTGAGGTGTGGTATTTATACTTGAGGAGAGGTGGGATGAAATGATTAAAATAGAATTATTTTATATTTTAATACAACCCCATTGAGGTGGAATTTATTTCAATTACTTTTTATTGAAATTATATTTTATATAGATCTAGGGTCATTAAATACCTACAAATCCATTAAATTTGGTACTTTTTATTTATTTTATGCCTTTTCATTCTTAATTGTTATGTGTTTAATTTTTTTATGTTGCTTTAAATAATGTGTTTACCATGTTATATTTTTCTATTCTTAATAATTAAATTGACCATAAAAATAAATTTTACTATATAGTTCCATATATGAAATCTATTGATCAAAATAAATTTATTAAAATCTTATAAATAGATTTTAAAATAATCATGCAGAAACAACTTTAATGTGTGGTTTTAATGTGAAATGATAAAAAATATTCAAAATTTTTTATATTCAATTTCAATGTAAAATTTATTGCAATGAAAAAAGTGGAATTATTGAAGTATAATTTAACTATTCATAATTTAAGACTGATTTGTATTATCTTTCAATTATAAAAATAAATTATAAAATAAAGATGTTTTTAATTATAATTTAGTATTTATCACTATTTTGGAAGAAATTATATTTCAATGAAATATAATAAAATTTCAACCTATTATAATTTTTATAATATGAATAAAAAATAAATATAATTTTCTTAAAAAAAATATAAATTTTGAAACGTTTATATTTAAAATAGGTATTCCATCAAAAGGAGGCACAAATACCCTTCTAAATACTTTTATATTTCATAATTAAAATTATATTTGTTTCTTATTTTAATCATATAAAATGAATTAGAAGAATTTGAAAAAATAATTATTAATTATATAAAATAAAATTCTGATTAATATAATTCAATATAAATGACTAATTAAATTTATTTACATAAAATTTCATTGTTGGAATAAAATATTTATTTATAAAAACACATCCTTTATATTCAATTGGTTCTTATTGATATTTATAATTAATTGGTAACTACTGAATTAATTTTATAAATATATATAAGAAATATTTTCATAATGTTTTTATTATAATTAATTCCCACAATTCAATTAGCATTTTGATAACTATCATAATTAAATAATAATATTTAATAATTTTAATAAACTTGAAGTTTCGTGTAATGTTTGAAATTGAGGATATTACAAATGAAAATATATATAACATAAAATCTCGGAGTTTTACTGTGATCTTGAAAATCAAGAGATTTTTAAATTAAATCTCATAGTGTACATTATTAATTCATGTAAACTATGAATCTTCATCTCACATATTGGTATAGGTCATCATTTTGTTTCCACTTTTTTTGAATGATCTAATAATATCCCATGACTTGTGACAACATTTCCCTATAATGTTACATTATCCATAAAAATTATTAAATTTGTATAATTTTCAGGCCACATTTCGTTCTATAATGTCTTCAGTACGACATTTGATTTCTAACCATATTATTATTTTCATTATTAGAATATAAAACTATCATATATAAGAACAAACAAATATTCCATGAGGTAATAGTAATATACAGTACTAATCATGACATGGTTTTTTAAAATTTTGTTCAGTAAAAATTGAATCTCTAAAATATCATAATTCCTATACCTTGTGATATAAGTATTGTTAAAGCGATCCTCCTTATTAACATTTTCAAAATAATATTCAAACTAATTATCCACATAATACATGTATGAAAATCCACCTAGATAATCAAACATGTCATAAATACATCGCATAATATATTTTATCATTACAATGTTGTTGTTGAGCTCATGATGATAAATTTATAGGCATGTTGAGCCGTCCTAAATTTTGGTGAAGATGTCCAGGGCACCAAATGGTGGAGCCCTTGGTAAATTGAACCCCTCTCCGAGATTCTCTTGTAGTTTCTTCTTAATATCCTCATTTTAATAAAATTATATCTTATATGGATTCACCGATATTATAAAAGAACTATTTATAATATTGATTATGATCTCAACCCCAGGGAAAAGTGGAAGACTAGAAAATTATTCGAGAAAAAGATAAGCATACCCCCTTACATTTGGAATTTCACTAGGGATGAATTTATCCTGAGAAAAAATCACGTGACATCAATATAAATTTTTCTTAGGATGTAATATCCATTCATACAATGCTGATATCAAATTTTATTCATCCTCATCCTTGTATATATTTTTTCATATGATGATTTTTACAACAAATGGTGATTTATTAGAATCGACCCAACCCCATTTACCCAGAGTCATTGCCTAATTTTATTACCTTGAAATATAAACAATTGATTTACATCCTGAAGGACCGAATAATTTAGTAGCATCCGAAACAAGATACATACAAGAGTTCAAAATTTGAAATTGAAAAGAAATATAACATAGAAACACCTCCGACAACAACCATAAATACTAGGATTTTTATATATGTAATTCATAATATACATATTCCTATCCTATGAAAATGAAACATAATAAAGTGGTGAGATCAAATGCTTAGTATGGGTTACCAATACAGTGAAAGATATTATAAACCTAAACATTATGCATTGTTATTAACTTAAAAACACATGCATTTAAAAAATGAACATGAATATAATATGGTTGTAATAAGAGTTGAATAAATAATATCATAAAAATCATTATAATTGGTATACTAAAAATTTAATAACCGCAATAACATTTAATTAATAGTTTTATAGTTGTAGAATGCATAATGCAGGATATCATAACCATATCGTCAAGGCCTCATGCTAAGACAATAAATATCAGTTTTTTTCATGGCCTCATGCCAAGTCCATAGTTTGTCTCATGAGACCTACCAATGAAACTCTAGATATAATGTGCCCCACCCAACACATAATAATTAAAACACATTCCTCATATAAATGTGAATAAATATAAACAAAATATAAATTCATATTGAAAAAACATATGAAATTAAAATAAATCCCAAACACAAACCATTCGCAGTAAATTGGTGAATGGTTTTAAGATAGGACATCCATATTCAAACTAATAATAAACAATTAAAATAACATTAATATATGATATCACAAAAAATTGATTCCAATAAAACATAATAATCAATAAGAGTGTTGAAAAAGATATAGATACTCTTATAAAATCATCGTGTAATTCTTGAGATAAATACTTATTAACTTTGAAGAAAAAAATTTATTTGAGAAAAATCATTCAATTAAACCATAAGTCAAGTATGAATTTATTTTCATAATAAAATTATATAATTTAAAAAGATAATGGTTTCTGAAAAACAGATTATAGAGAGTCCTCAAAATAGGTATGTATTTGAGAAATTCTTTTGAATCGGGCTTGCATTTTATGGAGAATTTTTGAATGAAAATTTTAAAACCTATAACTACACATATATGATGGTATGAATCTTGTTGGTACAAATATATAGAACATTATAAAATAATATATGATGATTAAATGTGAATAAATAATAATTTAATTGTGTTAAGAGGATAATATGAGTAACCCTAATTAGAATGGAAGTCTGGGTAGAAAACCATTACCTTACGTCCGAAGATGTTCCCCACATGATCATATTGACCAGAATAATAAAAATTTGTATCTCTAAGTTAATAATTCCATATCCTCCCAATCATGAAATCAATTTCTTATAACCTCATTAGGTTCATCAATGTCATTTTTATGAATTAAGAGACTCAATTTTATTATTTTCGATTTTTTTCTTACTTTATTTTCATGATCTGTATACTTATATTCATGTACTGATAAACCAGAAAAAAGAGAATTGTTTTCCATAATAGAAGTTTTTTTATTCTAGAAATAACATAATATTACACAGTTATAATATTCATTTGGTTATTGGGAGTTAAGATGAATCATTATATAAATCATTAATGACCATTGTTTTTGTTAATTGGAGGTTTCTTTTTCCAAATGAAGTTATTTTGAATTATTTTGTAATTTTTTCTGTTAACAAGGACTATAGATCCCTACTTAACATATAATATATATATATATATTATAATCTTTTTCAACTGTCAAAATGGTTTTAAGATCAAAATTGAATGCGATAAGAGGAAATGATAACAAGTAGTCCCTGAATGTTATAAATTAACACATATCGGATGGAATTTTCATTTTTAGTATAAAGAAATGGAAGAAGAGAGACGATGATGAATTATACAATAATAATAATAAAATTACAATAAATTTATTGTATTGGTGTTATAATAACATTTTTATTAAAGGAGGTGACGAAAAAAAATAATGCTACCCAAAATAAATTAAATGATGAGAAATCCATTACAAAAATTATTGAGCCTAATAGAATCAAATAAAAACTCCTACAAAATTTCAAGGAGTGGAAATGTTATCTAAATATTTTTACAAAATATGGACATTAAGGGAGATTTTTAATGACATACCCAAACATAATCCAAAATTAATAAAATAGAAAAACATAAAAAGAGTTCTTAAAAAAGATATGGGTGGTAGATTCCCTTACCTTGTAGAGTAACTCTTAAAACATAATTGTTGGGACCTTGGGTCCTTGAGGACACATTGGGGGTAGTCATAGGGGGTTAATACTACCAGAACAATAAATATTATGAGTTTTAAATGAATAAATATTATGAGATCAATGGGTATTTTTATTATAGGAGAGGTAGTTTTTTATTAATATTAAAGGACACCTCATTAATAGTTTTTGAAAAACCATGGAGTTTGTTATGTTATTTTTTCATGGTATTAGCCACTTGGGAAAACTAATATAATAATTAATATATACAATTATATTATTATTTATATTAATTACTAAAAAATTATGATTGCATTAAACATATCGAAAACAAAAACTTGTAGTTTTAATATTCAAAAAAATTCATGTATTTTAGAAAAAAATCAACTCTAAAATTATTCAATGAGATGAATTCAAAATTTTAATAAATTTTTTTAAAATAATTTTCTAAATATTTTTAATTTAATTTTTAAATAAAATCAAAATTTATTCCATGAAAATCAGAAAAACTATAACTCGTTTTATAACACCATAAGAAATTAAACAAAGTCTCATAAAATTATATTATAAACATAAGAAAATTAGGTTAAAAATTATGATTACAGTTTATAAATAAACATTTATGTTTTAAATTATTAAATTAATCATATATTTGTAATTAAATAATTTTTGACATAAAAAAACACCGATAATTATATGATGATCATTTTTAATATAATATTTCTAAATTGTATTTATACATTCATGGGTGATGTTATTATTTTTTAGCCAAATTAATATTTATAAGAGTAAAATTACTATTAATAAGGGTATGTGAAAATTAATAATGTTATGTTAATATTTATCAGAAATTATGTGTGCCTTTTCAGACTCAAAATAACTTATTGAACTCATTTGTGCATGACGGTTTTGTAAATTTCAAATCACATAGTTGGAAATATTATGTTTACTGGATATGTTATAACAAAGTATTTTTTTGTAATATCTCAGGGTTTCATGCATTCAATGATAAATTTATTTCCAAAATCATGGGTTGTTACATTATCCCCTCCATACAATAATTTTGTCCTCAAAATTACAAGAATGTTATCTCACCAAAAGATTTCGTTATCTTTTCATCATAAGCTCCTTAGGCTCCCACGTTGCCTCTGGCATGTACATTATCATCAATTATACAAGGAACACATTGTGTACAATAGATATGAAAGGTGGCATAACCAAATGATATAAAAAAAATTCAAATTCCCTCCAAAATTTCAAAAGGGCCTATCAACCTAGGTCTATTTTTCCCTCTCATCCCAAATAATAAAATTCCATTCCATATAGATACATTCAAGAAAATGTCATCTCCCATTGGATATTCCAAATCCGTCATTTGATTATCATCATACTTATTTTGCCTTCTTTGTTTTTCTTTGATATGGACATGAATATTATTTACCTTCTATATTGCTTCCTCCACGCATTTTGGTCCCACTAGCTTCCTTTCTCAAACTTCATCTCAAAAAATTGTCGTACGACATCTCATTCCATACAATACTTTATATGGTTCCTTTTGAATACATGAATGGAAACGATTTTTGTATGAAAACTCCACCATAGGTAAATACTAATCCAGCATACGTTGAAAATCATGTGAGGATGATCTCAACATGTCTTCTAATGATTGGATCATCCTTTCTGATTGCCCATCAGCTTGAGGATGGTAAAAAGTACTCAATCGAATCTCATTATACATGAATTTTTTAATAATTTTTCATAATTTTGATGTAAATCTTGAATCTTGATTGGACATAATTGATAGACGTTCTCTATGATGACTCTTAACTTCACTGATAAAAAGTCATGATAGGTGCTCTTATGGTAAGTCCACCCTTATAGTGAGGATATGTGCATATTTTATAAGTCAATCCCCAATTAACTATATTAAATCATTATTTCCCATACATTTGGGTAATCCACTGAAAAAATCCATGGTGATGTCATCCCATTTTCAAATAAAAATAGGTAAACGTTGCATTAATCCTCTAGGCTGTCATCATTTTTCGATCACTGGTTGAATGACAAAGCATCATGATACATAATCAAAAATTTTCCACTTCATGTTTTCATGCTATAAATGTTCCTTCTAATATATATAAATTTTAGTGATACTAGTATGTGTAGAAAATTTTGAGCTATGAGAATAATCCTATAACTCCCTTTTCTACTCAGGTATAGTGGGAAGACATAGTCTCTTCCAAAACATCATTATTCTATATTCACACATAATGTCACCCAACATCAGATAATTTACAAGATTAATTTTCTTTTGAATATTCTTTCCATTAGACTATGATGCTTTAATTATTTCCTATAAAGATGGATGGGAAGCCATTTATAAAAGATGTGACATTTTCCCTTCATTTATAATTCCCAAATCCATCCTCTCTAGATCCATGTAAAAAAATACTTATAAATCCTCATTTTGTTGAGAGCTCCATGATTATTCCTTCACAATGAATCATCTACCTTGTTTTCATTTATTGGGTGGATGTGTATGGTACAATCATAATCATTGAGTAGTTAAATCCATCTCCCATTCATCATGTTTATTTATTTCTACGAGAAGATATACATTAGACTCTTTAGATCCGTATATATGACACATATTTCATCATAGATATAGTCTCCCCAAATTTTTAGATAAAATATCAAAAAATCATACTCAATATAATGAGTTGGATAGTTTTTTTCATGTATTTTATATTTTTTGATAAATAGGAAATTAATCTATCATTCTGTATAAGGACCCAAAAATTTCTTTTATTTGATGCATCAAATATATCACAAACATATCATTCATTGATGGTTGAGTCAGGATTGAAAAATTCCCAAATCTTCTATATAATTACACAAAACATTCCTCGCATTCATTTGTCCATATTTACTTAACCCCTTTACATGTATTCTTGATCATTGTGTAATATAAATGAGAAAATTTATGAACTAAACATCAATAATAACAATCTAAACCTATAAAACTATGTACCTCGGTTATGAACATTAATGTAGTCTATTTATTAATAGGCTTTGTCTTCATAGGATAAATATATATTCTATAATTACAGCCAGTGTGACCATGAAAGAAAATTGATTGAAGTAAAAATCACACTTTCTAAACTTTCCATATAATTCAATTATTCTAAGTGTCTTCAAAATGTTATGCATTTTAGTTTCATGATCTTTGTAGAATTTGGAGTAAACAAATATATCATTAATAAATACCGCAACAAAGTCATCATGATATTAATTAAAAACATTAATAATTAGATACATGAAAACATAGAGTGCATTATTCAGTCATAATGGAATTTCTATAAAATCATAATTCCCATAGCTTGTTCAAAACGGTTTCTTTGGAATGCCTTCATTAATTACTATCATCTTATTATATCTAGATCGAAGTAAATTGTAAGATAAATATTGGGATCCGTGAATTTGATCAAATAAATCATGATTTTTAGGAAGTGTATACTTGTTCTTTAGTATTATATCTTTGATCTCCCTATAGAAAATCTACAACCTTGTAGATCCATCATTATTCTTGACAAAATAAACATGATCTCTCCATGTGGAATCACTAGGGAAAATAAATCATTTATCACTCCATTAATCTACCTGTTTCATCATTTCTACTAATTCTGAAAAGTCATTTCAATAATGACTCTTAGATATAGGCCATTAATATATAATTAATTCAATGAAAAATTCAATTCCATGCTCTATGGTATTTCCATGTAAATCCTATAGAAAGAAATCAATATATTCATTTAGAATAAATACTTCTCTATTTGAACATTACATTCCTCACTCATAGATATTTCATTCCATTCCTCCCAAATAAATGTATTTAATAGAGCAACTATAGGTGGCTCTAGATGAGAATTTTATGGTGATTTTTCTTCCCCAAAGATAAGGGATTCCACATCGTCATAAAAAATGTTAACCTCCTTCTTCATGTAATATATATTCACATCACGGTTCAAAAGACAATACATTATGAGGATAATATCAAAGTCAATCATAGTTATGATAATATAATCAGAAGATAAAGCACGTTTATATGCCATAATTGGGAATTTCTAACAAAAAAGTATTACAATGAAACTTCCCTTAGGAGTTTTGACTAAAACCTCCTTATTAAATTGTATTGGAAATATCTATTTTCCTTGTAAAACAAGGTAGATATATAAGAATGAGATGATCAAGAATCTAATAATGCATTGGATATGTTCAAGTAAATGATTAAAGTACCTTCAAACACATTGATAAGAACTTCAACCACTACTGTTGTGACCAGAAAATCTTTTCCTTCCCTCTTGGCCTTAATTTTTGAACATTTTGCTGACGATTATAACATTCATATGAATAAATTATCATCACCCAACTATTTTATCATTAAACATTTGTAGCTTCTTTCAGCCCCTAAAAATCCTACGATAGGTGGCACTCTTTTTTTCCCTTGTATCTGACTCTGAGTCCCTTCTGGTTAGTTCTAGGGTGTTTCTTCCAACACTTATTGTAGGGTGGAAGGTCAAATCATCCTTTCTTCTGCATTTCCAAATTTCCATTTATAGGAAATCAAAATAGTGGTCTTCTACTCTTTCATTACCTTAAATTCATAAAACTTATGGAATTTATTTTTTTCCATGATATCTCTTAAGGATATATCTTGATTTGATTATTGTATTTTGGAGACTAAAACCTTTCAGAGTAATGGTTTTAAATGTTCAATGAAAAAGATCAATATTTTTACTCATATTATGTATGTAGAATGTTGCATGTATTGATTTCCTTGTGAGGTTATCTTAATACTTTTCAACATTCTTGTCCACTTTTTTCCTGAGATTTAGAAACTACTTTTCAATATCTGCTCAATGTTCACAAGGGAAGTATATTTACCAAAATACTTTTTATAATCCCTCTATTCCATTTCATATATTTCTTCTTATTACTTTGTGATTTGAATTCGTGACCACTATTGATCAGCATCTCCCAATAGACAATAAACATCCATGAAAACACTTTATCATTTGTAACATCTCAAATAATGAAATATAATTTCTAGGGAACATATCTATAGCTCTTATATGAATGGGTTTGTAGCCCCATTAAATGATAGAGACTCTTGTCGCATTAAGATATCTTACATATCTCTTCCATGTTGTGGATCTAGATACTCTATGCGTGTAAGGATAATTTTCAAAACCTAAGAAAGTTATTCCAGTATAGTTATATGTTTCTCCGTAATAATTGTGGCTCCAAATCCAACATCATTATCTTACATCAGAGGGAAATTTCAAAATAAGACACATCCGTTCATGTGGTTTCCATTCTTTCCACTAGTATCCATTTCTAAATAAAGGAATACACTAGAATAATTTATGAATCATAAAGTATAATGTCAATTTTTAAAAATACATAGCATGAATTGAAATTATATACATAAGATAATACTTCATAATGGATTATATTGAAAATGTGAATTATCCTCTGTATATCCCACATGAGTGTCAAACCCGGTGCACAGTAAGGACAGTTGTTGTATACGAGGATACTGTGAGTCGTTTCCATAACTCTGTGTAAAAATTTTCACTCCCAGGTACATCTATTCCAGAACCACATCCACATATTGTTTCAAGAGATTAATATCTTTCTTGAAAAATACACATAATATATTCTGTACTAAACCGTAATGCCCCGACCTCTGTTACCCAGAATCGGTGCATTATTACATAACCTAGGCATGATCCCAAAAGATCAAGTCTCAAAAGAACAATTAGTTTAGTATCCTTGGAAACACTAGATACATTCATAAGTCTTACATTTAATTATAAAGTGAAAAACTACAACATAATTTTGTCTTTGTATTCCATATTACTATCCCTATATGTATTTTATAAAATAATTCTTCACATCCTGGAACAAATAAATCATTGAAATTGATGAGATCAGATGCTCAGTAAGGATAACAATATTGCAGAAACATTCGTAAATAAACATAAACATTTACGTCAATGCGTAACTAAAACTAAATCCTTTTAAACAGGAACTTCAACATTAAAATTGAAAAAATAAATTAAAATAATGCCAATTTCTTATTCACATGGATATTCTACTAGACGAATAATCACATTCAATATCAATAACCACTTTCATAATGATTGAATAAATAAATCCAGACTATCATAACCAAATTGTCAAGGCCTTGTGCCAAGACAACAAATAAGATTTTGTCAAGGCCTTGTGCCAAGACAGTAGTTTGTGTCATGAGACCTACCGATGCATCGAGTAGCTATAGCAGGATTCACCCATCACATATTAAGTCTGATGCATTCCTCATATGAACAGGTTTAAACATAACATAAACATTCATATTAAAACTAGCATACAAAATGTCAATACTTTCTCGATAAACCATGAATGGTAAAGAAATAACACATCTACTGTCAAATATATCACAAAACCATCATTACAATATAGAAGTTTTGTATCATAATAAATAAACATCATATAATATTAAAATCCATAAAAGGATGTTGACATAGATGAAATCAAAACTATTTGAGAGAAATATATCTTTTTGAAATCATTTAAAAGTGACAAATTTATAAAGGAAGTAATTTGAAAGATATTTTTGAATCAAAGTGTCCCATACAACTTTGAAACTTTTGAAAAAAAAATCATTTGAAAATATTCATGTCTATAGAAATAAAACCTTAAAATAATTTTGAAAACATAGAAATTAATTAATAAGATTTAAAAAGACAAATCATTAAAACATTTAAAATTATGATATTGATAAAGAGTACCTTTCACAAATTCATAGAATATCCATTTTGAAATCATTTAAATGTCACATAATTATAAATACAAGACATTTACATTAAAAATATTTTTATAAGATTATAAGGGAAGATTCAATGAGTTTATAATGGTAGAAAATATCTGCACCCACTGTATACGTTATGAAAAGACATACGTACCATAATTATGTCTAATAGGTTAAAAAGGACCTTATTTGGAAAATGAAGAAAAGATTCCTTTATAACCATCTTATAAAAAGTCAAACAAGGGTATAATTGACTTTAACCCATATTCTGTAAAATAGTAAGAATGATTGGAAATACATTTTTAAGAAACATGGTTGTGGATGATAAAGAGGTCCCATTAAATAATTACGTATATACAACCGCGGATAATGAAGAGATTGTGAAATAAACCATTACCAATTTTGTAACATATGAAACATACACCACATGAAAGTGGTATCATACAATGAATATGTAAATACATATAAATTAATGTTTATTACACAATGAATACTATTTGGGAAGTACATACACCACACAAAAGGTAATTGTGGCAATATGGCACGAATCTCAAGGGAATAAAGAGTGAGATGGAAACCCCTTACATTGTACTTTTCCTTGGAGGAGGGTAGGTTAACGTCCAGTATAATTGTGAAGTAATTTCTCTTAAATTTTACTAGAATCATATACATTAATATGATTTCATTTATGATCTTTTAACATTGATTTGTTAATAATATCGTAGTATTATCATCATTTCGGGTGTTAACAGATTCATCTTTCATTATATTATTTGTTATGTGAGACATATTTGTTATGGATGGGATTTATATTATTCACATATATAATAATATAAAGTCTATAAACATTATATTTAATCATCAAATGAGAATTAAACTTGAATGCATACGATGAGGAATGAATTTCATCGCATTCGGGGAGACGGTAGTCCGTACGTACGCATGAGCGAAAATATCATTATTTTGATATTAAAATAAATTATAATTGGATGGTGTATAATAATTACATAATAATAATCATGTTATAATTATTATTTACATTAATTACACATCATTATTATACCCAGAAAAATAATAATTTTTTGAGTAACAATTACACCATGAGTTGGAGACGGTAAGCCGTTTGTACGCACGTATGGAGACAAGTCATTCAAAGGATGGATAGAATAATGAATATGGTTGTACGATATTTCTAATAACATAACTGTTTATATAATATAATAGAGTTATTAATTTGGAATGGGAATAACAAAGATAGAAGAAGTTGAAGAAGAAAGGAATTTGAAAGAGAGCGGTGAAAACATTACCTATTCTTCGGGTTCTTCTTTTTGATTTGATCAAAAGGGCTCCATAGGATGGCTTTTTGACTAAAATAAGTCCACTAGGATAAATTTAGGATAGTTTAGAAGATATTTTGGCAGAGTTTGGGCCAACCAAAAGTCTTTGAAGGTGTGAATAATTGGTTAGAAATGGTGACCTTTTATAAGGGGGACGAGGGGATCGTTAGAAAAAACATAAAATATTAATTTATAATAAATTAATATTCGGTTTATAATGGCTCCAATGTTAACTATTCAAAGTATAAGGTGGGTATGGGCCAAAATCCTTTCAACCAATAGATTTTAGACAGGTTTGCGTCATTATATTAACTATATATTGTAGTTTTAACTCTTAGTTAATTAGATTGACATTTACCATGTTAGTTTTTTATTTTTATATTATATAGTTAATAAACATACTATATACATCCAAGAGACCCCCAAGTGGTCTATTAATGACACACCAATCATGATATAAGTCCTTTGGCCGAACCATATATTTTTAGGTATAGAATATGAATTAATAATACAATATTCGTATTAAAAACTCTTTTATTTAAATTTTGACACTATTTAATTATTTATTTTTATTAAAGTCTTAAAAAAATATTAATTTGAAGAAAATTAATTTAAGCATTATTAACATGCCATTTTAATCTATAAAATTCATGTATGGAATCATTACTTTAACTTATATTTATTTTAATATTTGTAATACGAATTATTTGATTCTTTCATTAATAAGGAAAATACTACATCATTATAGTGTCATTAATAAATTTAATTATTCAATGTTTAAAAATTATAAATAAAATAAAATTATGTAGGAATTTTTTTTATATTTATAATGAATATTTATAGTCAAAAATATATTATATATAACCCTATGTAAAAATTTTGTTTCCAAAAGATTTATGATTATGTCATTTTTGTATTTACTTTAACTTAATTAATAAAAAGGGTCATTATCACTTACAAGTGGATCCATGGGGTCACAAAATCGACCCAAAGATGCCCATGGTTGGACATGTATCAAAAAATAGTGTTATGACATGTTTTAGGGTAAATTAATATTATTAGAATATTATTGTTTTACCCTTATTTACCAGATTTACCCTTTAACCATGGTAAATAAAATATTTACCGAAAGAATTATTCAAAATGTCTAAAAATATAAGTTATCTATTTAAAAAATTTGGACACCCTAATTCCAAATATGAAATCCATATTTCTAAATTCAAGTCCCATATGTGGAAGAAATTAATTTAAAATTAATTCCCGTTGTTAAAACAAAAAACATGTTTTTAAGAGATAATAACTATCAAAAGATTGAGAGTTTTTTATGTCCGGTTTAAATGTGAAATTATGTCCAATGACAAAAATTGTATTAAATGGTAATAATATATTCTAATTATACTTTAAAACCACTCCAATTCATAATTTATCACTATTAATTATATTGATTAAAAAAATTGTTTTTAATTAAAATGTTTAATTTTCAGTATTCATAAAAATATAAAAGTTATTCAAAATGTTCCACAATTTTACCCTAGACTAATTTTGATATTCCGAATCCAAAAATGAAATCCATTTTGAGAGAAAAATTTTATTAAATTTCAAAATGTGGGTTTTATTATTCATTACGGCTAGTTTTATTTGTTGTGGTGTGTGTTAGATTTCGAAGTTGCGTACAACACACACTACTATATTATTCAAAGAGTAGAATAATGTGGAAGCATGGGGTGTTATATTCTCCGCTCATTAAAATAATTTATTCTTTAAAATCATGATAAGACTACCGCGTGAAAAGACTTGGGTGGTTTTCCATCATGAGTTCCTCTGGTTCCCATGTTGCATCTTCCATCTTATTGTTTCTCCGTAGAACTTTTAACAGACGAGTCGTCCAGTTTCTCAGCACTTGTTCTCTCGTATCAAGAATCCAATAGGCTCTTCTCAATAATATAGATCGGGTTACAATTCTAATTCAGAATATGTGAGTACATGCATTGGTTCAGGCATGTATTTTTCAACTGTGATACATGGAACACGTCATGAACTTTGGAGAAACTTGGCAGTATTGCCAAATGGTAACCTAAAACCCAAATTCATTCTAGAATATCGAATGGTACAATGTACAAGGGACACAATTTACCCTTCTTACCGAAACATATAACTCCCTTCCAGGGAGATACATTCAATAAAACATGATCTCCTACCTAAAATTCCAAATCCTTCCTTTGGTTTTCGACATAGCTCTTCTTCCTACATTGAGTTTCTTTGACGTGGTTTTGGATTACCTTCACATTTTCCATCATTTCCTCCACCAGATTTGGGCCTATGAGTTTTCTATCACCAACGTCGTCCCAACATGTTGGTGTGGGACTTCTCTTTCTGTATAACGTTTCATATGGTGCATTATGAATACTTGAATGGAAGCTATTGTTATAAGAAAATTCCACTAGAGGTAAATATTGATCCCACATACCCTGAATGTTATGTGAGCATGATCTGGACATGTATTATAAGGTTTGAATAGTCGGTTCTGATTGTCCATCTATTTCAGGGTGGTAGGCAGTGCTCAAATGAAGTTCAGTATCCAAGGGCTTCTGAATACTTTTCTAGAATCATGAAGTAAAACGAGTATAACGATCAGAATCAATCGATAGAGGTACTCCAAGAAGTCTCACAACTTCATTAATATAGAGTCTTTCTAGAAGTTCAAGTTGTAGATCCTCTCATATTGCATGAAAATGTTCTGGCTTGGTAAGACAATCATCAATAACCCATATTGCATCTTTCCTTCTAGGAGTCTTTTGTAGTTCCATGATAAAGTCCATCGTAACAGTATATCATTTCAACTCAGGTATGGGAAGAGGCAGCATGAATCCTCTAGACTATTTCCTTACAGCATTCACTTGTTGAAAAATCATACAACATGACACAAAATCAGTAATCTCCTTCTTCATGTTGTCCTGTAAAAAATGATCCTTCAAATCACTATACATATTGGTGATCCGAGGGGGTATAGGGAAATTGGAACTATGAGCCTCATCCAACAACTCAATTTTTAGATCAGGTATATTTGGTTCAAAAAGTCTCTTCCCAAATTTCAAAATTCCTTCTTCAGACACAAAGTCACTTAATCTCACATCATTCAAAGCATTGATCTTCTTTTGAAACTCTTCATCACCGGTCTGAGAACTCTTTATCCTTTATAGTAAAGATTGTTAGACAACCATTTTAAATATTATTGTGGTTCCCCTTCGATGGTGATTCATATATCCATCTTTATTATATCCATGTATATAGGATCCCTTTTAACTCTCATCATGTTCAAAATTCCAGGACCTTTTCTACTCATAGCATCTGCCACATTATTTGCCTTCTCCAGGTGGTAGTGTATCGTATAATCATAATCCTTGAGTAGTTCAATCCATATCCTTTGCCACATGTTGAGTTCATTATTTGAGAAAATAAACTTCAAACTTATGTGATCAGTGTAAATCTCACATTTTTCACCATGAAGATAATGTCTCCATATATTCATAGAAAATATTACAACAGATAACTGATGATCATGAGTATGATTGTTTTTCTCATTAATTTTCAACTATCGTGATGCATTAGCAATAAATCTATCAATCTGAATAATGACACAACCATGTCCTTTCTACGATGCATCGCTATAAATATCAAACCCATTATTCTCTGATGGTAGAGTCAATATAGTAGAATTTAATAATCATCACATCTGTTCTTAAAAACATTCTTCAAACTCTTTTTTCCAACCAAATTTAACCCCTTTATGAGTGAGCTTCGTTATTGGGTTATCCAATCAGGCAATGTTCTGGATGAAATGCCGATAATTACCTGATAAGCCAAAAAAACCACGTACCTAGGTTATACTCATCGGTGCATGACATTAATGGATTTCTCTTATTTTAGAAGGATCAAAAGAGATTCCATCCTTAGAGACAATATGGCCAAGAAAAGAAATCTCCTAAATCCATAATTCAAACAAGATAAACTTCCCATATAATTCATGTCTTGTAATAGTCTTCAGGTTAATGTGCAAGTGATTATCATGATCCTATATATCATTTGGAGTATACCATGATATCATCAATAAATACCACAACAAAATCATCGAGATATTCCTTGAAAACTCTATTCATTGGATCCATGAATACAGAGGGTGCATTAGTCAATCCAAATGGAATTAATATAAACTCGTAATGCACGCACCTGGCTCAAAATGCTGTCTTCGGAATTTCTTCCATAATCACACCCAACTGATGGTATCCAGATCGATGGTCAATCATTGAAAAGTATTGAGCACCATGAATTTTTTCATATAAATCATCAATGTGAGGTAGGAGATACTTGTTCTTTATTATTATCGGATTTATTTCCCTATAGTGGATACATAACCTCATAGATCCATCTTAGGTCTATGTGCTCTAATTAGAGTTTATCTAATTATATATTCCATGGTTTGTACCAAACTTCCTCTGATACCAACTGTAAAACACCGACCTTTGTAACCCAGAGTCGGTGCATTATTACATAAAATTGGCATGATCACAAAATATCAAGGCTCGAAATACTGATTAGTTTAGTGGACTTGGAAATACTAGATACATTCATAAGTCTTATATTACATAATAAAGTGAAAAACTACAACAAAATATTGTCTTTATATTCCTCGTATTATCCCTGCAGGTCATTCATAAAATAATTCTTCACATCTAGAGAAAAATAAATTGTTGAAAGGGGTGTGCTCAGATGGTCAGTAAGGATAACAATATTGTAGAAAATTTCTTAAATAAACATTAACATTGAAGGTGATGCAGAACTAAAAAAATCCTTCTAAACATGAACATCATCATAACATGGAAAAAATAAATTAAAACAATTCCATTTAGTTATTCATATGGATATTCTACTAGTCGAATAATCACATGCAATATAAATAACAACTTTCATAATGATGGAATGAATAATTCCAGAATATCATAACCACATAGTCAAGGCCTACTGCCAAGACTACAAAAAAGCTTTTGTCAAGGCCTTTTTCCAAGACACTAGTTTGTCTCATGATACCTACAGATGTATCAAGGAGTTATACAGGGATCCACCTGTCACTTATTATGTCCAATGAATTTCTCATATGATCAGTTTTAAACATAACATAAACATTTGTATTAAAACTAGCATATGAAATGTCAATACATTCTATATAAACCATGAATGGTATAGAAATAACACATCCACAGTCAAACATATAACAAATAAATCCATACAATATGAAAGTTTTGTATCATAATAAATCGACTTCAAATAATCTTAAAATCTATTAAAGGATGTCTCCATAGTTGAAATCAAAACTATTTGAGTGAAATATTTTTTTTTCAAATCTTTTAAAATTTACACATTTATAATGGAATTAATTTAAAAGATATTTTTGAATAAAAGTGTCCCATACCACTTTGAAACATTTAAAAATAAATATCATTTCAAAACATTCATGTCCATAGAAATAAATCTTGTAAATAATTTTGAAAACATAGACATTAATTAAAAATATTTAGAAAGATAAATCTTTAAAACATTTGAAATTATGATCTTGATAAAGAGTACCATTAACAAATTCATAAAATATTCCTTTTGAAATCATTTAATGATCACATAATTATAAAATAAAACATTTACTTTCAAAATATTCTTATAAGCTTGTATGGGAAGCTTCGACGAGTTTATAACGATAAACAATAGTTGCACCCACCGTATAAGTTAAAAAAATTATATTCTTACCTTTATTTTATTGAAAAGGTTAAAAAGGATCTTTTTTGGAAAATGATGGAAAGATTACTTTATAAACATCTTATAAAAATTTAATCATGTGAATAAATGACTTTAACCCATATTCTATGAAATAGTAATAATGTTTTGAAATACATTTTTAAGAAACATGGATGTGGATGATAAAAAGATCCCAGTAGATAATTAAGAATAAAAATCATCGGACAATGAAAATATTTTGAAATAAACCATTACCAATTTGGTAACGTACGAAACATACATCACATGAAAGAGGTATCATATAATTAATATGTAAATACATAAAAATTAAAGTGTATTATGCAAAGGATATAGTTATGGGAAGTACATACACAACACAAAAGGTAATAGTGGCAATATAGCCTAAATCTCATGGGAATAAAGAGTGAGATGAAAACCCCTTACCTTGTACTTTTCCTTGGTTGAGGGTTGGTTAAACTCGTGTATAATGGTGATATTAATGTTAATAAATTATACAGGAATCATATACATTAATATGATATCATATATGATCTTTTAACATTTATTTTATAATAATATATTAGTATTATCATCATTTTGGTTGTTAACTGATTCGTCATTATTTATATTATTTTGTTATGTGAGCCATATTTTTTATGGATGTGATGTATATTATTCATATCCAGAGTTATATCATGTCCTTAAATATTATTTTTAATCATAAAATGATAATTATACTTGAATGCATATGATGGGGAATGAATCTCATCGCGTTCGTTGAGACAGTAGTCCGTACGTACGCACGAGCGACAATATCATTATTTTAATATTAAGATAATATATATTTAGATGGTATATAATATATACAGAGTCATTATCATGTTATAATTATTATTTACATGAATTATACATCATTATTATACCAATCCAAATAAAAATATTTTGAATAAAAATTTCACCACGACGTGGAGATGGTAAGCTGTACATACGCACGTATGGTGACATGTCATTCAAAGGATGGATTGAATACTCAGTATGGTTGTACCATATTTATAATAACATCACAGTATATAGAAGGTACTGGAGTTATTATTTTAGAATGGAAATAAAAAATAAATAAGAGGTGGAAGAAGAATGGAACTTGAAAGAGGGTGGTGAAAACATTACATCTTCTTCGGGTTCTTCCTTTTGATTTGATCAAAAGGGCTCCATATGTTGGATTTAAGACTAGATGAAGTCCACTAGGATTATTTTAGTATAGTTTAGAGGGTATTTGGGCAGATTTTGGCCAAACAATGGCTTTTATGGTGTGAAATATTTGTTAGAAGTGGTGTCCTTTTATATGGGGGAGGAGGGGATCATTAGGAAAAACATAATGTATTAATTTATAATATATTAATATTCATTTTTAATGGATAAAAAGTATATTATTCAAATTATAAGGTAGTTATGGGTCTATCTCCTTTAATCCAATATATTTTAGAGAGGTTTGGGTCATTATATTAATCTTATCTTTTAGTTTTAACTCTTATTTAATTAGTTTTACATTTACCACGTCACTTTGTGTTTTTATATTATATAGTTAATAAACTAATTATATACATCCAAGCGACCCCCAAGTGGTCCATTAATGATAAAAATATCATGATATAAGTCCTTTGGACAAACCATAGATCATTATGAAATATAATATCAATTAATAATATAATATTTGTTTTAAAAACTCATTTATGTCAATTTTGACACAATTTAATAATAGATTTTTGTTAAATCTTAACAAAATTATTAATTCGAACCATATTCATTTATGAAATACTATAATTTCATATTAATCAATAAAATTCGTGGATGGCATCAAAACTTTCAAATTATAATTATTTTATTATTTGTAATACCAATAATTTGATTTGTTCATTAATAAGGAAAATACTACATCATTCTAGTGTCATAAATAAATTTAATTTCAATATGTCTAAAAATTATAAATTAAATTCAATTATTTAGGAAATCTCTTTATCTTTCTAATGAATATTTATAGTCTAATATAAAATACATAACCCTATGTAAAAATTGTTTTTAGAAAAGATATATGACTATGCCATTTTTGTATTTTCATTAACTTAATTAATATAAAGTGTCATTAAAACATACAAGTGGATCCATGGGGTCCCAAAATGGACTCAAAGATGTCCATGGTCGGTCATGTATCAAAAAATAGGGTTAGTACACGTTTTATGGTGAATAAATGTTATTATAATATTATTTTTTTACCCTTATTTACCAGATTTACACTTTAACCACAGAAAATAAAATATTTACCGAAGTAATTATTCAAATTGTATAAAAATAAATGTTACATATTTACAAAATTTGGACACCATGATTCCAAATTTGGAATCCATATTTCTAAATTCATAACACAGTAGTGGTATAAATTAATTTAATATTTATTCCTGTTGTTAAAACAAAAAAGCGCGTATTTAAGAGATAATAACTATCAAAAGATTGATAGTTGTTTATGTTCTGTTTAAATGTAATATTATGTAAAATTACCAACATTGTATTAAATGGTAAAAATATATTCTAAATATTGTTTAATACCATTAGAATTCATAATTTATCACTATTAATTATTCTGATTAAAAAAGTAGTTTTTAATTAAAATTTAGTATTTTTCACTATTGATTAAAATATAAAAGTTATCAGAAAAGTTCCAAAATATTACAGTAGGATAATTTCAATTTTCTGAATCGAAAAATGAAGTCCATTTTAATAGATAAATTTATAAAATTTTAAAAAATTGGTATTACTATTCATAATGGCTAGTTTGATTGGTTGTGGTGTGTGTTAGAACTTGAAGTTCCGTACAACACACACTACTATATTATTCAAAGAGAAGCATACCGTGGATGCTTGGGGTGTTACATAAACATTCTGGTATGTTCGTTTATGTTATCATCAAATAATATCTTTGGGGTTTTTTACCCTATTTAGCATTTTCTTTGTATAGTATCCTTGTTTTATAATAAACATCCATTAATACCAACAATAAGGACCCAACCATAGTTTCCTAGAGTCTTTTCACGATTTTATTTCATTGGTATATAAATAAGGAGTATTCATCCTGAAAGAGTTAGTATTTTAGATGCTTTGGTAAAAATATATATACATTAGTTCAACATTACATCATGAAAAGAAATAAAAAATAGAAACTCCTTCATCAACATCCACATCATCTAGGTTATTTCTACATTTCATTCATAATATACTTCTTCGTGTCCTACAAAAATGAAACATACTAAAGGATTGAGATAAAATATGTTTTAAGTGTTTGTATTATAGCGGGATATTTAATAAACATAATCATTAGAAATTAGGATGAACATAAAAATGAGTTTCATTAAAAAATGAACATGAACATAATATGATAGGAATAATACCTAAATAATTAAGGTCATATTAAAACACATTCATATGTATTAAACTATTTGAGTAACCATATGATCATTCAATTTCTTGTTTCACAATGAGAGAATTCTTGACATTTGACATCATAACCATACCATCAAGGACACATTCCAAGACCATAAATACACATTTTTTCAAGGCCTTGTGCAAAACCATATTTTTTCATATTAGTACTACTGTTTCACTTAGGGGTAATAGAGTTCCCCACCCAACACTTACTAAGTCCAATTTATTTCTCATATGAATGTGGATAAATATAAACAACTTATACATTCATATTAAATGTAACATATTAAATGTTAATAACCTTCCCTAAAAATTAATCATAAGCACTAACCATTTAGTGTAATTTGGTGAATGGTTTTAAGATAGCTTATCCATTGTTGAACTAATCATAAACCATTACAATCGAATATGGTAGATGATATCATAATAAATTAATCCCAATAATAAATGAGAATTAATAATTGTGTTGGAATATATGTATATAATCTTAAAAAATCATTTACTAATACCTATGATAAATACTCTTTTACTTTGATAATATTATTTCTTTTAGAATAATCTTTGTATAAAAACCGATCATTGAAGTGTGGTATAATATAATTACATCTAGAAAACATAGTAATTTTGATAGAACCTAAAACATGAAATAATATGCATAAGACAAGGATAAATTCCTCATTATAATAACATAGTGTGATTATTTGGACATGCTATGACCCATAAATGGAGTCTCATTATAATAACAATTTCTCAATATATTGGTTGGCTATATAATTCTGCATCCTCCCATCTTATTCATATGATGTACAAACATTTTTGTGCCACATAGATCGAACATATTTCATCACATTTAACCACATGATTTAGGAGTGTGGATTATATAAATTTATTTACCCAAAAAAATGATGGATGGAATCATTTAGTTGAATAACCATGGGTGGAAATTTGGATGGGTATTCAGTACAAAAAGTATTATCATTGAAAAATTTGTAGCTAATTTCAGCGTAATAATGGGTGTACATAGCCATTTGTTGAATGGACTAATTATAGTGAAATTGTTGTCTAATAAATTTAATTTTTTAATGGAATTATGATTGATTTATGAAAACAAATAACAATATAAATTATTGGAAATCAAATTGACTAATATAATAAACGATCGAGAATAATGCAGAGAATTTTAGGATCTCGTACCCTGATATTTTTCCTCAAACATTTTGGGATGATATTTTTAATATCATAGTAACACATTAGGAGGTTTTTAGATAGATAATGGTTAATTATATTCAAAATAAATGGGGTTTCAGTCGATAGGAATGTTATTTTGTGGGTGGGTTTTATTGAGAAAGAGAAGGGTTTCTATAAAAATTTCAAATCATCGGTATTGAACTATAATGAAAAATTACTCCAAAACACAAACAATACCATGATTTTCACTTTGTTTAGAGTATATTGGTGTGGGATTAATTGAATTATTATATTAACAATCAAGCACTCTATAATAATAATGTTGCTGATGTGGAGGCGAGTCATGTTCTTAGTGAATTAATTTTAATAGCATAAAATATTATACAAGTTTTGGAGGATTTTGTATGTTTTCAAAATAGTTATAAAATAAATTATAAAAATTATTTATCAGGGTAAAATTATTGTAGCAGATAATATTTTTTTACTTATTATACCACTATATGGATTTTTGTTGTCATAACACATATTTTGTATTTTTACTAAATTTATTTTTTTTTAAAAATCATTATGTGTCAGAATATTATTAAAAATTCACCGTTAACTAATTTCAACATGTAGATTTGAAATATAATACTAATTTTATGATGATAGTTATGTAAAAATAATATTCTAATCTTATATATAAAAATCGTTATTAATAAAAAATTTATTGTGTTTTATAATGATAATCATTTCTATTTCTTATAAAAATTAAATTTTAATTCATGAAATTCAATTATCATTTATTTTAAAATAAATAATAGTTATTATGAATAATGTATAAGTATAAAATCTAATTGATACATTTTTTTAATTTTTCAAAAATAGTGTTTTTATTGAAATATTTGATTTCCCAAAAATAAATTTTTTTATTCATCGTATGAAAATAAAATTTATATCAAAGATACTATTAAATAATTTTAATGATATAAAAATAATTAAATATCGTGATCATTTATTAAAATAAAAAAATAATATGGTTAGGGTCTATATAAATTACTTCTTATTACCCCCAATGGATCCCATTTGGTATGGTGTGGGATGGTGGAGATTTTATGGGTTGGATTGATGAACATGGTTTTGAAATTGATTTCAATAAGATTGAACTTACCCTATATATGGATTAACCCATGATTTATTTGAGGGATGTTTTATGGATCTTTATTAAGGGTAATACAATTAAATTTATTCTCCCTCAAATGATCTGATTATTGGGATTCATCAGGTATGATCTTACAGGTTGAGTCTATCACCACATCAACCTCTACCAACTTGAAATTATTATAACCATTAATATAAAAATAAAAAAGTTAAATAAACAATATATGTATTATCAATGGTTATGATTATTAATAAAATTTTAAATATGAAAATATATAACATATAATGATCTAAAATAAGAATGGTTGTTCTCGTGTTTTGTATACTTACAATACAATATAAATGAATAATTTATTTGAAAAGTGAAATTTATTTATAAATGTTCAGATCCTTTCAGTTACTCATTAGTAAATTAATTCAATGGACAAATGAATTATTGAGATATAATTCAGAGAAGTTTGCATCATTTCTAAGGATAATTACTGAGATATATTTTCCATAAAAATAAATAAAAATTTGAAGCATAAAAAATATTTATAAATTAAATATAAAAAATATAATATTACTAATAATAACTCACAAAATTTAATTAATTAAGTTGAATATTTTGATACCCTCTTATAGATTATTTTTGTGGTATATATTGTTTTATTATAATCCACATAAACAATATTTTTCACATTTTTCACATTTTATTTGTAATGAGGATGCCTATGTGAAGATATCAATACAAAGAAATATATAACATTATAAATGATACTAGATCAGTTTTTGTTCGAGTATATTACTAATAATGGAAACACTCACTACTAGTAGACGAACCTACATAATAATTGTCTAAATAAAAATAGAATATCATGAAACTACCTGATAAAATAAAGGAGGTCCATGTATGTGGGAAATCATATAAAGTATATAATTTAAACATTATATAGTATAAGAAAAAATAATGGATTTTAACTTTTTAATTGGCATGGGAAGGTATCAATAATTTACAAGTGTTCATTTCGTTTGTTTTATTGAAAATACAAACGAAAGAGAAAAACTAATAGGTGCATACTATACTGTATAAGTTTGTAATGGAATATGCATAAATATAAATAGGACAATAAGGATAGGTACTATATTAGGTGTCCCACGGTTGTGAAAAGTGTGGGGAATCTGAGGATGATCCAATATATCCAAGTACCACTATCGATGTAAGAATTTAGAACCCTTTTCATTAAAAAGGTTTACTATCTTTTAGATTTTAATATACATGGGGAGGTCAAAGTGTATAGTTTATAATTTTATCTACATAGACACTACCATATAGAATAATAATACATAAGAGTATACATTATACTAATAGTAGCGAATCATCAATTTTATTATTGTTCTATGTGGGGAAACCACATGATTCTTAATGTGGTGATTGTTTTAATGAAAAACACATATACATTTATAAAATAATGATGTCATTAGATTCATTATATGAAAAATGTGGGTGTTTTATTTTATTTTCCTCATTATAATTATATATTAGTTGATAATATTTGGTTTTAAATAAATATCGTCTCTTTTTAAGCCTCTTAATTTTACCCATAATACTATGGATTCTCAATGTTGATATACATGTTTCCCCAAACCCCAATCAATCTGTGAGTTGTACTCATAATTGAGGAGTATGTATTCTTCCAGTAACATTAATGATATTTACCTTATTGTTTTAAAATTTAAATGTATTTATTTATTCAACCTCACAGAGATGTAATTATTTGATATATTGTTTACTCTATGTATGCTACAATTATAATTATTGGTACCCATGTAAATGGGAATATATTTTAATATTAGGATGCATGTAAAGTAGTATTAGCTCAAACGATATTATATAGTTATCATAATCATGTTAAATATAAAAATAGAATGGATATGTATGTATTACTAAGTAATTGTTATGGAATAGAATTTTGAAAATTTTCATGATTTTAATAAATGAACAATTTGTATTTCAAAAGTTTAATCAATATAATAATTTCCCAGATTAGTATATACAATGTAATGATATCAAATTCTGTATATAAAAAATTATTATAGTAATTTTTTGATAATATTAATATATAACAATATAATATATTTATATGATTTAATGTAAATATGAGAGCTAGTTACTCATAGTGCATCCTTATCTTCTTTATCAAAAATAATCATGCAGTGCCTCTTAATATAATTACATAGTTTTTTATTAGCATAATAATGATTGAATAAAAATAGATTTTTGACACAGTAATTCATTATTTCATCTATTACATGGTTCATATAGTTATCCTAATGGGGTATTCAATTTGATTTTAATTTTTCTGTTCCTAACAAGTTAAATCAATGCTTGAATATGTGTTTTATAAAAAATAGACTTAAAATTATAAATAGTTTAGTGTGAGTATTCTCAATCATGATAGAGAATAAAAGAGCTTGGAGTATTTTCCAGATATGTATAATTGGGATCCTAATATAATTTAAAATGTTTAGTTGAAAATTTATAGTGTAATAACATATAAAATTTTCAATTATATTACCTAGGTAGTGATGAAATATTAATATTCATTTATGTTATTCATAATATTTCATGGAAATTTATTATTTATTATATGATATTTATTATGAATAATAATCATGTTTTGGATAAATGTCACTCCACATACTATTGAGATTTATACATGAGGTTAATCATTATTTATGTATAGAAGTATTTATTATTTGGTATGCCCCAAACAAATATAATTGAAATTTCATATTCAAAATTATTTATTAGGAATGTAAGTTATATAAAACACATGCACTAACATGGTTTTTCGATAGATATATGTTGTGTATTTAAGATTTCAAAGAATTTTATACAGCATAACCACTGATAATATAGTCATTATACAATGACCATTATGATAAGTAAATTAATGGTTATGAAAAATTCAAAACAACATGCACTAAAGGAGTGATTTAATCAACCAGTAGGACTATACCATATGAGGAAAATTTTGTAAATATTTTTATGGAGTTATCATAACTTGGTTTCTTCCATCTCTATGAACCATCCATGATTCAATAACTAAATCCTGAGGCAATACAATTATAGTATAATTTCATCTAATCCTCCAATGGCCCAAAGACCTTCATTTTTTATTGATTATGATAGTCCACCATTAACTTGGTGAGGTGGAACCCATACAAGGCCCCTAGGAATAAGTATTACATGGACCATAGGAATTATATGAACTCACCGCTCGTAGGATTAAAAAATTACATAAAACTTATAATAACTACTTAGAACTGCTCTTCCCCAACATCTTCATCGTGAAATCAGCTCTTCCCCTTCGCATGGAAGTTCAGCTAATATTTCCCATGCATGTACAGGCTTGTCCCAATGGATTGTGTCATACCCTCCCATTCTTGAAAACTTTTTAGCTTCTTCTATGGTGAAATCTCTTTTCTCATCCTCCATCTATATCATGTTCCTTGTAGGTTGTCTGGTTTTCATATAAACATAAGGTATCTTGAAGGCCGTGAGGTGTCCTGAAGGTCTTACTAAACTGAGGTCCTGGGGCCCCGAAGTACCTAAAGGACAACGAGACCAAATCGGTGGCCGAGAGGCCCCAACGAGTGAATATTCTCCACTACTATAGAGCCAAACAGTGCCTGCTACAGTTCCCGCTATTGTAACTACTACAGTTCTACACTGTTCTTGCTGCAATAATGTTAAAGTAACCCTGAAATTGGCCTCCGCCTGGATTTGATCCTGGTTCTCTTGGAAGCAATTAAAGAGTCCACACCAACTAGGATAAGGCTCATGTGCTAATTTGATCCCATTATAGTCCTATTGAAAACCATGTTCGTTGAACCGCCCAATAAAAATATCACTAGAACACCCCACACATATAGAGAATTATGTGGTATAATAATGGGATACATATCTAGACCATAACAGAATGAATTTTTATAATTTATTTTCTCTAAAAATGTATTATATTTATCCATTATTATTTATACTTTTAAAATTAATATACATTGAGGTTCATTCAAATTAAATTTTTATATTATTACACAAAAATTTAATTTTATAGAAATATATTGTTCTAATCAGGAAAATATCATTATTTAATTCAAGATTTTTTAAAAGAAAATATTTTTTAGTTATATATTATTATTCAATAATATTTTTAAAATATAAATGATTACATAATTTTATGAAGTCAAATTTAATTTCAATACGGGTAAGAAATTTTTTTAATAGATAATTATTATTATATTAATAGGGATTTCTAATTTAAAAATAATAATTGTTGTATTTATATATTTTATTGATAAAATAAAAAATATTTATGAAATAATAACACATATAGTATTCAATGGTATTTATTTCATAATTTATGGATATAGAAGAATTTTAGGGAAATAATTAAATATGGTATAGATATGCAATTTGTATTATGACTTCATTATGTCACAAATGTGATGTAATAAATTTCCTAAAATTAATATTTCAGAAAATACATAGTTTCCCATTAAAATATTATTTTATTTTATTTTTTTAATTTTTTTATAAATCCACAGTGAATCATCAAAAATATATATTGAAATTTATTGTTTTTAAATCATATATTTATAAACATGAATCACATCCAAATCTCCAAGGGTATTATTTTAGTGAGATGGAATGATGAATATAAAAAATTATAATGTACACTCATATTTAGTTTAAAAAATTATAAATAACCATCGAATGATTTTTTTTCTAATTAAATTATCATATATATTCTATAACCAATGAATGGAAATTTTTAAGGAAATTTTGTCTTTTTTATCTGTAAATGCAGCCATCCACAGAATCAAATTCACTCAAAAATATTATATAATTAAATTAATATAAAATTAATTATTTATATCCCTCCCATGATTCCCACAAAATCATAATACTATCCTCCCATGAATTAATATTCCCCCTCTCAATCTTATAGATCTTATACATCAACCATTTATTTATTTTTTTTTATGAATTTATTTTATATTTCCAAATGTTCAATTATGGATATTATTTTAAAAAATACCTATTAATGACCTTTTGATTCCAATTTTTTAGATAATCAATTCTCCCCCACTCACCGCTTCTATAATCATTAATGATCCCATATTATTATTCCAAAATTATCAGGAGATTTAGCATGCCAAAATAATATGTAGTAAATTTCTATCTCTATTTACACTCAATTGTATTAACCTAGTCATATCAATATATCATTGACTGTGAATGTAAATGTATGTAGCACATATTACTCAATCATGGGAGATTTGTTTTTTAAATTCATCCTTTTTTATAATATTTTTCATAGAACTATTCATGTAATTGATATGAAATTATTCCTTGTGACAAAAATTATATATCCATCCAATGCAATGGGTAATGTTTATATCTCATAAGATTTAAAATTTTTATCATTGGAGGTTACTTAATGAAAAATAAATTTTTAGGTTTTGGTAATTATCCTTGACATGTTATTATGATGTATTGTTTTTTTCTTATTTTTCAACCATTCTTATGATTTATTTTTCAGAACATGTTATCTCTTACCTCAATGTTCATGATTGTAACTATCAACCCTATTATATTACCATTATATGACTCTTGGTTCAAATTTACAAACATAACTTATGATATGATTTTTTAATCCCCATTTTTGAATTTATATATCATCCATTTATTAAGTACATACCTTTTTTATATTACGTAGTTTTATAGGAATGATGGGATTTTTGGAGAATGGTAATTAATATTTCAGTAATTACTTTTTAATCTGCATTCATGTTTTAATCCTATATACCTAATTTCTCATAGAAACTATTATTAATGATCATAGAGGGTGTTATTACATATACCTTTATGAAATACAACATTTTGTATTTTTAATTAAATATTTTTACTTCATAGTTGTAAATATATGATATTCTTGTTAGTTTTGTTGATTTGGATTAGAAAACTCTTGTTAAGGACCTATGGATAAGCCTAAACATATGGAAACATTACTAAATTTGGATAAATTTTATTGTTAGTTGTTTCTAAGAATATGCATAACCATTTGGATACTATAAGATAACGTGCCTCTAGAAAAGATGTACATATGGCTAAAAACCATGAAAAGGACACATTGAGATAGACTCGATTTCCCCATAGTGATTGATAACATCTCATACCATATAGGTTGATTGAATATCCCAGAGGATATGCTTAAGTAAATTCAAAATATCCTAACAAACTCTTATTAATGGAATAAAAATTACAATTAGATTTAATGTTATAAAATATGTCAAAAATTAAGAATATTGAATCTAAATTAATTCATTATTATTGAGTATATTGAATTTAGAAGTTATCAATTTTATTTTCATAGTTTCATTGATTAATTTTTTTATAATTCGCATCCCTAGATCAAATATCAAATAATTATATGATTAGTTAGATTACCAAATAGTGATACATTAGATTATCATTCCTTCGTGTTAATAAAATCCTACATATGAATAAGGTTCTATGAATTATTTCATATAAAAAGGATTAGAAGAACTAATTAAAACCACCTCAAAACAAAGATGTTTAGTTCTCAGTGAAGAATAAAAATTGGTGAATTATTTCATCCAAAGAATATTACTCAGTCCAATTAAAAAATTAGGATGAATTTATAATCCAACAATATGATATTCCTTTAATTTAAAATTAAATACCAATTATGGTATTGGATTAGAGTTTATATTATTAAACAATCAAAAATTTACAAGAGACCTAAATAGTCATCGATATCTAAAATCATGCTCTGATTCAATATAATTGTAAATAGGAAGATGTATTCTATTCTATAACATCATCTCTAGTATGAATATATTTACCTTATTAGTTACCATATATTGATTGAATGGATGATTAAAAGGAAAATAAATTCACTGGTTACATTCCTATTTTCAACGAATTCACAAAAAAATTCTAAATAATTTTCTAGTTTTCCACTAATCCATGATGTTGATTTAATAATAATACACATTATCAGAGCATCTAAATTATCCATAACTCTATATAGATTACTTATTTTGTGACATGATGATCTAAAGAAATTATTAGATGATAATATGGATGAATGGTTTATATGTTCGAGAGCTTCACTATGGGGTCCATGGTCCAGTTCATCAAGAATAATGATGGTTTAATGTTCCCTCCAACTTATTATTGTGTAATAAAAAATATCAAGGTAAATAATACGTATAATCATTAATATATTTATTACTTGTTTGAAGAACTATATGGATACCACTACTTCTCTATCATGGATAATCATTTAGTGTATTTACAAGTAATTGTGAAGATGGAAGATATCCCCAAGATTAATATTCATAAAATATTAAGGCACAACAAGTTCATGGTAAAACCATTTGAACTCACTAATGTTATAAACATATTAATGAATATCATTTGTAGAGTCTCTATGGATTACATCAACCTATTATTGGTATTCATTATATATGTTATTATTTTTTACCCTAAAATCCTATAGGAACATAAGGAGCATTTAATTATTTTAATGAATATATTATAGATTAAAAATTTATGTGAAATTTATAGTAAATGAGAATATTGGTAAAAGAAATTAAATTTATTATTAAATTTTACCACTAAGAAATATATATATTTGGATCTATAAAAAATGAATTCCATTGATGGCTCAATCCAAAATATGTGATATAAATCCACAGTTTCTTTTAACTAGCTATGTAATATCATCATTTTTGAGAATCGTCTCTTGATGTAGAATCCCACAAATCATGCTTACATTGAATGGAGTTATGGTTTATTGGAATACTGAATGTGAAGAGTGATTTAAAGAGTTAACAATATACTAATATGTAATGCCATGACCCCAGTTACCCATAGTTTGTGCTTTATTACATAAAATTGACATGAAAAATGTATTCATGTTCTGGAAGAACAACCAGTTTAGTATTATTGGAATCCAAATACTTATATAAAATCAAAATTAATACGTGAAAAGAAATAGAAGACTAATTTATTCCATTAAAATCATCCAAGCCTCCTATATTATTCCTGCAAGTCACTCATAACTAACTTCTTCGTATCTTGTGTAAATGAATGATAAGAAAGGGGTTAGCTCAAATGCTCAGTAAGGGTATGAAATAAAGCAGAGGATGACATAAATAGTAGGTGTGGTGAATAATTAAAAACACATTCCTTTACAAATAATAAACATGAACACTATATAGAAGGAATATGGTATTATTAAATAATTCTAAAATAAATCACAATTATGGATATTATACTAGTCGAATAACCACAAAACCATCATTATTATTTTCTTAATGAGGGAATGTATAATGACGAACATTCTAAAACATCTTGTCAACTCCTCGGCAAACAGGTCTAAAAATGATTTATGCATCGGCCAAAACCATATATCAAAATTTGGAAAGGCCTCGGCCAATTCCACGTCTAATTGTATCTTGAGACAAACTGATACACCAAGGATCTATAGCGGGCTCCACCTATCACATACTAAGTCCAATACATTCCTCATATGAAATGGTTGAAACATAACATAAATATTTTATCAAAACTAGCATATAAAATGTCAATACAATAACCATAAACCATTAATGGTATTAAAATAACTCATCCAAATTCAAACATATCACAAAACCGTCAATAAAATATAGAATTTTTGAATCATAATAAATCAACTTCATACAATTTTAAAATCCATCCTTGTCTGCTAACCTAGACGAAATGAAAAATATTTGAAAGAACTAACTCTTTTTATTTTGAAACCATTTAAGAGTCACATAATTTTAAAATAAAACATTTATTTCAAAATATTTTCATAAGCTTTTAATGGATGATTTATTTATGTTATAATGGTGGAAAATAGCCGCACCCACCATATAAGTTAAAAAAACATTCATACCATAATTTTGTAAAAAATGTCATAAAGTACCTGATTGGAAAATTACAGAAAAATTCATTTACAAACAAATAAGGTCAAATAAGGATATAAATTTCTATTAACCATAGTCTAGTAAATATAAAAAATATTTTTAAATAAATTTTTATGAAAACATGGATGTGGAATATAATGAGGTCTCAGTAGATACTTACGTATTAACAACCTCATATAATTAAAGAGATTGTAGAATTAACCCTTACCTTGTATATTTCCTTGGTTGAGGGTATTTTAACCTCCTTTATAATAGTTAAATCATTTTTATTGATTTATACAGGAACTATATACATAAATATGATATCATATATGATCCTATAATATTTCATTATTATTAATATTCAAGTAGTATAATTGTTTCCGGTGTTAAGTGATTATTTTTCCTTATTATTATTTGTTACCTATGACATGTTGGTTATGGATATGATGTATTTGAGTAATATTCAGAATTATAATACTTTCATAGACATTATTTTTAGTTATACAATAAAAATTATTCTTGAATGGTTACCATGGGGTAATGAATCTCATCGCGTTCGTGAAGACGGTAATCCGTACGTACGCACGAGCGACAATATCATTTTATTGATAGATAAATACTTTTTAATTGGATGTTATATCATATATAAAGAATCATTAACATGTTATATTTATAATTAACATTAGTTATACTCATTACTATACCCATCCAAATAATGATGTCTTTGAATAACAAATTCACCACGACGTGGAGACGGTAAGTCGTACATAAGCAGTATGGTTACTTTTTCATTAATAGGTTGGCTTGAATAATGAATATGGTTTTACCATATATATAATAAAATAAAATTATCTAAAAGGTACTTAATTTTTTATTTTTTATGTAAATAACAATGAATGAGGAAGTGGAGGATGAAAACAACTTGAAAGAGGTGATGCAATATTTACCTCTTCTTCGAGTAGTTTTTTTATTTGATCCAAAGGGATCCATAAGATGACATAATGACCAAATAAAAGCCTCTAGGATTAAGGGAGTAATATTGGGATGATATTTGAGGAGATTTTGGTTGAGAAAAATGGCTTTGGAGGTTTGATTTTGAGAGAAGGAGATGTGCACTTTAATAAGAGAGGTGATGGTCACTTTAGGAAAATCTTGAAATATTATTTTATAATAAAAAAAATTAGATTTACAATGAATCCAAAATGACTTATATAGAAGATAATGTATATATGGTTCAAGAACCTCTCAAAAAAGTTGTTTTAGACAGGTTATGTTCACTATATTGTCATTATCTTTTTGATTTAACTCTTTGATTAATAGTTTGACATTTACCATGTCTCTTTGAATTTTTATATTATATGGTAAATAAACATACAATAAACATGCAAGTTAACCCCAAGTGGTTAATTATCAATATATATAACCTTATCTATGTCTTTTGGCTGAGCATTAAATTTTTATAAATATTTTATCAATTAATATTATAATATTTGTTTTAAAAACTTATTTATGTCAATTTTGACAGTATTCAGTATTTGATTTTTTTGAAAGCCATTAAAACATTATAACATAGAATAAAATTTATTTAAAAAGCCCTGAAATTTAATATTAACCTATAAAATTAATTTAATTCATCATATGACTCAATTATCATTTATTTGGATATTTATAATGTCAATTATTTTAATATTTCAATTATAAAGTAATTACTGAGACGTCATTGTTTCATAAATAAATTAAATTATTTAATGTGTCAAAATTATAAATAAAATACCACTATGTATGAAATACTTTCAGATTTTTAATGATTACTTATTTTATAATTTATATTTTGTGTATCCCTACAATAAAAATGGTGCAGTTATTAAACATTGAATTTATCTCTTTTAACTATTCTTTAAACAAAATAATAATAAATATCTTAATGTATTCTATGTGGACCAAAAGAGGTCATATATTATTCCTAATGTATTTTTGAAATAATTATACTCATCCAATAGAATTAAGACATTTGTTAGGGTAATTATGATATAATTTTTACCCTTATTTACCTTTTTTACTTTTAACTGTGGTAAATAAATGTCAAATGTTACTATTCACCAAAAATTATTTTAATCTTATTGAACCACATTTTACTTAATTATATTAAAAATGTATCTTGGATATTTTAAATTCAACTCACAATAATTGTATAATTATGTTTTATGAAAATTTTCAATTACTCCTATGAGGTGTGTAAAAGGCGGTAAAAGGTTCAATAAAATTTTAATATATCTAAACATACTATATAATGACTATAATTAATTACATTGAACATATATAGGTATTATGTAACTATTTTGAACTAAAATAAATTTAAATAATTTAAATAATTAAATAAATAAAATGACGGTTTTAACCAATAACGCATTGTTTGTCACTATTCATCAAAAATTTAAATATTTTAGTAAAATAAAAGAAATTCACCCTAATTTAATTTCGATATACCGAAAAAAAAACTGCAGTCCATTTTGAAAAATAGAATTTATACAATTTCAAAAAGTGTGTATTACTATTCATAACATCTAATATGATTGGTCACAATGTATTAGAATCTCGAAGTTAAGTACAATTAAATTGATTGTATTATTTAAAGGGAACGTATAATGGAAGTGTGGGTTGTTACATTCATCCCTTCTTCAAATAATTTCATCCTCGGAATTTATAGAATACTAACACACACAAAACTTTGGGTGGTTCTTTATCATATGCTCATCTAGTTCCCACGTTGTCTCTTCCATCTAATGGTTTCTTTATAGAATGTTTACCAGACAATTCATCTGGTTTCCCAGCACTTGTTCCCTAATATCATGATTTTTGACATGCTCTTCACAGTATGACAGATCATGTTCTAGTTCAATTTCCTCATAGTTGGGTTCATGTTTTGGGTCAGGTATTTATTTTCTCAATAGTGATACATGGAACACATCATGATATTTTGATATACTTGGAAGCATTTACAAATAATAAGATACAACACCAAATCATTCAAGAACTTCAAAAGGTCCGATGTACTTGAGGATCAATTTACCCTTCTTACTGAATCATATAACACCCATACATGGAGAATATTTCAAGAAAACATGGCCTCCTACTTGAAATTCAAAATCCTTCCTTCGGATATTGACATAGATATTTTTCCTACTTTAGCCTGCTTTGATGTGGGTTTGGATAATCTTCAGTTTTTCCATTGTTTCCTCAATAGGTTCTGGACCTACGAGTTTTCATTCACCAACATCATCCAAACAAGTTGGCGTGTGACAAATTATTCCAATAATGATTTATATATTTCCAAATAAATAATTTAATGGAAACTATTACTATAGGAAAACTCTGGACGAGGTAAATATTGATGCCAGATACCTTGAAGGTCATTTGAGAAAGACCTCAACAAGACTTATACGGTTTCAATAGTCCGTTCTGACTGTCCAGCAGTTTGAGGGTGTTAAGTGGTGCTCACACGTAGTTCAGTATCCAGGGATTTACGAAGAATTTTCATGAATATTGATGTGAAATGAGGATCACAATAAGAAACAAATGAAGCTGGTACTCAATGAATTCATACAACTTCATTATTATATAGTCTTGCTAAATGTTCATGTGGAAAATCTTTTCTTATAGCAAGAAAATATGCTGACATGATAAGAAGATAAACAATGACATTTATTTCATCATTCCTTCTAAGAGACATTGGTAGACCCATGAAAAAGTACAACATAATATCTTCCCATTTCCACTCAGGTATGGGAAGAGGTTTCATGACTCCTCCAGGCTATTGCCTTCCAACATTCATTGGTTGATAAAACATACATCTTGAAAACAACTCCCAAATCTCTCACTTCATGTTGTCCCACAAAAAATTTTCCTTCAAATCCCTATACATCTTGGTTCCCCCTGAGTGTATATAGAAATTAGTGCTATAAGAATCATTCAACAATTCCCTTTTTAGATTAGGTATATCAGGAACATAATAACTCTTCACAAATTTCATAATTTCATCTTCATATATGGATTCACTCAATCTACAATCATTTATAGATTTAATCATCATTTGAAACTCCACATCATTAGTATAAGAACTCATTATCCTTTTTAGTAAATATGGTATGGAATCCATTTGAAAAAGAATTGATGTTTCACATTATATGGTTATTCCCATATACATCATTAATAGATCCAGAAAAATAGGATCCCTTTAAACTCAAATATTTTACAAAACTCCATGTTCCTTTCTACTCAAAGCATTTTCCACCATATTTTCCATCCACGAGTGGTAGTGTATAGTGAAATCATCATCCTTGAGTATTTCAAGAAACCATCTTTTCCTCATGTTGAGTTATTTCTATGAGAAAATGTAATTCAATCTCTTTCGATCAGTATAAATCTCAATTTTTTCCATAGAGATTGAGTCTCTATGTTTTAATAGAAAATATTACAATTGATAACTCCATATCATGGGCATGATTGTTTTTCTCTTGAATTTTTAACTATGGAGATTCATTAGAAATAACTCTATCATTCTGCATAAGGAGGCAACTGTGTCCTTTCTTCGAAGTGTCACTATAAATCGAAAACACATCATTCCCCGATGGTAGAGTCAAATAAAATCATTAACTAATCTTCTATTCAGTTATTCAGAACAGTTTTTATAGACATTTTTCCAAACAAATTTATCCCCTTTACGAGTGAGCTTGGTTAATGGGGTATCCAATCTAGAACAATTATGGAAAAATACGCCAATAATAACCTGCTAAACTAATAAAATGATGTACCTCAGTTATACTCATTGGTGCGAGCTATTCTCAGATTACATTGGTCTTTGAAGGAACGACAAAGATTCCATCCTTAGAGACAACAAGTCCATAAAAG
The DNA here is from genome assembly GCA_963277665.1 of Viscum album. NCBI lineage: Eukaryota > Viridiplantae > Streptophyta > Magnoliopsida > Santalales > Viscaceae > Viscum > Viscum album. The sequence goes on from OY728155.1 coordinate 1,376,906,784, forward strand.
AAAATCACTTGAATTTATAATTCACACTTTCTAAATATCTCATATAATTAATTTCATCTAAGAGTCTTTATAATAATGTGAAAATGATTTTCTTTAACTTCATATCTTTTGGATTATACCAAGATATCAGAAATAAATTTCACTTCAATGTCATCATGATATTCCGTGAGAACTATTCATTTGATCCATGAAGACACTTGGTGTATTAGTTAATCCAGTAGGAATTATCGTAAACACATAATGCATTTACCTGTTTCAAAATGAATTTTTAGTAATGTCTTCCTTCTTCACACACAACTGATGATATCCATATCGAAGGTCAATAATTGGAAAATATTAAGCTCCATTAAGTTTCTCAAATAAATCATCATTGTGAGGTAAGGGATACTTGTTATTTATTGATATAGCATTGATCTCCCTGTTGTAAATGCACAGCCTCATATATTCGTCTTTATTCTTAACAAAAAGGAATGGGGTCCCCCATAGAGAAACATTATGGTGAATAAATTCCTTATTAAGAAATTTTTGTAGTTGTTTATTTAGTCCCAAAAATTCCACAGTGGCCATTATATATGTGGTCTTCGATATGAGCCTTGAACAAAGAATTAAATGAAAAGAAAATTCAATTTCTCATTCTGAAGGATGTTCAAGTAAATAATTTAGAAACACATCAAAATATTCATGCATAATTGGTATGTCCTATATTCAATCATTCCTTTCCTCAGCCATAATTATTTCATTATAATACTCTTTAATAATTGAATTTAGTTGAGCTAATGGTGGTGGATCTATATAAGAATTTGATGTTGATACTTTTTCTCTAAAGATAAGGTACTCCTTATCATCATCGATAATTGTAACCTTCTTCTTTTACAATAAATTTTCGAATCATGGTTTGAATGTGAATCCAAACCAAAGATAATATTTTATTCGATCATGGGTATGACTATGAGATCAGTAGATAATGATCATTTATATTACCTAATGGGAAGTAATTCACAAAAAAATTGTTGCCATGATAATTCCCCTAATAGTTTTTACTGAAAAATACCTTTTTAAATCAAGTAGGAAATATCTAATTTTCATAGAAAACATGGAAGATATTAAATAATGTGATGATCCTGAATCAATTAATGAATTTTCTAAACATGAGGAATCCATTAAATTACCCTCCACCACGTCTTTTGGGGCTTCATCCTCAGCAGTAGTTATTGCATAAGCATTGCCTTCCTACCTTGGAATATTTTGGGGTATGTTCCCTTAGCGCTTAGTACATTCATTTGAATAATGCCACTTTTCACAATAATTGTATCATTCAAAATTGACAACCTCTTTCTTTCCCTTGCAACCACGAGCATGAGGGCCTTTTTTCTCCAAACTTATAATAGACTCCCATTCCCTTCAGCCAAGTACTGGTGTGTTTCTTCCCACATTTACCGAAGGATGAATATTACAGTTTTCTATTCTTCACCTTATTTCAATTTCTAGAGTGTTCAAAATATTTCCTCTTCTCCTACACTACTTTAATGTCGAATGACATAGAGAATTCATTTTCAGTCTTAATAGAACATGATGAAAATTTTTGTATGATAAGAAGGATTTTGAGAATAATGCTCACTAATGAAATGGTTTTAACCCATCAAAACATCAATCAATATTAATCCTTGGGTTACATATATAATTTACAGTATGTCTTGTTAACCTTGTAATGTTAACCACATACATTGTGACACTGTCATCCTATTTTTCCCTCAAACTCAGAAATTGTCTTTCCATATCTGCTCAATGGTATAAAGGAAGGTAATTTTTTATGAAAATATCTTTATACTCCATATATTACATGTTTAATACTTCTTTATCTTATTTTGTGTTTTCAATCAATGACCATCATTGATCTGCATCTCCAGTGAGGTAATAAACTTCCATGACAACTGTTTCCCTTTCTCTACTCCCCATAACATGAAATATTTTCTCTAAATAACATATTCATTGCTCATATACTAATGGATTTTCCCTACTATTAAATTTTAGTGGTATTTGGTTCATAAAGTAATCTAACATTGATCATCTGCATTGTGGATTAGGGTGCTTAATACAGGAAATGTTATTTTTCATAACCTGAGTGAGTTGTCCCAGTCTGGGGACTATCTAATAAGTTCGAGTTACATCACCAGCTCCACTATAATTTTCATTATTTGGTGGTAAATACCTACATGGATTACGGGCTTTGATATGGTTTCCATTCCTTCCTCTAGAAGCCATTTCTAAACAATGGCATATGGTATATTAGTTGATGAATCATAATATATAATTACAAACCTGTAAAACACATAACATAATTTGAACAGTTTATTGATATAATCCACAATAAAAAAATATTTTATTTGAAGATGAATATACTCATAAACCCGTCATAATGGTTTGTAATGCAAATGAGACTTATCCATAGAATATCCCCTAGGAGTGTCGTAACCAAGAGTGAAGAAATGACTATTTTCGTACACTAGTTTTGATTCGATTCTAGATCAAAGAGGTGGTTTAAGGTTTTCCCCTAGGAACATATATTCTAGAGATTACTCTACCTTATCATATCTATATAGTGATGTATTCCTTAGAAAACTCAAGAAATCTCTTCAATACCAAAATTCTAAGAAGTTATTCTATACTAATCCCCAAAGTATATCTTATGGTAGTGTAATTTAATAAATGCTTTTATAAATATAGTTGCCAAGGTTTGTACTAACCTTCCTATGATACCTAGTATAAGGCCCATACCCAGTTACCCATAGTTGGTTCATTATTACATAACATTGGAAGGATACTATGAATCATATATCAAAAGTCCGACCAATTTAGTAAAATTGGAAAAAATACATACATAGTTTACCATTACAAATTGAAAATAAATGAAACACTAATTTATTTTATTAGAAACATCCAACCCTACTAGAGTATGCATGCAAGTCACTCATAATTAACTTCTTCAAATCCCTGGAAAATGATACATAAGAAATGGGTGATCTCAAATTCTCAGTAAGGGTAAATAATAAAAAAAAAGTTAACATAAACATTAGGCACAACGAATAATTAAAAACACATTTCTTTAAAAATAATAAACATGAACATATTATGGAATGAATATGAGCTATGTAGATAATGCCATAATAAAATATAGTTCTGATTATTCTACTAGTATAATAACCACATGAACCATCATTATTATTTTCATAATAAGGGAATGTATAATTACGAACATTCTGAAACATCTTGTCAAGGCCTTGGCCAAGATGTATAAAAATGATATAGGCCTTGATGAAAACCATATATCAAAATTGGGAAAGGCCTTAACCAATTCCATGTACAATTGTCTCAGGAGACCTACTGATGTACTGAAGAGCAATAGCGGGATCCACCTGTCACATACTAAGTCCAATATATTCGTCATATGTAATGGTTGAAACATAAAATAAACATTAATCTTAAAAATAGCATTCTAATATCCAATACTATAACCATAAACGATGAATGGAAAAAAATAACACATATTCAATCAAACATATTATAAATCCTTGAATACAATATGGATGATTTGTATCATAACAAATAAACTTCAAACAAGTTTGAAATTCATCAAACTATGTTGACATATATGAAATTAAAATTATTTGTACGTAATAACTCTTTCTATTTTAAAACCATTTAAGAGTCACATAATTATAAAATAAAACATTTATTTTTAAAATAATCTTATAATTGTTTAAGGGAAAATTAAATGATGTTATAACTGTGGAAAAAATCGACACCCGCTGTATAAGATAAAAAACATTATTACCTTAATTTTTTTGAAAAGGTCATAAAGTACCTTTGTTTAGAAAATGACTGAAAGATTCCTTTCAAAACCATATAAGGTGTAATATGTTTATAAATGAAATTAAACTATAGTTTATTAAATAGTAAAAATTTATTGAAATATATATTTAAGAAATCATGGATGGGGATGATAAAGATGTCTCAGTAGGAACATACTTATTAACATACTTGGATAAGTAAATATATTATATAATAAAACCATAACTTTTAAATTTCTTTGTTCGAGGGTATGTTAACCTCTTGTATAATAGTTAAATCATTATTACTATATTATACATGAACTATATAAAAAAATATGATTTCATATATGATCCTCTAATATTTCATTGTTAATAATATTTCAGTAGTATCATAGTTTCGGGTGTTAAAAAATTCGCTTTCCTTTATATTCTTGGTTATATAAGCCACTTTTTATGGATAGGATGTATTTGATTCATATAAATAATAATATTTTGTTCACAAACATTATTTTTAGTCATCAAATTAAAATTATTCTTGAATGGTTACAATGGGGAAATGAATCTCATCGCATTTGTGGTGATAGTAATATGTACGTACGTACGAGCGACAATATTGTTATATTGATGGAGAAATCGTATGTAATTGGATGGTATATCATATATACGAAATCTTTGTCATTTTATATATATTAATAAAATTAGTTATACTCATTATTATACAAATCTAAAAAATTGATGTGTTTGATTAACAAACTACACCATGACATGGTGACGGTAAGCCATACATATGCATGTATGGTGACTTTATAATTTATAGGAAGGATAGAATATAGAATTTTGTTCTACCATATTTATAATAACATCAAAGTATGTTTAAAATTAAGGATTTTTTATTTTTGTATGGAAACAACAATAAAATGTAAGTGGAAGAAGAAAATAACTCAAAAGTGGTGATGAAATATTTAGCTCTTCTTCGAGTTATTCCTTTTGATTTGATGAAAATGGATCTATAGGATGGCTTTATGAAAAACGGAATGACTATAGAGTGAAGGGTGTAAAGTTGGGAGAATATTTTGGCAGGGTTTTACCGAGCCAACTGTCTTTTGAGGTGTGAATTTGAGAGAAGGGGAAGTTCCTTTTTATAAGAGATGAGAGGGACACTTTATGAAAAGTGTGAAATAGTATTTTATAATATTTTCATTTTCGGTTTCTAATGTCTTAAAAATTATTGATTTATTTGATAAAGAGGTTATGGGTCAATCAAATATCAATCAATATGTTTTATTAAGGTTTCAGCCTCCATAATTACTTTATTTTTTAGATTTAACTCTTAGTTAAATAGTTTTACATTTACCATGTCCCTTTGTATTTTTATATTATATGTTTAATAAACATACTATGAACTACCAAGAAAACCCGAAGTGGTTAATTATCAATATATATAACCTAATCTAAGTATTTTGTCTGAACATTGAATTTATATGAATATTCTATCAATTATTAATATAGTATTCTTTTTAAAACTCAATTATGTAAATTTTGACACTATTTAGTATTTAATCATTTTCTAAATGATTGAAACATTATCACATAGAATAAAATTTAGTCAACCAATCCTAACATGTCATATTAAACTATAAAATTAGTTGAATTTATCATACGTCTCAATTTACATTTATTTGGATATTTATAATATCAATTATATTAATATTTCATTAATAAGGTAATTAATACATCATCATTGTTTCATAAATAAATTAAATAATTTAACTCCTAAAAATTATTAACCAAATACCATTATGTTTAAAATCATTTTATATTTCAAATTAATACTTATAGTCAGATTTATATTGTGTATAACCTTATATTAAAAATGGCATTAAACATTGAATTTATATATTTTATCTCTTCATTAAATAAAATAATAAATGTCCTAATCTAATCCATGTGGACCAAAGGGGGTAATATTTTATTACTAAGGTTGTTTTGGTATAATTATACTTATCTTATATATTTAGTACATGTGTTAGGGTAATTAAGATATCATTTTTACGCATAATATCCTGATTTACTTTTAACTATGGAAAATAAAATTCAAAAGTTAATATTCATAAAAAATTATTTTCATCTTATTGAACCACACTTTACTAACTTAAATTAACTTTGTTTCTCAGATTTTATAAATTAAACTCACAGAAGCGGTAAAATTATGTTTCATGCAAATTTGAAAATTCTCCTAGGGTGTGGGTAAAAGCCATTAAAAAGTTCAATAAAATTTTTATATATCTAAACATATTATAAAATGACTCCAATAAATTACTATGAACATGTATAGTTATTATGCATTAATTTTGTCTTAAAATAAATTGATATAAAATAAATAATTTTTTAAATAAAAAGTCAGGTTTAACCAATAACGCATAGTTTTTCACTATTAATCAAAAAATGAATGTATTCAGAAAAACTCCAAAAAACACCTAAATCTAATATTGATATTAAAAATTCAACAAGGATGTCCATTTTTAAAGATAAAATTTATATGATTCCAAAAAGTCGGTATCACTATTCATAATTTCTAGTTTCATTGGTTACAGAGTGTTAGAATCTCGAAGTTGCGTACAATGCAAGAAATTACATTATTCAAAGGGAAATATACCATGGATGATTGGGGTGTTACATAATCAATGAACATGTAGCCAAAATACCCACTGGTTGGGAAGAATTTTTTAACTAAAGCGATGCATCTAAAAATAAATTTGGTTGTGTAGTCATTCAAGGAAAAAAAGTAAAAGCCTTTTCATCCAATGAAATAATGATACGTGAAGATAAATACCAAATACTTTATATTTCATTGGATTTAGTGATCTTGGTGTTGATTATTTGGTGTCATTATCTCTATATGGATAATTGTGACATATATATGGATCATATATACCAAACGAATATATTAAAAAAAGGTGAAAAATATGTGCCAATGTTGATAGTTACAGATTATCAATGATTATTATTATTCAGTCCATTAAAATAATAACAAAAAAAGTTAATTTTCTTAGAGTATAAGGATCTATTAAACTAATATATAATGGGGATTGAATGGCATCCAATATTCATAGACCTATAGATGAATGAAATGGATATTATAAAAGGACTTCATCCCAAAATTATCAAATAACTGTTAAATAATCTATTCATAAGTGGACCAATGTGGTTAAGAAATATAAATGGGAGATACATAAAATGGTAGTGAATTCATAGAATATATACAATGTAAATAATGGAGATATAAGGTTTTGAACCATGATATGTTTCCCAAAAAAATCTGATTTGTTAACATTTGGATGAGGTTTATAGATCACATCTCTCTATTAATACTAGTCTCAATATGATGTATATAGATATGAAGTGACACATTTGGTAGGAATAGGTGAAGAGAGTGATTGTGGAGTTTATATCTAGATGATTGGTAGTCCAAAAAGCCACAGTGGAATGATATGAATCTATTGGTATAATCCATCAATTCCCCAAACTATAATAGATATGTAAACATAAACATTAATTTCATCATAGGATTACCCCATCCCCCTAAAGGTCATAACCCATTTTGGGTAGTAATCGATTCAATATACCATGTAAGGAAATTTTATTTCTATATTGGAATATTATCAACCATACCAAATTTCCCTTATATACATAATAAATGTGGAGATGTAACATAGAATATCAAACCTTGTCGAACATGATCAAGATATAGGGTTACGTTGAGGTTTTGGGGAATCCTTCATCTAAGGATAGATATATAAATGAGGATCAATAATAATTATCACCTTGGTATGGATGGTCTCTCTTAAAAGATCATTAAAACAATATAGTATAGGTAGATATATTATTCAATAAACATCAAAGGATTTCACGATCAACACCATCCCCTAGTGGATTAATCATATAACATTAGTTTCCATTTTATAATTCCAATTGAACCTTGTGATGATATTTATGAGAAGAGGTGATAGACTCCAACATGGTGGGATGAATTTGGAGTGCAGAAGATGATGGGTCCTTATCCTATCCTTGAGATTATAGAGAATTTTACATCCATTCAATGTCATACGAAATCCATAAAAAGTTGAAAAAAACACATGTCAATAATCATTGATTCGAAATAGTGATTATGATACGTGATAATGTGGTACTCCATATATCAATATGAAATAAATTTATCATGTTTGGGAAGAAGGGAAAAATTTCCATTGAAACATCAGCCCCTTTGAGATCCATGATCACAATGGAGTGGGGACCTATTGCTCAGAACTCCAACATAACCATTATCATAATCATAATGTGTTTCATGTATCCCTCTTGAATAATTATATACATTGACCAGGACATAATTATAATGAAAATGTGGTACCAAAATATGATGATATATGATATGAGGAGAAACAAGAGAATATATTAGATCATAATGAAAGAGTTCTAAGAAACTAGAATAATCACATGGTTAAAAAGATTTAGAGGAACAAAAAGACTGATGAAAGACCATGAAAACCAGAAGTGGTTATGAAACGAAATTTACCACATTATTTTATTGCATGAAAAATAGTTAAATGTGAAATTTATAAATTAGGTAATAATTTCATGTCATAAAAGAATCTAAATAAAATTTCTTTATGAAATTTTATTATTACATCATTAAATAAAAATAAAACCCTTGCACTTATTTAGATTTTTAAATCATAATATGTTTTATTTTATCATATATTAACTACCAATGATCATCATAACAATTGTAAATATTGACATCTATATTTACATTAATATTATTATTTCATGTGATCTGATAATGTCATTTAACCTAGAGACAATAAGTGATTCCCTCATAGAGGATGATTTTACCCAATGAATTCCATTTATAAAATAATTAGAGGGACATATAAATAATTGCCTTTTTATATGCCCAAAACCAATCCAATAATAAATAAGTAATTTATGATAGAAGTTTTTTATAAGAGTTATTTAGGATCATCAAAATCATAACCCAAAAAATTTTCATTGATCCACCCCATGAAAATATCACTATATCACGCATTACCCTTATGGGATTCACTGGTGTAATATATTGTTCTATATATATACCATAACATATGAATTTTAAATATTCATTTCATCATATTTATTATTAATTTTTCTATTTATATTATCACTTTCTAAATGATTATATAATGAGTTTGATAAAAATTTGTTTTTCATATAAAGAAACTAAAAAGATATTTTTTGGATAACATATCCATTCAATCAGTACATTCTTATTAGTTAATTACTAACATTTTAAAATTAATTATATTTACAACAATATATGTTTACAATAACAATTAATAAATTTAAATTATAATATAATATATCTTATTCAAATGTAATTTCTTTAAGTGGCATAAATATATTATTGTCAAAAAAATATTCTTTTTAAAAACTAGGAATTTTTTATTTAAATATATAAATTCATATATTTAGAGATTTATATTATTAAAATAAAAATTTCTATTTAAATCGTAATGTCAACATTATTTGATGGTGAATTTTTCATAAATTTTAGAGACAACTAAAATTTTTAGTAAAAAATAAATGCACAATAAATGTACAATGTTCATTTTGACATCAAAAGGATGGAATAATGACAAAATATATTCCATAAAAGATATAAAAACCCAAAATAGATATTTCACCCTTAATATAATTCAATTTTAAATTTATTTGATAAATTTTATATTGACTCTATTTATCCCTAAAAATATATTATATATTTTACTATTAAAAAAAATTATAAACAGTACTCACGTCCACATCATGAAGTATATTTTTTTAATGAGTTTGGTTGTATAAATTATAAACTTATTAAATTCATTAATTCAAGGAAGAAATAAAATTTAAAAAACTTCACAACATTTGTGGTTTTAATTACTTTATAATATAGAGTCCCAATTCTTTGATTAGAAGATAATAAATAATTATACTCTATTTTTAATTAATACCCACTTAGCCACCCATTCCACATTGATAAATACAGTTTATGCATAAAAATAATCATACCATCCCTTTCTAGGTCCCATCCAAGCTTTATTATTCTCTAAAAAATCACCTCTCATGCTTTTATATACACAATCTCACGTTAATGGGTCCTCTCTTCCTCCACATAATTGAAGCACTATCTTTATGACATGCCTTTTTGATTTATAGATTTTCATGTGGAAATATTTTTTTAAACTTCCGTATTTAATTAATCTGGATACCCACATCATTATATACCCCTTTACAACTCATTCACCCCTTATATAAGTCTATGTACACAGGTTATGCTACAAACTTGTCCAATGATTTTATATTGAAAATATGTTTACAGTGTATACCAATATCCGTTACCACTCAAGTGTCTTCAACTAGTTTTATCATTCCTTAATTGATTGGGTATAAAGATTTATGTTCCATTAACACCTTAATAATGGATTAAAATAATAGGAAATATAACCTTATGTTATATTATCTATGTGGAAAACATATGCATGTAAATGATATGAAAGTGATGGGTGGGAATTGAATTTCATAGCCCTCCAATAGAATTGGGTAATGTATTGATCTAATGAGATGTCATGTATATGGAATATTATGATATAATAAGAACACTATGTTATGGTTTCAAGGCATTTATCCTTTAATTATTCATATTGGGTCATGTTTTAGGATGTCCCACTTTCATAGGGTGCCTTTATGTCATTATGATATATCATACTTTGTTTTCTAGGATAATGATTTTCACCTATATTATGTTTTAATGATATGATTCTTGGATAACATGTACTATAATACGTTATGATAATTCCGTTTTATTACCTTATTGGGATTTATATCTCATCCGTTAATTTTGTATTACCCTAGTCATTATGTCCATTTATAAGAGAATTATTGAATTTTAGGAGCATTATAAGGAATTATTCAATAATTTTTTTTATTTTTAATCAATGTTTTCATTCTAAATAAATAAATACCTATATTAATTTGGTTTCATGGACTTATAGAATTTTAATACATATACTTTAAGAAATACATCATGATTTAGGGTATATTAAACTACAGGTTTTCTAATTATAATTATTTAATCTATTTTTTTAAAATACATTTAGATGATTTTTATGTTTGACTATGTTTAATGAATTTTAATTTAATAGATATTGATATATTCTGGTTTTAAATTTATAAGATCCTTCATTTCATATATATCATATTATTTATATTTGAAGAAAAATTAACTATATTTTGTTTTAATATTTAATGAATAAATCATATATTATTTTTTCACTAATAAATTGTCTAATGAAAAATAATAAACATGTTTTCATGACATATTCTAAGTAATGTAACAATAAATAATATATGATAAAAATAATTAATTTTTAGTAAAAATACCAATTACAAAAATTAAATAACATATCTTTAGTGTGTAATAAAATTTCTATTTCACAAGAATAATAAAATACATTATCCATATAATAAATATATTTTTATAATACTAAAATAACTAAAAAATGATTTATTTTTTGTGGTATAGTATCCTTATTGTAATATATGAGTTAGTGTTTTTGTACCCAAAATAAATCTTCCAATTGAAATGGGTTTTATTGTAGATAGTATATCACCATGATAGTAATGTTATTGTAGATGTAAAATAATGGTCATGAGTAGATCTCGACGTTGGAATTTGTTTTTATTTTTTTGGACCTTCATGGACACTGGGCGTCTCATCCATGTATTATGGAACTCATGTACCAAAAGATAAGGCATGATGTTGACATGGTATGACAATGGAAAAAACATCACATCATTAGGTTGGAGACATAAGCCTAAAGGGATGCAAAAAACATGAGGTAGGTGACCCTGATGGTTGAATGAGTGTTCTAACACTTATTCACATTATATCAATCCTCAAGGGATTTTGAACTATAAAAGAACGATTCTATAACTTGTCAGTATTCATAAAGATAGAGAAATAATATTATATATATAAATTGGTTAGTGGGGTAGTAGGACAATACATAAGAATAATTATGTGGGTGGAATATATGAGAGATAATGGTGATTTCAATTATCATCCATCCCTTTTCATGAACGTTGTTCTGTTATATTGGTTCTCTTTATCACCCTGTGTTTTAATGTACAATTTTGTTTCATGAATAACATAAATTTTATATTATTTCTTTTGATGCAAAAATTCAAACAATCATATCACATGACACTGAATTGGATTACGTCACACAAAACAATGACTTGGTATACATTACACACAACCCCGAATTTGAGTATGTTATACTTAATACTAACTTTGCGTATGTTACATGCAACAATGAGTTTCTACGGAATTTTATTTTATTATTCTAATTATATATAAGATATAATTATAACCTATCCATTAAACAAAGTAATATGAATAGTAATAACAACTTTTAAAATATTTTTATAATATTTTTATATACATGGGACATATTGATAATGAAAAATATAAATTTGGGAAAAATATTAATATCATTAAAAATATTATTTTCTCACATTAACTTATTTTCATGTCCTCCCATGAAAACAAAAAATAATAATTTTAGAAACATTTTTATATTGAATTTAAAAAAATAAATTTCAATTTTTAATTTAAAATGTTGAAATTATTTTAATGTGAATTATTTTGATTTTTTGAGAAACATCATATTTGGATGAATAATGAAATATAAAAAATGTTAAGTCGAAATTAATATTTCATCTAATAATATTATAAGACTAAAAATCATTTTTAATTAATTTTAATGTTTAATTACATATATTTTTATAAATTAATAAAATTTAGGGCATCGAGATTAATTTCACATTGAACATAAGTAAAAATACTAATCCAATATTTCAATGTTTTTACTTTAAAACCCTGGATTTTCGACCTGGATACAAGACTAATTTTAAATTAATTACTACTAAATACTTGTTTGTAATATAGATTAATGTATTAAATATTTTTAATCATCATAAATGATAATTTTTAATAATTTTAACCCAGTTTTTAAGAAAAATAATTAGTTAATGTAATTAGATTTAATTACGTCGATTAACATATTCTTAAGCATAAATATGGACTAAACCATATGTTTATGATCCAAAATGAACTATAACCATTTCAATGAGCCATTATGTGGCTGTATTTATACCCCATCATACATTGGATCGACTTTGGTCTATTATTGGAGCTACATTCCATGGAATAAACTTGTGTAGAATACTTTATCCAATGATTTTCAAGAGTGTCACTCTCCCACCACTATAAAAAGACCTCCTCTTCATACCTTCTTGACACCACTGAAACCACTTACCATCAGACAAGATGTGTAAAACTATACTCAAAAAAATACTACCTACCATAGGAAATACTTATTTTCTTCATAAAGGCTTCCATGAAATCATTTTTTCACATACCAAAAGCAGTTACTAGGTTAAGAGGTTATTCCTTCTCTCAACATAATTTCTTTTCTTTTCAATCTCTTTTACTACACTCTATTTATTTCATACATGTCTATGATAATAGAATACTATACATGATAGTATTTTAATTATATTTTTTAGACCTATACATACTCAAAACTCATTATATGGGGTAATGATCATACTATTTACATATATGGTGAACTACCGCCTCCCAAAATGATGGTTGATACTTTTCAATTCGATGTCTCTCATGGTGGAAATAACGATGGATGAAATGTTAATATATTTTATATATTATATTTATTATTACTATGATGTTATTTTTATATTTTAAAAAAATTATCTTTATAATTTCAACTATGTGTAAATAAAATAATTTCATTTAAGGAAGTGTGGACTCCCACTCCCTCAAAGGGATGTGGTTCTTTCACACACAACCATGAATTTATTAAGTATTTTTTTTGAGAAATAAATTGATATAAATGAAATAATAATTATACTGGGATTAATTTATATATATATGTATACATATAATTCATTTTCATTAGTTATTTTTACATGATAATAAAAACGCGTACAACAGTAATGTGTACGTATGGCTTACCATGCCCATGAATAGTGTATTCCATTTTAAAATTATACATTATATAGATTATTATAATAAAAATATAATGAATTTAAATGATATTTATATCATGATTTATATTCTATAAAACATGATATATGTATAAGGACCAATGATATTACAAAATAACACACAAGTGAAAATTAAAGTGAAAATTATCCAAATTGAAACATGAACATATAATTGTTAACAAGTCATTAATATAAAATAATAGAACAACATTATTTGTTATTATACATAAGAATATTATTCTGAAAAATATGAAAAATAAACTTACATTTATTATTTAGGAATATTTTATGAATATAGACACAGTCAATACATAATGTAAAGTTATTCCATCTCAGTTTTTTTAGATTACATTCATGCTTTAATCACCACACATTACTTCTGTGTGGTGTGACTACTGACCATGAATGATTTGTATGATTCTTATATTTTTCTAAATGGGGTTTTAAATAACAATTTTATTCTCTTTATTTCATGTGATTATGTTTCAATATATAATAAATCCGTAAAATAGTTTTGTATCAATTTTCATTTTTTGAGACTCGTGTTTTTTATGCAAAGAATTTTTTAAGGTGTATATAATTCCATTTTACATTTTATATCATGAACCTACTGATTTTAATGATTACTTTATATTCATTTAATTTTAATTTCAATCATGGATATTATTATCCCATGTAACTATGTGATAAGTGTTTATTGAAACAATATCATCTCTTTTCATGATCGTTTATACTTATGATTACATTAATGAAATATTATGAACCATATCTTAATAAAACTCGTGAGTTTACTTCTCATATTTTGACTCAATATGTAAACATGTAATATTACAAATTTTAATCTCATTAGTAGTTAAGATAATTATAAAAAAAAATTTATGAAGAACCATAAAATATAACCCTTTCCGTTGAGAAACATTATCTATTTGGAAAACCATACATTAAAAAGTGTATTAAAAATGTGTCTTCAAATGATCCATGAATATTATTTTCAAGGAAACCATTTTAAAGAACATTTTTTTTCAATGCTTCATTTATATGATTTAAATTAAATTTTCAAATATTTTTATTTAAATAATTTAATTTTAAATAAATTTAAGAAAAAAAGTTATTTTTTTCAGGAAAGGACTCTAAATGATATTTCAAAAATATTTATCATGTAAGATAACATATTTATGTGTTACTCATCCCGTTATTGGGAAATTATTTAATGTTTCCATTCATATTCATTTACTAAATGGATTATGTTTTGCTGGAATGATGTTTATGAAACTCATTTCTTTTTCAATGGTCATTGGATTATGAAAATAGATTCCTTTCACAAATTATGTTTTTCATAAAGATCTTATGAAAAATTTATTTTTACAGATATAATGATATGATTAAAATTTCTTAGTACCAATATCATTTCAAGGTTTTTGATATTATTATTTATGATGATGTGTCACATGTATGGATGATTTCATTATTAAAAGGGTGGTACCTATATTTCCCTCCAATGCATTGTGTAATGATTAATATATCCCGATATTGACTATTCTGGAAAGAAAATTGAAATTAGTTTTGTAATACATTGTTATAACATGAAATACCTCAATTTAGTTTCATAGGTCTGGAATGAGGAGTGAACTCGTTTCATTAACATAGGGCTAGAACAGGGTGTGAAACCAATTCAATAATGGAATTTTTCCATTAAGATGACCTTTTTAAAATGCCCTGACTATTATAGAAATATATATATTTGTTTTTTTCAATAATTCCATGTTTGTTTTCTATAATATGCTTTTATAGATTATGTTCATCATAAATTTTTTATTCATTTATTATGAACATCCAAGAATTATGTCTTGATTCATGTATATGATCTTTGATATGCAGGTTATGATCTTCTATTTTCATGATAATGTTCTCATACCACTATGCTCAATTTCATGCTTACATTTATCCCTTTTTTACTATTAGATAGAATCTGATCTCAACCCCTTTTATGTTTTATTCCTTAAGTAATGATGACATATTTCTTATATGATATTTTTAAGATGGGTTCTAGTCTTAGAGAACCTAGTGGGGGATAATGTATCTCGCTCATATACCAGTGCTTACATTTTCATGTTCCCAAAAGCACTAAAATAATATGGCCTTTGGCCTTCCCTTTGTATAATTTTTTTGTTAATTTTTGAAATGTGATGTAGTGATAATGTATGAAATGGAAAGTGTCTCTACATATGGTATCATATCAATGGTTTAGATTACATTTAGAATCTAGCATGAGATAATCATTGTGAAACCCTATGTGAATGTCTACAGATAAGTCTAAGGATAAGGAAAAGTATTGGAAGTTGTATTATATTTTTTTAAAGGTTATATTTATTTGATTAATTTCCATAAAACCATGTCTGTATACTATAATTGGATGTGACTATAGTATAAATGTACCTTGGGGTAACAATACCAACATGATGTTTCGGGCCTGACATGGGTTAATTTGGTACATGAAAACGTGCCTTACTACACACCTAGTTTGAAACTCTTAGGGAAATATTCTTTGAGAGTTCGAAAATAAATCATGATCCCTTATAAAGATTTTAAATATATTTTGGTTTTTAAAAACCTTGAATAATCCAAACATGTAATAGATTGAAAAGGTATTCATGACATAGACATCGTATAATTGAATTTTCCTTATTATGTGGTTCCTCATTATGAGAATTATTTCTTACTATATGATTTTATGTTTTAGTCATTGGATGGATCCTGAGGTAACCACATTAATAGTTATTGTGATTTACAATTCATTTATTTCCCTCCGTAAGAAATGAATTATATAGTAACCAAAACGGAAAATATTGTTTCTATGATCACCCAACATTCATAGGATATGAATCATGGTGGAATACAATTTGAGGAGAAGAGTAAACAAAATTTTGTATATTACATCCTGAGGTAGACACCTCCATTGTTCAATGGGTCTTTTAATCCATTGGTTTCTAAATACTAGACCAGTTCCACAGAAAAAGATATCTTCTATACTATAGTGTTCAGAACATGAGAATGGTATTCTTGTTGTTTATCGTTTATAAGATGAAGGGTAATATTTGTGAAATCTAAATCAAAATATATGGAGTACACATGAAAATGAATCCGTGAAATAGGATGAGTTTATGAAATTATTTTTTAACAAGTTCATTCCTCAGATTTATCGTAAAAAATAGAGAAAGAGTTCTTCAGTTAACGTGAAGGGATGATGAATATTTCAGTACCTATTAAGCTAATTTTGCATGACATTTGAGGTACTAGTTAGGAATTATAATCCTAACCAAAATTAATGTCTCTATATTCTTATGTTCATTAAATCCATGTCTCATAAGAGAATTGTCCATAAGAGGCATCAGCAGATATGACAAGATTTTTCATTATGAATTCATGTTTTAAATGGATATTGATGTCACATATAAACCTCATTGTATTGGCAAGAAAATCAAGACGGAGTTCAAAGGAAACTATAATACCATAGAGAAAAGAATATGATTATTCCTCTAATCACTAAATGTGGGAATAATAACGAAATAAATTTTCATAAGGGGTCTAGTAGATGTTTTATGTGTGGAAAAAATGTCATTAGAAAATTTATTGTCAATATGATGGGAATAGGATATCTCAAAATGCTAACAGGGAAATTACAAATAGAAAGCACCTCCAATGATTCAGTTCTACAAGTTTGAGATAATTTGAATTATAAAACCACTTCCAACACCAATGTTCAAGTGATGATGATCGCCATCAACACCATCTTAAGCTAAGGGATAAGAAAAAAACCCATTGAATTTCTATTTTGTATGTGGGGTTCGATAACGACATGATAAAATGTATACTTATAATCTATTTTAGAACTATATATTTTATATTTCATTCTAGTTATACCCATTCCTTAATATCTAAGAAATTTATTATTGGTGTTATGATTCCCCCAAAACAATTAGATGTAAAATTGGGAAATTAAACCCCTAATGGTATGAAGACTTCATCATATGTCTATGATTCTTATATGTTTTAGGATTATGGGAATGTTCGTCCTACAGACATTTTTATTCATCCATTCATTGAATTTGATGTCTTCTTCGGCATGGATTATATTTATATACATTATGTCCATATCAATGATCAAGGAAGAATATTTTGGTTTGATATTTCAAAACAACCTATGATCATAAATAAATGTGATGATAGGGATGAACTTCTTGTGGCGATTAATCATTGTGCATGGGTCGTAATTCCCATTAAAAAAGGGTAGTTTATCTCAAATTTAGGGGGGGGGGAATGAAAATTGCTGATATGCCTATTGTTTTATAATTTAAATATGTATTTCCAAAGGAGTTTCCTAACCTTCCACCAAAATAATATTTTTTGTTCTCAATAGAACTCATACACTATTCCACCCAAATTTCAAAGACTCCTTATAGAATGACCCAGATTGAATTATAGGAGTTAAAGAGAAATCTCCATGAAAACATTCATAAGGGACTCATTCGTCCAAGTGAGTCACTTATGGGTGCACCTATTATTTCTGTGAAAAATAAATATAGATCAATGCAACTCTATATTGATTATTGGGAGTTTAAGAATATCTCAATCAAGACAAATTATCCTCATTCCTGTATTGATGAATTCTTTTTTCCATTGTACTGAGATCAATAATTTTCCAATGTTGACATTACTTTTGGAGAACATCACTTGAGGTCCAAGAACGATGATATACCCAAAACCACATATATTCAATGGTTTAGAAAATATGAATATATTTTGATTTGTTTTGTTCCAACTAATTCACATACTATATTCATTGATTTAATGAATATATTCGTTAGATATTATCTCGACCACTTTGTATTAGTCATTAAATATTATATTATTTCATATTCCTAAATAATGTATGAGCATGAAGATCTCTTGATAATTGTACAAAATATAATAAAGAAGGAGATAATTTAAGAAAAAATTATATTTTGCGAATTTCTTCTTCAAAATGATTCTTTTTAGGTCACATAATCTCAAGAGATGGTATAATAGTAGATCCATTAAAAAATAATCTTATTAACGTGGGCCTAGACCAACCATGGTGACTGAGATCATTATATTTCTTTATTTAGGTATATATTATATATTTTTTATGGAGAATATATCACAACAATCTAATCATAAGACCAACTTAACTCAAAATGGGGTTCGGTACCATTGGGCATATGAATGTGAGGAAAATGTCATTGAACTGAAGTGAAAATTACTCGATGACCTACACTTAAATTATCATATAGTATATAATGAATTTTAATATATAGTGATGTATCCAAGATAGGATTGAGATGCGTTTTTGGGAAGAATAACATGGTTATTATTTAACTCTCATGGAAGTTAAATATTGATGAGAAAAATTACCCAACTAATGGTATAGAGTTATCAATTATATTTTATCTTGAAAGATAAAGATGAATTATCATCATGGATAAATGTTTTATATATATACCAGAAATAAAAGTATAAAATATATATTCTGCATAGATGTTGTTGGAAATTCACTTAATAATATGGATAGAGTGGATAATGGTTAATTGTTTCCTTCTGTATTACAACCATGGGAATGAAAAAATGGTGGTTGGTGATTTTATTCAAAAGGATCAATCTAGATTATCCATGATAAGATTCCTAAAATATCCATTGTTTCAATATTTACAATGGACGGGTCTAAAAATCTAGAAGAAATGTGAAAAATATTATCTTTCTCGTGGAAATGTTTACCCCTATATCCATGTGATGATTAAGGAATCACATAAGGATGATATAGAGAAAAAATTAATGTTATAAATAATCTTATTTTTTAAAATTTATTATGATGTAATGACATTGTTCATCAACTGTTTATCTGTCCCTTCCATGCCATGTTATAAGATGGATTTGTTAGAGGAAGCACATAGTTATACATTCTCTATTAATCCTATAAGTACGGTATTTTATATGGAATTGAAATAATACTTCTTATGGGATTACATTGAGATACTTATCATATAGTTTTTATCTTGATTATTGGTATGTGAAAAAATTGTGTATAAAAGAAAAAAGTCAAAGGGGATATTGCATCCATTACTCATACCAGAATGGAAAGGAAAAACAGAAAAATATATTTTGTCATAGGAATACCCAAAATCATTAAAGTATTTAATGATATATTGGTTGTAGTAAATATCCTTACCATGTTAGTACACTTTAATTCTATTAGAGAAAATTTCTCTCTACATCATCTTTATAGGAAATACATTAAGGAAGTGGTAAGTTTAAATGGATTACCGAATTCCATGGTATAAAATATGGATCCAAAGTTCACTAAAAATTTCTTGTGAATTATTCTAAAAGAACATGATATAGAATGGAGTTTCGTCCCTGTTTATCATCCTTATACGAATGGTTAATCAAAAAAGAAAATTCAAACAATAGAGGATATTTCTATATCTTTTTTTTATTTCAATGTTGGTTGGGATCAACACAATTTTCTAGTTGAGTTTTATTACAACAAAATATTTCAACAAAGAATTTTAATGGCACCATTTATAGACCATTATAGGAGGTAATGTAGAACTCAAATTTTCTAGGATGTTGTTGGATAAGGAAATCCATTAGGACCTAAGAACACGGATGAAATAATCTAAATGTTTAGTACCATTTAATGTTATATAAATGAAGCTCATTGTTAGAACAAACGTTATGTTAATAACCATTGGGGTGATAATTAATTTGATGTCAGTGAAATTTTATTTCTATGAATATCACTTTGGGATACTGGTATGAGTTTTTGAATGAAATGGAAACCATTCCCCTGATATTTCACTTCTTTTGAGATTCATGATTTTATAGGGATGGTATCCAATCCATTGGTACAACCTTGAAATATCTCTCAAGTCCACTGTGTGTTATATGTATCTACCTTAAGGAAGCATATATCAGACCCTTAACATGTATTAAACTCATAGGTCATACCACTAAAGCAAGATCTTTCTTAAAAAGATCAACCTGTTGAAATTATTGTTCAATTCGAAAAAGTTCAATGAAAAAAGACCACTCACATAGTCTATGTTTTGTAGAGAAATCACCATTATAGGAATCTGTGTTGTATCATGAATATTGATGAAGTAGAAGATTCTACCTTTTCTTAACTATAGTAGGGCATTGTAAAGTAAAATTAATTTGGGGGGGGGGGGGTTGAATGTAACAGCCCATTTTTTATTGACATCTATTTCGTTAAATAAATTAAATTTTCAAATTAGTCTTGTAATCCACTAATTTAATAATTAATTTCACATTGAACATATATAGAATATGTTACATGAAACACTGGACTCAGATACGTTATAGGCAACACTGACGTGACATACATTACACGCAACAAAGAGTTTCTATGAAATGTCATTATATTGGTATAATTATTAAATTGATATAATTAAAATATAGCCATTAATCATAGAAATATTAATAGTAATAACCAAATTGAAAATATATTTTATAATTTTTTATAAAAATATAAAATATTGATAATGTAAAATATTATTTTTTGTAAAATATTTATATGTTCTAAAAGCCAATATTCTCAAATAAAGTGTTTTTTGTATCCTTTTTTGAAAAACAATAAAATTAAATTTTAAAATTTTATAAATATAATTTGATAAAATAAAATTAATTTCGTCATTAATAATTAATAAATAATGAGAATGTGAAATTTTGGATTTTTTTTGAGAAACATCGTTTTTTCATGAGTAGTGAAAAATACATAATCTAAATTCAAAGATGATTTCTTTATATAATTAAGTTATAAGGATAAATTATGATTTATATTATTTTCAAAGTTTAATTAAAAAATATTATTATAATTTAGTACAATTTAGTTCATTTATGTCAATTTCAATTTCAACAGAGGTATATAAAAATAGAAAACTTTTTCATTTTTTACATTAAAAACCCACATTATCAACCCGATTGCAATATTAATTTGAAAGTAATTTCTTCCACTTATCTGCTTGTAAAATGGAATAATTTATTTTATATTTTTTTATTCAGAATATTTTTTAATAGATAATAATTTCATCATATTTTTTGACAAAAATGATTAGTGAATGTAATCAAAATTTTTTACATCGATTATGGTAATATTATGCTCAACTAAGGACTAAACCATATATTTACGAACGAAATTGACCTATAAAAATTCCCAAGATCCATTTTATAGCTATATTTATACCATATATTATCTTTTATCTATATTTTTCTATTTTGGAAGCCAGGTCCCATGGTAATATTGTGTGTATAATTCATTTCTAAAATATTTACAAGAGTTCCACTTCCCCCACCACAAATAAAATTCCACCTCTCCTTCACTTCATTAAACATATAAAACAAATTTGTATAGGAAAAAACTAATCCATTATCCTCCAAAATATCCTCCCTTACTCTTGTATTTCTTCCTTTTGGAATAAAAACTTTAATATATGCCTTTTGGATCAAACCAAATAGAGTTTGATGATTAATAGTTAACATCTTCTCTCAAGCTCCTTTCTTTTATTTTCATTCACCACCCCACCAAACTATGAATTACAATATTTTTTCACAACACCAAATCCTCTGTATAAAAGTAATTTTTTACTAAGTTTTATCTCTATAATTAGTCAAAAATAAATCTAATGGGTAACAAACATATTATTTACCTGTACAGTGAAGTACCGCCCCATGAAACGATGATTGTTCATTTTTCATTTATCACTACTCACGGTGGAAATTATGATGTAAAGTATATTTATATATTTTATATGTTATATTTATTATATATTTCAGATTATTTAAAACTTTTACGACAAATATCATTATACTTTTCTCTTGGAGTCAAAACAATAATTGTATATGAGAAGTGTGGACTACTGTTCCTTCAAAGCATTATGATTTGTTCACACATTACATATAATGTATTAAGGATGATTTTATATAAATTATATGATATAAATGAAATAATAAAAATAAATTAATTATAATATATATATAATTAATTTTATTTCGTTCTTTTGAAACGACAAAAAAAATAGGAAACAACATTCATGCTTATGTACGACTTACCATCTCCATCAACGGTGTATTCCATTTCATACATATATATTATATAGATTATTATAAATCACTTATAATGAATATAAATAATATTTATATCATTTTTTATATTATAATCATCATTATATAGGATTAAAGACAAAAAATGAAACAAATTAAGACACACACTAAAAACAAAATTAATACTACCCGAAGTGAAACATAAACCAAGAATATTTAACAAATGGGTAATATAAAGTAATAGTAAAAACATATATAGAATTAGATATTACTATATGGCTATTTATATTATTTATAATAAACATGTATTTTTTTAATTGATGCTTGAATGTGTAGAAAGTGAGTTGATACACAATTTAAAGGAATTTCATCTCACTTTTTATACCTGTGAGATTCCTGATTTAATAACCAGCCCTTACTTTTGTGTTCTGTGTATACTTACGATGTATGTGTTATATGATTATTATACTTATATTTATGGGTATTTACATAACCATTTAATGGTATTTTTATGTGGATTATGTTTCAAATGATTCTAAATCGTTAATATAGTTTTGTCTCGATTTGAATTATTGGAGACACATTTTTTATGCACCAGAATTATTTTATGAGAGATATATATATATTAATATTTTAAAGGTTTTATAATTCACAAAATTAGTTTCAGGATAATTTAACATTCATGTAATTTTTTTACGTATATACTATGATCCCTAGTTACAAGTTGATTATATTTTTTTTTTAAATCTCTTCACTTGTCAAAAATTTTTATTCTTATTCTTCCATTGGTGAAATATTATGATCAATATCTCAAGAAAAATCTTGAGTTTCATTATAAAATGTTTAAGAAATATATATAAATTTTTTAAAACCATTATTTCACTCTATGGTACTAAAGATACTTAATAAAAAAATTATGATTAATATTCATGTATCTCTCTCTTCATTCAGAAACCTATTTTATTTACAAAAGCATGATTTCAAAATATTTTTAAAACATGTTTTCAAATGACCCGTGCAGACAATTTTCAATGAAAAATTATTATAAAAATATTTTATTGTTTTTATATTTTTCTTCATATTTTTTGAAATCATTTTTCAAAGTAAAATATTTTTAAATGTTTTTTTGTTTTAAAAAACATATTTCAAAGTATAAATTATATTTTCCACTATAAATGTTTTAAAAATTACTTTAAAAATTATTTCCAATATAATATAACTTCAGTTGGTGTTACTAATTCTATTATGGGAAAAATATTCAATATTTTATTTCATGTACTTTCTTAGAAAAGATTATTTTTTGATTGAATGATGTTTATGAAACCCATTTATTTTTCATTGTTTATAGGATTTTGAAAACTGATTCTTTATACGGGATATGTTTATGATAACAGGATTATTAATCGTCTCTTTTTCCGTAGGTTATGATATTATTACATTATTATAATAACAATTTTAATTTATTGGGATATGATAATATTATTTATGATCGTGTGGAATATGTATGTATGATTTAATTTTTAGATGAACCGGAACTATATCTCCCTCTAATTAATTGGGAAATGATTTATAAATAATAAGATAGGAATTGATGGAATGAAATATTAACATGGTTTAGTAATTCATGGTTGGGATGATAAAAGAACCCATTTAGTTTTTATAGGAATGGAATGAGAAGTGAACTCAGTTCAGTAATATAGTACTGGAATGAGGTGTGTACTCGGTTTAGTATAGGACTTTCTCCACTGATATGGCCTTGTCAAAAATTCCTTAACTACTATGTATATAATTATATATGTTTCTATTTATTCTAAAACTATATGTTTTGTTCATATGATAAGATTTCATGGCTTATGTTCTTTATTTCCTTATGATTCTTATATAAAGAACTACCAAGATTTAATTCTTCATTAATGTATATTATCTTTGATATGCCGGGTATGATATTAAATTATCATGATAATACTCTCATACGCCTATGATCAAGTTTATACTTACTTTTATCCCTTTTTTACACATAAAGATCATTTGAGCTCACCCTTTTTTATGTTTCTTTTCCATAGTTATGAATACACATTTCTAGTATTATAGTCCTAGGAGTGGTTCTAGTCTTAAAGCACCTAGTGGAAGATAATGTAGCTTACTCATGTAAATGTATTTATGTTTCAGTGTTTCTAAATAATTAAATTAATATCGTCTTTGGATATATATTTTTATAATGTTTAATAACCCCAGAAAAGTGATGTAATTTTAATGTATGAAATATGAGGGTCACTATAGGTTCTCTATCAAGAAACATTGTAATAATTAAGATGTGACAACATATATAATAGAGACTTAACAGACATTACTAGAACACAAATGAAATGACTCTGGTAGGGGGTGCAGCATGATATAGGTTTCAAAACATGATATGGCTACTCATATGGGGTATTTTTTCATCTACATTACTGGACTATAAAAAAATTCATCTAGGTCATCTAACTATTGTCACGTGAAAAAAAGATATAAAAAATTCTATCATGCAATTATAAATGTGATAAAATAAATCCATTGGGTGTTTTCCATTACTTTTAGGGAGGTATGAGACTTGGCTCTTATAGTATCTAGGTGAGTGAGTTTTATTCAATTTGATATATTCTCTTCCAAGTATTAATTTAATATATATTTAATTAGATAATTTTTTTATAAATTCAATATATTAATTGATGGGTTTTTTATAATGAACAATGAGTATATATGCATTAGATTATGTATTCATCATGTGAATTATTTTTAATATATATTTTCACAAATTAAAAATGTTATATTATATATATATATATATCGACAATCTAATGAAATTCCATTCCTAGAATAAAACTATTATTCATATTTGAATCATTTATATATAAATAATTATATCAACTTATTATTATATATAATTTTTTAAAATTAATAATTTTTTAAATTTTTATTAAGAATTAAGGTTTTTTAATGAATGAATCATAATGATATTTTAGGTATATTCATTAAAATAATTAATATATTTTATTGGATTTATAATATATAATATATTAAATAATTTATTATATGATAAATACATTTCTTATATTTTTAGAGTCATTATTATATTATAATATGAATAAAAATTTTTTCAATGAAATATATTTTTATGAAAAGTGGTAAAATTTTAATGTATGTATACTATGTAAACAAGGAAAATTATGAATTAAGATATTTTTTTTAAATTTTTATTTCATATTGGTATGTAGTTGTAAAATTTAAAGATTAAAAATAATGGAAGATGTTATTATATTCCTTTTAAATTCCATATATTATTAAAACTGTAACAAATAATCTTTGATTGTAGTGAAATATTTTTTTATATAAACCTTTTTCTGCGCATTTGTTTTTTATATGCACTGTAAAAAAATACACCAAAAAAATATTACAATAAATTTTAAATTTAAAATCTTGTTTATTTAATTTTATATTTAATTTACATATTTATAATCAATTACAAAATTCATTGAGATATTTTAATATACTAAAAGTGTTCATTTAAAATTTATTTAAAATGTTTTCACTAAAATTATATTATATTTTTTTATATTTTAAAATTTATTTCTCATTCATTTCGGCTTATTAATAAATATTACATTACTTATTTTATTATGAAATTATATATAATAATAATGGTTCCATAATAATAATAATTTAGTTGTTTTGAGTGACTTCTATTTCATTGAATTGTTTTGCAATACTCTATACTTAGAAGATAAATTTTAAAATAATTTGAATATCGATCTGATAAAATAGTCTTCATATTTGGAATAAGAATGTTAGGAATCTAAAAGGGGGAAATGTTTTGAAAATTTTTATAATAGTGGTGAAATAATGTAACGTATGATTACAATGACACAAAGAAATGTTAATATGACGGTTGAAATGTCCCATCAAGTTTCACCCAATAATTAGTAACCAAATAGGTGTTATAGTTGACCACAACTATGCCTACCGAAACCCCTAATTCTACCAAATAGTAGAGATGGTATAAGGAGGTACCATATCGAGGTATACCCCCAATATTATAGTATCTATTAATTCATAAAATAACCAAATATCATGTATCAATAATAACATTATAAAATATAAGAAATATTAAAAAACCCGAAACACGTTAATATAAAATGTGAATGAAATAAGGTCATATAACCATAATCTCTCATTAAGAAAACCATTATAAAAATATATATCTAAGAAAAGAATAATATAATAGTGTGGAAGCTTCTCCTAAACAATGAGAAAAACCATATCCCAACGTCATGATAACATTGTAGATAACTCTCTTGATCATAACAATCATTATCCATGACATCATTAAATCATATTCCTGCAATGACCATGTGAGAGCTACATGAGAACCCATGTAAAGACCTGACCTTAAACATTAAATAATCTTAAATTAGTTTAATTTTTCACAATTAGGATCTTTTTATGTTTATCTCTTTATAGAATAAGGTCATAACATATATATTACAATTTGAATATTAAATGTAGACACTTCAAATAATCATCAATTTTTTCTATAAAATGGAAACTCTTAAATGATATAAAACATGTTTATTCCCATGTATTAATCATAATAACTTTTCCAAGATCACATCCATGAGAATATTCCACTTTAATTCCTGTGAAAAACATTTCAGAAACATGTGATGATCAAAAAAACAATACACATAGAAGGAAAAATGTCTTCTTTTCAAAAAGAAAATCAAGTAAAATTTGAATACATTATAATAAGTAATACATTCTACCTTTATAAAGTATTAAATACACTTCACTGAATAAAAATTAATTTATTACCCTTTTTTCACCAAAATATTACCATAAAACCCATATAATTAATACATAACATATTATGTAAAGATGGGACATGTGCATACTTAAATGGAATAACCATATGGTCGACTTACACATATATCACTTAATGGAATATCCATAAGGAAAAATTCAATACCCAATGCATTGGAGGATATAATGTAACCACATATCCTTGCTTATTACAACACCACCCATCATTTGGATTATCACTTAACTAGTAGTAAAATATAACAGTACCATTATAAAACCACAACACATAAAATATTTCAAATATAAACATTTCACTAATAACCTTTTATTTCAAATAAAAATAATTAATTTCAAGATATTAAAAAAATATATCACTTTAAAAAAACCATTTCCATTAAAAATATTCCCAAAAACGGAATAATGGATTTATTTTCCTTTAAAAAACATTATGGTTTATAGAGGATTCCAAATAATGATTATCACAGCGAAGATGTCATTGTCACCACATATGTTAAAAACAATCATTTTTTCATTTATAAAAACAATTCATAGATAACATATTCCCTTGGAATGAATGTAAAAGTAAATGGTGTTAATTATAAATTGTGTAAAAGAAACAGGTTTATATTATCAAAAGATGCCTCAATGAAAGAAGATTCAGATAGTCCCTTACCTTGTGTCCGACATAACTCATTCATTCTTTAGTTTCTTGAATAACAAACATAAGATAATTTAAACTTTCTTTAGATAATTTTTCATTTTTATTATTCATTTTATGTCAATTATTACTTCTCTATAACAATTAGTTAATTATTTTTGTCCATATCAGTCTTTTTGTAGATGTTCGGAACTTGAGTAAAAAATGAACTTTTTATAATTACAAATTGTCCATGTGGTCAGAAGTCCATTATATCCAGAATTATATTCATGATTTAGATATCATACATATCAATTATATATTTATTTAGAATAATACATATAATTTTTATATAAGAAAATGAAATGCACCGTTAATGGAGATGACAAGTTGTACGTACGCATGAACACTACTTCCATTTCATTTTTTTCATTTTTAAAGGAATGAAAGCCAAATTATACATAAGTAAACTATTATTCCAGTATAATTTCATATTTTATATATGTTACATATGTTCATTAACCCCATATTTTATATGTTTCATGTATGGAATATATGAGTCATATCACATTGAGGGGGTGATAGTCTGCACTTCCTGAAATGAAATTATCATATATAAAAAACATGAAAAGTATGAAGGTATGTTATAAAATATAATTGATGATTAATAGAGATAAATTAAATATCATAACTATAAAATATATTTTCAGTTTCATCATAATATCGACCATAAGAGTGGGTTATAGAAGTTTGAACGGTCATTATTTCATGAGGTAGTATTTCGCCATCCACAGAAACAATATGTTATATACCAATTCAATGAAGGTGTGTGTAAGTTTGATTGGAATAATTATCATAAAAATGTTCTAGTATATTAATTATAATTGTTTTTTATATTTAAAAAATAATAAGAGCATATGGGGTGAAGATGTAAAATAAAATAAGATAATTTAAGGGAAGACGTTACCTTTAAATCTGGTAACTCCCTTTGGTTTGACCAGAAATGATTTCTAGAAGTACATTATGCCTATGTTAAGGATTATTATTAGAATAGAGGGATTTTGGGGGCTTCTTTGGTCAGATGATAGATTATCCTAGGGGAAATGAGAGGCATGATTAATGGTTATAGGTGATTGGTTTTTAGAAGGGGGAGGGGCTCTTTAGGAATTTTTTAAAATATTATTATACTATAAAAAATATAACATTTTCATGTGGTCCCAAACTCATTAAATTCTAATATAGGATTACTATTATTATAAATACTCTCAACCAATATGTTTTAGATAATTGTAGGAAAAAAACTAACCTTATCTTTTAGCTTTAACCAATAGTTAACTAATTTAGCAGTTTCCAAGTCCCCATGTATATTCAAACTATATATTTAATATATTTACAATAAAATGACAATAGACCCAAAATGTATCATTAAATATATTTTAAAAATTGTATAATTTTAGTACTATTTTATCATTTCATAAAATAGTATTAATTTTGAAAACACATTTATGTCATTTTGTAAACAAATCCAATCAAGACATTAAAAAATATATATCAACATAATTCATTCGAAAACGAAAAATTATTTAAAATATAAAAAATTATTCTTATAAATAAAATTTATGGATGGCATAATATGTATCAAAATAAGTCTATCTTTCACATTTATATTCTTATTTATTTTAAACATTATTCATTGATGTAATCATTACATCTTCATTGTGTCATACATAAATTTAGTTATTTGACATATAAAAATTATAATTAAGATAAAATGATGTAGTAAATAATTCTAAATTTCTAAGAGATATTTATAGTAAGAAATATCACTTATAATACCCATTATAAAATTTATTCTACGAAGAGATACATGTTTATGTTACATTTTCAATAATTTTAAATTAATTTTTATAGTGTAATTTTCACTTATAAAATGATTCATAGGGTCCCGAAATATACCCAATGATGACCATAGTCGATCATGTATTATCCAATAGGATTAGTACATGAGTTATGGTAATTTAATATTATAATAATAATATTTTTACCCTTATTTACCAAATTTAACCTTTAACCATGGTAAATAAAATATTTACTGATGTTATTATGCATAATATCTAAACATAAATGTTATCTATTTACACAATTTGGACTTCATAAATAAAAATATAGATTTTTTTTTCAAATTAATGTCACATATGTTTCACAAAATAATTTAAAATTAATGCCTCTTGTCAAAACCAAAGAGCTTGTTTTGAAGAAAAAATAAATATCAAATGATTGACATTTGTTGATGTCCAATTTCATAGTGAAATAACATCCAATGTCCAATATTGGAATAAATGGTAAAAATATAATATAATTAAAATTTGAAACCAATTTATAATATAATATAACAATATAAATAAATTAGATTACCAGCCAGTTTTGAATTAAAAAGCAGTATTTTCACTATTCCTTAAAATATTAACATTACCAAAAAAAGAACCAAAATCCATCAAAAGTACATTTTGATGTTATTATTTTAAAGAAGAATGTAATTTTTTCAAATAGAACATATAAAATTAAAAAAAACATTATTTAATAAAGTTTATCAATTAAAAGTCGGTAAATCGAACTTTCCAAGAATATTAGAGTATTTATGCATTAAATAGGATTCATTCACATTTTAAGCCTTTAAATTTCATTAAATAAAGGTAAAATCATTTAACAAACATGTATAATAATAAAATGGTTAGTTCAGTTCATTATCAGTAATAAAATGGCTAGGCATTAACTATCATTTAAAATAATTATTTTAATAAATTTTTTAGCATGACTCACCACTGTGTGCAACATAATACATTGAACAATCCCATTGGTGTGTTTCAGGTACACCATAAAACATAACAACCCCTTTAAATTAAAATTAATATATAATTTATAAATATTAATAAATATGAAAATATCATATAATTTATAAACCTGAGATTTTGCATCCTTCCCCTCTTTTGGGAATTGTGTACACACAATTTTAATATTGGGCTTGGAAAATGTATTGAATGTCCCACATCAGAAAAATGAGTCAATAAAAATATGACTTTCAATGAAATAATGAGAAGTAAAAAGGTCAATCGAGATAACCAACACTAGAATTTCATAGTGGAAAACATATATTATTTATAGAAACAAACATTTATGTTCTGATGGAGAGTGATAGAAAACCAGATTAGGAGAAAGTTAACTACAAGAAAACTCCTAACATTTGATGGGTTAAACGGTCATTGGCTTCTCAGAAGGGAAATTAAATGGAAGACATTTTTTTCATGTTCCATTTCATAATGTTGTAGAATTTATTTATGTGATTTACTAAGGACATGAGGAAACATTCATACTTTTCATGTAGAGTTTCATCATTTAAAAAGTTTCTAACAATAACACATATTTTCTCTAAATGGTGAATATTTAAGATGACCTAGTACACTTGAAGCACTAGAATCAACATATACAGAATCACATTATCCACAAAAGATGAATTGTATATTTCCCTTGTCATTAGACCTTAACTAAATACTATAATTGTTAGTAAAAGATCAAATAATCCCCAAAAGGATAATATTTTATAAAACAAAATACTACTCTTAATATAAAAAAATGAAAAATGAGTACCCAAAGATCAAATAAGACCATTCAATAAACAATTGTCCTTAAAATCCTTTAATATAATACAAAATAAGATTGAAAACCCAAAATCAAAGGGATGTGATCACATACTCTTCCGCAAAAAAAGTTATCATTTCTCCAAATAACATCAGCTACTCTTAATGTCTCATACTGAAAAGTAATTAACATAGTCACATATTCTCTATGATAGGTTAATAATTTCAATAAATAACCCAAATAGATATATGTGCACAATAAAAATATAGATTCTTCCAAAATAAAAATTCAAACATTACTCCCCAAATGAGATCCCATATTATTCTATTTTCCTTAAGTATATAGTGTTCCCAATAGACAGAATTTCTTCCAAAATGATTGTTATCACTTAACCACCAAATCTATTTCCTATAATAAGGATATCTATTTGATAAAATATATGATCCCAAATCAACTTATTCATGATCAATAAAATCATTTAACATAAAATTATAAGTCATACTAACCTGGGACTACATGTAGTCCACTGGTAGGCGATAAATCCCAATCGCACATTAGTTGTGAGTTTGATTCCCACAACATTGTCCGACACGATTAGTTTACACATAGTCCTCATGTTGCACGTTTTCAAAAACTATATAATTTTCCAAAATTCAAAAAAAATGATATAAATTCTTAAAAAATAACTAAAACCCATTTTATCTATAAATATTATCTCATACCTCACATTTTCATCCCATAAAATAATATCCTATAATTTCTTAAAAAAATGATCACATAAACCCCTAAGATTATCCATTAATTCAACATAAGAAAAGATATTTCGTCTTGAATAACATTTTCACATAACCAACGTCAGGGTTACACATACTAGAAAATTTATTCCAAATTAATCCCTTCATCAATAGATCCTTAACACTTTTATGTATTTCATCATCATAAAATATACCATAAATCATGAATCCCTTATATATAGACTTTTTACTCATTCAATTTTCTTCATGATCCATTTACCATTATCATCTACCATATTACACAATACATCTATCCTACAAACAAAATCATTAATCATATCCTAAGATTCAATAATGTCAATACATTAGCTATTAAATAATACATACCTTTCATTGGTCATTGTGAGTTTCCTCATTCTCAATTGGAATAACATCGGGTATTAGTAAACATGTATTTGTACGATCAGGCTGATCCAATTCCCAAAACTTCTTCATAGGTCATATATTTATATAATGACCATGCATACGACATTATAGACATTCAATTGATTCATCAGAAATAACTACCTTCCCTTTCTTGGAGTCAACTAGAAGATTCCTTTTTCTATGGGATGTTCCTGCTTTATGACCATCATTTCCACATATATAGAATCTTTTCTTCCCTTTGAATCATTTTCCATGTTTTTTCTTTCCACATCCTTAACACATAGGTTTTTTAATATACATACCTATATGTTTATTACCAAAACATGCATAGGTATTTTTTTCTCTCATATACAATGACTTTAAAAAGACTCCAAGGTTTAGGTGGTTAATCATGACTCTAGATAATTGGTTGAGAATAAACACAAGAGTTCTCATTTTATCTCTCATTTCATTCTGTATATAATTCGTAAAACTATCACAGTTTTATTAATATCCATTGTTTCTTTGGAGCCTACTAGGTCAATACTTTGACAAAAAAAATGTTAAGTGTGAGCATATCAATAAAAACAATATATAATATAATATGAAGAGGGTAAACACTAATATGTATTTATTCGTGTTATTATAAACTCTTTTAGTTTATCTAAAATTTCTATGAATCTTTGTAAAATTATAACCATTACGGTTATTTCACATATTATAAAATAACACCCTAACCTCTAAAGATAAATAAACCAACATGTGATACCAACTGTAAGAACCCATCCATAAACATTAAATAATATTGAAATAAGATAATAATTCACATTTTGGATCTTTTCATTTTTAGATATTTAGAGAATTTGGTCATAACATTTACATAAAAATTTCAATATTACATGTAGAAACATTTACTCAGTATCTATTTGTTTCATAAAATAAAAACTATTAAAAGAAACCAAACATGTTTAGTTCAATGTTTTATCATCGTTACATTATTTTAATCCCAATTTTGGACATATTCCACTTTATTTCCAATGAAAATAATTTAAAAACATGGGATGAGAATAAATATCTTAGTAGGGGATACAAAATGAATAAAAATTCTTAGATTTTCAAAAAAAAAGTAAAACATGAATATATTATCATATATAATACATTTCATCATTATATATTAGTAAATAAACTTCACTGAATAAAATATAATTTCTTACCCCATAGCCAAAATATTCCTATAAAACCCTTATAAATAAAACATAACATATAAAGGTAACTTGAGACATAAACATACTTAAATAGAATAACCATATGCTTAACATCCACACATATCACTAAATGGAATATCCATATAGACGACATTTATAGCCAATGAATTGGAGGTTATAATATAACCACCCATCCTAGTTTATCACAACACTACCCGTCATTTGGTTTATCATGTAACCAACTGTCAAATGTCCAACTAACATTATAAAATAATAAGACATAAAATATTGAAAATATAATCATTTCACTAAAAACATTTTATTTACAATAACCCAAAATAATTTCATAATATTAAAATAATAAATCTATTTCAATACCATTTTCAATACCAAACACCCAAAATAATAATAGTGGATTTATTTTCCTTTAAAAAACATTAATTTTTATAGTGGAAGCCAAATAATGATCACGGTGGCGGAGAGGTCATTATTTCCGCATACATTTAAAAAACTTCTATTGTCATTTATTAAAATGATTTTTAGGTAAAATATTCCTTTGATTTGAATTAAAATTAAAAGTTATTTATTACACACAGTATAAAATAAGGAGGTGTATATTATCAAAACATGCCTCAATGAAAGAGGTTTGAGACGAAGTCCCTTACCTCATGTCTTATTTGACTCATTCTTCAATTAGTTTCTTGAATAATTAAAATAGGATAACATATAATTTTTAGAACCTTTTTAATTTTTATTATTTTTTTATTTCATCTATTAAATTTCTATAACAGTTAGTTCATTATTTATGTTCTTGTCAGACATTTTTTGGTGTTAGGAACTTGATCCAAAAAATGAACTTGTTGTTATTAAAACTTTTCCATGTGGTCAGAATTATATTATCACCATAATTATATTAATGATATATATATCACATATATGCAGTATATATGTATTTTCAAAAGTCCATATAATTTGGATATACGAAAATGAAATTCATCGTTCGTGGAGATGGTAAGCCATACGTACGTATGAACACTACATCCATTTAATTTTTTTTCAATTTTAAATGAATTAAAATAAATTGATAAATAGATATATAATTATAATGGTATAATATCATATTTTATATACATTACATAAGTTCATTAACACTATCCTTTATATGTTCCATGTACATTATGAACGCGTCCGATCACTTTGAGGGGGAGGTAGTCCGCACTTTGTCAAATAAAATTATCATATATACACAACATTAAAAGAATAAATTTATATTCTAAAAGATAGTTAAATATGAATATAGATAATATAAATATCATAAATATCATATATAATTATAGTTCTATCATACTGGCCACCATAAGATGTGGTAGGAGAAAATTGAACAATCATAGTTTTGTGAGCCAGTAGTAGGTCGCCCACAGAAACTGTGTGTTCTCTAACCATTAGATGGAGGTTTGTGTAAGTTTAATAAGAATACTTCTCCTAAAAAACCTATTATATTTATTATGTTGGATTTATTATAAAATGAAGAATAATAAGTGCATAGGTAGTAAATAAGTAATATAAATGAAGAGAATTTAAGTGAAGACGTAACCTTTAAATCAAGTAACTCCCATTAGTTTGATCCAAAAGTCATTATTGTTGTGCCTTATGACTAATTAAAGTCTTCTATGTAGAATATATGGATTTTAAAAGATTATTTTTTCATATTATGGATGATCCAAGTCATCTTGAAATGTGTGAGTAACGGTTAGTGGTGATAGATTTTTAAAAGGGGTAGGAGGGGCTCTTTATGAACGTTTGAAAATATTTTTTTACAATAAAATAAATTTCGGTTTCAAATGTTCCAAAACTCATTAATGTTGAAGATAATATGGATATTATTCAAAATCCTCTAAAACAGTAGGTTTTAGCATGTTTATGCCATAAACGTAACCTTATCCATTACCTCTATCCTTTAGTTATCTAATTTAACTTTTACAAAGTTGTCTTGTATATTCATACTATATGGGTCATATATTGACAATAAAATTATAATAGACCAAAAATGGATCATTAATGACATTTTAAAAATTATATAAGTCATTGGGATTAATATTATTTTTGTTTTTTTTATCATTAGAAAAATAATATTTATTTTAAAAACGCATTTATATTAATTTATAAACTATTCATATCCTAAATTATAAAAAAACAATAAAAGATTTATTATTTCGAAAAACATACATTAATTAAAAAATAAAATGATTTAAGCATCTATAAAATTAATGGATGCCAAATAAAATCTCAAAATAAATTTATTTTATTATTTATAATCACATTTATTTAAAACATTCATTAATGAGGTAATCATTACTACATCATTGATTCGTAAATAAATTTATTTCTATGATGTATAAAAATTATATATAAAATAAAAAGATTTAGGAAATATTTATATATTTATAATTTCTATTTATAGGATAAACATCACTTATATAACACATTTTCAAAATTGATTTTCTAAGAGATATATGTTAATGATACATTTTCCTTAACATTAATGTAATTTTTATAAAGTCTCATTTTTACTTAAAAGTGGCTCCATGAGGTCCCAAAAATGACCCAAATATGCCCATGGATCGACATGTAATATCCAATTGGATTGGGACACATGTTATGGTAATTTAATATTATTATAAAATTATTTATTTCCCTTATTTACCAGATTTTTACTTTATTAATGGTAAATAAAATATTTAATAATGATACTTTTCATAATGTCTAAAAATAATAGATATTTATTTACACAATTTGGAACTCCAAAATCAAAATATTGAATCCAATTTCCATGTTAAAAACATAAAATTTCGATTAATTAATTTAAAATCAATTCCTGTTGTCTAAACCAAAAAGTGTGTTTTTAAGAAATAATAACTATTAAAATATTGACATTTTTTTATGTCCAATTTCAATTTGAAATTACATAAAATGACCAATATTGTATTAAATGGTAAAAATATAATCTAATTACACTTTAAAACTAATTAAAAATATATTTAAACAATTTATATAAATTTCATTAAAAGGCGGTTTTGAATAAAAAAGAAGTATTTTTCACTATTCATTAAAAAATTAACATTATCACAATCACACAAAAATTTCATTCAATGTATATTTTGATGTCCTAATTCTAGAGAATAATTATATTTTCTCAAATAAAACATATAAAATTAAAAAAACTAGATTTAAAAGGGACTCACCATCGAATGGTTTTAAATCGACATTTTAAAGAATATTAGAGTATTTATGCTTAAAATAGGATTCATTCACATTTTAATCCACTAAAATTTATTGGATATAGGTAAATACATTTAACAAACATGTATAACAATAATATAATTAGTTCTATTAATTATCTCTAATAAAACGACTAGAAATTAACTACCATTTAAAATAATTATACTTTTTTAGAATGACTCGGCATTGTGTGCAATATAGGACTTTAGAGAAAAACATTTTTTCGTGTTTGGTAATCCATCGAACCAAGAATCCCATATAAAGTAAAATTAATATTTAATACATTAATATTAATAAATATCAAAATATCATATCCTTTATTTACCTACGATGTTACAACCCATGTGCAATGGTTGGCCAAGTAGTGGTTGAGTACAAAGCCCTATATGGAACCACAAAATCATTGTCATTAAATCATGAATGATGGAATATATTTTCAGGATAAATGATTATAATAAATCACATGATTATAAAAGTTAATAAATTAAAAAATACATTTATTCTCATGTCCCTGAACCTGATCAAACATACCTTGTTCGACTAGTTTAATAGTGTCTCTGCATATGCCACAATGACCATTCCAACCATAGTACCACAAAACACCTTGAGATAGTTTTCCCAATAATGTATCACTAAAAACCTCACAATGGTATTTTCTAATAATGTGACATAGATCAACCCTTATAAATTTTATATCATTAGGTAAAATAGGAATTACCTTATAGTCGTTTTCTCATAAAAAATAAGAAACCTCAGGGTTATTTTCTAATCTAGTTTATAAATCCAACACTCAATGGGGTTTATTTATATACTATCACCGATAACACATTGAATTTATTTTTCTCATCAAATGTCTCAATCCAACCGTTATATTTGATTTCAAATCATGGTTTAATCAACCTCACCAAGTAGAAATTTATTATCCATGGAATAAACACATGAATAACATGGTCCTCCCTTATGGGAATTTTATTCGTATGGTAAATAAAATCATCCAAATTTTGTTTTATAATATTATATTAAATAACAACATGAGGGTATATACCTATCATAAATAAAAAACACCCTATGGTAATTATCAAATCCTAATAAACACAACCATAATATCAAACAGATAATGAGGGTTAGTAATATATCCAAACCCACCATCTCTATCCAAAACCATATACACCAACCTTATTTATAATCCATTAGGGGTACCCCTTTCATTTCCCCAAGGTGTACATAATGGTGGAGGTACAACATTGTTGGTATTATGTCTCATTGAAATTATATTGGTTACGACACGTCTCTTAGAGTATACCATGCTTCATGGGAGATTAAAAGTATAAAACATAGTAATTGGCCTCCAAGGGTATGTGCTTGGGAAAATTTCATAATTGGTTTTTTCAAGGAAAATCTCTTAAATTGTTTCCTTATCTGTATATATACTCACCCCTCTCGTCTAAAAAACTCGTGTGGCTCTAAGGCACCCCAAATGTATTCGCCCATCCTACAAGGTACATTCATCTCAATTCATGTCAAACCCCAACTCATAAATGTTTCTAAGTATCATATAAATAGGACATTGGGGAACAACCATCGCATGAAATTTTTTGAAGACACCTTAAGGGTATCCTAACATCATGTAAATAAGATTTATATCAAGGGACCCTATATCAGTAGATGATTTCAACATTCTAGTGAACATGGCCATGGTTCACATGAAGCTAATCAAAATGTTAATGAACCGAATTTTAAATATATTATTTAACATTGATTAACTAATTTAATTGACTTATATCCGGACTCAAATTCATTTATGGTGGGATGAAACATCACATGAAATATAATAAACATCCATTAACCCTTATTGAATTTAATAAGGAATACTAATATTTTAAAAATCTATTTTTATTTAATTTATTTCTGGGAGACTCAATCCTTCACTATCCAAAGATCATATTATCTCATCCAGAATCCTAACATTCCCCCAAAATCCTATGTGACACCTAGAAATCGTATATAATAATTTATGTAAAATTATAATATTTTAATCCATTTTAGGTGAATATGAATAACACCTAATTTGTCAAAAAACATCATCACTACACCAAACCAACATCCAATTGACCTCATGGGATCTTCTCACATCCTCATCTATATTGTTATTGAATTCAAAATAATAATTTTGAAAATAATATAAAAAATGTTATTTTCATCAAAACCCTAAAATAAAATGATGGTGCAATGTACAAAAATATAATAATGAGGATTTATATGATGACATCATAATGAGTTACTTATTTCAATGGAAAAGTGAATCCACATTTTGACAGAAAAATTCAACAATTCATTGGTGGATTCCAAATAATATCATTGGTCCTAAAAATATAAATTAGCATATAATATAGGTGAATATTGTCAGTAGTTCTAAAATAGAGAAAAATTACTCTAAATATAGAAGAAAATACCATAAACATGATCAGTTTTCCACGGAGTTATAAAAAAGAGGGGGTTCCAGAACCTATAAATGTCCTCCAAAGAAGGATGAGAAAATTGGGTTACCCAATATTATATTTTTCGGGGAATATTTTTAATGATCCACCATGTAAATATAAATAGAGAGTTGGTGGATTCATGGTAGCTTTAGCTATAGTGGCTACCCAACCTCTATCAAGGCCCATTTTAACCCTCAATATGTCTCTTGTTCCGTCATCAATTCCTAGATAACTTATTTTTACGTGTTCCATGATTCATAATAATATTATAAATTATATTTAAAAATGTTCCCCATCTATTAATATGAAAATATAAATATCCTATGAATATCCCAATGCTAATTCAGACATAGAGAATTAAAATCTCCCCATTTTAACATTATGTAACTATGTGATGTCCAAGAGGTCATCCATCTAAATCTCTTGACATTCATTGTCCACCAATTTCAATTCAAATTCCTTATTCAATTATATAATTCTTATATCACAGCTAAGACCCATCCTCTATTTCAGAATGATAAATAATCCAAATTCCAATCAAACTCCATGTACTAAAAATAAAACATTTGGACAATGCATTCATAATCCCTTCAATATCAAGACATAGACTCATTGAAATCCAATTGATTATTAGTAAACATACTCTCCCCATCACATGAATTACCTCATAACTAGTAATTATAAATAAAAGTAGTTCTTCAATAGGAATACACCGTTATAAATCCATACCCACAATCTATAAATTGGATTTTTGTTCTCTTCTTCTAATGTTGCCCATTTGTATGTGAAACCATAGTTGAAACATCGATGCCAAACTTCATTACAAATTTCCAGCAAATAGTCAAGACTCACCCATTCATGCATAACATGGTCATTCCATGATTTTCAATAAAATATTCATCTAATTCAAAAAATACAACACAATGTATAAAAGGAGGAACATGGCCTAGTTATTAGCCTACCAAATCCAATTGCACAAGAAAATACGAGCGTGGCATCCTCGGTCACACATGATTCAAACCGCTCAAATGAATTTTTGGACATATTCTCAAATTATGCAATTCAGAGGGCTAAAAACTATAATAATCTCTTGATAATTATAAAAAAACACAAACATGAGTCTATATTCAATACACTTTTAAAAAATTCATGTTTTAATGTAATAGAACAAATGAGTTATTTGTTATTTCGATCCAATAGAACATGTATTATCTCTGTCCAAATCACTTATTGATAGTCTCATGTAATCCCAAGCTTGTCTTCATGATCAGATCCATCATCTATTACTCAAATATTCTGAAATAGATTTCATGATTGTGTCTGGATGAAACTAGGTTCATTTACTTACCATCATTGAATTTCCACAACCACAACCTAGTTGATGTTCTCACCATTACAATTTCCCATCCATCATGTGTTTTACATTACTATGGACCAAGATA
This sequence comes from Viscum album, assembly GCA_963277665.1. Lineage (NCBI taxonomy): Eukaryota > Viridiplantae > Streptophyta > Magnoliopsida > Santalales > Viscaceae > Viscum > Viscum album. Next base: position 1,376,948,549 of record OY728155.1, read on the forward strand.
CATTAATCAGTACATTAAATAAATAGTAATTACCTTTTTTAATGAACTGAAGATCCAATAATAAATAATCAACTGCTATCCCTTCCAATCTCATATGGCCACATCATCCAACACCTTAAAAAGATCCTCCAAAAAGATGTTTATAACCTTAAAAGCCAAGGATAGGATTCCCAACATAAGGATTCCATAAAAATACTTATTAAGAATAACATACATGTTTTTTAATAGTATCCACATGTCCCTAATCCGGATCAATGTTAACATCATCCAATCAATTCATATCTAGGATTTTTGATGGATCTGTTGTGAACCCATCTAATTTAATTATGAAATATCATCTACTAGGTTTGGAAAATTTCCATATTTTCAAAATATAAAGACATGATTCCCACAATTTTCTTGTCAATTCCAATTTTAAGTATCTCACACCTATCTACTAATCATTTTTCAACATAATGGGTTACTGCACACATATAACATGATCCACTCTTATCTCATTCAATTTATTTGTTGAATAATCTTATAAAACTAAATCCATCACTAGAATAATGATTATTCTCCTCGGTGTCATACCAGGGACTATGATCCTTGTAATTTCACATTACTAATCCTACCACGCTCTAATCCACAACCTGATGTTTTCTTAATCATAATCATAAATAAACAATATTGAAATTCAACAAAATAAAATCAATGGTCATCGAGGAAAGGTCCCATATTTATCCTAACATTGAAACCCACATAATTCTAAATTCATTTGTACTAAAGGTTATCCCCCTTATGAAAAAATCCATGCATAACCTTCCCCTTTCCAAAAACATGATAGAACCTCACATGAATTGTTATAAAATCCAATGCATCCACCCATTCCATTCTATTTCGTTGGAATTATCATCCCTTTTGTAACCCCTCACATATGTAACCCGCATATAAAGTATCTTTAAAACACATGGAAATGCATCCTACTCCTCAATATCAATTCCTATATCACCTATTCTCTAAGAACTAACTCAATGTTCTGGGATCTTCCACATAAACCATAAATTTAAAAACAAAAGGTCATTACTCATTATAATTTTCATACATTATCCCATATAAAATATAAAAAAATAATTAATGTTCACAAGTATATATTTTTGTGTCATATTAAACATAATTCATAAAAACATGAAAATACTAACTACACTAAAATCATTGATTCTCACATCATCCGCGCATAGTATTTCCTTTGTGAGAATCTCAATCCCACCCATCAATAAGAAAATTCACTATGAAAACAAACTAGATGAACCATTGAAAACAACCATATTCAATGGTATGGTATTATAAAAAGCTACATTAAATAAATATATAATAATACCATATTGGGTAAAGTTTATTCTTTAAATAAATTTACATATTTCTGTTCTCAATGAAATTATTATGACTATACAATATGGTTCACCTATAAAACGTCATATGCCCATACCATCCCACTAGGGGAAACAGAAATACCCTTCAAGTGACCTAATATTACGTCACCAATTATTAAAAATTACTATATTTCTATAACCTTTCATCAAAAGAAAATATCTATACATTTTTTCCCAACTATGTAGAAGACCAAAAATCAATTATGAGGGAAAAATATACTTTATATGTTGCTGAATCTTTAGACACTGATTGACAAGTAATTTTTTTCATTAAGAAATCACTTTTAAGGGAAATGTGAGAAACCGCACAGCCCATCCATACAAAAAAACCCAAACCCAAAAAACAACCACAAAAAAAATACAAGATCTACCTCACCCTAGTAGTCTATCGCCCGATGATGTAGATCAAAGCATATTGCCAGGGATGGGCCTTCACTGAAGCCACACAATACACAGATCAAAACATTCAGGACATGAACCTCGCCAAACCCAACACCATGTATCACCAAATTGTCTATGAGCATTTAAAAATAATCAGAGCTTACCAGAAAATGATTCCCTAAACAATTTCCAGGATATAAGAGAAACATGAATGCCTGGTGATTCTAACAACAGTTTTTCATCTTCTGAGGCCAGCTGATCTAATGATTGTATGTAATCCTCGATGTTAATCTTACCTTCATTGAATCCCCCAAGTATTATTAGTTCATTCTTATCAATACAAGCATATTGTTACTCATTACGGGATACCATTAAGGTTACTCCAATCATAGAAGTTGGTTCATCCTCCGAAGCGTTGAGCAATAACACCTGCTCGGTCACTTCCTCCTTGCCGCTAAGAAATAAATCTAATGGTTTCCCACCCCTGATCCTTGGTGTATGTGTTCCCAACTCTTTCGAGGCCTCCTTTTTATCATTTGTCTTTATGGACGATATAGTGTCCAAAGGGGGAGGCAAGGATGATTAGTTACTCCTGCTCATCCTCCTTGAATTACTCCTATTCTCCTGGAATGGTGTTTAAATTTCCGAGTGATTAGGTTCATCCTGATTACATGCATTCATATACCCTCCCACTGGGTCAAGAAGAATATCATGATTGGTACAAGAATTCACTACATCCAGTCCTTAAAATCTATTGCTCGGGAGTATAGACGCCTTCCCCTGGCTTTCTTTATAAAACATTGTTGAATCTTGACCCTACAGTCGCCTCATTGAATCACTACTGTCTGAACCTATACGATCAAGTGTTAAGTCCTCCTCACCATCCGACCATCGAAACATATTCTCCACACCATCTACATCAAGATAAACCAAGATTTCCTCCCTTCCAATAGCTTTTTGGGCTATCAGAATAGTTGTTGCCTCTCCCACCTCTTCCAGTAATGTGGAAATCTACTCTAGAGCCTCCCCTCCACCCCACCCCTTTGCCTCCCTGCTGTCACCAACCACTTGGATTTCTCCACCATCCGCATCCTGCTGACAGAATCATTCCTCCCTCCTATTAGGCATTGCCTCCATGACCAGGACTCGATTCCCTAAAGCACTACAATCTTGTACCTCCCCCTATATAGGTTACCATAAGCAACATCCTTCCCCTTGCTAGCAAACAAAAGAGAAGATCTCTGCAACGCTCCCTCTATCACAACTAGGCACACTGCCTCGTTGCACTGAGAAGATACCGATCACATATTCTTCACCCTAAGTTCCTTATAACAAGATCTCAATTGATTCACTAGCCTCTTATAACCCAAGCAATAATCAATCCATTATTCATAGACCACACACTGTTTGTACCTGTACTCTTCACCCAAAATGACCCACATATACTCAAACTGATCCTTTGATGTATCCATTTCCTCACAAATGCGTGGATTAATTGGTGACATACAACCTCTATGAGTCTATCTGAACATAGATATCAACCTATTTGATTCCCTAGCATGCGCATAACTTATGTATTTTGAAATGGAAGACGACGGTTAAGGAAGCTTACACAATTCACCATTGTATGAGGATCTCTCTTAATCATCCAATCAAATGTCCAACGAATTAGGGAAAATCTAATCCCATTGAATAATAGAGGTGCACTTTCCCGTACATTGATTAGATCAGACTCCGAAGCAAAATGAACTATGATATGTCGATTATCCAAGAGACCCATCGTCACCATGTCCTATAAACCCCACGCATCAAAGACCTGTTGTAACACCTGAGGTAAATAAAGAATATGACATTTTTATATTTATCCAAAGTTGGGAATAAAATATTTATATTACTTTAAAGGAGATGCTTTTCTCGATGGCGTACCCAACACGCAACAACGAGTTTTTTGGGAATCTTATGTTGCACTCTAATAATAAAATAATATTATTTTAAATAGTAGTTAACGCCTAGCCGTTGTAATGGCGGGAATGAACAGAACTAACTACAAAATGATTATATATGTTTGTCAAATATTTTTACTTTTTACAATAAATTTTAGAGGATTAAAAATGCAAATGAATCCAATTTTAAGAGTAAACATTCTAATATTCTTTAAAACGTAGATTAACCGCCTTTTGATGGAGAACCTTTTTTAAATCCACTTTTTGACAATTTTATGTGTTATATTTTTCAAAATAAAATTCTTCTTTAGAATCGGGACATCAAAATTTACTTTGTGTAAATTTTTGGTATTTTTCAAAAAAAGTTCAATTTTTAATGAATAGTGAAAAATGTTGTATTTTAATTCAAATTCTCTTATAATCTAATTTATTTATTTGATTAGATTATCTTTTGAAATGGTTTTAAAGTGAAATTAGAATATATTTTTACCATTTAATCCAATAGAGGTCGTTGGAATTAATTTCACTTTGAAATCATACTAAAACTAGTGTCAATATTTTGATACATTTTGTTTCACAAAAACACGTTATTTGTTTTGACAGTAGGAATTAATTATTTAATTAATTAATGCAACTTATATGTTTTTAATTATTTAAAATAGGCATCATTTTTGAATTCGGAATATCAAATATAGCTTAGGGTGAACTTTTGGTAATTTTCTAAAAAACATTAGTTTTTGATGAATAGCGAAACCACTATGTGGTACTTATAAAAACTGATTTTTCCGTTTAAAAGAAATTTTTCAATATTCGTTTTTTGAATTTAAAAAAATCAGACATAAATGGTTGTCATTAAAAAGTAAAATGTGGTTCAATGGGATTAAAATAATTTTTTTGGTGAATAGTAACTTATTAAGTTTTTAATCGCGATTAGAGGTAATTAGTGTAGTTTAAGGTAAGAATAATGTTTTAATAAAATGAAATGACCTAGAAACATGTCCTACCCTCATTGAATGTGTCATGGACGACCATGAAAATACATGGGTCAACTTGGGGACCCCATGGAGCCACTTTGGTTGGAAAATGACATAACTATCTTTTTATTTAATGTTAAAGTAAAAATGACACAAACATGAGATATTTTACTAAAACAATTTTCACATGGGGTTATAAAAGTCAGATTTTTTACTATAAATAATAAATGTAAAGAAACAAAAGATTTCCTACATCATAGTATTTTTTTATAATTTTTAGACATTAAATAAATTAAATTATTTATGACATCATGACGATTCAGCGATGACCTCATTATTTAACGATTTAAATAAAATGGAATGATAATGTAAAATATAAGGCCTAAACATGTAAAAAACCTATTTTATTGTTGGATTTCGAGCCATTATCACCTTATCCTCTAAACACATCAATGTGAAACCATTAAAATCCGAAACTCATTCTAAAATAAAGTAACATTCTTTTACTTTTCAAGAGTTCCCCTCCTCTTCTCTTATAAAAGGCCCCCATATCTACCTCCTTACCCACACTTCCAAAGCCTTTGGCTCGGCCAACCACTGCCCATTTTGTCTCTCCACATCCCTCTATAACTCCTTGAATCCTCACTTTTGGCATAAGTCTTCCCAAGGAAGCCTTTGAGCTCAAACCAAATAGAGTTACTTGATTTTAAGGTAATGTCTTCACTTGTGTCCTTTTGTATTATTTTGCTTCTCCAACCCCCTAAAATCTTTTTATTCATTTATTTTGTAACAACTCCAGTATCCTCAATATAATAGGATGTTATTATAAGATGTATTCGAGCTACACTTACACACACCTTCGTCTAATGGTTAAAAACATATTGTTTCTGTGGTTAGCGATTTTCTGCCTCACGAAACGATGATTGTTTAATATTCTTTTTACACCTTTAAAGGTGGCCATTATGATGCCACTGTATATTATATACGATATATATGGTATTTATGTTTACTATATTCTTCTTTATTTTATATTTAAACCATACCTCTATTCTTTTCATGTTGTGTAAATGCGAAATTTCATATGAGGAAGTGTGGACTACCGCCCCCTTATGTGATGTGACTTGTATATGCAATACATGGAAGGTATAAAGAAAGAAATTAATTAACATATGTGACCTATATAACATATGTATTATAATGTAATTATAATATGTATACAAATATATCATTTAATTTTAATTCCGTTAATATGGAAAAGAAAAAATGAAAGTAGCGTTCATGCGTACGTACTGCCTACCGTCTCCATGAACGGTGCATTTTGTTTTTTATCTCCAAATGATATGGAATTGTATAAAATGAATATTTACTGGATATATATGATATTTTAATAATTAATACTATTATGTAAATTATCTACTTATAACTACATGGACAATCATTTTTCAAACAAGTTAATTTTTGACTCATGTACCAAACATCAGAAAAAATGTCTGATATGAACTAACATTATTAAACGATTATTATAACATTATAATATGTGATACGAACTGAATTATAATCTTTAAATGAGGTACATAGGAAATTATAAATTGAACAAAGTTTATTATTCAGTAATATAACGAAATGAACAAGACAAGTTGGACTTGAGGTAAGGGATCCGACTCCTCTCTTTCTTTTAAAGTACACTCTTTTATGTCATTCCTTTTAAATGTCATCTCTCATGTTATTGGGATATTATTTTATATTACTCTTACTTTAATTTTTATGTTAATATGATGAGAGACCCTATTCTCTCTCATCGATCCATTTTGAATGTTTTGAGTGGCGCCGTTAGGCTGCCGAATTTTTGTAAGACATCCAACCTTTCTCTTTATTTTTATGTACTATCCTTTATGTCACTTCTTTTGAGCTCCTCTTTTTTATGTTGGGGGATGTTCTTTTGTATTCATTTTTCTGTAAAATTTATTTTGATATTATGAGAGACCCTATTTCCTCTTATCAATCCATTTTGGATGTTTTAAGTTGTGCCGTTAGGCTGCCGAGTTTTCGTAAGAGATTTTTCGTCTCACTTTTATTCCCATGAGATTTATGCTACATTGGCCACAATTTCCTTTGAGTGGTGTATGTACATCCCATTATTTTACTCATTGTGTAATATACTTTCATTTATGATTATTTACATCAATTTTTTATTGTCCTTCTTTCACGAGGCGTATGTTTCGAAAGATACCCATGTCGGTAAGGGAACCTTTCATCCTCCTATTTTTAAAAGACTTCTTTTGTTATGTATTTTAATTAACATACTATTATTTTGGGATATGTTATTATATATCATTATTGATTTAAATTTTATGTCCATGTGATAATATACCCTTTTTATCTATCATTAACTCATATTCTGAATTTTGTAGTGACACCGGTAGGCTGTCAAATTTTTGCAAGGGAACTTCATAACCCAAATTTGATTCTTTGAGATAAACATGTACTCCATGAATATTTCATTCTATGAATATGTGTGAATAACTTCTGATTGTTTTACACTTAATATCCACTTATATTTAGTGTTTTCTTTTGTCACACAAAATTATGTAACTGATTTGTCCTTAATCCAAGGATACCGTCTTTGTAAGGGACTTCATCTCAATCTCCTTTAATTGAGGCATATTTTGTTTTATACACAAGTTTCATTTATACGGTGTATAAACCCCATTGACTTTTACGTTTATCCAAAATGAATATTTGTTATACGAATCATTTTACAAAATGACAAAAGGGAATGTTTTTGTCATACATATGCGATGATAATGACTTCTCCACTGCTGTGACCATTATTTGAGATTCAGCTTCCTCTACAAGCCATACCTTCTTTTTAAAATAAAGGTAAATACCATGTTTTACTTTAATTTTATTTTGGTATTGAAAATGGTTTTAATAAGGTTTTTTATATCAATGTGTTTTATTGATATCTTGTGATTTAAATGTGGAAATGTTATGTTTCCTTTATGCATGTTTTATGTGATACAATTATGTTATGGTTCTTGGGCATTGTTATGAAGATGGGTGGTTCTGTGATAAACTAAGGTCGAGTCAGCCTGATATAGCTCTCCAATGCATCGGGTAACGTGAAGGAGTGAAATGTTAAGGTTTCTCTGAAGAGATTTAGGGAATATACTGTGGTGGGTATTCCAAACCTAACCAAGAGGGTTACTCTCTGTGTAAGAATGTTATGAATTCCTCAATTTGTCTTTTATGTCTTATAATTCCTATGATTTATTCATTATTTGATTAGGTATGTTAAAGTGCCTATGTTTTAAGGGTAAAGTATGATTTCATTCATATGTATATATGAACTCATGTTTCCTTTACATATTTTTTATAACCATTACTGAGCTTTTTATGCTCAGCCCAAGTTTTTTTTAAATGTTTTTCACAGGTCAAGGGAAAGGTACATGATATGATGATAGTGTCAAGGAAGTGTCAAGAAAGAATCCATGCTTTATTTTTAAATATGTTTCCATCGATGGAAAAAAACGAATACTATCTTTTATGTAACCACTTTGCTCAAAAGTGGAATGTAATTAAAGTTTTATGATCTAATTCTCTAAAACTATAAACCAGAAAAGATCCTCAATGTGTAATCTTGTAATAACTCAAGATTAAGTATGTTTTAAGGGTGGGGCCTTATAGTTGGTATCATAGGTCGGTTTAGATAACTTTAGAGGTTAGGGAACTCTTTAAGAATAAGTGACATTACCATAATGGTTAGGATTTTAGAAAGAGTCCTAGTTTTAGATAAAGTGAATGAGTAAATATATCTTAGTGTTTATATTCCTCATTGTTAAATGATGGTTTTGTTGATATACTCACACTGACCTTTTTGGTTTTTGTAAATGGCTGGATCTAGCAGGCACCAAAGTAACAGTAGATGTGAAGGAAACTTTGACAGTTTTTTGAGAATGAAACTGAATGATATGTGGGCTGAAATGAGAACTCTTGTGTTTATCCTCAACCAACTATCTAGAGTCATGATTTTCCACCTAATCCTTGGTGATTTCTCTAAGGAATCATATATGCGGGAAACAAATCCCTACGGAACATCATGTAATAATCATAAAGGTAAGTGTGTTCATAAACCTATGTGTCAAAGATGTTGAATGAAACACCTAGGAAAATGTTTCAAAGGAACAGAAATATTCTATAGATGTGAAAATGAAGGTAATAAAGTAAGAACCTGCCATGGAAAAAGGAAGCATCAATTTTTTCTAGAGGAAAGGGAAATAAGTTCTTTCTGAGGGATCAATTGAATGTTTTAAATGTGGTGTGCATTGTCATTATTCAAACACATGTCCTTTGAAGAAGTTTCGTGAATGGGATCACCAAGATCGTATAAATATTCGTTTACCAATACCTAATGCCATTCCGATTGAGGATGAAGAAACTGACAATGACCAATCAAAGGTATGGATTATTTCATAACTTTTGATTTCCTATTTTGGAATCTTAGGATATGATTCATGATTTTGTTTGTAGGAAAGAAGTATTTTATAATAAGTTGGAAAGGAAAGGTTAATAGATCATGAAGAATGATGAGTGAGTAGGAATTCAACATATAAGGTCTTCAAGAGTTATGGTGAAATTCTTAAGAGTATTAAGTCTCTTTTGATGATGGGGTTACATTAGAAGACTTTTAAGTGTATGTGTAACCTTGAAGTTTAATATATGAAAATTTTATTCAATGATTAGTTATCTGTTCTTTTGTGGACATAGTTATAAAGAACCATTTCGGTTTATATGATCCTTACTTTTGTGGTAATTATGGGTAACTATATGTTATGATGGAAGTGAAAGACATGAGATAAAATTAAGGTTAAATTATGTTATGGTTATTTTTGATGATTTTATCTCTTTTTGGGGAATGATTTGAAAATTATATAGTTTTGGGAAAAGGACAACACGCAGACCGTGTGACAACCCATCTCGTCGGACACAGCTGCAGGAATCGAACCCACAACCAATGTGCGACTGGTATTTATCACCAACCACTGGACTACGTGATGTCCCTGGTTAGTGTTACTAATTTTTTTAGTTAGATGATTTTAGGAATCAAGAGTAAGTTAATTTTGGGTTATCTATGGAAATGATTAACCTATCAAGGAGGATATGTGATTATGTTAATTATTTTTCAATATGTGAATTTAAGAGCAACTGATGTTATTTGGAGATAAAAGTTAATTTGTACCTTGGAAGACTTTGTGATTAAATCCTTCAAATATTTGTGTTTCAATCTTAGATTGGTTTACTTTGAAGAATTTTATGGACAAATTGTTTATCAAATGGTCCTCATTGAACTTTGGGTTTTGTTGGACAAATTTTGGAGATTAAGAATAGATTTTCTTTTGATAAAGGGTTAACCTTTTCTGGATTATCTGATCTTGTACTAACCTCTTTAGGTTGGGTTTTTGTTAAAGTCTAATTACATGGGAAGTATATAGTTCTCTTTCGTGGATTAGGTGATTCTCTAGAATTTTATTATTGTACTCTTAATGTGAACAAGTCTTCCTAAATACTCGTCTTTTGGAGAAAATATGGGTTTGTGTAAGGAATCTAATAATTTTGAATGTCAACATGATAAGTGATTATCTTTCATTATGAATAAATTCCTCAATAAAAAGTAACTTAAAACAAAAAATTTGTCTATTAACTTTTCCTACTGGGGAATCGAATTCCATTTAACCCATCACAAGTTTATGATTTTCTTGTGATTAACATTCTCCTAAACATGTTTTCTATCACTCTCCATCAGAACATAACCCTATGTTTTCTCCTCCATGTCCATGTTTTCGTACATGGAATCCTAGTATGGGTTAACTCGGGTGACCTCTGTACATATCTTTATTTATTTTAAAGTGATTGTTTTACCGATTCTTGTTCCGATGTGGGACTTTCAAGGATGTTTCCAAGGTCAATTTTAAAATTGAGAGGACGCAATTCCCAAAAGGGGGGAAGGATGTAACACCCCAAGTAAATAAAGAATATTAAATTTTTATATTTATCCATATTTTTGAATAGAATATTAATATTACTTTAATGGTAATTTTATTCTCGATGGCTTACCCAACACACAACAACGAGTTTCTTGGGAATCTTACGTTGAACTCTAATAATAAAATAATATTATTTTAAATATTTGTTAACGCCTAGCCGTTGCAATGGTGGGAATGAAAAGAACTAACTACAAAATGATTATATATGTTTGTCAAATATTTTTACTTTTTACAATAAATGTTAGAGGATTAAAAATGCAAATGAATCCAATTTTAAGCGTAAACATTCTAATATTCTTTAAAAGGTCGATTAACCACCTTTTGATGGCAAACCTTTTTTAAATACACTTTTTTACAATTTTATGTGTTATATTTGACAAAATAAAATTCTTCTTTAGAATCGGGACATCAAAATTTACTTTGTGTAAATTTTTGGTATTTTTCTGAAAAAGTTCAATTTTTAATGAATAGTGAAAAATGTTGTATTTTAATTCAAAACCTCTTTTAATCTAATTTATTTTAATGATTATATTATCTTCTGAATTTTTTTTAAAGTTAAATTAGAATATATTTTTACCATTTAATCCAATATTGGTCATTGGAATTAATTTCACTTTGAAATCGGACTAAAACTAGTGTCAATCTTTTGATACATTTTGTTTCATAAAAACATGCTATTTGTTTTGACAGCGGGAATTAATTATTAAATTAATTAATGCAACTTATATTTTTTGAATTTTTTAAAATAGACATCATTTTTGAATTCGGTATATCAAATATAGATTAGGGCGAACTTTTGGTAATTTTCTGAAAAACTTCAATTTTTGATGAATAGTGAAACCACAAAGTTGTACTTATAAAAACTGATTTGTCCGTTTAAATGAAATTTTTCCATCATTGTGTTTTTAATTTCCAAAATCCAACATACATCGTTTTCATTAAGAAGTAAAATGTGGTTCAATGGGACTAAAATAATTTTTTCCGTGAATAGTAAATTATTAAGTTTTTAATCGCGATTAGAGGTAATTTGTGTAGTTTAACGTAAGAATAATGTTTTAATAAAATTAAATGACCTAGAAACATGTCCTACCCTCATTGGATGTGTCATGGACGACCAAGACAATCCATGGGTCAACTTGGGGACCCCATGGAGCCACTTTGGTTGGAAAATGACATAAATATCTTTTTATTTAATGTTAAAGTAAAAATGACAAAAACATGAGATAGTTTACTAAATCAATTTTTACATGGGGTTATACAAGTCATATTTTTGACTATAAATAATCAATGGAACACGAAAAAGATTTAATACATCATAGTATTTTTTTATAATTTTTAGACATTAAATAAATTAAATTATTTCTGACCTCATGATGATGCAGCGATGACCTCATTATTTAATGATTTAAATAAAATGGAAAGATAATGTAAAATCTAAGACCTAAACATGTACAAAACCTATTGTATGGTAGGATTTAGAACCCTTATCACCTTATCCTCGAAACACATCAATTTTGGACCATTAAAATCCAAAACTCATTCTAAAATAAAGTAATATTTCTTTACTTTCCATGACTGCCCCTCCTCTCTTCTTTTAAAAGGCCCCCACCTCTACCTCCTTACCCACACATACAAAGCCTTTGGCTCTTCCAAGCCCTACCCATTTTGTCTCTATACATCCCTCTATAACTCTTTGAAGGCTCACTTTGGGCAGATGTCTTCTCAAGAAAGCCATTGAGCTCATACCAAAGGGAGTTACCCGATATTAAGGTAATGTCTTCACTTGTGTCCTTTTGTTTTATTTTGCTTCTCCAACCCCCTAAACTCTTTTTATTAATTTATTTTCTAACGACTCCAGTATCTTAAATATACTAGAATGTTTTTATAAGAATTATTAGAGCTACACTTACACACACCTTCATCTAATTGTTAAAGAACATATTGTATCTATGGTTGGCGATTTTCTACCTCACGAAACGATGATTGTTCAATATTCTTTTTACACCTTTAATGGTGGCCATTATGATGTCACTGTATTTTATATATTATATATACGGTATTTATGTTTAATATATGCTTCTGTATTTTATATTTAAACCATACCTTTATTCTTTTCATGTTGTGTAAATGCGATAATTTATATGAGGAAGTGTGGACTACCGCCCCCTCAAGTGATGTGACTCGTACATGAAATACATGAAACGTATAAAGAATGAAATTAATGAAAATATGTGACCTATATAACATATATATTATAATGTAATTATAATATATATTCATATATATCATTTATTTTTAATTCTGTTACTATGGAAAAGAAAAAATGAAAGTAGCGTTCATGCGTACGTACGGCCAACCGTCTCCATGAACGGTGCATTTCGTTTTTTATCTCCAAATGATATGGAATAGTATAAAATGAATATGTACTGGATATATATGTTATTTTAATAATTAATACTATTCTGGAAATTATTTACTTATAACTACATGGACAATCATTTTTCAAACAAGTTCATTTTTAACTCATGTACCAAACATCAGAAAAAATGTCTGATATGAACTAACATTATTAAACAATTATTATAAAATTATAATATGTGATATGAACTGAATAATAATCTTTAAATGAGGTGCTTAGGAAATTATAAATTGGCCAAAGTTTATTATTCAATAATATAAAGAAACGAAAAAGACAAGTTGGACTTGAGGTAAGGGATCTGACTCCTCTCTTTCTTTTAAAGTACACTCTTTTATGTCATTCCTTTTAAATATCATCTTTCATGTTATTGGGATATTATTTTATATTACACTTACTTTAATTTTTATTTTAATATGATGAGAGACCCTATTCTCTCTCATCAATCCATTTTGAAAGTTTTGAGTGGCGCCGTTAGGCTGCCGAATTTTCGTAAGACATCCAACCTTCCTCTTTCTTTTTATGTACTATCCTTTATGTCACTTCTTTAAAGATCCTATTTGTTATGTTAGGGGATGTTCTTTTGTATTCCTTTTTCTGTAAAATTTATTTTTATAATATGAGAGACCCTATTTCCTCTCATCAATCCATTTTGGATGTTTTAAGCGGTGCCGTTATGCTGCCGAGTTTTCGTAAGAGATTTTTCGTCTCACTTTTTTTCCCATGAGATTTATGCTACATTTGCCACAATTTCCTTTGAGTGGAGTATGTACTGCCAATTATTTTACTCATTGTTTAATATACTTTCATTGATGAATATTTACATCAATTTTTTATTGTCCTTCTTTCACGAGGCGTATGTTTAGAAAGATACCCATGTCGGTAAGGGAACCTTTCATCCTCCTCTTTTTAAAAGTCTTCTTTTGTTGTGCATTTTAATTAACATAATATTAATTTGGGATATGTTCTTATATATCATTATTGATTAAAATTTTATGTCCATGTGATGATATACCCTTTTTATCTATCATTAACTCATATTCTGAATTTTGTAGTGACACTGGTAGGCTGTCAAATTTTTGCAAGGGAACTTCTTAACCCAAATTTTATTCTTTGGGATAAACATGTACTCCATGTATATGCCATTCTATGAATATGTGTGAATGACATCCGATTGTTTTACACTTAATATCTACTTATATTTGGTGTTTTCTTTTGTCACACATAATTATGTAATTGATTTGTCCTTAAACCAAGGATACCGTCTTTGTAAGGGACTTCATCTCAATCTCCTTTCATTGAGGCATATTTTGTTTAATACACAAGTTTTATTTATACGGTGTATAGACCCCTTTGACTATTACATTTATCCAAAAAGAATCTTTGTTATACGAATCATTTTACAAAATGACAAAAGGGAATGTTTTTGTCATACGTATGCGGCGACAATGACTTCTCCACTGCTGTGACCATTATTTGAGATTCGGCTTCCTCTACAAGCCATACATTCTTTTTAAAAGAAAAATAAATACCATGTTTTACTTTTCTTTTATTTTGGTATTGAAAATGGTTTTCATAAGGGTTTTTATATCAATGTGTTTTATTGATATATTGTGATTGAAATGTAGAAATGTTATGTTTCCTTTATGCATGTTTTATGTGATATGATTATGTTATGGTTCTTGGGCATTGTTATGAAGATGGCTGGTTCCATGATAAACTAGGGCAGGTTAGCCCAATATAGCTCTCCAATGCATTGGGTAACGTGAAGGAGTGAAACGTTAAGGTTTCTCTGAAGAGATTTAGGGAATATACTATGGTGGGTATTCCAAACTTAACCAAGAGGGTTACTCCCTGCATAAGAATGTTATGAATGCCTCAAGTTACATTTTATATCTTATGATTCCTATGATTTATTCATGATTTGATTAGGTATGTTAATGTTCCTAGGTTTTATGGGTAAAGTATGATTTCATTCATATGTATATATGAACTCATGTTTCCTTTACATATTTTTTATAACCCTTACTGAGCTTTTTATGCTCAGCCCAAGTGTTTTTAAAAGTTTTTCACAGGTCAAGCGAAAGGTACATGATATGATGATAGTGTCAAGGAAGTGTCAAGAAAGAATCCATGCTTTATTTTTAATTATGTTTCCGTTGATTGAAAAAAATGAATACTATCTTTTATGTAACCACTTGGTTCAAAAGTGGAATGTAATGCAAGTTTTATGGTCTAATTATCTAAAACTATAAACCTGAAAAGATCCTCAATGTGTAATCTTGTAATAACTCAAGATTAAGTACGGTTTAAGGCTGTGGCCTTATAGTTGGTATCATAGGTCGGTTTAGATAACTTTTAGAGGTTAGGGAACTCTTTAAGCATAAGTGACATTACCATAATGGTTAGGACTTCAGAAAGAGTCCTAGTTTTAGATAAAGTGAAAATGTAAGTATATCTTTGTGTTTATATTCCTCATTGGTACATGATGGTTTTGTTGATATACTCACACTGACCTTTTTGGTTTTAGTAAATGGCTAGATCTAGCAGGCACCATAGTAACAGTGGATGTGAAGGAAACATTGACAGTTTTTGGAGAAAGAAACTGAATGATATGTGGGCTGTAATGAGAACTCTTGTGCTTATCCTCAACCAACTATCTGGAGTCATTATTTTCCACCTAATCCTTGTTGATTTCTCTAAGGCATCATATATGCGTGAAACAAATCCCTACGGAACATCAGGTAATAATCATAAAGGTAAGTGTGTTCAAAAACCTATGTGTCAAAGATGTTGAATGAAAAACCTATGAAAATGTTTCAAAGGGACAGAAATATGATATAGATGTGCAAATGAAGGAAATAAAGCAAGAACCTTCCATGGGAAAAGGAAGCATCCAGTTGACTCGAGGAAAGGGAAAGAAGTTCTTTCTGAGGGATAAATTGAATGTTTTAAATGTGGTGTGCATGGTCATTATTCAAACACATGTCCTATGAAGAAGTTTCATGAATGGGATCACCAAGATCGTATAAATATTTGTATACCAATACCTAATGCCATTCTGATTGAGGATGAAGAAATTGACAATGGCCATTCAAAGGTATGGATTATTTCATAACTTTTGATTTCCTGTTTTGGAATCTTAGGATATGATTCATGATTTTGTTTGTAGGAAATAATAATCCCATAATAAGTTGGAACGGAATGGTTAATAGATCATGAAGAATGTTGAGTGAGTAAGAAGTCAACATATAAGGGCTTCAAGAGTTATGGTGAAATTCTTAAGAGTATTAAGTCTCTTTTGATGATGGGGTTACATTAGATGACTTTTTGTAGTATGTGTAACCCTGATGTTTAATATATGAAAATTTTATTCAAGGAATAGTTATCTGTTATTTTGTGGACATAGTTACAAAGAACCATCTGGGTTTATATGATCCTTACTTTTGAGCTAATTATGGGTTATTATATTTTATGATGGAAGTGAAAGACATGAGATAAAATTAAGGTTAAATTATGTTATGGTTATTTTTGATGATTTTATCTCTTTTTGGGGAATGATTTGAAAATTATATAGTTTTGGAAAAAGGAAAACACGCAGACTGTGTGACAACCCATCTCGTCGGACAAACCAGCAGGAATCGAACCCAAAACCAATGTGCGACTGGTATTTATCGCCTACCACTGGACTACGTGATGTCCCTGGTTAGTTTGACTAATTATTTTAGTTAGATGATTTTAGGAATCAAGAGTAAGTTAATTTTGGGTTATCTATTGAAATGATTAACATATCATGGAGGATATGTGATTAGGTTAATTATTTTTCAATATGAGAATTTAAGAGAAACTGATGTTATTTGGAGATAAAAGTTAATTTTTACCTTGGAAGACTTTGTGATTAAATCCGTCAAATATTTGTGTTTCAATCTTAGATTGGTTTACTTTTAAGAATTTTACGGACAAATTGTTTATCGAATGGTCCTCGTTGAACTTTGGGTTTTGTTGGACAAATTTTGGAGATTAAGAATATATTTTCTTTTTATAAAGGGTTATCCTTTTCTGGATTATTTGATCTTGTACTAACCTCTTTAGTTTGGGTTTTTGTTAAAGTCTAATGACATTGGAAGTATATAGTTCTCTTTCGTGGATTAGGTGATTCTCTAGAATTTTATTATAGTACTCTTAATGTGAACAAGTCTTCCTAAATACTTGTCATTTGGAGAAAATATGGGTTTGTGTAAGGAATCTAATAAAGTTGAAAGTCCACATGATAAGTGATTATGTTTCTTAATGAATAAATTCCTCAATAAAAAGTAACTTAAAACAAAAATGTTGTCTATTAACTTTTCCTACTGGGGAATTGAATACCGTTTAACCTATCACCAGTTTATGATTTTCTTGTGGTTAACATTCTCATAAACATGTTTTCTATCACTCTCCATCAGAACATGACCCTATATTTTCTCCTCCATGTCCATGTTTTCCTACATGGAATCCTAGTATGGGTTAACTTGGGTGACCTCTGTACTTATCTTTCATTATTTTAAAATGATTGTTTTACCGACTCTTGTTCCGATGTGGGACTTTCAAGGATGTTTCCAAGGTCATCTTTAAAATTGCGAGGACGAAATTCCCAAAAGGGGGGAAGGATGTAACACCCCAAGTAAATAAAGAATATGAAATTTTTATTTTTTTTCCATATTTGTGAATAGAATATTAATATTACTTTAATGGGGATGCTATTCTCGATGGCTTACCCAACACGTAACAACGAGTTTCATGGGAATCTTACATTGCACTCTAATAATAAAATAATATTATTTTAAATAGTAGCTAAAGCCTAGCCGTTGTAATGGCGGGAATGAAAAGAACTAACTAAAAAATTATTATATGTGTTTGTAAAATATTTTTACTTTTTACAAGAAATGTTAGAGGATTAAAAATGCAAATGAATCCAATTTTAAGCGTAAACATTCTAATATTCTTTAAAAGGTCGATTTACCGCATTTTGATGGAAAACCTCTTTTAAATACACTTTTTTACAATTTTATGTGTTATATTTGACAAAATACAATTCTTCTTTAGAATCAAGACATCAAAATTTACTTTGTGTAAATTTTTGGTATTTTTCCGAAAAAGTTCAATTTTTAATGAATAGTGAAAATTTTGTATTTTAATTCAAAACCTCTTTTAATCTAATTTATTTATATGATTATAGTATCTTCTGAATTGTTTTTAATGTTAAATTAGAACATATTTTGACCATTTAATCCAATATTGGTCGTTGGAATTAATTTCACTTTGAAATCGGACTAAAACTAGTGTCAATCTTTTGATAAATTTTGTTTCATAAAAACATGTTATTTGTTTTGACAGCGGGAATTAATTACTAAATTAATTAAAAAAACTTATATTTTTTGAATTTTTTAAAATAGACATCATTTTTGAATTCAGTATATAAAATATATATTAGGGATAACTTTTGGCAATTTTCTGAAAAACTTCTATTTTTGATGAATAGTGAAACCAGTAAGTGGTACTTATAAAAACTGATTTTTACGTTTAAATGAAATTTTTCCATCTTTGTGTTTTTAATTTGGAAAATCCAACAAACATGGTTTTCATTAATAAGTAAAATGTAGTTCAATGGGATTAAAATAATTTTTTTGGTGAATAGTAACTTATTAAGTTTTTAATCGCGATTAGAGGTAATTAGTGTAGCTTAACATAAGAATAATGTTTTAATAAAATTAAATGACCTAGAAACATGTCCTACCCTCATTGGATGTGTCATGGCCGACCAAGACAATCCATGGGTCAACTTGGGGACCCCATGGAGCCACATTGGTTGGAAGATGACATAAATATCTTTTTATTTAATGTTAATGTAAAAATGACACAAACATGAGATAGTTTACTAAAACAATTTTTACATGGGGTTATACAAGTCAGATTTTTGACTATAAATAATCAATGGAACACCAAAAATATTTACTACATCATAGTATTTTTTAATAATTTTTATACATTAAATATATTATATTATTTATGACATCATGATGATGCGGCGATGACCTCATTATTTAATGATTTAAATAAAATGGAAAGATATTGTAAAATCTAAGAACTAAACATGTCCAAAACCTATTGTATGGGAGGATTTATAACCCTTATCACCTTATCCTCGAAACACATCAATTTGGGACCATTAAAATCCGAAACTCATTCTAAAATAAAGTAACATTTCTTTACTTTCCAAGAGTGCCCCTCCTCTCCTCTTATAAAAGCCCCCCACCTCTACCTCCTTACCCACACATACAAAGCCATTTTCTCGGCCAAACCCTACACATTTTGTCTCTAAATATCCCTCTATAACTCCTTGAAGGCTCACTTTGGGTAGATGTCTTCCCAAGAAAGCCTTTGAGCTCATACCAAAGGGAGTTACCCGATTTTAAGGTAATGTCTTCACTTGTGTCCTTTTGGTTTATTTTGCTTCTCCAACCCCCTAAACTCTTTTTATTCATTTATTTTATAACACCTATAGTATATTCAATATACTAGGATGTTTTTATAAGAATTATTAGAGCTACACTTACACACACCTTCATCTAATGGTTAAAGAACATATTATTTCTGTGGTTGGCGATTTTCTACCTCACGAAACGATGATTGTTCAATATTCTTTTTACACCTTTAAAGGTGGCCATTATGATGTCACTGTATTTTATATATGATATATATGGTATTTATGTTTAATATATGATTCTTTATTTTATATTTAAACCATACCTTTATTCTTTTCATGTTGTGTACATGCGATAATTTATATGAGGAAGTGTGGACTACAGCCCCCTCAATTGATGTGACTCATACATGCAATACATGGACCGTATAAAGAATGAAATTAATGAAAATATGTGACCTATATAACATATATATTATACTGGAATTATAATATATATATATAAATCATTTATTTTTAATTCTGTAAATATGACAAATAAAAAATGAAAGTAGCGTTCATGCGTACGTACGACCTACCGTTTCTATGAATGGTGCTTTTAATTTTTTATCTCAATATGATATGGAATAGTATAAAATGAATATGTACTGGATATATATGATATTTTAATCATTAATACTATTCTGTAAATTATTTACTTATAACTACATAGATAATCATTTTTCAAACAAGTTCATTTTTGACTCATGTACCAAACATCGGCAAAAACGTCTGATATGAACTAACATTATTAAACAATTATTATAACATTATAATATGTTATATGAACTGAATAATAATCTTTAAAGGAAATCATTAGGAAATTATAAATTGACCAATGTTTATTATTTAGGAATATAAAGAAACAAAAAAGACAAGTTGGACTTGAGGTGAGGGATCTGACTCCTCTCTTTCTTTTAAAGTACACCCTTTTATGTCATTTCTTTTAAAACTCATATTTCTTGTTATTGGGATATTATTTTATATTAATCTTACTGTAAGTTTTTTGTTCATATGATGAGAGACCCTATTATCTCTCATCAATCCATTTTGGAAGTTTTGAGTGGCGCCGTTAGGCTGCCGAATTTTCGTAAGAGATCCCACCTCTCTCTTTCTTTTTAAGTACTCTCCTTTATGTCACTTCTTTTAAGATCCACTTTGTTTTGTTGGGGGATGTTCTTTTATATATATCTTTTTGTAAACATTATTTTGATATGATGTGTCACGACCCGCCCTCGGGGCCCGTGCCGTGACTACCCCAAGCCCGCCTTCCATAGGCCAGGGGCTGGCGACTAGCACCAAGGCGTAAATCCCAACAAAAAAAGGGAAGGCATTGCCTTTGAAAAGCAAACAAGCACCACAGAGTAAGAAAGTGGAAAAGTAAACACTAAGTAAAAATTGTACAAGCAGTGCTGAAAGTAAAAGGGGCCAGAAATACAAGCCCAAATGTAAAGTACAACAGAAAGGAAAAACAGCCACTGAAAGGAAAAGCCGCAACGTCGAGCCGTCCTCTGGAAGTACCACCTGAAGGGTGGGTACAGATAGCCTCCACTACACCTCGGGTCCACCTGACCACTCTGAGTACGTCCCACCCAGTGGTCCACCTCCATGTACCGTCCTGCTCCGCACGCCTCCACCACGATCAGCGTTGTCCGCCGTCTGCAACCAACACAACGTAGTGCGGGCATAGCTCGTGCAGGGGTGAGTATAACGATACTCAGTACGGACCCTGAGACCCTCAAGGTCTCACTAAAACCAACAAGGATAACCACAAGAAGATCTCAACTGATATCCTCTACTTAGATATATTCCCATACATATACCTAAGTTATCAAGTAACCCATCTCAATCATGAGGCAAACACAAGGTCAAAAGTCTCAGCTCAAACCAGGATTTTCATCATCGAAACCGTAACTGCTGAAAAGCTCCGTCTCTGGAGTGTACAGTGGTTCTGTCACAACTCCGAGGTACTTCCCACTAACTTAAGACTGCTGTAGTACTCCACCTATCGAGTAATGTCGGCCAGCCGCTACCACCAAGCACTCCCATGTGCCACTAAAACCAAGAGCACCACTGTCGTGGGTCTGCCGCTACAACCAAACGCTCCCATGTGCCGCAACAACCAAGCGCACCTCTGTCGTGGGTCTGCCGCTACAACCAAGTGCTCCCATGTGCCGCTACAACCAAGCACACCTCTGTCGTGGGTCTACCGCTACAACCATGTTCTCCCATGTGCCGCTACAACCAAGCGCACCTCTGTCGTGGGTCTGCCGCTACAACCAAGCGCTCCCATGTGCCGCTACAACCAAGAGCACCTCTGTCGTGTTCTACCGCTACAACCAAGCGCTCCCATGTGCCGCTACAACCAAGCGCACCTCTCTCGTGGGTCTGCTGCTACAACCATGCACTCCCATGTGCCGCTACAACCAAGCGCACCTCTGTCGTGGGTCTGCCGCTACAACCAAGCGCTCCCATGTGCAGCTACAACCAAGCGCACCTCTGTCGTGGGTCTGCCGCTACAACCAAGCGCTCTCATGTGCTGCTACAACCAAGCGCACCTCTGTCGGGGGTCTGCCACTACAACCAAGCGCTCACATGTGCCGCTATAACCAAGCGCACCTCTGTCACACACCGAGTCGTTCGATCAGCAGTCGTCGGGTCTCAGTCAGCTACATGGTCTCCGTGCTCCGCCCGCTTGTCTCCGGGAGGGTCCGCTCCACGAGCAACTGGTCGATACTCCAAGTATCACAAAGTCTTGCAAAGAAGTATCTCAAAGGACCACCTCATCATAGGGTTCTCAACGCAACAGACGGCGCGTCAATCAGACGCCCAGTCTGTGAGTTATTAGCCTTTTCGTCCCAGGGGCCCGGTTGGTTTCATGTGAGAACCAATCCGGCCGTAACTCAACTATACCCCGAAAACTCATGGGGTATACTCATAGGGACCTTTTTTCAACGTGATCACCAAAGCCGTTGACGGTTCGTCAAACGGACGTCTGGTCTGAAAGATATCAGCTTTTCCGTTCTAGGGGCCCGGTTGGATTTCTGTGCGATCCAACCCGGCCACTATCCATCTGCATCCAAAACATGGGTGGAGGATGCCAAAAGTTCCATCTCATCAAGAGGAAAGCAACGTGACTGATGGCGCATCAATCGGACGCACGGTCTGTGAGTTATTGGCTTTTTCGTTCCAGGAGCCCGGTTGGATTCGTGAGCGAACCAACCCAACCGCACTCCGACGGCATCCCAACCTCGAGCGGAGTAAGCCAAAAGATCTGTCTCACAAAGAAGAACTCAACAAAGCTGACAGAATGTCAATCGGACGTTCGTAACTCAAGATATGAGCGTTTCCGCTCCGAGGGCCCAGTTGGTTTCGTGTACGAACCAACCCGGCCGAACTCAAAGTATTCCGAAAACTTGATTACGATATACCGAAACGACCGTCTCGATCCAAGGATCGTTTTGCCGCTGACGGCGGGTCTTTTGGAGGCCCGTAGCTCAAGATACGTCCATTTGAACGAAGACCATCCGAAGACGGGGGGTACGGGCCCGGGCCGACCCGGCCCGACCCGAGCGGCCGAGCGGCCGACATGGGGGAAAGCCGCCGCCCCGCGTGACACCCCCGCGGCACCTGCGGAGTGTCGGCCAGACAGCCGGACGCACCGCGTGACAGCCCCGCGGCACCCGCGGGGTGCCGCCCTGGACACCCGCGGCACCCGCGCGGTGCCGCGCTTGACACCCGCGGGGTGCCGCGCTGGACACCCGCGGGGTGCCGCGCTGGACACCTGCGGGGTGCCGCGTGACAACCCCGAGGCACCCGCGGGGTGCCCCCGCCTCCGGCCGCCGCCGCCGCCGCGCCGGCGACCCGCGCCGCCACCGGCTTCCGTGGGCCGCCGGAGTCGCTCCGGTGGCCCGTTTTCCTTCCTGTCTACGCCGTTGTTCCTCCCGGGTTCCGTTCTTTACTGCAGGATCATCAAACATCCGTTGCGGCACGTTCCGTCATCACCCGCCAAATCCTCAAAACACGAAGAACGACGGAGGGTTACTGGGCCGTGTTCGTTTGACCCGCACCCTCCGCGTTAGAGAAAAACAATGGGAGAAAGTAAAATGTTCAACACATGAACCAACAATTTTAAAAAAACAAAATTGTTTCTTTGATTCCGGTTCTTTAATCTTTAAGGAATGTTCACGGGAATGTAAGGTGGGGTATTTCCAAAATAAATCCCTACCTCATTGATCGTCGTGCGCGGGCGTTCTTCGCAGAAAAGCTCATCGCGGAAGAGGGGGATCGTCACGTCGTCGCGGGAAGGCGTCGCGTCATCGCGGAAGCCGGTGTTGAGTCGGCGAGCTCAACGGACCAAGAACAACAGATTTAAATTATAAATAATTAAATCTGTGTTTAAAACCAAAAGAAAAGAACCTTGCGAGGAAATCCGAAATGACTCACCTCAACGGTCGGTGATCGGAGATCGGAGCGGGGAAGAACGTCTCGGACGGAAGCGTCGTCGATTTCAGGGTTCGGCGTTCTTCGCGTTCTTCGCGTTCTTCGTGTTCTTCGCAAGGGAGAAGAAGATACAAGGGTCCTCTCAAATCTTCTCAATGCGCAAGTAACCAGAGGTCGAGCGTTGGCCTTATTTTATTATTACGCCAACGAATTGAAAACTGGTTAAGAAACGATCCATCAATTCATTAAATTAATTCAACGAATGAAACAGCCCATTTAATTCACAAAATAAACCGCCCAATTAAATGGTCTCTTAAGATTTTAAGAAACGCGTCAGTTGACTTTCAGTAAGATGGGTTTTCACGGGTGCGTTTCTTAGCGGAAAGAAACGGCGGGGCTCGTGCGGGCCCCACCTCGAAAATATCCTAACAAGGGGGTAGGATATTTCTGGATAGCATCCTATCCGGTTCAACTCAGTTCAAGCTTCCATTAAGTGGCTTCAAGTGGCTTCCAAGCGGCATAAGTGAAATAAAATAAAGTTGTCGCAAATATTATTTTATTTCTTAACTATAAGCCCGAAAATTTAAAACCACACCCGAGATAACGCAACTCCGGAAGAGGCGTTTCTAAGCGAATACCGGCACTGCGATTTCATCGGTGCCCTCAAAATTTGATTCTGGGCACCGGTTCAAAATTTAGAAAAACCCGCTCGTCCGTTCACTGAACGTACCCGAGCCAAACTTCGGAAAATGATTCCGGGCACACCGGGCCTCAGAATCAGGCACCGTCAGAAAATGCGTTCTTGTAAAATTTCAAAGAAAATTAAGAAAAAAAATTTTCCTTGAAATTTACGGGTCTTTACATTACTCCCACCACAGGGCTTTACGTCCCCGTAAAGCTTCAACACAAACTAGGGATACAAAGGCGGTACTGAGCACGCATCTGAGCCTTCCGCTCCCATGTGCTCACCTGGACCTTCTCTGTCATGGCCCGGACCACCTCTGGTCCCACTAGAGCTGCCATGATTTCTTCCTTGCCGATAAGTGAAATCTGGTCTCATCCCCTAGATGAACCACGTTCTTCGCCTAATACGGTCAATCCCGACATGGATGATACTAATCCATACCAAGGATGATGTTGTAAGGCCTCGACGCTACTACCAAGAGATCCAACTGTTACTCTCACCTCCAAGGGTTGAGTCACACTGTCGGCATCAGTGTGTGATAACTGGGTCTCCTCCAGTAGATGTCTCACAAGTGAGGGTCAAGTCAACAATCAAAACTGGAACCTCTTAGTAACAACACAAGAGAGGACAGGGAAGTAAATGCCATAAGAAAAGGTGTCTTTTATTACTGCAGCTCAAGTACAAAGACACAAATCATCTACAAACATACATCAACAAAACTAGAAGCAACATTAACAAAAGTCTCCAGGTCTGGAGCTAGTCCTGCTCCTATCCATCTGCTCCCGGAGCCTCATGATCGTAGGCCTCAACTGCCTGAAGATGAGCTCTCCCATGTCCTCCCGTCCCCTACGGTCGGGGTGGACCGCCTGGTGGTGGTGGTGGCAGAGCCTCAAAGCCTCGCCCACCACCTGCTGCTCGGCCAGCTCCTCTGCCTCGTCCGCCTCCTCCCTGCCGACCGCCACGGTCGACCCTTTGCCTCTACCTGGGTGGCCCCTCCACCATCTGCTGCTCCACGGTATGGCGGGTCGGGAAATCACGAGCCATGTGGCCCTACCCGCCGCACGAGTAGCACTGTCTGCCTCTCGGAAGGTTGGCTTCACGCTGTGTGCCCCGCACTGCTGAGCCAGTGTCCCGAGGTCGTCTACCGGAACCCTAAGTCATCCGTTGGCTACCTGCTGCCGAAGACTCCACCACCTGCTGCCCTGCGGTAGGCCTCGCTGTAGACTCATCCAGAAAGCTCTCGATCAGAAGGGATCGCTCTAGCACTCCTGCCTGGGTCGGGAAGCTGAGGGAGATCAGCGATGCCCTGATCTCGTGTCTCAATCCCTGCTCGAAGGTCCAGGCCCGGAAGAAGGGTTCTCGTACCATGTCTGTTGAGTAGCGAGAAAGGTCGGTGTACCTCGCCGCGTACTGGGCTACCGTCAAGCTGCCCTGCCGCAGGTGAAGAAGCTCCTGAATGCGCACCGCACGGAGGGTGGTCGGGACGAACTCTGAGCAGAAGAGGCTCTCAAAGTCCGTCCAGATGAGGGAGGCCTCATCGTGAACCTAGAGCATCAAGCTCCACCATCTGCCTACTGCCGTGTGCAGGAGACTCGCTGTGAGGATCACCATGAGGTCTGCTGGTGTCCTCACTAATCTAAAAACTCGGACGACCGCCTCCAGTCAGTCCTCGGCTGCCTGGGGGTCCGTCTCACCACGGAACCTGGGTGGTCGCTGGAGCTGGAACTCGTGCAGAGCTCCGAGGCGTCGTGCATCGTCAGCGGTCAGCGCTGAAAGCATCGGGGGCTCGGCGGGTAAAGGTACTGCCGGTGCCTCAGCTGTCAAAGGGCCCTGTACTGAGTCCTCGATGCTCGGTGGGCTATCATGACGCTCCACTCTCTGAATCCTAGCTGGCTGTCATCGTGGGGCCATCCTGAAAGAAACAGGTGCACCACGGTCAGGACAGTATACCTGGTGAGCTGACACAAGTAATCACTAGGAAAAAACTTGAAACACACATGCAATCATTGTTTTCGTGAATTAAGTCGGAAATCAGAAGTCAGGGTCCTAGTGTACGGATACGTCGGCCGCCGCACCAACACTGGACTCCCTGGACTGATAACCACACCCAATACGCTAAACACTATTGCTTCACATAGAAGAAAGATCAGAGTGCCCGGTAGAACCGACCACCTCTGATACCAATTTGTCACGACACGCCCTCGGGGCCCGTGCCGTGACTACCCCAAGCCCGCCTTCCATAGGCCAGGGGCTGGCGACTAGCACCAAGGCGTAAATCCCAACAAAAAAGGGAAGGCATTGCCTTTGAAAAGTAAGCAAACACCACAGAGTAAGCAAGCAGAAAAGTAAACACTAAGTAAAAACTGTACAAGCTGTGCTGAAAGTAAAAGGGGCCGGAAATACAAGCCCAACTGTAAAGTACAACTGAAAGGAAAAACAGCCACTGAAAGGAAAAGCCACAGCGTCGATCCGTCCTCTGGAAGTCCCACCTGAAGGGTGGGTACAGATAGCCTCCACTGCACCGCGGGTCCACCTGACCGCTCCGAGTACATCCCACCCAGTGGTCCACCACCAGGTACCATCCTGCTCCGCACGCCTCCACCACGATCAGCGCTGTCCGCCGTCTGCAACCAACACAACGTAGTGCGGTCATAGCCCGTGCAGGGGTGAGTATAACAATACTCAGTAGGGACCCCGAGACCCTCAAGGTCTCACTAAAACCAACAAGGATAACCACAAGAAGATCTCAACCGATAACCTCTACTGAGATATATGCCCATACATATACCTAAGTTATCAAGTAACCCATCTCAATCATGAGGCAAACAGAAGGTCAAAAGTCTCAGCTCAAACCAGGATTTTCATCATCGAAATCGTAACTACTGAAGACCTCCATCTCTGGAGTGTACAGTGGTCCTATCACAACTCCGAGTTACTGCCCACTAACTTAAGACTGCTGTAGTACTCCACCTATCAAGTAATGCGGGCCAGCCGCTACCACCAATCACTCCCATGTGCCGCTACAACCAAGCGCACCACTGTCGTGGGTCTTCCGCTACCACCAAGCGCTCCCATGTGCCGCTACAACCAAGCGCATCTCTGTCGTAGGTCTGCCGCTACAACCAAGCGCTCCCATGTGCCGCTACAACCAAGCGCACCTCTGTCGTGGGTTTGCCGCTACAACCAAGCGCTCCCATGTGCTGCTACAACCAAGCGCACCTCTGTCGTGGGTCTTCCGCTACAACCAAGCGCTCCAATGTGCCGCTACAACCAAGCGCACCTCTGTCGTGGGTCTGCCGCTACAACCAAGCGCTCCCATGTGCCACTACAACCAAGCGCACCTCTGTCGTGGGTCTGCCGCTACAACCAAGCACTCTCATGTTCCTCTACAACCATGTGAACCTCTGTCGTGGGTCTGCCGCTACAACCAAGCGCTCCCATGTGCCGCTACAACCAAACGCACCTCTGTCGTGGGTCTGCCGCTACAACCAAGCGCTCCCATGTGCCGCTACAACCAAGCGCACCTCTGTCGTGGGTCTGCCGCTACAACCAAGTGCTCCCATGTGCCGCTACAACCAAGCGCACCTCTTTCGTGGGTCTGCCGCTACAACCAAGCGCTCACATGTGCCGCTACTACCAAGCGCACCTCTGTCACACACCGAGTCGTTCGATCAGCAGTCGTCGGGTCTCAGTCAGCTACATGGTCTCCGTGCTCCGCCCGCTCGTCTCCGGGAGGGTCCGCTCCACGAGCTACTGGTCGATACTTCAAGTATCACAAAGTCCCGCAAGGAAGTATCTCAAAGGACCAGCTCGTCCTAGGGGTCTCAACGCAACAGACGGTGCGTCAATCGGACGCCCGGTCTGTGAATTATTAGCCTTTTCGTCCCAGGGGCCCGGTTGGTTTCATGTGCGAACCAATCCGGCCGTAACTCAACTATACCCCGAACACTCATAGGGTATACTCATAGGGACCGTTTTTCAACGTGATCACCAAAGCCGCTGACGGTTCGTCAAACAGACGTCTGGTCTGAAAGATATCAGCTTTTCCGTTCTAGGGGCCCGGTTGGATTTCAGTGCGATCCAACCCGGCCACTATCCATTTGCATCCAAAACTCGGGCGGGGGATGCCAAAAGTTCCATCTCATCAAGAGGAAAGCAACGTGACATACGTTGCGTCAATCGGACGCCCGGTCTGTGAGTTATTGGATTTTTCGTTCCAGGAGCCCGGTTGGATTCGTGATCGAACCAACCCGACCGCACTCCGACGGCATCCCAACCTCGAGCGGAGTAAGCCAAAAGATCCGTCTCACAAAGAGGAACTCAACAAAGCTGACGGCATGTCAATCAGACGTTCGTAGCTCAAGATATGAGTGTTTCCGCTCCGAGGGCCCGGTTGATTTCGTGTACGAACCAACCCGGCCGAACTCAAAGTATTCTGAAACCTTGAGTGCGATATAACGAAACGACCGTCTCGATCCAAGGATCGCGTTGCCACTGACGGAGGGTCGTTTGGAGGCCCGTAGCTCAAGATACGTCTATTTGAACGAAGACCATCTGAAGACGGGCGGAACGGGCCCGGGCCGACATGGCCCGACCCGAGCGGCCGATCGGCCGACGCGGGGGAAAGCCGCCGCCCCGCGTGACACCCCGGCGGCACCTATGGGGTGTCGGCCAGACAACCGGATGCACCGCGGGACAACCCCGCGACACCCGCGGGGTGTCGCGCTGGACACCCGCGGCACCCGCGGGGTGCCGCGTGACAACCCCGCGGCACCCGCGAGGTGTCACGCTGGACACCCGCGACACCCGCGGGGTGCCGCCGCCTCCGGCCGTCGGCGCCGCCGCGCCAGCGACCCGCGCCGCCACCGGCTTCCGCGGGCCACCGGAGTTGCTCCGGTGGCCCGTTTTCCTTCCCGTCTGGGTTGTTGTTCCTCCCGGGTTCCGTTCTTTACTGCGGGATCATCAAACATCCATTGCGGCACATTCCGTCGACGCCCACCAAATCCGCAAAACACAAAGAACGACGGAGGGTTGTCGGGCCGTGTTCGTTTGACCCACACCCTCCGCGTTAGATAAAAACAAAGGGAGAAAGTAAAATGTTCAACACATGAACCAACAATTTTAATAAAATAAAATTGTTTCTTTGATTCCGGATCTTTAATATTTAAGGAATGTTCACAGGAAAGTAAGGAGGGGTATTTCCAAAATAAATCCCTACCTCATTGATCGTCGTGCCCGGGCGTTCTTCGCAGAAAAGCTCGTCGCGGAAGAGGGGGATCGTCGCGTCGTCGCGGGAAGGCGTCACGTCGTCGCGGAATCCAGCGTTGAGTCGGTGAGCTCAACGGACCAAGTACAACAGATTTAAATTATAAATAATAAAATATGTGTTTAAAACCAAAAGAAAAGAACCTTGCGAGGAAATCTGAAATGACTCACCTCAACGGTCGGTGATCGGAGATCAGAGCGGGGAAGAACATCTCGGACGGAAGCGTCGTCGATTTCCGGGTTCGACGTTCTTCGGGTTCTTCGCGTTCTTCGCGTTCTTCGCAAGGGAGAAGAAGATACAAGGGTCCTCTTAAATCTTCTCAATGCGCATGTAACCAGAGGTCGAGCGTTGGCATTATTTTATTATTACGCCAACGAATTGAAAACTGGTTAAGAAACGATCCATCAATTCGTTGAATTAATTCAACGAAAGAAACAGCCCATTTAATTCACGAAATAAACCGCCCAATTAAATGGTCTGTTAAGATTTTATGAAACGTGTCAGTTGCATTTCATTAAGTCAGTTTTTCACAGGTGCGTTTCTTAGCCGAAAGAAACGGCGGGGCTCGTGCGGGCCCCACCTCGTAAATATCCTACCAAGGGGGTAGGATATTTCTGGATAGCATCCTATCTGGTTCAACTCAGCTCATGCCGCCTTTAAGTGGATTCAAGTGGCTTCAAGTGGCTTCCAAGCGGCTTAAGTGAAATAAAATAAAGTTGTCGCAAAAATTATTTTATTTCTTAACTTTAAGCCCGAAAATTAAAAACCACACCCGAGCAAACGCAACTCCGGAAGAGGCGTTTCTACGTGAATACCGGCGCTGTGATTTCATCGGTGCCCTCAGAATTTGATTCCGGGCACCAGTTCAAAAGTTAGAAAATCCCGCTCGTCCGTTCACTGAACGTACCCGAGCCAATCTTCAGAAAATGATTCCGGGCAGACCGGGCTTCGGAATCAGGCGCCGTCAGAAACTGTGTTCTTGTAAAATTACAAAGAAAATTGAGAAAAAAAAATTTCATTGAAATTTACGGGTCTTTACATGATGAGAGACCCTATTTCCTCTCATTAATCCATTTTGGAAGTTTTAAGTGCCGCTGTTAAGCTGCCGAGTTTTCGTAAGAGTTTTTTCATCTCACTTTTATTCCCGTGAGATTTATGCTACATTTTCCACAATTTCCTTTGAGTGGTGTATGTACTGCCCATTATTTTACTCATTGTGTAATATAATTTCATTTATGAGTATTTACATCAATGTTGTATTTTCCTTCTTTCACAGGGTGTATGTTTCGAAAGATACCCATGTCGGTAAGGGAACCCTTCACCCTTTTCTTTTTAAAAGACTTCTTTTGTTATGTCTTTTAATTCACATACTATTATGTTGGGATATGTTCTTCTATATCCTTATTGATTTAAATTTTATGTCTGTAACACCCGAGATTTTTATGAGTAATATTTTGTTTTTATATATCATCAATGGAATCTTTCACTACATACTAGCTTGGTTTACTTTACACGCAATCACGACCTTCCTCGATGGCTTGCGTTGTACGCAATACCGAGTTTCACTAAACAACAACATGCTATTAAAACTAGCCGTTATGAATAGTAATAACCACTTTTTAAAATTTTATAAATTTTATTTTTCAAAATGGACTTCATTTTTGGACTCATAATATCCAAATTAGCCTAGGGTGAAATTTTGGTTTTTTTCTGAAAACATTCAATTTTTTATGAATAGTGAATCCACTAAGTGGTAGGTTAAAAACTGAATTTTGCATAAAACTTAATTTTACCACTTCTGTCAATGGAATTTCAAAAATCCGACAGACACGGTTGATATCAGTAAGTAAAATGTGCTTCAATGAGATAAAAACAATTTTTTTTTGAATAGTAACTTTTTACTTTTTTTACCACGGTTAATAGTAAATAGGGTAACTAAGGGTAAATATGATATTAATATTACCATAACACATGTCCTAATTCTATTGGACAAGTGTAATTCTACCAAAAACAACTTAGGGAAAAAATATGACCATTTAGGCCCACATGGATTAGATTAGGACATTTATTATTAATTTATTTAAAGAAGGGTTAAAATAGTTAAAATCAATGTTTAATAAGTAAATCATTTTTAATATGGGGGTATACATAAGATAAAGTAGACTATAAATATTCATTATAAAGATAAAAATATTTCCTACATAATGGTATTTTATTAATAATTTTTAGACATTAAATAATTTAATTTATTTATGACACAACGATGATGCAGTAATTATCTTATTTATGAAATATTGACATAATTGATGTTATAAACACCAAAATAAATGTAATTTGAGACTTTTTATGAATTCCTCTAATTTTCTAGGTTACTATAATATATTATTGTTGATTTAATCAATTTTTTTTCGAACATATAATTTTGTTATGACTTTCACATAAATCATATATCAAATAGTGTCAAAATGGACACAAAATAGTTTTTAAATCAAATATTATATTATTAATTGATATTTTATTCCTAAAAATCTGAGGTTCGGAAAAATGACTTAGATAAAGATATATATATCAATAATAAACAATTTGGGGTTCGTTTTGCATGTTATAGTAAGTGTATTAACAATATAGTGAAAGAAAACAAAAAGACACGGTAAAAGTTAAATTATTTAACTTAGAGTTAAATCTAATTGATAAGGTTAAAATAATACCCTAAACTTGTCTAAATCCTATTGGTTGATAGTATTTCGACCCATCCCCACTTTATCTTCGAAATAAGACCCTTTGGAACCATTATAAACCGATTTTTACTTTAATATAAAATAATATTTTGAGATATTCCTAAGGTGCCCCTCTCCTCCCTTATAAAAGGGCACCTCCTCCCCCTCCTCCTCACACCAATTTGAGAACTCATGCTCGGCCAACCCCTACCATTTTCTCCTCTCCACTTCCCTAGAATAATCCTAGATGTCCTGGTCTTCTTCAAAGACCAATCTTAGTTCCCTAAGTGGAGGAATCAAAGAGGCGTTCCAAAGAAGAGGTAATATCCATTACCGATCTTTTCAATTTCTTTCTTCTTCAACATCTTCTTATCTAGTTGTTTCATGATAAAGTAATAACATCAGTATTACTTACATACTGATATGTTATTATAAATATTAAACAACCCTAATTCAACTTCTATCCATCCTACGGAAAAATGAAATCACCGCGCGTGCGTACGTACGGAATACCGTCTCCACGCCGTGGTGTAATCTATTTTTCCACCATCACTTTACAAGGATGGGTATAATGGTGTAATGAGTTACTATTTATGATTATTATAAAGTAATATTGATACTGAAATAATATATATATACTCCAATACAGTTCCACGATCATAGGAACGATATCATCACTCGTGCGTACGTACGGAATACCGTCTCCACGATGTGATGCGACTCGTTCTACATGATCATCATTACATAGTAATTATATAAATGAATTGAATAAATATGATATATGTTACACTAATACCATTCTGGATTAAGGTATCTATAACCATAAAATAAGAATAATAATGTATTCGAAAAAACACACATAAGAACAAAAGGCAATAAAGACATGAGTAACAAGTAACAATGAAATATTACTAACAAGAAGCTAAGAATATGACCATATATGATATCATATCAATATTTATGATTCTGGAATAAGTCAATAACATTACTTAAACCATTATACAGGAGCTTCGGACACATACAAAGCAAATTGGACCTAAGGTAAGGGAAATATCACAATCTCATTTTTATCCGAGATTGTTTATTCGTAAGTATTTACTGGGGTGTATTTTATCGTCCACATCCATGTTTCATCGATATGTAATATTATTTCCATCCACCTACAATTGTTTAAATCCATTTTTACCCTTCGGTGAGTTTTTAGTAATATGTATGAAAGGAAACTTTTGTCGTACGAGGTACTTTTTGAATTTTCCGACAAAAGTACGAACAATGTTTTTTTTATCTTATACGGCATGAATGGATCTTTAGAACATTATTTCCAAGAAACTTCCTTTGCAAGTTTTCATGTTTATTTTTAATCAACTTCTTTTATTTTAATGTCTTATGACATGTTATGAAAGGAAAAATATTTTTGAAGTAGAAAGGATATTTTCCTCAAGAATGGAGTTCAAGTATTTTATCAAAATTATTTTCCATCTATGATAATAAAAGGGTTATGTTTTTATCCCTATTATTACATGGATTTGATTATGTTGTGATGGAAACATTTATATGAGTTCCTTTATCTTATATGAATTGTTTTATGATGTCATGTTGTTTAAGAATCTCATTTTTATTACATGGGTTATGCTATGATGTATGGTTTATGATTATGTGACACACATAAAAAAGGATTCATTATAAGATGGGTGGGACCTATATCTCCCTCCAATGCATTGGGTAAAGATTTTATATCTCATGGGATAGACATGGCTAGAACGGTAGGTTATACCGGTTCAGTGAAACAGGACTGGAACGAGGGTGACTCGGTTCACAAAGGGACTTTGTCCACTAAGATAGTTTTGGCAATGAGTCATGACTAACAAGAAATGATTTTCCATGATTATGTGTGCATGCCAAAAAGTTTCAAGTTTCATGTTATGATTATGGGGATCTCATTTTCACTTCTACGATTTATTCCATGTTAAGATATTATGATCTCTTTTGCAGGTTATGATTTTCAAAAAGATCTGATAAGATTTTTATTTCCTTTATTTACCCTTGCTGAGCATTTGAGCTCACCCTTTTATGTTTTCTTTTCCCCAGGTCAGGAAGATGGATATTAAGTAGAATATTCTAAAAGGGACCCTAGATATGATGAAATAAATGGGAGACACTGTAGAAGATTTATGAACCAGTTGTTTATGTTTCCCAGTTTCTAAAGACACTATACCTATACGGTCCATTGTGGTTTTGTCATATGTTGTAATAAGTGTGCTTCAATTTTGATGTATTAACAATGTATGTAAAGTATGGGTCGTTATAATGTCCTTGTGATTAGATACCCTTTTTATCTCTTATCAACTCATTTTCTGAATTTTGTAGTGACGCCGTTAGGCTGTCAAATTTTTGCATGGGAACTTCTTAACCCAAATTTGATTCTTTGGGATAAACATGTACTCCATGAATATGTCGTTCTATGAATATGTGGGAATATCCTCAGATTTTTTTAAACTTAATATCAACTTATATTTGGTGTATTCGTTTGTCACACATAATTATGTAATTGATTTGTCCTTAAACCAAGGATACCGTCTTTGTAAGGGACTTCGTCTCAATCTCCTTTCATTGAGGCATATTTTGTTTTATACACAACTTTATTTTATACGGTGTATAAACCCCTTTGACTTTTATGTTTATCCAAAACGAATCTTTGTTATACGAAGCATTTTACAAAATTACAAAAGGGAATGTTTTTGTCATATGTATGCGGTGACGATGACTTCTCCGCCGATGTGACCATTATTTGAGATTCGACTTCCTCTACAAGTCATACCTTCTTTTTAAAAGAAAAATAAATAACATGTTTTACTTTTCTTTTATTTTGTTTTTGGAAATGGGTTTCATAAGGTTTTTTATATCAATGTTTTTTCTGATATCTTGTGATTGAAATGTGGAAATGTTATGTTTCCTTTATGGATGTTTTATGTGATACGATTATGTTATGGTTCTTGGGAATTGTTATGAAGACGGGTGGTTCCGGGATAAACTAAGGGAGGGTGAGCATGATATAGCTCTCCAATTCATTGGGTAACGCGACGGAGTGAAACGTCAAGGTTTCCCCGAAGATATTTAGGTAATATACTGTGGTGGGTATTCCAAATGTAACCAAGAGGGTTACTCCCTACGTAAGAATGTTATGAATGCCTGATGTTACCTTTTATGTCTTATGATTCTTATGATTTATTGAGGATTTGATGAGGTATGTTAAAGTGCCTATGTTTTATGGGTAAAGTATGATATCATTCTTATGTATATATGAACTCATGTTTCTGTTCAATATTTTATATAACCTTTACTGAGCTTTTTATGCTCATCCCAAGTTTTTTTAAATGTTTTTCATAGTTCAAGGGAAAGATACATGATATGATGATATTGTCAAGGAAGTGTCAAGAAAGAATCCATGATTTATTTTTAAATATGTTTTCATTGATGGAAAAAATGAATACTATCTTTTATGTAACCACATTATTTAAATGTGGACTGTAATCAAAGTTTTATGATCTAATTCTATAAAACTCTAAACCTGAAAAGATCCTCAATGTGTAATCTTGTAATAACTCAAGATTAAGTAAGGTTTATGGTTGGGGCCTTATACATGACTCTCGAACAAATCTACTAAAGGAAGACATCCATCAAACCTATAAACCAGGGTGTTTATAAAAAAATACGAAGAGGTCGAGAACTCCATAGTTGATAAATGAAGATTAGGCATCCCGGTGAGCAGCTATGAAACCTTCCAGTGCAGTGAGAGAGGAGGGAACTGATGAAGAAAATCAGGGTTCGAGAAAGGGATGAAGGAGGAAGAAGTTTCTTTAGAGGGCAACGAGGGTCCCTACCCTAAAAATGGTGGAGAGACCGCTGTAGGGACCATCGCCGTGACGAGGAACTAGTGTTCACCCGTTGTAGGGTTCGCCCGCTACACTAGGTCCAAACTGACTCTTTAAAAAAATGAGCCATGATCTGCTGTAATACAAACCATTATAGTATACCTATATCTCATATCAATCATATTTTTATTGTAGTATACTAGAAAAATATCACACTATATTAGGCCATGAGATGAGATCTAATCATCATCCCATTTTCAAATATCTAGGAACCAATATCAAATTAAAAATAAATCATAAATCATGAATATCATGTTTTTCACATTTGGATAAAATAACTGATATAAATAGTTGTGAAATAAAAAACAAAAATCCCATCCATATAATCCTATAACTCCACATAAAATGGCATTATCAACACATTGGTTTGGATTCCATCACACGATTAGACACTTTCCCATGACACCCATCTTCAATTTCCCATAATAGTGTTCTAATGATAAAAACCCCTCTAATAAACAATTATAATGATTCATCCTACCTCACTATATGAATAATTACCATGATAGTTCTCCACATGAATTTCACACATATCCCTAAACATTATGGTCCACTATCAAGTAGTAGGTATTTAAGGACATACCAAATAATGACTATACCCCCAGAATCATGGTGAGAATTAATGTATAAAATAATCAATTATCATACAAAAAAATTAAAACATAATTTTTATGATAAATAAATAATAATATTTCATAATAAAAATCCATGATATATTTTTATTGTTATACATCTACAACAACCCATTTGGTCATGCACATATGAAAATAGAGACATGGTAAAAAATAAAATAAGAATAATAGGATCTATTCCATTATAAGCTAGATCACATCCTGATAAATAGAAAAATTATTTTTCATCCTTATCAACATTTCTAAATGAGATCGTTGTAATTACATAACTTATTTTTATAATAAATTTGTAAATGTTTCTTAGATACCCATTTTCGATGGTGGCTGAACTAGGTTTTCTATTAAAAATTCATTAGGGAACCAAAAAACTATACTATAGCAACCAACATGAAACCAGTTATATATTGGAAAAATAATCACAATAATTAACATGATATGTTAAATTAATAAGTATCAACAAAATTCTATCCATAATTCTAGGAACTTTATCAAACATTCTTTCATTGAACATTATCGTGGTGTCTCTGAGCACATCATGAAGACCATTCCAAAAATAATAATAATAATCCCTTTTATTTGTTTTGTTAATATGGTATCATAAAATAATACTAATGGTTTTTTATCTTATATTGAAATACAAATACCTTATGGGTGTTTTTACATCATGATTCCAAGAACACCCTATATTTTTGTTTTATCAATAGGTCACACAAAGTAGCCCACATTGGTGATTTCACATCTAGAATTGTGAACTAGATCTATCTAGAATTTTAAAATCTAGTATGAAAAAACACCAATAATTTTTTTTCTCATATATATGTATTGAAAACCCTTTATGTATGTTATCTTAGTTGGGGAATAACCCCAAAAGTAACATAGAGCTCTGTTATGAGTGTTTTCTCTTCAAGGTAATCAATACATCCAAAAGGTAATTTTTATATTTAAATAAATAATCATCTCTATGGGAATCAAATAATAATAATACAAAAACTACACCACCCAAATTAAATTTACCAAAATTAAAAAACACATCCATCTAAATGAATCAAATAAATAGGTTTGGTCAAACAAAAAATGCTACCTTCTCAATCCCAAACTATATAAGATAACCTAGGTTATGATCAGTTAATGAGAAACCATTAGGGTTCCACTTATCAATACATTGGTAGAGTACAATAATTGGTTTCAATGGTGTTATGAAACCCACATGGGATTCAACACGTCACATAGAGGATGGCATGCTTCATGGAAGATTCAAAATACAACATAACCCCATTGATTGGTATGGGTATGTCCTGTGACAGATAACCTAAATATAGAAAATACAATATATCATACCTCAGTTCATGCTTGGTCAATCAACTCACCCAGCCCAGATGAATGAACTATGTATCTCTAAAGGGTCTTGATGATTATCACATAGCAATCATGGTCCATTTAACTAAATTAATGCCAAACATATCCTCATTATATTTTTCATGGAGTCTTGGAAAATTCCACTATGTAAAAAGATTTCATACCAATATTGGTACACCCAAAAATTCATATCCCAATTTTAATGTAATTTCATTTATATCATAACCCATTCAATTGGTTGTTGAAGCCAACAAGCAAGGGCATTAGGTTGAGGTGCTCATGGATCATATAAAATAATTTTAGAATGATGTTTTAAATGAAATATTTCGCATATATTAAACAATTTAATTAATATCTCCCAAGGTTGAATGAATTTATTTATATTAAGAAATATCATAGGATAAGTAAATAGTGTTCATTAATCCATAGGCTTCAGATGGTGGGACCATTACCTTTTTAGAATCATTTTATTTTTATTTTCCAACTGTGTAGCTCTTGCACGGTATCTCCCAATATCATCATTACTTAATCGGTCACCAACCGAATTCTCAAACACATATGTCACACCCATAGATAATTAAAAATTAGTTTTTAACACTTCTATTTAAATAATCTAGATTAATAAGAAAATATGAATTCATAATTTCGTAGTAAATATCTTCACTACATTACAACCATATTAAAAATCGTGTTAAGGGAATGTATCACATCTTGATCCCAAGATGAATGAAATAAGAAAAATGATATGAAAAATTAAAAGTAAATTTTATTTATATTTCACTAATAAACAAATATAATATAATAGTGAAACAAAACATAACCCAAACTGTGATCCACCACACATAGACAAAATTGTTATTCACCCACATTCTAGGAATTTGGATTTATCTATTATATTTATCCCATTCCACCTTTATATAGTATAATTATTACTGAAAAGATGACGAGAGAAGAAAAAAATACCATGTAGTAGTAGAGGATATAATTTGAGTTTACCATATGTGGAAATGTGCCATATATCTCTATAATGACATGATATAAGGGATATCCAACCCAAGGGGGTTCATGAAAGTAGTGGGGGAGCCAACCCAGATCCATAGAATATATAGGGGGAGGGAATGTGGTTGTTTACCTCGTCTATTTTATCAGATTAAAAAAATTAATTCATTCTCA
The DNA here is from genome assembly GCA_963277665.1 of Viscum album. NCBI lineage: Eukaryota > Viridiplantae > Streptophyta > Magnoliopsida > Santalales > Viscaceae > Viscum > Viscum album. Next base: position 1,376,988,425 of record OY728155.1, read on the forward strand.
TTTAAAACCGACAAGATAGAAATGATCCATTGGAAGTGGCAGCTGCTGCTACCATAAATAATAACCTAGTCGGTGGTTCTTTTACAAAATTATTTCTAGTTTCTACCCATCCACACCTATAGAGCATCCAAGATATTTGGGAAACTATTGACACTACAACTATGTCTCTAACATGACATTTGTTTCATTCCATTCCCCAAAGCATATTCAAAATCTCCAATCAAAATTTTCCTTGTCCAATCATTTGAAAATTCTATACTCCTCTAAATAACCCAATTACCAAACAGACATGGGGCAATGAAACCATGATCGTCCAATTTATATTCCTTAAATAGTTATATAACCAAATATTGTAGTGTTTAATTTTTTTTATTGGGGAAATATGGGTGTATTTCATCCCATATGATATAGAAATATTAAATTACTCATTAATTTATTCAATGAAATTCACTCACCACACCTATAGATGCCCAACCCCTTTTGACATATCTCTAAACAACAGGTTGGAATTATCTATTAATATCACTCACATGAATTTTTTAAAATATATATTTCCTCAATATTGATGGGATTTTTTGTATAAATGTTTTATTTGTAAGCCCAAAATAATATGTAATGTACAGGTTCATATTAATTTCATTTCATATTCCTATTGAAATAATTTTGTAAACAATCTAATTAAAAATTATTTTATTATATACATTCACTTATAGTTTATTGTCATTGATTTTGTATATTTTTTATTTTCAAATTCATCTCATATAACACTTTTCAAAATTCACTTCCAAGTCAATGTAAGTGTTTCTAATTTTCTATCTTCATTTATATGTGTAATTTCTTTATTTTAGTCCCTTTGAGATTCCATTTAATATGATTATATGAATATATATTAATTATATTATAAAACCATTTATTTACATTGTCAGGTGTACATTTCATTCACTCTCATTAAGATCCATTTTTTAGTGTCGCTACCAATGTGATGTGGGGATCCTTTCTCTCTCCATTTTCAATACATATTTAAATTTCAAAAAAAAAAATTTTAAAATTCCATGATTTTATGCAAATATATTTATAATATAACTTTATGTAAATTATTTTTGATTTCTTATTCATGATACATTTTTTTCAAAAAACATTTTACAATGTTGATTTTACATTGTAATGCCAATATTTATTTATCAGCTATAAAATTTTATATTATTATATTATAATAAATCCTTATGTGTGACATGTTTATTTTTAGAATAATTAATCTTTTTAAAAAATGCTTCATTTTTTTAAATAATGATATTTAATTTATAGAATATGGATCCTTTCTCAAGTCTAAAATGTATTAAACTCGATTTTGGGCATTTTCACCTTTCAAAACATGTCATTCTGACCAACACTTTTCACTTTAGAGAAATTATATATCCTCATTGGACATCAAATATGTGTGTATCACATAATTGTAATTTTTAATAGGAATTTAACTATAGTAACTTTTGAATCCTAACATTTCAAATGCATGTATTCAATTTTATAATCACAGTTCCCTTTATTTCCCATTTTTATAAATGATAACAATTAATTTTTATATATAACATGATAAATGTAGATATTTTAAAATTTTAAATCCCTAATTATTATCAATAATAGTAATGTAGTCTAACTTAAATAAAAAAATTGACTACTTGATATAATATATCAGCATAAATTTGTATGTATATATCTTCTACATTGTGAATACCCTATTATTTAGTATTATGATTCAAGTGTATTATCGTAGATATATTTTCAATTTTATTGAATAGATAAATATTTAAAATTTGTGAAATTAATTTTCTATATCGATAATTATTAATTATATAGCCTTGTTTTTGCAATTTATTTCATTGTAGAATATGTATATAAATATTATATAGTTTGTTTATTATTTTCTTATTTTGAATGAATTAGTTTTGTTGATTGATATGTGTGTACCAGGATTATGTAGCCCCATTTATGAAATGATATGTCTCATGAGACAAAATGACTAGATTATTTAGTGTACGACTACCACTTTATTTATGATTCTATAGCACATAATTTTTATTTGTTTTCTTTATGAGGTCCAAAATTATGCATTCCATGATTATGAAATAATTTATTAATATTCATGTGATTATGTGATTTTTTTTCGAAACAATTGACTATTATATTATATTATATCTATATGAGATGCATTTTTTTCCTTTTATTTTATATTTTTATGAATTTATTATTCCATGATAGAATGATATATATGCTTCCCATTAATGAATGTATTATATTACCAATTTCTTAATATAAATTATTTATCAAATAAATAAAATGGTGTCCAATTTTTTAATTTTAGTGCATATCATTGATAGTGGAATATGTATATTTTAAAATATTTTATTTAGTAAAATTTATATTTTATTGTAAAATAATAATTTTATTTAATGACAATATTTGTATCTTGATTCTAATGTATTCTTAAACATAGTTTTAGGGTTACATGGTATCATGTAAGAGATATCCATGAAATAGACAACCAACTGACTATATGTAATATATGTTAAGGACATTACAGTTTATATCCTAGAATTTTTAGTGGAAACCAAATGAACTGAATTTTCAAAATATTGGTTTCCAATATTGGAAATATTGAGAAAACATTATAAGTTATATAAATATCATTTTTATTTGTATAATAATTAAAATGATTCTTATATTAAATAAAATTGATATTAATATATTAGTTGGAATGAATTTTAGTCTATTAATATATCATCACGATTCTTCAAAAAAGATTTTGGTACACCTTTATAAATAAATTATTTCTTCTAGAATATATTGAATCATGTAAATAATTATAAAAATTAATTGGATTTTATAAATAATATGATTATTGATGTTGGTATTTGTGTCATAGATACAGTCAATTTCCTTTGGAATTAGGTAGTTATTTTTTTAAAAAAAGGATACAGAACACATTCTTTTAGAAAACATGTTCTTTTATAAATAGATTAAAATTATATGTTAATCATACCACCATATTTATGATCCAAAATTTTATGACCTTATATTAGTTTTTATACGAAAATATTCCCTCAAGTAAAAAATATCTAAAACTCTAATAAGGAATGATATGATGAACTAATAATGTAATACTAATTGATAATATTTATTAAATAAAAACATCATGGAAAAAAATTATTTGATAAGGAATAATTTAATATCACAAAATCAATATATATATAAATATCTCATTTATTTTAAATATAATTATTTTAATTTTACCTTTAATTTTCTGATATAAACTTATATAATTTTGTTCATATTTTTATTAATCAATATGACAAGATAAACATATATTGATTTTTTTTTGGAGGAAAATAAAAATAAAAATAATTTATTACCTTTATTTCATACGAAAATTAATATGTAGTTAATAAAAGTTAATTTCAAGACTTAGAGATTTTTTTAAAAAAATCTATTATATATATATATAATAGATTTTCATTTGTATTCTCTAAAACAGAGATTAAATATATAAATATTTGATTTAATAATATTAAACAAATACATTGAAAATATACGATGTCTAAAAGATAATTTTGAATTATAATATTAATGTATATGGTTGTTTTTTTTATTATATGTAAAATGATTACATATACATTGTAATTATGTACTCATTTAGTTAAAAGAATTTATATATGTTAATACATTTATAAATGAAATATTAGTTATACATGAATATCTGATATTTTGTAATTACATTAGTTGTATGAACATATAATTAATCCTAAAATCATGAATTTTTAATGAATATTCGTTTAATTAGTCATATTTATTTTACTATAGTGACCCAATTGGTAAAAGTTTATTTAAAATTAAAACGGTTTATATATTGAAACATAATAACAATATATATATATATTTATCATAATAATATGTATTTATTAGTGTTTTTATAATATATATTATACCAAATTAATACTTATTTGATAAAATAATTTCTAATATTATTATTTTTCTTTTTATATGAACATTGAAGTATAAATATTATAAATGGAATCTAATTTTATTTTACATATTGTAATTTTAATTTCGTAATAAAATGTGATATTTTGAAACAATAGATTAAGATGTTATATTCATTTGTATATCATATTATAATGCCATTACAATATGTAAAATCTGAATATAATGCAACAATTTATTATAAAAATATTATTCTCATGTTTAATAATAATTATAACATTTTATAATTGAAAAAAATATAATTTGTTATAATATAAATTATTAGTTTCATATTTAATATCATTTACATGACATGAAAAAATGGGATTCTATAGAGTATCTTACACTAATATGACACATTATTGTGAATTAAAAAATTATATAAAAATTTAATTTAATTTTAGTAAATTTTTTATATTTATAATCAATTACTACAATTATTGTGTTATTTTGTTATAATAATACATTTCATATAAATGTTTTGTGACATAATGTTCACCAAAAGTATTTTAAAATGATTTTTCATTTTTAAATATATTTTTATTATTGTAAACATATTTTTATATAATGGATATCAAAATCTATATATATACTAATGAATGGTTTTTTCTAGACATGTGTCCTCTTCCAAAGTATCCATGACACCACATATTGCATATCACTCCAAAAAACGCTTAAAAACCTCACACCCCGCTCTGATTTCCATCTACACTCTCTAGCATTCCGGATCCCACCAAATCCCCCCTCCCAAACACACCTCTCTCGCTCCCCTATTCAGATCCCCTCAGTAGCTGCTACTCCACCTCCACCTCCACGCCTCAGACTTCATGCCTTCGCCTCTGCGTGATCCGCCTATAGCTCCCCCACCGTCACCTCAAACACATTCGCCTCCACCGCATTCACCTCTGACTCCTCCAATTTCATCTCCTCTATCTCCAGATTCCCTAATTCATGATTTATGTTAGGTTATGCTATAGTACCAACAGAATATTTACTGTTGTATCCTCAATTCCCTACATAGGCATCTCTGAGTCGCGATTTATGTCAGTTGTTGCAACGACACCCAATGCATTTTTACTGCTCCCCCATGAGCTCTTATGGCATGTATAGTAGCCGTCAATTTCTGGTAATTCTAATATCATCCCTCATGCTCCACCACGCCCACCATACTGTTTTCAACTAATCCACCATGAGGAAATATAGGGTTTTTCCTCATTCTATTTTACTTCATTACATATTTTTGTTTTACTCTAATGCATCCTCAAACATACAATTAAGCCCCATCAGTGTTCCAAATCATAATCCCACAGATCAATTTATGATTATAATATCAATGGAACTTTTTTTAATAGGAAATTTCTTTTTTCTGCATTATCATTGTCCATAACACAATTTGATGCATTGAAATCTTGTCTGGTTAAATGGATTTTACACAAAATGACATTAAGCTAGAAATGGTGTGTTGTGAATGGAGGGATGGGATTCGTTACATGGTGTCTGGTAGACATCCTTGAATGATGATGCATGAGTCCTAGAATTAAGAAAACATTAGAGTTAACATGTATTTTTTCATTCTCTTTATCATCTAGTTTGGGTGGTTTGATTTTGAATGCAATTTAGAAAACTGAAAATGAATCTTAGGCCTCCAGAGACAACACACAATAATATAACTGTCATCATTTTATTCTATTGATCAGTCCTCCATGACTCGCGTCTTCATATTTGTATGTGGCTGGGATTTATTTAATGACCATTGTTTCAATTGTCTCTAATTACCTCCAATCCAAAGACACATATGAAGCTCAAATCCCATTACATCTAAACTAGGTCAGTTCTACTTCCTCACATGCTATCACATTTCTTCTGTTTTGTGGGGTTCCATTTATTACTGATCGTTAAACTTCTCTAATATGAATTCGGAATGATTTTTTTGTTTCTATTTATTGTCTTATTTATTATCAAATTTTCCTTCGTTATGGTTTACTTGTTTTGGCTTAATCAATATGATATAGTTTATTTGATTTTTAATTTGTTATTGTTGGGTTTCATTGTTTCATTCAGTTATTATTTCCTCAATCCCTTTCATTACTCTTTATTCAAATTTTCATACAATATAATACTAATTTTTTAATTGTTATGTGTATATATTATTCTATGTGTCTGATGAACATCAGTACAAAGGTAAAATCATGTTATCATTTATGTTTTCTATTATTTTAAATGTATCCATATTTAATCCACTTTTATTGCAATATTTTGTACCACTAATTTATTCATTCAATATATTCAATATAATCATTATTAATGCAATATATTTGTCCTACATACAAGGGGACAGGGTGGAGTAACACTATATTTCAGAAAAATACACCTTCATTGAAGGTACAATGTGATTATCATTCCATACAATGTAGCTTTTGTAACATCAATCAGCCTTCTTTTCACAATTAAATACTTTTTTGTATACATATTTTTTATATTTTGTTCATTTCAAAACAATCTCCATTATGTTTACATTTACAATTACAGTGTTCCGGTTTCAATGTTGGTTACTATTAGTTATTATTTGAGTAGTATGTTACATCATATATATTATTTCAAAATGGTACAAATTAATTTTTGTTACTTATCATATTAAATTGTGGATTACTAATATTTTCATGATTTCCTAGAAACATCAACAACTATTAGTTCTTATTTTAATAGTTTGTTCATTTATATGCTATTTGTTTTGAAGAAAATGTAAAATTTGGGCATATAATTAGAGAATTATAGCTCCATTAGAATGACATTGTGTGATAAATCATTAGTAATCATTACCAGTGTTGTGATGGTCTTGATCCTCCATACAGGGTCACAGGGTGGAGTCACACTAAAATTTGGAGGAATACACCATCATGGAAAGGGTAGTAGTGACTCATTTTCCATGAAGGGAATTTCCAAAACCGGGATCTTGATAAAGGTATGTTCTTAATCTCAGATAATAGATTGGAGCATTGGGACATTTTATTTTGATGCATGTTCTGGTAATTAAATGTTATCCATGATTTTTATATTAGTTGTACGTTTTAGTATCATTATAATGGTGCCCAATATGCTTACATATCTTCTTTAATTTAGGTGCATTTATCACCATCACCAATATTTTAATGCAATGGTATCATAGATTCTTGGTAATTCTCCTGTTAAAATTTTCCATTAATTTGAATTTTAATTATTGTCACTTATGCTGCTTACTCAGATATGTGACAAGAAACCATTATGTTTTCAAGGAAACACGACATCAGAAATGATTAAACATGGTGGCTAAAGGATTCGATGTATTCTCTACGGTATGGATAAATCCTTCTAAATTGTTTGAATGGAAAGATTTTTTTTTAATTTCCATGATTGATTGATTTAAGAAGAATATGGATGATCGTATCTTCAAGAATTATTTTTTATATCCATTTAGAAAGGTTCTTGAGATTTTTTTCAATCTATATTTAAATATATTTTGACCTTCATCCATTTCACAAACACTATTTTATGATAAACTTTATTCATATCTAATGTAAATTTTTAAATTATATTTACCATTATTTATTCTTTCAGAGGCAGTTCATTAGTTGTATCTTTGTTTTCAGATCTGTTAGTTAATTATGCTCTTTGAGTCCGAATATAACAAATGGTGGTATGTGATTCTTATTTTTCTTTATCCTTGTCCTATTATTTATATTTTGTTTACCGTGAAGCATGATAGAGAAGTGTCTTCAGAGTAGATAGTTTGATGTGATTAAGAAAAATGCAGACACATAAGCAGGAACTTTTCCATTTCCATTTTCATTTTCAGTTGAATTTTCCATCGTGTTGTGAAAAATATATTTTTTTGTTTATTAAATTATTAATCTAAATCATATTTCAGTATATTATGTAAGCTCAACCAACTCTTAACAGCATCCTCTTTCCTTCACCATTGGTTCTACACAGTACAGGTAAGCTATAAACTTTAAAAAATTGAATCATATTAATGTTTTGTGTTGATTATCAATTATATTTTTATATTAAAATTTTAATTAAAATATTTTATTTTTTAAATTTAATGTTTTTTATTCTTTCTATTATTTTTCATTTTTCATTTTATAACATTCCATTTACAGTATTTTCAGGTATTTTTGGATAATCATTGCACACCTCAAAATCGGTATGATTGAGATTTTCTTCTACAGTCATCATTATTGGAATGAATATCTTATTTAAAGGGGATTCAAGTTAATTTTGCAGGTTATTAGGGCCCATGCAAATGTTTAACTGGTTATTGGTTGTATTGTGTTTTATACTTCTAATTAGGTATAATTCCTTAGAATTAGTTCCTTGGGGGTAAATTTTCGATATGTATTCATATACTCATATATTTTTTATACTGTTTATATTTGTATTTACTTTAGTACACCTAATTTCGAATTACTAAAAGCTCTGATATTGTAAAATAATTAAATAAAAGAGAATTCTTATATCCTCTTTCTGAAACTACATACCAAATTTCAATTTTTCATGCTGAGAATAATAATTTCCTGTCACATATGAAAATACTATCAAATGGTTAGAAATTTTTGTAGGTAGATTATTCATTTCATAGTGACTTTTCAGTAGATATTACTATGATTAAAATAGTCATTGTTGATTTTATGATAGATAATTTTTCAAAGCTATTCTCATTCACCTGGATACTAATACATTATGCATGATTGAAGGGAATGCATACATAATAGTTGTTTTATGTTTTTATGTGACATTTGTACACTATTGTATTTTAAGGGAAGGTTCTCAGTTAGAAATATGCATGTATTCATTGAATCGACTTTGAATGATTTTGAAAAATTGGATGTACTTATGAATGCTGCAGTTTGTAATTTTCTTATGTCACTAAAAGATTTGTCTTTGCATGTCTCTGGAGAATGTTAAGAAATCATATAAATATGTTTGTAGTTAAAAAATTCACATTGAAATTTATATAGGATGAACTAGTTGCAACTTCAAATAAAAAACTGCGAAACATAATAAATTCTTTAGTTTCTCCATTGACAGTAAATTCAATTTTTTAAAGGAAAATAATTCAATCAGCTTTAGAATTTAATATTGATATCACTTCTTCATGAATTTATTCTGTTGCATTTCCACCTTAAATAAGTATTTCTAATTTTGCTTCTATGGGGATACTGGATATTAGGATGTTTATAGTCATATTTCTTACCAGGATGGAGTTGCTATTTTTGAAATAATATTAATTTCTTTACATCACTATCAATATTTTGAAACCAATAGTTCAGATCAGAATACAAAAAAATTGAAGCCTTTTTAATACCGCCTCTTGATTCCCAAGTTTCCCAAAAGATCAAAGATGTTGAAATAGAGTTCAAGAAACCATTCATGCCATCCAAATATTCAATTACTCTAAGAAATAAATTTGGTGCCTCAAATCCATGTTTCACCCACCGAGTCCCCATTCCCCTACCTAGAGATGACAATAGAAGTTTCCAATAAGATAATAGAAACATAGGGCATGTTATTCCACTCACCAAAGAATGTTCCATTACATATTCTTCCATTCATTTGTATATATATATATATAATTGTATTACATTTCATTATATGTTTTTTTATTTTATTTCATGTGTTTTTTATCCAACATGTTTTATAAATATGCCCATCTACATGACTCTTCCTATTTATTTTCATATCTTAAAGCCGGGTGTACATTTACACATCGACCTGATTAAAGTTGGACTAAACACATCCAAAATGAGGTGAGTTTTCCTTCAAAACATTCTGTATCGATTTCCTCACCTTTTAAGTATTCCATTTAACCCTCTTCATACAAAATCTCGACATTGTATTTCATAGAGGTTTGGTGTAAACATTAATATACTAAATTAGTTTAATGGTCTATGTTGATTATCAATTAGTTATATATATTATATTATTAATTAAATTTGTTTATTTTATAAATGTCAGTTTTTTTTATTCTTGTCATTATTTTACATATTTCATTTTTTTAACATAGTGTTTACTAAATTTTTAGTTATTTCAGGATCATTGATGTACACATCATAATAGATAGGTTTGATATTTTCATCTACTTTCATTATGAATTGATTGAATCTGTTATTTAGAGGGGATTTATGTTATTATTGTAGGTTATTATGGCCTATGAGAATGATTAACTCGTTATTAGTAACTGAATTTTATACTTATTATTATCAGTACTTCCTTGAATTGAGTTCATTGCATGTTAATTCTCAAAATGTATTAATAAATTCATATTTTAGTATACTATTTATATTTCCATTTATTTTATTAGACCTCATTACCAATTAATAAAAGGTCAAAAACTAAAATCTATTTTTCAAATTTTAGGGGTTTGTACTGAATCAAGAAGATTCTAGGATTCATTGAACCAACTACAATTTTTTTTGGAAAGGTGGATATTCTTGTGAATGTTGTAGTTTGGAATTTTGTTATGTCAACAAAATTTTAGTCTCTGAATGGGTTTTTAAGATTGTTATTAAATCATATATATATGTTTGTGGTCAAAAAATACACATTTAATTTTATAATAGGATGAACCGTTGCAACATCATATATAAAATTGTGTAACATTCATAAACATTTAGTTTCTCCTTTAAATCTAAATTCAATTTTTTTGAAGATGAATGATTTAATCAACGTCTAAATAGAATATATATATCAATTTGTTAAATACTTTATTCCATTTTAATTCTTCCTGAAAAATAGGTTTAATTGTGTTTTTGGGGGATACTGGATATTATAATTTTATGGAGTTATATTTCTTCCTAGATTGTTCTTCCTACATTAGAATTAAAATCAGTTTCCATGCATATTTTTCCAATATACTGAAACCAGTAGCTCATATCAGAATGAAAAGTCATATCTACATTTTTATGACTGCATCTGGTTTCTCAATTTTTCCAAAGGATCAATGATGTTGATATGGACATCAAAAAAAAAGTCATGCCAGCCAAATCTTCAACCACTTCAAGAAATAAATTATCATCTAGATTTTATTTAATATAATTACACCATTATTTAAATTTATTAATTTGATCAATGCCTATGTTCGTTTAAATCTACATGCAGCTTATTATCCTAATGTTCAGGATCTGTTGGATGGACATAGCGAGCCACATTTTGATAGAAAGATGAGGCCCTAGGACCAATCATGGGATGTGCTTCGATTGGGTCATATTTCTTCACAAGGTGATGATTGATTTTCTATTTGTTATGAAGTCTTGTTCCATACATGCTAGAATGTTAGTGGGAAGACATTCATATTATGGAGGAAGAGGATTTAATATATCCTTGGGAATTGATCAAAATTAGTATAGAATATTTCCACTATCCCTTGTTCAATGTTCACCAAATACTCATAAATAATCCTAGAGAAGAACTCATGAGTTATCCATGTTTTTTATCTATTCTACATTATAGATTTGTTTTCATGGATGATATCGGGATTCAAATAACAACTAATAATCTGATAATTTGAATATTATTGTATTATTATAGACATAATGACACAGATATATATATATAATGTTAAAAATTCTTAGGAAAATAAATAAAAGGTGTGTTAAAATAATTTCATCATAATATGAAATTTATTTACAATGATGATAGGTTAAAAATATGAACTCCAACATATATAAGCATTCAATGACACCAAACCGAAAGATATCATGATTCATACTAATCTTCACCCCAACATCTTCTCAAGCCCATAATATTTTTTCAAAATATAGAAACCTTGAAATTATCTCTAGGATGCCTTCGACCATTTATCGCAAACTCACCTATTTCTTCCAACATTGCCTTCACATCCACCGTTTGTTTCATCTATGTCTTTTATTTCAAAATCATCAATTATATCTTGTTTCATCTCCATCACAATTAGACTTCACTTCATTTCTTCATGTCACGGGCACCCCACTCACTTCATTATCGTCATTTTCTTCTAAAAATTATATCGAGTTCATTGGCATTACAATTTTTTTTTGAATGAAGTAGAACCATATGATTTGAAAAAAAAAATTGAATAGTCCCGTGCATTTGCATGGGTGGAGTACTAGTTCATTAAAAAGTAGAACAATAATGTGGTCATAAGAATAGTAATTTTGTCTTTTTATGTAAATTGTATCATACAAGATTATATTTAAATGGTATTTAATTAAATTTTTTATTTCTTATATTTAGAAAATGAATTTGATAAAATGAAATACAATTTTGGAATATGGATGTTTAAAATTTATAAGCACTGGAATTTTTAAATTTTTTATAAAATTAGTATAATATATTAAAAATAATAATTAAATAATATATCTCATGGTAAATATGACATCATATATGTTTAAGAATGATCTATATCATCTAATTTAATTCTCTTCATATATCATTCAAACATCATGTACCTCAATAGAATCATCAACATATATATCAAAAAAATTATTGCAATATCCCAAAAATAAATCAATTTTCATTATAGGTTGGTGTCTTGAAAACAATGTACACCAACATCATTACCTCTTACTACCAAGCATGACCTCACCATCAATCATTATAAAAAATTCATAAACAAATTAGCTAGTAGATCACATATTAATACATCAAACTGTTATAATCAACCTTATCATACTTACATTGATCTATCACAACCATTAATACACCTAGATGGGATATCTATGAGAGGTAGTAGCAAGAAATATATTCACTTATCAACCTAGATGTTGGAAGAAAACACATGAAGCAACCAAAAAATGATGGGTGTCAACAAGTATATCTAGTAAGGGTGGGATGCCTATAAAATCACAAGAAAAATTAATCATTAAATAGTTATATAGAATCTTTTTATAAATATTCAATCAATAATAACACTACTGACATTGGTTATCATCGCCAACTCATCACCATTGTTTACTAACAATCATATACTACTCCACAATACAAAATAGTAAAATTTATTACACACATTATCATCCTATTTTTTTGAAAATCACATTTTTTTAATGTGGTATTATATTTCTATAAATACTAATTTATCATACATATTTGATTCATTATTTCATGTAAAAAATATATATATTGAAAAATAATTATTTACATATCACCATTTCATCTCATTATTTAATTCAATCAAAAAAAATACTAACTGCTATATCACATTCAATTATACCCACTACCCATTACCATTTTTTTATTTCAAACCAATTTTCCACACCATCGGGAAACTATATCAAGCCAAAATAGGCACACACAGCCACTCCCTTAACCTCTATAAATATCATGTTGAATTTTCTCATAAAAAATCATTTCCAGTACAAAAATACATTAGATTATTATAAATATCATAAAAAATAACTTTACACACATTTAAATCGTTCCCACATTCTAAAACATCTATACATACCCAACGAATATTTTATATACTTATTAATTTAAAATAACAAAACATTAGATAAATATAAATTTTCCTTCAGTGAAACCCATTAATAATTTAATTATCAACAAATTATAATCAATTCAGATTTCTCACTACATATTCCTTCACATAAAATTTCAAATTCAACACAACCATTTATTACCATATTTAAAATTGAATCCCTTTATTAGAGGTTTGTTAAATTTTTGAATCATATAACAAGAAAATATTTCATTAATTCAATTTTTTTACATGATATTATATTCAAAATAATTGTAATTTATAATTTATTTAATAGAAATATATATTATGGATTATTAAAAATATTTAAATATTAATAATTTACCTAAATAATATGTTTTCACTACTTTCACATTAAATCCATCAGTCAGTGTTTTTATTCATATAATAAAAAAATTAACCATTTAAAAAATTATAATCTTAATCCCATAATTAAGAAAAATAAAAAATCTAAATCATGGATCCCAAATATCTATGTGATGATATAATGGTTGGCTAAAATAGACAGAGATCGGAATAGATGAAAACAATCATGAATCTTGTAATGGGGAAACATATAATAGACATGGGTGATATCTAAACTCAATGCTAAAAGTATTGGTTATCAAGTCATAATAAAACATTATGGATATAACGTAATGGTCTTCCTATGATAAAAAATAGTATCATTAATTTATAGTTACTATCAATGAAATTTTCCTCTAAAACATTAGTGATCTATTTAATAATTATAATAAAATAATTTGCATTTAATTTTACACATTTTATATTGTTTTAAGTATTAAAAATATTTTACCCACTATACATTGGTCATATCATTTAATTTATATCTCAAAATAAAAATGTTAACAATTTTATTATTTAAAATTTCTTTTAATATTTTAAAATACTTTTATATTTGTAGAGGGAAAAGTAGGAATTTCAAAAAGGGATGGACTCTTACGTTGTGGTAGAATGACACATACATAATTCATATGAGTAACTAAAGACATGTTTATAATATTGATAATGAAATTAATATTAAAAAAATTATAATAATAATATAAAATGTCTAAGGGATTGTAAGAGGAGGGGTGACACTTACATAGTACATAATAATAACCTAACATGGAAGAACTCTTAGACTCAAGGTATGTAAATCTTATAATAAATATTAGTAATCATTTTATTAGAAAAATTACCCTATCATTTATTTTCAACAATCAAATGCCTTACTATTCGAAAAACTATAAAATTTATTAGGCAGTTTTATGAGAAACGTAGGGGTAATTTCAAGGAAATGTAAAATAGGTATTAAATCATTTTAAATGTTATGAATAATATTTACAGTCAAATCAATGAATAGGTAATTGTTTTAGGGTCATCCATTACATAGATGAATATCATGTTAAAATCCAAACATAAATAATTAGAAAAAAATAGTTAAAATAGAAAATTCCACAACATCAAAAAAAATAAAAATTCAATGATCTCCTATTTCTCTCATGAAATTAAATTTTCTTGGTATGAAAAAAATCCATCCCTAAAATTAGATACCTACCAAAATATTCTACTTCTAAAGAATAAACACCAATTCATGGGTGAAAATCATCCCGCTGATAATAATGTAAATATTTTACATGATACCTCTAAAACTAGGATATCTCAAGGAATGTGTCATATTAAAGACAAAAAACAAATGGGAATTAAAAACTCATCCCCATTAATTATAAAATGAATAATATATGTTTTATACATTCCTTTCCTAGAAAATACGTCAATAAAAAATGAGATATTAAGAATTAATTTTAGACTCGTGTTTCAAGATACACTCTTCATAACCTTTCTATCACCATTGATAATATAAATTGAAAATAAAAAACCAATGAAATTACTTCTCTTGGTGGCCTTGAATCCAAAAAATGACATTTAAAAACATGTTTTTATTCAATATAGGTATATCACACTAATAAATTATATATGGGTATTAACGAATATATCAATGAACCAAAGATATGTGCAATGTATAAAGGAAACACTATAAATGTGATGATTTCACAAATTGTTATTTTACATCACTAGTGTTCCCCAATAATCAAAAGGTATAACTACCATCGGAGAAATCGTACTCATCCCCAAACCACCAAACCTTCATTACCCACAATGACGATTAACCCTTAAGAGTACATTATATCAAACATTAAACGCCAAAATTTTTTCCAATAGATTAATATAATACTTCTTCTAGTATTGTTATAAATTCATTTTCCCTTGAATTATTTTGACCTTCTCTAACATTATCTACACCACATTGAATCCATGGACTACTCATAACCCAAAAAAATCCAACACAATAGAGATATGTATGGATATCCATAAAATGAATCAAATTAAAAAATTATAATGGTAGTGTGATATATATGATAATATGAAATCAAAAAAATGAATAGATTATTCACCCACATTAACCAAAATCCAAGACATAGATAAAAAACATATCCACGTGAAACTGAATAGTCCACTTTATCATACCATCAATCTCAGGATGGAAGATTGTTCTATGTTTCATTGGAGAGACACAAGAACACTGAAGACAAACCCAATCCTTTGTGGTAAAATTACGATCCTGATAACATATTATAGTCCTCCATATTGTATGAAGCCATTTCACTCAACCACAAACGACTTCTCAAAAAAAACAATGATACCCAACTCCCTAGTAACTATAAAATTATTTGATTACATTAACGTAGAAATAACCCTACAAATTCCTTCAATCCTCCTTAGATCATGGAAAAACTATAAATAAATCCCTAAATATTTCCCTTCTCGCACCAAGGATCATCCAATTTCTAAATAAAAAATCAACGGGAACATGATGATCACATTTCACATTTTGATAAACCAAAAATCATGATTTAGAATCTTTTAAGAACACTATAACAAACCATGACTATAATATAAGTACATTATGTTTGATAGCATATAACAAATAAGCACTAATGATAAAATACAATGTAACACCTCATGATGTTTCAATATATTTTCAAATAACTTCATTCTCTTCAATGGGTATCAATTCAAGTAACAGTAGGTTGATATATTACACGATACTCTTTTGAAATATTATTATTTAAACATTTAAATTATAAAATATATATTATGTTTGAGGCTATGATTTTGACTAACTAAGTTTTGAAAATTATTATTTTTATACATTTATAAAACAAATTAAATAGTTATTTATTTATTATAAATAAAATAAGAACCATTTTAATGAAATTAGTTTTTAATAATTGTATTTTCATAAAAGGGGGTTTTCTCACAATTTTTTGAAAATAATATAAATTTTTTTTTCACAGTTATAAAATATATTTGAAAAATAAAATATTTTTTTGAAGTAATATTATAATATTTTCTTTGTCAGAATGTTTCAGATTTTTCAGAGAGGATATATTTTTTGATGAATATTGTAAATAAATAATTTATATTAAAAACATTAATTTCATATTTATTATTTACAATATTAAACTATAATTTAAATTTTTTTGATGTAAATATATTGAATTCATACTAAAATTGAACTATTTGAGTTCATTGTTATAAATTTCATATTAAATTAATATATTAACACTTTAATATATTGAAATTGTTTCTCTGAAGAAATAATTTTTGGTCATGTCAATGACTATAATTTTATATTGATTTCCACTAAATAATTGATGTGAATATGGAAATATATATTAAATATATACAATAAATGTAATCAATATTGCATAACAGTTTCAATATAATTTTTTACCACATTAAATAATGAATATAATAAAAAATAATTACCATAGTTAATGTGAAAATAGATTTCACCAGGGGTTAATCTAATATAAATAATGGTAAAATAGCCTATATTTATTTCCAAATCCACATTAATGTCCATATATAGACCATATAATGAATATTTATTTATAATGAAACATCTTATATCCTTTTGGTCAATGACTTACCTGGGTATAGATTATTTGTTTCAATAAATCTTTGTGTGTCCTCCCCCCAACATATAAATGTCAACGCTCCCCCTATACATTTTACACTCCATAGGCACTATTTTTCAGCAATTAAAAAACCAAATACTATCCTTATATCAATAAAATCTTTCTACATTCCTTATTTTAATCAAAAATCCATTCTAATAGGGTTTTTTTACACTAATCTAGTTATTCTAATACGAAGAAACATTTATAAACGAGAATTTCTTTCTTCTTTCAGCTCCATTAAATATTTTATAATAGTTATTATATAATAGAATTAGTATATTACATATATGTCATTGTTATTATGATAGTTGAATTACTCACATCCATATTCCCTTCAATCAAATTTGTAATTAATCCATTGAGAATCTGTACAGTTAACAATCACCTCACAAACCAATGTAATTCATTTTCCATGACCGCCATTCATTGTTCGATATAATAATGGAATTGATAAATTTATATGAAAATTTTTAAATTAAAAAACCTCTGGTATTATTGAATAACATATATCTTCTTACCTTCCATCCTGTTATAAAATAATAACATTTATCATGTTTATGGTGAAGTACTATTTTGTAAAAAGATGTGTAGTGCTTTCCCCATTAAACATTTACACAAATAATAGTAATGATATATTAAATGAATATAAATGATATTTTGAATTTATTATAAAACTATTAATATGATATATCATTAAAATTATACATTTCAATCCATGGGATATATGATAACAACACTCATATGTAAGGAGAACTATCACCTCACAGAGCGATTAGACTAGTTTTTCAATACCACATTCCGTGGAAGGTAATATAGATAAATTTAAATAATATTTTGGATATATATGAAATAATAATTAATATATAAAAGGATATATTTTATTTATCTTCCATTATTATGATCTTTCTAGAAAAAATGACACAATGTTCTTGCATACGTATGAACTGCATATTTTAAGAACACTAACATCCATTTTCTAACTGTAACAATAATATATTTCACAGAACAAATATATAAATGAAAAAAAAGTATTTTTATCATGGTTTAATTTATACTGATTATGTATCCATGATAAACGTAAAAAGAAAAAATAATGAACCAAAACATATGTGAAAAATAATCCAATTATGAATCAAGATAGTGATTTCAACACAGCATTTTTAATAAAAGGTTTGAAAAATGAAAATGTGAAAATAATATTTGTTTTTATATTTATTTAAATTGTATTTAATAATTGCCAAAAAAATTTATTTATTAAATATTATATTCTAACATATAAAATTGAATTTGAACTAGGGATCTGGATTTCTCGTCTCATTTTTACTTTTATGAGACATATGGTGTATTCTGAAATTATTTCATTTTTTGAGTTGTACATAATTTCCATTTTATATGTTATATCATTGAAATAATTATCATCATGGAATATGATGTATTATTTTATTTTATTTCGTTTATGGTGATTATGTTTAAAATATTCTCAATGTGGTAACAAATGATTCACTATCTCATCTCTATTTAGGAATCCTTATATTTAGGTAGCCCTTAAGAGAATTTTGTTATACATTTATAATAAAACCAATTTATTTTCATCTTATTTGCTTACTCGATTATCGTTTAATTATTATTTCGATTTCTAATTTTTTAGGTACATAAAATTTTTAAGAAATTTTTTTTATTGAAATTGTACATAATTTCTCCCTTCAATAAAAATCTTATTGTAATCAAAACCCATGTCTTAAAAAAATGTATAATTTTTTTTATAGAAAAATAATGATAATTTATTATCAAATGTATTAACCATTTATGATTTTTTTATAAACTTGTTTCTATCTAATTAGTATGTTATTTTCCCAAATAATGAAATTTTGGCTTTTAGTGTAATTATGAAAAGTATATTTGTTTTAACATGTAAGGAAATAATAAAATTTATAACATTCATAGATACTAAATGTTTTAATACTTAATTAATAATATTTATGTTATTTTAACATTAATAATTTTTATATAAAATAAAATAATTTTTTTAATAAAGTTAATTTCAATATGGAAATTATATTTCCCTTGAGAATGTTATAATGAACTCTATATGCAATTTCCATTCACTAAAATTAAAATCACTTATTATATATAAGATCCACTTGGAAAATATTGTCATTGTACCATCCTTATAATTTCTCTAGATGGTTCATGATCTGTTTGATTAAGGATGTA
This sequence comes from Viscum album, assembly GCA_963277665.1. NCBI lineage: Eukaryota > Viridiplantae > Streptophyta > Magnoliopsida > Santalales > Viscaceae > Viscum > Viscum album. The sequence continues at coordinate 1,377,008,156 of OY728155.1, forward strand.
CTATTTTATTAGTATTCACCATATTACACTACATGGTTTATAATTATGTTTGTAGATTGGTTTATGAACTAACATTTTGTATCTTAGTTTTCTATTTAAAATAGTAATGATGACTATATTTAACAACTTTCATACAAGAAAATAATTACACATAATATTTGATGGTATGCTCTAGAATTACACATTTTTTTGATGTATCTATAGGTCTCATGATAAAAATCATATGAAAAAATCAAATTGGTCTGGATAGTATGTTAATGATGTTAGACATTATGAATTCAGACATTGTGATATTAGATATTAATTTCCATGTCATTATTTAATTTTATTTAATAGACAAGCATAATAATCAAGAATGTGTGATTATTTATATGACATTATTGGAAAATTATATATTCATGAAATTTTTTTATGATGGTATTGTTTAAATAAATCATGTTTTGGTTATTTACAGTACAATATTGATTACATATATTCATTCTTAAAGGCCTCTATTATATTCATACCATTAATGAAAATATGATCACACCCAATTATTATGATTTATTTTCCCTAGGATACCATGTAGTATTTTATGGATTATAAGGTGGGATGTGTTTAGGGGAAATATGGAATTTAAAAAAAATACCTTATGTATTCTATTTTTTAAATGTAAAATGAATTTCATGAACTTGGCTAGTTTACGAAGCTGAATACAATATCTATCCAATTAAGATGTGGTATATTATAATATTTTCCATTGTAATAGTGTGTATTCCACCAATGTGATATTATAGTTTATGTATTTACAGTTGGTGTGAATTCATTTTTTGTGTGACCTTGTCAAATATTTTATAAAAACATATATTAGTTTATATAACCTTATGAATCACTTTCATAATATTTATAGGAATAAAATAACATCAAAATGTTTTTGTTAATTATAAATTATTGGGTTAACCAGGAAATAAAATCTTTTATGGATACTAAATGTCACGAACTAGCATTACATGGGTCTTGGATATAATTATCAAAATGTATGTTTCTCTTATAATACATTTGTTCCAATCTATGAAAACCATAGGATATTACTCACCAGGGTAAATTATATATCTAATAAATCTCCTCAGAGGAAAAAATAAAAAATTTTAGTGTATTTTATCAGCAATCACACCCACCCTATTAAATTTCCTTCAAAGTATTCTATCCTGATCACTATTCTAGGCCAAGAAGCTTACCTAAAGAGTTCTAATTAGGTAGGAAGACTAAAATAATATTACACCTTTTTGAAATGGAAATTAAAATTTATCCTCTGAAATCTAACTTTGTATAGGGTGTTACAATCTCCAATACTTTAGACAAAAAACCCTTTTTGATGACCCCATTCCTGAGGCCAAGGAAGTGCGTCAACATTTTAATCTACGTATTGGTTCTAATAGCATTTTCAGGACCCCACCTACCCCAATCCATTAACCTGGTCACATGAAACCATCGGTCTCAAACAATAACATGGATTCCCTCCCAACACACCACCATTTATTACACAATTTAGTCTCTTTTCAAACAAATGGTTTTCCCCAATAGATGAAATATGTTATTTGGGTTGGTTTTTACCTATCTCATAATCACCATAGGAAAATTCCCCAAAGGTCACTTATCCTATTCAATAATATTGAAAAACCGATCATTAATGTTTAGTTCTAATTAGATAGGCTATCTAATATAATGGTTCACCTTGTTGAAATAGTTAGTAACATTTATCCTATTTAAGCATCATTTTTTCAACTGTGTAACACTACTTTTAACACCATGAATTGTGGTTATAATTATTTTTTCTATTTTTTTATTCTAATTATTTCTTATGTCTGCGGTGGTATTAGGTAAAAAAAGTATTTTTGAAATAATTTCCTCCATTTCATGGTTTGATTTCATGGTTTTGAAAAAATGGAATGGCCTCATGATGTTGAGCCACTTTTTAGTTCATTATACACTTTCTTGGATTTTTTTAAATTATTTCAAACAATTGGGGTCAACCCTCTAGGATCATAGGTGTAATATTGTGGGTCATGACTATTTCTAGACAATAGATCATGGATTCATCAAGGTTAATCCAAACTATGAAATACGTGTTTTCATGGTTCTACAATTAATTATACATCCAAATATCTTGGTTGGTTTAGGGTTTCCTAATTCATCATTCCATGTTTTATAGGTACATGTTGAGTCCTTTAAGAGGAGAAAAATTTGGTCAATTTTTTAAAATTTCATAACCAGACCGTGTGCAGTGAAATGATCCTTTAAAAAAATAACATTTAATTTTTTCCACCCATAGTATTTTTATAATAAATCATCCATTAAACTAATCGTTTTCTTGTGTGGATTAAAGAGTCTCCTCCCTCCATCCACATTCCCCTACTACATTCCTTGTCACTGTTCATGTTTTCATCATGTTTTATGGATTATTTCTCATGGTAATTAGTGCTTCTAAATCATTATTATAATTATTTTATATAAAATGGAGTTAATTTATCTATGTATTTTATTATATGAAAATGGGTTTTTATGCTTCTCCACCTATGTGTTCAAAAAAATTATAGCCTTGCATTTATGAGTGATTTGTGGTCTAAAAACTGATTTTCAATCATTCTAAATGGATTTTATTACCTAAATGGAGATTTGGGTTCCCAAAATGGGTTAATAAGTGTTTTTTTGGATTTATAAAATATTTTTCTTGACCAATTTTAAAATGGGTTTTCACTAGAAGATTCATGATGCCTTTTTGGCTCTTTTGAAATGTTAATTTCTATAAAACTCCACTTAATATGCATCTATTTCCTTGAATAATTCTATAAGAGAAATTATTTCATCATTATAGAATCCCCTTGTGAATATATGGTTTCAAGGAAAGGATATTATCTATTAGGGTTATTTAGGTGTGACACATGGTTGTCTAGTCATGTGATGGATTTGGTTTATTATATATATGGTCGATAAACTAACTTTTATTGGATCACCACAACCATGAATATATAATGAGAATACATCATAGCTATTGGAATATCGAAGAATTCTGGAATCACTATTTTTAGATTACACTCTATCTATTGTCCCTTAGTATGGGCGTGCTCTACATTGGGATTATGCCACATGTTTAGGCAGGTAGGGTATAACCTGGAATGATGGATGCTTATTGAAACATGCATCCCATATGATGGATCATGAGATAATATGTTCTATATTTTACCCTTATATCCTTTGTATTATAATTTAAAATTGATAATTATTTATATATGGTGGATATAATGGGTGATTAATCTTTTATAGTTTCATTAGTTTTGAATTTTCATTTCCCTATATATGGTATTATCTCGGTTTCTTTTCATTGATGATGTTTATCTTCCATGAATTGAAATGTTTGGCCTTTCATAAATGATTTCCTAAAAAATATGACAAATGATTATTTAAAAATAAACCTTCTATCTCACAGTCCACAAATTCAATTAAAAATACTAATCCAATCCTTTTGGAAAACCTATATTAATTAAATATTTGAATGTAACAGAATTGATTTAAATAAAATTACGAAAAAATATGCTTATTAAATTTGTTTCAAACTATGAATAGTTTATTCTTTTAAAAAAAATTAACTGTGAATATGTTTTGTAATTCCTATCAAGTTTTAGTAATCAATAATATTCTAAGAATATTGTTTTTATCCCTATTTTTTAGTTCTATATTGGTCTCGATGAAAATAGATGATGTTGGGTTTTGGGATCAGGGGGCGACTTATGAGGTTTGAAGGAGATCAGTTGGTTATAATGTTCTGTTTTGGTTTATAACTTATTGTTTTTGTTTGTTAGTTGTTTCATTGATGAATACTCCTTAATTATTTTTCTTCTCTTTTTTTAATAGATAAAATCATTCCCACTAACTCTCTTTAATTCCCTCAGTGCATGTCACCACTCTAGTGTAATTGAGGATTCTCATTGGGGATGTCGCGGGCCAGTTCAAATGACTAGATTGGGGTTGATATATGTTGGTTAATGAAAAAATCATATAATAAGATATTTGTTTCATAATACCAAACCTTTAGATTGTAATTTTATATTTGTTATGTTAAGGTATAATGATATTTACTATCAAAGCATGTGGTGTGGTTTTGAGATAGTGTTTCGAAAATGCAAACATTTCAAAAAAATGTCACCGTGGGGTGTGGGTTTTTGTTTTTTTTATTTTTTATTTTTTTGTCATTATTTTTATCTATGATTATTTTATTTTTTTGGAAATTATTAATTTACTTATATTTTTGGGAAATATTTATAGATTTTTTATCATGGTAAATTTTATGGGAGTAAGGAATATGTTTTTTGTGAGATTGCTTGGCCTAAAATCCATCTGTGGTTAGGGACATGATCATGAATGACTCTATGTGGATATGGAATTATTGGAATTTGGATTCCAACCATATAGGTAAGTCAACATTCAACATTAGTCTCCCCTAAAAGAATTTATTTTCATTCATTCTCAATTTTAATTTCATTCTTCTATCACTTATTTTGAATTATAAAACAATTATTTCAAATTAGGGAGTTTTAGATTTATTAAATGATAAATGAGTTTTCAAACATATCAATGACAAGCCTAGGAAAATTGATTTCAAATTTTAAATTTTTTTGATTGTAATTTTATAAAAAAATGCATTCCCTATCGTCAATAATGAAATATTGGCTGGGATATTTTCAATGGGTGTTTAGGGGATTGTTTTTAATGAGAATTTGCATTAACATAAAAATAGTCAAATTACATGTATTTTAAGGGCTTTTTGTGAAATTAAATATCATTGAGTATGATGTTTCAAAATAGATATTATAATAGTGAATATTGTGTTTTATATATGATATATTAAAAATGTGATTTGGTTTCATTTTTATGATTGGTGTTTAATTGTGTTTATTTCATGATGGTGACTTTAATTTAATATAGTTTTGTTCCTATATTTTTCAATTTATAATTCCACCAATGTCTTAGTGAATGTTATAGGTGTAGGTATGGGTAGTTTCCCATTAGTGGACACTCTACTTGAACATCCTAAAGATCATATCCATGAGTTTTATAAGCAGAATCATATTATAGTTTTTTTGTTAGATAATTACTTCTATAGTAAATGAGTGGATATGAAAAATAAAATGGATATCTATCTTCTATGAGTATTCTATGTATTTTTAGTATATTTTCACTACATTTGTTCATTAATTCCTATGTTATAAATGGTGTATGTAAGTCATTTTGAACAAACCACGAGAATATATCTCGTGGAAGTTCATCAAGGCTTCATTCATCTGGTTGTACTTCGATGAGGATATAAAGGTGTGGATTGTGATGGAGATGTTCCACCTTCAGCAAGGTGATGGATCAATGTTGGAGTTTTTCTATTTTTTTTCAATACAGTTCCTTATCTAACAAAGTTTTTCAATAATGATTATATTAAATATTATATTTTTTTAGAAATGGAATCATCCTCATCTGTAGCTAAAGGCGTTATAATTCATTCTAGAAAATATTGATGGTGTGTTGAGGAAATCTATTACAATGGAATCTATGTTAGAAAGGGTTCTCAAATCATTCAATACAACACATATCTATAGAATTGGTGAAGGTAATTGTTTCCATGAGGACAAGAATTATCAATAATTCCTTGATATTTTTGTGAAATTAAGAGGCCCACTGATAATTAGTCATCTTTTTCTCATAATAAACCCCTAGTCTATACTCAATGCATTAGAAGGGGTCCTAATAACTATTCATTTAAAATTTCTCTAGACACGTATTTTTTTTGAAACTTATGGCATATGTTTTTATTTTTCAAGGGAGTCACTCAAAATAATAATAGACTAGATCCACTCAATTAATGAGGCAGGTCACCCGCATGGATGAAAATGGAGTTAATGTGAGTTTAGATTGAGCGGTTTCACTTAAAATTTTCTATGATTTATAATTTATGTTTCTATTTATGTTTTGTTTTATTTCATATTAAGAATGATTTTGTGTGTCATTTAATAATATATGTCTCAATAGAAACACCATTATAGAAATTCTGGACCTATATATCATGATTTTAATGTGTGCTTCATTATTTTTTTCATGTCAATTTGTTTTCTATGGGATTGTGTGTATTTGTTAAATTTTGAAGATTCGGTGTCTATAAGTGATGTTGGATTAACACCTAGCTAGAATCCTAATATTACAGGGTGTCCACCATGGCCTCCTAATGATGTTAAACCAAACCCATATTTCTATATGTCTCATTTTCATTGCATTTCCCTTAATAATGTGTCCACAGATCCTTCAAAATGTCCATGGGGCATCTATATTTTGTAGTCCCTTATACTATGGTATTAATTGAGAACATGGAGTATTCCTAACGGTTGTTGTGATGGTAACCTGTTTAAAACGTGTAATTATATTTTTCTACATATTTTGAAAATATAATGAGTTATGGTCTTCTATTTTGTATGAGAATTCTTGTACTTTCATGGTGTTGATTAGGGGGTTATTCGATTTAGGTAGAAAATCTCTTAGGATTTTGAATTATTTTTTTCTATTCAATAAAATGGAAACTTTGGGGTTTTGGGGGGATGAAGAATAATGGTTGGGATAATTTCCCCACCCAGTTTGTTTTTTCTCTTTTATTTATTTTTATATTTTCATTTGGATTTACTCCTAATTATCAGGGGGTTTTAGATCAATGTTTTGAGTTTTAGGTAAATTTCTTATATTTTATATTTTTTCCCTTAGTAAACGGGAACCCCAATTGGTATTCGGTGATTTTGGATGATGGATCAGAGCTTGAGAAATTTTTTTCCATACTATGGGAAAGGAATGTGCATGGTTCTACTGATAGGGAAAAAACCAAAATGTTTTGTTTCTACATGGATTCCCAAACCATGCATCCAAATCATGTATGTTCCTTATGATCCTAGTATGAGAACCATGTGACAGCCTTATTCAATGCACATATCCTTCAAAAAGTAGATTTTTTCCTTCTATTACTCATTTATTTTTACCACAATTATCTTATTCTATCCCTCATTTGTATTGTGTAACCTAGGTGGTATCATTCCTTCATCCTCACACATCCCCTCCACCTTCCATTTTAATTTAAGGGTTTTTCTATGTTTTGGGATGATTTCTTAGGGTAATGTTCTCCTTTCATCTTCCTCTTCCTATTTTATTCATTTTATCCTTAATTCCACTTCTTCTATGGTTCATATAAATAAGGGTTATTGTTTCATTGGCTTTCATTAGATTCATTTTCTTGTTTGGGTTCCTTTCAGTTTTCCTTATCTCATTAGAACCACTTAAAGTAGTTTTGTGTTTCCTTTGTCCATGAAAATGAGTTAATTTTTGTTTCTCTTATATATTGGCAATTGAATTAATTGAGTCCATTATTGGATTACTTTATCGTCTAGTTTATTTTAATAATTAATGTTTCATAATACATACAATAATTAATTGACCTGAAATGAAGTTAATTTCCTTCTTTTATTGTATTGAATAATTTTTTTATTACTCATATCCCACCAAGTGTGTGATAAAATCCTTATTTGGAAATTATGAGAAATTTATTGTTTCTAAAATATCAATTGGGATTTGTAGATGTATTTTATACTAAATAGTGATAATATTTCATCAATATGGCCACTAATGGGTTTTGGATTTGGAAAATTGCGTTCATGGTCCATTAGAAAATTATTTGTCTCTCGAATAATTCAATATTTATGGTTGTCACTTTGGAATTGGGTTATATTATAAAACAAACCATGAAGTTCAACTCTTTCCCTAAAGATTGAAAAAGGGAATGTGATGTACTTAGACTAGGACATACAATGTGAACCAATGTTTGTATGTCAAGGGGATTATACCATAGGGTAATTCTTTGGGGATGCATAGTTTTGTGATTCATTTGATCGATTTTGTTTATTATAAATGTGGTGTATTATAAGGATTTTCCTAGATCACCACAAAATTAATATGAAATGTTATCTAATCATATATAATGGAATATTATATAACTATTACTATAGTAGTTTAGTATTACAATCAAGCCAATGACCCAGACTATATAATTTCTCTTCATTGAGATTATGACCCTTGGTTACGACATTTTGGGTATAACGGAATGTGAGGGTTATTGATTACATCAAGCTCATCGATATGATGGGTAATAAGATAATATGTTTTAGTTTTTATCAAGAGCTTATAAGTATTTCTATGATACCCTAACATTTATTTATCTACATGGAATATATTGGATGCCTCATTTGTTAACATTACATGAACTCTGTTTTCTCATTTCCCTCTCTTTGTGGTTGTGTCTATTTCATTCCCATGGTAGTGTTTTTAGAATGTGTAATTAAATGTATGAGATTTTTGAATTGTTTTCTTGAAAAAATCATTGAAATATTATTTCACATTTAACCTTTTATCACCAACATACCCAATATTATTTATAAAACTACTCAACCTCTCCCTATGGAAATCCAATTTTAAATAAAGAGGGAAATATTACATGGATTGTATTAAAAATATATACGAAATACTATGTTTACAAATAATTATTAAAACTAGAATTATATTAATATTTTAATTAAAGTAAATTCCTATGGAATAATTTATTTTGTCTTGATTACTAATATTTAATATTAATTCCTTTAATCCCTTTATTTTTTTATCCACCTTTGTAGGATCCATCATTGTGTCAAACTCCATGGGAGATGATGGTTTTTGTGTTTCTTTGGTGATATGTCAGGTCACAAAGAGATATGTTGGTTTTATGGTTTAGTTTGGTTTTATTTTTGGTTTATGCCTTAATTTTTTTATAGAAAATTTATTTCATTGTTGGATTATCTTTAATTATTATTATTTTGTTGTTTATTTTTATTGGGTAAAATTATTTCCATTCAGTCTCATTGATGTCCTCAGTCCTTGTATCCACTATAGAGATATTGGGAAAGCTCATCAAGTGTTTCACGAGGCATCTCATGCGGCTAGTTAGAGGACAACCAAGTTTGATTATAGAACTATATGTTTATGTGGATCTATCATGGATATACCTAGGGTTAATAACATCAAAAGGTGTTTTGGGATAAAATCAATATTAAACTAGTAAAAAAGATGGCTTACTGAGAAAATAAATTTAAAGTCTAGTGTGATTTGTTTATGTTAACATTAATTTTCATTAAAATAAATTGTGACGTATTTAAAATATTTTTATTGTTTGGGAAAATTGTAAAATTTTCCATATTTTTGATGATATTATGAATACCAATTTTCTTTAATTTATGTTAAGTGTTTCACTTGTTCAGAAATTATTAATTATGTTTTGTAATGTTATGAAATAAGATACCAGATTCCATTATTTATAACTATTCATAGTTAATAGAATAAGAATAGTATCATTGTATGTAATCTATGTATGGATTTATCTTTTAGCAAAAGATAACAAAACTGGATAAATAAAAGTAGCTAGAACTAGTCATATTATAACCATATTGGGGAAGCTAACTCAAGCTATGAGAAATATCCTTTCAAATGTTTATCATCTTATTGATCCATCATGTGGTGTAACAGTGCAATACCACATTAAACATTTTAAATAATCACCATTAAAAGTGAATATAAAAATATTATCTCGTAAATGGATAATTTACATGGATATGATATTTCTCAATTTGGAAAGTATTTAAATATTGAAATGTTTCAAATAAATAAATCATCTCTCTAGATAAGAGGATCAATTATTATTATTGATTCAAAAAAATTGAAGAAGAAATAAAAAACATTTAATTGATGAATTTATTGATACTCTTCTTGGAAAACTATTCTCTAATATTCAATGAGTGGATTTAGAGAGAAAATTATTGATTATAAGAAAAATGGAAGATGAATATTTTTTTATTTATGATGAAAAATACACAAAGTCCAAAAATATTTCTATAGACTATGCATAAAATCCATCAAGTATGATTTACAATATATTTTGTTTGTTAAATCCAATTATATTATGGGAACTAGTATATTAAACATTTATTTCATACAAGACATCAAATCGTGTTCTATTAAGATAGAATAAATTTTTTCCATTTATTAAGACCTCAAACAAATGAAATAGAAGAATATGAAGTTATATAAAAAGATGGATATGGGGGACAATGGAAAGAAAGATCATAACCACATGTGATAATTGTTGAAAGAAACTCCCTGGTAAATTTTTCTGGGGAATTAGAGTTCTCTAAAACTGTAAAGAGAAATGACACAATGCTTTTGATTTTAAGGGAAATAAAAATATTAAAATGTTCAGTTCCTTAACTATTAGTCTATTGGTACATATCCATTCAAATTATCCAATAATCAAGGTAAATTACACAAAAAACTATATGTTATGAAGGTAATGATTATCCTATTTTTATATACATAGTTGAATTATCACATTTCATATATCTGAATTCAAGAAATATTTTCTTTATGTATCATATTGATGATATTTTAATTATAATAATTAATAAAATTATTAGGATTATACTATATTTGTATTTCATAAATGATTTTAATTCAAGGATTGAATGGTAATAAAAAAATCATTTATATGTAAGATGATATTTCTAAGAAACATGATTTAGGTAAGATAACCATTAATATGAGTTGTTGTTTATATAATAATTATAAATATATTTTTATGGGAAATAATATATAATCATGAAATTGGAAATTTATTTAAACTATTTTCTTGATTTTACATCATTTTTTAAAATATGGTATATATTAAATAATGTAATATTTTATATGGGGTTTTTTTAAAGGAATTAATGATTTATTTAATGTTTTATGCTGATCAATGTTATAAAAAGTTTGTTATGTGACATTAAAAGAAACAATATACAGGCTTATGTTATGATGATGATTGAAATTTAGTTTCCACCTAAGAAAAGTTGTACCAGTTCAATTTAGTCAGACAAATAATTGATGAGTATATAAGAAAACAAAATATTTAAGGGATTCTGATTTATTGTCAGTTACTATAAATGTATTACAACCTAATGTATTATATCGAATGACTTTTTATGGCCATTTTTCTTTTATTAAAGGATTGAGTAATAACATATTATTCCGTTATTGATACAAATATCCATTAAAGTTTTTTTTCTTATTAATTATAATAATTCATACTTCTATTCCAATAATGGAGTAATAAATGAATTGGAAACTAATCCAAGAACAACCAAATCATAATATTGTAAGTATACTTTTTGATGTTCTCTATCATAATTGTATAATAATGTATTAACTCTAAAAAATGGATCATGAGGACAAAATCTGATCGTATTAATTTTATAAATGATGAAAAAATTTCTTATAAATCATCATATATATGGTATTTTGGTTATTGTCATTATTTTTACAGTTATATTTCTTATGATCAATGATCCTTTCACCATCGATAATTATTTATGCTTTTCTTGCATGACAATATTTTCACTTCCAATAAAGTATCACCAACATGGAATCCTTGTTTGATTTTATTTAATATTTTTCCCATATTTGAAATTCCTTATTTTAAAGGAATGATTTATATGATTTTAGTTTTCATAAAATTAATTTTTAAATTTCAATCACTTTATTACTCTGCATAAGTACAAATTGCGAGAAAATTATTTATTTTAAGGATGGTAGAATGAAACAGCGCAAGATTTAATTGAATATCATTATGTTTTATAGATATACCGAACATAGTAATGATAATAGATTATTATGTAACTCTATAATACATTTTGATTTTTTAAATAAATTCAATCTCTTTGATAACTTGCGATACATGGAACATAGTTTTTAAACCAAATCTGATAATTTATTAAAATAATATTTCTTAAACATGAAAATTATGACCAAAATGTTATTTTTGTGGGAAATAATATGAATATATAAATAGTGAAAATTATATATTCCAGTAATTGATAACATAACATAGATGTTTATCTATTTATTAGAAAACAAATATGAACCCTTTGAATGAAAATGAAATATTTTTTTGTGAAAATGTATATTTTCATAAAATATGTTTGGGAAATATTATTGCAAGTAAATTAAGATAAATTTATAAAAATTTTAGAATATTTATTAGAAAAAATATACATAATTTTATAAAATTTAATTCCAAATAATATATTTGAGGAACTATTTCATAATTTTTAAAAAATATAAAAAATTTTATGAATGGTTAAGAAAATTGATTTTAAGTAAAAATTATGTTTCCCTTTAAATTATTTAAAAGTTAATTTATATTTTAAATTTATTTTAATGTTATATTTGTTCATTTATATTCTAATATATCAAATTAGTTCTTTTTAAATTATTTTATATTAAATAAATATATTAAAAATTTTAAGATATTTAATATTTTTCTTTGAAAAAATATTTTTCTCATCGCATATGGAGGATTAATTTTAAAATAATTTCTACCAATTATGATATTATATTTTGGTAAAATGGATTCCTTATTATAAAATCAAGATAATTGATGTTATTTAATTGTGCCACATTAATATTTTATCTTAATAAATTGTGAAAATAGAAAAATATATATTCTATAGTTAAGGTGAAAATGTGTTAATGATTGGTTAAACTAAAACAATAATTGGTAAAATGGCCTATAAACATATCCAAATCACATTTTATGGAAATATATTGATCATATCACTAAATTAGTTTTATTATAAACAATATTTTATCCTATTTTAATGTGAAAAGATAATTTACACATTATTATTCTCAAAATTTCCATGTTTTTCCTCTCCCCCACGTGTAAAATTATATAACCTGTCATATCCTCTTCACTATCCAAATGCCCATAAAATTGTCTAGTACAAAACAAATATTAACTCCTTCCCAAAAAACATACCAATGGTATTGGGTAGATCAAAAATGTATGTTATAAAGTAGTTTGGAGAGACTATAAAGAACATATCAAAAAAAGAGGTTACATTCTTAAACGAGGAAATCTAATTTGGTACATATTCCATCAAATTATAATATTTTTAATTGATGTTTATATGATAACCATATTAAATTACATATACTATGTTGTAATTATTTTATGGTATTGTCTTATTTACATCTTATCTTCTATCAAATGGGAAATGAAATCATTGATCATGTATGTCTCCTAGTAACCCCTAGCAAACGAATATATTTTTGTTTCTATACAAAATCACATGGTATGCTGTTATGATATGATTTATATATTTATATTATATTTATAAATTAATATACTTATATAATTATAATATCATATCGTATATCTTACCTTCAATCACATTGGAAAACAAAAATGTTACTCCTGTTTATAGTTGACTACAACCTTGCGAATAGATGTGAGGAATTTTTCCCAATTCCAAATTACATAGATAGTAATATAGATATATTAAATCAATATATATTATATTTGATACATAATTATACCTATTTTAATACATATATAGCATATACCTATTAAATCTCTATTCCTTGTGGGAAATAATATTTCACCCATGTGTATGATATTTTACAGCCCCATGAAGTGATGTGAGTCATGTTTCGGTAACAGTTTACATGGAAGGTAATATGTATAAATTTAATTCATATATATATAATAAAACATATAATAATTACTCTATAAAATATGACTTATTATTTACCCTCTATTCATTCAATGATTTTATGAAAATGGAAAATGTGTTTATTTGTATGTATGACCTGTCATCTATATTATTGATGTAATCCTTTTTATTTCTCTAATATTTACATAGTACACTAAATAAATATATGTTTAACATATATATAATTTTTATTTTATGTTTAAAATTTCTTAGATGATGTAATTATGGTTAAATTAAAAGGAATAAAATAATTATACCAAAACATAAATGAAAAGTGATGAAATTATCACCTGAAATAGAGATTTTAACAAAGAATTATTAAAAATGGATGATAAAAGACAATAAATAAATAATATATATTTTATGAGATATAATATATTGATTTTTTAAAATATGTATAATAGAAATATTATAAATGATATTTGGAATCATATGATAAATGTTCAACCCAGGTTAAGGGATACTCATCTCATATTTACTTCTGTGAGACATAATCCATATTAACAAAATATTTCCTTATATGTTTTATATAATTAGCATCTTTCGTTATACCATGAATATATTTATCATGTTTATAATTAATGTTTATTTTAATTTTATTTATTTTTTTTGGCTTATGATTCAATACATTCTAAAGTTTTAAGGGTTTATTTCACATGCTCATCAATATTCGAGATTGTTTATGTTTTATTTCATGGAGTAATTATGTGATATTTTTATCATAAACACAATATATTATAATTTCATTTTTAAATTCATTATATTTTCATTTAATATTACAATTTTTACTCTCTATGATAATTAGAGTTATTGTGACATTCTTTTTAAGAAAAATTAATTTTCTTTTCCTTTTCTGTTAAAACCCATTTTTCATCCAAAATAATGTTTTATATGAATGTTTTAAAAAAATAACATTATAAAAAATATTTATTGCTGATATTTTAACATATTTCATTGAATTTTTTAAAATGAATTAATGAAATATTCATGCCTTGTTAAAAAATATTGTTAGTATTTTACTAAAACTGTGAAATTAATATTTTTTTAATTTATATAACATGAACTAAATTTCATACCCTCATGAAACATAAGTGTTTTAACTAATAAATTTTATGTTTAAATGTTTATTGTAAAATTAAATTATTTTCAATATATTTTGATAACATTCCATATAAAAAATATGATTTTAACGTAGAAAATTTATTTCCCTCGATAATGTTTAAATGATCTCTATTAAAATATATATTCACCAATATCAAAAACCATTATTATAATTATGATATATTTGGAAGATATTATCTGTTAAAATCATTATTATTTTATTGAATGGTTTATGATCTTTTTTCTATGGTCTTACTATTTTCATTATCATTCACTATATTACTTTGGATTGTTTTCATAATCATCATTAATTAGGGTATGTATTCACATTTCATGTGTTAATTTATCATTAAAAAACTTCATCTTTGTTGTTTTTAACCTCTTAAAATTAAATAATATGTATGAATTATTAATTTATGGGTGTTTAATGGTTTTACATAGCCTGTAGAAGTATCAGTTTGTCTCATGAGGCAAATCATTTGGGAAAATTAAATTCATTTTTACACTTATTTTTAATTTTTATTGTCAAAGGTCATGAAAATGTATTTCTTTTTTCCAACATTATGTATTACTTAATTATAGGATTATGAATTTATGTATATGTGATTATTTTTCTAGTTATAATAACCATGGATATGTTTATTTCTCATGTGACTGTTTATACAGTTTTATTTAATAATCATATATTCATTCAATAATATAATAATGTTTTGGGGGGGATTTTGATTAAATAATTTACCTTTCCATATTAATTATTATTATTCATTAATTACATATTCCACTATATTTTTACCCTTTCTGAGGTTCTTAACATTCCAATTTCTTATGTTTTATTTTACCAAAGATCCTAGGAAGTATTTCACGTTATATATGTAAGGATATGTTATGGGGAATAATTTCATGCTCAAAAAACTACATTTTTATCATATTATAGTCCATATAATGTGAATTAAAGAACTATATCAAGATTACGTATATTAATAAACTATTCAGTCCTTTTGAATTTGATACCCTGCTTATTGTACCAGTATAATAAATTTACTACAAGTGTTTCTCTACAAGGGTCAGGGTCTTTACATACAATGTTTTCTTAGGAACTAAGGTATTCCACCAAAAAAATGATACATCATGGATATAACATGACACTATATCAATGGTGATCTATAGAACTATGATATGAAAATCAGTACCTTATCTAAAAAACTCTCATCAGAATAATATCTGATGTCTAACATTCTCTATCCTCCCCGCAAGACCATCATATGAGAATAAATGTTCATGTTTAACCTATTCCACTATCTCACAACCTTTAAACTCATCCACCTATTGCATAAATGATTATTGTACAACAATTTATTATAGGGAACCACTTTAACAAGTGTCTCCCACATCAATATTCATCACCAGAAGTTCCACCATTACTCTAGAGGTAGATATATACTTCCAAGAAACATCTCCTGATGAATTATTCATTATTTCATCATTAATTAGATTACATTTTCAAGAAATATTGGATATATTAATATAATATTATAGAAAATTTTCCATCCACCACAGTCAATGTGGATTCAAAAAATACTATAAAAAATATACCTTGGTATATTACGATCCATGTATACCAAATATTACTAACAAATGTTGTAATATAACCACATAATCATACAGAACATAGCGGATGGAAACAATATATCATTGGTGACTGGATTTTTCTCATACAGTCATAAATTCATTTACCAAAATGAAATTAATACCCTCTAATTTATGAATAAACATTCAATGTTATGATGATAATTATCATATAAAACCACAAAGTTCACTTCCTTATCTTGGAACCAAAGAATGGTACTATATGTCAACCTAAATATAGGTAGTAAATTTACAGATAACATGTTTTAGTATATATAAAATCATGGTTTTCCTTGTAATTTTTCTCATTGGAAACATAATCTATGATAAATCAATCTTGGACATCCAATAATATATTTTTAAGAAACCTATACTACATACCAATATATTATCGATTGTTGTTTCTAAAGAAACAAAAACACTGATAATCCAATGATGATCTAATACTCTTTATTGAGACACAACATTCCTTTCAAAATGAATCTCGCATATCTAAAATATTCACCATGAAAAATTCTCATAGAAAAGATTTTGAAAAAGGAATAAATAAATATCACATAGTTGTTCAATATTATCCTCTTCAATCATTGAGTAAATATATATATTTCATTAATTAAATCAACCATTAACGTATTATGTAACTCAAAGGGCATGGATTCCATGAGTCCCATGAATATATCTTTTGTTTTCATGAAATTGAGTGTAAACATGATGAACATTAACTATCCATAATGGTATATGATGAAAGACATTATAATATCATCCAAATTCACCCTCATCTTATGATAAGCAACCCAAAAATCATTAAAAAATAAAATAATACTTTCATCTGATGATGAAAAATTCTATCCCCAATAGATGAAAATGTTTATTGATCATCACCTCATATAACTACTGATAATATACATAAAACCACAAAATACTATATAGTTCCTTCTAGAGACACAATTGAGAAATATATAGAGACATTATAATTTAGATAAGGCCTTTTTGTCTCAAATTAACAAGATGAATTCTAAACTACAGAATATCAAAATGTTTTTATGTAGTAAGTACAAATTGGATAGAATGTGGCTTCACTATGTAACCATATCCAGGACATGATATCCCTCCATGGGACAAACATTGAGAAATCATTGATTACCATTGAAAGTCCACCAAAATATTTTATATTCTACTAATAGTTATAAAAAATACTATAATATAGGACCTAGATGCCTATTTCATATCCAATTCTCTCTCTTAGAAAAAATCACCACATTATGACCATATAAATCATGTAATAAAACTATATTGCACACAATAGTCAATGACTACTTATCTAGAATTAAACCACCAATCAATCCAAAATTTTACATCCAATGGATGTACTTTCGGTGTGAATATTTACCATATTGAAAATGTTTGGCCAAAATCAACTCAAAACCACAACACATATCAATTTGACACATATATACTCTAGAAAAATATGGTCCACACTATGGGCACTTTAAAACACTCCACATTATTTCTAACATAAAAAAATGGAATGTAAATTATGATAAAAAATACTGGAATATAAAAAGATAAATCCACGTAGTAAATCATAAATAAATTCTTCCATAAATAATCCTTGGCATTTCCAGTACTAAAATCTCTATAGCATTCAACTAATAAAATAAAAAAAGATCAGCCTTACTATACCAACTAATTACAAACTTCATGACTAATCCTACTACCACATCCCTTTAATGGGGAACAACATGTTTTCTTTCTTCTCTATATCAACTACTATACTTAATGGCCTATTTATACTTCTACAAATAAGTCCTCAAAGGAAAATATTGTTGAGGCTATAATGGAAACAGACTTCCCACATTACGCTAGTCCCTCAGGATGGATGACAATGTAGATCACCATTAAAAATATCATTTATAAATAAACATGTAGTAATAGATCTCATTTTTGTATTATTGAGAACTAATTTCTCTTGAAATTCATGGGGAATAAAACTAATTCCTTCCCACTATCGATTAGAATATAAACTATCCTAATATATGAGATAACTTATCAATATATCATCTTATGATGAAACACTAATGCATCCCATCTAATGATGATCCTGAAATCATATTCATAATCTCAATCATCTTTTCCTTCTTTGTCACCTCAAGATATGTTGATAATAAAAAATTGGTAACTACTTACCGAATTATGATATGAGGAACACCATTTTGGAAGATCCCACAAGACAAATCAATGGGAAAATGTTTGGGAGATATGTAAAGAAATTACTTTATATGATACATGATATCATAAAAACTCATGCCACATGTTGGGTATAAAGAAACATTTGTCTCTTTTTGAACTACATCATTAATGATAAGAACTCTCTAAAAATTATCCATAGAATACTCCACACTCATCGAATCTTTATTGAACAATATCCATCAATATTTATTATCCCCTACCATCGAAATATTATTTAATGGGTCCCACTACTAATTCCATTAATATATCACAATAGATAAAATCTAAAGATCCACCAACTATTACACCATTTCAATATTGAAGAAATTCCCCCATATATTGTTAATTCTCAATAGTAGAACTCGTGCAATATATTCCTCTAAGTCATAAAAACATTAGACTAATTATATATTATTTGGTGATGAAAATAATCTTTCTTCATGTCACCAATGAGATCCAAAAGTAAATGATAACCAAAAAAGAATATCTGTAATAAATGAAACTAAATTATATTCCAAATATCATGATATTTATTATACAATCATTTAATATGATTCATTTTCACTTTCCCAAAACCAATCAAAATAAAACATTTGAAAAACTAAGTGTGATGGATGTCCCTCCTCAAGGTCTATAACCTAAATGAATCATTAACATATGTATGGTGTTTAATAAGATTAAATTTAAATCATTAGAGCATATGGGTGGAAAATATTCTATGTGTTGGCCAACATCCCTAGCTACCATAATATTATTTTGACATCAATGTTCCTATATAAATCCAATGAAATATTTAATAGTCCTAAACTCTAGTATCCACCCCAACATTCATCCATAGTTCTCAAACCACATTTTCATGACCATCAAATACTAGGAACCCCTCATGGGCAGGCAGTGGATATGAGTACACCCACTGAATCCCTCTACCATTATACAAATGATTACTAACTAGATATGAAGGTATAAAACACACAATAGAATTATTTTCCTCATATACCTTTGGATCACATGATTGAAAAAATCAATTCAAAACCTAAAAAAATGTAAAATCCAATATTTCATAAATAATATAACCTCATAAAGTTATGAATGTCTGTAAATAAAATGTGGAAAAATTGCTATCGAAGTAACTATAACTATGACCCAACGATCGAATCTATTAATGTTCATCATGTTTGTTGAAACTATCATGGAAACTTTTTTAAATGAATAATTTTTATAGGTATGGGGATACATGTACACTTAGTTAGAACCCCATCAGGTCCTACCATGAAAATATCATTGTATCATAATAAAAATCCATTGAATAAATAGTAGATTCAACACACACATATATTGGATAAAAAACCAAGAAACCTCTCCAAGGTAAACTCATATAGTAACAAATCCTAGAATAAAATAATTTTAATATAAGAATATATCAAATTTATACCCTTAGACCAATTTTAAAATAACTTTTCTCTCTCACTGTCCAATGAAGATCATCATGATTCTCTTTATCCCTTAAGTAGTCTGGTCACCTCACCTTATATCATATATAAAATTCATATGTCACATACCATGACCATATAATGATCATCATATTTACCAGAGAACATATCAAATCCAATATTTATATTGTATTCTATTTTTAATGGCTATCGTGAACATGATGTACATCAACTTGTTACCCTACTCATTCCATAAATAACTACAACAATATGTCTCAACACAATATCATTACCTAATCAAATACTATGTCACATACTAAAACATTAAGTCATTTTATCATTTATAGTTATACCGACTATAAGAATTCATTGCCCATAATACATGTATAAGGGAGAGAGAGTAAGATAAATTAGATGGATATATGATCACTTATTAACCATGGGTTTTGGAGAAAACACACTAAACCAATAAATTTGGGTACCATTGTGGTCATCCACAATGAATGAGGGGAGAATAAGCATCCATAAAATTTACTAAATTAAATTTTTTCCCAAATGAAAAAATATTACATCCCATACCAAAATATGAAAACAAAAACATCCATAATCATCTCTACATCATCACTGTTATTAACTACAAAAAGTTTCAAACTCTAAAACACAAACCAACCACGTTCCAAAATGAAATGATTAAAAAAATTCACATATTTCTATTTATTTGTAGGGTTGTTCATTTATATTCATAATGTATTACCATTCTTATTACATTTATTATGAAATTCACTAATTCTTTTTAAAGGCAACACATTATTTTTTCAACCATATTCATTTAAAAATTTAACCTTAATTTTTAGTAACAAATAATTTATTAATATCCTTTTATTATTTAATTTATACGCATATACATTACATTATTATTTAATTAGACCAAAATTTTCACACCTTCGAATATTGTTATCATATATCGGCATAATAGATTAGGTACTTCATGACCCTCTAAAAGTACATTCTAAAATTTTAACATAATAATTATTTTCTCACATTACCATAAATTACTAAAATGAAATTTTTTATTATTTCAGAAAAATTAGGGTATAAGTGAGAGATTGAGAAATATTCCAACTAAAACATTATAAACCAAGAATAAGGAAAAAAAATGAAAAAATTCCTCAAAAATTCATAGTGGGGAGTGTGAGGAATATAATTAATGAGAAAAACTTATTATTAGATTCATTATTCCATATAAATTAGTATAGTTCCCCCAAAAACCTAGAAATGATAAAATCTACCACCCAGATACACTGATCCACCCCCAAACCAACAAAATGTGCACAAAACCATGAGGGGATAGATTTTCATACAAAAATATGAAACGAATTCCCCTCCCAGTGTAATTTTAATATTTTAGAATCATGTAATTGAATAAATCACCAGATTATTGGGAATTTTTCTCAATTAGATTCCTTATGAATTAACTTCCCATGTAAGGAGTCCATTATATCCAATGTTTTATTAAATCCCTCCTAACTAATCATTGATTCATTATATCCCAAGAGTAAAATGTGGTATTATGTAATAATCAATGTAATTTTATTCTTGGTTCTAGATTTCATAACTCATTCCATGATCCACATTTGAACTTCCATGGAATCGTTAATAGAAAAATCAACATCCACTATTCTTTTTATATACATCATGAGAAGGAACATGCAGTATACATACTAGAAACGATTTCAACCAAGGTTCTACAAGAATATGTACTCTCTGGTGTATAAAAATGGTTTCATATCTTCATTAGAGGTCCATTTAAGTTGAATCCATTAATTTCTGTAACTATTGTCGTTTGCACAAAATCATCATAAGGAGGGTGTATCTTTTAATTTGAGGGAATATGATTATGGTCTATACCATACCCAATTCCATTCAAGGAAATATATAAAGGTTCTCCTAATGTGAAATTTGGAAACACATTGTTCTAGTGTTACTATAGTTAGACAAAACTCATCCATAGTTTATTTAGATTTTCTTACTGATATTGTGACAATGAGTTTCAGTGTACTTGAGTATTCTACGGGACCTTATTTCATTTACCCTTATTCAATAGAGAGTTTCAAGAATTATAATTTCATTTATTCACTTTCCAAAAGGAAGACCAATAATTCAATAATACTTAGTGGTTCTATTCATATCCTGTAGATAGAGTAGAGTTACTATCATTTCCAATCAGCTCATAATGTACCAATGTACTTGTCCCATACATCATTAAATTAAATTATATAAGAAATGGTTTCCGACCATCAGTACATGTCTTCTATTAAAATCCATTTAATTAATTGAATTATTTTATATCTTTATCTTGTATGAGGGAACTGACATACTGAAAGACCCATAAAAATGATAATTAGTTTCATTCCAAACTAGAAATTTTTACTACAGAAGGTTGAAATATACCCTAGAACATGAGGAAGCACACCTAACAGCAACAAATTCAACCAATTGCTTTTTAATATCACTTATTACCTTGCTTGAATCATGATACACTGAATGATCATTGGTGGTAAGAAAAATGTAAGGACCCAGTCCAACCTCTCCCATTATCTGCATCCAAGACATGGCTCGTTCAATGTCACATATCAATATAGAATAGAATTTTAGACCCTTGGTTCTAGAAGATGATTACTGTACACATTTCATTGAGTTACAACATTATCACTTCCATCCTCATCCAACATACAATATAATATATCAACACTATCAACTGATGTTGCATGTTCGCATGTTGATGAGTCGTGTCCCATGGGTCTACAAGAATAACATAATTCATCCAATTATTCAATGTGAATAAATTTTATCCAACATAGCTCCCCCACAATATCAATATAGAGAATCTCCAGTGATTCATAGGACACATCCACTTCTAAAAAAATAGAAGGACAAATGATGATGATTCATTATCTGGAACAATTATCAACATAAAGTAGGGGGTATATCATATTAGAAATAATGTTTTGAAATTCTAGATACTAAAATTGAGGTTTCGGACCATGAATATAAAACCAAATTGAAGGGACGATAAAATCCCCTTTAAGGTGAAAATCAAAATACATAAAAAAATTATAAGGTAAATCCAAAAAAAATCCCATGGAGTTCTTGACTAGGTTGAGATGAAGTATTTTTCTGGTTCAAACCATAGAATAAAAGTCTGTGAATATAAAAACCAAATGATCACACTCTCTTGAAATCATGGAATTTGATAAAAAAAACTATTGAATTAGTGCATTGATGTTCGAATATTTTTAAAATGAACAAAAAAATTATGATATAATAAATAATATTCCTTTGAAAATTAAAGGAGTGAAACTAGAAGATTTAGGATGAAATTTTAAGACAAAAAAAATGTTAGGGATATCATAAATCTCAGGAAATTTGGGACAAATATTTCTCTTGCTAAAGAGGGAGAATTTCCAACAATTAGAGGTTGAAGGATCCATTGACTTTTTGTCTTCCCCAAATACGGGGGAATGGGGGAGGACCTATAACCTACACAATTAGAATAAAAACTCTAGTAGGATGAAATAATAAAAGAGTAGATATTTCCCACTACTAATCATGTGATCCCATGAAAACCATCAAAATATGGCCACCCTACCCGATATATAACCAATGTATGATGAGCACTAGAGATGTACTCCTAGATCTAAATCCAAATATATATAATTTAAAAACATGATTTTATACCATGCATATATTTTTGAACATGACTATCTAATAATTTACAAACAAAAAGAAACTAATTAATCACATATATTCCAAAAACCATTCTTGTTTATAAATTGACAGAATAAGGATGGATTATTATAAACTAAATCCCATGTATATTTAAACTAATATAAATTTTAATTACAATATATAAGATACTAGTAAAAACCTTCATAGTCTTTTACATATTAAAAATTTCTCTATGATAGATATTATGGTAGAAATATTAGTTATAATACTGTTTTTATAAACATTGGAAAAAGAAACATAATATGTTGTGAGGTAAAATGCTCAATATGGGTAAAAATAATCGATAATAATCATATATTACATATCCTGATAAGATGAGTATAAATAATATTATAGGAATAGATAATCTAAATTAGTTCCCTAAACATGATACTAGTAGCATTATATATCGATGCATAATAGTGGAATTGAAATGATAACATGAATAATAGTAACATCATTCTTAGAGACAAAATTAATAATTTTAAGAAGATAATTTCATGCATTATGCCAGGACACCAATGTCTTAGACATCATGATCTTATCATAATGGACTTATGTTTAGGAAATATATAATTCTAATGAGAAATATAAAAATATACCCAACATAGTTTGTCTAATGATTCATATCATTACATTTAGGGGATATAGATAACTGTTCTACAATAATAATTTAATAATTATAATTAATTCATCAAAGGAGAACATTAATAAATAATCAATTTTCATTGTTTCAAATAACAATTTGTATTTTAATAATAATATATGGAATTCTGAATCCTTTCCCTACATAAAATAAAAGAGATCACATATTCATAACTCATTAAAAAATTTTGATAGATAAACAATTCATAATCACAATGCTTGAGTAATTAATAAACCATAGCATAAGAATAAAAAACATTTTTAAATAAAATTACAATTGTTAAATAGAATATAATCCAATGTAATAATCCATAAAAAACCCCACATGGAGTTATGGAATACATTTAACACAATAATTTAATGAATCAATAAATTGAATAATGTGGTTATCAATGAGAATAACTAATAATCAACACAAAAACTATGGGTTTTTCAATATAATAGGATGTACATTTATCATATAATGACTGAAAGTGTAGTAGTTGAAGGTATTCATGATGATTTTATTTATCAATAAAAGTTAATAATTTATTTTAATAGTTTTAAAATGTATTAGTCCCATAAAATAAACGACATGACCTTAATTATGTTTTTCTATTGAGAATGTTAATATTTTTAATTTATATCCCCTTGGAAATTCAATATAGGTGTTTAGATGAATTACAACCCATTACACTCCTTATATATGATTGGGTAGATTCTCAATCATAATTTTTTTGAATGATTACTCCACAGTTCATATTTTTCATATCTTCATCCAATTGCAATTATCATAGTAAGATTTCATTTCTTGTAAAATTGAGTAATCATTAATTTCTCAAATTTATGATTTCTAGGGATTATAACATCATAGTAAAAGGTTTTGATGAGGGGAAATATAATTATGAATATATCATTATGGTGTTAATTCCAATTTTATAAGATCATGATGAAATTATAATAATACTATATTCCAAAAAAGATATGGTGTGAAATGAGAACCCTTATATCGATATAGAAATTGAATAGGAAAAAAACTATAATGATAGGTGATAATTAGTCACTCAATTAATAAAAATATAATATCTATGATTATAACATGAAATTTAAATCCCAGAAATAGGTATAATTTTTTTATAAAAATTTATTAAAACTAAAAAGGAAGAGGAAGTATTGGAACCACATATTTCACAATGTAGATTTTACAAATTGGGAGGCCTCATAAGAGCCATAATATTTCATTGAGAGGAATAAATAGAGTATTAGGGAACAAAAATATATTATCTATAACGTTCTAATAGGTGGGTATAAGGTTATGGTTGGGAGTGAACATATTTTATTTTTTAAAAGTAACTTCTTTTCAATTTGAACTATTATTAGAGAAGTGGGGAGAATATAATGACATGGGTGTGAAGTTGGTAAAAAGAGTTATTTGGGGAAATGACGATGAGTCATGTAGGTATTAATTTCCACCTTACAAGTTATTCTATAATGCATAAGTGTCAAATAGTTTTAGTAAAATTTTAGCCACCATATATTACCAAATAAAAAACAGAATAATAATAATTAAATATTAATCGGGTTTTTATTTTATCCCTATAAATTTAAAAAGACCCAAAATAAAAAAATTAAATGCTTGTTACATGTATTTTTTATCACTATAGAGTCATTTAATTGTTAAATATGAGAAAATTTAATTTTTAGTTCAAACATGTAATGATTATATGACCCCATTTTTTCATAATTAATTTTTATTTGATAAGTGTTCATATTATTATCTAAAATTAATTGAAATTCTATTCAGTATTCATTTATTTTTTTATAATTATATATTCAAAAACATTTATCAATATAAAATAAATCCTATTAAATTATAAATAACAAATATTTAGAAAAATATCATCCTTTAAAAATAAACATTTCCATGTGGTGAAAGACATTTATCTAAGTAAATTGTTATTATGAAGAGAAGTAACATCATCCTTAATAAATAATATAGAAATATTTATTCTAAATTTGAAATCAATTTATCATATAAAATTTCTATATGTACGAATAATTTATATTGACATTAGAAAAAGTAATACGTAAATATATATTTTTAGATAATGTGTAACTTTTTTCATAATTTTATTATATAAAAAATTTATCATTTAATTTTATATCCAAAATATATTGGATAATTATAAAACATGTATTATTTATTTTTCATCAAAAAAATAAAAAAATTATTTTTAACAAAAAAAAAATTTAATTAAAATATAGACATAAATGATTATTGGAAATTATTAATTATTTCTATAAAATAATCCTCATTGATATTCAAAAAAAATTAAAATATTTAATTTTATTCTTATATAATTGATCAAATAAAAGGTATTTTGAAATAATAAGTCACTCTTATATAATGTATAATTTATAAAATCACCATCTTTGGTAAAAATTATATTTTTTCACTATACATTTATATATCAACTAATTGATAAATATTAAAAAAAATTATTAAAAAATACTTATTATGAATATAAAAAAATATTTCATCAAATTCAAAGTATAAAAGTTGATAATTTAACTTTTCAACAAAAAATAAAAATACACTTAAAACAATTTTTATAGAAATAATCATTTTGAAATATTAATTATTCTTATTATTATATATTATGAATTAATAATAAAATTTGGAAAAATTTATTATTCATTTGAAAATTATATTTTAACAATAATATTTCTCGTATATTAATAAAACAAAAAATAATAATTTTACTAGGTTTAGATTTTAAATAATAAATCATTCTTATAGGTAAAATGGATCTAATAATTAAATTTTATGAATTTTTTTGTATTAATAGTGAAAATTAATATTATCAATATACATATATTTTTTAATGTTAATTTATATAATTTTACCCATTAATTATATAGGTATATTTTAATGGTTATATTTTATTCATGATTTCATTTTCATTCGGTGTTACCTATGAAGAAAGTTAATTATCACATTATTTTTTAAAATGAAGATATATATTATTTAAATATTTCTGGTTTTACATCCATCCAACAATTAAGTAAATTTAATCCTAACAATTTTAATGATCATTGACTATTGGAAGAAACCATGGGATCCTTGAAAATCTCATTATTCACATTCTACTAACATATCCACCAAACTATCCATAGAAAGACTGTAATGTTATTTATAAAAAATACACATCATTTATATATATTCACAACATAACTTTCACAATATTATTTTTCACGATCTTATTCCCAATTGACTACTAATTAATAAATGGTTATGATAATATTTAAAATATTTAGGTAAAAAGATAATTTGATGATGAAATCCCTATTTTAAAATGTCTTATGAAATTTTTTCTTCACTGCATCCTATGATACAATCATTTCGTCTTTGACATACAAGGAAAATACAAATATAAATTAATATTTCATATCTCATATCTCATAATTAATAACATAATCTATTAAAAACATTAGGAAATAAATCTATCATATTTAATTATAAATGGGATGTTATTAAATAAAACATTGGTATGTTTTCTTATAATTTATCATATCCCCGTAGATATATCTCAAGATTTTTCACTAAATTTAATGCATCATAATCTACTAAATACACTACATTTCCAAACTAGCCTATGAGTTTATATAAACATTTGAAATTATGATCCAATGTATCTTTCCACTTCTTAATGACTTTTAAATCCTCAATTTCTAATGTTATATTCTCTATTGTTATACAAACACATATCTTCTTCTAGTGGTAGCTCCCTGAACATACACAATGTGATCTGATGTTAAATAAACAAGCATTTTATACTATATTTTTTGTCGACTATCGATTCCAATTCGTAACTATCCTAAATTGAAATGTTTTAATGAAAATAAATAATTATATATATTCTCTTCACATTTTATGTTTATATCATTATCAAATAAGGTAAAAAAATTATTAATTAAAGTCTTGCCTTTCTCAAACATTACATAATCAAGAATGTGAAGTCATGAATTAATTTTCATACATATGAAAATATTTAATGTTTAGTGTTTTAGAAAATTATGTCGGCACCCTTGCATAAATAAATATTATATCACTATATGGAGACTTCTACTTGGTATCCATTTTTTCCAAAAAAATAAAATTTTATTATATAATTAGTTATGTTTTTATAACTTAATATCACTATATTCATCAGGACATCAACAATATACCTAGTTATTATAAAAACAATGTAAATATTATAAATCACGGGGTTTAAAAAATATCATAATATAAGACATAAAATTAAATAACTATTTCATTATTCTAAGAATACTAATAAAAAATTTATTCAATGTTAATTATAATTGGAAAACTAATCATTTTAACAAAAAAAATCCATTGACAATGCAATCAAGAAAAAATTAATAATAAATTTCTAGGTAAAAATTTTAAAATATAATTTTTTTATAGTATTGTAAGGTTATAAAATATCAGTTTCATAATTTTATATATTTCATCATTAATAATTAGAAAAAAATCTTTTGGACCTCATCTCTTTAAAAAATGATTCAAAATAACAAAAGGGAATCATAAATACATTAAAAATAATTAATAAATTATGTATGTACGGTGTAAAACCATTTAACCTCAATAAAACATATCTAAAATGAAATTAAATAACAAATTCATTAGTGGGCTATAACGGACCCACCAATCCATGGTTTATAACTAACCATTTATCCTCGGTTCATAACAAAACCATCCATCCATGTATTACAATGGAACCACCCATCCTTGGTTTACAACAACACCACCCGTACATGCTTTATAATATAACCCCAATTCTTCATAAAAAAATTCCAATTAACCCAAAAATATTAATAAAACACATTTTTTATCTTCATATATTTTATTTGAAATTTTTTTCTTTTCACCCCTACGAAATCATTTTTCAAAACTAAAATATCCATTCTATTTAGAACCCTTTTGTAAAATATTAGAATAATAGACAATTTTATTTTTTAAAAAACTAATATATGATAGATTATAAATGAATCTTAAAATCAAATAATAGTTGAAATATAGGGAAAACCCATTAACACAATGTATATTAAAATAGAATATTATTTCTATCATTTATAAAAAAGTAAAATCTTTTTATAAAATATTTTGTTTCAAATAATATGAAAGAATGAAAAAATTGATATATAATTTTTTTATAATTATCTTAAATCCAAAAAAAGTCATTAATATAATAATTTTAGTAATATGGATATGGAGAAGAAATATTTCAAAAATAAATCCTTGAAATCGTTAAAATTTGATTTTTAATGTAAAATTTCTATTACCATGAGCTTGCTATGTAACATATATTACTTATCATTCAATATAATAAAATATTGGGAATTATTAATATTAATTATAACTATATTTTTTTCAAGACTCTTTTTATTTCATTTTTTACCATGTTTTATATTATTACATTAACTATTATTTACATTTCAGTTGTTTTCAAGATATTCAGCTAAAATTTACCAAATATATTCGGTTGTATTACTATGGTCAACATCATCACTATTAAATTATATTTTGAATAATTATCATGACATAATTATAATTTAAATATATAAATAATACATTTAAAATAAAAATAATAAGTTCGTTTGAATAATGAAGTATATTACTATCATAGAGATGGTAGGTCTTATGTACAATTGATTATCGTTTCCATTTTTTATTGGTAATGATTTTGGTAATATATATGTTGTTATAACATTAAAAAGTGATTATAATATAGAAAGTATAATATAATTCCCATAAATATGCCTATCTAATTGTTCCATTATATGTTGTTTTTAAAATAAAATAACAATTCTATGTGGATGTGGTAATACCCATATACACATGAGAATAGTTATTATCCAATATAATAGATGGTATGAAATTAAATAGTATGATATAATTAAATAATGATAATTATTTCTTGGGTATCATATATATATGCCAAATATGTTATTATACGTAGTTGTGGGAGGCGATCAAGGAAAATATTCATCAGTTCATGAGGTGAGATTTTGCTATAAACATATACAATGGATTCATTTCTTATTTGATAGTAGGATAAGATATATGTTATTACATTAACATAATAACATTTCCCTATATAAAATATAATTATCTTATAATATCATCATGATTGAATAATATTTGAAGAGGGCATAACAACTAGTATGCCTACAACATTTGGTTAGAAGTTATACATCTTCATAGGGAAATGTCCTTTTTATAACACCACAATACCTCTATATATGGTATTATTCTTAATAAATACAACTAGAATGAGAAGAGGTATTTTAGGAATGTACTTGGGAAATAATATGAGGAAATAAAATGCTTTTGTAGAGATAGTATTTTAGGATAGGATGTAACCTTTAAAAAGTGTGTGGTGGACAACTCATAGAAATACATGAAACATTAAATTAATATAAATGAGTTTTTCAGAAAAATAGATTCCAAAATAAAATAATAATAATTTAGTGTGATTAAAGGTATAAATATTTGATCCATAAAAATTTTGGCTTTTTTATATTATGTTTTTACCCTTATCTCGTTTTCTATCCCATAATAACATTTTATGACAATTTCCATGATAATTATATTTTTTCTCTTTATGGTCAATATGGTTATGATTTAAGAGAAATTCACCCATAATGGTCTATGTGATATATTTTTAACTATATATCAATAAATTATATGAATATATGATTTTAAATAAGATTATATCTTTTGATAAATTTTTTTATTAAATATCATTAACATCATTTTTCGAACAATTCATTCAATTTGACTATGAAAATAACATCACAAATATGGAATTAGAGACAAATATTTTTATACCTATCTAACCAAACTAATTTTCCTAGAAAATCTGGAAACATAATAATTCATTCAAATTATATTAATATTATTTTTTATAATTAATTAATTTTATTTTTATAATAATTGAATAAATACACCTTCTCATTGCATAAGACTTTATTTTTATTATTTCATTTCTAAATATTACTAATAAATTACCATGATAAAAAAATAGTTCTACTTCAGAAAAAAAAATTCTGTGAGCAGAATGATTCATCTTTTTATCCTTATACATGTAAGTTAGAGAAAATTAATCAAAATGAACGAAATTGCCTTTTTTTCATTTTGTAAAATAATACATATTTCAAAATTAATGAAATATTTAACCAAGTTATGATATCTTTAGGATGAGGATGGGAATGGAAATAACCCCACTCATAATGTATGACATAGAAAATTTTTATGGTTATGTTGTATTCGTTGTTCTATTGTTTTTAAAATTAATTATCTAATTTACCCTCTTCATAGTAATAATCATTTACTATTGTTAATATTTATATTGCAAAAACTATAGGGACCAATTTTCTCATTTATGACATCTGGATTAAAAATATGTAATTGATTTTTCATGGTTCAATATCTTGAAGTAAAAAATATTAATTTAAGATAAAAATACAAATTGAAATGTAAAACATGTTTTTCTTAAAAACCATATTAAGTGCAAAAATTTATTTACCACGAATTCATTTTTAGAATTCACTCTGAAGAACTTATTTGCATTCTATTAAAAAATAAAAAAGATATTACAAAAACGATCCAAATAAAAAATATTCTTTTTAAATAATTTAAATGATAATACAAATTTTAAAATAAATTAAGATTTTCACTATTCATTGAAAAATAAAAAATTCTACAAAATTTTTTAAAATTTATTGTAAGATAATTTTAATATTATTAATTCAAAAAAATATCTAATATTTTAAAAATTATATAATTTCTTGGAATTAATTATACAATTTTCTAAAATGATAAATACAATCTATTAAGAGAATATATTTTTAATGAAAAAAATAAATTACCTAAAAAATTAGTGTTTATTTATAGAAAATATTTAATAATTGAGTTGGAAATTATTATGTATTACATATATTATTTATCTATCTTCATAACAACCATTTTAATAATTATTTTTTAATGGTAATATATCAATATTTATCTTTCCCTGTTTATTTAGGCTTGAGGATGTTTATCGAATGTATATTTGTTTTCAATATTTCATAGTGCTACATTAAACACAAAGTATAGAGAATAATATGTGATACTAATCAAGGATCATGAATTAGCATAATATGAAAATTATTAATACTATAGGAATAAATAATATAAATTAACTATATCATATAATAAAATTAGAAGCGTTATATTTCCATGGATTAAAATATAAATGAAAATATCAGATGGATAAAAAATGGTTCAATGGTAATTAAATTAATAATTTTTTATAGTTAATTTTGCGCCCTTACCCATTAAAACATTAATATATATGTAATATCATAAATTTTATAATGCTATGAAAAACAATCTATGTTGAAAAATTATAATTTTATTATGAGGAAAATTGTTTTATCTATTAAAATAACTTAATAAATATGTTAAATTTTTGAATAATCAATAGATATATTCAGAGTCACATGTTGAGTAAGTATGAGTTTTTGAGGCCCATAAATCATTGGCATAAAAGAAATAAGAATATTAAATATATTACATTACATCCACATGATTTATTAAAAATAATTTAATAACTCTCAAATGGGGAATTATTTGAGAAATCTAAGACCATAGTTAGGTCTGGGATTCATTGTTTCCTGATATATGATATAAAATATTTATTTTCTAGATGTTAGGAGGGTTTTATCGTGAGAATAAATAATTTAATTTTTATTATTTTTATTTTCAAAATAATTCATTATCTCCCAAATGGTGCATCGTATGAGTAATATGGGACTAATGTTAGGTCCAGAATATGGTATTTATTATAGAAGGGGGATAAATATAACACACTTCGAGAGTTTGGAAACATAATATGTGATTTAACTTACTCTTATATATATATTTAATTTTTAATTAGATTTTATTTATTTAATAAATAATTGATTTCATCCAAATGGTGCATCATATGAGAAATATGAAACCATTATTAGGTATGTTACTTATGTTCTACCCTAGGTGGGAGATAAATTTTATATATGATGGGTGTTTGGTATTTCCACTCCTTAGAATAAGTGTTTTAATTTTTTTATTAAATTAAATAAAGAAAAATAATTTTTCTCTTTATGTAAAACATAAATGCATTGCACCTTCATTTCTGGGACACCCATGCCTGTAAAAACAATTTTTATTTCCCATTTTAATGGTTTAAAATTTTAAACAAATTAAATTGATGATATTAAAGAATCTACATTCAATATAATTTTGAATCACAAATTTAATTAGCCATTTCAAAATGGAAGACATTTACAAGGATTTTTGGTATTGAGATACCCAAATTATATGATTAATCAGTGTCAAATAATCTTATAATCTTCTAATGATACTAAAACTACTTTCATTAAATTTTTTAATCATTTCAGCTTCCTCCTTAATGATGTAGATGTGGTCATTGTAACTCTATTCCTCAATATGCACATTGTGTTAGATAAATTGGTTTTATTATTATATAATTGTTTTATACATCCATTATTCATTAGTCCCAAATTAAAGAAAATTTGTATTTTTTAAAGAATAAAACTATTTAAACATATATTATATTAGAATAGTTCACATTATAATATAAAAATATAGTTTTTATATAAATTATCCTTATAAATAAAAAAATTTATTTATAATCACGTTGTTTGATTGGGGAAATTTTATTTAAAAAAATTCAATGTTTAATTAAATGAATTATAAAAGGAAAAATTAATCAAATTGGAAAAACAAAACTTACCATGTTTTTACAAAGAAAAATTGCACTATATTATATAAGATAAATAATAAAAAAAATTTAAAGGATAATAATAATGTAATAATATTAAATTTTTATATGATAACTGATAAGATATTATTATAAGTTAATTAATAGTGGAAAATTAATTATTAGAGAAAACATTCAAATATATTTATAAAATCACAATTTGTTATGAAAATATCACACGATAAATATATAGAATAATTTATGATAAAATGATCAAATATAATTAATAAATGATAATTATTCAGAAATTTTCAAAATATTATTATTCTTTATTAGAATATAGATTGAACATGTTTGGACCAAATTGATAATTAAAATATTATTTAGGAGACAGAAAATATCATAACAGACCATATAATATTGAAAATTCAAAAAATGTCCAGCAGATAAAATGTTTCATCACATGATATTTTTTATTTATTTTGGAAATATAATAACTATTTTAGGACATAAGAATCCATGATGAACCTAGAGTTTTGATGTTTTTATAATAAGGTCGTGAAGTGGTGTTATTGATCAATTTATTCCCACCATTTTACATCGATAAATTTTATCTTAGGAAGTTCATAACTATATAGGGATTTCGTTTTCACTTATTGTGTTTATTAATATATTTTTCCGATTTCACTATTAAACGTGATTGATTGTGATCCCACATGAGTGTATTTTTTTTTTTTTTTGGGATTCCATGAGTTATATTAGTTTTGAGGTTTTCTAAGTTTTATTTTTTATGACATGTTTATTTCTATGATGGTACATACTCGCATTGGAATAAAATTCCTACTTTTGGGATAAACATCTATATATGTAACTATACCTTGTTATTTATTAGTGGTATTTGAGATAATTTGACCATTTTGACATATTAATCCCCTAGTGGGGTAGAACTCAATATTGTATTGATAGTGATAAAGGACCTGAGAACAGTGTAGAGGTACGAGGTAGTCATGGAATCATGTCAAGGGGGTTCTTGAGGTACTCATGATTTTCTAGGTTCTATTAACCATGTGATAACTGACTCAATGTGATTACTAGTTATTCTCATCTATAGGATTTAGGATAAATGTTCCTCTTGAGGGCTATATAATGTCTGGTATCACATCCATGAAATTGTGAGGATTCCGTACAATGGATGATTTTCTTCTTCTGACTAATTATTTTATCTTTTTGTATGGAGTCAAAGAAGGTATGGATAATGGGTTCTTCCATCATGTTTAGAGAACCATATCATGGATTTCAATTTTATGTTTATTTGTTTCATGTGTTTAGTATTATTATGTCATACTTTCGTGTACAAGATCACATCTTCTTAAGGATGCATTGTAGGTGACCAAATTAGTCTTGTACTCAAACACTACTCAAGTATTTTGAGGTTCATATAGATTTCATGAGAGAACTACTAATGGGATGGACTTTGTACTAGGTTGACCATATAGCCGGTGTGAACAGGATAGAAACATGAGTACTTTTATTTATTATCTTTTTTATTCATTCTAGATAGTATTTCAACCTTAGGATCTAATTTAATATTAATGGAATGTTTTTCATTAACATTTAGAATGATTAATATGGTTATTTATTTTATTTTTATTATTTATTATTGATTTAATGATGTCATACTGAAAGAATAGTCTTCCTATTGATGGACATAGTTAGTCCCTTCTTGTAAGTAGCCTCCTGTATCAGGGGACACATGCATGAGGTTATGTGACATTTTATATTTGACCTAGTGACATAGGTCGAAATGTTAAATTAAACATCAAGATCTGACATTCACAGACCTGTGTATAAGAAATTTCATGTTCTATGAAGTCATTTATCCAAAAATGTGGGCATGTTTTTTATACTAACCCCTGTCTATCCATTAACTATTATATAAAACATAACCCCACCCATATTAAATTAAGACTAATACATTAACCATAAGGGAAAATAAATAAATAGTAGATAATCATGTTTTTAAAAAATTATCGTTATTTTAATAACATCATAAAAATTGCAATACTTTTCCTCATGTCAAGAAAAGAGATAACACAATATTAACCAATTTAGAGAATGATAGTATATGGATAAATAATAAAAAATCATATTACCTATGTAATATATAAATATCTATATCTAAATAAACAATAAATTTATGTTATATAGTTCCCACATCAATAAATGAAATAGATTCCTTTATAATAGTCCCAGAAACAAATAATATATTAAGTAATAGTATACTTTCATGTTAATAATATCCCCAATTAATAAATGGAATAATGTGAAGTCAAGGAGAATTACAAATAATTAACATAAAGCTCTGGATTATTCTCTATGAAATAATATGAACCCATATAATATAAGTGTAGACAAATAATTAGTAGATTAAATATTTTAAGTGTTTGATTTTCAATAGAGGTTAATAATTTAGTTTCATAGTTTTTAGAGTTAAGAGATGCTGTAAAGAGTAGGTAAACTATACATTTCGGTTCTTTGAGGATCATGCGAATTTTCCAATGCATATATCATATGAGTGTCAT
The DNA here is from genome assembly GCA_963277665.1 of Viscum album. NCBI lineage: Eukaryota > Viridiplantae > Streptophyta > Magnoliopsida > Santalales > Viscaceae > Viscum > Viscum album. The sequence goes on from OY728155.1 coordinate 1,377,044,998, forward strand.
GACTGTTTTTTAATTTTATTCCCACTCATTATGGCCTATTTTGATGATTCATTTGAGTAAAATAATTCATTTTGGGTGATTACCTATTGTTTAATATATTATATATTTGAATACACTACCTAGTATAGATAAATTGATATCATTTATTAAAAACCCATAAATGAATTTATATTAAAAAATATGGGATTATAGGGGATTATAATTAATTAGTTAAAGAAATAATTAGATAGAATATAACTATTAATATATCTTATTTTTGGAAATTTAATAGATTCAAAATTATTATTAAATTATAATACATGAATTCAATTTAAAATATAAGGGGTAAAATAAAGATCCTTATGTCAACATTGTAATGTCATAGGAACAATGATATATTGACAGGAGATAAGTAGAATATAATTATCATAATAAAAAAATGGTATGTAATTCCATAAAGTAAATATCATGAAAATATGTGTAAAATATATTATAACAACTAAATTTCTACGAACAATGAATGTGATGGAATGGAAATTATTTCTTTTATTTGTAGATTATTAATGAATCAAATGACTCATTATAACAGTAGTTACCATATTATATTTCTTTTTTGATGTATATGGAAAGATAAAACATGATTAATGCCTTTCCATTTTATATGTATGAGTAATTTGGTGTGAGTGATCTCCTTTTATAGGTGAAAATGTTGGGCTTTTTAGGAAAACTAATGCTTTGTAACATGTATGAATGGAATAAAATGGGTGTTATGTGGTTTTGGTTATTAGGTGAGTTTTTTGGATGAAAATTTGAGACAATTTGGTGTGTATTTTCATCCTAAAAAGTTACTATATAATGGCTTTGTGTCAATGTCATATATTAAATTCTGAGCACCATTGGATTACCCATGTTAAAAACTATTAATATTGAAACAATTTTAATTATCATATTTATTTTCTCCCGCAATATATAATATGGTCATTAATACCAAATTTAAACATTTTAATATATATTTATGACCCTTGAATCGTAATTAAATTTCGAAATATGGGAAAATTAACATTTTAAAAGGAATATATAATGTTTCCAGAAAATATATCTGTATAAAAAGATATTGGAATTGATATATATATATTCTTATTTATCATATATTGAAAAAATAAATTTCTATTATATCATTAACACATATTTCAAAATAATATATTGGAATCATAAAAAAAATATATATACATTTATATAATAATAAGTACTATTTAGAAATGTTTTTATTGGAATTTTTTTATTGGGGTAACTTCTATTTATATTGGTAATTTAATTTTATGAAAAATATAAGATGGAAACCATTAGATATTTTTGTATTAGTTACTCACAATATAAAAAACATTTTTTTATGTAAAATATATATTTTTATGAAAAATCAATATTTACATTAGAACATGTGATGTGTATTTACATGCTTGTAGAAAAATTGTACTATTAAGCATTCAATTTATTCATAGAATTACATTACCAATGTATTTTATTTTAATGATATATAGTCATTAAATAAAAAAAATTAAGAAATATATGGAATACCAAATTAGTATAAAATTTTATTTTACAAAAATTATATTTAATTACAATAAATACCGAAAAAAAAATTATTAGAAATTATTACTTATGTCCTAAAATATTATTCTCTTTATTTTTAAAATATATATTTCCCTACATTCACCTAAATTAAAAATATTTATAAAATCATCAATGGATAATATTGACATGATAAATCTAAATAGAAGTATATTTTTTCAAAATAATATTTATATATTTGAGAATTTTAATTTTGAATAAAAAAATATATTGAATATGTTTTTTTAATATATGTTTTTAAAATATTAAAATTTCTTATATTTATTCATGAGGAATAACTAATATTTTTTTTGCAAACATACTATTATTGAAAATTATTTAGTTTATCCCTAATATATTTAGTAACATAAAATGACCTATATAAAATCTAATTTTTTAAGAGTTACATTTTAAAGAATAAAAATTCATTTTAAATTTATTTTATAGAATAATTAAATTTTATCAATTCCTTTATATTAATATTGAATTTTTTTTTTCTATATATATTTTTAGACATCCCAAACATGGAAGCCCCATAATCGGTTCCCTGATCTAGGATGGCCACATAACCCCTAGAGTGATTCCCTACATGCCAGGGGTTGTCGACTAGTAGTGGTGTGGATAGGTAGTATTGTGGGAAAATATACCCACATGTTAGAGTATTGGATCAAATAAAATGAATGTAAACAATAGAGAAATTATAATACAATACAAAATTAAATTAAATATCCTAATCATAATAAATAAATAAATAAATAACCAAACAACATAAAAATTGATATCTGAATAACATAAACAAATATTTTAGAGGATAATTATTGGAATATTATGATTCATGAAATGTTGATAATATAGAAAAGAAACATAAGATACCATAATTCTATACTATAGTATAAAAATATACAAATGTACAAAATAACTCCACATGAATCTCGATCCTAAGATCGATCTTGTGCATTTATGATCCTTCTAATAAAGACTTTTAATCAACTAGTATAAGGGCCTTTTCCCTTTCCTAAACCTGCAAAAAAATTAATCTTCTTAGTTTCCAAGGGTAGCTCGAGTATGGTGCGTGATAAATATCTTAGTATGCCACAAGAAATTATGTCTATGTTTAATCTGAGTTGGTAATCTTAAGTAAATAGTATATAATAAAAAACATGTGAGTAATGCATTGAAAAATAAATAAATAACATCCTGCTCCAATTCTTAAGGATACATGGTGGGTTTACCTGGATCATCCCAAAGACGGAAGGTCGGAAAAAGTCACCATATATAAATATGTAAATATAGTTCATAACTATAATGGGGTACGAATGCCTCCTACCCATACATACTCATATATATATATATATAACTAGATTGGGGTAAGAATCTATGACACCCATTCATGTTCATATTTGAATGAAATTTGGTAAGATTTCATCCCACCCTTTCAAATTCAAATATTGCTAGAATTGGGTAGTACAACCTCCCAACAATTCTGGTTAATATATAGGTAGAATTTGGTAGGAATACCTCCCACTCATTCACGCTCAAATACAACCGGCATATGGTAAAATGCCTCAACCCATTCTTGTTCATATATAGATAATAATCATAGAATTTGTCTAATAATTTATATCATTTCAATTTAGACATGATTCAATATAATTCCATATGTTTAATTTAATACATGAGGAAATCCCTATCATTTATGCTATTAGAAACTCCCAATTCCCATTATAACATTTATAAAAACATATGACATTTATTAAGATAATTTGAACAATTCATGGGTTCAACCATTATATAAAAGTCAAATTCATTTGATTCATTTGAAGTAAAACTATTTATTACATGTCAACCATTTTAAAAAATGCATCTGGTTAATTTTTTGTAACATGGAATATTCTAATACAAGAGAACCAGACTTAATAATGACATATCAAAAATTAATATTATCATATTGGAAATTCCAACACAAGGATGAAAACACACCCTTGGTTTTTCTTGGGTTCATCAATATACACTTGAGAAAAGGGACAACTCAATTTAAACTCAGGACGGAAGATAAAAATAGGATTTGGTCATCTTGGAAAATTATCCTAAAATGGGCATTTTTGTTGCACACCCTCTTGGGTGTCTTTATAGTTCATATTTAATGCCTAAACCCCCAACATGATCCAATTAAAATTTATCAATCCACTAGTGTCATTTAAACATTAAGAGTCCAACACTAAATATAATTTTATGAAATTTCATCAAATTAGACGAAGGAATAAATATAAAATGAACACAAATACTATGGGAAACTAAGTGACCAACTTTATTATGGATGTATAAGAATGATCTCTTGATATAAACCTTAAATTCAAATAATGTTGGATGATATGTAAGAATTTTTCCAATTTCATAAAAATATGGTGAATGGTCATGCATCTAAATAGCACAATTAAGGGTGAGATTAACATAGATATGATTAGAGATATAAGGGAACCTTACCGCAAGGGATCCAATACCTCGGAAGGGTCATGGATAAGCCACCAGACATAGCCTCTAGCTTAAATACTATCCTTATAGGGTTCCTGAGCTCAAGGAGGAGTATCCCACTAGTTCTACCTACTAGAGGTTGGGAAAAAATAAATTAAATTTTGTGGTTCAAGTGGGGAAAAATGGAAATTTTTCCCCAAAACTAGGCTCACATGTTTTATACATATGGTTTAAAAGTAATGTAAAGTTGTGAAGAACCACTATATTCAAAACCGCAGCTGGATGTATAGATGTGTGCCTGGTTCCGCAAAGTTACAAAGAATTTTGTGGACTTCCTGGTGTCCCCATTTGTATCCCCACATTTTATACAACCCATGAAGCCTAGGTCATAAAATTTCCACTAAATGTGCATCCCATCCTATAACCCTTTTTTCTAAACTTCCATTCTTTAAACCTTCCATAGAAGATCATCTGATCATCCCTAATCATTAGTAAACATTTACAATGATTGAATGAAATATTCTAAATAAAAAACCAATGATTTGTACCACGGTAAAAATCAACGTCCTCATAATATCCCCTCTTTATGTATACTCATCTCCAAGATTTCCTTATGAGGTAATGTTGGAACATTCTCCAATTATTTTCTGCCACTAGGAATGTATATCAACTTTTTGCTTTGATGACACATATTGTGTGAAACTATGATTTCATAACACCCGTACAAGATGATCAATCCTTAAATAGAGTGAATTCAAACTCCGATCATCAACACCAACTGGATGTTCTTCTAAATAAACATCTATATCTAGATAAACCTCATCTAGATAAAATACTTGCAATGGTTTTGGATCGTATCGGCGAAGAGGAGATACATGAATGGAAATATTCATGGACTTGTATCTTTGAGGAAGTGAAAATTGGCAAGCCACTGGTCTGATCTTCTTTACAACGTCAAAGGGTCCAATTATTCTTGATGATGGTTTACCCTACTTCGGAATACATATATTCACTAACCTAGGTTAGAAATTCATGAAAACCCAATCTATAATGTGAAACTCGAGAGGTTATTGGCATCTATTAGCATAAGACTACTGTATGGACTAATCTGTCATCATATGCTTTCTGATTAGCTTGACCTAGTTGGAAGTATTTAATATGAGATTATGCCAACGAACTGCTGCCTCCCCTACCTTTAGAAAGAATATAGGTGATTGAAAAGTACAAACATACAATAAATCATAAGGTATAATCTCCATGGTATCCTAAAATATATTTTGATAAGAAATGTAGATGAGTGGAATGTGTTTCTACTATAAAACCAAATATTAGAAAACAAACACAAAAATCATATCGTGATGAACAATAATTTTTTGATCTACTATTCCATCTTTCTATGGGTGATAGGTCGCACTCCAAAGTACATTTATAACCAATATTTTGGTATCCCCTTCAAGAACCATGATGTGAAATGACCGTCTCTTTTAGAAAAATCATATCTATTAGTGAATAAATTAAAATAAAAAAAATTAAACAAATATATAATTAAAAAATAATCATTTTTAAACTTGTGAATAAAAATAATATATGTTTTATCTTATAAAATGGTTATGGTGGTTGGAAACTCTATTGATGTCATATAAATTATAAACATTTCTTTTTTATTTTAACAACGAATGAAAAAAAACATTTTTAAAAAAATTATTAATATTATTTTAAACCTATTTAATAACTCATAGATAAAATAAAATATCCTTAATAAATAATTTCATTTAATAAAAATGAATTCTATAAAATAATTTTTTAAGTAAATGGTCCTGGATGAAAAGTAAACTTAATAAAAATAAATATATGGAATGTTTTTTTAAGATTAAATATATTATTATAGTTATGAAGAGGAGGAAAGTTATATAAAAAATTTTTACACACAAATATTAATCGATTATTAAATATATGGATTTTATGAAGGATTTATTATAAAATTTCTTTTATAAAAATAAGATACAATTAAATTGTAAAAAAAATTATTACTAGTTTATTAACTATGACATTGAAACCTCATGAAATAATAAAGAATAATTTAATATAAAAATACTCATTAATATCTATACATTTCTGTAGAATACATCAAAGGGGAAGTATATACAGCATAAGAAGAAAATAGGTGTATAATATAAAATATGTCTCAATTGATTTGAAATTGAGAAGAAATAACATAACTCAAGTTTGAAATTCCTTTCAAGTGATTTAAATCTCCTATATAATAATTTTACATGTATTATAATTTCATAATATATATATATATATATATATATGATATCAGATATGTTCTAATTATAATTTCTGAAAACTAATTTGGTATTAATATTTAATTATTATCAATGTTTCAGATGATACTAGTATTTTAGGTATTTTTTGATTAGGTAGTTTCTGTCCATGTACTATAATTTTGGGTAAATCATATTTATTATTATAATCATCATATAAATGTCATATTTTTAATATATTGATTCATTCGAAAGAAAAATTACATTAAAAAATATATTTCAACTTTCATTGATATGGTAGGTTGTACGTATACATGAAAACAATTTATTATTTTCAACGGATTGATTAAAAGAAGGATTAAGAAAAAAAATTATTGTCATTACACCCTTCCCTCCGTGTTCACCCCTCCTAGGATAGTAATGGGAGAATATAGATAGTGACATCTTATTCCTTCCCCCAGTAGACCATAGATAAGGGACTAAATAATAGGAGGCATTACACTCTAAGAGAAAATATGTGAAATAGAAAGATAAGATAGACACCAACCAACTACTATTTATAAAACAATATAAAATGAAACCCTTGTAAAGATATATATGGTTATACAATAACTAATACAAATGAATGAGAAAACACTATGTACCAATATAATGTAAAATAAAAAATACCATGAATCCAGAAAAACTCCTGCAAAACCCCAATCTTGTTGTAACGAACCTGTTCTCTAACACCCTCTAACTAACATAAAAACATTTATAGGCATAGGGTGAGTATAACAGTAAACTCCATAAGATCATACACAGATCCTCAGGTGAAAATGTAATGAATCATGCTAAATTATAGTAAACAACAAGTGAAACTAATTCATCTACCAAATAGAAAGAATAAGTTCATTACCTAACTATAGCTATTCTCACCAAGTATGGCATAAAAGATAATATTTTATAATATAGAATATCAAGGGTACCCCTCTACCACAACCCCCCATGATCTATAATATATCTCACGACCACACTGTGGAAAAAACCAAGACTTAGACTCAACTATAGATAACATCTCAAGGACTCTATGATGCCACTACTAAGACTATATATCAATAAAAAAAAACCATTTTCATAGATACATTATATTATTTATCCGTTCTTATCAATTACACATTAAATTAAATAATTCTTTAACCAATAATTAACCATTATTATTTTTCATATTTCATTATATTATCCACATAATAATGTTCTATGACCAATATGAATAACCCAACAGAGTCCACATCTTCTCAGAATACAAAACCTCATCCCTGCATCCTAGGAAGCTCCAATCAAAAGGTTTAAACATTTATTCATTTATTAATAATGATAAAAATTTTCATATTTCCAGTTCATATGTGAAAGCATTATAAGCTACCAAACACATGGGGATCAACATGGTCACTGTATGAACTACTCATCGAGTCCCCACCACCTATATAAGAACTGTAGATCCATCTAACATAAATAATCTTAACACGGAAAGCACATGTCATACCCCACAAATCTCTGACTTTCGTGGGATGAGTGTATGAAGAACAATCCACCACACACATTGGGGAAAGTATGGTAAGTAAAAAACAACATATTCAATAATAAATCATCCTTTTTATCAATGGTTAATCCCATCTTCAACCTGTTTCATCATATCGAGTGTCCTCCCCGACACCCACATGAATAACCAATGCATAACACCACTCCCGAAATAAACATTATCCACAAAAACCATGCCTTCTTTCCCGACATACCAAAACATCAATCTACGATATGTCAACAAAGGTTAACATATAATCACAAAGAGCCGAAAACAATAAAAGAAATAAGGCTATTGTACCTAAACAAGGCATTCAGATTTCACAAAAAATCAGCTCTCATAGCTCCAATGAAAAGGCACTTGGCCTTTGTAAAAATTGGTAAAATCACACCCCACAATGGAATTTTCTTCAATTCATACAATTTTTTCATAACCAATTTATCTATATATTAAAATCTCCATCAATTTTATTATCAACAAAAGAAAACAACTATATCTAGAATCATTAACTCACCTATTTAACAATTTCACCGATTAAATTCAATTAATTATATCTTTACATTATTTACCAATTTTCATCCAAAACAAAATTCTACCCATGAAAAGCATGGACATCACCCTATCAAAAAAATCAAGAGTCCAAATATTACCACAGTACAAAGATAAAATATCTCTACACAATCAATACCAACTCCTTAATCAGTTTCAAATATTTATTATGTCATTTCCATTACAATATAATGGGATAAATCATAAAAGATGTATTATTTCAAATTTATAATGAGATTAGAATCTAATCTCATTACTAAATAGATCATCAACAATGTTCTCTCTAGAACTAACCACACAATGAACCATGATCACCAATCTCACAATTACTGCATCCACTAAAGGATTCCATGACACCATCGCACCAAAAAATTACTGAGAATGCTCTATTATAACAATAGAGATCAAATTCCATAACATTAAAAGGAAAAATTAGAAGAAAAAATCACAAAACCATTAATAGAGGATATAGAACATACATTATATCGAAGATGTGTCAACACTTCTTGGTTTCAACAAAACTGGGTGTGCTCATGCAGTAGGAAAAACTCCAGGGGAAACATTGACCAAGGAATGAATTTAGATCACATGGCTCATATTGGAGGAATAATAATGGGAATCTCATACAATGTAAAAAAAATATGAACATGGGTGGATGGTAAATCATTATTTTGAAATTCTAAAACAAGAAACAGTTTACATATAGTTTATATTTTCCATTGAAGGGAGAATGGGTCAATATTACTTGTTCTGACCGGGTAAGTCACCCAAACCCTTAAGAAAACTCTAATAAATTAATAGGGATTTTAATCAACTAGAAATACCAAGAAACTTTTTTTGAATGATTTTAATGTTAAAGATAGAATCAATGGGGGAAATGTTATCAACATAGAAACATTGTTCACAACCCACCATTGGACTACTCAATAGTCCTAACTAACTGATCCTGATAAAACTATTCACGACACATTGTTTGATGACTAACCGGTCCTAAAAATTGTGTTCACAATGCACCATTTAAAGACTCAACGGTCTTGACTCACTGGTCTAAGAAATTCTATTCAAAACCCACCATTGGACAAGTCCCTGGTCTAGACTCATAGTTTTTGGAAACATTTTCACAAACTAATATTGGAAAACTCACCAGTCACAGAGACATTGTTCACATCCCACCATTATATGACTCACTACTCTAATAAATATTGTTCAAAACCCACTATTGGAAACATTAAACTTCCACAAAGTGTTCGAATAAGTCGCCTTGAGCCCACAGAACACCTCAACACCATATTTTCAAAATGTAATATATCATAGAGGACCATCCAATTATATAATATAACATTATATCTATTATATCCCTTAAGAATACAAAACCATCTCAGATAGGAACCATAATTAAGGGGCCCAAAAAACCACCCCCTAATATACCTCTCAATGCTCTTCCCACCACAAGAGATCAACTACTTCATTATGGAACTGTACAAATCCATGTGACAACCTCAAATATCTCCTAAACACTATACAGAAGGATATACCTCTAAAAAGATAGATATACAAAATAATAAAAAATTTAAATTAATCACATTAATGGATAGTGTTTAAAAACACGAAATGAGAAACATTACCACAAAACAACTAAACATCAAACAACAATGGTTACAGATCGCTAATCTTTGACACATGTTCCCAGGTACTCTCCTCCATGACATTTTGCTACCACATTACACAGACTGAGGGGATATAATTCCCATGAAACACCTTATCCAAGAGGTTCAGGATCTCTACAGGCCGGTCCACCAAGGTCCCATCATTATCAATATCAATATTTCCCCAATCGATTACATGAGGGTCATCTTGCAGGTAACAACGGAGCTATAACACATGAAAAACATTGTGTATCCTGATCATATACAAGGAATGTTCTACTTGATAGGCCATGGATCCGACCGGAGCCAACACCATGAAAGGACCACCAAAATGAAGAGAATTATTACTCCAAAACCAAACCATTGTTTCCCATGATGAGGGGTTACCTTTAGAAACATGCTGTCCCCATATCCACAACCTAGAGGTCTCCTTCTATGATTGGTATAGAACTTATGATGTCTATGTGACACCTCAATCATCTCATTAGTCACCTAAACCATCTCTCTCATATTTTGTAGCACTTCTAGCCTAAAAATTGATAACTCTCTAACCCTATTCCAGCACAATTGAGAATATCAAGGTTGTCCATACATGTATTTAAATGGTGCTTTATTGATGGTGGAGTGGAAACTAATATTATAAGAGAAATCTACCAAGGAAGGAACATCCCAAATAATGGAAATAAGTGTGTAACATTTCACTAAAATTCTAGATGGTATGTTATGTGTGACCATAAATCTTGAGATGAAAAGGAGTTCCAATGAATAGATGAGAACAAAGAGCATAATGAAGACATATCCACACACATAGGTAAATAAAGGAAATCGATCAAAAATCATCCACCTAGGGGATCAGTGGAGCCTCACCACATCCTAAAAATATTTCCTCTAGAAAACTCCATTATTCTCAACTTCTTAATTACAATTAAAAGGGATGATTTTTTTTCAAATGATCCACTACCACCCATATATAATAATATCCTCTCTCAAATTGTGGCAGACCATTAAAATATTCCATTAAGATGTCCTCACACATCCACTAAGGAACATATAATGACTGGAGAACACCACAAGGAACCCAGTGCTCTACCATCACCTTCTGGATGATGGAAAATTAAGACACAAATTCTACATCTTTGTGCATCATCTAAATCCACTAAAAAGTATTTCTGAAGGCTTGGTACATCCTTTTATGGAAAGGATGTATAGAGAGAGGTGAAGTATGGAAATCTCTGGGAACCATTTCCCTCACCAAAAAAGGAACAAGAAATCCCTCATGGAAATAATAATCTGTGTTATTCCACATCATGAAATCCATTAGGGGACTCTCCACAATTAATTAGGTCTCACTGGACTTCCACCTCCAGAACCCCCAACATAGACTCTTTTACTTGCTGCACCATAGATAACTAAACTGTCAGCAAAAAAAGGCATCCCATTCCCCCAACATATCCTATATAAAAATTTATTGTGAAAATTTCTTCCATCACTCTCCACAAATCACCTAATTCATGCACTTCATCAATACATGACTTCCTTCTCAGCGCACAGTCTATAAAATTCCCATTTTATAAGTGTATATGAAATTTTAATGTTCTAATCCTCTTTGATCTCCATCTAAAATTTTTCTAAAATGGTTAAGTAATGCTGGGAGAAAATGTACTCAACTTTTTATGATATATGAATATGAAAAAACACTCATCTATAATGTAATGTCTCTACATTTTAAGGGAAAAAAACCACAACTGCCATCTCGTGATCGTGGGTGGTATAGTTACATTCATTGGTACATAACTGTAGAGGCCCACAAGAAATGAAAAATCTATACTACATTAGATCATGGACCAAACCTAGACTCAAGCCATTACAAAAACCTCAAAATTAACTCCTTCAACTAGAAGACAATGAAATAGAGAATTATACAACTTTTCCTTCGGATTATCAAAATACATCTTACATTCATCAGTCCACAAGAATGCATGATCCTATATGTTCAACATTTTCAAGGTATTCAAAAACCCAAATAGATCCCCAATGATCCTCCTGTAATAGCCTATAATCCCAAGTAATATTCGTACCTCTTACACCATATTTGGGGAAGACCAAGGAACAATTTCTTTTACCATCGATGGATCCACAGCTACTCCCTGATGGGATACAACATATACCATGAAACAGACTTCCTATTATAAAAACACACACATCATAAATATCCAAAAAATATTTTCATGGAAAAGAACTCCCAAAAAACCATGCAGATTCCCTGTATACTCCTCTTCAGATGCGAAGTAATCAAAGATATCATCAATGAAAACCACAATGAACATATCCAATAACTCACACAACAAAATTTTCATCAACCCCATGAACACAATTGGATCAATAATCACATTGAACATCATCCTAACAAACTAGTAATTCCCACACCTATATGATCATCCTTCTTCACTAAATAAAACTAATAAACCCCATGGTGAAATGATTTAATGAATGAAATTGCACGCAATAGACTATTGAGATATATAGACATCACTCAAAAATCAAAAAGTGTAATACTATATGAATACATTGTGATAATAGACAAGAATGGATATAACTTGATCTTGAACTAAATCTCCCATCAAGGGGGTAACCCGGTATCTTCTTCTGGAAAGATATCAACGTTCTCTACCATGAACCAGAGTAATTCCCACTACTGACCATCTAATGAACTCTACATCAACATATAGACAAATGATGACAAAGATGAAACATATCTATGACCCATCATAGGGATTCTCTCTACAACGAACACTACTGGCTCTCCATTGGCAACAAAAAATACAACTTACCACAAAAAGTAATCCATGATAGTCTGCACCAAATAAAAACAATCCATTACAAGAAAGTAATGATATAGTTTTAGTCATAATCTAATGAAATTTCCCTAAGAGAGGTGCTTCACTAGTCCAAGATCACAGTCTCTACCAACATCAAAAAAGTCATCTCTACCTCTAAATGGCATAGTTAATGACAGGGGAATAAAAATACTCTCTACCACAAGTCCCTAGGCATGGTAATGGGAATGTGATATAAAGTCATATGTCGCTCTTTGATTAAATAAGGCATCTAAACAAGTATAATACAAGAAAAATTTACAAAGGACAACACACGACTCAACTGACACTAGCAACACTAACGCATTATGATGACCATGAACTACTCCAAGACCTCTCTATCCCTGATGATGAATATCTCCATGCCTATTCTCTACTATTAGAGGATATGGAGGGTTTTGGGGATATCCTAATCCTACACAATCTACTCTCTAGTAATACAATTCTTGTGCAACCTGGCACTAATATCTCAGCTAGAACTGCCACAATGGAGGAAACTAGAGAAGAACATGTGGCTCACATTGACTGCTCAAAAGGGGTGGGCACTATTATCTCAAATAACCTCAGCATGGACAAAAAAACAAGTACCCGAAAACAACGCATAATCCTGAGAGATATTGCATCCAAAAAAATGGGTTACTGTGGGTGAGAACCTACCACCTAGAGATTGGAAAATCTTATTCCCAAAAAAATGAGAACCCAAGACCACATCACTACATCTTCTAGAATCCTGTAGAATCCCCTCTCATAATGATCGGGTACTAGATAATTTCATCCTGACACCTTCCTCCCTCATGATTACCTTGAGACATTTTGTCACCATAAATGGGGTGACCTATTACGGGATCTCTAGATGAAAAGCCTCCTATAAATATCTCTCCCTTTCATCCTGATCTGGAAATAGGTCCTAATATTATTGCAGATAGATCCAAAACCTATTCATGTACTATCACATAATAGAGTTTTTCTAATAAAGGATAACAATATATTAGAGACCAATCCCCTTCTCAGAAGAATAATGAAACTCTACCATAAACATGTATCAAAACTTGTTTAATGAAACTGACAACTCCTCACGATCCCGAAGGAAAAATAACGATTTATTCTTCTCTTCCCCATGTTGAATCATCACATCAAAAGATACCTAGATCTCATTCCGATCATCGGTCAATCAGAAATCTATCACAAAAAGTTCCAACCATTATTTTGTGACTGTAATTGAAATGGAGGCCTCTTACTTTTGGAAACTCTATCAATAAAATTGATTGAGTGTCCTATTCCAATTTTCATTGTTATCCACCTCTAATCTAATGTGATCTGTTGGAGAAAACTTCATGACATATTCAATTCATACCTAATGACAACATCAATCTAGATCTACACCTACAAAAGGATAGATAGTTAGAACTCATAAATCATTAATATGGAACACTTTAACATTCATTAATAATTTTATTTTATTCATTTTATGATAACCAATCAAAAGGTCAACTTATTAAAATATTGGCGTAAATAAGAATAATTCCAGATCCATTCATATGTCTCCACCCTGAAGGATGTACCACCAAATTTACCATAATATTCTATATCGTTAGTGAATCAAATCATTTGTGTCGCTAAATATGATTTTCTCAGCCGATCTCATGTGTTTAGAGTGCTTGTTAAACATAGATAACACTTTTTTTATTCCAATCCATGAAACCTCACCGCTGCCTAAATCAAAATTCTATCCTACCCCTCAACCAAACCAATGATACCACACTTTCAAGACCCCCTCAATTCAATGTGCACCCTCCTTGTCCAAAAATTATAGAAAAGAGATAGTGACACAAGATTCATACCTTTAGTAGGCCTTGGGTTGGTCACTAGCATCAAGTGTATAGTAAACACACATATGGGTGGCATTAACCTCTACTAGAAGTCATAAAAATTAAAGGGATAATAAAGACACCAATAAATCATATTCATAATATTGTATAAAATGTTACCCATGTACACATATGTAATTTCCTGAAATAACTACTACAAAATGAATGGGAAAACTACAAGTACAAAAAGATATAAAGCGGCTGTGGCCACAATGCCCAAACAACTCCTACAAAACCATGATCTAGTAGTAAAGAGTATGATCTACAACCTTTTCCATCTAACCTAAAAATATTTTATATAAATAGGGTGGATAACATAGTATACTCATTAAGATCTTCCTTGGAGACTTATAGGAAAAAGTAATGAAGAATGCTAAATCATAGTGAATAACAGGTGAAACTATCACATCAAATAAACCTATATATGATTCTACCAATAATACTATATCTACTCTCACCAAGTATCACATACAAGTGTATATAATATTTTAATTAATATCATGTATACTATGGTTCCACTTCACCACTGGTTTACTGCTTTTCCCTGTTGTGTCATGTCTTATCATCACTCTTAAAAAAGGATATCTAAATAACACCTAGGTGAAACACCAGAACATGCACCTCATGAAAATCACCACTACATCCACATAAATAAAATTAACCAAGTAGTTTTCATGATCCACCACAAGCTACATAACGTGTATGAAATCGGTTCTTATTTTGAGGTATGAGTTTCTTCAATTATATTTTCCATAAGTGTTTTTGAGAAAATATGGAAAATGGGGAAAAATCCTAAATTTTGGAACTACATGCCATGTACTTTTCCACATGTCGTGTACTTCTGGTCGTGTGGAATGAGTACACAGAGCGTGTAGCCATATCAGCGACGAAGGGTGTAGAAACCACCTACACGTAGTGTAGTGGTCCTTTACAAACCGTGTAGTCAGTCGGCAGGACAACACATTAAGGTGGTGGAGCAGCCGCCAGCTGGGCGACAGTACACACCATGTAGTCGTGAGTACATGTCGTGTACTCAGGATGACAGATTAATAGTGAGGCAGTGCCTCCAGAGGAACAATTAAATAATGTAAGTACACGCCATGTACTTGGAGGTACAGACCATGTACATTTTTTGCTTAAAATAGGCATTAGCCTCCCCTATTCAAAGGGAAGGTTTAGAACCAGATGGGAGCTCTGGAAAGGATGGACGAACCTTTGGAGATCCACCGAGCGCACGTCAGGAATCTGTTTCAACCTCAGACGTTCTCGATGGAACCGCATGGGTATGGGCTTCCATCTCCTGGGGTACTTCTTACCAATTCTTCTCCTAACAGGAGATGTTTGGGTTTTAATGATTTATCTTTTACCTCATATATACATTATATTTTTCTGTTTTTGGGATCGACGTTCATGCATATTGATCGTTGGTGTATAAGGTAGGTGTCTTGGTGTTTATTGTTCCAACTGTTGTGTGTTTTTTGTGTTTTAGTACCATGAACCCGTGATGGGTTGTTGTATGGCTGAGGATGTGGTTATTTTAATACCTAGAATTGTATAAGTGATTAAATAAAGTTACAAAACTGTTTTTTGGGATCAGTGCGTGGATCTAGGACCACCCCAGGGGTGCGTTCCTTAGTTTATCCGTTTGGCCAGGATACCCGAGTGTATACCATTAAAGTAATGATTGCAGAATTTCCTTGAGAGGAATCGCTTGTGAATGTTTATTTACATGTTGGGAATGGCCTAGTTACTTTCTCCTAAGGGCAGTGTTTTACTTAGCTCGTGGGAATTGTTTCGCTTAGCCCGATGATAGTTGTTATCTTAGACTGAGGGAAACTTCTTTCGTGCCTGTGGGCAGTTGATTCTTTCCCTGCAGGCGACACTTCCTACGGTCGAGGGAAATATTCGTATGCCTGTGGGAGGTTTCTTGTATGGGATACTCTTTACCTGAGGGTAGGGGTTTACATGTCTGAGGACAATAGCTGTTTACTTAGAATATTCACTTTGGTGATATTTTAAATTAAATGATTAAATGAATATTAAAATGGAAATATAATTTGTTAAGTTTGTTACTTTTTTAGTACTGCTTACTTTATTTCTTTTTATTACTGCTCACTATTGTTGCATGTTTTACACATAGTTGAGCACGAGACTATGGTGGGTGCCTACTGGGATTTATTTCTCACACCCTGTTTGGGCCATGCTTTTCGGGCCAAACAGATTACGTTGCTATAGGGATGGATAAGGGAAAGTGTACCTATACAGGTACTTGATTACTACTGAAGAGTATGAGAGCATGGGAACGGGCTTAGGCTCGTGATACTACCAGCTGGTTTTGTTTTGGTTTTTCTATACTCAGTATTGTACTGTACTGTACTATTTGTAACATGTTCTTGTTGTATTCTTAGAACTGAAGACATGTTGCATAATATCTATAAATCTGGTTGGTTATATTAACTGCAGTTTTTTGTTTCAGTTTTGTATTGTTTACTGCTTCCACTGTTGTATTTTTTATTTTTTATTCCGCTACTCTACACATTGACAAATGAGGGCATAGTTTCCCCACTATCAGACCTTGGCCCTCGCTGCTAGTCGGCAACCTCTAGAATTTGGGGAAATACGCTTGAGGTCATGTGGTGAACCGGGTTCGGGGCACCCCTTGCGTGGCACCTGGAACTAGGACGTTACAATGTGGTATCAAAGGAGTTATTTTCATTGACTTAGTATATGGATACTTAGTAATGTATAGGATGAAACAATAATTGGAAATAAGTTGTGCCCAGGCGTAGCTAACCCGTGTACATGGAAAATCCAATTTACCTCGTTTTGCAATTTTACTTATTTTTCAATTTACAGTTGATTTGACTTCACTATAGAGTGACACACTTGTATTATACTGGTTATATTTTATCCATAGGTTCTATTTAGTTGTAACCCGATGAGATGATGATATTCCATCTCATGCATCATATAGGCACATGCTAGATATCACAAGCCATGCATAGTTCCATGCCATGTTGGTGCACTAGAAATTTCATGTTGTTGTAATAGTTGTTGTGCTAGTAAAGAATGTTGTTGTGATATCTGCTTGATAAATACCTGCTATGTGATACGGTATTATTGTGTGAGCCTGTCTATAGAATCGACAAAAAACTTTGGTTTTGGGGGATTATAGGCCCCCATTTACCGGAATTTGGTGGATCATTGACTGTTTATTTTGTTATGACACAAATAATAAGTCAAAATTTGATTTGCGGGGAGTATGGGCCCTCATGGGTCGGAATTTGAAACTTCGGTGTTTTTTTCTGTATTTTATAGCTTCCGAAGATGTTTATGAGGCATACTATCTGAAAACCCAGTATACACGCCATGTAGTAATTTATACCCTCTGTGTGTGTTCTTCTATTTGGGAAGAAAAATAAACTTTTTAAGTACACACAGTGTACCCTGAGTACACGCCTTGTATTCTCTTCCCGTGTCACAAACCATGTGGGCGGTGACACGGGGAAGAGAAGAGTCTGGGGTGAACACACTGTGTTACTTCTGTACATGTTGTGTAGTATTGACCCGGTGTCCGCCCGTGTAAATAAAAATAGAAATGGAGGATACATTCAGACAAACACGCTATGACAATGATGGACACGCCGTGTAGTGTGACTTGGGGACTTGTTCGTGTAACTACCATCATGTGTCGGTGTCACCTCTCCTCGAACACATCGTGTACCTTTGGGACACGACATGTACTCTTTTCCGAGGACAGACCGTGTGGATTTAGCCATCTGACTCGAAAACGGGGTGGTTTACACGCCGTGTGCCAGTGTAACACACCATGTAGTGTCAATCTGAGTAGTTGGTCGTGTCATAGACGACATAGGCAGTTGGAAAAATTTCACTATACACTCTGTGTAGTTTTTGTTCAACAGGAGCCATGGAGAAGGACATGGGTAGGGAAATGAAATCATGTACATGTCGTGTAGTCATTATTTATGCTGTGTAGTGTTGTTTTGAAAATTTAGAATGCTTTCTTACTTCTATTCCCTTTGGGTTTTCTTTGTTTCGGTCGCTGATAATCTTGATTCGAAGGCGTGTTTTTGACCTTGTAGTGTCATGCCACCTAGAAGACCGCGTGTTTTTCTCCAGGAGAGCGATGAGGACTATCCTCTAGAGATGGTTGGCCATGGGCTACCATTAGATCCTTTATTAGAGCCAGATGCGGAGCCATCCGTTATACTGGATGTAGGCGCGAAGGCGCAGTTCCGTGATTGCATTATGGTGTTCATGCACACCTTTTAGGGAGCACCGCCGGCTGCCACATCAATGGCCGAGCTCACACATATCTTCCAGCAGCAACATCCACCTACCTTCTCAAGGGATGGCATACCACATGCTGCAGAGTCTTGGCTAGGATCAATGTAGAGTATTTTCGAGCATCTTGAGATGCCTCCAGGGCAGAGGGTCAAGCTCATGACATATATACTGTGTGATTCCTCCAAGAGGTGGTGGTATGTTACCACCTTGTTAAATAATCATAGAGACATGACGTGGGAAGATTTTCAGGTAGTCTTCTATGACTTCTCCTTGCCGGAGTTTCTGAGTGCAGATAGAGATCGAGGGTTCATGAATCTGCAAAATGGCGCTATGTCGGTGATGTACTATTCTGCTTGCTTTACCGAGCTTCTCCATTTTGCACCAGTGCTGGTTGGTGATGAGACGTTGAGAGTGAGATGTTTTTTGGATGGTCTTCAGAATGAAATCCAAGAGCTGGTGAATGTTTTCATGTTTCCTTCAGTACATGCTATTGTGAACCAAGTGCTGATTACAGAGGGGAACTAGTGAGAATCTAGGGGTGTGGACCAGGGCGGTTTAGCACCAGTTATTGGTACTATTTCTTCTGGAAAGAGGAAGAGACTAATGGAAATCTCGCAGGGTGGGTGTACCTGTCATAATAATTCTTCAAGTGGATAGGTCATGTGCTACCAGTGTGGTAGAGAGGGGAACAAGAGGCCATAGTGTCCATGGGACCTAGTGGAGTGTCGAGCTTGTGGCAGGATGGGTCATCTGCAACGCTTTCACAGGGCGTTTCTACCAGTTGCTACTGAGAGGGGTTCTGTGCAGACTCCGCGAGCACAAGCAGGACCAGTGGCTCCTTACCAATCGAAGAACTGGAATACGTCAGGGCGTGCAGGCATAGATGTTGTTCGTGGTTGTGGTAGCCAGACACCAGGATCTCAGAGGCAGTAGGGTGGGTCAGCTCAAGGTAGTCAGGCTGTGTCATAGGGCCATGGCACTGGGTAGGCATATGCAGTGCAACAGACCGAACAGGAGCAGGATCCCGGACCATCTACAGTAAGAGTTACTATTCTAATAGCTTCAGTAATATCATCAGTACTTTTCAATACGGGTGACACACATAGTTTCATATTTGTACCCATTGTGGAGAGCCTTGGGCTTTGTGTTTCTACTTCTTCTTATATAATGACACTATACACTCTGTCGGGGTCTAGAACAGCGGGTGTGCATCAGTTCAAGGATTTCCCCCTTGAGGTTGGTGCGAGTCATTTTCTTTAGGACCTCTATGTCTTAGTGATTACAGCTTATGACTTCATTCTCGGGATGTACCGGTTGGTTCCCTTTCGAGCCTTTGTATACTTCTATCATCGTAGGGAGTGTTTCACATCCCCAGAGGGCGGAGAGTTTCTGTACAAGGGATAGTGGGATGTTCAGGCGAGTCGAGCTGGACCAGAGCATCATGGGTGAGGTGGAGTCACAGCCCAGATTGCGAGTTTTATCTAGATAATCAGGGGACTTGTCCAACGGATTTCCCTCCAGTTGTTTATATTTCCAGGGATGTCTTCCTGGACGACGTTTCAAGTCTATATCTAGAGTGTGAGGTGGATTTCTCTATCGAGAATGTCCCAGGAGTAGCATAGGTGTCCATTCCTCCTTATAGGACGGCTACACCTGATTTGTAGGAGCTCAAGAGGAATTTAGAGGAGTTACAGGAAAATGGTTTTATACGACCCAGTACTTCTCTGTGGGGTTCTCTGATCCTTTTTGCAAAGAAGGCAGAGGGTACTCTCAGACTCTCTGTGGATTATCTGAAGCTGAACTAGTTGATGGTTAAGAACTGATAACCTTTGTTGAGGATTGATGATCTCTTTTTTCTACTTCGTAAAGCATGAGTGTTCTCGAAGATTGACTTGATATCAGGATATCATCAGCAGCGCATTAGACCATCTGATATACCTCTCACAGCATTCAGGAGTAGGTATGGTCTATACAAGTATATGGTTATGCCATTCGGACTCAGAAACACGTCGGCGGTTTTCATGGCTCTGATGAATCATGTATTCCATCCGTATCTGGACTCTATAATGGAAGTATTCGTGGATGACATCTTGGTGTACTATTACACTCGACACTACCATGCCACCCATCTAGAGATTGTATTGAGTACACTGAGAGAGCATAGACTATATGTTAAGCTCTCAAAGTGCCACTTTTGGATGGACTAGATTCACTTCCGGGGTTATATCATCTCAGAGGAAGGAGTTGCAATGGACCCAAAGAAGGTGAGAGTAGTAGTTTCTTAGGATCATCCAAAGAATGTGTTTGAGATACAGAGATTCTTAGGGATGGATTTTTACAATAGATGTTTCATCCAGGACTTCTCCCGCTTAGCAGAGCTGTTGACGGGTTTGACTAAGAAGGGTGAGATGTTTGTTTGGACATAATCTTACGAAGCATATTTTCAGGACCTGAAAGGAAGGATGATATTAGCATCGATCTTGAAAATCCTAGAGTAGGGGAAGAGCTATATAGTTTACGGTAATGCATTAGGAATTGGGCTGGGAGTAGTGTTGATGAAGGGCGATCAAGTCATTGCGTACTAGTCTCAGCTATTGAGGCCACATGAGAGGAGTTACCCAATGCATGATCTCGAGTTGGCTGCAGTTGTTCATGTGTTGCGATGTTGGAGACATTACCTATTGGGAGAACATTTTGAGGTGTTCATGGACCACAAAAGTCTCAATTATATCTTTACCCAGCACGACATGAATCTGAGACATCGAAGGTGGGTTGAATACCTAACGTCCGTCAATATTGAGATTTCCTATACACCTGGTAAAGGTAATGTAGTAGTTGATACACTGAGCAGGAAGACTCAGATACATGTAGTGCAGGAGGCCGGTGGTGAGTGGAAACTTATGGCTTTGTTCTCTGATATGCATTTGGAGGTGCACGACAGTCAGGGGCAGACTTATCATTCATCATTAGCTGCGACGTCTACCCTCCTAGATAGAGTGAGGATGAGACAGCTATCTGATTCAGAAGGCCTCATTCTACAGGAGTCAGTGGCAAGTGAGGACCCTACTCTTGGTTGGACGGTAGGCGATGATGAGGTATTGTGTTTCCATGGATGAGTGTGGGTTCTTGGGGATATATGCGAGGAGATGATGTGGGAGTTTCATGCTTCAGCATGGGTAGTTCATCCTGGAGTTACCAAGATGTACCGAGACTTGAGATGTTAGTACTGGTGGATGGGCATGAAGAGAGATGTAGCTGGTTTTGTAACAAGGTGTTCCACCTATCAGCAGGTGAAGGAGGAACATCAGAGGCCATCCGGACTATTACAGTAGATTCCCATCCCTGAGTGGAAATGGGATGAAGTCACAATGGACTTTGTGACAAGTTTTCCAAGGTCACCTCGAGGCAATGATGTCATGTGGGTTGTTGTAGACAGACTCACTAAGGTAGATCACTTTTTTCCAATAAACGAGACCTTAGGTGTTGATGAAATCAGAAGGTTGTATATCCAAGAGATCATATATCTTCATAGGGTCCCTCATTCTATTATTTCATAATAGGGATTCCCGTTTTACTTCTAATTTCTAGAAGAGTTTTCAGTGGGAACTAGGTACATTACCACCCTCATATTGATGGCCAGTCAGATCATACGATACAGGTTCTTGAGGACATGATGTGTGCATGCGTCCTAGACTTTGGGGGATTTTGGGAGAAGCATATACCCCTAGTCGAGTTTCATATAACAATATATTCCAGACCACTATTTAGATAGAACCATATGAGGATTTATATGGTAGGCCATGCTGATCACCTTTGTGCTAGTTAGAGGTAGGTGAGGTAGATTTACTAGGGCCACGTCTTGTGCAGTAGACATTTGAGCAGGTCCAGTTGATTCAGAAGCAGATGACTACTACACAGTATCTTCAAAAATATTATGTTGATCGCCGCAGATGACCTTTAGAGTTTTTGTTTGGGGATTAGGTTTTCTTGCGTGTTTCACCGAGGCTGGTACACAAGCGAATCAGGTGATCGGGTAAACATTCACCCAGAAATGTGGGGTCATTTGAGATTCTGGAGATAGTCGGGCTGGTTGCCTATTGGTTGTAGTTATCTCAGAGGTATCGAGCCATGTACGACGTCTTCTAGGTAACTCAGTTGCACCGCTATCATTCAGACCTATCTCACACCTTTCAGCCCGAGGTGGTTGAGCTTGAGATAGATGCGTTCTTTGAGGGGCATCTGATTTGTATAGTTTATAGGAGCACAAAGGTTCTCCGAGGCTAATCAGTTCCTCTCATATGGGTGATATGGCAGCATGGACGAGTGGAAGACGAAACCTGGGAGCGGGAGACCGACATACATGATCAGTGGCCAGAGTTATTCTCTTCTATATCATTTCTGCCTTGTAAGGGAAATTCGGGGACGAATTTCTTTAAGGGGGGATGTTTGTATGGTCCTGGTTCTTATATTGAGGTACAAGTTTCTTCTTTTCTCTTTTCCTTTTGTTTTTTTAGAAAATATTGAAAATGGAAAAAAATGAAAAAATTTAGAACTACACATCGTGTACTTCTCCACACGCCATGTACTTATGGCCATGTGGAATGAGTACACAATATGTGTATCCATGTCGGCGACGAAGGGTGTAGGGATCAACTACACGCCGTGTAGTGGTCCTTTACACACCGTGTAGTCAGTCAGCAGGCCAAAATAGTGTGGCAGTGGAGAAGCCTCCAGCTGGGGGATAGTACACATCATTTAGTCGGGAGTACATGTCATGTACTCATGTTGACAGTGAAGAGTGAGGTTGTGCCACCGAAGGAACAGTTAAATAAAGGAAGTACACATCATGTACTTGGAAGTACACATCGTGTACTTTGTGTTTTTGCTTAAAATGGGTAGTAGCCTCCCCTATTCATAGGGAAGTCTTAGAACCAGACCGGAGCTCGGGAAAGGATGGCCGAACCTTTGGAGATCCACCAAGCGCACGTCGTGAATCCGTTTCTGCCTCAGACGATCTCATAGGAACCACACGGGTAAGGGCTTCCAACTTATGGGGTACTTCTAAAAAATTCTTCCCATAAAAGGAGTTATTTGGGTTTGAATGATTTATCCATTACCTCAGTTCTACATCATATATGGGAGTTTCTTGGATCAACGTTCGTGTATATTGATCATTTGCGTTTATGGTAGGTGTTTTGGTGTTTATTGTTCCAACAGCTGTGTGTTTTGTGTGTATTAGTGCCACGAACCCATGTTGGGGTGTCGTGTGGCTGAGTCCGTGGCTATTTTAATACATATAATTGTATATTTGATTAAATAAAGTTGTAAAAATGTTGTTTGGGATCAGTATTGGGATCTAGGAAAACCCTGGGGGTGTGTTCCTCTATTTAGCCGTTTGGCCAGGATACCCGAGGGTATCCCATAAAATTAATGATTGTAGAATTTCCTTGTTAAGAATTGCTTGTTAATGTTTATTTACATGTTGGGAATGGCCCAGTTACTTGCTCTTTAGGGTAGTATTTTACTTTTCTTGTGGGCATTGTTTCGCTTAGCCCAAGGAAAGTTTTTATCTTAGCCTGAGGACAACTTCTTCTGTGCCTATGGATAGTTGATTCTGTGCCTGCGGGCAACACTTACTATGATTGAGGGAAATATCCATATGCTTATGGGAAGTTTCTTGTGTTGTATAATCTTTACCTGAGGGTAGGGGTTTACGTGTACGGGGAGAGTAGAAGTTTACATAGAATATTCACTATGGTGTTATTTTAAATTAAATGATTAAATGCATATTAAAATGGGAATATAATTGGGTAATTTAGTTACCTTTTTAGTATTTCTTACTTTATTGCCTTTTACTACTGAACACTATTGATGCATGTTTTACACACAGTTGAGAACGGGCCTTTGGTGGGTGACTACTGGGATTTATTTCTCACACCCTTTTTGGGACATGCTTTTCGGCCCAAACAGATTACGTTGATATATGGATAGATAAGGGAAAGGGTACCTATACAGGTACTTGATTGCTGCTGAAGAGTAGGGGAGCATGGGACCGGGCTTAGGCTCGCGATGCTACCTGCTGTTTTATTTTGGTTTTTCTGTACTCAGTATTGTACTGTATTGTACTGTTTGTAACATGTTCTGGATATTTTCTTATAACATAAAGCATGTTTCATAATTTATAGAAATCTAGTTGGTTATATTCACTACAGTTGTTTGTTTTAGTTCTCTATGGTTTACTACTTCCGCTGTTGAATGTTTTATTTCATATTCCGATGCGCTACACTTTGAAAAATGAGGCCATAGTTTCCCCACTATCAGTCCTGGGCCATTGCTATTAGTCGGCAGCCTCTGGCATTTGGGGAAATGCGCTTGAGGTCACATGGTGAACCGGGTTCGGGGAACCCGTTGCGTGGAACCCGGAATCGGGACATTATAATAACATGTGTCAAATTTTGTGTATTATACCTCATTCCATCACAAACCATATGCTGAGTGAGGATCCTCAAACTATCACAGCCTATACACATAATACCAATATTATTCCATAGGAAACTATATCCATATTATATTTTTGTGAAAAATACACAATCTATTACATCCCTCTACACCAATATATTGGGAAAACTAACTACCTTTCATACCAGCACAAGTAACTACCACGAGAAGTGAGTGGTGCGATATGGGGTAGTCAGTCATCCATCCTACCACTGAGATGTTGGGGAAAACAAACCACTAGTCATAGAATACATGGGGTGCTGGTTTCCAAAACTAGTAGGATGGATTAGCATATATATCATAGAAATACATGAAAAAATATAGCTCACAACCATATTTTTGGGAAATCGTAGTCTTAGACTCAACTATAGATAACGTCTCTCAAACTCATGCTTGTCACTTATAAGACTATATATCCTATAAGCACACAACTATTTAAATATCTAAATTTGGTTACTCTATCCCTTTTTATCAGTTGAACATTATGTTAATTTATTCAATAACCAATAATTAACCAATATCATTTTCCACATTACATTCCATTAGCATCACAAAAATGCTCCCTGACCTCTAAGAATAACCAGACTTAGTCCACGAATTCATAGAATAAAAAACCCCAACACTGCATCCCATCAAGATCCAATGAAATGTGTCAAACATTTATTCATTTATAAAAAATTTTAATACATTACCTATTTCCATATTTATCAGTATTATACGGAATAAAATCTATGATACCAATAATAAGGGGACAATATGGTGAGTAACTGAACTACCCATTGTGTCCACACCACCTATTGGGGGAGATTTGACCCATAAGACAATGAGAAGCTAAACCTAAAAACCATGTGACAAACCTTGCATGTATTATCCTCTCTTGGATGTCAGGTGAGAAGAAATATCAACCCCAATTAGTTTGGAATGTAAGGTTTGTATAAAATGCACATTCAACAAGCATATAATTTCTCACATCAATGGGTAAGCCCAACTGCAACCCGTTCGATCATATATGGTTTTCTCTTCAACACCCACATGCATTACTGATTCATATTGCAACTCCATGCATTATCTTCTGAAACAAAAATAGGGGCTCCATACCCCACATACGACAACTTACATCTAGGATCAACCATTCGAGGATGACATCACATTACACAAAGCAGGAAAAAAGAAAATAAACTAAGATCTTTTCCATAAATAAGTCATCCATCCAACACACAATTCAGACTCTCATAGATCCATAATCCAAGGCACATGGCCACTAAAGAAAGTGGTAGACTAAGTCCCCACAAATTAATTAAACTTTATTCATAAAACTAGTTCTTAAAGAAATTAAATAAAAAATGATTATATACATCAGTTTTATTATCATTAAAACACAACAACAATGACCAGAATAATTAACAAGCCTCTTTACCCATTTCTCCAATTACTTGTCCACAAATAGGGGATTTATTTCCTTTACCAATTTCAATCAATAACATAATGATAAATTAAAAATTCATTGATATCATCCTATCTATCAAATCATGAGGCAAACCATTATCATAGTAGAGAGCAACATAATCACTATGTGATCAAAAACAATTTCTTAATCTGGTTCAAATATTTATTATGTGAATTCCATTATGATAATTTTGACTCAATCATTCTTGATATTGTATTTCACATAAATAAATAGATATGTAAATATTAACCTAACTAAAGATGTATTAAACACTATACACAAGATAACAATCCGCACTATGGATCATGAATACCTCTCCAGCAATGACTACGTCCACCCAAGGATGCTGTGACACCACCACAGTAACCATCAACTGAGGATCATCCATTACAAACATTGATATAACATATAATCTCATTGAAAAAATAAATGGAGGAAAATAGGTTGAGGATCCCAAAATAATAGAAGTAGAACTTACCTTATATCAAAGATGGATCGACACTTCCTCATTGCACCAAAACAGAGGTGTGGGTGTAGAAGGAAAATCTATATTGGAAACAAAATCCATAGATTGCAGTTTGATCACATGACTCCTATAGGAGGAAGATATCAGGGAGTCTTATACTCTAGAAAAATAATTAGAAAGAACAAGGGTAGAAGGTATCTTGGCCTAATAAAAATCTAAAGAGAGTCGTAGTTTAGAAACAGTTTAGATTTTCAATTAAATCCAGGCCAGGTCAAGATTATGAATTTTTACTGAGTAAGGAACGAAGATTGTTATAAAAATTTAGATAATATTTAGGGGATTTTAATGGGCCTAAAATCCATTAAAATGCATTCAAATAATTTTATATCAAACATAACGCCTTAATAGAGAAACTATTGGAAGGTGGAACCATTGTTCACAACCCACTATTGGAAGTCTCCCCATTCTCGGAAACAATGTTCCCAACCCACCATTCGATGACTCACTGATCATGGAGACAATATTCACATCCCACCATTGGAAAACTCCCTACTCCTAAAATTTTTTCAGAGCCCACTGTTGGATGACTCAATGGTTCCAGAAACACAGTTCACAACCCAACTATGGATGACTCCCTGGTCCTAACTCAGAAATCCTAGAAACAGTGTTCACTACCCACAATTGGATGACTCACTGGTCTAAGAGACATTTTTTACAACCCACTATATTAAAACTAGAAATTTTCAAAAAGTGTTAGAATAGGTTGCATTTACCTCCCAGGACACCTCTAATACGGGATTTCCATAAAGTAATGGAACGAAGAGTTTTAGGGCACTAAATCAACATTATTTATTTATTAATATATAATAAATTTCATATATATTTTTTAAATTTGTCCTTGTTACCATATATGTACATTGTAAATGAAAAATTAATCACAGGACTTACTTGATGTGGTAGTCCACAAGTACGTAGAATCGATATTATCTTCTATTATAAGATGAGGAGGTAAGATGGTATGTGACTCCCATTCTGTCAATATGGAATTAATAAATAAATAATATAAATTTCCACATCAGAAATTTACACATCTTATTGGAGAATAGTATAACATTATGATGTGTATATCCATAAATATGTACTCCACCAAAAATAAATTCAATTTCATTTTAAATATAGAAATACTTATTGGAGAAACCTATATTTTTCCACTAACATCAATTATGACATAAAATCATATTTTTAATGAGGTTTCATTAGTTAATAGGGACACTTCCATTACAATCTTCAAATTAAATTCATCATGATCCCCCTCAATGATATTTTTATAAATTAAACTGTCTCAATCACTGTCTACATTAGTCTCTAACCATCATAAAGGCACGTGAAATATTATTTATAATATTATTGATTTATTGGAAATAAAATAAAATAAAATTAGTCGTAACCACATCATCTTCAAATCGTCCAATATTTTATTATTAATAAAATATAGCTAATGCTGAAAAATATTTCCATTCTGGTGAATTTATGGACGTCATTATTAACTTCGAGCATTTTGATTTAATTTTTAAATTATGAAATGTAATATTACTTGCATCATTGTATTTATTTAGACTATATCCAACATAGGTGGATGGAAAAATTATTTATGATTCATTCTAATAGTATAAAACGATCAATATTAATATTGTTATGGAACATCAAACTTGTAATAACTATTTATGACAACAGTAATTTAATATCAAATATATTTTAAGGAATGGACATCAGCCAAATTCAAACCAAATCTTCACAGAAATATCATCCATTTTTCAATCACATTGAGATATGTAAATATTTTTTAAGAAAATTAAAATTTTTCTAACATGTTTGGATTCAACATTATACATGCATAGTTATCATTATATTCATAAAAGTGAAATATAACCTTATTCACTCCACTTATAAATCATATTGATTCAAATGAAAATCATATTCATTTGAAACCATTTAAAACCATTTTAAAATAAATAAAAATCAAACAAATTGGTCACAATAATCTCTTTCTTTCATTCCTTTTAAATACCATTATAAAATTATATATCAATTTGATATCATATTTATTTCACTTCTCTATAACCTCTATTTAATTTTAAACTCTACCCCCTATTAATTCAATTTTATTTCATCATCAATATTTTCAATTTTAATTATCTCCACCATATTGAAAATAAAAACAAAATTAATCATCAAATCATATCAGTACAAACATCGGAAAAAAATAAACCATTCTATTATATGTCTATATGAATCATTCTCATTATCGAAAACATGGGATATCCACTTAGAGAACTAATATGGCCCTAAATAATTGAAATGATACTAAATTAAATTATATAACATAAAACAATATCTTCAAGGACTGTTCAATCAGAATCAATATTTTAAAAATGATAGGTATCAATTGAGATGTTAATTTTTTTTGGATTATCGATATGATTATCCAAGAATATATAATTATTCTTAAATATTTTATAAACACAAGGAACGAATACTCAGCACATATAATCTATAATACTTGTAGTAATTTTTATTTGTGTTGTAACCTTTCATGAAAAGATATATTATATAATAATGAGATTTAGAATTGATTGAACATCATTTTCATATTTTATTTGGAATATCAAAAAATGTATTAGGGTTATATTTATCACATACAATAAGTCATTTTACACATGTGTACTCCATATAATTGACAATGATTGAAGTTATAAAAATTATTTGACTCTGTAGACTCAATATGAATAATTTAAAAATTATCCAATTTTATTACAAATTCTATAATTTTTTTAGATTATTTTATTTATCATAAATGAATTTCAAAATTTCATCACATTATTCCCTATCTATTTTATCATATTTTCTATTAATTTTAAACTTATATTTTAATTTTGAGTCAATCCCCTTGATCCACTATGATTTCACATCATATTTTACATAAATAACATCAATATGGTTTTTTAATATTTCTTATCATGCATGTGTCATATTCTAAAATTAATAAATGGCCACAACTATTTCATGGATTATATTGGTACAATTCTCTTAAAAAATGTAGTATCTCTCTTCAAAAACTTAATTCATATATTCATTGACACTAACAAGTTTTTATATATTTAAAATACTTATCTATCATTCTATGAAATTATTCTCCAAATAATCTTCCTTAACATCATGTTTGTTTATTTCTCCTTAAATTATTTTAATAATTATATAGATAATATAAAAAAATTAATTGGGAATAAAAAATAGCATATATTTTAATGATTAAATTAATATATATACAAACATATGATAAAAACCAATTTTTAATTATTATGGAAATTATGATCCAGAATATTCACATATAATTGGATAACTTATATTCATTGATCCCATGAAGTAAATAATGTTTTTATGTCTTAGTGTTATATAAAACTAATCATTCTTCCGCATCCATGTTATACATTTCTTTGTTTATGAAATAACCAAAAACATATTCTTCCATTGAATAAGGGGAACATTATAATATTTTTATAATATTTTTTTTAACTATTTATCAAATTCATGAATGAATCCACGTTTTTATCTAACATGTTAAATATTCCACAAAACTACATTACATTATATATTTTTTTAATGAGAAATCTATTATTCAAAGGCAATAATTTGAGAAATGAGAATTCAATAGAGGGAATCATTATTGGAAACCAATTATGTAGAACAATTACAATATGAACAATATAGATATGTTTTTTGAAATAGTTTTGGTGGGTTAAAAAAATTCTTTAATTTAACATTTTCTCTTTATCCCTTTTTATATTTACCTCTGTCACACGTTATGGTGAATAGATCACATATTTTCACATTT
Source organism: Viscum album (assembly GCA_963277665.1). Classification (NCBI taxonomy): domain Eukaryota; kingdom Viridiplantae; phylum Streptophyta; class Magnoliopsida; order Santalales; family Viscaceae; genus Viscum; species Viscum album. The sequence continues at coordinate 1,377,076,435 of OY728155.1, forward strand.
AATTTTCTATCTTACTCACATCCCAATTTAAATCACACATTATAAGAATAAATCAATTTAATATTTCACCACTAAATTTTTGATAGAATTTCATTATTGTTAATATAATTCCTCCTTGACAAAAAGAACTAAATTCCACCTATGAGGTACAATTTCTTTGGTATTCCCCTATTACTTGTTTTTCAAAAATCTAGACAATGATTTGGTACATATCTTATATAAGTGAATCCTTTAACATAATATGACATACAATTCGATAAAAATAAGATATTTTGATAAATGTGTTTAAATTTTTTTAAAGATGTATTGAATCTCTATTCGTATTCATTCTCTTTCACAACATCGTTCATGGAAATCAAATTTTTCATAACAATGGAAAAGAACAGAACTCCTTCTTCTTCTAATTAATACAAAATAATATAATTTTTATTCATCTTCTTATAATTTTCGTGCATTTATTTCTAGATATGTCTTATTTATATTTATGTTTAGAATGATCAATGACTTTAGCATTTTTTAACACTTCTTATCATCTCCTTATACATTAGTGTGTATCATGAACACACATTAGATATTCTTTATAAATCTTCTAAATTTTTTTACAAACATAAAAATATTATTTCTTCTTCAATTTAATTTATGACAAACTATTTTTCTAATAGAATCAAAAATCAGATCATATTTCTATTAAAAAATATTCTATCAATGGTATTAGTGTTGAAATTCATTCTAAAACTCATAATTCCATAAATTATTCTACACCACTATTTTGTGTATATTGAAATTTGGGAATTAGATTATTCATGATTGATTTTTTTAATTTGAAATTCAAATTATAATCATCAACATCCTTCAAATTCATTTTTAAAATAATCTCATTGATTGTCTTATATATAATATTGAACATCCTTATTCAAAAAAAATTATAGTTAGAAGCTAATCTTATGACCATTTATTAATAAAGAAAATGTACAGGAGATTTGGTGGTGTCATTGATAAGGAGACTCCCTCACCCATCATCTATAGAACTATATTTTATAATAAGGCATGAAATTTCTATAATCAGAAACATTCATAGATTTCCTCTTCGAATGGAAATTAATCTACATGACGATTTTAAGAATATCAGTATTGACATTACGTGAAAATTATAATCGGTTTGGGTAGACACAGTCTAAATAATGAGAGAATAATTTATATTTGGCCTTCTCTTTAGGGGGGGAGTAAAACCCCACAGTTAGTCACCTTCAAGAGTGAATACTTAAAGATGCATTATTTCCACAGCTTATTGACCTCTAGGGGTTAAATAATCCATACCTTCCACAAAATGATGAAGAGAACCATTTTAACCACCAAGATTGGATCCATACCAACAGTCCCATCACGTAGAGAGCATGCACCTGGATTAGCATTCATGTTTGGGTTTTCAAAGCATGTGCCAAAAAGTGACATATAAACAATGAGATGTGGAGTCACAACTCTGAAATCAGAAGTAGCATCCTGAAAATCATTTGTTGTAACCTCCTCTACATTGTTTTCCTCAGTATTAGAGGGAATTCTATTATCTCTCATCATGATGTATCCACCATCATTACCATGCCTTTTGAAGGCATCCAATGATCTTCCTCAGAATCTATCACATCACCCTTTGAGGATAATATAATAGTGAAGATCCTCCATTATGATGAAGGGGTTCTGAAAATTACACATACTTCTTCTATAATTTAATTAATAGACATTATATTGATGGACCTTCATCCCACATCACTCATTGGATATCCTCAACTATGATTGTTCCAAAGATTTCCCAACAACCTTAAATTCATTATAGAAAATGTCATTCTTTCCTAATTAATATTATAATTTGATGTTTTAATAAACTATAAAAACCAAAAATCAGTTGGTATAGTAAGAAATAACGGTTAAAAATACGAACATCCATGAGAACACTCCTCATGGAGATAAATCACCCATTGTAGAAGATTATTAGAGTTCAAACCTATTTTTTAACTATATAATCATTGTATTGAAACTGAAAAAAAATGGAATTCATGATATATCTAGATAGTTTAATTACCATAATTTGATTGAATAAAATTTGGATACCATAACTATGGCATAGAGAACCATGCTAACAAAAAGGTGTGATGTAGACAACAATAATGGTTCATGCACCAATAATTTAAAGATAATAAAAAATAAATAATATTAACTTATATATGATGTTGTATATTAATATGTCCTATTAAACTCAACAATCCACCCATTATGGTTTCCAATAATATTATAGTGTAGGAGTCTTGAAATTTTTAGTTCCACATAAGACTAAAATGTTTTTCCTTGCGGTGTATAATACCATTGAGTTGTGGAGATCCTCAACTATCAATGGTCATAAAAAATATATAAATATTCCTTTAAAATGTAGCAAATACATATGGAATAAGAAATATTATTCATTAATAATTTTCAATTTATGAAAATTATATTCTTTGTATGATTCTTCCATAAACAAATCTAATTCATTTCCATTATTCATACTACTTCCATAATGACCACGTTAATGAAATTTCAACATAACAAACATAATTAAGAATCGTAAGAATTATTCTTCAAACACCTTCACCTCACATGAAATTTTATTTTTAACATGATTTTTAAATTTATAAAAAATCCAACACAGTGAATCACGTACACTTATTTACCTGAATCCTCTAATATTTCTGTACTAAAAAATTGTGGAAAAACTAAAAAAAAAATCCATTCAGATCAACTCATGGGATTTTAAAATAATTTTTATCGTCATTATTTCATTTATTAATTATATAATTTACGATAAATATACATATTTATAGTCTTAATAAAACATCCAACATTGGTTGACGGAAATATCAATTACCTATCTTCATATAGAGATATATATTTCTCAATATTAAATTCTTTATCGAACATCATTCATGAAATCACTGTTTCCTACAATAATAAGTAAATTACGAAATTATATAAGTTAAGGATTGAAAAAAAACATCCAAACCAATTTTCCTTAATATGGGATCAATTTATATTGATATGTATAAATTCATATGGGAACAACTCCCCTATTCTAACATTCATGGATACTATATTATTCATACATAATCTTAAAAATATCAATCAATAAACAATAAAATATTTTTCACTCAAATTTATTAATAAATCGACATGAATAACAATTAATAGATCAATGGAGATGTAAAATACAATGCTCAATTCTTCACCTTCATAAATCCTTAAGCCTTTATGATTACCTTATGTAGTTCAATCCACATATCATTTTGTATAAATTAACCTTAATTAATCACCTTTACATAGTGAAATCTATTATCCTTCAAGCAGCATATATTAATATTTCATATCATGTTCTATGTCCAGCTCTCTTCCCCAATTGAGCACCCACATTTCACATTATCAATCTACAGTGTAAAAATATTTTCACTATGACATAATAATAAGAATATGGTGTTTTTCATAGGTTTTTATTTATTATATAAATATTTCCAACAATATCCTTGATTCTAAATTTCAACAAGTTTCATATTTAAAATAACATTAATAGAGTTTCTGTACCGTGATCTAAACAATGGTCTATGAATCCTTGAAAAAAAAAACAACAATGGTATCGTACATCCTTGATTTATTATTTTTAGAAAGAACGAACCCCTACATATATGCATTTTATCATCACAAATATTAAATAAAAATAGGTGTAGTTCTTATTATTTAAAAAATATTTATTTAATGATTCCATAACTGTCCTACAACCACAAAATTCAATGATTATTCTACATATCATCATAGAATTACTATAAAGTAAATTATCAAAAACCCACTATTCATAATTGTCAGATAATTTTAAATGATTTAATAAAAAAATATTTGGGGGCTGAATATGTCTTAATGTCTCAATAGAAAGTCTTGTGAGTTGGTAAAAATAGAATCCATGGTGGAATTTTTGGGGTTTCATTATACTCACAAGTATGGTATTTAATAAGATTAGTTGACTATTTAGTGGAATGTAATAATAAAAATGACGCCATTGTATTGATGCTTAGGATTCGATGTTGTTAAAAAATAATATAAGAACATTAAAAACACCTGGAAAATTAGAACACATGTATACACTATATTTGTTAACCCTTTATGTTTTAATAATATAAAAAAGGATCATTTACCCTATAATATATCATTATAAAGAATTGAATGGTGTACACACTGATAAACATCAAGAATGATCCATGTCATTTTAAAAGAAAATTAATCATAAATACAAATTAGTTAAATGATATGTAATTTTCATAGATCATTAAAGTCGCGACGATTCTATATTTAAAAAACATGTTAATATATTAAAAAGAATCATTCCCTTATAGTTAGAAATTTTTTTATTTTATATCTTATTTTTAAAAAATTTAACTATTAACATTTTACATACATAAAAAAATTATCAATTTTAAAAATTGATAAATAATATTAGGGATATTCCCTAATAAACCAAACTAGTATAATACCCACTATATACTGGTAAATTATTACACTTACTTAAGGTTTTACACCAATTTTGATTCCCCAAACCAAGATAAATCTCACATAGTAAGATATTATTAATATACTTTTATACTAATTTCTTAATCCATGTATAATTATATTGATGACATTTTAAAATCATTTGTATGAATATACAATAGTATGGAATATGAAATGTTTGCACATAGAATTTGGATTTCATGGAATACATGGTCTCTAACTATGTTGGTTTTTAACAATATCAACGATCACAATAGTTGAATTATGTTTTAAAAAATTTGGAGAATGTACTATTAATTTATAGTACATGTTGGAAGTATTATATATATGTTTGATTGTGATTTTGTTTTATTACTGAAATCATATAATGGATATATTTATGATGTAATAATTTTTATATGGGATTTTTGAAAAAATTGGTTCTAATATATCTTATCAAAATATACACTATGATGAGATGATTTTTAGTGATAAAAATAATTGTTTAATACATTATGAAATTTATATCATGATATAATCTTAATAAAAAGGTCACACATTTTTGGATTTGTCATTATAAAGTGTTTGTTTTTCTATAAAAGGATACAATAATTGATCAATGGTCGAGTTTCCATGCATTACACAATAATGGTATTGTGTATTGATAATTTATTTTTTTATTATAATTTTATTTATTCGGCTTGGCCAGAGTTGAAAATTTAAAAAATTAGAGGAGAATCCATTATTGTATGGTGATGTTTGTTATGAAACAATTACGTTGAATTGAAATTCTATTACCATCATATTTGAGTGTTAGGTATTTCATAATTGTGGGAATTTCACATTAATGAGGAAAATTGTGTTATGAATTTTAAAATATAATGATATTACTAAAAATACCAATTTATTTTGAAAAATGACGTGATAGAAGTATCTCAATTGTTAAGAGAGTAAGAGAGATAATAAAATACCGATAATTTGGGTTATATATAAGATTCATGTAGATTTTCTATGTGGGAAGACGGATTAATTAATAAATTATAAATGAGTACATATTTTTAATATTAGTGATTCAACTTTTATGAATAAAGTTTTCTCTTTTTTTTTGAATAACTATGTTTATTTTCATTGCGTTATTTTTTTTGTAAAAAATATAATTCATACATAATAAATTCGGAAGAGAATCCTCTAAGAAAGATAAATATTTAGAGAGAATAAATTGAAGAAGATAATGAATGATAATCTTTGTTCTTATTAATTTATTATATGAGACAGAGCATTAATGGTAAATATAGTTCATTTTAATGGGTAAAATATCATGCTCTACCCATTTTTATTGACCATATTTTCCCGGAAAATTAATTATCTACGGGTGTTTCCCAGTCATTCAATGGTTATAACCATTTATATTTGACTGGTGACTATGCTAATGATTGTTTCCTATATTCTTCCAGTTTAAAAATTTATCACTGAAAAAGGAAAAATATATTGGAAATTCATAATATTTATTGATATAGGTCATTAGTGTTTTATAATATTATAAATGAGATATATTATTCTCTAATTCCCTGATATCTTAGTAAATCCTTTGTAATATATTAAATCACAACCTAATCAATTATTATTTCATATATCCAGGTTATATTTAACAAAAATTAATATATTGTAATATTTTGTGATCTAGGTTTTATAAATACCAATTTATTTCTATAAAGGATCAAATAAATTTAGTGTGTATCGATATGTTTCATCGATTTCATTGAAAAATAAATATTGTTTAAAAAAATTGTTTTACACTGCTTATTTTTATTATTTATAGAAATGGTAGTTTTTTCTAATGGATTCAATCCTATTATACAATTTATTGAAATTATTGTTTTTTAAAACAATAATATTTGGATAAATAATTTTATATTATATTCTATCATAGTATTACTTTAAGAAATAAATTTCTAATATATATTAAGAAAAAGAAAGTGAATTGTATTTCAGAAAATAAAGAATATATTCATTAAGGTAATGATACATTTAATGAAACAATGATTTCACGATTGAATTAATAATTTGATGATATTTATATTCATGATAATGGAATAGAGTATTAATTCATTACTAGTTTGAATGAAATTTTTATATACATTATAGGTTTAGTAAAATACCTAAAAAATTATATGAATATTATTAACATAAATCATATAATATCATGTTGGAATCATGTAAAAGTTTCATAACATAAATATCATTATTTGAATTCATTTTCATTGGATAAGATACAAAATGAGTTGGACACATACAATATGATGTTAGGTTCTTCTTCAAAAATGAAAGGGTGGGAAATTGATTTGAATCATGTGGCGATGAAATAATAATCTCAGACAGGGTTCATGAAAAATGATGATATCTACATTCCAAATAATGATATTGAGGATAAATTTAACAAAATTATGTCACGTTTTTATTTTATTATTGAGAAAGGAAAAGAAAATATTATTTCAATTTAAAACTATCATTTGTTAAAAATGGAGAATCTAGAAACATTTGATTTAAAATTCTAATCTAAAATAATATAAAATTATAATGATTATAGAAAATCAATGAATGTTTTAAAGCATTTATATTTAATGTTAAAAATAGTTTTAAAACCAATGTAAAATAATATATTTTATTAAAAATTAAATGAAGAAATAATTTATCCAAATTTGAAGAATATGAATTTAATGATAATATAATTATTGATGGTTGATCACTTAGTTGTAATTTAGAGAAATTTTTGACTCATGTGGTGACTCGTGCAGAACTCTATAATAAAGATTAGTAAATACATGAACAAAATGAATTCTTATTGATGTTTTAAAGAATATAAGTTAAATTTAATATGTTTAAATACTCATGTTTTAATCATGATTTATTGATAAAAAATAATATACATTCATTAAAGCCTGACAATCCTATTTAATCAATCTCAAATCATGTTTATAGATGGTTGGTTTAGTTATACTTAAAATAAACCTATATAATACCATAAGGGTAATTTTTTATTGTCATAAAATAAATTTAACATTGGCCTATAATAATTTATTTTATGAATGATTAAGTCTAACTCACTCTGGTAATCTTACTGATCAAGTCTATATATAGATATATAGCTATATCTGAGAAATCGTGATTCTACCCCCGGTTCTGTTTTTCTGGTATAGGACCCAGACATCATGACCAGACAACGTGACCAAACACCATGACCAAGAACTCTTGACCAGAAAGAGTGACCCAAACATAGTGACCAGACAGTGTGTCCAAGACACTGTGACCAGACACCATGATCCAGACACCAGGACCAGACACCGTTACCTGGACACTGTGAATAGACACCATGATCAGACAATGTGACAAGACACAGTGACCCTAACATTACATCTATGATATCGGTTCTTGAACTCTAAACAAACATGCCATAATAATTATCTCACCAGTTAAATAAAAATAAATAGACATCGTTTCATGGTGTCAGCGTTTCCAAGTGACATTATATCAAGACAGACGGTGACAACATTCATTAATCTGATTTGTCATTTCAATTTAATTTATATCTATCGTATTTGAGTCTTTCAAATGTAGTAAAATAATTAATATTTCTTTGCATACATGTCACCTGAAAGTAGGATGTACGAGGTGAATAATACATGAATCCTATCAACTCTATCACAATCAATCCACGAATATAAAGAAACGAATAACACAAAAGCAAAAGGGGGTATGGTATAGTGAAGAAGCACAGACTGGCACATGCAAAAAGATAAATCTGAAGAACACAAAATGAATTCTTGAATCTAGAAGTTGGTATACCATGGACCAGAGTCCAGAACATATTTTCAATATATACTCTATAAAGAACACAAGCCAAAATCAAACTAAAAACCAAATAATTTGAAGTGAGATACTCTATTTCTCATAAGAAGATTCAATTCTAGCATCTGATTCATCCTAGAAGTCCAAATCGGTATAAACTGAAACTCAGAGCAATTATAACATTTTCTCACAATCTTTTCTCAATTGTGTAATTTTTTTATATTTCGAGCATTGTTTCTATATGTATTAAAACACACATTGTCTCTATTACTAAACTAAATAATAAAAAACATCATTTCCCTCATATCTATTAATAGTGGTTTACACCAACAAGTAATTTTTGAAGCAATCCATGTAAGGACTTTTAGTTTATACCCACAATGAACTGTGGAAGAGGTTGTGTGAATTGGGTAGTCTTGTGCTCTGTTGTTTACACTAATCTAGAGTGTGGATAAATATTATTAATATAAACTTCTTCGTGTAAGGTGATAACCGAGTGAAGTGGAAAAGGTCTCAACTTGAGATTGAGACACTTGTTTTATATCCACTATGTTGTTTAATTTGTTTTCTCTATTTTACTATATAATTAATAAATCACTAGATTCACATTGATAGTTAATCATTGAATGAAGTTATAATTGGTTTTCCTTTTTAGAATAACTCTAAAAATAATATCAATAACATATATTGAGATTACTGATAATTAATCAACCATCGAAGATTTTATTTGAACAGTCAATCTTTTATAACATTATTAATTTGAATAACTGTGCTGTATTTACTTTGAGGATCCTTTTAAAAAACATTTTAAATAGAAATTCGTATAGATACTCAATTCTCCCCCCTCTTGAGTACTTCACTCCAAACATCATATTGTATAAGAGAAATATTTTTTCATATTAATCCTTTATTTTTTAAACTATTCAAATGTGATTTTAGTTTCACATTAATGTTGGGTAAATTTCTGCTAATTATAAATTTATCTATATTTAAATGTATTTATTTATTATAGATAATAAACTTGAAGGTGCTGCCCTAAATATACCACCATTATTTAATAAAAATAAAAATTCCCAACAGAAAATTAAAATGAAAATGCATTTAGAATGTATGGGTTTAAAATCATGTCTTAAATTATAGATGGGTATAATATTCCTGTTACTGATATAATCACTTGGGATGATCCAACCAAGACTACATAAAATTACAATTTTAATGCCATTGATGCAATATATTTCTCCATATAAGATAAGAAAATTAACAGAATTTTAAAATGTAAAACTGCCCCAGATATTTGGGACACTTTGTAGGTTTCACATAAAAAACATCTACTATGAAATAAATAAGACATAATACATTTAATATTAATTATGATATCTTTAAAATAAAACCTGATGAGCTTATTTCTGACATCTATCTCAGCTTCAATGATATTGTAAAAAAAATTATTTCTCTTGGAAATGAACTCACTGCCAAAGAACAAATCATGAGGATTCTCATATGCCTACCTGATAGATGGAGAAGAACCTCTGTCTCTATTATAAAATCACACGACATCAGCAGGATATATATAAAAGAACACATAGGGAAATTAATGATGTATTAATAGTAGTTAAATGTCAACATAGAAGAGGATGAAAACCAAAAAATTGTTGCATTTAAGACCTATACCTATAAACATGATGAAAAAGGAAGATTAGAAGACTTTGTAGAATGTTCATGTAGTGAAAAATCGTCATCTAACAGTGATGAGAAGAAGGATCAATTATACATAAGTATTAAGTTATTTTAAAGAAGAATTTTTTTTCATGAAGCCATCAAAAGAATATAGAAACAATGAAGAAGCTGGAAGAATGATTTGAAAATAAGTGACAAGTCTAATGAGATAGTATACTATGAATATATATGAAAGCGAAATGTAAAGGTTGTTTGTCCAAATCATAAGTACTAAAGGAATTATATGGACAGAGATAGAATGTATAAAATGGAAATTAAATAAACATTGAGTGCTTCTAAGGATAGATCAACTAACTCAAAATCATCACTTGATGAATAGGTTAATAAAGACAATACGTGTCTTATGAAAAACACATCATAGGTAACACTTTAATGTCCTTTACACAATTCCTATTATTTTGGAGATGACTGTTACTCTAATAATATGTATAATGAATAAATGTATGTGTACTGTAATATACTTAAAGACATATGTAATAAACTAAAAGATAAATACAAGTCATTGATGAAACATTTTGATCTTACCTCAATTGTTATATCTAAACTCACTTTCTAAAAGGAGAAATATGTTCAATTGCACAAAGAAAACAATGCACTAAATATATCTAATAAGAAATTACAAAATAAACATGATTTTTATTTCTAATACTAATATTACATTAGTACAAATTCAACATAAAAAATTTCTCCTAAATATACAAATAGTATTGGATATAATCCTTGTAAAAGAAATATCAGAAGAACTAATTTTGTTTCTAAATCTTGGACACACAACATTACTATAAGATCTGGAAAATATTCATCAAGTTCAAATTATGATGTAATATTTACTATATTATGCTTTTCTCAGCCAAATATTGTTTTTTCAATCACATTACCTAATGCTTATAGGAATACTATGAGGTAGATATGGGTTTCAAAAGCACTAATCAATAATATTATAGGACCCAACCAAATATGGGTACCAAATTCTGTTTTTAGTTGACTATTTTGTAGGAATTCTTCTTAATGTGCTCCTATAAAAGCTTATGGTACATGGACAGTGGGTGTTCAAGACACATTCAAGGGGACTATACATTCTTCAAGAACCTAATAAAAATTGATGGTGTATGTTCCACCAATGGTGATAATTAAAAAAAAGTCATTGGCCTTGGCCAAATCGGAAAATCTAACATAATTTTAATTTCAATAGTTATTTTTGTTGATCGATTAAAATATAATCTATTCTGTATTTAAAAAAATATGGGATGATAGATTTCATGATAAATTTAAAAATGATTCTTGGAATTTTGATAATTATAAAAAAAATTATTGTTTTAAAAACTAATAAATGAAAATTTATACTCTGTTAACATAGAGTCTTTAGTTTCTCAAAATGATTCATGTTTAAGTCTATTTTAGAAAGAGTATTGGCTTTAGCATCAGAGACTAATACACTATAATATTCACTCTCTAAAAATATAACTAGAAAAATCATAGTCAAATTTCTACCAAAACATGAGTTTCCAAAATATAAAGTCAATAATCCATGTCAAAAGGGAAAGCAACACAAAATTTATTTCAAACCGAAAAAAGAAGTATCAACTTATCAACATCTCCAAATTGTTCACATGGATTTTTTGGACTATATAGTGTTTCACGTTTAAATGGGATGCACTATTTTTATGTTCTTGTAGATGAATTTTATATATATACTTAGACATTTTTTGGATAACAAAATTTAATAATTCTCTCACATAACAAAATATGCTAAAACTATAAAAATTTTAGTGGACATAGAATTAAGTCCATAAAAAGTGATCATGGTCATGAGTTTGGAAATCTATAGTTTGAATAATTTTTTTCACAAAATGGCTATAGTCATAATTTCTCTGCCCGTAGAAGACATCAACAGTTTGGATTTGTAGAAAGAATAAATATATCCTTGCAAGAGATTTATAGATCCATGCTTATTGAGAATGATTAAAAAATTTATTTTGGGGATTAATCTATAAATACATCATGGAATATTTTATATAATGTACTGATTAGACCCATTCTTAAAATAACTCCATATAAGTTATAGAACAACTGAAAACAAAATGTAATCTATATCAATGTTTTTGGTTACAATGTCTATATTCTAAATAATAAGGACAATCTTGAAAAATTTGTATCCATGAGTGATTAAGGAAGCTATCTAAGATATTCAATCTCCAGTAAATCCTATAGTGTGTTTCATAAAAGATGTCAGAAAGTTCATCCAATTTTCTTCTATCAACCAGTCATGGTTACAATGCTTTGTTAATGTGTACAGAAGCACTTGGGTCGAATCCTCAGCGATGATACAAATTAATAGTTGTTTGTTTTTATTTTATTTTATTATTTTTGGGGGGTTTGATAGAAAATATTATGAAATAATATATAGATTATTGTTGATTAATATTGATTTAACAATTTGATAATATTGGGTCGAGTTCATCAATAGAGAGTTATGACTGTGATGTCTTTGAGCCCTTGTGTGTATAGCATTAAATTAAAAAACATGTCACAAGTTGATGTTGATTGGAATTCCTATGTTTGAAGGATTTAATCCAAGCCTTAACATAACTATGATTCTAATCTCAATCAGTACTTTATTGTGGTAATGTATTTATGGTTACAATAATCCATGGAATTCATACATTAAACAAAATATGACATTAATCCATGAAATGTTATGTCCAATATAAACAGTGTTAATTCAATAAATAATAATAAAGAAAAATCACTCAATAACATGACTTCCATAAATTATAACTCCCCCCAATGAGAGATTTACTCATCCATTGAAATTATTAGTAATCTAGTTATAATTATTATAATGAAAAATTAAGAATATAATAAAATAAAAGGGATATAAAAAGAGTGGTGAGTCGAATAAACACACAAATGATGAAGATAATTAAAAACAAACTTTAGATTCAATGAGAGAGAGAAATTAGTGAACGGTATTCAACTGTATTTATTCTATTTTATGAACATAAATATCAAACTAAATATGGTGGATGTGAATAAGAAATATTTTATAAGAATCTTTCAATAAAAAAGAATTATAGAAAAGCCTTATAATATTACAATAATGAAGAACACAAAAGTAAATGAAAACACATAGTGGAGGAAGGGTATCTCAAGTGAAAAATTGAGTATTCCAGGTATTCACAAGCCTTTATAATGGCTTATGTCTTGCCAATATGTTCTTCTCTATTTGAAAATTACAAATCCATTTAAGGGGTGTAGGGGAATGTATTTATAGCCAAAGGAAGTGGATTGCATGATTTCCAAATATATCCCTCCACTTGCATAACCTATTTTGATATTTTTACAGCTGAATCTCGAAATAGCCTCTTCTTCAAAGTTGTATATAATATTTTTTTCCAATTTTTCTCAATATTTGGTGTCATTTGAATATATGGAGCCAATGATACGGTGGTTTTATTAAACAATGTAAAACTATCCATTTCAATCAATACTTTCTCAATAGCCGACATGTGAACAGGTTTATCAATAGGATGATGACTTCAAATCCAAATACATTATTCAACAAAGACAGCCACCATTATCTCATCTTTCACAATAAAATATATCATCTTTATTTGATGATTTCATCATGACATATGTCATGAATAGTGTATAGATTTGAATTTTTTACAATATTGGGGGGAAGACATCAAAGAATATGTTGGGAATCTTTTCATTGATGTTGGGCCATGAAACTTTTATCCAAGATGGATTGAATTTCCCTCGACTATTGAAAGAGAATTAAAGGATTTGTATATCAAGAGTGATCCCAATAATTATATCTTCATGGATTTTCCAGTTTCTTTACATATTATTTGGGCCTTTTGTGTGGACAATATGACCCTCCAAATTGTTGATTTGGCAAAATCTTCCTTCTAATGAATTGGTTTAATTTGAGTAAGGATCCAAAAAAACAAGAATTATGAAAGTTGGTTATGTAGGGTAAGATTTTTATTAAAACATTACACTATAATGAATCTAGAAGAATTCAAATTGTGCTCAAATATTATAATTAAAAATTAAACATTATTATATCACAAAAAATTTACACATTTTTTTTTAAATTCAGTCAAGGGAGTATATAAGAATTTTTGAAAATATTAATAAAATAAACTCCCTCAAACGTAGTCTTGTGCGTGTCCTCATGTGAAACAAATTACAAAATCATTACAATATCATTTTAACTGACCAAAAATATTAAAATTTTGTTTTAACCACTCAGGGAATGTTTAAACAATTTCACCCATCCATAATTAATTCCATCACTATTTTTAATAGATACAATGTTCCAAAAGCTATAAATTGTTTCATGCTCACATTTTGAAATGGAAAATGGTAGCACACATAACATAATCCTCTCAAGATGATAAAAATAATTTATAGAGCCTCACTCATTCACCAACCTGTATTGAAAATCATAGAGTTTGTAAGTGTTGACTCGAACCCCTAATATAATGTTCTCAAAAATCAAAAGGACTTTTTAGGGGATTTCCTATGGCTATAGGATGGTAAGAAGATGATATCCAAAAGTTAGGAAATAGTTGGTAAAATACTAACAAGGACAAAACAAAGCACAACTTTTTTTAAAATTAAACATATAAGGAAATCAAAAAACGTATTTACAGGGGAACGATTGTGTGAAGAATGACACAATAGAAGAAAAAATTTGAAGGGGATGAGAAGATAAAATATTTACAAAAAAGTAAAATTTTCCCAATGACATATGTGTTCATTATTTTATTTCATTTTCTTCCTTTTTTGGAAATTTTAACATTAAAAAGATCCTACACTCATATCCCAACCCATTATTTATCTCCTCATGATACTAATTGTAATAGTAATAAGATGATAAAAGGTTTAGGAAGAGTGATTTTTGACCTACACAAGAAACACCCCAATTTTTTTGTTCATTTTTTTGTTAATTTTTTTAAATTTTATTTTAGCACTTCTCAATAACATTTAAATCATTTCCTGAATAAAAGTACATTACATTCCCCAAAACATACTTAATGACAGCATCTCCCATCAAAAAAATGGATGTTTTCCCTCAAGCATATGATAACTCAGTGAAAATCAATAAATGGGCACCAAAAAAATAAAATCCATTCCCCCACAATTAAATATTTTTAAAAAAATTATGCTATGAAAATCTATGTTGATATTTGGTTGGAAAAGGTATCAGGCATGTAATGTGGCTATCGAATAAGGGGGTTTCATATGCTCGAAGGGGATTTCAAAAGGGGGAATAATGAAATGAAAATTGAAGGGTATTTGTGTATTATTATTTAAATGTGGTTTGGAAAGTTCCTCTATCATAATAATGCACACATAATTATTAAATACAACTCAAAGGTCCACAAACTCAAGACTCACAAATTGGGGTAAGGACACACGTTTTTAAATGATGGTCATATATGGCGTTCTAATGAAAGAAAATTTTGTTCCTCATGGGTGGGAAAATCTTTTCCCAAATCTGAAAATGAGGATTAAATTTTTTTTTTATTCACACAATATTCGTTTTCCAAATATTTTATGAAAAAACACAATTATTGAGAAGAAGCCATGTATTTTGACTCTCAAAAATGGTTGAAAAAAATTTTAAATTCGGAAGGTGAGTAAGTATGACATTGGATATTTCAGAACTTTTTTTAAAATGATTTTATTTCTTTTTTAGGTTTTCTTTTTTTTATAAAGGCAAGCCCAGACAAAAATGAAAGTGAAAAATAAAAATGGTTTCATAAAGAATGTGGTAAAAAATGAAAAATTGAGGAGGAATAATAAAATGGTAGAGAGAGAGAGATAGAGAGAGATAAGGAGAAAAATAGTTAATGGGAAATTGGTGCCCCTTGGTTTGGATTTGGTGGGTCGATGTCTCCATTCAATGTTGGGTTAGTGGAAGCGGATTTACATCAAGTGGGATGTTACCTAAAAAAGGAAAATAATTATTCTTGTAATGAAAAACTAAAATGAAATTAAAATTTCCTTAAATTATAAGAAAACAGGGGTTGCCTCTCAAAAAGCATTGCATTTATTTTTTCTATTTCTGGACAGTTTCTTTAGACTATCCATAGTCTGATAGTAGACACCATATTTTCTCAACTCCAGTATGATTCCAGAAATACTTCTCTCTTGGGATGCCTGATTGTTCATTGGATAATTTTTTCAAATCCTTGTGGATGTGTTCGCAATTCAATGGGGGTAAAAAAATATTTATGTTTTATTTAGGTCTTCAACATGAGTAGTGATGTTATCCACAATGTAATTGTTTTATATTCTTGAAAATTCAGGAAGATATCTCAATTATGATGGTTCATTTATGTGAGGTTCAGATAACAAGAAGCCAGAATATGTGATCCTAATTGTTTTTTACTCATTAATTTCAACACATACTGATGTAGAGTAATGAGGATCAGTGGAGTCATAAGACAGAATAAATTTTTGAGTATATTTTATATCAATATTCTTCTCCAATGACTGGTCAATTTGAACCTCACCAGTGATCACATTATTAATTTGGGAAGAAATATCACAAACATCACTACCATATGAAAAATATAAACACATTGGTTTAGGGTTCACCTCGCAAATAAAATAATTTTTAGAATCATGGATATGAAATGATAAATTTTGGATAATCAGATTTCAATCATCATATGAACATGCTTGTTCGTTTTCTCCATTACCATCCAATTTGGAGCATTGGAGGCCAGAGGTGAGATGGGATTCAAATGTGTTTTCAATATCCTTTAAATCAATAGAGTTTAAAATTTTAATGTCAACATTAACTTCTCCATTTATGATTTGGTTATTCATGGTGCATATTCTATAGGAACCTTTATCAGTATAACAGTAAGAACATGATGGATTGGGATTCAACACACTCTTAGGGAAACATCCAGATGCTTGGATAGAGAACACAAATTGATTCTCTAATGGGTATCGCATGGATTAAAAAATTATCAACTTCAGTAGATGGTAACTAAATTATAAGGGTGGATGCTAGCATGGACATCAATTTTGGTTTTAGATGTCATGTAGAATGGTCTACCTAGAATCAGAGGAGATTGGAAACAAGTTTTCTCACCTTCCTGGTTAAGGACAAAGAAGTCAATTGGGGAAATAAGATCATTGACTCAGAAAAGGACATCCTCAATTATTCCCTCGGGACTGGTTGTGATATGATTAGCTAACAAGAAAACAATAGCCGTTAGATGTAAGGGACCTAGACCAATATTTTAGAATATGGATTTTGGATTGCATTCATCAATGCTCCTAGGTATTTGAGTGAATTATCAAACATAGAACATCCAATTTGGCATAGAACTGTAATGGTCCCTGAATCGTTTCACTTTATATGAATAGAATACTGGATGAAATCATTTTCCAAGGTTATAAGATGCCTATTGTGGCCACAAAATACATTAAAAACATGGCATACACAGTGATCATTTTTATGGAATCTAATAGTGAAATATTGACATTAACATGTCTAATCATGTTCATCATTCAGGATCAGGTTCAAATGACTTCTATTACATATAAACGGGTTGATTACAAGGAATTGGATTCCTAAGTTGAATAGAAGGAAGTGATGGAATGGCTTCAGGTTCCTTTTCTAGTTTATTTTTCTTTTCATTTTCTTGAACAACATTTAAAGGGGGTGATAGGTCTCATCAAGAGTAATAAAAATTTTCATTCATTATCTTTGTGTAATTACACTTACATTACCCTTGGGGTTGGGTAATTATTGAGCTAGGACATGGGAAGAATTTTTCTGTTGTTTCTGGATTAGGTGGGATGCATGTATACCAATTTCTGTTTCAATGTTCTTGAGGCTAGAGTTGGAAAAAGAGTAATGATCTTCTAGATCACTTTCACAAGGATTCTTGGAAGAAGGGGCTTGTCTTGTATTTGGATGTCCTTGATTTTGGTTCTTGGGAAAGCAATTTTATTAGTTTGGTAATTTGGAACTCACACTAGGACGGTGGAAGTCTGTAGGAGGAAGAGGATGATTGATCCATTGAGGTTGAGGATCAAATGGATAATGTTATTTAAATTTATCAACACCTTGACCATGTAGGAATTGGATTGTGTTTTAGGAGGAAATTGAGGGATGGGGTTACCATACCTTAATCCTTGTTTATAAGAAGAAGAAATAGGCTCAATGTGAGGTTGGTTAGAGGTTCTAATGAACTGACCATATAATCGATGGTTGCTATTCGGATGAGCATTGGCTGTATTGAGAACCGTTTGTGTAGATGAATTAGATGAATCATCATGAAGTTGTGGGTAGGTGTATGTTGGATGATCTGGAGTGTTATAGATTCCACAGTTTTTTTCATGTCTAGGAAACATTGATTTTGGAGAATATGAGGTTGGGGATTTGGAAGCCATGGATATTTTTCATAGAAGAACTGTAAGTTCACTTATCTACTCGGTCATCATTTTCATCTCTATGGATTGGTTTTCAAGGAAGTTTATTACTTGATCATGTGAAAGAGCATAGTATGGATGTGTGTTCCATCCATGTAACTTATGAGATATCTTATAGCTGCAAGTGTTTTGTCAACAAGAGCACTACCACTTGCGGTATTAATGGGAGTTCTCTCCATATCCAAAAACCTCTAATAAAAGTATTGGATAATGTGTCAGTCCAGGATTTGGTGGTGTGGGTAGGTTGGAAAACGATTTGTGTGCCTCTCTCAGTACTTTTGGAGTGATTCATTTGGGAATTGATAAATACCTTAATTTCCATTCGGATAGAAGTAGTATGAGAAGCGGGAATGAATTTCTATATGAAGAGTTTCTTCGTGTCATTCCATGTAGTTATGGAACCTCGAGAAAGTTAGTAGATCCCTTCCTTGGTAGATTTATCTATTAATAAAGGTAATTCTCAGAGTTTTATTTGTTCCTCAAAAACCCTTTCAGGCTTCATGATAGTGCACACCACTTGGAACTCTTTAAGTTGAAGATGTGTATCCTCACTAGCTAGCCCGTGGAAATGAGGGAGAAGTTGATTCAAACTATATTTGAGATCGAAGTCAGAATATATATTTTGATATTGAATACCAAAAGGTTGGTAACTCATATCCGGGGCATCCAGTTCTTTATGTGTTTGTCCTCTTGGATTGGCAATTTCAAATTAAACTGGTTGTACAATGACAGGTTCATGAATTATTTGATTATATCTTATGTACCTCCAATGTTGGCAAAGTTTTCTCTCAATTTCAGGGTCAAAAATATCAGAGGGATTGTTTGGGAGGCTACGGGGCACTAAAATTGATTTTAAAAGAACGAGAAATATGTTATTATCACTGTGTTTTTTCATTTTTTTATTTTATTTTTTTTCTTCTATTTTTTTAAAATAACAAGTATATAATGACTTTAAATGCACCATCGAGGACAAAAAATCCATTTAAAAGTGAATCCAATTGTCAACAATACCCTGTTCAAGATTCTGGTGCTCTGCTAATGTGTATAGAAATACTCTAGCTGATTCCTCCGTGATGATACATTTTAATAGTCGATTCTTTTTAGTTGGTTGTATTTTGTTTAAGGGATTTGTTTGCAGAGCTTATAAAATAATTTATGTATAAGGTTTGATTAATATTAATTGAAAAATTTAATAAATATTGGGCTGATTCCATCAATATGTGTTTAATATTGTGATATCCTTGATCCTTGCTTTTTATTTCATTAAATTAACACCCATGTCACAAGTTGACGTTGATTGGAATTTATAAGTGTTACGGTTTTAATACAAGCCTTAACATTACAATGATTCTAATCTCAACGAGTAATTTAATGTGTTTGTTTTACTATAGTTTCTATTATCCATGGAATCTATATATTAAACAAAATATCTTATTAATCATTGACCTGTTAAGTCCAACATACTGAATGTTAATTGCATGAAAACTCATCGAGCTAAAGATCTCAATATACTAACATCTCAAAACTATAACTCAAAAAAATCAGAGATTTAATCATACATTTAAATGATTATTAATCTGGTATTAATTATTATAATGATAAATTAAAAATAGAATAAAAATAAAGGGATATGAAAAAAGTGGTGCGTTGAACACACACAAACAATGATGATAATTAAAAATGAACATTATATTGAATGAGAAAGAAAAAAAGGGAAGGTGATTATACTGTAATTAATCTATTTTAAGAATATCAATATTAAAATATAGAAGGTGGATGGAAATAAGGGAATATTTAAGAAGAAACATTCATTAACACAGAATTACAAAAAAAGACTTACAAGATTACAATAATGAATAACATAATAGTAAAAGGAGACAATAAGTGGAGGGAGGGTATCTCAAGTGAATAAATGAGTATGGAAGGTCCTCCCACGACATTGTAAATGTTTAGGTTGTTCTAATATGTGATCCTCTCTTCTAAAATTCCATATCCTTTGATGGATAGGAGGAGATGTATTTATAGCCCAAGGATGTGGATTGTTTTCATTCCCAATCTGTCCATCCAAACGCATCGCCAATTTGAATTTTCATATAAACGAATAATGAGATAGCCTTTTCTTTTATGTTTTCGACAATAATATTGGATTAATGATCTCAAATTTGGACTCATTATAACTTACGGATACAATGTTATAGTAGTATGATTAAACATTATTAAACTATCCATTTCAATCCATACTTTTTAGAAGGCCTAAATGTGAATGAGATTATCAATAATAAGATTAATTAAAATCTGAACAATTTTTCAAAAAAGTAATCAAAATATATCTTCTCTTTCTCATTGAAAAATATCATCTTGATTTTATGGTTACATCATGAGATATGTCATTAATAGTGTCCGGATATTTATTTCTGGGAAGAATGGTGCGCTGGACTTCAAAGCATCAGTTGGGCCCCTTCTCTCTAGAGTTTGGCCATAAAACATTTATCCTAGATGTATTGAATTGTCCCCGAACCATTGTAGGATAATTTTAGGATTTGGACTGATGGTGTGAGCCCAGTAATTCTATCTTCTTTGATTGTTTAGTTACTTCACAGATTATTTGGGCCTACTGTGTGGATAATATGACCCTCCAAATTGATGATTTGGCCAAAGGTTCCTTCTTATGAAATGTTTTATTTTGCATAAGGAACCCTAAAATGAATGAATAATGAAATTTGGATGTGTATAGTTAGATTTAATATTAATAAATTAATCAGACATTAATGTAGATGAATTCAAATAGTTCTAAAAAAATATAATTATTATTTAAACAGTAATATTTCACACAAATTATGCACATTTCATATAATATCGGTAAAGGGACTATATAGTATGTTATAAAAATATAAATAACATCATTTTCAATGTGAAATTAAATAAAATACATTCACATGAGCCAAATACCACTCTAGATAACCTGGAGGATGATGTTTCAAATCTGGAAATCAATTAAAAATCCTCTAACCATCCTGTAATAGAATCTGTGAAAAAACATAGTTCTATAAATTATTCAATTTTAGGTCATAACGAACCTAAAACTATTAATGAACCCTAAATCAATATTATTTCTTTTTCTAGACCTGTTAGAATTCTTAAGAAACATCCTTTAGATGTAGTGGTAGGATATTTAGATTATGCAACTCAAACAAAATCTTCTTCATAGAAATCAGATTGAACATCAAGTCTTCTTGTCACAACATGAACCTAAAAATATTAATGATGCTATCAATGATGAATTTTTGGGGATAGCTATGCATGAATAACATAATAAGTTTGAATGGAACAATGTTTGGAAATCTGTTGATTGACCCAAAGAGATATTTTCCAGATGCACTAAGTGGGTATTTAGAATTAAATTAGATGATGCTGGTAACATAGATTGAAACAATTCTAGAATGGTTTCATAAGTCTATAATCAAGACAAGTGAATTGATTAGAAGGAAACATTTTCACTAGAATCTAGACATGATGCCATCAAAATATTTCTTCCATATGATGCACGTCTAAATTTAAAACTATATCAAATGGATGTTAAGAGTGCATTACAAAATCGATATGTAGTTGTGGATGTCCTTGATGAGAAAACCCTGGTTTTCAAAATCCTCAATTTCCAAATAATTTTTGTAAATTATCAAATGCTTTATATGGTTTATAACAAGATCCAAGAGCTTAGTATGAATTATTTAGTACATTTCTGATTTCCAAAAGATATAAAAAAGGAATATATGATCCTACCCTTTTTATAATACGAATTTTCAGTGTAGTTTTAGTAGTTTAGATTTATGTAGATGATATTATCATTGTATATTCAAAAAAAAATTATTTATATAATTTTATAAAAATATGAAAAAGAATTTTAAATGACCTTAATGGGTGAACTAAAATTATTCCATTGATTTCAAATTATTCAAAATAATTATGGTATTATCATAAATTAATGATAATATACTATAGATCTTCAAAAATTATTTTTAGTGGTTAGAAATAAATGTAGTGACACTTCAATGAGTACTACATGTATTTTGGATCTGGATGAAGATGGAAAATTTTTTGGTCAAAAGAGTTACAAAAGAATGATTGGAAGCCTACTATACTTAATTGCCAGCTGGCTTTACACTATGTTTATTATATGTATGTGTGCTCATTTTCAAGAAACCCATAATGAATCTCATTCAATTTTTGTTAACAGAATTTTAAAATACCTCAAGCATACACAAAATCAATGACCATTCTATCGTAGAGGATAATCAATTGAGTTAGATAGTTATTTTGATGCTGATTTGGATGGTTGAAAGTTAGAAAGAAAATCACCCCTATAACATATCACATTTTAGGAATGTTATTTGTATCAATTTGTTGTAAGAAAAAAATTAATTTTTCATTATATACTACCAAAGCTGAATACATAGCTCCTGGTAGTTGTTGTGCACAAATTTGGGGAATGAAAAACACATTACTAGATAATGGATATCAATTCAGGCATTTATCCATAATTTATTATAATACATGTTCCATTAACATCTTAAAAAATCATGTTTTACATTTTAGTACAAAAAATTTGGATTTAATATATCACTTTTTGAGATACCATTATAAAAAATGTGATATAACATTGTAATTCATTGGAAATGAATATCATACCTCTTATATATTAACCAAAGAATTAAATTTTGAACGAATTTATTAAATCATACACGAATTGGTAATGATAAATCCTAATTAATGAGTGTATTGTTTCACAGAAAACGGTTTCACAGTTTATGGTTTCACATGTCACTATCTAAAGATTACTTTCTAACTCTTAATGTTCTATAATTTGTTATCTTAAAAGTTATTATTTCATGTCTATGGTTCTATAGTTAATATCATTCTTTTAATTTCTTCACAATACAATTTCAAAAAATATGGTCAAATATCTTTCAAGGCACATAGTATAGATCTCACTGTGAAAACCTATTACAATCTCACCGTGAAAACCTCTTATGTTCTCACCATGAAAACCTATTACGGTATCACTATAAAAACCTATTAGGGACTCTCCATGAAATTCTATTCTGGTCTTACTATAAAGACACTATATCATTTTATTTGCATATTATAACTCGTATCACTGTAATTATTTATTTTCTTCTTTTACATTCCTGTGATTTTGAATTTACGACACTTGACATCCCTAAATGAAAGAAATGAACAAAGTTTCACTCCTTTCATTACTAAAGCCATATTCTCACAAACCGTAAACCTCTCTATCATCTAATCCTTTGTTGAATTCCTGGAATAAAATGATCTTCCTCATCAACTCCCGATATGAAAATATTCTGTATGAAGATGAAAATCACTCTGAAGATAGCACCTGTAGGCCCTTTGAATCTAAACATAGTGAACAGAATAGTGGTACCTGAAAGGTACATCTTCCTAAGTGGATGCTGGGAAGTATGTCTTTAGTTTTGAATGTACTAAAAGAGAAAATGTTATTGGATTGATTAAAAAAAGATAAAATATTGATTTACCCAATAATAGTTTCTAAGTATTATTAGTTTGTTTAATTATCTTTTTATATAGTTGATGGTTTTGTTGTGAAAAGCAGGATTAATGGCTAATGATGCACATTTTATTTGAGTTTATGGGCTTCCTACCTAAGGAATCCTCATGAGAAAATTTTTTAAGACTACAAAAGTGGTCCTCCTTTTATAAATGATATATTTGTTTTAGAAGAATCCATGGGATTCTTGACTAGAAATGAAACAAAGAGAAGAGCTATTACTACAGAGATGGGTTGTGAAACTAGAATACTATTTATGTTTGTTCAAAATCTGATTATTCCAAGAAAATGATATTTTTCCATACTCAAGCATCAAGATTTATTTTTGATACATCTTATGAATAATGGTCATAAGAATTACATATGATAGAATGTTATACATCATATGTGTGAGTTGAAAAAAAAACTTCAAATTTAAACTCTATGTTCTACTCGGGGATAATCGCTTCTATGATTAATTCTAAAGGGATAGTTAGACGAAATGAATAATTCATTAAGGATTGTGAATTTTTACCTCATATGTTACAGTAAAAGGATGAAAATCTATTGGAATCCATGGAGAAAATCAAGGGTAGAGTAGAATGATAGGGTTTATTAAAAGTTCAACCCCGTTGAGCATTCTTCAACAAAAAAAGTCATTTATGATCTTCGTCTGGAACGAGATGAGATTGATGACTATTCTATTGAGGATGATAAATAATATGGTGTTTCACCTACAGGGGAAACTCTCATGGATAATTATGGCAGTGGACATGTTCTTCATGTCTTAATTGATAAGTAAGTATCTATTCCTAAAGAAATTATTGGTTTGAAAGAAGAAGAATATTTTTATAAATAATAATTTGTTGTTAATGATAGTGTAAAGGCTATTCTGGAAGAGCATATAGAAGAAGAACATTCTTAAGAAAAGGAAACTAATTTTGGAAACACATATAGGAACAAGTTGTTCTTGAAATTATCCAATCTGTGGAAGAAATAATAGAGAAATCCTTTCTGTTAGCTGTAAAATAAGTGGGTGAGGCTATTAGGAATGAAATTATAGATACAAGTCCACGATATAAATATCTTATTCATGTAAGAGATATACTTATTGAATGGTAGCAGCACCCCAATCTGGAAAGTGTTGATATTCCTAATCTTGTTGAGCCAAGCTCTGTTGATACTTGGTATAGATTCCCTTTCTATTTTGATGTGAATGATTACAAGGAAACCTCAGATAAATGTATATATTTGACTATTGTTTCTCATTTGAAACCGAAATTTTCTCTTGAAATTAACTCTTCAAATTAAACCTGAGCCTATCCCAGCTTCTATCCCCAAACATTGACAAGAACCTTCTACCTTTGTGAGTAAGGATGATTTCAAATCCTTTGAAGCTACCATATTGATGGGATTTGAAAATCTCATGAACACCCAACTGTCTCTTATAACCAAATTGAGTGAAAGAGATACTTACCTTTTGATAGAAAAGTTCATATGGTAGATTTAGTCAAAAATGATTAATGAAATTCAAGAGGTAATAATTGGTAACATTCTGGTATGTATTGAAGCGATGCCTATCAAATATATGGGTAACGATATGCAGAGACTATTAAAATCAAGACTAGAACCTATTGCTCATCCTTTTAGTGGTCAAATTACTTATGAAGATACTTCCACAATTCAATCTATCCTAACATCCTTAGATTACAATGTGGGTCATTGAAACAATAATATAGTTCAAGAAATGTGTGATATTTTTATTGTTCTCAAAAAATTAACTAATGGGTACATTGTTTGTCTCTATAAATTTCTAAATCAAATGAAGTCCCTTTCATCCATTATAATAGCTTCTTGTACCTCCAGAATGTCATTTGAACCCTCCTTGTACAGTGACCTACTCAGAACGGTTATTAAATAAGAACATCAATCAGTGATCAGTGGTTTTTTTCAATGAGTCCCTATCTCTGGTTGTCATGAATAGTGACCGATTTCTTGATCTAGTAAGAATTAGATCCAAGATTTCTAATGATGATCAAAAATAAATTACAAAGAATGTGTATTTCTATATCAATAGAATTTTTTCTAAGCATGGAATGACAAACCATTTCATGTACCTTGTAGGGAATTTTAAAATTCCTCATGTCACTCAAGATTTCAAAAGTCATGTTTAAAACCGGATGGATATCACTCCATTGTTGGACAAGTTCATAGAGTAATAATATAACTTTTATAAGATGATGCAGTATGGTGGTTATATTATTTCTGACTTCATCAAGCAATTGAGGCCTTATATTCATGTGTAGAGCACTGCTATTGTGGCTCTTGCATCTTCACCCTTGTGACCTGGTTTGCCTCCTTCCTCATTCACTACCTTTGGATCTAGTTTTATGTCTATCTATCTTGCTCTGAGTCAGATCAGAAATGTTATCCTAGACCAAAAATTACCTCGGTCTTCTACCAAACCTTCCTTGGCCTCTACTATTATTGAATAACACCCTCTCCTTTCTAAGACAGGTCATTCAATTCCTACATTAACTTTTAACTCTGATCTTATGTCTTCTCTTAATTTTTTTAAGGGAAAAGAGAAGCAAAACATTACGGATGAAATGTGACCACTATCATTTGATAGGGGTATTTTTTTATGTTAACTACTGTTCATAATGACACTTCATTCTCCATATAATAAACTATGAACTCATCTTGTCTATTATTTTTTATTAATTTTTTTAACATTTTTCATAAACCCAAATGGGGGAGAGACATGCACTAATGCACTCTATATGCACATTAAGGGAGAGACACATCCACTACGAACAGATATCTCACTCACATGATTTGTGATCATCAAAAGGGGGATATTGTTAGACTCCTCTTGTTTTAGTCTTTTTTTAATGATCATAAATCCTATAAATTTTGTAATGCTTTTCAATCATATTTAATATGCTTCAAATCATGTGTAAAAATGGTTGGTTTTTTATGAATGAAATAAACCTACCCATGATCTTATCTAATATGATTGATTATTATAAACTATATTTAACAATGGTATATAATAAATTTTTATATGAATGATTAAGTCTAATTCACTAGGTGAATATGAATTATCATGTCTATATACAGATATATGGGTATGACATATAAACCATGAGTCTACCACTGGTTCGATTTTTCTGGAAAAGGACCTAGACACCCTGACCAAACACCGTGACTAGACACTATGACCCAGGCACTGTGGCCCAACACAATGACCTTGACACTGTGACCAAACACCATGACCTAGACATAGTGATGTTACACCATCACCCAGACACTGTGACCAAACACCGTCACCCTGACACTGTGACCAGACACCGTGACCGAGACACTAGGAAGAGACACTATGAACCCAACAGTGCATTTATACTACTGGTTTTGGATCTATATACAATCATGCCATCTTTTCTGTCTCACCTCTAAAAGGAAAAGAATGAGTCATTGTTTCATATTGTCATTGTTTTTAAGTGAAATTGTTTCTAGGTAGACTATGGTACCATTCTTTAATATCTTTTTTCATTTTTCATTTAATTTCAAAAGATCATATTTGAGTATTTTAAATGCAATGTCTTAATTAATATTTCATTGTAGACATGTCACCTGATAGTACAAGTTTGAGATACTGAATAAATACATCCTATCAACCCCAACACATGCACTCCAAGAATAAAAAGAATATAATGGACTAGAAACAAAAGGAGGTATGATATAGTGAAAAATCACAAACGGACACATGCATCAAGATACATCTGAAGAACACACAGAGAATTCATGAGTCTAAAATCTAAGATACCATAGATCAGAGTCAATAACATCTTTTCAATAGCAAATCTATAAATAGCATGAGCCCAATCTTTTTAGAAACTATAGCATCAGAGTTGTGATACTTTATTTATTGCATGAGGAATTGATTCATGAATCTTCTTCATTTCAGAAGTTGATAGATTTATAGAATAACAATCAGAGAACTACTAACAGTATCTCATCTTCTTGGATATGTTTTGTACTATTTTTATCTTTTGAATTATGCGTATGTTTGTATAAAAACACACATTACCACTTGTACTAAACTGAATGATACAATATATCATTCCCCTCATATTTTTATACAATTTTTCACTCCCATAGATTATTGTGGAGGAGGTTCATGTGTGACCTATTAGTTTTTAACCATGAAGAACTATGGATGAAGTCGTCTAATCTAGACATTCAGATACATATTTTTTACCCCAATATAGGGTGTGGATCATGTTTATTAATATAAACTGCATGGTGGCAGGTGATCACTATGTAGAGTGGATTAGTTATCGTGTTGAGACAGAACCAATTGTTTTATATCCGCTATTTTGTTTAATTTACTTTTCACTCTTTTACTATAGTATTCAGAAATCACTATATTCACATTGATAATTAATCTTGGACATAAGTTATAATTGTGTTGCCTTATTACAATAATTTCAAAAGTAATGTCAATAACTGATATTGATATTTCTACGAACTATCCAATCTTCTTAGATGGCATTTGAAAAGTTAAAATTTCATAACTATATTACTTTGATTAACTGGGCTGTATTTATTTTTGGGGAACCTTTTAATAAAACATTTTAATCGGAAATTTTTATAGATACTCAATTCACCAACCTCTTGAGTTCTCTATTCTGACCAAAAAAACAAATTAAAATTGAAAATATATATGGTGAACGCAATAAAGGGTCCTCAAAAATCAAACTATTGTGACTCCATTGAATATGGTATTTTTTCAGTTATATAAGTATAAGGTTCGAATTCCATACATGTAAAAGAGTGGAAAATCAATGATATACTTAAATAAATATGAAAATAAAACATAAATTAACTTAAATAATATTAGAAGTGTATCGTCAAGGATACAAATAATTTAAATAATTTAATTTTTTCTTTTTGAATAATTTGTGAGAGATGGTAGTGAATGTTTAAGGGGTAATGATAATACATGTCCAGCATTAAATAATTTTAGTGATCATATTAATCATTAGAAACTATATTATATGGAATAAATTGGACTTTATATTATGAATTTTTTTTTGAAATTATTCAATATGAAATTATAAGATCTTTCTACCAATATAAGATATGTACAATGATTTTTCTAATTTGAAAAAATAGAAATCAATTCAAAATAAAACAAGAAATTTTTATAAAACGTGTTAAGACAGATTCAAAACAATAATTATTATGGTTTTTATAATCATATAATTCCTACTATTTGAATATATTTAAAATAATGGACAATCTAATGTCAATTAACTAGTATTTTATAGAGTATAGAGATAATCATATAATGTAATTTTTCAATTTGGTAAAAGTAACATCAATCAAATGAATGGGAATTAAATTCACAATATAATGAATCATATTTATTTTATAAAAAAATAAATTTTTTTTCTGTTAGAGGCATCCAAATCAATGAAAATAATTTCAAAACTACGATGAAACTTCAATGTCGAAAGATGAAAATAAGTTACCATTTTTATAATTATATTTATGAATGTTATATATTTTCTACTCATTTTATAGAATATTGAATTGAAATTCTTACAACAATGATAAAAGTGTATAATTACTCTAATGTGTTTCAAATATACAATAATGAAAATTAAATTTCTATTTTTACTGAATCTTTTCATAACCTTTAATAATTTATTACATAGATATAAGAAAGCTTTTGGTTATCTTAAATGATAAGTGATATGAATATTTTGAGGAGTTTTTGAATGTTTAATATAAATTGTGTTAATTTTTTACAATAGCGATCTCTCATAATAAATGTTTTCGTTAATGGATTTTTACATAAAGAAAACATCAAAATATTATTTGATAATATTTTTTTTTAAACATAAGAAAAATTGTGTTTATCACCTCCATGATGATTTTAATTATTTGATACTTATGATGGAAAATTATTTGAAAATGTTTTTGATATATCATCTCATTTTTACCAAAATTATATCATGATAATAAATTATTTCCATCGTAGTTACTAAAGATTCAAGTTATTTGTGTTTGATGGAGGAAAACTCTTTGATTAATAATAATCTTATTCACATTGACAAAACAATCATTAATTTTGTCTTAGGAAATGGTATATTGAAATGATTCTATGTAAAGATGAAATTGTTAATGGATATGTGCTACATTATTAAAAGATGATATTGTTAATTAATTACATATGAATGTGGATATATACACCCCTAAACTATTAAATATAGTTTACTTGGATATATGTGGATGGTTGATGAAAAAATAATCAACATTATATTTCTGTTTTGTCTCATTTCTTGGATTATTAAACAGGAATCACATATTTTATTATTCACATGAGTATGATACTCTAAATATTTTTAAGTGTTTCAAAATGAGTTTTGGTAAATTATTTGAGTATACCATAAATTAATTCATACCAGATTATGTTTTTGAGTTCATTTCATGGAATCATCAAGCCCATATACAAAAAATGACGTTCAATAAGAATGTAATATACCATGAATATATATGTTTTCCAAAAGTAATAACACGATATTATAAAAAAAATTCTCTATGTATGATGATTGATGGGGAAATATCTGACTACATTATGAGATAACATACTAAAGAAGAGATAAATATTCATAAATTTCATTTATCACATAATAATGTATATATGAATCAAAATGACATGAATTATAATAATATCCGTATTTTGAATTACATTCTTCCCTTTATAAATTTTTGTTTCATTGAGTTTAATATAAAAAACATGAGACAATTTGATCAGTTATTATTTGAAATAATATTCAATGGTTGTTTAGTAAATGGAATACGTTATTGTTGTTATATTAAATTCTTTATAAAAAATTTAGTATCATAAATTTAAATGTGTTTCATATTTTTTAGAGTAAGTTAAAAATATATGATATTGTTGGATAAAAAAAATTTATTGGTTCAATTTTATAGAATCATGGAAATAGATAATATATTTAATTTCTATTTGAATTGATGTGTAATGTTTGATAATTATAACTTTTGAGGGAATATAAATAATTTGCTTAAATTTAATCAGTTTTAACAAAAGGTATCTAGGCTCAAGGCATTGATCAATTAAAACTACAACATATTTGAGGAAAATGACTCAAACATAATAGTTTTATCAAGTTTAACTTAATCATGTGTTATAATAATTGAATGATACTAACTAAAATTTTTAATTAACAAATATTTAAACCATAATTTGAATAAAAATGAATAGATATATTTTCCTTGGGTAAGATTAAATAATTTTTTTAGAAGATAATGTATTTTATATACTAAACATAATAAATTTTTGAACAACAAAAGAAAAATTGTCACCACACAAACCAACGGGGCTCGAGCCGCGACTCCGCAAGCTCACCTCCAATAGGCCAGAGGCTGGAGTCTAGCGATGAGTAGGCTTTCACACACATGGGTTCATGATCCTATGGTACCATTACACACGCACTCAAATACACCTCCATGGAACAGTGAAGATATATATAAAATTGAATTGTAAATGCATGCATACAATAATCCCACAACCAGAGTACAACAGAAGTATAAAGGGGAAAAACAGGTCCCACCAAAAGAAAACTACAAAGCGTCCAACCTGCTCAGTAGGATGGAAACACTACCAAAATCACCACTGGAAAGCTCTTTAGTACATCTCCGGTAAGACTCCATTGTCATACCTTCTCACTCAACTACTCCTTCTCTGTGTCCTCCTGGTACACCGTCGAAAGGAATGTGGTATGCACAAGACACATACTCGTGCGGGAAAAGACCATGTAGGGTTGAGTATAACAATACTCAGTAGGCACCCCAAAAACCCAATACAAAAGAGAGAAAATGAAAGGCAACATTCTGCTCATCCCAGCCAGAGGGAACCCAGATGAGAGAGAAACTCCATATAGTGACCATCCTCGGCTAAACACAACTAGTTATATTAATCTAGGTGTAAGCCCATGAATACACTTTGCATAACCAAATTTACTCATCTCCCGCACCATGCCACTTGAGGTACTGACCCCATCACCAGCAACGTTTCACAACCAGGAGAGAACACTCCACGATCACTATCAACCCGGATGACACTCTTCCGAGAGATACACTCCATCGGGTCCCACACAAACGTCTCAGGCACTCACCCGAGTGTAGAGACTCCTCATATATCGTCACTGAGGAAACCTCGCTAAAACAACATAAACAACAAACCCCTCATATAAGGGATCACTCCTAGGGTCAACTAGGGGATACCAGGACCCACATCGGTATACAAATACCTCACAGTTCGAGGATGACTCGTAGGTTCTACTGGGGGATACCACAACCCTATCTGGAATTCGATGATCTCATAGGGGATCACTCCTAGGATCTTCTAGGGGATACCACAACCCGATCTGGCACATGACAGAAACACATCACAGAGATAGAGGATCATCACATGTGTCATGATGGTCATGATGATAACAAAACCCTATCTGGTACATCTCACACTATAGGGGAGCGAACTAACGATTTCACAACCATGCCTACACCACTCAATGTGTATAGTATCGTATAACCAATGATATTGCAACCCTACTATAAACCTCATGCTGATCATGTGATCGTATACCCGACGATGCCACAACCCTTCTGGGCATGACCCACTATGTAGGGGATCATATTCCATATGATGCCACAAACCCTACAGGGTTAACCTGCTTGATAGGGGATCACTGCCCATGGATAAGCAGTCATAGCGATACCAAGAACCCGATCTAGGGTAACGATGCTATAGGATCCCACTATGGGCCCACTGTAGTTATACCACAGCTCTAATAGATTAAACATCTCATCGAAAGGATCACAAACCTATACTATGGTTGTGATGTCGCATGAAACCTCATATGAACGAACCAAGGCAGTACCCTCTACCACTACTTGTCCAAACGACAATGAAACGAGAGATCCCCAACAACGCCACACCGCACACCTCTAAGGCCGTTACTAATGACATCATCGCGATCCACACAGAAAAAAACACAGAATTGGCAATTTACTCACCCGAAACGGATGACTAGTGAAGAATGCATTAATCACCGTAGCTAGACCATGTGGGGCCCACACTAAGATCTCGAAACTCATCAAGTGGGTTATAACACATTTATCCCCTCAGAAAAACACGCAGAATCAACTACTCGATCATCCCAAATGGACACACGATGAAAATGGTACAATTCACCGAATCCATCTTGGGTGGGGCCCACACATTGATCCCAAAACTCATTGAACAGATCTTTCCATTGCGATCATCTCGGAAAATCACAAAGAATCAAATACTTACTAGTCCAAAACAGACAACCTGTGGAAAAGTTATGTTTCTCCAAAAACGCTGAAAACCGGCCTCATGGGTCTCGCACCCAAAACTCAGTCTCAACCCCCAAAAAACAAATAGAAAAATATATCATACCATTAGTGCCTCAACTCCACTGATAGCACGTCAATAAGACGCTCGAGGTAGAAGATACAACGTCCCGAAGTGGAATAAAAATTAAATATTATTATTTTATTCGACGTTTCAATCTCCCGGGCCACGATCTCGAAACTCCGATACCCCTGAACCCACCATAAAGGGATCCCCATATTTCCAGATTTGCATCGTTGTGGACGGAATGCAAATCCAACCACTGGATTGCATGAAATAGGGGTTCTAAAACCCTCGTGTACAAGGAGAGGGTCAGACCGGCCTGAACCGGCCGGTCCCGCCAGCCTAGGCAGGCCCGCACCGGCCGACCCGTCCGCCGCCGTCACCATGAGGCCAACCCCCGATGCGGGGATTCCTGTAAATTGGTGATGGAACGCCGCAGGACCAGCGGTCCCAATCGAATCACGCGGCCCGCTGGCCGCAGTCGGCGCCACCGCGCCGGTGTCACGTTGGTGGACCTTCCGAGGGTCGTATGGGCACCCCGTAGATTCAAAAGCGCATCCGAAGACATCTACGCACCCCCCAGGACCGGATATATGAACCTGCAGCCACAAAATAGAGAAAAAAACAACCATACATGATTCTGGATTTTAAAACTCAAACCGTCAACCTATTGGTGGATCGCCAAAGCATTGGGTGCAGAACGACGCTTGCGACATGTTGGAGCTCGATCCACTGATGATCGTCGCTGAAAATGGTATTTTGCAGCTCGATTAGGCAAATAATATACGAGTTAGGGGTAGGGTATCACTGTGCATTAAGAGAAAATGTGGGGGGAGATTATTGGTTTATCATTATTATTTTAATTAAAAACATTATTTCATCTCCCTGCCAACCCGCCTCTGACCTGGCACCTGATGTTGACCAAAACTGTGTCTCTCCTAGGTTAAAAACGACGTTCTGAATGCAATGGCGCATTCAGAATTGCAACATGAGACTCTTTTCATGTGTTATTCAAGGCGAAACTTGTAATTCAACTTCTCATTTATTAATGAAAACTCCCATGGTGGCTTTTCTCACCGAAGGCCCGCACCCACAAAGTTTACACCCCCTAGGGTAAACAGCATGCTCCGGACGCAACAGGGCACTCATATTCCCATTATGAGCTACAATTTAGGAGATAACACACCCCTAGCACGTGAATATTATAAAAATACTTAATATTTTTATGAAATTAATTTCGGACATACCGGGCTCGGATTCGAACGACGTCTTCCCATCAAGCTTTTGAATTATTCATAGGAATATTCCAATGTCTGACAGGGCTGAAACAAGAGTTGCTACATCCTCCCCACCTTATAACCTTTCGTCCTTGAAAATCCATAAGCACAAGGATTTCAACTGGACTATCATCTAGGTCTCCCACGCCAGCGAGTTCCCCAACAAAAACCCATTCTCGAACACATAAGTCATAAGGACTTGTCCACCGCACCTCAACACTATTTTCTTTGGGCAGCATTGACTCGTCCGCGCAGTTTTTGATCATGTCACAAAAATGAATCCTGATAGAGGAAGGATCCCACATGCTCATGCATTCGAAGAATGAAAAAAAACACACACACAGTGGCTTACAAACGCCCTGGACAAGACTCGATCAAGCAACAGAAAGTGAAGATTACCGCTAAACATTGTCTATCAAAACTACTGTAGAAAGTATAAATGACTCAAGAAGTGCCTCTATCCATACACAAAGACTCTGGGTCAACATCCTCTAAGGCATATAGCTATCCTAACCCTCGGCCACTAGCTCCCTGAGCCTAGTGTGGAACACCTAGGGGTGGTTGTGGTGGAAACTCATACAGCCTACCTCCTCCCGCTGTTGTACCTTCTCTGTTGCCACGTCAACCTCCCAATGAACAGCCATACTCGAGACACTACCTCTGATAAGGCAGTCTGTCAACCGACTCCCTCTCAACAGCACGTCTGGTCATAAAATCTCTAGAATGATGCCCTCAACCATAAAAATCGTAACACGGCCTCTCCGACGGCTGACCAAAACCAGCTGGCAAGCCCTGTGAGCCCTGAACCTCAAATCCTCTATCATGGGGTCACCTCCTAAAATGTCGGACATGTCCAGACCCATACTTCTACCGATGGATACCAGATGCTGATCTGACTGATGATGTATTATCTCTCATGTGCCCATCACTAATAGTGGGAATCTTCTCAGCTAGAATGTTCTTCACCACCAACGCTCGCTCCAGCACTTCATCATAGGTGGGAAGGAACACAGAAACAACACCAGCTCGAAAGTCATTGCGTAGGCCCTACTCAAAGGTCAGATCCCTAATGAACGGGTCTCTAACCATATCAAGAGAGTAGCATGACGGGTCTGTAAACCTTGCTGAGTACTCCGACACAGTCATTTCCTCCTGCTGAAGCTGCAGAATCTTCTGAATCCGAACTGACCTCAGCGTCACCAGATTGAAATCTTCCCTATAGAGCCGCTCAAACTCTGCCCACGTGAGAGTCTCCTTGTCATGGGAACGCATCACCAAACTCCACCATCGCCTAGCCGAACCATGTAGAAGGCTCGCCTCTAGGAAAACCTTTTGATCTGAAGGTGTCCTCATGTGGCGGAAAATTAGAGTTACTGCTTTGAGCCAGTCATTAGCTACTTGAGGGTCTTTATCACAAAGGAACCTCAGAGGATGCTACATCTAGAAGTCGTGTAGTGCACTCAGCCTTTGTGCAACCGCATCCTGCACTACCGGCACAACCAATTTCTCGAATGGTGGTGGCTCAACTGGAAAACCACCTAGAGGTCCACCCTCAGTACATGTGCCCCGGTCCACATCCTCTACACATGTTAGATTGTCACCACAATCCTGATGCGGAACTCTCGATGGCAGTCATCATAAAGGCCTCCTAAAATACAATCAAGATGCACCATGGTAATATAATAAATCTGGGGAGATAACTCATGAAGGACATGGAAAAACCCAAAACCCGGTCGTTTATGATGCATGTCCCATTATTTTTCCCTACGACCAATGTACATACTTCCCGAATCGAAAAGAAGGTTTTCAGAGTCCTGGTGAATGGATATGTCGGCCACAATGCAATGCCCCGACCCCAGTTACCCAGAGTCGGTGCATTATTACATAACATTGGCATGATCACAAGTATGTTCAAATCTTAAAAGACCGATTGGCTTAGTAGCCTTTGAAATACTAGATACATTCATAAAGTTTTACATTACTTAAAATAACATCTTTTCTTCATATCCCCTCATACTATCCCTGCAGGTCATTCATAAATTACATCTTCATAAACATGGGAAAAATAAAACATTGAAAGGGGTGAGCTCAGATACTCAGTAAGGATAATATTGTAGTAAAAGCTTTCATAGATAAGCATAAACACTTAAGGCAGTTTATAACTAAAACGAAAGCCTTTTAAACATGAACATCATCATAAAATGGAAAAGATAAAATAAAATAATGCCATTTACTTACTCACATGGATATTCTACTAGTCGAATGATCACATGCAATATCAATAACCACTTTTATAATGATGGAATGCATAATGCCAGACTATCATAACCACATAGCCAAGGCCTTATGCAAAGACTACAAATAAGATTTTGTCAAGGCCTTGTGCCAAGACATTAGTTTGTCTCATGAGACCTACCGATGCATCGAGGAACTATAGCGGGCTCCACCCGTCTTTTATTAAGTCCAATTCATTCCTCACATGAACATGTTTAAACATAACATAAACATTCATATTTGAACTATCATACGAAATGTCAATACATTAACCACAACCCATTAATGGTATAAAAATAGCACATCCATAGTCAAACATAATTCATTCAATACAATATGGAAGATTCTATTTTACCTAAATCGATAATAATGAATGATATTGACATAGATGAAAATAACCATTAAAACTATTTGAGATAAATATCCCCCTTTTCTTGAAAACATTTAAAAGTCACACTATCTGTCAAGAAGCCATTTAAAAATAGATTTTTCAATCAAAGTGTCCCATACCACATTGAAACATTTAAAAGGAGTTTTAATTTTAAAACTTTAATGTTCATATAAATAAATCCTTAAAACCATTTTTAAAACATGGACATTAATGAACAAGATTTAGATTAGTAAGTCTTTAAAACATTTAAAATGGTATTTTAGTTAGAGTTTCTAACCAAAAGAGAGACACTTGAATACAAATAATTGAGGTAATC
This sequence comes from Viscum album, assembly GCA_963277665.1. NCBI lineage: Eukaryota > Viridiplantae > Streptophyta > Magnoliopsida > Santalales > Viscaceae > Viscum > Viscum album. The sequence continues at coordinate 1,377,114,331 of OY728155.1, forward strand.
AAAACATTGTAATATCATGAGAATAAATGGATTCATGATATACTATGTCAAAGTAAATTATATACACCACATAAAAGTGATTTGGTGTATAACAACAATGAAGATTCAATGGATTGTAAATAGAGATGAAATCTCTCATAAAGGTCGTATCCTTTGGTTAAGGATAAATAAACGACATAATTATGTGTGAAAAATATAAATACACTGAATATGATTCGATATTTAGTGTAAAACAGTCAAGGGACATTCACACATATTCTAGAAAAAAACAACACCAATGAATTGGATGTTTATCTCAACAAATCGAGATTGAGTAAAAATTACTCTTATCAAGTTCATACCGATGACTTGAGAATTTATAAATGGAGTGATTATGTGTACAAAAAGTATATCCACAGAAAGTGGAGGGGAAATTATGACATAATCAAATGAATAGTGATTCCACACATAATCTTGGAGTAAAATAATCAATGAAGTATGCATAAAGCCGAATGAGTGGAAATTAAAATTTAAAATTCCCTTATCTATTTGGTAACATACAAAACATACACCCATGAAAGATGTATTATACAATGATGATGTAAATATACATGAATTAAGGTATATTACATAATGAATACAAACATGAGTCGTACACACACCACGTGTAATAATAAGTGGTGAACAATGGAATTTCCACGGAATTAAAAGTGAGATAAGAGACTCGTTACCATGTACTTCTCCTTGGTTGGGGGTAGGTTAACCTCATGTATAATGTTGAAATAATTTTTATTAAATTATTGATGAATCATATAAATTAATATGTTATCATATATTATCTTTTAACATTTCGTTGTTAATAATATCTTAGATTTATTGTCGTTTCGGGTTTTAACTGACTCGTTTTCTTTTATATGTTTTGTTACGTAAGCCATGTTTTTCATGGATAGGTTGTATCTTATTCATATCCAGAATGATATAAAGTTATTAAACATTATTTTTAAATCATCAAATGATAATTATACTTGAATGGATATGATGGAGAATGAATCTCATCGCGTTCGTGTAGACGGTAGTCCGTACGTACGCACGAGCGACAATATCATTCTTTTGATATTAAAATAATATATAATTGGATGGTATATCATATATAAATAATCATTATCATGTTATATTTATTATTTAAAGTAGTTAAACATCATTATTATACCCACCCAAATAATAATATATTGAATAACAATTACACCACGACGTGGAGACGGTAAGCCGTACGTACGCATGTATGGTCACATGTTATTCAAAGGGTGGATAGAATACTGAATATGGTTGTAACATAATTATAATAACATAACAGTATATATAAGATACTAGATTTATTATTTTAGAATGGTAATAACAATGAAAGATGAATTGGAAGAAGGAAGGAACTTGAAAAGGGGTGGTGAAAACATTACCTCTTCTTCGGGTTCTTCTTTTTGATTTGATCAAAAGGGCTCCTTATGTTGGCTTTCTGATCAAACTATGGACTCTAGGTTGTATCGAGGGAAGTTTAGAGTGTATTTTGGCAGGGTTTGGCCGATCCAAAATGCTTTGAAGGTGCAAAGAAATGATAAGGAGGAGTGCCCTTTTATAAGAGGGGTGAGGGGCACCATTGGAAAAGCAAGAAATATTAATTTATAATAAATTCATATTCGGTTTCTAATTGCTTTAAATTTGATTATTCAAAGGTTAAGGTGGTGATAGGTATAAAACCATTTAACCAATAGAATTTAGATAGTTTTGGGTTACTATATTAACCTTATCTTTTAATTTTAACTCTTAGTTAATTAGTTTGACATTTACCATGTCACTTTGTATTTTTATATTATATAGTTAATAAACATACTATATACATCCAAATGACCACAAGTTGTCCATTAATGATATACCTATCATGATATAAGCCTCATGGCCGATCCTCATATTTTTAGATATTTAATATCAGTTAATAATATAATATTAGTTTTAAAAACTCTTTTTTGTCGATTTTGACACTAATCAATAGTTGATTTTTGTGAAAGTCATAACAGAACGATTACTTCGAAAACAGTTAATTAAATCAATCCTAATATGTAATATTATCCTAGAAAATTAGTGTAATTAATTAAAATACTTAAATTATATTTATTAGGGTATTTATAATATGAATTATTTTAATTTTTCACTATTATGGTAATTACTGCATCATTATTGTGTCATAAATATATTAAAATATTTAATTTCTAAAAATTATAAATAAAATATCATTATGTAGAAAATCATGTTATATTTCTAATGAATATTTACAATCGAATATATCTAATGTATAACCCTATATTAAATTTTTTTTATTAAATAAACTTTGATTTTAACTCTTTTAACTCTTCATTGAATTAAATAATAATAAATATCCTAATCTAATACAAGTAGAACTAAATGATAATATTTTATTCCTAACGTTGTTTTTGGTCGATATACACTTGTCCAATAGAATTAGGACATGTTTTAGGGTAATATTAATAACATTTTAACCCTTAATTACCCTATTTACTTTTAACCGTGGTAAAAAAAAGTAAAAAGTTACTATTCACCAAAAATAACATTCATCTCATTGAACCACGTTTTACTTCTTGATATTAACTGTGTCTCTCAGATTTTCGAAATTCCATTCACAGAAGCAGTAAAATAATGTTTTATAAAAAATTCAGTTTTTTTAACTACCACATAGTAGTTTCACTATTCATCAAAAAATTGATGTTTTTCTGAACAATGCCAAAATTTCACCCTAAGCTAAAATTGATATTCCAAATTCAAAAATGATATCTATTTTACAAAATTCTAAATATTTTAATTTCATTAATTAATTTTTTAATTAATTCCCGTTATCACAACAAATAGCGTGTTTTTAAGAAACAATATATATCAAAAGATTGACAATTGTTTAGGTCCAATTTCAAAGTGAAATAAATTCTAATGAACACCATTGGATAAAATGGTAAAAATATATTCTAATTATACTTTAAAACCACTAAATAATATAAATTATCACTATAAATTATTTTGATTTAAAAAGTTGATTTTAATTAAAATTTAGTAATTTTCACTATTCATCAAAATATATGTGTTATTCGAAAAGTTCCAAACATTCACCCTAGAATAAATTCGATATTCCAAATCCAAAAATGAAGTCCATTTTGAGAGATAGAATTTAAAAAAAATCAAAAATTAGGTATTACTATTCATAACGGCTAGTTTGATTGGTTGTGGTGTGTTAGAATCTCTAAGTTGCGTATAATGCACGCCATTGCATTATTCGAAGGGAAACGTACCGTGGAAGCTTGGGGTGTTACATTCTCCCCTCCTTCAATAAATTGCGTCCTCACAATTTTTAAAATTGATCTTGTGAATATAATGGAATGTCCCACATCAAAAAAAGAGTCAATAAAAATATCACTTTAAAAGAAAGAAATAAAGGTATAAAGGTCAACCAAGATAACCCATACTCGGATTCCATGTAGGAAAACGTGGATATGGATGATAAAATAAGTGTCATGTTCTGATGGAGAGGGATAGAAATCATGATCAAGAGAAAGTTAACAATAATAAAACCACAAACTTGTGTTGGGACAAACGGCCATTAGTCTCCTAGAAGGAAAGTAAACGAACAACATTTTTTTGTTTTAAGTTATATTACATAAGGATGGGGAATTTATTTATGATATTGACTAAGAATATAAAGATATATATACTTACATTTTTAGTATAGTTTCATTCTTTAATAAATTTCCACCACAAACTCATTTTTTTAAATGATGAGTATTCAAGAAGACTTGGTCACACTGGAAGAGCTAGAATAAACTTCTATAGAATCACATGATCCATGCAGGATGAACTATATAATTACATTGTCTTTAGAGATTAATCAAAACCAAAATGGTTAGTACAAGATCTAATGATCCCCCAAAAGGATATTCCTTGAGAGAAATAATCACTAATCTTAATTTCCAAAATTAAACCAACAATACCCCAAAGTTAAATAAATACCATTCAATAATCAATTGTCCCTAAAATCCTTTAATATAATCAAAACTAATATTGAAAACCAAAACATATTAAGAATGTAGTATTCAACGTTAAATTGTATCTCCAAATGACCTTAATTACTCTTAAAGTCACATACTTAAATGTAATTAACTTAATAATTTCCATAAATAACCCAAATCATTAAAATTCTATAATAAAAACATAGATAAAAATCCACCATTACTCCTCAAATGAAATCCCATACGACTCTATTTTCCTTTGGAATATACTGTTCTCAACAAAGAGAACAACTTCCAAAATAAAATTTATCACTTAATCACCAAATCATTTTCCTATACTAAGGGTATTCATTTGATAAGACATAAGATCCCAATTCAACTTATTATTGATCAATAAAATCATTTAACTAAAAATAATTAGTCACACTATCCTGGTATATCATGTTGTCCACTGGTAGGCGATAAATCCCAATCGCACTGTGGTTGTGGGTTCGATTCCCACTGCTTTGTCTGACATGACGGGTTGTCACGCGGTCTGCGTGTTGTCCTTTTCAAAAACTATGTTTTATAACATTACCAAAATGAGATAAATTCCTCAAAATAACCATAACATAACTAAGCCACAAATCTTATCTCATACCTTGCATTTTCATCCCAAATTATAATAACTTATAATTCTCTCAAACCCCAAAGATCATATAAAACTAAATGGATATTTATACTATATCCACAAGAGAAAAGATAAATCCTCCATAAATATCATTCTCACATGGAAAACATTAGAGCTACAAATACAAGAGAAAATTATCCCAAAGTAAACCCTTCAATACGGATCACTAATAATTTTTAAAGATTTATCCAACCATTTATTTCCACATCGCTTCTTCTATGACCATGAAAATATCCTATAGAGTAGTACATTCACTCGGGTAATGGCTTAGTCCCCTACATTTACGGCAAATGACTGTAAATGGACTCTTGGGACCATTTTTATCTTCTTACATAGTACTCTTCATTTTTCTTCGGCAATTCTTTACATTATGTCCTTCCTTCCCGCACGTAAAGCATTTCTTTTCCCATTGAGACACTTTCCTGGGTGTCTCCTTCCACATTTCTTGCATGATGGAAATTGAGGATTTCTTTCTCCATGGTCTCCACTACTGGTGCTCTTATCATTTATCACCTTTCTCTTCATTGTTGAGTCCGGTAATTGGTTAATATATATATTGTTGATCATATTTTTTTGGAAAACTGATTTGGCATAAAGACGATATCTTTTATGCCTATCAACATTCCATTTTGTTGCTCATTTCCACAACCGTCCCCACCTTGTACATCATTCTCAAAGTCACTATGACTTCCTTGGAATCCAACCATTGACTAAAACCAGAAAGCATTGTGTGAGTAATAGTAGTCATACAATCATTTAGAGATTAAAATGTCACCATATTCTCAATTTAAAACACATTAGGACTAACCAAGGTCATTTACTCTCATCATATAAATATATAATACTTTAAATCAGTTTGTAAAGAAAATGTAAATTATCCTAAACATTACCCCAGGGAGTGTCGTAACCAAGAGTGCAGCAAGGCCCATTGTCATGCACCAGTTCCCGTTCGAGTCTAGCTCAAAGCGGTGTTTTCGGGTTTTACCCCAAGGTACATCTGTGCCAGAGCTGCCTCTACCTGCTCGTATCCAGACAGGGATTTATTGCTTGGAAAACTCACAAAATATTTACAATACAAAAATTATAGGAAGGTCTTCTATACTAATCCTCAAAGTTCATCTTAGGTCTGTGTTCTCTAATCAGATTTTATCTAAATCTATCTTCCAAGGTTTGTACTAAACTTCCTCTGATACCAACTGTAACGCCCCGAACCCAGTTACCCAGAGTCGGTGCATTATTACATAACATTGGCATTATCACAAGAAATATCAAATCGTCATAGACTGATTGGTTTAGTATCCTTGTAAATACTAGATACATTCATATAGTTTTACATTACATAAAAAACATATTTTCTTCATATCCCCTCATATTATCCCTGCAGTTCAGTCATAAATTACTTCTTCATAATCCTGGGAAAAATAAAATATTGAAAGGGGTGAGCTCAGATGCTCAGTAAGGATAACATTATAGTAGAAGCTTTCATAGATAAGCGTAATCACTTAGGGCAGTTTATAACTAAAACGAAAACCTTTTAAACTTGAACTTCTGCATAAAATGGAAATGATAAAATAAAATAATTCCATTTAATAACTTACATGGATATTCTACTAATCGAATGATCACATGCAATATCAATAACCACTTTCATAATGATGGAATGCATAATACCAGACTATCATAACCACATAGCCAAGGCCTCGTGCCAAGACTACAAATAAGATTTTGTCAAGGACTTGTTCCAAGACAATAGTTTGTCTTATGAGACCTATCGATGCATCGAGGAGCTATATCGGGCTCAACCCATCAATTATTAAGTCCAATTCATTCCTCACATGAACATGTTTAAACATAACATAAACATTCGTATTTAAACAAGCATACAAAATGTCAATACTTTAACCACAAACCATGAATGGTATAAAAATAGCACATCCACAGTCAAACATAACTCATTCAATACAATATGGAATATTTTATTGTACCTCAATCGATAATAATGAATGATATTGACATAGATGAAAATAACCATCAAAACTATTTGAGATAAATATCCCACTTTTCATGAAAACATTTAAAAGTCACACTATTTGTCAAGAATCCATTTAAAAATAGATTTTTGAATCAAAGTGTCCCATACCACATTGAAACTTTTAAAAGGAGTTTTAATTTTAAAACATTAATGTCCATATAAATAAATCCTTAAAACCATTTTTAAAACATGGACATTAATGAGCATGATTTAGAAGAATAAGTCTTTAAATCATTTAATAATGGTATTTTAGTTAGAGCTTCTAACCAAAAGAGAGACACTTGAATACAAATAATTGAGGTAATAAAAACATTGTAATATCATGAGAATAAAGGGATTAATGATATACTATGTCAAAGTACATTATATACACCACATAAAAGTGATTTGGTGTGTAACAACAATGAAGTTTCAATGGAATGTAAATTGAGATGAAATCTCTCATAAAGGTCATATCCGTAGGTTAAGGATAAATAAACGACATAATTATGTGTGAAAAATATAAATACACTAAATATGATTGGATATTTAGTGCAAAAAAATCAAGTGACATTCACACATACTCTAGTAAAAACAACACCAATGAATTGGATGTTTATCTCAACAAATCGAGATTGTGTAAAAATTACTCTTATCAAGTTCATACCGATGACTTGAGAATTTATCAATGGAGTGATTATGTGTATAAAAAGTATATCCACAGAAAGGGGAGTGGAAATTATGACATAATCAAATGAATAGTGATTCCACACAAAATCTTGGAGTAAAATAATCAATGAAGTATGCGTAATGCAGAATGAGTGGAAATTGAAATTTCAAATTCCCTTATCGATTTGGTAACATACCAAACATACAACCCTGAAAGAAGGATCAAACAATGATTATGTAAATATACATGAATTATAGTATATTACATAATGAATACAAACATGGGCAGTACACACACCACATGTAATGATAAGTGGTGAACAATGGAATTCTCACGGAATTAAAAGTGAGATAAGAACCCTTACCTTGTACATTTCCTTGGTTGGGGGTAGGTTAACCTCCTGTATAATGTTGAAATAATTGTTTTTAAATTATTCATTAATAATATACATTAATATGATATCATATATGATCTTTTAACATTTCTTTGTTAAAAATATCTTAGAATTATCGTCGTTTCGGTTGTAGACATACTCGTTTTCTTTTATATGTTTTATTACGTAATCCATGTTTGTCATTGATAGGTTGTATCATATTTATATCCAGAATTATATAAAGTTATTAAAAATTATTTTTAAAACATCAAATGATAATTATACTTGAATGGATATGATGGAGAATGAATCTCATCGCGTTCGTGGAGACGGTAGTCCGTACGTACGCACGAGCGACATTATCATTCTTTTGATATTAAAATAATATATAATTGGATGGCATATCATATATAAAGTGTCATTATAATGTTATATTTATTAGTTAAATTAGTTAAATATCATTATTATACCCACCGCAATAATAATATATTTAATAACAACTACACCACGACGTGGAGACGGTAAGCCGTACGTATGCCCGTATGGTGACATGTTATTCAAAGGGTGGATAGAATACTGAATATGGTTGTACCATATTTATAATAACATCACAGTATATATAATATACTGGAGTTATTATTTTAGAATCGTAATAACAAAGAAAGAAGAATTGGAAGAAGAAAGGAACTTGAAAAGGGGTGGTGAAAACATTACCTCTTCTTCGGGTTCTTCCTTTTGATTTGATCAAAAGGGCTACGTAGGATGGCTTTCTGATCAAACTAAGTCCTCTAGGTTGTAATGAGGGAAGTTGAGAGAGTATATGGGTAGGGTTTGGCCGAACCAAAAGGATTTGAAGGTGTGAAGAAATGAGAAACAGGAGTACTCTTTTATAAGAGGGGTGAGGGGAACCTTTGGAAAAGCTAGAAATATTAATTTATAATAAATTCATATTCGGTTTCTAATATCTTAAAAGTTGATTATTCAAAGTTTAAGGTGGGGATAGGTCAAAAACCATTCAACCAATAGAATTTAGATAGGTCTAGGTTACTATATTAACCTCATCTTTTAGTTTTAACTCTTAGTTAATTAGTTTGACATTTACTATGTCACTTTGTATTTTTATATTATATAGTTAATAAACATACTATATACATCCAAAATACCCCCATGTGGTCCATTAATAATATACCTATCATGATATATGTCTCTTGGATGAACTTCACATTTTTAGGAATTTAATATCAATTAATTATATAATATTTTTTTAAATATTCTTTTATGTAAATTTTGACACTATTCAATAGTTGATTTTTGTGAAACTCATAAAAGAACTACTACTTCGAAAACAGTTAATTAAATCAATCCTAATATGTCATATTATCATAGGAAATTAGTGTAATTCATTAAATGTATGAAATTATATTTATTTGGGTATTTATAATATCAATTATTTTTATTTTTCACTATGATGGTAATTACTGCATCATCATTGTGTCATAAATATATTAAATTATATAATGTCTAAAAATTATAAAAAAATATCATCAAGTAGGAAATATTATTATCTTTTTAATGAATACTTGAAATAGAATATATCTAATGTATAACCCTATATTAAAAATGTTTTAGTAAATAAACTTTGATTTAAACTCTTTTAACTCTTCTTTGAATTAAATAATAATAAATGTCCTAATCTAATCCAAGTGGACCTAAATGATAATATTTTATTCCTAATGTTGTTTTTGGTCCAGATACACTTGTACAATATAATTAGGACATGTGTTAGGGTAATATTAATATCATTTTTACCCTTAATTACCCTATTTACTTTTAACCGTGGTAAATAAAAGTAAAAAGATACTATTCACCAAAAATTATTTTCATCTCATTGAACCACATTTTACTTCATGATATTAACTTTGTCTCTTGGATTTTTTAAATTCCATTCATGGAAGTGGTAAAATTATGTTTTATGAAAAATTCAGTTTTTTTAACTACCACTTAGTAGTTTCACTATTTATCAAAAATTTATGTTTTTCAGAACAATGCCAAAATTTCACCCTCAGATATAATTAATATTACAAATTCAAAAATGATGTCTATTTTAAAAAATTATAAAAATATAAGTTGAATTAATTATTTTTATAAATAATTCCCGCTGTCACAACAAATAGCGTGTTTTTAAGAAACAATATATATCAAAAAATTGACAATTGTTTAGGTCCAATTTCAAAGTGAAATAAATTCTAATGAACACCATTGGATAAAATGGTAAAAATATATTCTAATTATACATTAAAACCACTCAATAATATAATTTATCACTATAAATTATTTTGATTTAAAAAGTTGTTTTTAATTAAAGTTTACTAATTGTTACTATTCATCACAATATACGTGTTATCCGAAAAGTTCCAAAATTTCACCCTATGATAAATTCGATATTCCGAATCCAAAAATGATGTCCATTTTGAGAGATAGAATTTTTAAAATTTCAAACAATAGGTATTACTATTCATAACGGCTAGTTTGATTGGTTGTGGTGTGTTAGAATCTCGAAGTTGCGTACAATTCACGCCATTGCATTATTCGAAGGGAAACGTACCGTGGAAGCATGGGGTGTTACATGCCACACCATCACTGGATTCCCTGGCCTAAAAGCCGAACTTGAAACATCCTAACACTACTTCTATGCAACAAAACCAAACTCATAGCTAGAGCAGCTATGCTCTAAGATCCCAAAGGTGGAACCTCCCCTGATACCACTCTCTCACAACCCGACCCTATGGGGCTCGAGCCACGACGCCCCAAGCTAGCCTCTAATAGGCCAGGGGCGGGCGTCTAGCACTGAGTAGGCTATCACACACTAGGGAGGCATTATCCAAAGATACCTGTACACACGTACCCACATACACCTCAATGAAACAGTGCAATGATATATAAAACTAAAAAGTAAATGCATGCATACAACTATTCCACAACCATAGTACAATAGAAGTACAAAATGTCAAAACAAGGCCCACCAAAAGAATACTAAAAGTGTCCATCCAACTCAGAAGTAGGGAAACACTTCCAAAATAACCACTGGAATGCTCCTCAACACAACTCCTGTAACACCCCAAGATTTCATAGTGTGTTATTTCTTCAAAATAATTCAATAAATTTCACTACACGCAACACAGAGTTCAAGCGCACCATGACTTACCAAACAAGCCGCTAAAAAGAGGTTATGAATAGTATTATTTAAATTTTAAACGTTATATAATCCTTATAATTTTATAATCCATATTATGAGTTTCTTAGATATAATGTAATGACAAATTCATTTTCAGTATTTCACTTTTACCAACTTTTAATAGTGAACCCTTTTTAAATCCAATATCATAAACTGTTATATATTAAATTTGAATAAATAAATGTACTTTTTAGAATGGGGACATCAAAAATTTACAATGAAACATCCCAAGCTTCTATGATACGCTTTCCTTTGAGTAATACATTAGCATGTGTTGTACGCAACATCGAGTTCTAACAAACACCACAACAAATCAAACTAGCCGTTATGAATAGTAATACATACTTTTTGAAATGTTATAAATTTAATATCTCAAAATGTACTTCATCTATGTATTCAATGTATCTTATTTATCCTAAGGTGAAATTTTGGAACTTTTCGGATAACATTCATATTTTGATGAATAGTGAAAATTACTAAATGTTAATTAAAAACAACTTATTTAATCAAAATAATTTATATTGATAAAATATGAATTTTAGTGGTTTTTAAGTGTATTTGGAATATATTTTTACCATTTAATACAATGTTGTTCATTGTACATAATTTCACAATTAAACTGGACATAAACAAGTGTCAATCTTTTGACAGTTATTATCTCTTAAAAACACGCTATTTGTTTTGACGACGGAAATTAATTTTTTTAATTAATTAATGCAACTGATATGTTTTGAATTTGGTAAAATAGACATCATTTTTGAATTAATAATATTAAATATAACTTTGGACTAATTTATGGTATTTTTTTGGAATCTTTCATTTTTTGATGAATAATAAAACCTCTAAGTGGTAGTTTAAAAACTGAATTTTTCGTAGAACCTAATTTTACCACATCTATGAGTGGAATTTCAAAAATCCGAGAGAGTCTGTTAATATCAAGGAGTAAAATTTGGTTCAATGAGATGAAATTAATTTTTGGTGATTAGTATGTTTTTACTTTTATTTACCACGGTTAAAAGTAAATAGGGTAATTAAGGGTAAAAGTGATATTAATATTACCCTAAAACAGGTCATAATTCTATTGGACAAGTCTGTCTCGACCAAAAACAACCTTAGGAATAAAATATTATCGTTTAGGTCCACTTGGATTATATTATTACATTTATTATTATTTAATTCAAAGAAGAGTTAAAAGAGTTAAAATCAAAGTTTATTAACTAAGAAATTTGTAATATAAGGCTACACATAAGATAAATTTGATTATAAATATTCATTAAAAATATATAACGATTTCCTAAATAATGAGATTTTATTTATAATTTTTAGACCTTAAAGAAGTTAATTTATGTATGACACAATGATGATTCAGTAATTACCATAACAGTGAAAAATTAAAATAATTGATATTATAAATATCCAAATAAATATAATTTTAGACTTTTAATGAATTAATGAAATTCTATAGGTTAACATGACATTTTAGTAATGATTTAATTAACATTTTTCTAAGTAATACTTCTGTTGTTATTATTAAAAAAATCATTTATTGAAGAGTGTCAAAATTGACATAAAAAAGTTTTTAAAACAAATATTATATTATTAATTTATATTTAATTCCTCAAAATCTACGGTTCGTCCAAAATACTTATATCATGATAGGTTTGTCATTAATGGACCACATGGGGGTCTCTTGGAGGTATATAGTATGTTTATTAACTATATAATATAAAAATACAAAGTGTCATGGTAAGTGTCAAACTAATTAACTAAAAGATAAGGTTAATATAATGACCCAAACCGGACTAAAAACTATTGGTTGGGTGGTTTTCGACCCATACCCACCTTAACCTTTAAATAATACACTTTGTAGCCATTAGAAACCGAATATGAATTTATTATAAAATAATATTTCTGGATTTTCCAAAGGTTCCCCTCACCCCTCTTATAAAAGGGAACTCCCCCTTCTCACTAATTCACACATTCAAAGCATTTTTGTTTGGCCAACCCCTGCCCAAATACTCTCTAAACATTCCTCACCACAACCTAGAGGCCTTAGTTTGAATAGAAATCCAACTTATGGATCCATTTTGATCAAATCAAAAGGAATAACCCAAAGAAGAGGTAATGTTTTCACCACCCTTTTTAAATTAATTTCATCATCAACTGCTTCATTATTTGTTATTAGCATTCTAAAATAATAAATCCAGTATCTTCTATACACTGTAATATTATTATAAATATGGTACAACAATATTCAGTATTATATCCATCCTTTGAATGACATGTCACCATACGTGCGTACGTACGACTTACCGTCTCCACGTCGTGGTGTAATTGTTATTCAATATATTATTATGTGGATGGGTATAATAATGATGTGTAATTCATTTAAATAATAAATATAACATGATAATGATTCTGTATATAAGATATACCATCCAATTAAATATTATTTTAAAATCAAATTAATGATATTGTCGCTCATTTGTACGTATGGAATACCGTCTCAACGAACGCGATGAGATTCACTCTCCATCGTATCCATTAAGGTATAATTTTCATTTGATGATTTAAAAATAATGTTTAAGGACTTGATATCATTCTGGATATGAATAAGATACATCCTATCCATGAAAAACATGGCTTATATAACAAAACAAAAAAAAAGAAAATGAATAAGTTAACACCCGAAACGACAATAATACTAAAATATTATTAACAAAGTAATGTTAAAAGATCATATATGATAACATAATAATGTATATTAATCTCTTATAATTTAATAAAAAATATTTCACCATTATACGGGAGTTTAACCTACCCCCAAGAAAGGAAAAGTACTAGGTAAGGGTTATTTCACAATCTCTTCATTATCTGAGGTGGTTTATACGTAATTATCTACTGGGACCTCTTTATCATCCACATCCATGTTTCTTGAAATTGTATTTCAAAAACATTCTTATATTTTACAGAATATGGGTTAAAGTAATTTATACCCTTTTTTGGCTTTTATTAAGATGTTTATAAAGGAATCCTTCCGTCATTTACCAAACAAGGTCTGTTTTAACCTTTTAGACAGAATTAAGGAAAGAATGTCTTTTTTTAACTTATACGGCCGGTGCGGCTATTTTCCGCCATTATAAAATTTTCGAAACTTCACTTACAAGATTATCAGGTTATTTTCAATGTAAATGTTTTATATTATAATTATGTGACTTTTAAATGATTTCAAAATGAATATTTTAAGATTTTCTGAAAGGAACACTTTATCAAAATCAAAATTTTAAATGTTTTAAAGAATTATCTTTATAAATCATTTTAATTAATGTCCATGATTTCAAAATGATTTTAAGGATTTATTTATATGGAAGTGAATGTTTTGAAATTATATTTCTTTTCAAAAGTTTCTAAGTGGTATGGGACACTTTGATTCAAAAATCTCTTTTAAATTACTTCCTTAATAAAATTGTGACTTTTAAATGATTTAAAAAAAGAGATATTTCTTTCAAATAGTTTTGATTTCATCTATATCAACATCCATTGATGGATTTTAAGTTTATTTTATGTTTATCTATTATGATACAAAACTTCTAAATTGTTTTGTTGTTTTTGTGATGTGTTTGACTGTGGATGTGTTATTTTTATACCATTTGTGGTTTATGGATGAAGTATTTACATTTCGTATGCTACTTATAATACGAATGTGTATGTTATGTTTAAACCATTTCATATGGGAATGCATTGGACTAAACATGTGAAGGTTGGAGCCTGCTATAGCTCCTTGATTCATAGGTAGGTCTCATGAGACAAACTAGGGTCTTGGCATAAGGCCTTGGAAAAATCATATTTGTAATCTTGGCACGAGGTCTTGGCAATGTGGTTATGATAGTCTGGCATTATGCATTCCTTCATTATGAAAGTGGTTATTGATATTGAATTTGATTATTAGATTATTAGAATATCCATGCGAATATGTAAATTGAATTATTTTATTTTATTTTTTCCATGCTATGTTGAAGTTCAAGTTTAAAAGGCTTTTGTTTCAGTTATACATTGCCTTAAATGTTTATTCTTGTTTATGAAAGTTTCCGCTATATGTTTATCCTTACTAGGCATTGGAGCTCACCCCTTTTTCTATGTTTTATTTTTCCCAGGATGTGAAAAGTATTTTATGAATTACCTACAAGGATAGTATGAGGGGATATGAAGACAATATGTTGTTGTAGTTTTTTAGTTATTGATGTAATGTAAACTTTATGAATATATCTAGTGTTTCCAAGGCTTCTAAACTAATCATTCTTTCGAGACTTTATCATTCTTTTGATAATGCCAATGTTATGTAATAATGGACCGACTATGGGCAACTGGGGTCAGGGTGTTACAGTTGGTATCAGAGGAAGTTTAGTACAAACCTTGGAATCTAGATTTAGATAAACTCTGATTAGAGCACCTAGATTTAAGATGGAATTTGAGGATTAGTATAAAATAAATTCCTATGATTTTTGTATTTTAGATATTTTCTGAGTTTTTCGAGAAATAAATCCCTGTTTGGATACGAGCAGGTAGAGGCGGTTCTGGCACATATGTACCTAGGGGTAAAACTCGAAAACACCGCTTTGAGCTAGACTCGAATTGGAACTAGTGCATGGCAACAGGCCTTACTGCACTCTTGGTTACGACACTCCCAGGGGATATGCTTAGGATAATTCTCATTTTCTTTACAAACCATTATAATGGTTTTATGAGAATATACTTCCTCAAAGGAGACATTTTTATGATTATGGATTATATCCCTAAACTATTTAATTTTTGTTATGTGTTTTACCATTATGGGATTAGGTATTGTTGTTCATAAACTAATCTAGTGTATTCCATTGTTTTGAAATCTCTCCCAGTAGAAGGAATGAGAACTCCAGCAATGCACATGATCCAATGAGAATGAAGGATCATATCTTTCATGGTCTAGAGCTAGAATTCATAAGAGAAATAGTCTCCCATGTATTATCATCATATGAAGAAATAATATCATGTGTCGATAATATATGTATAGAGTTTACTGAGCCCTATGGCTTTGAAGGGAAGAAAGAGATGAAAAGGATGGAAGAGAGAAAGAGGGATAATGGGAAGAGGGAAGAGAAGAATTTTCCCATATGTCTAACTATGGGAAGGAACACCCTGGAACATAATTGAAAGGAATGGGAGTTTGTCATAAGTGTGGAGGAAAAGGGCACAAAGTACGTGACTTCAATGGTAAGAAAATGGTTTCAAATGTACAATGCTTCATTTGCAAGGAGTTTGGACACTGCGCGAACCTATGTCCCAGTCATCAAGCTATGCCGCAAATGATGATATTAGATAATAATCTAGTTATGATACTACCACAGATGAAGTGGAATGATTAGAGTTCTTATGTTGATTATGTCATTTGAGTGTTTTATCAACAATGTACGTGTTATAATAATTATGCAAAATATAAGGATTTTACTGCAGTACTATTTCATTAAGGACATGAGATTGTGTGGAAAAAAGAATAGTGACTCAATAGCAGGTTAAATTGTTGGAGAATATATGGTTGGGAGAAAGATAAACCATAATATTGTTCTGATACCGAGGTAGTGATTTTATAATAATTCATGGTTGATTTGGATAAATTATATTGGATATTCTTAACTACCTTAAAACTGATTAATGATTTGTATATTCCATCATTGTTGGGATTTAAAACAATTTTGGATTGAAGGAGTATATCTATTATTTTTTAAGGAATATGGATCATGAATGTAATCAATAAAGTTTTATGGTAATTCGGGATGTTGCTGTGTTTTAAAAGAATACATGATGAAGGTGATCACATGTTATTACACGGAAAAAGTAAATTCATTATGTTTACCTTCCTTATAAATTTTAGACTTAAGTATTATGGATAGTTCTAGTTTGGATTATTTTGGATTGCCATAAAAGGACAACCCAGAGGTTGGGCAGCAAGTCGTCGCGTCTGGCAAGGCCACCAGACTTGAACCCACAACAGAAGGGCGACAAGGGTGTATCATATACCACTAACCCATGTGATGTCCTGGATTGAATAATGTCAATTTTAATGGTTCTTCTAGATGAATTATAAATTTATTTTTAACCATATATGAATAGAATATTATTTTAAAATTCTATTATATTTTAGAGTGAAAGATGATTTTGTGGTAGAACTTAGTTAACGTATGAGACTCTACTTGTCAAGTATATATATTTATTCTTCTCTTATTTAATGAAGAAATTAATTCTTACACTTTAGTGAAGGGATCATGAAACAAAAAAAAATGTGTTATCCTAATACCATATGTTTGCTGAACCGATGGTATTTAAAATAATCATAGATTTTTTGAATTTAAGGATCTCAATTTTACACTTGTTTGTGATTGATGACCTCAATCACTACCAATAAATATTTACGTTTTCCCTCCAATTATATGTCTCTAATTGCCACCAATGTTCTTCGAATAGAGATCATAATTTGGTGGTGACCCTTTCATTTCTCTTTTCCTCTTATTACGACTTAATATTATTAACTCAATTTATGATGTGGTTTTTCCCACAATGATATTTTCTATATTCAACCTTTTATTTTCAAAAAACAATTTAAAATTGCGAGGAAGCAATATATTGAAGGAGGGGAAAATGTAACACCCCATGATTTCATAGTGTGTTATTCCTTCATAATAATTCAATAACTTGCACTACACGCAACACCGAGTTCAAGCGCACCTTGACTTACCAAACAAGTCGTTCAAAAGAGGTTATGATTTGTAATAACTAAATTTAAAACTTCATATAATTTATAATTTTAGAATCCATATTATGAGATTATTATACATAATTTAAGAACAAATTAATTATCAGTATTTCACTTTTACCCACTTTTAATAGTGAACCCTTTTTAAATCCAATATTTTAAACTTTTATGTATTCAATTTGAATAAATAAACTTACTTTTTAGAATGGGGACATCAAAAATTTACAACGAAACATCCCAAACTTCCACGATACTCTTTCCTTTGAGTAATACAGTAGCGTGTGATGTATGCAACTTCGAGTTCTAACACACACCACAACCAATCAAACTAGCCATTATGAATAATAATACATAATTTTTGAAATTATATAAATTTTATCTCTCAAAATGGACTTTATTTTTGTATTCTATGTATTGAATTTATCCTAAGGTGAAATTTTGGTACATTTTGGATATGATTTATATTTTGATGAATAGTGAAAATTACTAAATTTTAATTACAACCAACTTTTTAAATTGAAATAACTTATATTGATAAATTATGAATTTGAGTGGTTTTAAAGTATATTTAGAATATATGTTTAACATTTAATACAATGTAGGTCATTTTACATAATTTCAAAATTAAACTAGACATAAACAAGTGTTAATCTTTTGATAGTTATTATCTCTTAAAACACGCTATTTGTTTTGACAACGGGAATTAATTTTTTAAATTAATAAATGAAACTGATATTTTTTGAATTTGGTAAAATAGACATCATTTTTGAATTAATAATATCAAATATATCTTAGGCCTACTTTTTGGTATTTTTCTGTAAACATTCATTTTTTGATGAATAGTGAAACCACTAAGTGGTAGTTAAAAAACTGAATTTTTCATAAAACATAATTTTACCACTTCTGTGAGTGGAATTACAAAAATCCAAGACACACTGTTAATATCAAGGAGTAAAATGTGGTTCAATGAGATAAAAATAATTTTTGGTGAATAGTATTGTTTTTACTTTTAATTACCATAGTTAAAATTAAATAGGGTAATTAAGGGTAAAAATGATATTAATATTACCCTAACAGATGTCCTAATTAAATTGGACAAGTGTATCTCGACCAAAAACAAACTTACAAATAAAATATTAACATTATGTCCACTTGGATTAGATTAGGACATTTATTATTATTTAATTCCAAGAAGAGTTAAAAGATTTAAAATCAATGATTATTTACTAAAACATTTTTAATATTAGGTTACACATTAGATAAATTCTATTATAAATATTATTTAGAAATCTAAAAAGATTTCCTACATAATTATATTTCATTTATAATTTTTATACATTAAAAAAGGTAATTTATTTATGAACAAATGATGATGTAGTAATTACCATAATAGTGAAAAAACAAAATAATTGATATTATAAATACCCAAATAAATATAATTTTATACTTTTTATGAATTAAAATAATTTTATAGCTTAATATGACATGGTAGGAATTATTTAATTAACTTTTTCCAAGTAATCCATCTATTTTAATTTTTACAAAAAACAATTATTGAACAGTGTCAAAATTGACATAAAAGAGTTTTTAAAACAAATAATATATTATTAATTGATATTTAATCCCAAAAAATCTAAGGATCAGCCAAGAGACATGTATCATGATAGGTGTATCACTAATGGTCCACTTCGGGGTCTCTTGGGGGTATATAGTACGTTTATTAACTATATAATATAAAAATACAAAGTGACATGGTAAGTGTAAAACTAATTAACTAAGAGTTAAAACTACTAGATAAGGTTAATATAATGACCCAAACCAGTCTAAAAACTATTGTTTGGGTGGTTCATGAACCATCCCCACCTTAACCTTTAAATCATCCACTTTTGAGACATTAGAAACTGAATATGAATTTACTATAAAATAATATTTCTAACTTTTCCAAAGGTGCCCCTCACCCCTCCTATAAAAGGGCACTCCCTCTTCTCACTAATTCACACATTCAAAGCCTTTTGGTTCAGACAAACCCTACCCAAACTCTCTCTAAACTTCCCTCACTACAACCTAGAGGCCTTAGTTTGATCAGAAATCCAACCTATGGGGCCCTTTTTATCAAATCAAATGGAAGAACCCAAAGAAGAGGTAATGTTTTCACCACCCTTTTACAAGTTAATTTCTTCTTCAACTTCTTCTTTCTTTGTTATTCACATTCTAAAATAATGAATCTAGTATCCCCTATATAATTTAATATTATTATAAAAATGGTAAAAAAATATTCAGTGTTCTATCCATCGTTTGAATGACATGTCACCATACGTGTGTACATATGGCTTACTGTCTCCATGTCGTGGTGTAATTGTTATTCATTATATTATTAGGTGGATGGGTATAATAATGATGTGTAATTCATTTAAATAATAAATATAACATGATAATTATTCTGTATATAAGATATACCATCCAATTAAATAATATTTTAATATCAGAAGAATGATATTGTCGCTCATCCGTACGTACGGACTACCGTCTCCACAAACGCGATGATATTCATTCTCCATCGTATCCATTCAATCATAATTATCATTTTACTATTTAAAAATAATGTTTATGGACTTTATATCATGCTGGATATCAATAAGATACAACCTATACATGAGAAACATGTATTACGTAACAAAACATATAAAAGAAAATGAATAAGTTAACATGAGAAATGACGATAATACTAAGATATTATTAACAAAGTGATGTTAAACGGTCATATTTGATAACATAATAGTGTATATAATTCTTGTATAATTTAATAAAAATAATTTCACTATTATACAGGTGGTTAACCTACCCCCAACTGAGGAAAAGTACAATGTAAGGGTTATTTCACAATCTCTTCATTATCCAAGGTTGTTTATACGTAATTGTATCTACTCAGACCTCTTTATCATCCACATTCATGTTTCTTGAATGTGTATTTGAAAACATTCTTACAATTTTACAGAATATGGGTTAAAGTCATTTATAACCTTGTTGTACTTTTTATAACATGTTTATAAAGTAATCTTTTTGTCGTTTTTAAAACAAGGTCCTTTTTGACCTTTTAGACAGAAATAAGGTAAGAATGTCTTTTTTTAAACTTATACGGCGGGTGCGGCTATTTTCCGCCATTATAAACTTTTCAAAGCTTCCCTTACAAGATTATAAGGATATTTTCAAAGTAAATGTTTTATTTTATAATTATGTGACTTTTAAATGATTTCAAAATGAATATTTTAATATTTTCTGAAAGTTACTCTTTATCAAAATCAATATTTTAAATGTTTTAAAGATTTATCTATATAAATATTATTAATTAATGTTCACATTTTCAAAATGATTTTAAGGATTTATTTATATGGAGATGAATGTTTTGAAATGATATTTCTTTTCAAAAGTTTCTAAGTGGTATGGGACACTTTGATATAAAAATCTCTTTTAAATTATTTCCTTAATAAATCTGTGACTTTTAAATGATTTCAAAAAAAGAGATATTTCTCTGAAATAGTTTTGATTTCATCTACGTCAACATCCTTTGATGGATTTTAAGATTATTTTATGTTGATTTATTATGATACATAACTTCAATATTATTTTGATGTTTTTGTGATTTGTTTGACTGTGGATGTGTTATTTTTATATCATTCATGGTTTATGGATGAAGTATTTACATTTCATATGCTAGTTTTAATATGAATGTGTATGTTATGTTTAAACCTTTTCATATGGGAATTCATTGGACTTAACAAGTGACGGGTGGAGCCCTCTATAGCTCCTCGATTCATAGGAAGGTCTCATGAGACAAACTACTATCATGGAACAAGTCCTTGGCAGAATCTTATTTGTAGTCTTGGCACGAGGTCTTGGTTATGTGGTTATGATAGTCTGGCATTATCCATTCCTTCATTATGAATGTGGTTATAGATATTGCATGTGATTATTCGATTAGTATAATATCCATGTCAATAAGTAAATGTCATTATTTTATTTTAATTTTTCCATACTATGTTGAAGTTCAAGTTTAAAAGGCTTTTGTTTCTCTTATACATTTCATTAAATATTTATTCTTATTTATGAATGTTTCTGCTATAATTTTATCTTTACTGGGCAATTGAGCTCACCCCTTTTTCTATGTTTTATTTTTCACAGGATGTGAAATGTATTTTATGATTGACCTGCATGGATAGTATGATGCGATATGAAGAAAATATGTTGTTGTAGATTTTCACTTATTGATGTAATGTAAACTTGATCAATATATCTAGTGTTTCCATGGATACTAAACTAATCTGTCTTTCGAGACTTGATCATTATTGTGATCATGCCAATGATATGTAATAATGCACCGAATCTGGGCAACTGGGGTCGGGGCATTACAGTTTGTATCAGAGGAAGTTTAGTACAAACCTTGGAAGCTAGATTTAGATAAACTTTGATTAGAGAACATAGATTTAAGATGGAATTTGAGGATTAGTACAGAAGAACTTCCTAGAATTTTGGTATTGTAGAGATTTTGTGATTTTTCCGAGCAATACATCCTTGCCTGGATATGAGCAGATAGAGGCGGCTCTGGCACAGATGTACCTAGGGGTAAAACCCGAAAACACCACTTTGAGCTAGAATCGAATGGGAAATGGTGCATGACAACGGGCCTTGCTGCACTCTCGGTTACGACACTCATAGGGGATATGCTTAGGATAATTCTCATTTTATTTACAAACCATTATGAAGGGTTTATGAGTATATACTTCCTCAAAGGATACAATTTTATGATTGTAGATTATATCCATAAACTATTTAATTTCTATTATGTGTTTTACAAGTTTGAGATTAGGTATTTTTATTCATAAACTAATCTAGTGTATGCCATTGTTTAGAAATGGTGCCCAGTAGAAGGAATGAGAACTCCAACAATGCACACGATCCAAAGAGAAAGAAGGATCATATCTTTCATGGTCTTAAGCCAGAATTTATAAGAGAATTATTCTCTCATGTATTATCATCATATCATGAAATAATATCATGTGTTGATAAGATAAGAAAAGTGTTTACTGAGTCCTATGTCTTTGAAGGGAAGTAAGAGAATAAAAGGATGGAAGAGAGAAATATGGATAAAGGGATGAGGGAAGAGTGGAATTTTCCCATATGTGATAACTGTGGGATGAAACACCCTGGAACTTTCCTGAAAGGAATGAGAGTTTGTTATAAGTGTGGAGGAAAAGTGCACAAATCACATGACTACAAGGGTAATAAAATTGTTTCAATTGTAAAATGCTTCATTTTCAAGGAGTTTGGACACTATGCGAACCTATGTCCCAATCATCAGACTATGCCGAAATTTATTCTATTTGATAATAATCATGTTATGATACTACCACAGATGAAGAGGAATGATTGGAGTTCTTATGTTGATAATGTCATTTGAGTGTTGTATCAACAATGTACTTGTTATAATAATTATGGAGTATATAAGGATTGTACTGCAGTACTATTTCATCAAGGACTTGAGAATGTGTTGAACAAAGAAAAGTGACTCAATAACAGGTTAAATTTTTGGAAAATATATGGTTGAGAGAAAGATAAACCATAATATGGTTCTGATACCGAGGTAGTGATTATAGAATAATAAATGATTGATTTGGATAAATTATATTCGATATTCTTGACTACACTGAAACTGATTAATGATTTGTATATTCCATCATTGTTGGGGTTTACAACATTTTTGGATTGATGGAGTATATCTATTATTCTTTATGGAATAAGGGATCATTAATGTAATCAATAAGGTTTTATGGTAATTCATGATGTTTCTTTGTTTTAAAAGAATACATGATAAAGGTGATCACATTTTATTACTCGGAAAAATGATATTCATTGTGTTTAACTTCCTCATAAATTTTGGATTGAAGTATTTTGGATAGTTCTAGTTTGGATTATTTTGGATTGACATAAAGGGACAACCCATAGGTCGGGCAGCAACCTGTCACGTCCGGCAAAGCCACGAGACTTAAACCCACAACTGAATGGCGACAAGGGTGTATCACCTACCACTGACCCACGTGATGTCCTGGATTGAATTATTTTGTTTTTTTAATGGTTCTTCTAGATGAATTATAAATTCATTTTTTAACCCTATGCGAATAGAACATTATTTTTATGTTCTATTATATTTTAGAGTGAAAGTTGAGTTTGTGGTAGAACTTAGTTAAAGGATGAGACTCTACTTTTCAAGTATATATTTTTCTTCTTCTCTTATTCAGTGAAGAAATTAATTCTTATACTTTAGTGAAGGGATCTTAAAACAAAAAAAATGTGTTATCCTAATACCATATGTTTTTCTGAACCGATGGTATTTTAAATCATCATAGATTGATGAATTTAAGGCCCTCAATTTTACACTTGTTTGAGATTGATGACCTCAATCACTACCTATAAATATTTACGTTTTTCCTCCAATTATATGTCTCTAATTTCAACCAATGTTCTCCGAATAGAGATCATAATTTGGTGGTGACCCTTTCATTTCTCTTTTCCTCTTATTAAGACTAAATTTTATTAACCCAATTTCTGATGTGGGTTTTCTCACAAAGATATTTTCTATAATCAACCTTTCATTTTTGTTTAGAATTTTCAAATTGCGAGGATGCAATTTATTGAAGGAGGGGAGAATGTAACGCCCCAAGAATTCATAGTGTGTTATTTCTTCAAAATAATTCAATAACTTGCACTACACGCAACACCGAGTTCAAGCACACCATAACTTACCAAAAAAGCCATTCAAAAGAGTATATGAATAGTATTAACTAAATTTTAAACTTTATATAATCCTTATAATTTAGAATCCATATTATGAGTTTATTAGACATAATTTAAGAACAAATTCATTTTCAGTATTGCATTTTTACCCACTTTTAATAATGAACCCGTTTTAAATCCAATATTTTAAAATTTTATATATTTAATGTGAATAAATAAACTTACTTTTTAGAATGGGGAAATAAAAAATTTACAATTAAACATCCCAAGCTTCCACGATACGCTTTTTTTTGAGTAATACAGTAGCGTGTGTAGTACACAACTTTGAGGTCTAACAGACACCACAACCAATCAAACTAGCCGTTATGAATAATAATACATAATTTTTGAAATTTTATAAATTTTATCTCTCAAAATGAAGTTCATTTTTGTATTCTATGTATCGAATTTAGCCTATGGTGAAATTTTGGAACATTTCAGATAATATTTATATTTTAATGAATAGTGAAAATTAGTAAATTTTAATTAAAAACAACTTTTTTAATTGAAATAAATTATATTGATAAATAATGAATTTGAGTGGTTTTATATTATATTTAGAATATATTTTCAAAATTTAATACATTTTCGGTCATTGTACATAATTTCACAATTAAACCGGACATAAACAACTGTTAGTCTTTTGATAGTTATTATCTCTTAAAAACACGATATTTTTTTGACGACGGTAATTATTTTTTTAATTGAATTAATGAAACTGATATGTTTTGAATTTGGTCAAATAGACATCATTTTTGAATTAAAAATATCAAATATATCTTCGGCCTAATTTTTGGTATTTTTATGGAAACAATGCATTTTTGATGAATAGTGAAACCACTAAGTGGTAGTTAAAAACTTAATTTTTCATAAAACATAATTTTACCGCTTCTGTGAGTGGAATTTCAAAAATCCGAGAGACATGGTTAATATCACGGAGTAAAATGTTGTTCAATGACATGAAAATAATTTTTGGTGAATAGTATTTTTTTACTTTTATTTACCACGGTTAAAACTAAATAGGGTAATTAAGGGTCAAAATGATAATAATATTACCCTAACAGATGTCCTAATTGTATTGGACAATTTTATATCAACCAAAAACAACCTTAGGAATAAAATATTATCATTTCGGTCCACTTGGATTGGATTAGAACATTTATTATTATTTAATTCAAAGAAGAGGTAAAATATCTAAAATCAGAGATTATTTACATAATCATTTTTAATATTGGGTTACACAAGAGATAAATTCGATTATAAATATTAATTAGAAAAATAAAAAGATTTCCTACATAATGATATTTTATTTATTATTTTTAGACATTAATAAAATTTAAATTATTTATGATGAAATGATGATGCAGTAATTACCATAATAGTGAAAAATTAAAATAATTGATTTTATAAATACCCAAATAAATATAATTTGAGACTTTTTATGAATTACACTTATTTTCTAGTTTAATATGACATGATATGAATTATTTAATAACCTTTTTTCCATGTAATCCATCTGTTGTAATTTTCACAAAAATCAATTAATGAACAGTGTTAAAATTGACATAAAAGAGTTTTTAAAACAAATATTATATTATTAATTGATATTTAATTCTTATAAATCTAATGATTGTCCAAGAGACTTGAATCCTGATAGGTGTATCACTAATGGACCACTTGGGGCTAGCTTGGAGGTATATAGTATGTTTATTAACAATATAATATAAAATTACAAAGTGACATGGTAAGTGTCAAACTAATTAACTAAGAGTTAAAACTAAAATATAAGGTTAATATAATGACCCAAACCAGTCTAAAAACTATTGGTTGGGTGGTTATCGACCTAACCCCACCTTAACCTTTAAATATTCCACTTTGTATCCATTAGAAACTAAATATTAATTTATTATAAAATAATATTTCTAGCTTTTCCAAAGGTGCCCCTAACTTCTCCTATAAAAGGGAACTCCCCCTAATACCTAATTCACACATTAAAAGCCTTTTGGTTCGCCCAACCCCTACCCAAATACTCTATCAACTTCCCTCACTACAACCTAGAGGCCTTATTTTGATCAGAAAGACAACCTATGGAGCCCTTTTTATCAAATCAAAAGGAATAACCCAAAAAAGAGGTAATGTTTTCACCAACCTTTTACAAGTTAATTTCTTTTTCAACATCTTCTTTCTTTGATATTACCATTCTAAAATAATGAATCCAGTATCTACTATATAATTTAATATTATTATATAAATGGTAAAAAAATATTCCGTATTCTATCCTTCCTTTGAATGACATGTCACCATACGTGCGTACGTACGGCTTACCGTCTCCACGTCGGGGTGTAATTGTTATTCAATATATTATTATGTGGATGGTTATAATAATGATGTGTAATTAATTAAAATAATAAATATAACATGATAATTATTCTGTATATAATATATAACATCCAATTAAATATTATTTTAATATCAAAGGAATGACATTGTCGCTCGTGCGTACATACGAACTACCGTCTCCAAGAACGCGATAAGATTCATTCTCCATCATATCCATTCAAGTATAATTATCATTTTATGATTTAAAAATAATGTTTAAGGACTTGATATAATTCTGGATATGAATAAGATACAACCTATACATGAGAAACATGGCTTGCGTAACAAAGCATATAAATGAAAATGAATAATTTAACACCCGAAACGACGATAATAATAATATATTATTAACAATGTAATGTTAAAAAATCATATATGATAACATAATAATGTATATGATTCCTTTATAATTTAATAACAATTATTTCACTATTATATGGGAGTTTAACCTACCCCCAACCAAGTAAAATTACAAGGTAAGGGTTATTTCACAATCTCTTCATTATCCGAGGTTGTTTATACATAATTATCTACTATGACCTCTTTATCACCCACATCCATGTTTCATGAAAGTGTATTTCAAAAAATTATTACTAATTTACAGAATATGGGTTAAAGTCATTTATACCCTTGTTTTAATTTTTATAAGATGTTTATAAAGGAATCTTTTCGTCGTTTTCCAAGCAAGGTCATTTTTAACGTTTTAGACAGAATTAAGGTAAAAATGTCTTTTTTTAACTTATACGGCGGGTGCGGCTATTTTCCACATTAATAAATTTTTTGAAGCTTCCATTACAAGTTCATAAGGAAATTATCCAAGTAAATGTTTTATTTTATAATCATGTGACTTTCAAAATATTTCAAAATTACTATTTTTAGATTTTCTGAAAGGTACTCTTTATCAAAATCAAAATTTTAAATGTTTTAAATATTTAGCTTTCTAAATCTTTTAAATTAATTTCCATGTTTTCAAAATCATTTTAAGGATTTATTTATATGGACATGTATTTTTTGAAATGATATTTATTTTCAAAAGTTTCTAAGTGGTATGAGACACATTGATTCAAAAATCTCTTTTAAATTACTTCCTTAATAAATCTGTGACTTTTAAATGATTTCAAAAAAAGAGATATTTCTCTAAAATAGTTTTGATTTCATCTATGTCAACATCCTTTGATGGATTTTAAGTTTATTTGAAGTTGATTTATTGTGATACAAATCTTACATATTCTTTTGAAGTTTTTTGATGTGTTTGACTGTGAATGTGTTATTTTTATAGCATTCGTGGTTTATGGATAAATATTTAGATTTCGTATGCTAGTTTTAATATGAATGTTTATGTTATGTTTAAACCATTTCATATGGGAATGCATTTGACCTAATATGTGATGGGTGGATCCCACTATAGCTCATCGATGCATTGGTAGGTCTCTTGAGACAAACTATTGTCTTGGCACAAGGCCTTGGCAAAATCTTATTTGTAGTAATGGCACAAGGACTTGGATATGTGGTTATGATAGTCTGGAATTAAGATTTTCATCATTTTGAAGGTGGTTATTGATATTTCTTGTGATTATTCGATTAGTAGAATATCCATGTGAATAAGTAAATGGCATTATTTTATTTTATTTTTTGCATACTATGTTGAAGTTCAAGTTTAAAAGGCTTTTGTTTCAGTTATACATTTCCTTAAATGATTATTCTTATTTATGAAAGATTCTGCTATATTATTATCCTTACTGGGCATTTGAGCTCACCCCTTTTTCTATGTTTTATTATTCCCAAGATGTGAAATGTACTTTATTAATGACCTGTAGGGATAATATGCATGGATATGAAGATAATATGTTGTTGTTGTTTTTCACTTATTGATGTAATGAAAACATTAAGAATATATCTAGTGTTTCCAAAGCTACTAAACTAATCAGTCATTCAAGACATGATCTTTCTTGTGATCATGCCAATGTTATGTAATAATGTACTGACTCTAAGGAACTGGGTTTGGGGCGTTACAGCTCCTGTATTACTTCACGGTTATTCCCGCTCACTCAACTCCGCCTGTTCCAGGTCCTCCTGGACACCGTAGAAAGGCATGTGGTCTGCACAAGACACTAACATTTGCGGGCAAAGACGTGAAGGGGTGAGTATAACAATACACAGTAGGAACCCCAAAGACCCAAAACAACCTAGAGAAACTAAAAGGAAACAGTCCGCTCATCCTAGCGAGAGTGAACCCAGACAAGAAAGAAACTCCATCTCGTGACCATCTTCGTCTAAACACAACTAGTTTTCTCAATCCAGTTGTAAGCCCATACATACACCTTGAACAACCTGATATATTCATCTCATGCACCAAGCCACATGAGGTACCAACCTCATCACCAGTAAGGGTCCAAAATCAAAAGAGCACAATCCATGATCACTACAATCCAAGAGGACACTCATCTGAGAGATAGACACCATAGGGACCCACACAAACATCTTAGATGCTCACCAAAGTGAACACGCTCGTCCGATATCGTCACTGAGGAATCCTCACTGAATCTACATAAACACCAAACTCTTCAGATATGGGATCACTCCTAGGGTCCGCTTGGGGATTTCAATACCCACACTGGTATATGAAACTCTCACATATAGGGGATCACTCTGAGGGTCCATTGGGGGATACCATAATGCAATCTGGAATTCAATGATCTCATAGGGGTTCAATACTAGGATCCACTGGGGGATTCCACAACCCGATCTGGCACACGACAGAAACACATCACTCGGATAAAGGATCTTCAACCATGTCATGAGGGTCACGAGGATACCGAATCACTATATGGTATATCTCCCATTATAGGGGGGTGAACGGAGGATGCCAAAACCCTAAAAATACCAAACGCTGAGTAGGGGATCATATAACCAATGGTACATAAACCCTACTATAAATATCATGCTGAGAAGGGGATCGTATACCCGATGATCAAATAACCCTAATGACCATGAACAACTACCTAGGGGATCATATTACCGATGATGTCACAAACCTTACAGGGTTAAACTGCTAGATATGGGTCGCCTCTCATGGATAAGTGGTCACAACGATACCTTGAACTGGATCTTGCGTAACGGTTCTAGAGGATCCCGCTCCAGGAACATCGGAGGGATGCCACAACTATAATAAAGTAAACATCCAATCGAGAGGATCACAGTCCAATACTAAGGTTGTGATGCCACGCTAAACCTCATAGGAATGAACCAATGGAGTACCCTCAACCACTGCTGGTCCAAACATCGTTGACTCGAGCTACCCACAACAACTGCACACCGTTCACCTCCATGGCCGATACTGATGCCACTATCACGATCAACATGAAACAATATGAAGAATAGGTTATTTACTAACCCAAAACAGATGACCAGTGAAAAATGAACATCTCACTATAGCTCTCCCTTGTGGGGAACACACTACGATCCTGAAACTTATCAAGCATATCATTGCACTGCGATCCCCATGAAAAAACAAATGGAATCAACTACTCTATCATCCTAAATGGACACCTGGTGAAAAAGGTATTATCCCCCGATGCCAGCCCTGTTGAGGACTATGTATTGATACCGAAACTCATTGAACGGATTCCACCATTGAGATCCTCTCTGAAAAACACACAAAATTTACTCTTCTCTTTTCCCAAACGGACAACCAGCGGAAAAGTTGTCTTTCTCTGAAAACGCCAACACCTGGCCACGTGTCGCCCACACCGCTAACTCAATCCCAACCCCCAAAAACAAAAAAGAATTTTCTTCCATACCATCAGGGCATCAAC
This sequence comes from Viscum album, assembly GCA_963277665.1. Lineage (NCBI taxonomy): Eukaryota > Viridiplantae > Streptophyta > Magnoliopsida > Santalales > Viscaceae > Viscum > Viscum album. The sequence continues at coordinate 1,377,145,139 of OY728155.1, forward strand.
ACAACTGATGGCACTTCAATAAGATGCTCCGAGTAGAAGATACAATAGCCAGAAGTCGAATCATAATTAAATATAACTATTTTATTCGAAATTGAAAGCTCTCGGGCCATGATCCCGAAACTGTGATACCCCTGAATCCACATCAAAGGGATCACCTTATTTCCAGGGTCACATCGCCATAGATGGCATGTGAATCCATCCTCTGGATTGCATGAAATAGAGGTTTTAAAACCCCTGTGTACGAGGAGAGGACCCGACCGGCCTGAAACGGCCGGTCTGACAGGCCGGCAGACCACACTGTTGCAGTGCGGCGCAACATGCGTGCGACTAACCCTCGATTTGATGTCGCTAATAATTACCACCGGACCGCCACCAGGGGAACCCCGGGGTCCAAACGCGCATCCAAAGACATCTGCGCACCCCCCGGGACCATATCTATGCACCTGAATGCCCAAAAAAGAGAAAAAAACAGCCATCTGTTATTTTGGATTTTAAAACTCAAAACTCCTACCGTTGGGAAGATATCTGAGGCTTTGGGTGCAGAACGATTCATGTAATGCACTGGAGCTCAATCTGGCGACGATTGGCGCTAAAAATGGTTGTCTACGACTCGATTCGGCGAAGAACGAACGAGGCAGGGGGAGGGGTTTTCTATTTCATGAGAGAAAATGGGGGGGGGATGATTGGTTTTTTTTATTTTTTCCATTAAAAAATTCATTTCATCTCCCCGCCAACCCGCCTCCAACCCGTCACCCGAATCCGACCAAAACTATGTCGTGCCTTGGGTAAACACGACGTTCTGAATGCAACGGCGCACTGATAATTGTGATCTGAGACTCCATTCTGGAGTTATTCAAGATGACGCTCGTAATTTAACTTTTCAATTTATTTACAAAAACGCCCTTGGTGGCTTTTCTATCTGCATTCCTGCACCCACAAAGTTTAAACCCCACCAAGGGTAAACGACACGCTCTAGATACAACAGTAACATCATATTCCCATTCTGAACTACTGTTTAGGAGATAAAACAACCCCCCATATTCATAGTATAAAAATAATTAATATTTTTATAAAATTAATTCTTGGAACACCCGGCCTCAGAATCGCATGCTGTCTTCGCGCCTAGCTCTGGATTATTCTTAAAAATATTCCAAAGTCTGACAGGGCCAAAACCCGAGTTACTACAATAATAATTTCAATCGTCTCAAAGTTATATTTTTAGTTAATGGTTCTTACATTGAAAATATAATTTCTCATATATAAAGGATTGATAGAAAAATTGTTATTCTATGACTTGGAGGTACTATTTATTTTAAATGAATATCAGTTTCACGTCATTAAAATTAGATATTAAATTAATTTTATATATTGATAATGCCAATAGATTTATAAATGGTGACAAATATCGATATTTTAATAATTTATGTAAGTATTTATACATATTTAAACAATATATGAGAGTTCTGTAATCAATTTATCATGTTTCTTTGAGGTACTCAGAATTCAAGATTTAAAATGCGGAACAAAGAATTTTAAAGGCTTCATTTGTTCCTATAATTAAGAACATAAAGAATTTTTTTAAAAACATATCATAAATATATGTTTCATAAATAATGGTTTAAAATAGTTTTATAACCTCATATATTACAATTTTATGTTACATGTTGCATCCACATCTCTTTTATTATATACATTTTTTAATTAATGTGAATAATGTATCATTAATATACATCAATGAAAATTTATATTTAAATTTACGGAGATAATATTTTTAATCCAATGTAATAAAACATTATCTCAAAAGTGGGAGAATATATTTTGGGGAAAATGATTCTACATAAACTATTATTTTACTACAAAAACTACGTGTGTGTTTTTTTTGTGAAGATGTTGGTTGTATGTGTGCTAAATTCATCACAATGTTTTTGTGTATATGTTTGAAGAAATAATTCAACCATTTTTAATCTACTATATGCATTATTTTAGTTTTTTGTGAAATATAATCATAAAAAATTTAATAAATATGTTCATAAAAACATTTATCAGTCATTTTTTCTAAAAAGAGTAGGAGGAAAAAAGGGTAAATTAATAAATAAGATGGTAAATTATGTAGTGTGTGTTATTCATTATGGGAATCGTTGATTTTTCTTTTCCACATTCTTATTTCATACACTATGTACTATTATATTGTTTTAAAATTGATTTATTGATATCTCATAGAAAAAAATAATATAATTGGTAAAATTTATCATGTTTGTTTTGGTAAGTTAATTTTTTTCAATAGTCAATATTTTATCTTTTAATTATCAAATTGGTTCCAATGATTTATATTCACCATTTATCAATAAATTGATCTGGAATATGTTTTTTTTTATTTTTTGAGTTGTGGGTTATGTTTATATCATATTTTTTTAATGGGATCCAAATATGGGAGACTATTTTATATCATATCTTATCATGATTGATGATGTTAAATATGTAGGAAAAAATGAGTGTTTTATTGTATGTTTTTATAATTATTACATGTTCTTCATATATATGACGGTTATATTTCTATCTAAATAAAAATGGAAATGGTTATATCTTTTGATAAACATTTTTATGATCGTCCTGTGGTTGTTTGAGAATGATTCGATGTTATAGAGATGTGATTTGTGAAATATTAGTTGTATAGAATAAATAACGCTGGGATTATAATCATCACACAATAATAATTTATTTGGATTTATAGATAAATAAATAAACTAAATATCATAGCACAATATATACTCTAATGAAAATATTTTTTTATATATAATCATACGTACAATGTTTACTATATCATGTATATCACAATGAAATATTATTCAATGTTTTAAAATAAATTCACACTAGTCATTATTGGGAGTTGTCCTTATTGTTAATTTATTTTATGCTTCATCAAATTTATTTTTTCTTGGAATAATTATATAGTATTTTGACGTAACTACATATTTTAGTAATAATTTATTTTTTAATTTTCACTATATGGTGTGAGTTAAGCTATGATTGATATTTCATTATTAATTTGAAGAATAAATTACATTACAATTTTATTTAATTCACAATAATTTTGAATTGAATATCAATTTCCAATTAATTTGATTATAAATATTATATAACAACTACCACTGTATCATAATGATAACAATTACATAATGAATTTCAGATGAATTTATCTATATAAAAATGCACCATTTTAAAAAATAATATAGAAGAGTGGTGTCCCAAATATTAGGTATGAATAGTACCAATTATATTTATAGTTAAAAGGTGGGGTCTGACTCCTCAAACCATCGATTACCTCTATATTCTGGTGACTATGGCGGCCTCCGCGCAAGCTCTGTCCCCATTGGTATGGGAGGGGGAATCGTTGTCTCATGGGAGAGCACAACCCTTTCAGCCTTTATCCAACCCCATAGTTTCTCCCACCTATTCTGAAAGCCTCGATAAACTGTAAAGTTACTAATCTAGTTGAAAGATTTTGAAAACTTCATCTCTCCTCATATGAGTTTTCAGAATCATTAGCCTTCTTAAATCACACCCTAGTGGCTCAGTTCAAGCACATGAGACCTTTGTACATTGACATCGACTTATTTGTCTTCGGATCATGGAATCATCATGAACAAGCGATGGTTGGCTTGCTAGAGAACAAAAAATCATGATTAGGTTTGAATCAGAGGGAGATCTCATCCATGCATCGTCGAGGGCACCTCTATTCTTCAGTGGATCCTGTTTTCTTCTATTAAGTTGGTCCTTCAACTTTTATATGAATCGTGACTTACCTTCCATTGCAGTTTGGTTATGATTCCCTAAACTACCTTTTCATTTTTAAAACCCTTTGATTATTATCATGTTGGGGAATCTGGTATGTCTATATCTCAATTCTGATAGTCGTACCGAGGTGGTTTGTCATCTGGTGAACCCCCGGGTGTGTGTTGAAATGGATATATAATGCATTCCTTTTAGATTTTTTTGGATTTAGATATGTGAAGAATATTGGTTCAAACATAGGGTTGTCTATGAAAATTGGTCTGAGTTTTGTGGCTCTTGCAAGAGATTGTGACACTCAGTTAAGGTATGTCGAAGTGGAATCTCGTCAAGGTTAATATAGGATCTTTGTAAGGGTAAATGTGCTGTTGTGAACAATGGGGATGAGTCTAGGAGAAAAGTTTCAATGGTTGGTGTGAAGGTGGGTCTTTATCTAAGAACGATAGTGCCTGTTGAAAGAGGAAGGGTTTTCTTTGTGTCAGGATTGGTTTTGGATGGCAATAAATCTTGGTCTCTTAATGTTTCTTATGATAAAAACCAGGATCAAGGGGCTTTAGGTATTAAAAAGATTCAGGCTAATCTGAAGGTTTCTGAAGATCTCCATAGGTTATAGAAGGAATTAGAAAATCCATCTAGTTCCATGTTGAGTTTGGGTACGAAACCGATTGGGAAAGGGATTCTAACATCATGGGGGTGGTTATCATGGAATGTGCTAGGAATTATGAAGGTATGGATCCTCTGGCTTAGCCTTTTCTTTCATTGAGTAATATATTTGAAGGACTTTCTGATGATATGTTGGCCTTGGGACTGGAGGAGGATGATTTTGAAGGAGGGGACGGTGGTGGAGAGGTCTTGGATGGTCATCAGGTTGAGGGTATGGGGCATGAACCAACTACAGTCGGTATGGCGGTTGGGGAGGATCACCAGGCTGTATGCAGGGGGAAGGATCTAGTCACCATGACTGTGGAATACAACCACAATGTGATCAGGACATATCCTTTTTTGGAAATCATTGTTCAATGGCAGGAGGGTATACAATTTTAAATTTTTTGAAGGATACTCATTCTAGGGTTGTGGAAAAAGTAACTACTGAGGAGGGGCGTATACCTTTGATGGAGAGTAACACTCCAACCAGAGGCGGGGGAACAACACTGGGAGTCCTGACTCCCTTTTGGGGGAGCTAGCCGGTATAGGAAGGGATTGTTCTAGGGGAGGAAAAGAAAATCTGAGTGGCCTAGTCAATCGTTCATTCCATGATGTTGTTCAAAGTGGGAATCAGGAGATTGCTACAACTGAATGGTTTTTTCTTCTACACCAAGAAGACAACCAAGGAAAGAATAATCATATCTTTCATGGAGGATATAGACTCGATCTGCCTCTAAGAAGAATAGCATGGTGTCTTTGACTTTTAAAAAGGGTTGTGTGGTCAATAAGTAATCTACAGAGAAACATGTACTTGATCAGCTTAAGATTCAGGTTCAATGTGATTGCTTTTAGAGGCCTCCAGATTGGGAATTAGATACAACAGAAGACAAATCTTTCTTGGGATACGGGGATGAGCATGGTTATTATGATTTTTAATTCTGTGATGGCATTAGTTGTCTGATGTTTTTTTACTTGATTGTGTTTTTGGTAGTAATTTTCAGTTCTGAAAACCGATAAACAGGCCTCTAAAAATAAAAAAAATGATCTGCATATATATTTATATTTAAAATTAAATAATAATATTGAAATGGGTATTGATCCCAAGTGTTTCATCCATTTAAAATTAGTATATATGTGTTTGGTGATTTTAAATTAGGTGATGATACATATAATATTTTAATGGATTCATATAATGTAACTAAATTTTCTACTCGAGCAATTTTACATGTTTATCAAACGATTATCTTAATGGTCTTACAATCAAATTATAGGTGTCCATAGTTCTCTAAATTTACATATTGTTTAAATTAATTATGATTAATTATATGAATTGATATAAATAAGGAATATCTATCCATTGAGGTTTTTGAATACTAAAAATCATATTTTGAAGAAGATAAGTTTCAAATTTTTTAATGCCTATGACGAGATTTATTTTTATGAATAAAAGTTTTTTTATAAGAAGTGGAATTACGAAGGCAAAGATACTGGTAAATTTTTAAGAGGAATTTAAGATGAGATGGATTATTAGAAACTTGGTGAATAATTTAAGGAGGATTAATTTTATATTGAAAAAATTCATAGAATTTTGAAGAATGGGAAAACAATATAAAATTTCATTAATATGGAATAGATATTTTTTTGTGATTTTACATAGTATTTTTTTTAGATTTTAATATTAAATAATTCAAAATAGTATATATCCAAGGACAAAAATTTGAATCATTGGGACCTAGTGTCAACTAGGTGGGAGGAAGATCAAGCAGACCTTCCCCATGTTTTTGGTGAGTATGTTGGCATGCATAGCGCCCACATGAAGTGCACGATGGAGATCATGACATATAAACAGGGTTCATAAGTGACTTCCTAAGGGAATGTGTAGATAATCATAAATTTCATAAATAAATATTGAATATTATTATATGAATATTAATTAAATAATGTTACTATCCATGATGAAATATTATAGGTTTAGAGACTTTGAATTATTTGATGCAAAAAATTGATCATAAGTTATCAATATAATCTACATATATGTTCTTTATAACTAGAAAACTTCTTATACATATCATTCCTAAAACCAATGCAAAAAATATGGTTAATAATTAATTTTTGGAAGGAATTATGATGGTCCTTTCATTATGATTCTCATGTCTATCTTCATCCAATATAAGAATAATGGATCCTTTTTAATTCTCACCAGTGATAGAATAATTTGATCAATTCTACTTAGTGCATCAGCCACCTTGTTCACATTCCTAGGGTGTTAATGCATTGATAATTTTTAGACTTCTATAATATATAGCCATCTTCATAGGAACATATTCAACTCTTTATATGTGAATATATATCTGAGACATTTCTGATCAGTATATATTTCACACTTCTACCTGAAGATAAAATGCTGCCTAATTCTATATGAAAAGATCGATGCCTCTAACTCCACATCTTGTCTGGGGTTGTCTTTCCCATTAATATCCAATAGGCTTGAGGAATATGAATTGAATTTTTCTTTTTTAATCATACACGTTAATGGGATACTTATAAATTTTTTAAGAAGAAAATTTCCACAATCATCAACATCTGAAAAAACACATATACAAGGTTTTACCTAATGATTTAATATAATTTCTATTAGGGACTCGATGTTCATAGAAAACATAAAATATATACTAATAGGAAATGAATTTAAATACATTACAACATAAAATACTTTGATGTAGTGGTTACTTGTAATTCATTCATCATTATCCAACTTAGCATTGGTCTTACTATGGTCCCTTATCATTATGATTAATGCTGCTCATCCTGCTTCTTAGCCCTTCCAATATATCATTGTCTTGGATAAAGCATGAATTATACGTATTTATAGCATAGGAATTTGTTATTTCCCATGTATGGAACTTTTTTCCATCTATCATGTTATCTATTATTTCATGGAAATTGGATACATTGTGCCCTTCCTTTCGGCACATAAAACATCTCATAGTCCCTTTGTTATATTTCCATTGGTTCCTCATTCCACACTTCTTGCAAAAAGGAAACTGGGTCATCTTCCACTTATCGACACAATTCCATGGGCTTTCAAGAGATTAAATCATCCTCTTTTGTTAGGACAAATATGGGCCTATATACCCCGAGATGGGGCGAGAATCAGGGTACATATATTCTTTTTCTAAATTTCTCATGCCCCCCTGGATCATGACCTCTTTATTACACGGGTCACTTTATTTTCACTTGTGTGTTAATTATGATCAATTCATTTCTTCTTAATATGATGATAATGCTTAGAATGAAATTAAGGGAAGCAAGAATGGAGACAATGAGATTTTTACGTGGTTCACCCTCGCTGGGCTACTTCCATGGAGCATACAACAACGATGTGCCATTGTACCAAATCCACTAAATCACACTTCTGTTTAAATGGTTAGGGCTAGATCACTTCTATGATGAGGCTCACTACCTTTACAAGGTTTAGGGTAAGTTCACTACTTTTCCAAGGGTCACTCCCTGTCTCTCTCTCTCTCTGGCTCACTTCCAGTGGAGAGGATCACCTTCTTACTCTTCATTTCCTCACTGCTCTAGAAAGGATTCACTCACAGTTTATTGACCTGTAGGTCTCTTCATTATCACTAATGAATGCATCCTCTGTTGTATGTATATTCTCTGTTGAAGTCCCACTTTCACCCGTAGATGAATCACATTTTGCAGTGAAGGTATCTTGCAAACATACATCTTTTATGCAGCCCTTAATCACTACTGTGAGACAACCTTTCTTAGTGACCATCTCTTAGCTGGTGCGCAAGTCTCAGCGTGCATGTCAAAACTGGAATGCAAGTCCTCCACAACTACATACGTGACATAAGCTTCTGTAACTCCAAACTTGTGCGACGCACACCATTTTATGCTGAAACCAATATTGGCGCAAAACCCTCAACTTTCACGCCCCTCCAAAATCTAGCATGCAAGGGTCACCAAACCACTTGCACGACACCTTCTTTGAAAACTCAAAACTTGTGTGACTCACTTCCTTTCACTCCCAAACCACCTTAGGAACCCAAATATCACCTGGTGCACAACATATACTTGTGCGACCACACACCACTTGCGTCACCACTACACCTACAAGATGGGAGCTCTTATTTTTCTATGTTTTGAACTCTTCACCGAATGAGGAGGGGTCGAACAATATTTATAAGAAATTGGACACACTGTGTGACTGTGTTAAATTATCCCCATGACACACATGTTTCAGCGCACAAGTCTCTTCCGAGAAAATTAGTTTCGTGACCAACTCTAAAACGTGAGTGCCCCTTATCCTATTGCCATATTTTGATGTTCTGATCTTGAAAAACATTAAATGCCCAAGATTCCTCTCCTTAAAGTACACGGAGCGGAAGCCCCTTTTCCAAAAACCAATTTTATTCATCCGTCAATTTGTACGCCCAAAATTTTGGCAAACACTGGAAAACATTTCCACCTTGTATCTCCTCTTTTAGTACCACCTCCAGACCATCCATTCCTTTGTCGACATTCTTGAATCAAACATGGATCGTTAACCACATCCCTTGAACTCAAAATGCCACAATGATATCCCCATTGTCAAAAACATTTTATGTCATGGTTTTCCTTATCAACAATCACAACATAGAAGTCCAATTTTGTTGAGTCAATAAGGTTTTCCTTATGACTTTTCCATTCCTTCTTGTTTTGAAAATCAAAAACACCTTATCTTTAAGGAAAATTGTTTTCTTAAGTAATTTTGCTTTCTTAAGAAAAATCGCTTTTATAAGGAAAATTGCTTTCTTAAGGAAAACTGCTTTTATAAGAAAAATTATCCTTATCATATTTTTATCCATATTTTTCTTAAGTATAAGTTTCGGATTCATTTTCTCGGAATTGTTGAAACTTTGATATAAAGCATTCTGTTTTAGGATTCGGATTCTGGATAAGAACTAAAAGGAAGTTTCATTCTGAATTCCGGATATGAACTCTGACTAAGTTCTATTCCAGATTCAGGATACGAATTCTGAAGAAGAATTCCCATTACGAATTCTAATGAAGAATTCTCATTATTAATTATAATGAAGAAATATCATTCCAAATTCCCATTACGAATTCTAATGAAGAATTATTATTACGAATCCTGATGATGAATTCTCATTACGATTTCTGATGACGAATTCCTATTCCGAATTCGCATTCCGAATTCACCTATTAAACAGAATTTGAGTATCTTTGTTTTATACACTCTGATTTAATTCAGTCTCCGAAAAATATCTTTGTTAGACTCCGAACTTTTATATTGCTTACATCTCTATAATTTTTTTCTACTCTTTCTATTGTTCCTTACACTCCGAATCTTCACTCCGAAGTTTTCATTCCGACCTTTTATGTTAGAGTTTAAAACGATGTCGTACATTCTGTTATACTTGTTTTGTTATAAAACGATGTCGTCCATTCTGTTTCTTATTAACCGTTGTCTAAGTGACACGTGTTAAGGTCCCTCCGATCTTTAAAGAAAATATGACCGTTAGAGAAGGATCCAACCTTACCTATAAATAGGAGCTCATTTGAAAAAGCTCGCAACGGATGGATGAACAATTTGGTTTTTATGAATACATGTTGTTGAAGTGATTTCTAGAGAGAGAGGCTCTTATTAACTTTCAAAGCTTCGTGCGACTCCGAATGTTGGTGATTACATTCGACGGCTTCCGGGGATAGGAAGACAGAGGTGCTGACTACCTTAAAGTTCGAGGGCTTTCTTGCTGAGGAAGACAGAGGTTGCCGACTACCTTAAAGTTTGAGGGCTTTCTTGCTGAGGAAGACAGAGGTTGCAAACTACCTTAAAGTTGAGGGCTTGCGGGGATAGCAAGACAGAGACTCCGATCTTCGTATCGAGGGCTTACCCTGGTGTGGGTAAGACATACTTGCTTGAAAGTATAAATCAAGGTACCTTTATCCAAGGTTGTTGGATACCCTTCTCTTTGGGTTAAAAGACTTATATCTTGTTACTTGAAGTTTAACTACTTGTTTTATTCAGCTTCTTTTTGTATCATAAGGAATGTATAACTTTCTTATACTTACTTAGTTGTACTCTGATTAATTTAGATTCTATACGCTTTAAGGTAGAATCTCATATTGTAAACTTTTGTTAAAGTTTCAACTTCCGGAACCATATTTCCGGAACGCTCATTCAGAATCTCTTTCATTGTTTGCATTCGGTATTAAGAGGTGTTGTGAACTTGATTAGGTTAACATTGTTAAACTTAGCCTTTTCCTTTGCTTAAGGAAAACATAGTTATTCTTAACTAACTTTAAATGTTCCAAAGGAATTTTTAAAGTATACAATTCACCCCCCCCCCCCCTCTTGTATATTGAGCATCTCATACTATATTTCAATCCTAAAAATTTTCCAACAAACACAATTGCATTAAAAATGCTTCAATCATGCCTTGAGTGATTTTTACTTAACATCGTCCTTTATTTCCTTAGGAATTCAATAAAGTTGCAATTTTTTCTCATTATTTTTGATATCTGGATTGGAATTATAATGATATACCTTAATTGAGCTCTCATTTGATTGGAAATATCTTTGGGACATTCATCAGTTTACCCTTTGATGTAGTTGTTTTCCAAATTACTCATTTTATCGCACAATAGGTAAAAAAAGTAAAATTATGGAAGAGGGTGTTAACCATTTTAACACATAAAGAATAATCTAATGACATTAAAGGGATAAAATATAAATTTCTAGGGTTCAATCAATGTTATCCATGTTCTATCTCCTAAGAGATATTCTTATGAATTTTTTTTATCCCTTAATAATGGTTAGTACAAAGATAATGAATTTACCAAAATATATCCCCTAGAAGTGTCAATGAAAGAGTAAAGAAACACCCGTTTTCATGCACCAGATAACATTTAAGTGTAGATTGAAGCTATTTTTTAGGTTCTACACCTAGAAACATTTTCTCAAGAGGCACCTCTACTTTTTCATATCCAAAAATGGTTTATTTTTGTGATAACCCACTTACTCAGTACCCAAAAAAATTAGGGATGTTTTCCTTATACTTAGACTTATCCCTAAATCTTTCACTATGGTTTTTTAATCCTAATTAGGAAAATAACTTATCCTCCACTAATACCAACCATAACAACCCTGATTATTATTACACACATAGACATGATTTATTACATAATCATGGACATAAGAAATCTATGTGGATTTGAAGGTATTGTGTCTTGAAAGATTTTAAAAATTACAAAACAACATAAAATAGAAAATAAAACATCTTAATAGAAAACATACTTCACATGACCAGATCATTCCTTCATACTTAATACTACATGGGATAACATGAGGAAATACAAATGAAATAGGTGACCTATAAGGCCTAGTAATAGAGTAAACAATTCATTAATTGATGAATAGAATACATGTTTTGAGATAATAATGTAAACGGCGAACAAGATAAAAATTAACATTATGCATCTTATATCAAGATTATCATAGCATGGAAATGTGACATCAACATAAAACATGATATTACCATGAGCTAAGGATCATTGTTCATGGATTAGCATTAGTAAACCCTCATTGCACTTGTATTAGCATGAGTAAACAGAAATTTTACATTAATTATCACGATTAAACACACATTGATCACAGAATATCGTGATTGAAGCTTAATCTCATCTTGAATATCATGATACTAATTATTAACCAATGAATTGGGGTGCTCGTTGGGCACACCCTTTGTAAAAATTTCATCTCACGCAAAAGTGTACCACGTGTATAATATAACATGGAATCATTAAACATCCAAAGTAATTTTAGGACTAATTAATGTGGAATAAATGTATATATGTACCATTCAATATTTATATGTGCATAATGTTGAATAACCATGATAGTTAAATGGTATGGTATTCACTATGTGATGATTTGATATTGAATAATTGATGTGCAATTTCTGCAGCATAACATCATCATATAAAAATCATAAGTTAGGTTGATGAGAAGGATAGTGGTATATAATAATTTATATAGTAAATAAACATTATTGGGATCATTTAACATCATATCCCAATAAATAAAATGGAATTTATAAGCATAATAATGGAAATACATGAATGGAAATAAGAAAAGAGTAATCTCGTACAGAATTTTGGCGTGGTAATAGGTGTACACAAAATGAAATAATGAGAGAGAAAGTGGTATATAATAATTCTAAAATAAGTAGTTTAGTATGGGGTGGTGGGATATCATACTAGAACATTTTAATTTGAAATTAAATTGGAATTAAAGTTTATGGAAACATGGATAAAAATTTGAATGAAAGAAATCCCTTAATTCAGTGTGTGACTTCAAGAGCTTGAAGAGGGTATTATTGAGAGTATGGGGAACCATAAAAGGATTCTAGATAGATTATGGAATATTATTAATGTGATAAAATGATTTTTGAGTGAATTGAATTTTGATATTTGGTTGTTTTATATAGGAAATGAGAGGGGAATTATTTAGTATATCAGAAACACCGTTTTTGGAATCTATATAATTAAATTTTCAATACCAAAAACCACCCCATGGATTCTTCCCAAGACTATAATGAAATTTGAGAAGTAAATTTTTTTTATATGTCCAGTTTCCAATCATTTTAAATTATTTTCCTTTCTTATGTGGAGGTGAGTCACACCCTCAATAAAATTAATTTAAAATCATATTATATACTATAAATTTTTGGGGATACACTATGGCTTTATAAAATAAGTAAAACAAATATAAAATCACATTAATTTAATGGGAAAATTTATTGGGAGAATTATACCCATTATAGAATTTATTACTTCATTTTGGGGCATTATGATGTCATAAAACACATATTTTATTTATACCATTTTTAATTTTTACCAAACAATTCAGTTGTCTAAGAAAATTATAAAAAAATATCCATTGGATAATTTCAATTTAATAATTAAAGAAATAATATTAAATTTATATAAATATTCTTCTAAATATTTGAATTTTTTAATTTAAATGAATGTATTCATTTATTGAAAATTTACTTGTTTTGACAAAAAAAGTTTCCAAACCTTAATTAAAATCACATTTGATTTCATAAAATTTATATGATAGTTTATATTTAATTATAATTATACACCTCTAATATGTTATTAAAATATTATTAACTAAAAAAATCATTAAATTATAAAAATAAATTATTTTTTAAAAAATAAAATTTTAGTTTTATCATATAAAAAAATAATTCTTCCCAAATTGAATACTTAATCATTTATAGAGTAAAAACAATAATGAATATATATAATCATTATTTATAATTAAAAGGAGTGTTCTTATAAATCTATTATAATTACACTGTGAATAAATCCATAGGATTATAGAATAATTTATATATTTCAATAAGGTACCATTTTACTCGGAAATTTAATTTATCAAATAATCATTTTTTAAGAAATATTATTCACATAAAGGATTTTATGGAATAATATATTTATTTATTAAAATGGATTAAAATAATTCCTTAATACAAAATATTTTATAACACCCCTAATTCCTTCGGGTAAGGTGTGCGTTGGTTAGAGACTCTTGGGGAGGATCAGATAACATCACCCAAGTGGTAATCTCTATAAACATGTACTTCTCACATAACTGATTCTATTAAAACCTAATGTGTAGAAGCTCATCTAGGGCATGGTCAATAAATATTTCCTCTAATTCTAACTCCATTCTATGTTATTAAAAAATAAATTTGTATGGCCGAAGTCTACAGGATGAGGACATCCCCTCCTTTGTCATTGTCGAAATGATTATTTTTCAAAACAGTAAATTTATATCAGTCAGGTGATCATTGATCAATTGTTATATGATCAACGGTAATGGAAAATTATGGTTATTTAAAATATATAATAATAATAATAATAATGTATTGCACGTGGTTTCAATAGGTCATTAATAAAAAGGGAATTTTATTTATAAAATATCAAGTCATTACATCATTCCCCATTAAGAAATATTTCCCTCCAAATTTACATTTCCCACACTAAAATAGATGAGGGTAACTCTGCCTAATCCCTTCCCCATGTTCCCACATTTCATATTTATACATTTGGTTTCTCTACAACACATAAATGAGGGGAAATTATCTTATTTTGAAGAACATTTTCATTACAATCTAAAATCTTCACCGGCTTCTCTTCATAGGATTGGTCATTCTCCAATGGTACCAATTTTGGATCTAGTACATATTATGGTAAAATTATTTACTTCTTGATGAGTGATACAAGGAATACATCATGTACTTGAGATATGTTTGAGGGGAGTAATAGTCGACAGGACACTGCTCTAATGCAATCAAGGATCTCAAAATGGCTGATGTATCTTGGAATAATTATTCCCCTCTTCCCAAATCTCATAATTATTTTCTATGGTGATATGTAGATTAATATCATATCATTAACATATTACTCTATGTATCATCGATGATTGTCTTCATAGCTCTTTTGTAGACTCTGAGCATCTTTAATGTGTTGTCGAATGGTCTTAACCTTCTCCACCATTTCATCAACCATTTCTGGACCTAGAAGTTTTCACTCCCCAAAATCATCCAAAAATGTCATGGTTCATCACCTCTTTCCATAAATGACTTCCTATGGATCCATTTAGTTTCTTGTTTAGTAATTTTTATGGTAAGTGAACTCTACCAAGGAAATCTGTTGGTCCCATACTCCTTTGAATTCCATTGAAAAAATCTCAAAAAGTCCTGAAGTATCTAGATAGACTTTTTATTTTAGTCTTCAGTTTGAGGATGATAATTTCTAATGAAATTCATCTCATTATTTAGAGCATGATGGAGATTCTTAAATAACATAGAGGTGAATCATAGATATATATTGGAAACAGTAAATAGTGGCACCACATGAATCCTTAAATCTTCAATGATGTATATTAGTTCCAGTTGATATAATAAGAAATCCCCTCAAATTCCAATGAAGTGTGAAGTCTTTGTAAGATGATCTAAAACAACTTATATAGTATGGTTTCATTTGGATATCATCGAATGTTTGGTAGAAATGTCCATAGTTTTTTTTCTCATTTTCATTGTTGTATATGTAATGGTTTCATCATACCCTCAGATATATTCCTCTTAGCCTTCACATACTAGCATAAAAGCCACATTTATGAATACTATGTGATCTCCTTCTTCATGTTATCCCACAACTAATAATCTAAGAGATCTTGATACTTCGTTGTGTTTTCCGAGTTAATGGTGAAATTGAAATATGTGGATCATCAAAAATATATTTATTTTACTCCATATTTGATCAAACACATATTCATAAACCAAATCTCATAATTACTCATTCATTAACATTGAACTACATGGATTTCCCTTTTCTAATTATTTCCACTTTCTTCTGAATCCCCACATCATCCTTTTGATCATCCTTTAACCTTTCTAAAGGATATAGTTTAACAATCATTTGTGAAAGAATTGTTGATGTTCCCTCTATATTATTTTAAATTCTATATTCTTAAAATATAAGATTATTGGATCCTTTATAATTCTCGCAAATGATATAATCATTGAGTCCTTTCTACATAGAGCATCTTCCACCTTGTTCGTTTTCTGGGTATGGTAATTCATTGAGTAGTCATAGTCTTTGATCAGATCTAACCATATTCATTGGAAAATATTTAACTCTTTTTGTGTGAATATATATTTGGGACATTCATGATTCATTTATATTTCAAACCTCTCCCCAGAGAGATAATGTCACCTCATTTTTAATGAAATTGTCATTCTGGCTAACTCCAGATCATCCATGGGATAGTTTTGCTAATGAATTTTGAACTATATTAAGGAATAGGAAATGAAATTGTCTTTATCCCACAAATTCTAAAAAAGAAATACCTAAATGTTTTTCATGAATTAAATTCACACAAACTTCAACATAAAACACAATACTTATATATGTTTTTCAATAATGATTTAAAATAATTTTTTTGGGACTCGTTGTTTTTAAAATATAAAAAATAAATTCTAATAGGACAAGAATAGATGTACATTACATCATACTCCACATTGAAGTAGTGGTTACATGTAATTAATTAATCATTATCCATCTTAGAATTGGACTTCCCATGCTCCCGTGATCATGGGGATTGTTAATGATCATCATGATTATAATCCCCTGAAATAGATCATTGTCTTGGTAATGCTCGACTTATCCACAATTATTGTATATAATGGTGTAATATTCCATAGATGGAATTTTGTTTCCCTATATCGCATTATCTATTTTTCATGTAAATTGGATATTTTATGCCCTTCCATTCCACACATAAAACGTCTCATAGTCATGTTGTGACATTTCCTGTGGTCTTGACTTCCACACTTGTTGCACAAAAGAAATTGGGAATTCTTCCACTATTAACATAATAAAATTGAATTTCATTATATTTCATCTTTATATTCCTTTATTTACTAGGGGATTCTACAATGTGCCAATTGTTAATCATTATTTTTGAAAGTTGGTTTGGCGTAAAAATAATATGTCCAACTTGACATCCAATCTCATTTGGAATGTCATTGGGAATACCATTCATACTTTCATCAAGATTCCCTTCGCATATGTTTTTAGCAATATTAACCATATTACTAGCCAGTTGCTAGAATAAGAGGAAAAATATGGACGATTATCTTAATAATTTTTGCCACATAAATTGGAAACCAATGTCTTTAAAGAGATAACTTATAAATTAAATTTATATACTTAAATTATAAATTATTAAGCTTAAATATAGATTATCATTGATCTATCTCCTAACATATAATTTTATGGGATTTTTTTCCTTAATAATAGTTCGTACTAATATTATTAATTTACCGAAGAATATCCCTAGTATGTGTCGAACCAAGAGTGTTTCAGGCATGTTTTATACACTATTTCTTGTTCGAGATGAGCTAAAAGTAGTGTTTTGAGTTTTTATCCTAGATACATATATTCCAGATCCACCTCTACTTGTTCATATTAAGACAAGGATGTATTTTTTTGATAAACCTATTAATATATACTCACCATAATTTAGAGAAGTTATCAACAAAAATAATATTTTCCCTAATAATTTCACTACGGTTTTACAGTCCTAATCAAAAAATTAACTAAACCATCTTATCATGCCCACTATAACAACCCTGATATTTATTACACACTTAATCATGATTTATTACAGAAACATTCAATTAATAAAACATTGAGGATTGAGAGGTCTTGTGTGATGGAAAATTAAGAACATTACATAACAACATAAAACATAATATAAAACATATTTATTAAAAACATAATTTACATGACAAACACATTACTTCTTAATTAATAATGAATTGGATAACATGAGAACTTATATAAGATGGGGATGAGGATTAAACCCCATTAAGGGAGTAAACAAGAAATTACATGAAGAATATAATACTTGTTAGGAAATCACTGTATAAATGGAGAACAAGAGAAAAATTAAAGAAAGGTGTGCTATATTATGATTATAATAACATGGAAATGTTGAAATAACATTAAACAAGATATTAGCATGAGCAAGGCTCATTTCACATGGAATAGGTAGAGTAATCCATCATTTCACATTAATTACAAGGAATAAACCCGCATTGAATATTAATTACAAGGATTAAACCCCCAATTCACATGGATTATCATGAGTAAACTCTCATTGTTCATGGTGTATCATGATTAATAAAGATACCTAATGCATTAGAGCACTATCAGCTGCACACATTATAACATTTCATTTCATTCCTTAGTTTATCAATGGATCATATAACATATAATCATTCAACTTCATATGTTATTCCATTATTAAAGAATGTGGAATAAATAAATTTAAGTAAAATTAAATATATATATATATATATACATGTGTGTGTGTGTTCTCATAATGGTGAATAACCAGGATAGGAAAGTGTTTATGGTATTCACTATATGTTGATTTTGGCTTGGAAAATCGCGGTGCAATTTTGGAAGCATAACGTTGTTATATAGGAATTCATATGTAGGGTTGATGTGAGAGAAAAGTTTATATGATCATTTATATATGAAATATATAGTAAGAGGATTAGTAAAAATAATATCCCAATATATTAAATGAAATTTAGTTTCATAGTATGGGAGAAATTCCTGAATGGAAATAAGAATCGAGAAATCCCATACAGAATTTCAGCATGCCAACACGTGTACACAGATGGAATTAATGAGATATAAAATGTTATATGTTCATTCAAAAATAAGTAGGTATTTTTGGGGGAGGTTTGAAATCATACCCCAATATTTTTAATTACATTTAAATTGGTATTACAACATAATGAAACTTGGATAAAAATGAAAAATAAAGGAATCCATTAATTGATTGTTTGAATTAAAGAGCTTTAGGTGGGGCTTCTTGAGTTCTTGGGGAACCTTGGAAAGATTATAGAGATAGGAGGGAAGAATAGGGACGAGATAAAATGATTTTTTGGTAAGATAAGATGGGATGTGGGTGGGATTAAATAAGAAATGAGAGGGGAAATCTTTAATATTTCACAAACATAGGTTTGGGAATCTATAAAATTAATAATTCCAAACCACAATCTTTCCCATGGTTTTCACCTTGGCTATTTAAAATGTGTAGTGAAAAACATTATTTTATATGTCCAATGGCCGAAAATTTAAAAACATTGTCTTTGATTATGTGGAGGTCAGTCATACTGTTAAGGAAATGAATTTAAAATCAAAACATAAATTATACATTTTGGAGGATTTAATAATGATTTATTAAATCTGTAAAACTATTCTAAAATCAAATTATTTTAATTGTAAAACATACTTTGTTACTATAATACCCATTATTATATTTATTGAATCATTTTTGGGGAATTATGATGTCATTAAAAACTTATTTTATTTATATGGTATTTAATTTTTACCCAACAATTCGATTGTATTATAAAATTATGAAAAATTCTTGATTGGATAATTTCAATGTACATATTAAAAAAATAAATATTCATTTTATCTAATCAAATTTCTAAATATGTGAATTTTTACATTCAAATGATAACCCGTCATTTATTCAAATTTGAATGGTTTTGAAAAAACAAATTTCAAACCTTAATAAAAATTACATTTGAATTAATAAAAATTATATGATCATTTATATTAAAATATAAGTATAAAATTATAATATTTTATTAAAATATTATTCATTCCAAAAATTTATTAAGTCCTAAAAATAATTTCTTTAATTAAAAATACAATTTTCGTTTTTTCATATAACAATATAATACATCTCAATCTAAATACATAAACTTTTACAGAGTAAATACACAAAGGAATAAATATAATATTCATTTATATATAAAATTAGTGTTTTTATATCACTATTTTGATAATAATATTAAGAAAAACTTTATTTAATATAATATTTTATATATTTCTAAAAAGTAACATTTTACTCAAAAAATAAATATATCAAATTCGTCATTTTTTTAAGAAATAATATTCACGAAATGGAATTGATAAAATATGAACATTTTTATAAAAATAGATTTAACTATAAGTAACTAATTAATTATTACATAACCCCTTATAACACCTTTATATGATCTATGAGTAAGGTGCACGATGATGATAGACTCTTGGTGTGACTCAGATAACATTGCTCGTGTGGTAATATATATTAACTTGAAATTCTCCCGCATGTGATTCTGTTAAAGCCTAATGTGTTGAAGCTCATCATGGGCTTGGTCAATATATATGTATAGTGATACTAACTCTTTTCTATGCTCCGAAAAATGAGCTTCGAATGACCTGAGTCTCCTGAATGAGGTTATCATCTCATATGTCTATATCGATATGATTCTTTTTATAAATCATAAATTTATATCAGTGATGCGATCACTGTTAAATGGATATATTATTAATGGTAATGATACATAATGGTTATTTAAACACAATAATATTACTTATAATGATCGTAATAAAATAGTACATGTGTTTTCAAAAGAAACTGAAAAATAAATGAAATTTTATTCCTAAAAATAGGGTCTTTATAAACTGTCACTTAATGGAATAATATATTTTTGTTAAAAAAATAATAGATCATTAATAATATCATATTGCATGGAAATTAAAGATTTATTATAAACTTATCATTGTATCATCATAGTATAAACCATGTAAAAGAAAAAAAATATTCATACAGGTATCATCATCACTTAACTAAACTAAGTGAAAGAAATGAGTTCTATATAATCCTCATTAAATCATCATACTCATAATGAATTTGGTGAATAAATAAATATGGTATCATTTGATAGTATCCCAATTAAATAATATGGAAAATAAAGTGATTCTATCATAGAAGAAAATTTTCATTTAAAGATCACATGATCATTTCACAGTGAAAATACACATTTCAGCTGAAAATTTCGTTTCTAAAATATAAAACAAATACATATGTTTATGGAATAAATTTTATTGTAATATTAATATGTAAATAAATATATGAAACATAAAATCATTTAGTGGACATGAAATTTGAAAATTTAATTTATTCATATCTATTAAAATAATCATTACATTAAAAATCATTTTAAAGAGTCAATGTACCTCATTTGAAAAATAAAAAAAAATCATTTAAAACAATAAACAATTTTATTAAAAGAAATTATGTCATTGGAAAATATAAAAAAATTCTGGAAATCTTTATAAAAAACATGGATATATAAGAAACTAATTCTCAACTAAATTATAAATGTTAATTTATTTACATTAAAAGAAATATCAAACTAATGATTACATAAAGTGAGGAAATTGAAAGGAAAACATATAATATGCCTATGTAATATGAGGAAAAAAAATTCATGGTATTATTCAAGGACAGGTCATTAAATTTCATCATCATAAACATAGTCATAATCAACCTTGTTAAACAATAAGATTGCAAAAACAAATCCCTTCACAATTTAGAAATTTTCAAATAAAATTCCCATGATTGAAAGATAACTATAAGGATTATAAATCAACATGATTCTCTTTATAATAATAATATTATTATTTAATGGTATTATAAACACCACAGAATGGAAACATGTGGTGGATATTGATTGGATGTTATAGAAATAAATATGGGATATCAATTTCATATGTAATGTTCAACATAATTAAAAAGAATGGTGACATTATTTATAATAGATTTAAATTTATTATAATTATATAAAATAGTCATTAAAATAACTCCCATTCCATATATAATCCCATTATAACATTTTAATTCTAATTATTTAACAAGAACATATAAAAATCGGTGATCCCATGTGTTAATTAATTTGATTTTCCAACAGATTATTGATTTATTATTCTGGAATATGTACTTATATCATGGTTTCATTATATGAGGAATACTTTTTGATGAAATAAATTTAATATATATTAATTACTTATTTATATTTAGATTCTTACATTAATGGTAGTTATTGAAAAAATATTAACAATGTTAATGGAT
Organism: Viscum album; assembly: GCA_963277665.1. Taxonomy (NCBI): domain Eukaryota; kingdom Viridiplantae; phylum Streptophyta; class Magnoliopsida; order Santalales; family Viscaceae; genus Viscum; species Viscum album. The sequence continues at coordinate 1,377,167,151 of OY728155.1, forward strand.
ATTGTAAGCCACATGAATGTATGATAAATATATTTACAATTTGATGGATGGAATGAATGAATTGTAAATAATAATTAAGTATTAATAACTTTATAGAATATTTTTTATATCATATATATTCATAAAATTTAAAATTACATCGTTCCATTTATGGAGGAAATGAAAAATGAAACACATCAATTCCTGAAGGTGGCTTCTCACAAGTATGCATGAGTGACACTAACATTTTCCAATAGATCAGATGGTAAGATAGTATGTGACACTAAACTGGTCATATTGGCATAAATTATTTTTATTCTATTGTAGGTCCTACAAAATTTCAGGGTTAAATATTAAAATTTCTAATGGAACAAGTTTTTAGCATGGTTTGTGCATGGTTATGTGTAAGTATGCACCGAGCGTGCATGAGGGGTCTACACATTACAATGCCATTTCATATGTTCTAGGAATGGTAAGCAGAACCATTAGATGGGATTTAGTGAAACAATTTGGGATCCTCATTCTCTTCCATTAATGATAGCATGTTTGGAATAGGTTTTGATAAACTCTAAAACTAAACAGAGAATAATACAAAAAAATTCATTACTTTTTTATTTTCTTTTTCATATTTTCTATTAAATAATTTTAAAAAATTTGAGTCATCCCTCAGATTATTATTTCATGTAATGAAAGATCCCTCCACCTTTGCATAGGTTACTTCCTAATTATATAAATATTCTTTATTTAAGTGATTTAGTATGGATTTATTCTGGATTCAGGATCAATTTTTCAATGTATGGTCTCTAATCCACCATTACTTCCATTTTTTTATATTTCTTTCCAGAAACACCCTCTTGTTCAGTAAAACCCTGAGTCAAGGTATTTGACATGATTTTTTGGAATATCATTATTTTTTGTGTATATTCTATGTCATTGAGCACACCGTATTGTTCATTTGGTAATCCTATATTTAATCCAATGCATTATAGACTATTTTATAACACTCACCCATGTTTTAAAGAAGGTGTTTCTATAGAACCCCCTTGTTTTAAATGTTTCAAATTTTATTGTATTTTTAATGATTTATAGTAAACTAATATGTATTTTTTTGTGATGTGGTTTAATTAAGAGTTATTTTATTATCATTTAATCTTCGTGTGGGACTAGGCTACAAAATTACATCTTGATCATATGACATGTTCCTAATAAAATTATTAAATGTTGATTGTAATTGTTTTTTATTATTAATTCAACGACAAGGAATTGAAGGTTTCAAAATTAATTTTTACTATCTAAAAATACTTGGCATGGAGTTGTGTCAAATTCCAAGAATCTTTTAGTTCATGTATGGAATTATAAATAGTAATTTAAATAGTAGGATAATATTTTTAATGCATTGTGATTTTATATCATTAGTGTGTATCTTTTTAGTGGATTTTTTTTACAATAATGGGTTTGACCAATGATTATTTAAATTATTTTTAAGTAGCAGTTTTATTTTTGGTTTGAAAAGTTTTAAAAATGTGTTTTTATATAAATGTTTACTTAATCAAAAATGATAAATTTTTATTAGTTTGATTAAATTTTTATTTTTCAATGAATTAAAAATTGGATGGATTAATGAGAATTGTGAATTCCTAATTTCCAAATTATACTAATTTATTTCAATGACTTATTTTATAGTATGATTCAAATAACAAAAAAAATTTCTGGTTCAACATCATGTGTTCGGGGTTTTATAATCTTGTTTAGAACATTATTTGGTGTTATTATCATAATAAACTCATTTTGGACCTATTTTTATATATTAGCATGTTATTGATTTGGGTCATGCAGGGGAATAATTTTTTGACATGATTTTTTTAACATTTATGTGTGGATATTTATTCAGGTCTCTACTTTTGAGGGAAAAGGAATTGGGGGTTGGTTATTTCAAAACGCCTTATATTTTGTTCACATAATTTATTATTTTTCACCTAACCACATTAATTTTTATGTTACACATTTGTAAAAGAGTTCTTTGACCTATAAAGTGCAATAATTATACAAGGTTGCTGATTAGGAGAAATATATTAGGCCCGAAAAGGACCATAATGGTGACACTCCCCATTAGAATGATGTACTAATGGGTGGTTGGGGATTGAGAAAATATTATTATGGTTTATGAGAGTCTATGTATTACCAATTGAGCCTCCAAATATATATTGTTGTGTCACATTATAAATGACCATGGAAACATTGTGTGTTTAGATATCTCCCACTAGAACAAATTGTTAAGATCCATGACACTAATATCCTTCATATGGTCTTTTAGATGATTTATCATTCTACTTCAACTATATTCCAATTATTCTATTTATTTTAATTTACTAATTACATTGAAACACTTTAATGATTTTTGTTTCTTTATATGGTTTACTCATCAACTTATGCGTGTTTGGGATTACATTCAAATAAGATGTTTTATAAATAGTTTAGATGGAATATTTAGAATTTTTAAAAGGTGTATATTTAATTAAGAGTCTAAAGAAATGAGTTTTACATAAAAAAATTTATGAATAAGATATTCTCAAGAGATTTTTTAGAAAGGAGGAAAGTCATTTTGAGTCATAATCCAAGTTATAAAGGATTAAATTATAATGATTAAGGATCATTTTTCAATTTATAAATATCATAGTTTCATGTATATTCTAATGTGTTTTGGTTTTCTAAATCATGTATTAACCTACATTATACAATATGTTGTACAGTAGAAAATTATAACCAATTTTAAAAAGGGATTTCCCAAGATTCAATGAGATGTGGTGGCCTAATTATTACTTATTTCCTAAAAGGTATATTATTATCTCATTTTATGGTTCTTGGTTTTTCATTGCAGTTATCCTTGAGATTTTTTATTTTTAAAGTGATTTGAATAGTTATAAGGAGGTATATAAATAGTTTTGTATTTATTTATGTTTATTTGACAACATTGTTCTCATAGTCCTTTACAACATTTCATCGATGGATGGTAACAATAAATTCTTGTGGTCGATGATAATATATATAGTGGGAATATTTTTTTCATATTTCCATTTCAGGGTTTGGAGAGAAGGATTAGTATAGGGATTTGAAATTTAATTTTATTTAGTAGCCTCTATTTTAGTTTCTATATATAATTTCAATATTTTCATGACATATTAATTTGAATAGGAGGTAAGGATCAATTAATTTTTAGTTTTATTCTTTAGATTAATTATTTTAGATATAACTAATAAGGTAAATGTTGTTTTGAGAGTGATTGGGGATTTTCTGTATCCTAGAGATCCTGTATTTTGAGAAATAGACTTCGGTGAAAAATTTCCTTAAGGTTTTTATAAATTGTCTTACTCAACCGTGTGGCTCCATAAGGGGAGGTTAATGGTTTGAAAAACTATTCAAGGGTGGTTTCTTTCTTATGAATGGAATTTCATAAATGAAACACCTATTTATTGAACGGTATTTCTAAACATGTTCCATACAATGTAAGGGGATTTTCCCTTTAATGGGGAAAGAACATAGATTAAAAATGGGTTGGAAAAACATGTGGTCAAATATTGTTCCAGCTTTATAAAATATTAAATTTCACTTTTACGACATTATTTCATTATAAATAGTATTCCATAATTCTCTTGAAGTAGACCACATTGAGTTCCCCCTTCCATCATCACCAAGGAAGTGACAAGTCTCCTTCAATTAGAACTTAATTCTCTCTCCATATGATACATTATAAGTGCATTGGTTTGTTCATAAATCCATTTTCATAAATTCTAGATTTATACTTCATTCATCGGTTCTATTACTATGCAAGATAATATTCTTTATTTTAACATTATTTTTCTATTTTTTCCCTTTTCCCATCATAGAATTGAGACTCATTCTAGAATATATTTCTTATACCTCCCTACATTATATGGTCTATAACGTTTCCTTCAGGGTCTCATCCATATATATATATATATATATATATTACTATAGTGAAACACTCCCAAATCCCTATGTGTTGCCTTATAAATATGAAATCAAATAAATTTATTTGGTAGACTACAACAAGGACCTACTATGATACTCATTGTCCTTGATGAATATTTGAAACACTGTAACACCACAAGCTTCGACGGTACACTTCTCTTTGAATAATGTGATAGCGTGTGTTGTACGCAACACCGAGTTCTAACACACCATAACTAATCAAACTTGCTGTTATGAATAGTAATACCTACTTTTTGAAATTATATATATTTTATATTTCAAAATGGACATTATTTTTGGATTCGGAATATCGAATTTATCCTAAGGTGAAATTTTGGTACTTTTCGGATAACTTTAATATTTTGATGAATAGTGAAAATTACTAAATTTTAATTAAAAACAACTTTTTTAATCGAAACAATTTATATTGATAAATTATGAATTTGATTGGTTTTAAAGTATATTTAGAATATATTTTTACCATTTAATACAATTTCGGTCATTGGATATAATTTCACAATAAACCGAACATAAACAAGTATCAATCTTTTGATAGTTATTATATCCTAAAAACACGTTTTTTGTTTTGACAGTGGGAATTAATTTTAAATTGATTTCTACCACTTCTGTATTTTGAATTTAGAAAAATGGATTCCATATTTGGAATTAGGATTTTCAAATTGTGTAAATAGGAAACTTTTGTTTTTAGATATTTTGAATAATTACTGCGGTAAATATTTTATTTACCACGGTTAAGGGTAAATCCGGTAAACAAGGGTTATTAAATAATATTATAATAATAAAAAATTACCCTAAAACATGTCCTAACCTTATTGGTTGATACATGTTCTACCATGGTCATCTTTGGGTCGATTTTGGGACCCCATGGTGCCACTTGTAGGTGATAGGGACACTTAATTCTAATTAAGTTAAAATAAGTACAAAAATGACACAGGCATATATCTTTTAGAAAAACAATTTTTACATAGGGTTATATATGTTGGATTTTAGAATATAAATATTAAATAGAAATCTAAAAATATTTCCTACATAATGATATTTTATTTATAATTTTTAGACATTAAATAAGTTAATTTATTTATGGCACAATAATTATGAAGTAATTACCATAATAGTGAACAACTAAAATAATTGATATTATAAAAACAAAAATTAATATAATTTGAGACTTTTAATGAATTAAAATTATTTTATAGGATAATATGACATATTAAATTGATTTAATTAACTTTTTTCTAAGTAATCATTCTGTTATAAGTTTCAAAATAATCCACTATTGAATAGTGTCTAAATTGACATAAAAGATTTCTTTAAAAGAATATAATATTATTAATTGATATTAAATTTATAAAAATATAAGTTTCGACCAAGAGACTTATATCATGATAGGTGTATCATTAATTGACCACTTTGGGGTCTCTTGGATGTATATAGTATGTTTATTAACCATATAATATAAAAACACAAAGAGACATTGTAAAAGTGAAACTAATTAACTTAGAGTTAATACTTAAAGATATGGTTAATATAAGTACCCAAACCTGTCTAAATTCTATTGATTGACTGGTTTTCGACCTATCCCCACCTTAATCTTAGAATAATAAACTTTAGAACCAATAGAAAACGAATATGAATTTATTATAAATTAATATTTCTAGCTTTTCCAATGGTGCCCCTTACCCCTCTTATAAAATGGCACTCCTCCTTCTATTTCTTCACACCATAAAAGCCTTTTGGTTTGGCCAACCTCTGCCCAAATACTCTCCCAACATCCCTCACTACAACCTAGAGGACTTAGTTTGATCATAAAGCCAACCTATTGAGACCATTTTATCAAATCAAAAGGAAGATCCCGAAGAAGAGGTAATAATTTCACCACCCTTTTCCAAGTTCCTTTCTTCTTCCACTTCTTCTTCATTTGTTATTACCATTCTAAAATAATAACTCCAGTATCATATATATACTGTGATGTTATTATAAATTTGGTACAACCATATTTAGTATTCTATCCACCCACTGAATAACATGTCACCATACGTGTGTACGTAGGGCTTACCGTCTCCATGTTGTGGTCTGATTGTTTTTCAATATATTATTATTTGGATGGGTATAATAATGATGTTTAAATCATGTAAATAATAAATATAAAATTATAATGATTCTGTATATATGATATACCATCCATTTATATATTATTTTAATATCAAAAGAATGATATTGTCGCTCGTGCGTACGTACGGACTACCATCTCCAAGAACGCGATGCGATTCATTCTCCATCATATCCATTCAAGTATAATTATCATTTGATGATTTAAAAATTATGTTTAAGGACTTGATATCATTCTGTATATGAATAATATACATCCTATCCATGACAAACAAGTCTTATGTAACAAAACATATAAAAGAAAACGAGTAAGTTAACACCCGAAACGACAATAATACTAAGATATTATTAACAAAGCAATGTTAAAAGATCATATATGATATCATATGAATGTATATGATTATTTTACAATTTAATAACAATTATTTCACTGTTATAGAGGAGGTTAACCTATCCCATCCAAGGAAAAGTGCAAGGTAAGGGTTATTTCACAATCTCTTCATTATCCGAGGTTGTTTATATGTAATAATCTACTGGGATCTCATTATCATCTACATCAATGTTTCTTAGAAATGTATTTAAAAACATTTTTAATATTTAAAAGAATATGGGATAAATTCATTTATACCCTTGTTTTACTTTTTATAAGAGTTTTATAAAGCAATCTTACCATCGTTTTCCAAACAAGGTGCTTTAACCTTTTCGACAATATTAAGGTAAGAATGTTTTTTTAACTTATACGGCGGGTGTGGTTATTTTACGCCGTTACAAAATAATCGAAGCTTCCCTTACAATATTATAAGAATATTTTCAAAGAAAATGTTTTATTTTATAAATATATGACTCTTAAATGATTTCAAAAATAGAAATAGATATTCCTATAAAAAGAGTTTTGATTTCATCTATGTCAACATCCTTTGATGGATTTTACGCTTATTTGAAGTTGATTTATTATGATACAAAACTTCTATATTGTATTGAAGGATTTGTGATATGTTTTACTGTGGATGTGCTATATTTATACCATTCATAGTTTATTGTGAAAGTATTGACATTTCGTATGCTATCTTTAATACGAATGTATATGTTATGTTTAAAACTTTTCGTATGGGAATGCATTAGAATTATTATGTGATGGGTGGAGCCCGCTATAGCACCTCGATGCATCTGTAGGTCTCATGAGAAAAACTAGTGTCTTGGCACAAGGCATTGAAAAAATTTTATTTGTAGTCTTGGCACGAGACCTTGGCTATGTGGTTATGATAGTCTGGCATTATACATTCCATCATTATGAAAGTGGTTATTGATATTGCATGTGATTATTCGACTAGTATAATATCCATGTGAATAATTAAATGGCAGTATTTCATTTTATTTTTGCCATAATATGTTTAAGTTCAAGTTTAAAAGGCTTTTGTTTTAGTTATGCATTGCCTTAAATGATTATTCTTATTTATAAATGTTTTCGCTATGTTGTTATATTTACTGGGCATTTGAGCTCACCCCTTTTCTATGTTTTATTTTTCCCAGGAAGTGAAGAAGTAAATTATGAATGACCTGCAGGGATATTATGAGGGGATAATAGTGTGGATTATAGAGACAATATGTTTTTGTTGTAGTTCTTCACTTCTGGATGTAATGTAAAACTTTATTAATATATCTAGAGATTCCAAGGCTACTAAACCAATCGGTCTTTAGGGATATGATCTTTCTTGTGATCATGCCAATGTTATGTAATAATGCACCAACTCTGGGTAACTGGGGTCAGGGCGTTACAGTTGATATCAGAGGATGTTTAGTACAAACCTTGGAAGTTAGATTTAGATAAACTCTGATTTGAGCACATAGATTTAAGATGGACTTTGAGGATTAGTATAGAAGTACTTCCTAGAATTTTGGTATTCTAAAGATTTTGTGAGTTTTCCAAGAAATAAATCCCTATTTGGATACGAGTAGGTAGAGGCGGATCTGTCATAGATGTACCTAGGGGTAAAACCCGAAAATACCGTTTTGAGCTAGACTCGAATGAGAACTGGTGCATGACAACGAGCCTTTCTACACTATTGGTTACAATACTCTCGGGGGATATGCTTAGGATAACTCTCATTTTATTTACAAAAAATTATGAAGGGTTTATGAGTACATACTTCCTCAATGAAAACATTCTTATGATTATGGATTATATCCATAAATAGTTCAATTTATGTTAAGTGTTTTTATAAGTATGGGATTATGTATTTTGATTTATAAATTGATCTAGTTTATACAATTGTTTAGAAATAGCACTTAGTGGAAGAAATGGAAACTATATCAATGCACGCACTCCATGTAGGGATTGCCCTCCTGCTCAAGATAGTTATAGTGGAGCTGGTGATGCAATTGCTACCAATCAGCTAATCACCATACTAGGACAACTCACTCAGGTTATGAATAATACCCTTACCCGTGTGGACCACCCTGATCCATAGCGTGGAGGATCAATGTTAGATCGATTCATGAGGCAACAACCACCAATGTTCAATGGGAGTACAAATACCTTAGTAGTTGAGCAATGGATTTTTCCCTAGAGAAAATATTTCAGGCTTTGGGAGTAGTGAAAGGGAAAAAGTTATCATGGCAGTTTACCACCTAACTGGACATTCTGATCAATGGTGGTCATTGATTCAATATATGAAGGAAGATGATGAAGTATCAAATATGGAATTGAGGGAGTTCAAAGATTTGTTTTTAGAAAAATACTTTCCTCGCGACCATCGAGCAGATATGGAAAGGCAGTTTCTGAGTCTGAGACAAAAGGGGGATGAGAATGTCATAGAGTTTGAGGATAACATTACAAGGTTAGCAAGGTATGCTGGAGATAATATACGTATCCCAAGAAGTAAGATTGATCGTTTCTTTGATGGGTTAAAACCATTTCTCCGTTGACCATTAGTCTCACAATCCTTTTCGTCATACGAAGACATTGTCTCATGTGCTATCAAGACCAAAAAGGAAATCTCTAAGTCATATGACTTTAAGAAAAGCAAGAGAAGAAGAGACCTATTGATCAATCTAGGAATTTAAATATGGGGAAGAAGGGAAAGGTTGAATATCCATCCTGTGGTAAATGCGGTAAAAAACACCATGGTACTTGCTTGAAGGGAATGTGAGTTTGTTACAAGTGTGGTGAAAATGGCCACCAAGCTCGTGATTTCAAGGTGAAGAAGGAAGCTACCAATGTTCAGTGCTACAATGGCAAGGAGATGGGAAATTATGCAAATGAATGTCCTATACGTCAGGAGAGCTTACCTCAAAAAAGGCCAACGGATCAAGGCCAGGCTTATGCTATCACTACTGCTGAGGTAGAAGCTCCGAAAGACGTAGTGGCAAGTAATTTAATGGTTTCCTCAAGTTTAGAAAATGCATTATTTGATTCTAGATCATCACATTATTTCATATCTTCCCAGTTTGCTAAGAAAATTAGATATTTCCTATTTGATTTCACAAGGGAGTTGTCAGTTAAAACTACTAAGGGAAGTATCATTGAAACAAAGTTTTGTGAAACAGTCCCCATTAAAGAACATAAATGTTCTTTATCTTCTGATCTCATCATCATACCTATGATTGAGTTTGATATAATTCTTTTTATGGACTGGCTTTCAGACTATGATGCGAAGATTTATTGTAAGAAGAAAGAGGTTACGATTCTTGATGATGAAAATAAGGAACACCTTATCTTTAGAGCAGAATCGTCACCACTTAATTCTTATTTAGATCCACCCCCAGTAGCTCAACTAAATTCAATTATTGGGGAGGAAGAGAATGAAATATCTATGGGTGAGGGAAGGAATGTTCAAATAGACGATGTACCTGTTTTGAAAGAATTTGTAGATGCATTACCGGTAGATTTACCTGGACATCCTCCAGAACGAGAAGTTGAGTTTTCCATTGATTTAATTCATGGATCAACGCCTATATCGAAGACCCCTTATAGATTGGCCACTGTAGAATTAGTTGAACTAAATAAACAACTAGAGGAATTGAGTAATAAGGTAATTATTCTCCCTAGTGTTTCTCCATGGGGAGCCCCTATTCTTTTTGTTAAAAAGAAAGATGGATCTATGATGTTATGTTTCGACTACAGGGAAGTCAATGCTATAACAATAAAGAAAAATTATCCCCTACCTAGAATTGATGATTTATTTGACCAACTGCATAGAGATCAATAATTTCCAAAGATTGACCTTCGATCTGAATACCATCAGTTGTGTGTGAAGAAGGAAGACATCCAGAAGACAGCATTTTGAACCAGGTACGGGCATTACGAGTTTAATGTAATGCCTATTGGATTTACTAATGCACCCTCTGTATTCATGGATCTAATGAATAGAGTTTTCAAGGAGTATCTTTATGATTTTTTTGTGGTATTTATTGATGATATCTTGGTATACTCCAAAATCTACGAAATTCATGAAAATCACTTGCGCATTATCTTGAAGACTCTGAGAAGGCATGAATTATATGGGAAGTTTAGCAAGTGTGAATTCTGGCTTGAGGAGATTTCTTTTCTTGGAAATATTATATATAATGATGGAATCTCTATTGAACCTTCTACGACAATGGCAATCCAAGAATGTCCAGCACCTTTGAGTATAACTGAGGTATGTAGTTTTATTGGTTTAGCAGGTTATTATAGACGTTTCGTCCAGAATTTTGCCCGATTGGCTAACCCATTAACGAAGCTCACACGTAAAGGGGTTAAATTTGTTTGGACAAAAGAGTGTGAAGAATGTTTTGAAGAACTGAATAGATGATTATCCAATGCTCCTATATTGACTCTACCATCGGGGAATGATGGGTTTGTTATTTATAGTGATGCATCAAAGAAAGGACTTGGTTGTGTCCTTATGCAAAATGATAGATTTATTGCCTATGCATCACGACAGTTGAAAATTCATGAACAAAACTATCCTACTCATGATTTCGAGTTAGCAACTGTGATCTTTTCTTTGACGATATGGAGGCACTACCTCTATGGTGAAAAATTTGAGATTTATACAAATCACAAGAGTTTGAAGCATATTTTCTCACAAAAAAACTCAACATGAGGCAATGGAGATTGCTTGAATTACTCAAGGATTATGATTGCACGATACACTATCACCCCATGAAGCCAAAAAAGGTGGCAGATGCTTTGAGCAGAAAAGATCAATGAGTTTTGAACAATATGAGAATTGAAAGGGATCCAATTTTCATGGATCTAGTAAGGATAGACATGGGAATAACCAGGGAAGGAGAAACATCAATGATTTTTCAAATGGTTTCCAAACCATATTTTCGTGAAAGTATTAAGAGTTCTCAGACTAATGATGGAGAATTTAAAAAGAAGATTAATGTTGTGAATGATGGGAGACTGTGAGACTTTGTGTGTGAAGATGGAATTTTGAAATTCAGGAAGAGACTTTGTGTTCCCGATATACCTGATCTAAAAAGGGAATTGCTGGATAAAGCTCATAGTTTCAATTTCTCTATACACCCTGGGAGCACCAATATGTATAGATATTTGAAGGAACATTTTTGGTGGGACAATATTAAGAGGGAGATTGCTGATTTTTTGTAAAGATGTATGGTTTTTCAACAAGTGAAAGCTGGAAGGCAACAGCCTGGAGGAGTCATGCAACCTTTTCCCATACCGGAGTGGAAATGGGACAATATTAGGATGGATTTTGTCATGGTACAACAAAAGACTCCTAGAAGGAATGATGCAATATGGGTTATTGTTGATCGTCTTACCAAGTCAGCACATTTTCTTGCAATAAGAGAAGATCTACCCCTGGAACATCTAGAAAGACTATATATTAATGAAGTTGTGAGACTTCATGGAGTACCCCTATCAATTGTTTCTGATCATGATCCCCGTTTTACTTCATGATTCAGGAAAAGTCTTCAGAAATCCCTGGATACTGAACTTCATTTGAGCACAGCTTACCACCCTCAGACAGACGGAAAATCAGAACGGACTATTCAAACCTTAGAAGACATGTTGAGATCTTCCTCACTTGACTTTCAGGGTATGTGGGATCAGTATTTACCTCTGGTAGAATTTTCCTATAACAATAGCTTCCATTCGAGTATTCAGATGGCACCATATGAAGCGTTATATGGAAAGAGATGTCGCACACCAACTTGTTGGGATGACGTTGGTGAAAGAAAACTTGTAGGTCCAGAACTGGTGGAGGAAACGATGGAAAAGGTGAAGGTAATCCAAAATCACATCAAAGCAGCTCAAAGTATGCAAAAGAGCTATGCTGATAATTGAAGGAAGGATTTGGAATTTCAAGTCGGTGATCATGTTTTCCTGAAGGTATCTCCATGGAAGGGAGTCATACATTTTGGTAAGAATGGTAAATTTTGTCCCAGGTACATCAGACCTTTCTAAATTTTAGAAAGAATTGGGGTTGTATCTTACTGATTGGCAATGCCGCCAAGTCTCTCCAAAGTTCACGATGTGTTCCACGTATCTTTATTGAGGAAATACATGCCAGACCCAACGCATGTACTCACCTATGAGGAATTAGAACTGAAACCCGATCTGTCTTTTTGCGAAGAGCCAATCAGGATTCTTGATACGAGAGAACAAGTACTGATAAACCGGACGATGCGTTTGGTAAAAGTTTTTTGGAGAAACCATAAGATGGAAGAGGCAATGTGGGAACCTGAGGAACATATGATGAAGAACCACCCGAGTATTTTCATGCGATAATATTCTAGAAATTTTGAGGACAAAATTATTTGATGGAGGGGAGAATGTAACACCCCAAGCTTCTACGGTACGCTTCTCTTTGAATAATGAGATAGCATGTGTTGTACGCAACACCGAGTTCTAACACACCATAACTAATCAAACTAGCAGTTATGAATAGTAATACCTACATTTTGAAATTATATATTTTATATTTAAAAATGGACTTCATTTTTGGATTTGTAATATCGAATTTAGCCTAAGGTGACATTTTGGTACTTTTCGGATAACTTTAATATTTTGATGAATAGTGAAAATTACTAAATTTTAATTAAAAACAAATTTTTTAATCGATATAATTTATATTGATAAATTATGAATTTGATTGGATTTAAAGTATATTTAGAATATATTTTTATCATTTAATACAATTTTGGTCGTTGGACATAATTTCACAATTTTAACCGAACATAAAAAAGTATCAATCTTTTGATAGTTATTATATCTTAAAAACATGCTTTTTGTTTTGACAGCGGGAATTAATTTTAAATTAATTGCTTCCACTTCTGTGTTTTTAATTTAGAAAAATGGATTCCAAATTTGTAATCAGGATGTTCAAATTGTGTAAATAGGTAACTTTTATTTTTTGACATTTTGAATAATTACTGCGGTAAATATTTTATTTACCATGTTTAAGGGTAAATCCGGTAAACATGGGTTAAAAAATAATATTATAATAAATAAAATTACCCTAAAACGTGTCCTAACCTTATTGGATGATACATGTTCGACCATGGGCATCTTCAGGGCGATTTTGGGACCCCATGGTGCCACCTGTAGGTGATAGGGACACTTAATTTTAATTAAGTTAAAATAAGTACAAAAATGACACAAGCATATATCTTTTAGAAAAACAATTTTTAAATAAGGTTATATATGTTGTATTTTATACTATATATATTAATTATAAATATAAAAATATTTCCTACATAATTATATTTTATTTATAGTTTTTAGACATTAAATAATTTAATTTATTTATGACACAATGATGATGCAGTAATTACCATAATAGTGAGAAATTAAAATAATTGATATTATAAATACCCAAATTAATATAATTTGAGACTTTTAATGAATTAAACTAATTTTATAGGATAATATGACATATTATAATGAATTTAATTAACTTTTTTCGAAGTAATCATTCTGTTATAAGTTTCAAAAAAATCAACTATTGAATAGTGTCAAAATTGACATAAAAGAGTTTTTAAAACAAATATTATCTTATTAATTGATATTAAATTTCAAAAAATATAAGGTTATTCGAAGAGACTTATATCATGATAGGTGTATCATTAATGGACCACATTGGGGTCACTTGGGTGTATATAGTATGTTTATTAACCATATAATATAAAAACACAAAGAGACATTGTAAAAGTGAAACTAATTAACTTAGAGTTAATACTTAAAGACAAGGTTAATATAAGTACCCAAACCTGTCTAAATTCTATTGGTTGAGTGATTTTAAACCTATAACCACTTTAAGATTTTAATAGACAACTTTGGAGCCATTATAAACCGAATATGAAAATATTATAAATTAATATTTCTATCTTTTCCAATGGTGCCCCTTACCCCTCTTATAAAAGGGCACTCCTCCTTCTCATTTTATCACTCCTTAAAAACCTTTTGGTTCGTCCAAAATCTACCCAAATACTCTCCCAACCTCCCTCAATACAACCTAGAGGCCTTATTTTGATCAGAAAGCCAACCTAAGGAGCCCTTTTTATCAAATCAAAATGAAGGGCCCGAAGAAGAGGTAATAATTTCACCACCCTTTTCCAAGTTCCTTTATTTTTCCACTTCTTCTTACTTTTTTATTAACATTCTAAAAAAATAACTCCAGTATAATATATATACTGTGATATTATTATAAATATGGTACAACCATATTCAGTATTAAATCCACCATTTTATTAACATGTAACAATACGTGCGTACGTACGGCTTACCGTCTCCACGTCGTGGTGTAATTGTTATTCAATATATTATTATTTGGTTGGGTATAATAATGATGTGTAAATCATGTAAATAATAAATATAACTTGTTAATTATTCTTTATATATGATATAACATCCATTTATATATTATTTTAATATAAAAAGAATGATATTGTCGCTCGTGCGTACGTACGGACTATCGTCTCTACGAACGCGATGCGATTCATTCTCCATCGTATCCATTCAAGTATAATTATCATTTTATGATTTAAAAAAAATGTTTATGGACTTGATATCATTCTGTATATGAATAATATACAACCTATCCATGAAAAACATGGCTTATGTAACAAAATATATAAAATAAAACGAGTAAGTTAACACCCGAGATGACAATAATACTAAGATATTATTAACAGAGCAATGTTAAAAGATCATATATGATATCATATTAATATATATGATTATTGTATAATTTAATAACAATTATTTCACTATTATACAGGAGGTTAACCTACCCAATCCATGGAAAAGTACAAGGTAAGGTTTATTTCACAATCTCTTCATTATCTGAGGTTGTTTATACGTAATAATATACTGGGATCTCTTTATCATACACATCCATGTTTCTTAGAAATGTATTTGAAAACATTTTTACTATTTAAAAGAATATGGGTTAAAGTCATTTATACCCTTGTTTGACTCGTTATAAGAGTTTTATAAAGGAATCACTCCGTCGTTTTCCAAACAAGGTGCTTTTAACCTTTTCGAAAAAATTAAGGTAATAATGTTTTTTTAACTTATACGACGGGTACGGTTATTTTACGCAGTTATAAAATCATTGAAGCTTTCCTTACAATCTTATAAGAATATTTTCAAAGAAAATGTTTTATTTTATAAATATATTACTCTTAAATGATTTAAAAAATTGAAATAGATATTTCTCTAAAAAGTGTTTTGATTTCATCTATGTCAATATCCTTCAATGGATTTTACGCTTATTTGAAGTTGATTTATTATTATACAAAACTTCTATATTGTATTGAGGGTTTGGTGATATGTTTGACTATGGATGTGCTATTTTTATACCATTAATAGTTTATGGTGAAAGTATTGACATTTCGTATGCTAGTTTTAAAACGAATGATTACGTTATGATTAAACATTTTCATATGGGAATGCATTGGACTTAATATGTGACAGGTGGAGCCCGCTATAGCTCCTCGATGCATCGGTAGGTCTCATGAGACAAACTAATGTCTTTGCACAAGGCCTTGACAAAATCTTATTTGTAGTCTTGGCACGAGGCCTTGGCTATGTGGTTATGATAGTCTGGCATTATGCATTCCATCATTATGAAAGTGGTTATTGATATTGAATGCGATTATTCGATTAGTAGAATATCCATGTGAATAAGTAAATGGCATTATTTCATTTTCATTTGGTCATACTATGTTGAAGTTCAAGTTTAAAAGGCTTTTGTTTTAGTTATGAATTGCCTTAAATTTTTATTCTTATTTATGAATGTTTCTGCTATATTGTTATCCTTACTGGGCATTTGAGCTCACCCATTTTCTATGTATTATTTTTCCCAGGAAGTGAAAAAGTAAATTATGAATGACCTCTAGGGATATTATGAGGGGATAATAGTGTGGATTATGGAGACAATATGTTTTTGTAGTAGATTTTCACTTCATGATGTAATGTGAATCTTTATAGATATATCTAGTGTTTCCGAGGCTACTAAACCAATCGGTCTTTCGAGATTTGATCATTCTTGTGATCATGCCAATGTTATATAATGATTCACTGAATCTGGGTAACTGGGGTCGGGGCGTCACAAACACTCCCCGACTCACCCATTTTTGTGAGTCCACATATACATGATCCTTCTATACACAATACATGTGTTTCTATTATTGTAAAATTGTAATTTTATTTTTTTATAATAAAGTAATAATTTTGATATTGTATGGAATATACCCTTCTACTAGGTACTGTATTGGTTATTTATAACATGATTTAAGTGAGAAGTCCCTAATAAAACCATCATTTATTCAAGAAAATGTAATATTTTAATTAAAGATAAAGGTAGAGATTAATGTTCTAAAACATGTAATTTGATTACATATAAATGGTGAAAATTACTATATAAATATTTCTTATTAATTATGTTTTTAGACATGAGCCATCAATATATTCTAGAGGGAATACCTTGAGAAATCAAAGGATTACACCTCCATTCATTGAACTTGATTTCAAGGTAAATAACCACCTTTTAATTTGGAATTTTTCTTATCAGTACAAGAATGAATCATTGTAGTACTAATGATTCTTTTAACATATATCTGAAAATTAGACTGACATCGATTTTCTCCACGGATTCATCATTATGTCTTAGGAAATGTTATTTTTGGATCATCGTCATGGTCTCCATTCACTCTTATCCTTGAATCTAATTTGGATGTAATCTGAAAAATATATTACAAAAATATCACTAGTAGAAATAAATATATATACACATCAAATTAAACATAAGCCTAATGGCTAGTTTGTATGGATCTTTTCATTGAGTTGGTCTAACAATTTAATGTCAATGATTCTTCGGTTTCATCATTAATTCATCATTAATTTCATTTTGAACATGATATTACTATCATATTCATGGAATATAACTCTTTACTGGAAACCTATAAAAATACATCTGACTGATATCGAAGAAGTAATGGTTGGTTTGGCTTCCCTTGAAGAACTGGAGCCCGAAATGGATATTATTTTTGATACTTTTATATTTGTTATATGGTAACATATACACTATTACCTCTATACACACTTGATATTATTTTTATAAACATTTTTGGAAGAGGCCTACAAATTCTTACTCACACCATTTATGATATAGTTACTGGTTCTTAGAAATACATAATGGTTTCATGTTAATAAAAGTTCAAGGATCTAGATTTGGATATTGTTCTATATGATAGAATCACATATGGGAGTACTGGACCAGGTGTATCCTCTAGATTCCATGGTGTTTTGGATATTGTTATGTTTTTTCTTATTTGTATACCATGTGATGATGAAGTGTTCTTCTACTTTTTATGTAGTATCAAAACAACATCAATATTGTATATTAATTAGATACTATGGTTATTGATCAGTTTATTAAATCAAGAAGAGTTAATCCCAATATTTTAAATTATCAATTATTTAATCTACTATTTTTATCAATATTTTACCACTTATCAAACGCAGACATATGTGAATAGAAACCCATTGTAAAATCCCTAGTCCCTCACTACTAGTTGGAAGCCTCTCGTGTATGGGTAGGTATTCTTCAGGTCATGTGGTCTACTAGGTTTGTTTACTCTTGAGTGAACCAGTTTTGGGATGTTATAAATTAGTATCATGTATTTATTATCTTTTTGATATTGTTTGTGATGGTTATACATGGTATTAATAAGAATTATAATTTTTTTATGCCAATAGTATATATCTTATTTTAGGGGAAAACTAAGTTTCCCATGATGGATCTTAATGTTCTTTTTTTCTCATATTATAGTTGAACTATTTTCACTTTTGGGTGAAACCATTTATTTGTGGAATTTTTATTTTATTTGATTTCATCCCCGACCCATTATAGAATGTAAAACTTTATCATGGATCATCATACATATAGATATATTAAAAATCCGTGTATATTTCAGGATATATAAGTGTATGTAGTTTCATTTATTTCCTATATAGCTAGTGGTATCACTCTATGTCTGAAAGGATATACATGAAAATGAGAAATCATTTATCTATTTATAAGAAATCTTGGATTAATTAATGTGATTGAATCAACAAAAATATCATTCCCCCACATTTGGAGGTAGGAAACATAATTAATGAATTATTAATCATTGAGCCATTTGTTTCATGGCATAAAATTGTAACTGGTTTTTATTACATGAATTCTAATGTCATATTATTGGTCATGAACTTCTATAAATTAGGAATTAAAATTCATATGACCATATCAATTTAGGTGACTTTTTATATCTTATTATAGGATATATATGACAAATATTGTTATATGATCCACCGTTTGTATCTTATAAATCTTCTGATTTTATATAATTGGAATGTCACTTCATCAAACCTCACTAAAATATATATAACAAAATTATTGAATTCTAAATCATAGTTTATTAAAATGATTCTATTAAATGAGTATTCCAATTATTACTTAATGTATTTTTGGCTCTAAAATTTCAATTGATAATATATGTAATGGAACCACCCTAATTAAAAAAGGACACCATTCTAATACACTGACATTAGAGATTGTTTTCTAGGACAGTATATCTTATGTAGTGAGCCCTACTAATTATGTTTTTTATCATGAGTAAATTTTTATAGAAATATTTTTTTCATAGGTGTGAACATAGAAATATACCTATATGCATCACTGATAGCCTCATATCAAATTCAAATACGGTGGTGATGACCATGCTCCTAATGTGGTTGGACATAACCTAATAGTAGTGAAACCTAAGGAAACTCATGTTGTTCCTCTAGTTGTACCTGGACTAGGATCAAATAATTAGTTTCATGATGGATTTCTATTCTTATTGTAGACTATTCAGGATGCTCCATGACCTGCACAAACTATTTTAGAGTTGATGTGGGAATTCTACCAGTGTCACACAACAACATTCTATGGTGAGGGTGAGTGTCCCCTTGGAAACTGAATATTAGTTATGGAACATATTATATATCCTTGAGAATAGATTTATGCCTCCAGAAAGGATATTCAACTCACCACTTATATGTTGCATGACTCTTCTAATTGGTGATATGCTATGAAAAACCAAACTGATCAGTTTCAATGTATGGTTAGGGGAACATTTAGTCTCACTTCTATGATAAAATCAATCTGAGAATTATAAGATTCATTTGGGAGAGAGTGCGCATTCACATACAGAATCTAACTATGTCAGTTATGGAGTATTATACATTTTTCACAAATCATCATCACATTGAGGATAAATTTTCTTGTGATGAGTTATCCAATGCAAGGAAATTAGATTATAGTACTATGTAAAAAATCAAATCCTAGGTAAATATCAGTTAACTGACTATCCTTCAGGAGGAAATGAATTAGGACCTTACTACCTAGAGTAACATGATGTATGATGATGTTTCATGGTATGTAGGGTAAACTCCATGTATAGGAATTTTATTCATTGGGATGATGTGTCATCTAGAGGGTTAATATAAGATATTTGTTGGTAAATTTATGCATAAATGATATTTTGTTGTATTCTTAATGTGTGGATGTCATGGTAATGTAGAGAATTATTGTGATTGAGACCCAGTAGAGTGTCAAGAATGTGAAAAAATGGTCCACCTTAATTGATTCTTCGATTCCATTATCTCTATTCCCAATAGGATTTAATCCACATCAACTACACCTTAGGAAAAAGTAATATTATAACCTAGAATTATGGGGATATATATTACCTATTGAAATATGGGATGAGATGATGGAAATGGTCTACTAGGCCAGACATAGGATGTGTAGCACCATCAAAGTGGACCTGATCAGTCTACTCAGGTTGTAACTCAGGATTGAGGATTACTCATGATATTTTATGTAAATCATAAACCTAAATGAAAATGTGACATAACTTATACATTTATATGTAAAATATTATTATACTCCTCATTTTTTCGTTATTAGAAATATGTGTTTTTCACACTTTTATATACATGACAAACATGAAAATTCTTGGTCTTAAGATATTGTATTTCATATTTCAACTAGGTGATTTCTCTAGATACTCAGTTAGGGAAATAGTTATAATGTGTACTAAAATACATTGAGTGACCCCTAAATATTATTAGTAATCATTTCTTATATATCCAGTTTATCCTCGTGGTGATATGATTTGTTATCATTATAGGGATAGATCGTTTGGTTCCTTATCATTACTACATCAAATATTATCATCATAGGATGTCCCTATCATTACCTATTGGTATTATATATGTGGATAATAGTGTGTGGGATGTCTAGGAAAGTCTATCTGGAAGAAATAAGAACGTACTAGGTAGATTAGCATCCTAGATTTCTAGAGTTTATGTGGATGATCTAGGAAAAATCTAGCTTTATTTACCTCTTATAGGATAAAATTAAAGGTAATTTTTCATAAATTTTTATATAGATTTTCTCTAATGAGAGTTATAGAGTTTTATTTTGAGTTTTTCCAAGAGAAATATGATTATTCATTCCTCTTTATAGGTTGAATAATACTATGACAAAGGATATCATTTTGATGTTAGTGGTCTTGGAAGCTCAGGATACTATATAGACTATTACTCCTCCTTAGAGTTCACATTTCCTTCTCCAAAAGTAGGAATCTCGAAACTCAAGATCATTTTGTATTAAATTTTATAGAAAATTCTTATGTTTTGGAATCGGTATCCACTTCTACATATAGAAATCATCTTCGACTAGCTTCATGGAGAGATTGTTGCCTCAAATATCTATATGATGATGGGCTATCATTAGGTATTAATTAAGCCTCTATCCATACCCCATAAAAAGTTTCAAATTAGATATGGACATTATGAATATTGTTTATTCCATTTTTTTAATGCATGTGCCTCTTATTTATTTCGATATAATGTATTAGTTTTTCTATCCATAATTCGATTCATTTATGGTGGACTTTTAAGATTACATATTAGTCTTCTCATATAATCATCATTTATATTCCAAACAACATAATATCGTACTGAGTAACTAGGAGAGAAACATATATTTTTTAATATCACAGAATTCCACTTTTATATTGACAATTGTACATCCAAGGTCATATATATCAGATAAAAGAGTATCAGATGTCCTAGAGATGGATAAAATCTAGGTTTCATGGGACCATACAAACAAAATCATTGAAATAAATAGTTTCTTAGGGATGGATGGATATTATAGGTAGTTCATGTAAAATTTATCATTCTTGGAAGTGACACATATTGGTTTGGAAATTAAATTAATGGAGTTTATTTTATTTAAACATATGAGATATCCTTTTTCAGTTGAATGGGAGATTAAAATCAACGTCGATATTCATTCTTGCATAGGTGGGTAGAAAAAATATAGTATATCTTGACACATCAGGTGTTAGTCTAGGTGTATTTTTAATAAAGGACAATAATTTCATGACATATGGGTCATGTTAACTAAGTCCTCATGAGAAAAATTACCCTACACATGACCTCAACCTAGAATCTATAGTTCACACCTTATTTTTTGGAGACAATACTTGTTGGTAGTGGGGGTTTTCATATTTAAATTCCCTATAAGTCACAGATACAATTTTATTTAGTGTGAATAAAAAATATAACGAGATTCTAGGTTGAAAACATTTTTTCCATTAGTCTAGAATATTCCCATATTCCTAGGATGGAAAATGTTATTGCTGATTCTATAAGCTAGAGGACTCAGACAAATGCAGTTCAGTGTGATAGTAGTGAGTGTACGCAGATGGCCATGTTTTTTGAGACACACATACAGGATTTAGAGAATCATGGAAAGCCAACCCATAAAAATTTATTAGTGAAAAATTTAAATATGGATAGAGTAATGATTAGGTATATTTTAGAACATGTTGGATTAGTCTTAAGGAATAATGTTTTAAGGGGACCCACTACCAACCTATATTGTTGACGAGAATGAGATATTTCATTTTTATGGATATTTATCAATAACATTATATTTTTAAATGAATTTATATTATAATGTTATGAATTTAGGTTGTGGTAATCCATGATATTACAATGATGTATCATGACATTCAATGATAGAGTTGGTGGATCAGATAAAAAAAGGAATATAGCTAGCATTATCACTATATGTTCAAATTTTCATAATTTCAAGGAAGAACACCAATGAATATGGTTACTTTTAGAGTTTTTTTCCATTCAATAGAAAAATAGTTATGAATTCATAATTTATTTGGTGACAATCTTACTGGGATACCTTTTATGTGAACCTTCGTTGATCGTCGACTTCTTAACCATGGTTTCCATCATTTAACCAATCCTGGAAACCATTTCATGGCATTAACAATAAAGGCTATAAGTTTAAGATTATTCATAGAGTTCCCGGGATGATAGTATCAAATATAGATACGTGGTTCATGTAGAATCTATGGAAGGGTATTTAGAGGGAACTATGTTTATATGTGCTTCTAAGGACATCCTATCACCCATAGACCTACGAGAATGATGATGATACTATTCTTGAGTTACGTAATATTGTTAGAAAATATGTCAATTATTTTAGAGTTTCATGGGAGATAAACATAACTCTATATATGTTTTCTTATAATAATATATTTATGGTGACTATAAAAATGGCTCCATGTGAGGAATTATATGGTAGATCATTCCAATCCCCTTTTTATTGGATAGAGATAGAAGTGGAAACAGTAATTAAACCACATCTCATTTTCGAGACTATAACGTATGTTTAACTTATTCAAAATAATTTTACTATATCCAATAAAATGATGGAGTTGTATTCCACCATCATCAAAGAAACCTTGATTTCAAATTTAGGGATTATGTATTCTTGTTTATTTTTCCATGGCCTGGGAGTATATGAATTAAATTATATGGAAAGTTAACTCCAAGATTCATCAAACCAATGGAGATCTTGTAAAGGTTCATATCAGTGGAATGTTTTATAATACATCCTCAAAGATATAGATCTATGAATGCTATATTATTTTTATCATTAATATTTATCTCATTCTAATCAGTCACATGTTATCATGTCAAAATATATAAACTATGATATTGATGATTCCCTTGAGGAGTATCAAATTCAGAGTATCGATTAGGTCACAAATAATCTCTATGGATGTTTATTCCATTTTTACAAGGGGATATTGTGTCAAAGTCGTTTATAGGATGATATGTATAAGTTAGGGTCCAACATACATGATCAGTGGAAATATAATTTCTAAGATGATGGTCAACCCCCCTTAAAAAAACTCAGGGATCAGTTTCCTCAAGTGGGGAAAGTTGTAACCTTTCATTTTTTATATGGTTTGGATACATTATATTTAAGCTCCAATATTAGTTTTTTTATCCTTATAGATATTCTTAATGTGGTTTTAGTGGTTTAGAGAGTGCATGATTGTTACAAACAATGTCAGGTCTCAATCCGACCCGGAACCCTACTCAATCCAGGACAAGGCCTGGAGGGTATTCCTGGTCCCGATAGGATTGAAACTAATGTTAGACATCAAAATAAAATAGATAGTAATTATTTGGACCATAAGTAGTACGAAAAAATTACTAGAAACTAAAAAAATTTCAACACTATAAGATTAAATAAAATAATGTTCAACCGAAAAACGTACCTCTATGTGACCTCGTGCTTCACCACCAAAAATAAAACCACACTCACTCCAAGAGATATCAAAAAATATAGTGACCTGAAACTAAATAGATATATTTGTAATGAGCATTGTGATGCTTAGTAGGAATTCCAATGATAAACTACTCCTTGGGCTCTTTCCATTTAAAAGAAATCCAAAACATCATATTTTAAAAAATAAGTCATAATAAAATAGTTTTTTCATTCTTTTCAAACAATAAACCAGTTTTTATTTTCATGAAAAGAATATTTTATTCCACAACATTTTAAAAATATGTTCCAAGCATGCATAATCAATTCAAAATTTAAGTAGGCCAATATTGATTAAAAATTTGTGTTTCATAAAAGTGGACTAATCATGAAACAAATAAATTTATAATTACATCACAACCAGCAGTTCACAAATGAGAACCATGGGAAATCCATATAGGTATCTAGCATAATATGGACCCTGTAGACCTCATACCATGGTTAATCGTGGTATAGAAACCCCCAAACAAATACGACATCATCCAGGATCCACTTAGTGTAATCAAATCCCAATGCCTATTAGACTCCAATCATATCAAAAAAATGTCGCATAATGACTATGACCATCAGCATTCTTGGGCATGAGCCACTTTGGGGAAATCACATCCCATGGATTAGTGGACTCAGACTATATCACATTTTTAGTTAGAGTTTTAGTTTAAATCATTCATGAAGAAATTGGGGCAATCCACTTTTGAATCAAATAGTGTACTTGTCCTAGTCCGCTCAACTATATACCCCAATCTTCTCATGTTCTATATTTATAGTTGTGGTGAGTTATCATCAAACTAATATACAGGAACATGAAATTCTCTTTATTCGACACACATTCTCCCGCTCACAACAGATCTCCACCTCGAGTTCATTCCCCCATTTTTCTTCACACAATAATTCACAAGACTCTTTAGGAGGAACATATCAAAATTCCCACATTCAAAAAACAACATTTTAAGAGACAAGTTTCATGAATAAAGAGGGGTTTTAAACTTTCTCAATCCATTATCAATGTTAAAAATGGGACATGTTATTTTACAACGAATAACCTTTTATTATTAAACAGACCCGCACGACACTTTTTAGTTCTAAACCTATTTGAAAACCAAATTTTAAAATAATTAATCTCACATTTTAAAAAAAACATTAAACCCATGATTAAAACAATGAAACTCATTTATGAAATTCAAGACACTATTTATCCTTGAATTCACGTCAAAGTCTATACATATTTTCTACCGTATAAAATTAAGGAATTTTCCATTTTTAAAGAAAATTAAACAACAACACATCTTCATTCGAAATAAAAATTCACAAAAACACATACTAGCCAATCAATTAGGGATTCCACTTATATGGATTTAAAATTTTAAAGTCACTTTTGCAATATAAAGGTGTAACATTTTCTAAACATGGTTATGAGCATATATCGACAAAAAAACACACATTGGGAACATAAATAAATTATATAATACAATGCAGAACTATTTATAACAATTATATCCATATTTCAAAGAATAAAAATATATTACATAAATATAAATAATTATTTCTAAAAAAATAATGCGGTTATGGAATTTAACGTAAATGGTTAGGAATAAGGGAACCTGTATTAGGATAGAACAAAAGAAACTTTCAACTCTTGATACATTCTATCTAGAAGTTGTTACTCCCCCACTACGAGAACCACATTCACATACATATAATGACACATATACTCAATGAAACCACTTGTATATCAATGAACACGTGTAAAGAGTTACTTACATATATGCTTGTATGCATATACTAGACTTTACTCACCTGTGTATTCATATTCATAAATATATATATATTTGGAAACACCATGCCCCAAACAGGTATATTTACTATTATGGATGATATACATGTAACGGAAGAGCCCACATATATATAAAAACTTACCAATGAACATGCATGAGAGTTTTATTAAACCCAACACCTTGAATCCACAAGGCATAGACCACACAGTACACATATCATTTAATAAACCAATTCAAAAAATTATAAAACATCCCAATGAAATAGCACAAGGCCTTATACCAAAAAAATACCCAAAATCCCCTTTTTAAAATCAAATGCACACTAAAACACTTCTCAAACATCATTCTGATCACTTACATGATTTATGTAATAGTGGCATGATTTTTACTATGGCATGTAATGGCACAACATGGGTTATAGATGGAAAGCACTAAATTTCAAGTAAAAAAGTAAACATTAAATTAATTTCATATTATGTCCTACCCAAAATCACATTCACACCACACAAAATAAAAATGGATCATTATAAAATAATCAAGTAATGAAAATTAATTTACCAAATATTGCTTATAGAAGAAACTACCAACCTCGGCTGGAGAAACATCATAGAAATTGGTGTGGAATTGAAATCACACCACAGGAGATAAACAAAAAACCCTAAAAAAGAAATGTTGTACTCTATAGATCAAGAAACCAGCCTGAAAATATTTCCATACCCCTAATGGAAATAGGAACCCTAAACAAGATGAATCAAAACATTACCTTGAGGGAGGTTCCTGGGCAGGAGGAGAGGGGGCACTAGTGAGATGTCACTAAATGGAAAGGTGACATTGGGGTGTGATTCGGCCTGTAAAGTGAGGCAATGGGATTGAAGGATCAGCAAGGGGGTCTATCACACTACCTAGGTATGTGATGTTGGAGTGGTTCACTAGGAGAGGGAGCCTACCGGAAGGGGGAATGTTGGTCGGATGAGTGACCAGAGGAGGATGGCCTAGCGGGAGGGTTGAGCACATGGGTTAGCCATGACGGTATTTGGGGGGAAAGGGGAGGGTCCAATGCGATTTTGGGAGAGGTGGGAGGGACCAACACTAACCAAAAATAAAATAATAAATAAATAAAAGAATAATAATAATATATTAATAATAATGATATGATAATAATAAACATAATGTGATTAAAATTAAAATGAAAATTTCATGATAATAAACATGAAAATATTTTAAAAATAATATATAATTACAATTATAATAATATATTATTATTATTATTATTCATAATATTAATATTATTATTATTATTATTTTTAAATCATTTCATTTTTATTTTATTTTTTTCTCATTTTATAATTCATTTAATTTCTTATTTATTCTGAATACCAAGCATACTGCACGGTGACCGATGAAAAGCTGCATGATTTAAAAAATGTATTCTACTCATACCTCAGATGACACCATTACCAAAACAAGAATTTATCCGCAAAAATGAAGAATTTAAATCAAGATCAACCATCACATCAAATAAATATTTCAAATCCATCAAAAAATAAAATAAAATTATTTCAGAAGGTCGCATGTGACAATTCTACCCATGAAAATTCTTTTCTCACCCAAAAAGCATTCCCAGGGTTTATTCGAGAGAATTTACTGGTACACTATTAAAAAACATGCAGTATCCTTATAGATGACAAATTAAAAGATGAAAATAATACTAATATCATTAATGCAGGTTTACGAGTCGACCTCAGGACAACGAAATGGACTCCCCTATACTAGCCACTTGCCAAAAAGAGTTTAAACATCTAATGTTGATCATTCAAATAAAATTAAAATTTCACAATGTGAAATCAAACCTATTAAGCCAAAACACTCTAGAAATCCCCAATCAAAACCCACACCACCCCCCTGAAACAAAAAATAAAATCGACCACATCCCAATGAATACTTACATAAATATAATCCTTCAAAATTTTTGGGCGTGATTTAATCACAACATTCACTCGAGGAAAGGACATGAAACGATTTATCTCCAATAATCCGTCCCATTGCCAAGTATGCATCAAGATATCAACAGAGTATCATGCATAGGGAGGCCTGCACCGCCTCCCCACCATACAGAATGGTATAACATCAATTTATTCTGGTGGAATTTCAGCATGGACCATGGTGTGTCTCCCCACCATAAGGACCAAATATCATAAATGACCTACACATACTAATACGGGATACATGTCATAGGCTAAAAATGAAGTTTTCCATAAAACCAAATATCCAACCACAAGGAACCTGGTTAACACAACTCCAATCTAAATCAAAGACACTACACTATTCGCTACTCTTAGGGTATTAATAATATCAGATGATCCCAAATCACAAATGAATTCAAAATATAGTTGCATGGGTTTTAATATGTGAACAACCACAAAAGGGTCAAACCCACAAGGGTGTAAGCACTGTGGTTTAGGTAAATGAAACAAACTGACCTCCTTATAATGAAGAATGAACTCCCTAACCAATGTGGATCAAAACTAGGAAGTGAGGTCCCCATGTATCATTCCACTAAATGGGTACATAAAAAAATAGATACACCTAACATAATTGTCTTTATTTCTCTAGAACAAGACACAAATTACACCCCTTACACAACTAGGGGTTCCTAACAATGAAGAATATTCACTCATGGACCTATGGTTGGGGATAAAATGATTGAATCATCACCTACTTCGTAGTCAGGCACTGAAAACCCCTGATCAAAACATCTTCTCCTAGTGGAACTACATACTACCACACTATCATACGTGACCAACAAAACACAACACAACCAACGAAATACATTTCCTAAATGTGTCACTGTCACGACTCGTCCTCGGGGCCCGTTCCATGACTACCCCAAGCCCGTCTTGGCCAGGGGCTGGCGACTATCACCAAGGAGTAATTCCCGGTAAAAAAGGGAAGGCATTACCTTTGTAAAGTAAACATACACCACAGAGAAAGAAAGTAGTATAAGTAAACACTAAGAAAAAAAACCGAGTACAACAGTAAGTACGGAAAAGTATGTGGGCCACTATACAAACACAAACTGAAAGTAAAGTACAACTGGAAAGGGAAAACAACAACTGTAAATTAGAGCCACAGCGTCGAGCCATCGACTGGAAGTCCCACTTGAAGGGTGGGTACAGATAGCCTTCACTACTCCTCGGGTCCTGCCGACTGCTCCGAGTACGTCTCGCCTAGTGGTCCACCTCTAGGTACCGTCCTACTCTGCAAGCCTCAACCACGATCAGCGCTGTCCGTTGTATGCAACATAATCAACGTAGTGCGGGCATAGCTCGTGCAGGGGTGAGTATAAGCTACTCAGTAGTGACCCCGAGACCCTCGAAGGTTTCCAGAATCCACAAAGGATAATCCACAAAGAAAATATGCAATCACGAAGTAACATCTGACACTTCTTAGGTATATGCCCATATATATACCTAATTCATCAATTCCAGTACGCTCTAACCTCCGAGACCAAGTACAACCCAGTCCACACGGGAAAACACAACCCAATCCACACAGGAAAGAAAAAGGTAATCCACACATGATAGAACAAAACACTCCACAACGGAAAGAAAAACAAGATTTAGCTCACATAGGTATACTTCTTCGTATGACGATAGAGATGATCAGATATAGCCACTGATTCATTTAAGCTGTCGGACCCACAAAAGATCGATAAGTACTAACCCCCGCAATGACCCACAAAGGATCTGACCCACACAGGATTGTTAGGTAACTAACCCCTGCAATGACCCACAAAGGATCTGACCCACACATGATCGATAGGTAACTAACCCCCGCAATGACCTAAACAGGATCAGACCCACACATGATCTGTAGGCGCAGGCCCACATAGGACCGCTGAGCGCTTACCCACACAGGATCGGACCCACACAGGATCTGTAGCACTGATCCATGTAGGATCGCTGAGTGCTGTAGTCGGCGTCGTTGAATCCACTGAGGATCACTGTATAGTCGTCATCGTCGTCGTCACAGTCGCAGCCATCTCTAGGGTTCTCGCACACATCAAGCTCGTTCAGGAGGGTCCACTCCATGAACCGAGAGGCTGATACCTCAACTAACACATAGTCTAGAGTTGATGAATCCAAAAGTTCTTTATCTTCAACAGGAACTCAGTGTCACGGACGGCGCATCAATCGGATGCCCGGTATGGAAGACAATGGCTTTTTTGTCCCAGGGGCCCGGTTGGTTTTTAAGTCAAAACCAACCCGACCGTACTCCACCTGCATCCAAAATTCGGGTGGAGTAAGCCAAATGTTCCATCTCACTATGAGAAATCCAACAAAGTCGACAGCACATCAATCGGACGTCCGAAGCTCAAGATATGAGTGTTTCCACTCCGATGGCCCGGTTGGTTTCGTGTATGAACCAACTCGGCCGAAATCGAAGTATTCCAAAACCATCAGTGCGATATACTGAAACGATCGTCTCGATCCAAGGATCACATCGCAACTGACATTGCATCGATCGGAGGCTCGTAGCTCTTGTTATGGGTGACAGACAGGAAGAGTTTTGGTATGAAAGGGTTTGGGCCCGGTCCGACCCGACCCGATACCCCCAGGGTCAGCCCGAACTGGGTCGAACCGAACCGGGTCCGGGTCTAGACCACTTGGGTGCGGCCCGGCCCGGCCGGTGCGGCCTGGCCCGGCCTGGGCACCGCGCGATGGGCACGCTGGCCAGGTGCACGACCAAATGGCCGAGCCGTTTGAGGGGGGGGGCTTGCCCCCCTGTATTTGAAACCACGCCCCCATTATGGGGGGCCGCATGAGCTAGCCTCCGGGGGTTCATAACCCGCAACTTATCCTTGATGGGTCAGTCCGCTTGGTTGGCCGGCTTCCACGGCCATGTGACCGGCGACGACCGATCCCCCCTGCTCCGACGCCGGCGGCCCGGAACCGGCCGCGACCTTGGTTCATCTGGCGTAGCGCGTCGGTGATGTGCCCTTCCGTCGCGGCCCCGCTTCGGCCGCAGTGTCTTCAGGTTTCTCCGACGTGGTGTGATTGCGACGCGACCTTGTTTGATTTCACAGCGTGGCGCGACGGCTTTGTGCATTCCTTGCCGTATGATCCCTCACAGTGCGACAGCACCATTCCGTTCCCATTCCAATCCACATTTGAAACAACAACATGGATAAGGGAGGAGGGTCGGCTGGGTTTGTGCGGTTCGGCCCCCTCTCGTTAATCGATATCAAAAGGTCACAATTCACGAAGAACGTCAAGGTAGTAATCACAAAAAAAAAACCCCTACCTCATCGAACATGTTGGGTGAGGATTCGTTGCGGAGATAACCATCATGGAGGTAGACGTCGCGGAAGGATACATCGCAGAAGGAGACATCAACCTCCGATGAATTCGGCATTCTTAGCGTTCTTCATGTTCTTCGACGAAGAAGATAAAGATATTTTAGCCTCCCTTAGCTTTTCTCCCAAAGCTCTCAAGAAACAAGCCTCCAACCCAAAAGAAAATAAGCACCTAGCTTATTTTATTAACACAACTTATGTTTGAAAATTCAAAAGATGAATTTAATCCACACAATTAAATAACATAAGTTATCAAATTAAAATAGGGGTTATGGAAGGTTAGAGAAGGTGATGGGGTAGGATTCGTGTGGGACCCACCACCCTCATAACCTACAAATGGAAGTTGGGTGGTTTCTCCCAACTTCCACCCAAAGCTTAAAACCACTTAGAGTAAAAAAAATTGTTGCCTAATATTATTTTACCTTCCACAAAAATTTAACAACTTCTCTTGTGTAAACGCAACTCTGGAAAAGGTGTTCCTAAGAAAATACCAGCACTGCGATTCCATCGGTGCCCTCAGAATTCGATTCCAAGCACCGGTTCAAATGTTATAAAAAAATCCCACTCATTCGTTCAGTGAACGTACCCGAGATAAACTTTAGATAGAAATTCCTGGCACACCGGGCCTCGGAATCAAATTCCTTTAGAAACTGAGTTCTTGTAAAATCACAAAAAAAATTATGAAAAAAATTTCATTGAATTTTACGAGACTTTACATTACTCCTACCTCAGGGCTTTATGTCCCCGTAAAGTTAAATCGAAAACTAGGGATACAAAAGTGGGTACTGAGCACATATCTGAGCCTCCCGCTCCCAAGTGCTCTCCTGGAGATTCCCATACTGCCATCAGATGCACAGTAGAGGTATCGGCCGTCCATGTATGACCTGCTATTGTCGATACTCGATCTCTACTGGGACCTCCGTAAAAGTTGACCCATCATCAACGTCCAGCTCCCCATGATCAATGATATGTGTCGGGTCGTGCACGTATCTCCTCAGCTGAGATACGTGGAAGACGTCGTGCACCCGGTGCAACTGAGGTGGTAGAGCCAGGCGATAGGCCACCTCACCAATCCTACTGGGGACCTAGAATGGTCCGATGAAATGTGGAGAAAACTTGCTGCCTCGACGAAATCATTGTAATCCACATCGAGGTGAGACACGCAAGAATACGTGGGTGCCATCCTCAAACTCTAGTGGCCTCCGCCTCTTGTAAGCATAAGACTTCTACCGGCTCTGAGCTGTCCTCATCCTCTCCTGGATGACCTGAACCTTCTCTGTCGTGGCCTGGACCATCTCTGGTCCCACAAGTGCTGACTCCCTGGGGTTTGTCCATCACAATGGAGATCTGCAAGGTCGTCCATATAATGCCTCCTATAGTGCAATCCCGATGGTGGAGTGGTAGCTGTTGTTGTACGCTAACTCCATCAAGGTAGGTGGTCCTCCCAGCTGTGACCAATGTCGAGGACACATGAGAGGTGCATGTCCTCGAGAGTTTGAATGGTCCTCTCCATCTGACCATCCATCTGAGGGTGAAAGTGGTGCTCAAACGTAGCTGCGTCCCAAATGCCTCCTGCAACCCCTTCTAAAGCAGGGAAGTAAACCGAGCATCTCGATCGGAGACGATAGATGATGGCAAACAATGGAGCCGCACAATCTCCTGAACGTAAAGTCATCCCAAGCTCTCCACGGAGCCCTGCTCTCTAATGGGTAAGAAGTCTGACGACTTGGTGAGTCGGTTGACAATCACCGAAATGGAGTCGTGACCTCTCGAAGTAAGTGGAAGTCCAGTCACGAAGTCCATAGATATGTCGTCCCACATTCATTCCGGGACCTCCAAGGGCTATACCAATCCTGCTGGTACATGATGCTCTGCCTTCACCTGCTGGAAGGTGAGGCATCTAGAAATGAACTCTTCCACAACCTTCTTCATGCCCGACCACTAGTTCTGTCATCTGAGGTCCTGGTACATCTTCGCCACTCTAGGATGTACCGCCAAGGGAGAAGTGTGAAACTCTCCTAGCACCTCCTACCGCATTGAAACTGGTACCAAGGTACGTCCTTTGAAAATGAAGTTGTGGTCTTCTCCAAAGGAGAAACCATTAGGTGCCTATCCTGAGGATATCTGCGCACACCACGTCTCACAGTCGGCTTCCCCATGTTGTGCCTCTCTGACCCGCTACTATAGTGGAGGGGTGAATGTGAGAGACAGAAGGAAGGCTGCCCCATTTCTATCCACGAAGGAAATCTGCAAAGCGGCTACCTGCTCTGTCACCTGCTAATGTAGTTGAATTCTCTTCCTCCTGCTGAGAGCATCGGCTACTACGTTCCCCTTCCCAGGAGTATAGACTATCTCAAAGTCATTGTCCTGGCGGAACTCGATCCATCGCTGCTATCTCAGGTTCAGGTCCTTCTGAGAGATGATGTACCTGAGACTCTGATGGTTAGAAAAGACTATAAAGCACTCGCCCATCAGGTAGTGTCGCCATGTCTTCAGAGAGAAGACAACTGCTGCTATCTCGAGGTCATGAGGAGCGTTTTTCTACTCATGCGGCCTTAACTAGCATGATCCATAGGCTATCACCGCCCGATCCTGCATCAGGACACATCCAAGTCTGGTCCCTGATGCATCGCAGTAGACTACATACCCTAATCCCTCCTCTGGAAACCTCAAGATAGGTGCGTTGGTCAATCTCTGCCTCAGCTCATGGAAGCTCTGCTGACATCTGTCTGACCACACAAAGGGTTTCCCCTTCTTCGTCAAAGTTGATAGTGGTGCCGCAACTCTGCAGAAGTCTGGCACAAATCTCTGGTAGTATCCAGCTAGTCCCAAGAAACTTCGCACCTCCATCACGCTCCTAGGTGGCTCCCAAGCAAGCACTGCATCGATCTTCGCAGGATCCACCGCAACTCCTGCCTCAGAGATGACGTGTCCCTAGAAGTGGACACCACGAATCCAGAACTAAAACTTCTAGAGCTTTCCATAATGCTTGTGCTCTCGGAGTGTGTCTAGTATAACCCGCAAGTGGTAGGCATGCTCCTCCTCAGTCGTCGAGTAAATCAAAATTTCGTCGATGAAGACCACGAAACATCGATCGTGGTATGGCTGAAAGATCCTATTCATGAGGTCCATGAACACTGTTGGAGCATTGGTTATGACTAATGGCATAACCAAGGACTCATTGTGGCCATACTGACACCTGAAGGTCATCTTTTGTACGTCCTCGTCCAAAACTCTAAGCTGATGATAGCCTGACCGAAGGCCTATCTTTGAGAACCATCGCGCTCCCTTGAGCTGATCGAAGAGGTCATCAATCCTCAGTAGCGGATACTTGCCCCTCACTATCACCTGGTTCAGGTGTTGATAGTCGACACACAGTCTCAAGCTCCCGTCCGCCTTCATGGCGAACAATATCGGGGAAGCCCAAGGTGAAACACTGGGTCAGATGAATCCCTTGCCCTGCAAGTCCTCCAACTGTACCTGTAGCTCTCGAAGCTCGGCGGGAGCCATCCGATATGCTGGGGTGGATATCAGGGATGTCCCGGAGTACATATCAATATAATATTCTACCTCTCTGCGAGGAGGTAGTGCTGGAACGTCATCGGGGAAGACGTCCACATACTGATCCACCACTGTAGGAAAACCAGGACTCCACACGTCAACTACTCCTAGGATGAGGCTAGCCAAATGATGAGTGATGGGCTATCCTATCCTGTGCGGAAGTCCACCCTGTGCTGCAAAGGCATCCATCTCGCTGGTGAAGGTGAACCTGCTCCCGTCGGTTCGTACACATTGCACCTTGTGCCTATTACAGTCAATCTGTGCATGGACTGTAGATAACCAATCCATTTCCAAGATAACGTCGTAATGCCTCGACGCCGCTACAAGAAGATCCCAGCTGAATCTCTCGCCTCCTAGAGTAATCTCACACTGCTGGAACCAGTGCATAATCGTCGAGTCTGCTTTCGTAGGTGTCTCTAGCCGTAACAATCAAGCCAACGACTCTTTTAGAATCTCTGAGCTCTGAACAAGGGCAGCGGCTATGAATGTGTGACTCGCTCCTGTGTCTATAAGAACTGCAGCAATGGTGGAATAGACACAGATAGTACCTTGAATCATCTCGGGAACGCCGTGGTCGTAGGCCTCCACTTCCTAGAGTTGTGCCTGTCTCTGCCCGCCAGCTCCTGGTGGTCGGGGTGGACCTCCTGGTGGTGGTGGTGGTACTGCCTCAAAGCGTCTCCCACCACCTGCTGCTCGGCCAACTCATCTGCCTCGTCCGCCTGCTCCCTGTGTACCACCATGGTCGACCCTATGCCTCTGCCTGGGTGGCTCTTCAACCATCTGTTTCTCCTTGGCATGGAAGGTCGGGCAGTCACGAGCCATGTGACCCTGCCCGCAGCATGCGTAGCACTGTTTGCCTCTCGAAAGACTGGCTCCATGCTGAGTGCCCCGAACTGTTGAGCCAATGTCCTGAGATCATCTTCCTGAGGGTCTGGTTTTCCTGGACTCATGGGTCATCTGTCGACTACCTTCTGTAGAATACTCTGCTACGTGCCGCCATGCGGTAGGTCTTGCTGCTGATGAAGGCTCAGCAAGGAAGCTCTCGATCAAAAGGGTTTGCTCCAGTACTCCTGCCTGAGTCGGAATGCTGAGGGAGATCATCGATGCCCTGATCTCATGCCTCAATCCCTACTCAAAGGTCTAGGCCCGTAAGAATGGGTCTCGTACCATGTCCATCGAATAGAGTGAGAGGTCTGTAAATCTCGCCGAGTACTGGGCGACCGTCATGCTGCCCTGCCGCATCTAAAGAAGCTCCTGGATGCGCACCGCACAGAGGGTGGCTGGGATGAACTCCGAGTAAAAGAGGATCTCAGAGTCCATCCAAAGAAGAGATGACTCGTCATTCACATGGAGCATTATGCTCCACCATCTTCTTGCTACCGTGTGCAATAGGCCTACTGCGAGGATCACCATGAGGTCTGCTGGTGTCCTCACTAACCTGAAAACCCGTACGACTGCCTCCAGCCAGTCCTCGACTGCCTGGGGATCCATCTCCCATAGGAACCAAGGCAGTTGCTGGTGCTGAAACTCATGCAGTGCACTAAGGCGACGTTCATCGTCAATGGCTGGGGCTGGAAGCATCGGTGGCTCAGTGGGTAAAGGTACCGCTGGTGCCTCAGCTGTCAAAGGGCCCAGTATCGGGGCCTCGTCGCTCGGTGGGCTATCATCACGCTCAACTCTCAGAATCCTAGTTGACTACCATCATGGGGCCATCCTAAAAAGAAACAAGTGTGCCACGGTCAAACAGTATACCTGGTGAGCTGACATAAAGTAATCACAAAGAAAAATTGAATCACACATTCAATCAATGTTTTCACGCATTAAGTCAAAAATCAGAAGTCATGGTCCTGGTGTACGGATACGTCGGCCGCCACACCAACATTAGACTCCCTGAACTGATAACCACACCCAATACACTTAACACTATTACTTCACATAGAAATGATCAATGTCCCATGTTCTGTGGTAGAACCGAACTCCTCTGATACCAATTTGTCACGACCCATCCTCGGGGCCCGTGCCATGACTACCCCAAACCTGCCTTCCATAGGCCAGGGGCTGGAGACTAGCACCAAGGTGTAATTCCTGGTAAAAAAGGGAAGAAATTGCCTTTGTAATGTAAACAAACACCATAGAGCAAGTAAGCAGTAGAAATAAACACAAAGTGAAAACCGAGTGCAATAGTAAGTGCAGAAAAGTAAGTGGGCCAGTATACAAACCCAAACTGGAAGTAAAGTACAACTGGAAAGGAAAAACATCAACTATAAAGTAGATCCGCAGTGTTGAGCCATCCACTGGAAGTCCCACCTGATGGATTGGTACATATAGTCTTCACTGCTCCTCGGGTCCAGCCAACTGCTCTGACTACGTCCCACTGATTGGTCAACCTCCAGGTACCGCCCTACTCCTGATGCCTCAACCACAATCAGCGTTGTCTGTTGTCTGCAACCAACACAACATAGCGCGGGCATAGCCCGTGCAGGGGTGAGTATAAGCTACTTAGTAGGGACCCCGAGACCCCCGAGGGTCTCCAGAATCCACAAAGGATAATCCAAAAAGGAAAGATGAAATCACGAAGTAACATCCGACACTACATAGTTATATGCCCATACATATACCTAAGTCATCAATTCCAGTGTGCTCCAACCTCCGAGCCCAAGTACAACCCAGTCCACATGGGAAAACACAACCCAATCGACATAGGAAAGCAAAATGTAATCCATATAGGATAGCACAACCCAATCCACAAAGGAAAGCAAAACAGGATTCATCTCACAGAGGTATACTTCTTAGTATGACGATAGAGATGATCAGATATAGCCATTGATTCATCTAAGCCGTCGGACCCACAAAAGATCGATAGGTACTAACCCCCGCAATGACCCACAAAGGATCTGACCCACACAGGATCGATAGGTAACTAACCCCCCCACCCAATGACCCATAAAGGATCTGACCCACACAAGATCATTACGTAACTAACCCCCGCAATGTCCCACACAGGATCAGACCCACATAGGATCTGTAGGCGCTGGCCCACACAGGACCGCTGATCGCTGACCCACACATGATCAGACCCACACAGGTTCGGTAGCACTGATCCCTATAGTATCGCTGAGTGTTGTAGTCGTCATCGTCGAATCCACTGAGGATCACTGTACAGTCGTCATCGTCGTCGTAGTCGAAGCCTGCTTTAGGGTTCCCACACACAGCAAGCTCATTCGGGAGGGTCCGCTCCACAAGCCGAGAGGCTGATACATCAACTGACACACAATCCAGAGTTGATGTATCCAAATGTTCTGTATCGTCAACAGGAACTCAGCATCACAGACGGCGCGGCAATTGAACACCCGGTCTGGAAGTTATTGGATTTTTTATCCCAGGGGCGCGGTTGGTTTTTAAATGAAAACCAACCTGACCGTACTCCAGCTGTGTCCAAACCTCGGGAAGAGTAAGCCAAAAGATCCGTCTCACTAAGAAGAATCCAACAACGTCGACGAAATGTCAATCAGACATCCGAATCTCAAGATATGAGCGTTTCCGCTCCAAGGGCCCGGTTGGTTTCGTGTATGAACCAACTCGACCGAACGCAAAGTATTCTAAAAACATGAGTGCAATATAACGAAACGACCCTCTCGATCCAAGGATCGCATCTCAACTGACGGTACATCGATTGGAGACCCGTAGCTCATGTTATGGGTGACTGACCGAAAGAGTTTCAGTATTAAGGGGTTCGGGCACGGTCCGACCCGGCCCGATACCCCCAGGATCGGCCCAAACTGGGTCGACCCGAACTGGGTCTGGGTCTGGCCCACTTGGATGTAGCCCGGCCCGGCCTGGTCGTGGCCCGACCCGGCCTGGGCATGGCGCGCGGGGCGCGCTGGCCAGGTGCTCGGCCAAACGGCCGATCCGTTTGAGGGGGGGGGGGGTTCCCCCTGTCTTTGAAACCGTGACCCCCATTATGGGGGGCCACTTGAGCTGGCCGCCGGGGGTTCGTAACCCCCGAATTTTCCTTGACCAGTCGGCCCGCTTGGCCAGTATGCTTCCGCCGCCATGGGACCGGCGAAGGCCGGTCCCCCCTGCTCTGATGCCGGCGGCCCGGAACCGGCCGCCGGTCTCCCTGCTCCGCCGCAGCCCAGAACCGGCCATGGCCTTGGTTCATCTGGGGAGGCGCTTCGACGCCACGCCCTTCCTTCGTGGCCCCGCTGCGGCCGTGGTGTCTTCGGGTTTCTCCGATGCGGAGCGACGGCGTCGCGACCTTGTTTGATTTCACGGCACGGCACGACAGCGCCACACATTCCTTGTCGTATGATCCTACGAACTGTGATGGCACCGTGCTGTTCCCGTTCCAATCCACATTAGAAACAACAACATGGATAAGGGAGGAGTGTCGTCCGTGTTTGTGCGGTCCGACCCCCTCTCTTTAATCGATAGAAAAAGGTCACAGTTCACGAAGAATGTCAAGTTAGTAATCATGAACAAAAATAAATAAACCCCTACCTCGTCGAACAATTAGGGTGAGGATTTGTTGCGGGGATAACCGTCACGGAGGGAGACATTGCAGAAGGAGACGTCGACCTCTGAGGAATCTGGTGTTCTTCACATTCTTCGAGATCTTCGTGTTCTTCTACAAAGAAGATGAAGATCTTTAAGCCTCCCTTAGCTTTTCTCCCAATGCTCTCAAGCAACAAGCCTCCAACCAAAAAAAAATAAGTACCTCAATTATTTTATTAACACAACTTAAGTTTGAAAATTCAAAAGTTTAATTTAATCCACACAATAAAATAACTTAAGTTTTCAAATTAAAAGAGGGGTTATGGAAGGATAGAGATGGTGAAGGGGTAGGGTTCGTGTGGGCCCCACTACCCTAATAACCTCCAAATGGATGTTGGGTGGTTTCCCCCAACTTCCACCCAATGCTTAAAACTACTTAGAGTAAAATAAAATTGTTGCTTAATTTTATTTTACCTTCCAAAAAAATTTAGCAACTTATCTCGTGTAAACGCAACTCCGGAAAAGGTGTTTCTACACAAATATTGGCACTGCGATTCCATCGGTGCTGTCAAAATTCAATTCCGAGCACTGGTTCAAAAGTTAGAAAAAAATCCCTCTTGTTCGTTCACTGAACATAACCGAGCTAAACATCAGATAGAAGTTCCGGACACACTGGGCCTCGGAATCAATTTCTGTCAGAAACTGCGTTCTTGTAAAATCCAAAAAAAAATTAAGAAAAAAATTTCCTTGAATTTTACGGGTCTTTACAGTCACATTACTATGACAGGGATATATAATATCCTCATGCATCTTCCACTTTATACATTGAATGAGATGGTTCAAAATGAATGGCACACAAAAAGTAATTTCACATGAAATAGAAAAACTCAAAATTTCCTAAATGGTATACAAAATTATGGTATTATAGGGTCTCTCAAAAGGTCCCACAACATTAACCTCATAATTTGGGCAAGATCATAGAAATCCAATATTCCTCTAAACATGGTCATTGCTACTTTTGTTCTCTCATAAGTGAAGGGACCATAAACTAAGTCCCAAAAAACATGATATTATTACTACTGATCATAATGACCACATATGACCAGATTCACAAAACCGGTTCCATAACATGATCTCTTGCTTAGAAGAAAACCCAGTAAATGTCCAAATAGTTTTTAAGACAATGGCCAAAACCAACAACCCAGACCACATCCCACGATACCCAATGGATTTCCCTTCACCATATCCAAGTGGGACCCATAGTCTTATCGATTCCATACTGTACATTTGATATCAAAACACTCTAGGAAGCCAATATGTACATAAACTTCTCCCGCATATATTACCCCTCCATGAGCGGATACACTTATTTAAATAATATGATGTGGAATGAACTCTACAACAAAAGAATGAAAACCATACATTGATCAACTGGAGGATTTTCCTATTACAAACCACCAGTGGTCACACTTCTGTTGCACATTAACTCTTTATGGTAGATTATAATAACTAGTAATGAAAATGCACAATGACATAATCAAATAGGTTTGTTGGCCCAATCAGGCCCCAAAAAAAACCATACGCATGTGGGTAGCCACCACAAAGAATTCCAAAAACACTTCTCGAGAGAGACCAAAAACATTTATTTTAGTCCAAATTATCGACAATAGAGAAATAGAAAATATTTTTCATACAATGGGTTTTGAAACAATGGGTTTTCAAACTAAAAAACCACACAAAAACATTCCCAGTAATTGAAGAGAACATAAAATGTTCCAAGAGGAAACTTGTATTGAAAGGTGATGCAAACATATGGTTTGTGGCCATACGCATATCACACCACCATCACAGAGACTGTTCTAGGACCATGTCACCATCATCAAATGGATTTCTCGGTACTACGATCTCCCTGAGACTGGTTATCACAATGTGTGGTTCTAGAGAACAATACATGTAACCAGAATGTCATGTGTTGAAAATCCAAGATTCAGTCTACCTAGACTCTTTCCCAAGGAACAAGAGTAAAAAAGTCATCACCTATTATGATATCATTTTTTCAGGAACCAAACTGAGTCTCCATCTTACCGGGCACCCAACCCACTCAACAAAATGGTTTGAAGGGTGTTCTCATTCCCCACGAGCTGAAAACTAGCTTCAAGAATCAAAATAAAATAGTTTGGAATTATTTTTCTCATAAACGATAAAGAAGTATATAAATCTAAAATGAAAAAAATTTAAAAATACTATAAGATTAAATAAAAAATATTACTACTGCTAAACATACATCCACGGGACCTCATGGGTCACCACCAAACATGGAACCATGCTCAATCCACGAGTGATCAAAAAATAGAGGGACATGAAATAAAAAATATAGATTTGGCATGAGCGTTGTGATAATGAGTATTAAAACCAAGGATAATCAACTCCTTATGCCCTTACCTTTAAAGAGAATCCAAAAATGGGTTGTTTTGAAAATAAAACATAATAAAATAATTTTTTCATTCATTTAAAATTCAAGTAACCAGTGAGTATTTTCAAGAAAATCATTTCTCTTCCACTAAATTCTCAAAATGATTTTAAAGAATGAATTAAAATTCTAAAATGATAGTATAGCTATTTAGATTAGAAATATTGTTTTGGTTTAAAAATGGCAATAATCATGTAGAAACTAAATTGAAAATCCCATCAAAATAACTGTGTCCCAAATGAGAACCATTAGAAATACCTATAGGTAACTAACACTATTAGGACTTTATAGACCTCATACGTTGATAAAATATGGCATACAAACCACAAACAATTGTGTTCTCATTCATGATCCACTAGGGGGAATCACATCCTAAGGCCTAGTGGTCTCCAATCATATAAAAAAAATATTGTCTAAGAACCAATACCATATGCATAGTCATCCATGGTCCACTAGTGGGAATCAAATATTAAATCCCATTGGTCTCCTATAATATCACAGGATAAGTTAGTGTTGTATCATCAATCATTATAGAAGAAACATAGAGAGTCCACATACTAATCAACTAGAAAACATGTCCTTGTCCACCCACCTAGATAGCCAAGGCTCTCCATGTGATATATATCAAGTGGTGGTGAGTTTTAATCAAACTAACATACATGAACACATCATTTCCTTTATTAAATACACATTTACCTACACACCACTGATATACACATCTAGCACATTTCCCTATTTTCTATTACACAATAATATAGAATCTTCATTCTAAGGAACATATCACAACTCCCACATTCTATGACCATAATATTTTAAAACTACACCTATCCCTCAAGAGTGGGTTTCCACTTCTCTAAAAATTTCTCAAATTCCAAAATGGGCCTCATAAGTTAATAAGGAATAACATATATTTAGAAAACAATCTCACCCAATATGTTTAGGTTTAAAAACCATTCCTCCAAATGAATTTTTTCATTTTCAGTAAACCACTTTTGGGTTAGTGGGAACCTCACAAAAAACTGGAAAAAGACAATCCACAACCTGGAAACAATCAATCCATAAAATCAAATTTCAAAAAGAAACTAGAGACATCATACCATGTACTACAAGACACATCATTGAAATCACTATACAGATTCAAAAGGCCACAGAAAAATGAAATCTGCAATGACAACTTCCACAAGAAACCATCGTCGCCATCATGGGGTACTAAACCAGCATCCAAGCTCCCATACAACAAGAATCATCGTCGGTAGGATCAACTGTGAAAAGAGGAATCAACTGAAATTTTTAGGGGAAAACCCAAATCCAACAATCCAGGACCAACATGACCACCAATATAAGGTTGCGCCTCTTAGAATGCCAACTATTACTCAAACAGCACCATCCCAAAGCATCCACATGGACCATCTCACCAGAATGACATGGTTTAAAAATCATTTGAAAACCCAATTAAAGAACAAGTAAATTACATATTTTAAATCAACTTGGAAAAAATTCATAATCCAAAGAAACTAATTTAAAAAATGGAAAGAAATTATTTATCAATCAATTCATTTTTGAATCTACACATATTTACTAACGTTGAAAATAAAATAATTACCCCCTTTTAATTTAATTCGCATAGCTACCCATCTTCATTATAATTTAAAATTCACAAAAAAAAATATAATCTCCAATATTTAGGGAATCCACTTTTAAATATTTATCATTATAAAACCAATTGATCATTATAAAGGTATTTCTTTTTCCAAAAAAAATATGGGAGGATATATCAATAGAAAAAGCTCACATTGGGATGGTAATTAAATTATGTAAAACAATGCAGAACT
Source organism: Viscum album (assembly GCA_963277665.1). Taxonomy (NCBI): domain Eukaryota; kingdom Viridiplantae; phylum Streptophyta; class Magnoliopsida; order Santalales; family Viscaceae; genus Viscum; species Viscum album. The sequence continues at coordinate 1,377,210,935 of OY728155.1, forward strand.
ATTTCTAACATTTAAAACCAGATATCATAGCATATATATATACTACATAATGATAATAACAGATTTCTATGAAAATAAAGTAGTTATGGAATTTAAATTAAAAGGTTTAGCATAGGGGGAACCGACTTTAGGATGGAGCCAAACCATATTTCTTCTCATGGTGCTTTCCTACTAGAATATTATGCTCACACACTATGAAAATCAACATTCACATTAATGTAAGGAAACCTAAACCAGGTTCACAAACCCACATGGCCATACACATGTGAAAGGGGATCCTTACATATATGATTATATGTATATACTAGTCTCTACTCACCTTTGTATTGATGTTCATACATATTAATGGGAACACCAAGCCCCATACATGTCTATTCATTGGCATGGATGATTATATATGTAATGAGGGACCCCCCCCCCCCCCCACACACACACACAAAAACTTATATATGCACACACAGGTCAGTCATCTATGAATCGATAACTCGAAACCATAAATCAGGGACCAAGCACAATACATATCATTTAATAAACCATTTCAACAATTTATAAAAAAACCAAAATAAAAAACACAAGGACTTATTCAAAAAATATACAAAAATATATTTTTGCGAATTTAACTCAAACTTAATACATTCTCAAACAGCATTTGAATCACCTATATGATTTAATTATCAAATTTCACAATTTATATAGTGAAATAAAATGAAAAAACATGGTTTACCCAGGAAAAACAATCATTTTCAAGTAAAAAATGAATCTTCATAATCAATTTCATATTATGTGCTACCAAAAATAACCTTTAAAAAACACCAAAAATAAGGATCATGATCAATTAATAATTAATGAAATATTAATTTACCAAATAATTTTTATAGATGGAACCACCTCCATCAGGTAGATAAAAATTAAAAAATTGGTTTGGAACCGCAACTGCAACTCAGGAGACCAGCAATGAACCCAAACATGGAATGATTGAACTCAATAGATCAAGACCCCCATCATAAAAATGAAACTATACCCACATATAAATTAAAAACCATAACAACAGAAATCGAAACTTTATTCGGAGAAAGGTGTGTGATATGGAGGAGAGTAGGGATCTTGTGCGTGTTTTCTAGAAGGAATGTGGGGTGTTGGGGTGTTGTTTGGCGAGAAAAGTGAGGCGTGGGGAGGGAAGGATAGGCGTGAGGGATCTTTTTCTTTTCTTGGTTCTTTTCTACAGGAGGGGGTTCCAATCATAGGGTGGATGATGGAAGGGGGAATACTAGCTGAGGAGTCAGTGGAGGAGGTTAACTAAAGGGTGGGATTTGGACAAGGGTTATGCGTGAAGTGATTTGTGGTGAAAGGGGAGCCCGCAATGAAAATTTTGGGATAGGGAGAGAGAGACCAACCATAAACAAAAAAAATAATAATTAAATAATAATAATAATAATATGACAATAATGAACCTAATTTTATAAAAATCAACATGCTAATAACATGATAATAAGTTTGATAAACATTATAAATTTATTGACAATCATCTTTATAATAAGAAACTTAATAATATTGAAATTTTTATTCATAATATTAGTATTATCATTGTTATTTTAAAATCATTTTATTATTTTTTTTATTTTTTTCTCATAGAATTTTCCATTTAATATCATACTTATTATAAATAACATGAATTATTCACGTTGACTCTAGTGAAGCTGCATGACTTCCAAACCGTGCTTTGCCTGTGTGTTAGATGCTACCAGACCCAAAACAGGAATCTATTAGAAAAAAAAGAAAAATTTCAATCAGGATCATCCCACACCACGACAAAATATATCAAATCTACATAAAATATTAAGATAAAATTATTTTAGAAGTCCTGGTGTAATTATTCCCCCCACCATAACACTTTCCTCTAACAGAAATCCATCTCATGGTGGATTCGAGAGATAAAATTGGTATTCCATTACCAAACACTATGATTCAAAAACAAAAAAAAATTAAAATATGAAAATAAACTATACCAGTAAGAAAATAGGTTAATGTGTCATGCTCGGGAGGCCGAAGTGGACACCCCACTATGAGCTACCCACCCCCATGAGTTTAAACATCTCCAGTTGATAAATTAATGAAAACTGAACATTCACAACATGAAATCTAACCACATGAGCCAAAACACCCTAACATCACCAAAAGAAACCCACACCAAATTCTGGAAATAAAACACCTAATTAACCACATCCTAATGAATACTCCCACTACTATAATCTTTTGAAACCATTGGGTGTTCTACAATCCCAATATTCACTCAAGGAACAGACATCGAATGAGGAATCACCAACAAGGCCACCCATTTTTAAGTCACTATTAGATCCACGACCGGATCACCAATAAGGGGAGGCCCACATAGACTCCTTACCATATTGAATGGGCTATCATCATTTCATTCTAGAGTAATTTCAATGAGGCTCAGAATGTGCCTCCCCACTATAAGTACCAACTATCCTAACTAACCATCACAGGATGATCGGGGATACAGGACATGGACTGACTTGGTAGCCTTCATCACAACCTAATCTCCCACCTCAAGGGACCTTGTTAACACAAATACCAACAAAATATAAGACACTGTATGGTTTACCACTCCTGCAACATTACCAATATCGGATGGGCATAAGTTATCTCTGAAATCAAAATAGACATAAAAGGTTTATCAAACATGAACAACCACAAATGGGTCACACCAAAAAAGGGTATAAAAATTGAGTTTCATGTAAATGAAACAACCCATCCACCTTATAACAAAATAGGTACTCTCTCACCCATGAGGATCACATATTGTAAGAAATGTCCCCTCACCTATTTCCACTTAACAGGACCATAAGAACAAATAGACACAGAAAGCATAAAAATTATTTATTTACCATGTAGAAGAAAAACATTAGACTATGGCCCCTTACACCCCTCTAGGTTACTTACTATGCACCACATTCACATTGTGACCAACAATAGGAGATTTGATGATTGAATCATCACCTTCCTCGTAGTCATGCACCAAAAAATCCTGATCAAATATTCTTCTCCTGGTTCCACAAGAAACTACCCTATGATTCAAGAAGACCGAACAGAACACAACACACAATGCAACCTACATTTCTTCAACATTGAACATCACCAAAATAGAGGCTTAGATGATTCCCATTTGTCATCCAATTTTGACTATTAATAATAATGTTCATATGGAAGGGAAAAAAAGTCTCTTCACCAGAAACAATAATACTCAAAATTCCCAAAATGGAACACACACTTCTGGTAAAACAAGGGCTCTCTAAAGGTCTCACAACATCCTCCTTATTTTTGGAAGGGAACGACACTAAAAAATGTCACAAAAAATGACCATTGTGGATTATGATCTCTCATATTTGATTGGACATTAATTTGAGTCCAAAAAGACATGCGATTATTGGAACCGATCTTAATGACATTCTATTACTAGAATCGCCACATGGGTGGCCTAAAGCAATCTCTATCCTAGAAATAATCCCATGAAATTCCCAAATACATTTTTACGACAGTATACAATACAAATAAGCCAAACCACTTCTCTCATTCCCCACTAGATCTCCCCTCACCATTTCTAGGTGGGACCCTCAGTCTTATCGATGTCAAACCTCACCCTTAACTATCAAACAACTCAAAGAAGTGAAATGTTCCTTCAAATCCTCTCACATATCTCCCTCACATTGAGAGTATTTTCAAATCCAAATATGAATAGGTGGAATCAATTCTAATACCCAAGAAGGAAGAACATACTTTGATCAATAAGGGGATCTTCCAATGGTGAACCACCTATGGCCGCTCTATAATCATGCATTACCACTTTATGGGAGTGTACAATAACAATTGAGGAAATTAGCCAAGGACCCAATAAAATATGTATGTTGGAAAAATATTCCATAAACTAAAACCACTTACATGTGGGGATCCACAAATAGGGATTCCCAAAACTCTTCTTGAGAGAGAAGACAAACCATTATTTCAATCCAACTGATCGACGATATACAAACTAAAATCATCATTAAAAATAAGTGTTTGTAAACTCAAAACACCCCTCAAAAACATTCATAGGAATATAACAAGTCAAATTATAATGAAATAAGAAAATAGTGTATATGAGTGACCTAGAAATATGGTTCGTGTCTATATTCCAGTCACACCACAATCATAGAGAGTGTTTAAGGGTCATGTATTTGGATCGATGTGGCTTTCCAGGCCCTATGAGTTTGCTGAGATTGGTGATCAAACACACTTTTCATTTCTCAAAACATATAATTTCAACTATAAGGTCTAAAAGACACATATGGAACGTAACATTACCATGTAACCTAAGACCTGTCATGATGTGTGCTTGTAAGGCACCATACTCATTACCAGAACACCTAGATCCAAAAATCCAAGGTCCATTCTACCTAAACTATTTCCCAAGGAACTTGACTAAAAACAGAATAACCTTCTCTGGTAGTATTTTTTCATAAACCAATATGGGTCATCATTTAACCCGGTGCCTGACTTACTCTACATAAAGGCCCGAATGGTATTCCTGATCCCCACAGGGAGTAAACTATTGTTGAAATCATAATAAAATAGTAGGGAATAGTTATTCTCCTAAGAAACATAAAATAAAAAAACTATAAACTAATCAAAATAGATAAACATTATAAGATGAAATAAAATAATGTTAAACCAATAAACAAACCAGTAACTGACATTGTGGGTCACCACTAAACTATGAAACACGCTCAAACCAAGTGTGATCCAAAACTAGAGGGACTTGAAATTGAAAAGTTATAGGGGGCATGGGAATCGCAATGCTCAGTAAGAAAGCCAAGGATAAACGACTACATATGTAATTTCCATTAACAAAACCCACAAAATGTTCTTTTTAGAAAATAAGACATATTAAAAAAATCATTCTTTTGAAATTAAAGTAATAAGTTTTCATTTTTGATAATATACATTGTCTTCCATTATGTTTTCAAAATTGGTTCCAAGCATGCACTAACATTAAAAAATGAAAGGAGGAAAATTTTGATTGAAAATATTGTTTTCCTAAAAGAGGGAATAAGCATAAATAATGGAATTGAAAATCACATTACAAGAACCATGTCACAAATGCGTACAATGGTCAATTCCAATCGGTAACTAGCCCTAGGGGGACCCTAGAGTCCTCATACCTCGGAAAAACATAATATAGAAACCAAAACCAACTATGATCTAATGCATCAGACACTATTGGGAATCACATCCCAAGGCCTAGTGGTCCCCAATATTATCAGTAAAATGTGGTATAGAAACCCTATCCATCAGCGTTCTCATGGATTATCCACTTGGGGGAATCAAATCCAAACGTTTTGGGGTCCCTGGTCATATCAAATGTTTAATTACTATTGTAGTATCAATTCCTATAGAAGAAATAGGGACAATCCACTCTTGAATCAACTAGCGTACTAGCCCTTGTCGGTCCACATAGATAACCAAGGCTTTTCATGTGCTCTATTTCATGTGGTGGTGAGTTTTTCTAAAAACGACACACATGAACACATCATTTTCATTATTCAAAACACATTAAATGACTCACCCCAGTCTCCACCACAGTTTGATTCCCACTTTTTCTATCACCCATAAATTCAGAAGCCCCATTATGAGACACATATTAAAATTACCACCTTCAACACACATCATTTTATGAAAATATGGTCATGTCTCAAGAGAGGTTTTTCACCCTCAAAAACTATTCTTAATGATCCAAATGTGCCTTTTTCTATTACAAGGAAAAAATTTTCTTTGTAATACTAAATCAGACAACACATTTAAGTTATAAAATATTTTCAAACCCCGGTTAAAAAACAAAGGCATCACACATTCTAGAACAACATGAAAACCATTCTTGAACCATAGAAACTTAATTAATATAGGAAAGACATTATTGAGCCTTGAATCCATGGCAATGTCCATACATCTTTCCTAACATAGAAAATCATGGAATTTTCCCTTTTTAATGAAAATTACAAATAAACCCATCTTTTTTCAAAATCAACAAAATATATACACACAAATCATTATGGGATGCTACTTTTTAATATTTATAATTTTAAAAACAACTAATAATCTGAAAGGTATTATATTTTTTAAACAATGTCTGGAGCATATAACAACTAGAAATACGAGTATTGGGAACATAAATAAATTATTTGAAACAATAATAAACTATTTATGACAATTATGACCATATTTAATATCTTATAAATATTCTACATAAATATAGAAAAATATTTCTATAACAATAAAGAAGTTATGGAATTTATATTAAAGGGTTACGCATAATTGAACCTTCCCCAGGGTAGAACCAAACTGACTATCTACTCTTAGTGCTTTCTAACTAGAAGTTGCTGCTCCCCCACTATGCATCACATCTTTCCAATTCATATAAAAACACGTAGTCCCTATAAACACACATTTATGGCCATGAACATTGGATGGGGGATCCTTACATATATTCTTATATCCAAATAATAGTCTTCACTCACATAGGCATTCATTTTCATATATTTTCATGGGCACATCTAGCCTTATACATGTATATTCACTTCCATGGGTGATTATAAATGCAATGGGGGAACCCACACACACATATATAAATATAATTACAAATAAACATATAGGAAAGACTCCGTAGACCCAAAAACTCATTACCACAATGCGAAGACCATGCATCAGACGTATCATTTAAATATCCTTTTAGAAAATTTATAAAACAACCTAATAAAACACCATATCACCTTATACCAAAAACATACCCAAAATATCCTTTTATAATTAAACTCACCTAAAAAACTTATCAACATCAATCACATAACATTCATGATTAAAAAAACAGTTTCATAATTTATAAAGAGACATCAAATTACACAACTAGGGTTACCTATGAAAAACACTCAATTTTAATTAAAAATGAAATGTTAAAATTAAATGAATATTATGTCATACCAAAAACCACCTTCTCACTACACACAGTGATCAAGGATAAAGATAAAATTATCCTGGAAGAAAAATTAATTTACCAAATAATACCTACAGATGGAACCAACTACCTCAGGTGGAGATACATTTGGAAATTGGTGCAGGACCACAACCTCACCTTAGGAGATGAACAATAAATCCTAAAAAGGGAATACTGAACTCAAAGGATCAAGACCACGTCATAAAAATAAAACCCTACCCATAGAGGAAACCAAAAACATAAATTATAGGAATCAAAACCATACTCGAATGGAGGCACATGTACTAGTGGAGAGCGTGGTGCTAGGGGATGGTCGCTGAAAGGAGTGGGGGTGCAGCGGGTGGTCCAGCTAGTATGGTGTGGCAACGAGATGGAAGGATTAGGCAAGGGGATTTTCGTGCTTCTCAGGTACGTACTCTAGGAGGGGTCACCAACGGACGATACCAACAATAACGGGTGATTGCCAGCAAAATGAGTTACTGGAGGAGGCTATCCATGGGGAGGGTTGCACAAAATGGTTTGGAATAATGAGAGTATGGGTTAAATTGTATGGTTGATAGGATTTCTAGGAGATTCAAAATTCCCTTTCTACAAAATGAATAACTATTATGGATCTCAAATACATGGTTATGTCATGGTATAGTGAATATTGAACCTAACTATTTTAGGGGTTCTTTCCCCTAGATAATGTGGGTTCAATGTTTAGAAAAACATTTATTCAAACTATGTGACCCATTTTTAAAAGGTTAAATTATAAATTTTCCCTCCATTATTAAAACTAACACCATTTTTCTTTTTTTATATCTCCATAAGTAAACATGATTGAGATCCACTATGGTTTCATAGATGATATGATCCATCTCAATAAATTAGACTATAATGCTCCCATAATCAATAATATTGAAAGTGTATCAATACGTGATTCAATATAGTTTTCCCATTATAGGTTCTTCTCAATATTTTTTTATTCAACTATTTCTATTTTTTCTCTCTTTCCATCCCAAAAATGTGAAAAATACTAAATGAGTGTTCTTATATAGAAATAATATATTTTTTCTCTACAATTTCTCTAAAGTTATTTGTAGTTTAGAAATATTTACATTAATCAATATTCTAAAACCTTTATACATTTTCCTTGAATTAGGAAAGAAGTTTAAATAATTATATAATGTAGTATCTAGATATCTTATGATAACCGTAGACATTAATGGACAGTGAAATTTCAAAAAGGTTCACCATAATAAGTGATTCCATTTATACTTATTAATTTTAATCCCATTATATATTTTTTATTTATTATAAAATGGGAATGTATTTTAGCTACAATAAATCAATAGTTATGATATATTAATGAATTTAAATTTCACTTGGACCCTTATTATTTATCTATATCATGATTAAATCTGACACCACACTTTTAGACGTTTTTCATTTATAAATCAAATTTTAATGTTTAAATTATATATAAAGGAAAAGTGGGATGGATTAACACATAGATCAAGATTGGTTATAAAATGTGGAAAAATGATTATGAACATTATTTCTACTAAAGGATTTATTATACTTTGGTTATCCATATATTCTTAATATAATTATTTGAGAATCATTGGTTTCTACCCAGATCCATTTATCTGGTTTCATAGGGAGATTTCCACAAGAGAATTTAGTCATTCACTTTTTATTAAATGAATTCTTAAAATTAGTACTGGTGACTTATTTAATTTATCATTGAAAATTATAATGTCCATTACTATATCCATGAGTTCAAATTGATTATTTTAGAAACCAAATTCCTTGGATTGTTTTTCTGGTATCTAGCCATGCTTACCTGAGGATTTAATTTCGAAGCACGTTAATGATTATATTTAACATAATGCTCATATGTAATTCTACAAGTGTACCCATAATATTAATAATATAACCTTGGTATAGGTTACATGGTTATTTATTGTGAGTCCGACCAACCAGTTAATTTCAAGGATTGCTCAACTTCATAATTCTTACTCCATCATTGTTATTTTCACCTCGACGTACTTTTCTTATAATTGGGCTCCAAATTCTTATAGGTTACCTATTAGGAGACATATGGGAGAATCAAAATTATTAATGCTATATTAGGATTTCCATGAGGAAACCATGCCCTAAATGGTTACTATTTTACAAGTATTTTTAATGGTAATATATTTAAATACATACTTCTATGTTTATACATATAAAATGGGATTTTTATAGAATCAATTGGTGGTAGGATACTCTATTTCAGTCACACAATTTTTGAGAAATTGATAGGTAATAAAGAATAATTAATTGATTCAGACCAGAAAAAGGGAATGATCATTACATTAGATGGTTTTTTCAAGTTATTATAAGGAATATAGAAGGAAAGGATTGGTGGAAGAGTTGGTATTCTTTTATGGATTATCCTTTTGGTTTATTTATTTTTTTACTAGATGTTCTAATGTCATTCAACATCTAGTATTTCTATAGTGTTATTATTTATTAATCATTGTGTTTATCTTTGATAATGTTGTTATCCATCATTTTCTTTTATTTTAGATTATTTACACATTCTATTTCTTGTTATCAATTATATTTCTACTATTTGGGTTTTGTATGTTTTAGTGGTATTATCCATAATGATATGAGGGAATTATCTCCCCACAAACAAAACCTAGGACATAATTTCTAGTTAGCAGCCTCTGGTGTATGGGGATGTGTGGTTGAATCCATGTGGTCAACCAAGTTTGGTTACAGATGATTGGACTGGGTATGGGTGGTCACTATAAATCAATTAGATTTATGTTCTTTTGTATCAAATTTATTTTACATTCGAGAAATTTTTTGTTACACATAAAACTATGTATATCATGTGAATCCCCAATTTTAACATGGGATGCATGAGATGATGAGTCTTTTGTTATAGTCTCTATGACACACAACAACATGCTTCTACGAACGACGATATAATATTATTATAATATTGTTGCTAAGTAGTCATGATTTAATAATATTAACTAATTAATGAAATATATATATAAATTAACAACTCAATATAAATTTACATATAAATGTTTCATATAATTTCAATCAATATTTAGTAATGTAATTATATTAATCAAAAAATTATTTCCTTAAAAAATGATTTTAATGTGTTTTTATTAGAGAAGTATTGAAATTATTTTATTTATATTTTAAAAAAATTTATTTGATTAAATTGATATTAATTTTTATATTATGTTATATAAATTATCATGTGTTTCAATTTTACTGATTTTACAGAAAATGTTTAATTTTCCGTGAATAGTGATAAATTATTATTTTTAATAATTATCATTTACTTAATATAAATTATGCAATTTAAATAGAAAATTATATATTAATGTAACATAAGTAATATCTATGAATATTTATTCCACGTAATTAATTTTAAAAAATTATATATGATTTAATTATACATTTATTTTTTAGGGTTTTAAATGGTTTCTTCAAAAGACAATTAAAGTAAATAATGTTTATCTATATAAATTAATTAAAATAATTCATGATAATGAATTTTATTAATAATACATATAGATTATATATAAATAAATTTTAATTTATATTATTTTAATTATTGTTATTAGCAATAATGTTAATTACAATCTTGTTGTACAAGAAAGCAATATACTTCTGGAAAACTTGCATTTACGTCACATCTGTGGGTTTTGTTTTAAATTTAATTTTTTAAAATTTTAAAATAATTATTTAATTTTATAAACTCAAATTTTTAATTCATCATGTAAAAATAATATTTGGTTTAATTTTTGTAATTTTTTAAAAATGATTCATTTTTTGGTGAATATTCACAAATATCAAATTTTAATTGAAATCATCCTTTGTATTTAATTTATTAATAAAGTTAAACTATATCATAAATGTTATTTTTTGTAATATTAGTCTTATAATATATCTATTAATCCAATTTATGTAGTTTTAATCAATTTTATATTGAAATTAAATATAAATACATTGTATCCTCTTGAAAAGTTTCCCTTTGAATACTGATTATCTTGTCCAATCTCTGGTATTAATATGAAATTAAATTTCAAAATTCTTTTATTGGAATTTTGGAAAATGTATTAAATATTTTTTATCATAATAATTTATAATATATAATAAGGTAATAAAAATTTAAATAAATATTATTGGGAAAAATTTAAAATTATTTATCATGTTTAAGGTAAAAATGTGTTTACAATGGGGGTAGACAAAACAATAAGTGAATAAAATGACAAAAAACATGCATAAACCACATTTTATAGATATTATAAAAAATTAACCATTATAGAATAAATATTTTTTCATTTATATAATCTTAATAAATGTTTGGGGAATTAATTTTATTCAAAAAAAAATTATAGTTGTGTCACTCATCTGACTTATAAAAGGCCCCCATTCTCTACTTCTACTTGCTCCTTTACAGTCAATTTTTTTTCAAAAACAACCAGCCCCAATCACTTCCCATACTCCATAATATAATCCTAGAACTATTATTTTTTCAATAAATACATCATTGGAAGGATAACCAATGAATAGGTAATGTTCATAAATGAGGTCTTTTATTTTATTTATTACTCCACTTCTATAAATTATTATTATACAATGAAGATATAATAACCTTAATTTATTCCATCTTAGGAATGTTTTTATGAAATTTTAATTACAGAAAACAATCACCACATCCATCAATTTTTTTATAATATCATTGTTCAGGTGTACTGCAGTCTACTACATCATGAACCTATGACATTCATTTTTCCACTAACTCCTAAAAAGGATAGACATAAAAATTGATTTATTTTATTTTTAGTTATTATGAGATTATTATAAATTATGATTATATTAATCATGAATAAACACATGATATATAATTTTTGTGAATACAATTATGTCACTCATGTGTAATGTGAACTACTACCGCCTAAGGCGATGTGATTTGTTAACACTTTACGTGGAAGGAAATAAATTTCGATTTAATGAAAATATATTGTTCGATACGAAATTAAATGATTATTTAATTAAAATATATCATTTGCCTTATTTTTTTCAATACATATATAACATAAAATCATTTTTCATTTGTATATATGGCCTAGCATCTCGATGAACGATGTATTTAATTTTATGTCTGCATCATTTATATATTACATTAAATATATATATATAAGACATATATCTTATGTTAAAAAAATTTTATATGTTGAAATATATAGCAATTTCATAGGATAAAAAATAACAAAACAAAACATATATTAAAAACCACTAAATTTTTACCCAAAACACATATTTAACAAATAATTGTTAATATAATGGTAATAAAATATAATAATAAGGTGAAATATATTTTGAAATATATATGTATATATTTTTGTGTGATTAATATATTTATATTAATCAAATATATTTTTATGGGATGTTTGGACCTCAAATATGTAATTCAATACCTATGGTAATGGATTTCTGTCTCACATTCTACTTCTATGAGACACATGTCATAATCACCACATATTTTAATTGTGTAGTGTATATACATTCCATGAATGTATTTTATGATAAATCTGCAAATTGTATTTATATTTACATATCTATTTGAGGATATCTTTTTCATTGGTCTTCTATATCATGTTACCTAACAGGTACGTTATTATTTTACAATATTATTGTTTATTGGTAATGTTTCTGATAATTTTTCTGATGATAAAATCGTATGATCCAACTCTCAATAAAATCATGAATTTTGTTATCCAGTGGTTAATCATTATATTTCCATGTAATGTTACCATTTTAAAACACATAAGTACATAACATAATTGATAAAATGTTTTTAATATAATCATAAATTACTTATCTCTTCGGTAAAAAAACAATTTTCTTCTGAAACCATGTTTTCTAAATGTGTTTTAATTTTTGTAAAAAAAATTAAAAAAATTATCACCGAAATAAAATGTTAACAATTTTTTTCTACTTAAAAATTGTTTTGAATATTATCTTCATCACTTTTTCTATAAAATTACCATTTTTCCATTAATGAAAATTTAATGATTATCATCGTTTAACGATTTATGACCTTAAAAGATGTTTCTCACATCATGGACAATAATTTCCATGAATATTCCAATATAAATTTTGATGATTATTTTAAAAGGAAAAGAATTTTAATTGATTTCAAATATTTTTTTTCTAAGGAAAAAATGATTTTTTCTTCAATAAACGTTTTAGATGATTTTTAATGATTTACATATAGTTTTCCAATGTTATTTTCAATGGAAAATGTTTTTAGATATGTTTTATATTTGAATAAAAAAATCAATGGTGAAATGATATTTAACTGATGAATGTTTTGAAATTATTTATTATTATGACATTATAAATGTTAATATTATTTTACAAAGAAATTTATTTTAAGAATGATTTATTTTTTAAAAGAACCAACATAGAAATACAATTTTCCTTGTGAAATTTTATAAATGATGATTAATGAATTTTTTAAATCATTTTGATGTTATTTTTTATGAATTTTATTTCAAAAAGGTTTAATTTTTTTAACAAATTTCTTAATAGAATGGATGTTTCAGTAAAAAACTGTTTTATATTTTTTATAAAGATTCATTTATATGTTTCCTTGTTTATTTTCTATGAAAATAATTTCCAAAATATTTTATAATATTTTATTTTCATTAAATGTTTTTGAAATAAAATTTATCACCCATAAGAAAAATTATAAGTGATTTATATTTCGAAATCAAATTATATATTAGATGATATATTTCTATGTTACTTATTCTTTCATGAGTATCTAAACCAAATATTCCATCACTATTTTTTCTATGAATGGATTATAATGAAATGATATATATGAATCTTCTTTCTCTACAACAGGTTATACTATGATAAAATTCTAATGAAACCCACTAATTTTTACATGAGTTATTATATCATTTAATGATGAAATGATTATGAAACCTGTCACATTTTTATAATTTAATGATATGATAAAATGTTTATGAAACCCAATTAATTTCATGTTTTTTATACGATTATTTTTTAATGATCATGTGGAACACATATCTATGGTTTTCAATAGGAGATGTGTGGGACATATTCTCTCTCCAATGAATTCTGTAAATAATTTTATCTCACGAGGAATAATTAATTGAAATTGGGAGTGAACCAGGTTCATCAAGGTAATTTGTTCACTATAATGGTTATAGGGGTGAACCTTGACTAGTTGTTGGGTTTTAATGGTTAAACCAATGCACTATGTTATCCATGGTAGAGTTCCATTATTTCTAAGGAAATAATATTATATTCTTATGAGTAATCGACAAATATATGTATATTGAAAAAATTTATTACATATGATATGTTTATGAAGGGTGATATTTAGAAATATTGTAGTGGAACATGATATACTTTACCTATAGACAATTTTTTTTAATGATTACATAAATAATAAACTATTACATTATTTAGGTGTGTTTCTAGGTAATTTAATATATATTCAGAAAAAATTATATAATATTTATGTTTTATAGTCCTGTGTCACTATATTTTGTATCATATGAATAGTTTACTAAACCATTAGAAACTAGGATAATAATAATTCAGTGAGATCACTTAATATATTTTTTTAAAGATATATAGGGATGTATCTGGTGATATATTTCATTATGAGTAAATTTATATGAAAATATCCTCAAATTACGTTAAAGGATAGCGATTGTGATTTCCAAGAAATTAGATCTCATTATAGATACTAAAAATCATTGTCTCTATAAAAATGAGGTGCCTAGGGGTAATAACTATGAAAAGAGTGCATTGAGTTAGAGTTGATCATCGTGTGGTGTATAAATCTGGGCCTTTATGCACACCTAGTTTGACACTCTTAGGGGATATGAAATGAAAATTTACAACTCTTTAAAACCCATTATTAATGAATTAAAAAGATTATGACTATTAATGGACTTATATAGACATATAGTTTCATTAATTAGAAATAATGTGTCATGATTTAAATATCATATAAGTGACATTTCCATTATTATTTTATTTTATACTATTATTAGTCTGTCTCAAAAAATTATTATTTTTCGTCAACGATGACCAGCAGAATGAACTATATAATCATTGAAAGTAATGGAAAATGTATTGATGAGTAGAAAAATGGGATGGTGACTTATGTGACGTATTTAGTGATTATGAATAATCAATTTTTAGAGAACATGATTAAAAATGTGTACCTTAACCAAATCTTAGATTCAACAAAAATTACAAGGATTTATTTCACTAATAGTCTGGGTAAAAGAGACCAAAGAAGTAAGTTTATTATGAATTTTATGTTTCTAGTATGTAGGATGAAAAAGTAATGTAGATTTCATAGAGGAATGGGGTGATTTTTTAACTATCTAAAATAAGGAAATATAGTATCTAATTAAATAGTGAGAATAAAACATTTGGATAATTTAATGGATGAGAATAATGATATATCTACATATTCATATATTTATAAATAATTTAGCTGTTGAATTTTTGGGTATTATTCAAATTGATGTCCTAAGGGTAAATCACAAGAAAAAAATTAGTATGTTTTTATGAGTAATGGTGATGTTTCTATTGATCTATTGACTAAAAATTACATTTGAAATAAGAGAGGTGTCATAGAATAAGTTGTTGAACCATAGTTAATGGTTTGAGAAAGAAGTGGGGTGAATGATGCATCAATTTTTTATAATTCAAGGATTATATTATATGAATCCTAAAATATATTTTCATTTCTCAGTATATTTTTTTTAAATAATATGTGGAATTAATAATATTTTGGTGTTTTTTTATTTTTCTAAAAAGTATGATTTTTTTATTAATAGTGAAAAATAAATATTTTTAATTGAAAATTGTTCTATCATTTAAATTATTTAAAAAGATAAATTTTGAATTAAATTTTTTTAATGTAAAATTACTCAATATATATATATCAAATTTAGGTAATTTTAATCTATTTTTTATTGAAATTAGTTAGAACCCCATTGTAATCATTTAAAAATTTTTCTATTTGAAAAGCCACTATCTCTTCATGTTTATGACATAAATTTAAAAATATGTTTCTTTTGTTACGTAAAATGATTTTTTAAAAGTTGATTAAAAATATTATTTAGAATGATTTATATTATTAAATAAGTTTAACAATTGTTTTTAACCAAATTATAAGTGAAACTATTAAAAATTATTTTCAAAGGTTTTGGTAACATGAGATTACAAGGAGGATAATTTAAAATAATATGTGAAACATTTCAACCAAAAAATGTCCACCACTAATTGTATAGTTATATATCAACCATATACCTTATATTATCTATTTTTTTCAATTTTTGAGGATTCCAACATGAATGAAACCTTGCATGAATTCTTTCTTTTCAATGTATTTCATGTGTTCCACTCACCTCAATTATATAAGGCCACTCATTCTTCTCTTCTAATCAAACTGTTATACCCTTTTGGTTTGGAAAATACATATTAAAATCATTTCCCAACACCCCTAATCTAATCTTATAGGCCTTCTTTGGTCATTAGGTAATCCAAGTAACGTTTTTTGTGCTTGCCTAAGGAGGATATCGAAATTATAAGTAGCATTCATCGGGGAAATTTTTTTTATTTCTTCCTCCACCTCCTTAAAATTTAATTATACTAGGATGATATAATGATATCATTATGTCCATGATAGTAGGATGTTATTATTTAAATCTCATTACTTAAAAATATCTCCACTTTCGACAAATTGGTTATGAAATCATCATTCATGTGTATGGAGGACTACAACTTCGCTGACCAATGTCATTTGTTTTTCCATTACCATCTATCAAGGCAGAAGAAAATGAAAGATTTATTATTTATATTCTATTTTTATGATGTTTTTAAAAATAAATAATCATAATATAACACATACCTTCATACTCTCATTTTTTTGGGAATACGATAATGTCGCTCCTTTGCACAACAAACAACCATATCGTGAAAATATGTGATTCATTAAATCTATACATGGAATGTAATAAGGATGTTATACATTATGATATATTATATATATGACATAAAATGATATTGTAATTATAATATATAATTTAGCTTTCTATCTTCCAACATGATGGGAAAATGGAAATAATGTTAATGCATATGTATAGCCTACCATCTCCAGGATAGGGTTAGTTCATTTTATTTCACAATATATTATAAATTTATATTAATAAAAATATACTATGTTTAAAATTTTTATATCATGGTTATCATTTTGGAAATGATGCTACCATGACCAAGGTATGTGGGAAAATAATAATAAATTAAATTATCGTGGATACACGAAGGGGTTATTCCCCAAAACGTATCATTAACATGGAATTGTAATTAAATGGGTAACAAAATTTCATAATAAAATCACACATGTTATGATATATTTAAAAACTTTTTAGAAATATTTTTATTATTAACTTATATTTATTATACAAGAGGCACGAATGTGTACAATGGAAGTCACGAATTATGTTAAGAGATTTCCATCTCATTTTTACATCCTTGAGGTATGCCATATTCAACATCTATTTCCATAATGTGGGGTATATAATTACAATGAATTTATAATTTGAGGCCTTTCATGTAAATTATACGAATATTAATATTCATTTTCAGATATATCATTCGTGGGTATTCCAATTCGTTGTTACCAATTTGGAAAATATTTTTTGTTACAACCGAATACTTTATCAAGGATCTTTATGATTTTTTTAATGATTAAATTGTATCATCCATTTATTAAAAAATAGTTATTTTATTCTATAGTTGTTATTCGTGATATTTTCAAATAATAGAATTAATTTTTTCACTCCTTGGTTCAAAAAATATTTTTTAAAATATTTTTTATAAAAATTTACATTATTTCAATCTTTAGAAGAAAAAATATTTTCTTTCAAAACCATGTTTTGTAAAAGGGTTTTGAAAAATATTCCAAAATTAAAAAATCAATATTTTTAAAAAAATATTTAACCGTGTAAAATTTTTAAAAAAATCAGATGGAATCATGATGTCTCATTCTAATAAATTTTACAATTACCTTTACAAAAAATGTGAATATAATATTAATTTTAACATGTATTGAATGGTCAATATAATTCTATGAACCCATAATTCCAGATTCAGTGATTAATATGATATGTATATTTATTTATCAAATAAACGAAAACAATACAGAACAATTTATACATTGGAGGATCTTTTCCTGTCTTGGTCAAGGAAAATTAGACAATACTAAAAAAAATCAGAGTTATTCAATAATATAATAAAAAAATACAAATATTGTGTGTACTAACTCGTTAAGAGAAGTGAACAGCTTTAGATAAATATATTAAACATGTAATAATAAATTAAAAACATCTGCTGAGAAATTATTTTTCAAATTAAAGATGTCATAAAAATATTATATACATACATTTAAATTTTATTTTGAAAATAATTTCAAATATAGATTTTAAACATCTTTTTAAAACATTGTTTGAAATTACATACACCTTATAAATATCATTACACTTTTTAAATTATTTATATTAGAAAATTGTTTTAAACATATTTGAGTAATTTTTTTAAAAAAAATTATGAATGATTTTGAAAATAAAACACATGAGGCGACATGAAACTTTGATGGTTTTCGTGGGCCTACCCACTTTATGAGGGATGGTTTCACTCCATAATTCCCTAGAAATTTTATAATGTTCACGTTTCGTATTTTTAAAAACCTTCCAAGCATTCCTTACACAAAGACATATGTATATTTATATATAAGTTTTCAACTAGAGTTTTGGTTTTAAAAATATAGTCATACATTAAATACACATACAGACATATATTTATATATACATGTGTAAATATAAACCTTCTTTGAAAATCACTTATTAGACTTATCATAAACAAATCTATTGTTGCATTGACATTTTATATTTACATCAAACGTTAATTAACATCCATTTACATCAAAATTAATTCATAATATCATACGAATCCATTTTCATGGTAGTTTTGATAAATATATAGTCAATTCAATGATTTTTTGTATATATGTATATACATATATAGATATATATTAATGATTGAACTATTATAGGAAATTTGGCAACGTATGGCTACAATCAATATTTTTGTATAAGATGTATATGACACGATGACATTATGATATTCTTAACTTCCAATTCATACATAGAATAATTGTTGGTTAATCATTATTTATATAAAATATTTATAATCATAAAATATGATAAGTATATATATATTCATGAATATTTTGAATGATGATATTGAGTAATATATATAAATTTTAAACTAAATAAATATATAACAACGAAATAATTCAATTTCATAATTTAAAAATTAAAATAACAATTAGAAAAAAAAAATTAAATTATTCCTCATACCTTATAATTTATTAAAAATAGATACATATTAAAATACATACATACATATACATATATATATATATATATATATTTAAAACAAAATAACCTGATCAATAAATATAAAATATTAAATGAATTTATGAAATTTAGATGTTGATAAATTTTTGAAACAAAAATAACCCTTATGAGAACTAATTTTTTTCATATATTTTGAATAAATAAAACTGTTACAAACAAGAATGAAATAAAATTATACACTTTAAAGAAATAATTAAACAAAATAATCACCTACACAAATATTTTTAAGAGATAATAAAATAAAATTAAATAAATAATAACCCCATTAATATAAACCTAAATTATTTACTTAAATTAATAAACTAATCATTTATAAAAAATCACGATTTATAACATAATTTTGGTATGTAGATGTATATATATATGTTACATTGAATAAATAAAATAACAATTAAATATACATTTGATAAAATGGATATAATTTCTTACCTTCAATGAAATGAACCTACAGCCCGAGGATTGGCCACACCATAAATATGAGAAATAAAATGCAAAATACAACACTAACAAAAGGTAAAATAACCATGAAGAGTGTGAAAAACTAAGGTAGATATGTGGAATGAAACTATAGTGCATGAAGAATAAGACATCTTGTAGAAGAAAATATAAGACACAAAAATATATAGAGTAGAGATGCATAATGAAAATACTATATATATAAAAAATATCAATTAAGTGGAATATTCAAGCTTGCAGTGTAAGATTTGACTAATGATGGAGACTGTGAAATAATACGGGCACACAAAAGTTAATTGAATGATATAAAATAGACATAATAGGGAAATATGTCGACCAAAATAGAAAAATTGTTGTTCAAAATCAATAAAAACAGACATAAAAACCATAATGAACTAGAAGTCAATACCATGACAAAAATTTAAATTACCCTGAATCAAAAGGAACAGACCGCAAGAAGATTAGACTGATTGAAATGAGAAAATTAAAAAACATGAGAAACACTTCTATTGGTCGGAGTGAACACTCAAGATGGGGGGTGAATTTAGTTCCACATAAGATTTCAGTTCAAAACTTTATTATTAAGATCCCCCAAAATAAATAAAAAATAAACTGTAGTGAATTTATAATGATTGTAAGTTTTAAATTAGTTTCTCAAGAGATTTATTATTTCCAAGTTAACTCAATCTAAGGATTGATTATGATTTGAAAGTAACATAATGGCTAACAAAATTTTTAAACACTTGATAGTTTAACTATCAGAGTAACTTGAAATTATATTTATATTTTAGAGTACATAGAATGAGAATATTCAATATAGTTTAATACAAAATAGACATGCACAACAGCTTTAACCAAGAGGATCAGTCTCAAGACAAGACTTCATCCTCCCAAATAGTATAGATAAAATTTGACCCACAACCTAGATTGGGGTTAACAGCAGTACAAAGATTGTCTAGGTACTAATTCCTCTACCGTAGTTCTTCGTGGGAATAACAAACAGTAGCACACAGGCTATCCAGGTCACACTTGACCTCTACCACTATCCACATTAGGATACCAGAGAGTACATGAAATATTGAGTGATGATTTAGAAATCCTCCATTTCAGTACATGAGACAGTGTGTAAAAACAGAGCACGAACTGATCATAATGTAAATATATGAAACAAAATAGATCTAACCAGATATAAATAAGTTTAGAATTCTCAATGTGTTTTGAGTGAAGCTCTGGACTCCTTGGAATGATGCAGATGATGTTTTGAATCTTTCTCTTGTTTATGTCATGAAACAGAGTATCGTTTTTGTATTTGACTTGCTGGTCCAGGTTGATCAACATGAGTGCAAGTGAAATTGTTGAAGAACTTTACTTTTTGAGTGATTCGATAATATTGATTTAGGATGTGTTCTTCCTTATTCTTCTATACATGTGAGTGCCTAAGAATCTTTAAAATATTGTCTCGTATGTGCATGGAAATAATGACTAATCAGCACATGTATTTAGTGGTTTGAGGATCTGTTATATAGATTTAGCTCCAGCAATAAGAATGATTACCATTCTACATGTACGAGGTATAGTTCCTGAAATTCCAACCACTATCATTAATTAAAAGAAGATGCATTAAAACATCAAATATTACCATTTCTAAATAAAAAAATAAATATAGTGTTTAAAGAAACTCTAACTGATTTCCATCGGTATCTCTTAGTATCAGTGAGCTTGTATCGGTACCTCATAGTATCATTGAGTTTGTATCTGTTGCTCCTTCTATCGGTAGCTCGTTCTATCGGTAGCTCATTCTATCAGTAGATCCTTCTATCCGTAGCTACTTATATCGGAAGCTCTTTTGTTCTAGTGACATTTGTGTATCCGTATACATTGTAGCAGTAGACTTTATAGTTGTTTTGGTTGAATTTATATCAGTAGTTATCTGTCTCTATCGATAACTATCTTCTATGTCAGTGACTATTGTGCATACTAGTGAACATACACATATCAGTGGACTTACTCTATCGGTAGACTATCCATCAGTCGACTGGTGCATACTGGTGTACTTATTATATCGGTAGCTCATGTTTATCGTTGACAATCTACATACCGGTATCCTTATCCATATCGGTAGACTTGCATACCGGTGTACATAGCCTTATTTGTAGTCGTTGTTCATATCGGTGGACATTGTCTATCAGTAGGCTATGTAATAGTAGGTATGTATCAGTGACTCAACACTTAATACTTACTTGTTCTATACAAATCATATTCAGATTGAGTTAGTATAATTTCTAAACAAGTTTAAACAATGATAACCATTGATTAACAAATTCCATTTATCATTTTTCTATTTTATCAACTTAATAATATGAATTCATAGATTGAAATTAATAATTATAAATTTATACATTATTTGGGATTATCAAATCATTTTAAAGCATAATTGGGATTATCGAAACAAGTGAGGTCAACAATATCCCCCTTTTTGATAATCACAACTTCCGGTACTGTATCAGAGGATATAGTAGCACATAAAAATGTATCAGAGGAAAAATTATAGAAAAAAATGTACCAGAGGTATGAAGCAGCGGTATTAGAAATATAATGAAAATGTATAACAAACAAATGTTCCAGATCAGGTAGAATATTCTAAGCTCATTTAAAAGTTATGCTCATATTTCTCATAGTTCTTACCCTTTCTGATTAGAAAAAATGGGAAATAAATATTGAGAGAAGGAATATGAGGTAAAAGAGGGTAAGGGCATATATATTCCGTGGGGTAAAAAGATATAGAAAAATAGCTAAATGAAACAAAAATAGTATAGGTTATTCCTATCAAAGGAATTATCCACTAATCAATCCACCTTCTCAATGTCCACTTTGGATTTGGCTTTGGGTTCGGAGGTAGATTCAGGTTGGGTAGCATCAGTAAATGGTTGTGGAATTCTAGAAAGCATAGATGGAGGATGAGAAATAGAGACTATCCCTAGCCTGTAGTGGGTAGATTTCTGTGTGATCATAGGAGTGAGGCTTTGGATTGCCTAGACTGCAGTCATCTAAGGAATATAGGAAGACTGAGTAGAGGCAGACATGGCTGGAGGTGCAATGATAAGAGTACTGTCTACATGTAAAAATTGCAGAAACAGATTCCTAATGTCCATAATTATTCCTCCTCCTCTCTCCAAAGCAGAAATAAAGTAATACTTATTTTCCATAAACATTTCTAGAGTAGGAGTCAACTCTCTGGTCTTGGTTAATTGTTCTTTGAAAGCTTTAGTGACTGGGGGTATCTTCATGTTTTCTAACATAAGATTTAAATGATTGTTGAGTTAATTCTTGGTATAAATGCTTTGGATATAGTAATCCAATTTGTATTTTACCTCTTTTTGAGAAGCAGTGTCTTCTCTAATAAAATTATGAACAATTTTCCCAATATCCCTAGTTTTAGTCACCACTTGGGTCAAGGAAACAGAGTCTACTGAGCCACTGGTAGATGACTGTCCAATCTCTTCTCTCAACCCAGCACGAATCTGATCAATATCCATAGAAGGTTTGGTAGAACTCAGAGGTTCAAGAGCAATGGATATTACCTCCTTAATATATTTAGTCATCCCACTTATGAGATTTTTCAAAAGAGAGTCCAAGCTACTGACATGATGATCCATGGAATTATTAAATACCACAAAAACATTAACAAATTGACTTACTAAAACATTAATGCAATTGATATCACCACTCAATTGATCTTGAGAACTACTCAAGGTAGTTAGAGAGGCAAAAAACTACTTCAAGGAAACAACAACACCTATCCATATCTCAATCTGAGAATGACATACTCTTATCTCATTCATCATCTATGTCACATGGCCTGACACCATACATCTAAGAGGGTGTTCTAAAGATTTTTCCATACTGCACATCTCATCAACAAAGAAATTATTGAAATCTGAAACAGATTCATTCCAAGTCTCTTTCAACTCGAATTTTAAATACTCAAGATCAGCCTTAGTAACTACATTGTCAGGCACAACTACAGGTCCTCGTTCTGTCACAAAACTAGCCATAGATCCATTCATAACAGACTGAATGGATGAAATCAAAGATGATTCCATTATTAATATCACTTGCAAAAATTAGGGCTTAAGTCATACATCAACTAGTCTAGATCAGCTTTCCTTACCACATCCTCACATAAAAACTCAGAAAAGATATCATTGTTAATTTGTGGTCTACTGATTGTTCTCTCAACTTTACAATCCAGATTGTCCAACCCACAAAAAATAAAACCTATGTCTTCTTCCCAGTCTTCAATTCCATCAGCTACTGAATCATTTCATAGTCTAGTTGGACGATTCCCCTCAAACTGTACACTATTTTGTATAGACATAGCACCCTCAGCAGCTCGGTCCTCCTCAGAAGTGTCTTCCACAACCATCTCCATATCTCCAACATCATGAGGCTCCTCAGGAATAGGTGCAGGTCTATCTACTTCAACATTAACAAATTCTAGCACATTAGTACTTCCTATCAATAGACTCAAACTCAAGGTGGCAGAAGCAGATGCTTTAGATTCAGATTCTTCATTTTCCTAGTTCTCTGGAGCAGGCAGGTCTTGCTTATTAACATGTGCTTCTTAATTTCTCTCTTCCAACAATGTTTCCTTTCCAGATGATGAAATTTCAGTAACATTACTTGGAGGCAAGTCCACATCCCTTCCACCAGCTATAAAAGTATCCTCCCCGTCAGTATCACCACTACACTGAGGTTCCTCTTCATCTAGTCCTAGACAAGGATCCCTCACTTCCGTAGGCCTAGAAGGATGATCCATGGGATTAAACATATCATACATCTTCCCATCATCACTGATCCATTCTCTTATCCATGGATTCCAATTGATCTTCATGTATCTACAAACATTGCTTGTGATGAAAAAATGGTTCCTTACAACTATTGTCTCGTCCTACGACCCAGCTACTCCCTTCACTTTGATCATAACCAAAATTAACATTACAAAGAATAAAGCATTTGACATTGATTTCGGCCTGGTCATAACTTCAATCTGAGTCATTAATAATCATCACATATTCACCTTAACACCATGTCTTAACAGATATAGCAAATAAATATCTTGGTATTTCAGATTTCCAAAGTCCACACTTCTTTGACTTAGCACATGATGGATGAACATGAACATTAATCGGTTCTCTCCATCCATTTCTGGATCAAACACTTTTCATGGTGTAACATATCCTATTAATTCTTCCAAATCCACTTCATATTCAATGATTTCACTTGTATGAGGTATTGATTTAGATAAATACCCAAACTCTCCTTCATGTGGAATTTTCAATCATTCATCCCACTCAATATAGTTAAAAGATATTGTTCTTCCATTCAATACTGATATCATCCGATTCTCATCTCCTGATTTCTCAAAACGAACAAAATCATAAAATTCATTTACCAGCTTTGGATAATATTTTCCACTGTTGTTCGAGAAGCATTCGACCGATTTTTGATCTTCCAGTACTTCTAGAACAAAAGACTTACCGGGCATTAACCATTACCCACATAGCTCTTTCTCAACTCCTATTTCCATTTGAATGAGATGCAGATTTGTTGGTTTCTTCACTTCACTTCCACCACTAGACACTCCTTTGAGTCTCTTGGCATTCAGATGATCATCCTTCTTGCTGACTAATGGTCTCATTACTCTTTCCATTTTACGAATCGCGATACATAGGTTTTGATGATATTGGAGATAAGGCCTGAAGGTAACGGATTTGAGGTGGATTGAGAGAAGTCAGATCATATGTTTTATCATTTAGGAATCACAAAATAATTAAATAAAACATCTTAAGTAAAATATAAACGATAAAGATTCCAGAATATAAAGATACATAAGTTTAAAAACATCACAATCCTAATAGTAGGTTATATAGGTGAGGATTCCTAACAGGGAGTTATTCTAATGGTGAGGTCCACTAACAGTGTGGTATAACGGTGATGTTCAATCTAGTGAGGTATAACAGTGAGGTTTCTAACAGCGAGGTTTCTAATGGGGAGGTTTCTAACATTGAGGTTTGTAATGACAAGGTTTCTAAAAGTGTGGATTCTAACAGTGACATTTCTAACTTACAACGTCTAGCATTCTGAACCCATCATAAATGTAGCTTAACCTATCCAAACATAGAGGCTTTGTGAAAATTTCAACTAATTGATGTTTAATAACTATAAATTCAATAGTAATCTAACCCTTTTGGTAATTATCTCTCAGAAAGTGGTGCCTTACTTCAATGTATTTGATTCTAATGTAAGATACGTGATTCATCGAGATATTAATCTCACTTAAATTATCACAGTTTCTAGAGACATGTCTAAACTGATATACATAGTCCAATAATTTATGTTTCATCCATAGAAGTTGTGCACTGAAACTTCCAGCAGTAATGTACTCTACTTTAGCAGTAGACAATGCAACATAATTCGTATTTTTACTACGCCATGATACTAGGGACTTACCTAGAAAATTACAAGTTCCAGAAGCAATCTTTCTATCTAACTTGAAACAAGCAATGTCATCATCTAAAAAACATATTAAATCAAATGACTTTCCTTTTGTATAAAATAATCTTCAGTCAGTAGTATGTTTAATTTTTTTGAAAATTAGTTTAACAGCAAGAAAACAAGATTCTTTTGGATTAGCTTAAAATATTGCAGACATACACATACTAAACATATTATCTGGTCAACAAGAAGTTACATAAAACAAACTCCCTATCCTACCTCTGTAGTTGGTTTGATTCAATGGTTTTCCAGTTTCATCTGCATCCAACATACAAATTTTTCTCAAAGTTGTATCACTTTCCTAAATACTATCTAAACCAAAACGTTTTGAAATATCGTTTTTATATTTATATTGATTTTAAATAATACCATTTTCATTTTGAAAAACATGAAATCAAAGGTTGTATTTGAGTTATCCCATTATACTCATTTCAAATTCATTTAGCATACTCATTGAAATTTCAATACACAAAAAAAAATTAGAAGATCCAAAAATAATATCATCAACATATTTTTGGACTATCAAAACATCTTTCGAAATTCTTTTAATAAATATATTTGGATCAGAAATCCATTTAGAAAAACCTTTTGAAATACGAAAATTACTATAACTATCATTCCAAGCTCATGGGGTATGATTCAAACCATATAAAGCTTTAGAGATCTTAGAAACTACATTTCAAAAATGAGGATTAGTAAATCCAGGAGGTTGTTCAACAAAAAATATTCAATAATAATAAAAAATTGGAAAATAACTTTTAAATTTCATTTGATATATCTTGAAATTCAGATGAGCCGCATAGGAAAGTAGAATCCTAATAGTATCTAATCTAGCTACAGGTGCAATGGTTTCCTCATAGTCAAATCCTTCTTCATTATTATAACCTTGTTCAACTAGCCCTCATTTGTTTCTATCTATGTTTCTAGACTCATCAACTTTATTTATAAAAACCCATTTAGTGAATATGGTCAATGTTTCCTTACATCTGTCAAAAAATTCCCAGACTTTGTTTCCTTCAAATTTATTTAATTATTCTGGCATAGCCATAACCCAAAATTCATCTTTGATTTCCTCATTGATATTTTTAGGTTTTAACTATGAAAGAAAGGCTTGATGTTCAATATGATTTCTAAGAGAAGATCTAGTCTGTTTCCCTCTATCGAGATTGCCAAAAACAACATTTATTGAATGATTCATTAGAATCCTAGTTGATCTTGTTCATGTCGAACTAGAAATTTCTACTTCTTATCTATGATTGGGTTCTCTAGGAACAGATTCTGGAATACTTATATAACTGGTTATCTTTACAAAATGTTCACTATTTTTGTCATTAAGGTCCAATACAGACACGTCTTCTTAAGGAATTTCAAGGGAAGATAGAGGTTCATGCGGATTAGTTTCATCAAAATCAAGATGGTCCAAACAAGTCCATGTGAACAAAATATAGAGGTTAAGGAGTTGAAACATATTTATTTAATTTGAATGAAACTTTATGTTTCATTCCCTATGGACATTGAGTACAAACTTTGTCTGATGGGAATTTTAGTTGAGGTAGATCTGTAACAAAATTTTTCCTAGTCAGTTTTCTAAGTGAATAAATGTTGTCATGTCCTAATTTCCTATGCCACAACCAAGACTCTTTATGAAAAGCATTTAAACAAGTAACATTTTGTCCGGATAAAGTATTTAAATCTACAACATAAACATGTTCATTTCTCAGGGAAGAAAATAAAAAAACTTTTTTATAATAAAAAAACATTACAAGAATAATTTTGAAATTTAACAATGAAACTATCATCATACAATTCATAAATTCTTAATATGTTGTATTTTATTCCATCAAAAAATAGTACTTTAGAAATTATAACTAAGTCAGTGCTACAAATCTGGCATATGCCGATGATTTTTCCTTTTGAATCATCACCAAAGGTGACATGTCCTCCATCAACCTTGATTAAAATTTTGATTCAAAAGTAATCTCCAAACATATTCCTTGAACATACACTATCCAGGTACCTTGTCTAATAATGGAAACACTTTAATATGGTCTCCTACAAATCAAGTTTAAATAGAAACTGATTTTGGTACCCATATTTTCATGGGTCCATACAGGTTAGCAAGCAAAACTTTTGGTACCCAGATTTGTTTAATGGGTTTCATATAATCAATAGATTCACAAGATTTTTAAAGATAAATTTTTTTTGATCTATAACTATGTGAATAGATAGTTAAGGCATAAGATTTTCCAAAACTAGAACTATCAGCATACTGTCCAGATTTAGGAATGAATATAATCTTAACAAGCTGTCTCTGTCCAGGTTGGTAGCCTAAACCAGTAGTATACATTGGTGCCTGTTATTTTCCAAGAATTTGAGTTAGAGTGTTATTTCCATTTGTGAACATCTCTAAATCTATTCTGAGTTGCTCATTGGAGAATTTAGGTTGAGTGTTCTCCTTTAACCATTGATCATTCTTTTCCTTTTATACTCCTAATACAGATTGTGCAGTGCTAGTTAAAGCATGCAGTTTCATTGAGGTTTTATAACTATCGTTCAGCTCATTGAAAATTTCCTTAAGCGTATTACAGTATTCAAATAATTTTTTACTAGACATGTTTTTAGAGTTAGAATCATCTCCCTAATAAAAATAATAAAGCAGGGGTGTCCAATGTTACCTCAGATGTGTTTTTCAAAATGCACATGTTAGATTTTTGAGATTCTTCATCCTGAGTAGAGTTAGAATCACTTGAACTGTCTTCTGAAGCACTCCGGGTTTCTTTTATATTTTTCTTGTACTCATATTCCTTATATTAAAATTTCTTATTTTACATAAATTATGGAAAATCAGTGTTAATGTGTCCTTTAATTTTGAATTCATAGCACACTATCTCATCATCCATGTCAGCTTTCTTCCAATCTTTCTTCCAATTACCTCATTGGTCATAATTACCCTTATAGTTTGATTTTTTTAAAAACATTCTTCTTCCTATAGAATTTCTTGAATCTTCTGGCTATTTGGGCCATCTCTTCATCACTCTCAGAATCTGAACATTCACTTTTTGCGCTTTAAGTTGGTATGTGTGCTTTCTCTTTTCCCTTGCTCTTTGAGGCAGCAGACTTAAATTCCACTAACTTCCTCTTTTGTTCATCATCTTCCTCTTTGTTTACTATTAGTTATTCTTTATACATAATTAACTTACCAATCAGCTCCATAATAGGTAGAGAACATATATCACAAGATTCTCTTATAGAGACGGATGCACATCTCCATATTTCTGGTACACATCTTAATATCTTCATGATTTTCTCTTTTGGAGGAACAACTTTTCCAAGTGAGCTCATTGTATATACAATTTTTTTGAACCTTAGATACATGACAGAAATAGGTTCATCAAACTTTATGTTAAAATTATCATACTTAATAGTGTAGGAATTCAATATCATTTATTTAACATTTGTTTTTCCTTCATGGGAAATATCCAAAGTATCCCAGATTTCATAAGCAGTTTTACATGCAGATATTCGATTAAATTCTTCATCTCCTGAATCACAATATAAGGAATTCATTGCTATATAATTATTATTGTATGCTATTTTAGTAGGTTCATCCAAAGTAGTTCTTTCATTTTTTTAGTCTTATACTGAGTTTCAATTGTAGTCCAGATATCAAATCCCATACTTTATAAATGAATTGTTATTTTCAGTTTCCATTGGCCATAATTAACATCATTAAAGAAAGGTGACCTCAAGGTAGAATCAACTTATAATCTTTTATACATAATTATATTTTAGAAAATATATTTAAAGAGATAAAATTTTGAACTATCATAAATTTAAGATCTTTAATATACAACTAAAATCGTAGTTGAATGAAAGAGTATTTCGAATCCATTAGAAAAAAAATTATCCTCTGATACCAAATCATGGTTGGAGTGGACACTCAAGAGGGGGGGGGGTGAATTGAGTTCCAATTACAATTTCTGTTAAAAAATTTATGATTAAGTTCCCTCAAATTAAATAAAAAATAAACTATATTGAATTTATAATGATTGTATGTTTTCAATTAGTTTCCCAAAATATTGATTATTTCAAAGTTAACTCAATCTGAGGATTGATTAACTTTGGAAAATAACATACTGGCTAACAAATTTTATAGACACTTTCTATTTTAACTATCAGTGTAACTTTAAAATAGGATTATATTTCAATGTATATAGAACTGGAATATTAAATATAGTTAAAAACAAAATAGAAAAGTACAAAAGCTCTATACAAGAGGTTATGTATCAATCCATGACATATTCCTCTAAAATAGTTTAGATAAACATTGATCCACACCCTCGATCAGGGTTTACAATAGTACACAGAATGTCCATCTACAATGACCTCTACCCTAGTTCTTCATGGAAAAAACAAAAAATAGCACACATGTTATCCAGATCACACATGACCTCCACCTCTATCCATAGTGGGATACAAGAGAGTATGAAAATTTTTGAGTGATGATTTAGAAATCCTCCAGTTCAATACAAGGGACAGTGTGTGAAAACATAGCACACACTGCTCAAACAATAAATATATGAAACAAAATAGAGATAAACATATAGAGATGAGTTTAGAATGCTCTATGTGTTTTGAGTGAAGCTTTGGACTCTTGGATTGATGCAGATGACGTTTTGAGTCCTTCTGTGGTTTTTTGTCTTGAAATAGTGTGTCATTTTCATATTTTAATTCCAGGTCCAAGTTGATCAACTTGAGTGCACGGGAAATCCTTGATGATATTTACTTCTTGATTGATCAGGTTTTAGGGATTCATTATGTGTCATTCCTACTTCTACTATGCATGTGAGTCCATGTGTATCACTACAATATTGTCACGTATGTCCATGGAATGACTGAATGATCACCACACGTCTTTAGTGGTTTGAGGTTCCCTTATATAGCTTTATATCTGGAAATAGGAATGATTACCTTTTTACAGATACGAGGTATAGTTCCTGAAATTCCATCCATTATCATTAATTAATAGTAGGTGCATTAAAAACATCAAATATGATTGTTTCTAAATTAATAAATAAAAATATATTTTAGAGAAACTGTGACTGATTTACATCGGTAACTCTTAGTATCATGGAGCTTGTATCGATAGCTCTTAGTATCAGCAAGCTTTTATCAAAAACTCCTTCTATCGGTAGCTCTTTGTATCGATACCTCCTTCTATCAGTTTCTCTTTCTATCAGTATCTCCTTCTATCAGTAGATATTTTGTACTGGTGACATTTGAGTATCGGTAGACTTTGTAGCGGTAGACGTTATAGTCATATCGGTTGACTTTATATTGGTAGCTTTCTGTCTCTATCGGTAACAATCTTCTATGTCAGTGACTATTGTGCATACCAGTGAACTTATGCATATCAGTGGACATACTCTATCGGTAGACAATGTATCAGTCGACTTGTGCATACCAGTAGACTTATTCTATCGGTAGCTCAGGTGTAATGGTGACTATCTGCATACCGGTACCCTTATCCATATCGGTAGAATTGCATACCGATGTACTTAGATTTATTGGATGGCATTGTACATTTCGGTGAACTTTGTCTATCAGGAGGCAATGTACCAGTAGGTCTATATCAGTGAATCAACGCATAATACTTTTCTGTTCTATGCAAATCATATTTAGATTGAGTGAGTAACATTTCTAAACAAGTATAAACACAGATAACCATTGATTAACAAAATCCAATGAACATTTTGATATTTTATCTACATAAAAATATGACTTCATAGATTGAAAATAATTATTATAAAGATAAATATTATTTGGGATTATCATAGCATATTATAGCATAATTGGGATTATCAAAACAGGTGAGGTCAATAACATCCATGACCACAATAATCCTAGTTTCGACACTATGAATGAAAAATGACACATACCTCGTGCTAGGTTAGAGTAGATCAAACGTTAATCTATCTGGATAATTCTTAGAATGAAATACTAACCCCAACTGATACCCTTATATGATGATCAAACTCAGTATAACTTACAATGCTAGATCAATTCCTCTTCAAGGCCCAATATTATCCACGACAAGCTATATATAGATCCTAAAGGTCATACATGGCCTTACTTTGAAGCCTCTCGGACACCACTGCTAAAGGTCCTCCATCTGTGAGACCGTGCCCGATGACCTGGGGTACTCCTACAAATGAATCAACTCCCAAGCCCCCACACCCATTAACCCCAATATTCATATTATTAATTATTTTCATTTCACTTAAAATTTTAGAAAACTATCACAATAAAAATATATTATTAAATGAATTCCTTGTATAATGATAATTAATTTTTTTATAAAATAAAATTTCTGAAATTAATAATTTTATAATGTAATGAAAAATTATAATTCAAAACTAATCATTATAATTTAAATATAAATATAAATATATATATATCATATTTATTTAGAATGTTTTATTGAATAAAAATTTGATAAAATAAATTTTGTTATAAAAAATATTTTTTTTATTATTAAAAATATAAAATACATATATTTATTTTAAATTATACTTTAAAAAATAATAATATAAAATAATAGTACTTATTCTATTTTTAGTTGAAAATTTTTAGTTATTTATTTTTATTATTATAAAAAAATATTCAAAATAATAAAGTTACATAATTTAAATTATTATTCTATAACCTAGATTATCTAAAATTATAATTAAACAATCCATTTAAATGTTTAAACATCTGAGGATGTTATAGTTTAATTTCCTAACATCATGACCAATAATATTATCAAATATTCTATTATACTTTTTCAAAGACTTTTTCAAAGGCATTTTATCTTCAGAATGTTTTTGGTTGTAATAAGTATTTTTACAAATAGAAAAAAATTCCTCGTGAAATGTTTCAAAAAAAATTAAATGCTTCCATAATAATTATTGATGTTTGTATTCATACGAAAGGGATTTTAAATGTATTTTATGTTAAAAAATAAATCTTCAAAAATTTGGAGGGATATTTACCTCATGAAATATTTTTAATGATTATTGAAGCTTTCTCTATTGTTGATAATAATTATTTTCGAAATTAAAGGATTTTAAAAAAATATATTTTATTAAAATTCAAAAAGGTGTGGATGATATCATTAATAAATATTTTAAATTATTTTTAACGAATCATTTATTAATTTACATGGATATTTTAAAAAATGTTTTTTTAAATGGTTTTTTGCTTAAAAAAGTTTTTTTTAAAAGTGGAAGAGTTAGTTTTCGAAAAAAAAATTACATTATTTATAAATCATTCTTTATAAATATACAAATTTAGTTTTATAGAAAACCATTTTCAAAATATTTAATTAACTCTTCATTTTAAAAATAATCATGTTTATATAACATTAATCTTTCTTAAAAAATTTATATGTTATTCATATATCAAAATCATTTTTCATATCAGATTATATCCTTTTATGTAACTTATTAGTTTATAAGGATATGAATTAATGATGTGTTTATTTTTATTTATATGAATGTTTTATACTAAAATTTCCATTAGGATTCTCGTCTTTCATCCACACGTTATACCCTGATAAAATTATTATGAAACCCACTTCTTATTTACATGGGTTATACAATGAGAAATGATGATATTATTGAGAAACCATCATCATGGTCACATTTTATGATATCATGTTGTGTTTATGAAACCCATTTCACTTCATGTGTTATGATATGAGGACTATATTATAATCTTAGGACATGAACAGATATCATTTTCATTATGAAATAGGTGTGATCTATATGTTCCTATAATGAATTTGGTGAATATTCATATCATAAGATATTTACTAGACAAGAATAGGAATTTAACTCAATTCAATAAGGGATATTGTCCTTTATAATGGTTATGGGACTGAACCATGACTATTATGACTGATTGGGGACTTAACACATTCTATTGTGATATCGTTTATAGTGATCCTTGTTTACTATGGAAATAATTATATGTGATTATGTTTTTTAATAAATTCAAATCTTATTCCAATTATATGTTCACATGGATCATGTTCTTTGATTCCCTTATGATTAATTTATTATAAATTTTCAATCATTAATCCATGAATCAAGGTTGTGATTTTTGATAATTAATTTATGGTTTTATATTGTTATTCTCATTTTCTCATATCCTTATTTTCCAATTATGACTATGTGTTTTCCTTTTTACCCTTATTGATTACCCAATATCACCCTTTCTTATGATTACTTTCCTTTTATTATGAAAATAATTTATTATATATGATATGTCTAAAATGGTTCTAGATATCATGATCATATTATGATATAATTTAGTTTATCTTAGAACTGTTTATTGTGTATCCATGTTTCCACAAAAACTAAAATATTATATTCCTCAGAAGGGTGATTGTGTAATTTAATTAATATTCATTAAAATGACAAAATATCACTGAATGTTAACCATAGGTTTAAAAGTGAACATATTGTTTTTGGATTTCTAATGCACTAATGTGTATTTAAAATATTATATTTACTTTGTACTTATTGTTTTTTAAAATTATTTATTTGGTGAAACCCTTTCCATGTGTGTCCTTATAATGACTAGAAACTAGATTCCTTCTAGTGGGGATTTGGAATTCACATTAGGGGTTTATAGGATTTCATGGGGTGTCTTTCTGATGGAAGGTTCGAGTCATTTATTTATAAGTACAATAGGACCTTAGGTTCATAATATACATTAGAACTCATGCATATATAATGCCTATTTTAATATATGATTTCATGGTAATTTTGGGTTATAATTTTTCATTAGACATTGATAGATTGGTTTATGGTGATTCTAGATAGC
The DNA here is from genome assembly GCA_963277665.1 of Viscum album. Lineage (NCBI taxonomy): Eukaryota > Viridiplantae > Streptophyta > Magnoliopsida > Santalales > Viscaceae > Viscum > Viscum album. The sequence continues at coordinate 1,377,246,410 of OY728155.1, forward strand.
TCTTATTGTCCATGACTGATTAGATTCAATGGGAAGTTGGATTGGGTTTTTAATTTTTATTTCATTTTAAATATCACTGATCACGTATAGAGGTTAACTAAAATCATATGAGCTTCATTGGGGGGTTTGGATTGAATTATGATTAAAAAAAGATAGATCAATTTTATGAGGTTGGTTTACATGTTTTGATCATTTTTGTAACATTCCAAGGCTTAATCCTAAACAACTTTGGAATTTTTATTATGCCTAGACCCAATTCTATTTGGCCACGAGGTTGACTAAGGAATTGTTCAACATTCCTTGTATAAAGATGAATATTTAAAACATTCTATGTGGTATTCTTTAAGATAAATCTCATTAAAACCCCAATTTTGTGCATCCTAAGGATATTTCACATCCCAATAGGATGTGATACCCATGTAAACCTTGGTATTTTATCACCGCCCATGATTATTCATGAAGAACATCAATTATGGATAAATAAAATTCATTATGTTAAAATATTATAATTAATCACTTCATGTATAAGATATAGCCAATATGATGTAATAATATAAAATGGATTCATTCTGAATACCATGACACTTTTTTTAAAAATATGTTAAAAATATACTAGAAAGAATATATTAGTTAAAGTTCCAAATATCATATAAAACACTTCCATCATGGTTGAGATTTAATTATATTTAAATTTTATTTAAACTCATTAGATCTCAATGTAATTATTACTACATATCTATTTGACCAACTAATAAACCTTCTCACCAAACCCTCTATTGGGAAACAAAGGTTGAAAAGGTTATATAAATGATAGTTATATCATTTAATTATGTTTACAGTTTCTTACTCATTGATCAATTTTTTATCTTTTTTAATTTACATTGTTAAATGTCATGATGATAATGAATTTTATTTTTTCATCTTATTATTTTCACGTTTAATATCATGTTCTTTTTTAACATCTCCAGTTAAATAATTCCATTGGGATAGATTTTGGTATTTATCTTTAATGCATTTAATTATTTATCATTACCAACATGAAATGGGAAATTCACATGGAATATAATGGGTTTAATCATTTATTTATATCTTTAGTTCTTCACAATGTACAAACATTTCCCAACTATTCAACTAACTGCCATATTTTTTCCAAAATATTATAGTATGTCAAAAAAACATTGTTGTGATTTGGAAAAAAATTTATTTCCTTTAGTAAAAATATTTCCAAAATAAAATTTTACCCACTCAAACACATATTTTATTGTATTTTTTGGTGAATTAATTGAAGGGTTTATTCTATATAATATGCGTCCCATGGTGGTTAGATTACTTTTAATAAAAAATTTCCAATGTATTTGGTAAACTACATTATCTCAAACAAAATATTTTTATACTTATATAAAGTAATAGAGACTACATAATCATATAGTATGTATATATTCTCCTTTATGAATGGTAAATAATTATTTATAAATATGTTCTATTATAATATATGTTAAATAAGATATGAATATATAATCAGTAAATAGATATATATAATCATGGAATATTCCATTTCATAGCCAAGATATTTAATAAGAATACTTACTAGTAAATATGAGTATAGAAAAAAACCTCCATAAATTATGAAAATAATTTTTTTGTCAGGTATATTTTGAAAAAAATATATATTTTTTATCATACAACAATTATTTCAATAAACGAATTCCTTTGACATAAACATATAATTTAGGCATTCAATAGAGTCTCCCAAACCTTATTTATCTATTATATGCAATCCCATCCAATATGACCAGGCTTCATATAATAAAATAATGAACTGTACTTCCCATCTCATCCCATGTGTTTCAAAAAAATAATTTTAAAATAGAAGAATCATAGTTTGAATTTACAAAATAATATTTCTTCATCTAGTCTGACTATTTACCCTCTTGTACCATAGATAAAACATTATGGATATGATCCACCATGTGTAACCCATCTATTATCATCATATTTTAGAGATCTAGTAAACAATTATTTATCTCATTCACCCTATTAAAACATTTACTAAAATTTTTACATATATAATTACATTTAAAAAACATACACACTCTCTACAAGTTATTATCTGACCTAATCTTATTGTTTATTTGGAAGTATACTAATATTTTTAGTTATATTGTACATTATATATTTTTAATATGATGTGAATCCTTGTATTATTCTCATAATAATCATGATAAACATGATGAATAAAATAAATTAAAAATGGACATCTTACTCTAAAACATTAAATTGGAATAAAAAATCTATTGATTATATATCAGTTTAGAAGGTTTCTTCCTTTAGAATTGTTTTTTATGAATTAATCCAAAAGACTCTTCATGGCATGTTTTTACATTGGAAAGAATATAACACTTATTATATTAATTTTTATAATAGTTCACTATATAAAATCATTTATTCCTTATGAAAGTATCATAGAGTCTAATGATATGGTTTGAAATATTAATCCTTTAATAAAATGAATATATTAAATCCATATAGAGGTGTAACTCTTCACAAAATACATAGATTATTTTACAAAACAAAATTCAATCCTAAATAATATAATCACATATCCAAATGAATTCAATGTATATGTTACATAACACTATTTCATGGATAAGTTGAAAATCAATTTAAACCAATTATCCATATAATAGTAATCATGGATTTAAAAATAACCGTAATTCTCAGATATAGACTAAACTCATTGTACAATAAATTGTCCGAACCAATCTAACTATAACCATGGTTCATTACTCAAGGGATACCACAATTTAATCAAAATTCAACCCACTCATATCAATGCGGCATAATTATCCATTATGTTAAATCACCTAAACGAATAGAAACCACATTTTCGGAAGAATAGTACTATGTCAATTTTTATAAAATACATGAAAATAATTAAATTGATTTATTACAACATATATATATATATTAACACATTAAATTAAATTAAACATACAATAATATTTTTAAAATGTATACCTATAAAGAACGAGATATTAATACTAAATTAATGATAATTCATAAATTCAAAAATTAAATACACATTCATGAACACTTCATAAATAAATTATTTAAAAAATCATACAATTTATTTCATACATTATAGTCATTTTAAATTTTATTAAATATAAAAAGATTATATTTAGTCCTTATATTAAATCATTCATTCTACCCATTATTGGAAATTTCATTTATTATTCAGATATTTGAAATGTAAATTTATTTATTACATATATATTATGTAAACATTTAATATAATAAACATATCCACGATTAAATATTCTTCCAAAAACAATCATATCAATGTACTAAGAAAATTTATTGTATTCAAATATTTCAAAAATAATGAAATTTAATTTTAATATTTCAAATTAAAAATTACAGTCATATATAATTCATCACAAAACCGATTATATTTTTCCTAATTTTGTAATTTATAAAATCTATATAATTTTATTTCTTTTCATTTTCTAAAATTACACTATTTGGGATAGTCTTGAACTAAACAGATCATAGAAGTATAATAATCTCAAACCCTTAGCTCAACAAATCAAATTAAAATTTCAAAAATCCAAAGAAAAAAATATCTCACAAATATGGGTGGATAATAATTTTTAACAAAAACTATGAAATTAAATGAAATCATATGTTTTTAAAACATTCTAAATTATATTTAAGATGTTATAAATGTATTTCCATTGAAGACACCAGTCATGAAAAAAATTATCCCACTATGGATCATCATATATGATATCCTCATAGATAGGATTCTTCATTCCCAATGAATCATTATAATCCTACATATTAATCCATCCTTTAATGAAACCATAGATAAAATTATTATCATCCTTGATGATCAATGTTTGTTTTTTATTTTTATCTATTGTATATCTTCTTTTGTACTACCAACAAACATCCTTCTTTGGGGATTAAATGATATTTATTTATCCATTATCTCCACATTGGTGTGAAAAATTATGTCAATTGATGGTCCATGGTCTGTTTTCGCCTTTCTCATTCATTTACCCCAACTTCGTATTCAAATTCATATTGATCAAAAAAAATATTTATCTATTTTAACACTATGGTATAAGAATAATCGTGAATTATTCTAATAATTATATTATATTATGACCCTTTCATCATTTTTTATGTAGCATTGTTCATTCCCTTTTTTATGTAGTGTTGTTCATTCTCTTTATGTGTATATTTTTCTTCCCATTCGATATATAACAATTTCACGAATCAATACCCCCTTTTCTCCATCAATTATATCTTAAATGAAAATATTCTTCATCCGGAATTTAACTATAATTTATTTATAAAAAAATTTATCAAGATTTTAATTCATCTAATATAAAATCTATGGTATTTTAATTTTAATAATTTCCATTATAGACATTTACATATTAAATGATTCAAAAATATTTATTAATTATTTATAAATTTCTTATAAATATTCAATTTATAAAATCAGTACAAATAAAAAAACAACTCAAAATATATTTTTCTATAATATAAAAATAATTTATAATTTATATTATTTAGTTACTAGTTTAAATACAAAAAATTAAATATAATATTAATTCATATAACATATCTCATTACTCATGATGAAAATCATTACATTTATAAAGGTTTAATATTGGAACCTTCTACTCTATGATATATAATCATTACTATTCATCATATATTACAATATCTCTATATCATAAAATCAGATCTATTTCAAAACTAATATCATGTATTAGGATTGGAATTCAAAAACTAGTGATAGTACCCTTATGTGTTAGTGAATAAAAATTTATGATATATTATATATCATATTTATAAATTGATAGTCCATTTTTATGTTGCATAATAATTCATATGGGTAATCTAATTTATTAAAAATAAACATATCTAAAATTATGACATTAAAAACCTGAAGGATTTACATTTTATCTCATATTACAGTATCCGGTATTGAATAAGAAACACCAATAATAAGTTATTATATCTTATATCTGAATAATATACATAAAAAATATGTCATATATGAAAATATCAAATATTATATATTTTTATAAAATAGAAATCTACATCAAATAATAAAAAATTTTATATGATATAATTATTTTCCTTTTTAGCCTAGATTTCCTAAATTATGTAGAATATAATTTCAGTTAAAATATTCTTGAAATTGCAAACATTGTATAACACATATTGGAGATTTAAAATATATTAGAGAAACCTAATTAGAATATCACCTATCTTTTAAGATAAAATCACATATAACATTAAATTAAGAAAATATTATTAATTTTCAAAACATATGTATATAATTATTATATTTTTATTCATATAATTGATTAAAATCATCGGAATAAAATATAGGACTACTTATTTCATGTGGTATCCATGAACTAACATGACTCACTCATTAATTGAGTGATACACTTTTTCCCTCTATGATATGATAGTATCTCTTAAGGAAATATTAGAATTGAAAAGACGGATTCTTCATGGAGAATGACCCAAGGCGGTGGAAAACCATTCCAATATTTTTATCCTTATTTATATGGCCATTAAGGGTTCTCATGTATTTTTTTAATAGTTACCCATAGATACATAAAACATGAGTAAGTAGATGTTAATTAGAACATTTTCAATCCCTCGGATAGAAAAATAAAATTTACTTGTGTTCTATATTCTCCCATAATGTTTCATCATTTGAAAAATTATAGTTTATGATAACCATGGGAAGGGTTATGAAATAACATATCATGAAATTAAAATTATTTAATCATAATTTCCTTGTGAATCATACCTTATGATTATTAAATATTTCAACATTATAAATTTATTATGACATACACTATTATATGAAAATAAAAAATCAGGATATAAATTATTAATACCAATGATTTACCTACAACACCATACATTTCAAGAATTGATTTTGTAAACAAAATTCAAATCCATGTGAATTGGTGTGGTAAGGATGTACGTGATATTATTGGTGGACCTGTGGGTCAGTGATGGAATTTTGAACCTAATGTTCTTAAAAAAATTATATTTTAGGTTATTAGACACACTACATACTTTGAGTAATATTATGAAACAATTCACTAAAGGGAGTTTTCATTCTATAATTTACGAGGGGTGAACTGTGATTTTTTTGGTTATGCGATAATTTTTTTCTAATAATTTTTAGGTTTTCAAATAAGGTATTATTTTTCCTTGGTGATTAGGGTTACACTATAAGCAATGGAAACTAGTTATTCTTGGTTATTTCCTAATTTTGGGAATTTTTCTATGAAAATAGGGGACATGATGCAATTTAATAATGACAATATCATTTCATTGTGAATTGTAAGTCATTACACCACCTCATATAGTGTATTTTTTTCACCAAAAAGTTGTTCATTAAAAAAATTCGTTATTCAATAAAAGGATTTATTTTGACCCATGAAACTAAAATTATAGTATCGAATATTTTAAAATGAGATGCTCAAATACAAGAGGAGGGGTGAATTGTATACTTTAAAAATTCCTTTGTAACCTTTAATGGTATGTATAACAAGGATAAACAAACATTAACAAGACCTCTTAATGAAATATTTTCTATTTTCGTAAAAGAATGATTCAACCTTAAAGCGTATAGAATCTGTAATATAATTAGAGTAAGGGAATTACAAATTATTAGAATGTTATACTTTATTACTTTTACAAAGATAACATAGAAGAGCGTAGTTAAACCAAATTGTAATCATAAACAAGTAACAATATGATTTTTTAAACCCAAAGAAAAGGTTATCCAACATCCTTGGATAAAGGTCACTTGATTTATACATTCAAGAAATTATGTCTTACCCAAACCCAAGTAAGGACTCAATATGAAGACTGGTATCTACCTTGATATCCCCACAAGCCCTATATTTAGAAGAAAATCAGAATCACTATCTTCCAAACCTGGAAGCCCATGACCAGTATGATTGGAGTCTACACAAATCAATTTTGAAAAAGTTGGTCATGCCTGAACAAGATGTTCACAACATGCATATGAATCACAGAGATTTGTAAGGTCCACTCTCTCTAGAAATCACATCACATGCTTTTTCACTATCACGTACTTTTCTCGTTCAAATAAGATTGTATTTATAAGCAAAATTTCTAAACCGAAGGCTCTTCTCTAACATTCATATTTTTCCTTAAATTTCAATGGGACATGGAAACATGGAAAACATACAATGGTAAGTTTATAACAGATTGTATGACTTCATTTCATGTTCCAGAAATGATTTAATGATAAATATAAATTTTAAGTATAAGAAAACATAGAAACTGATAACATTGGAATGATACATTAGGCTGCAATAACATTATTAAAAAGAAAGATTCGTAAGAAAAAAATTATCAAGAAAAAGAAATCATAAGGAAAAGTAAGTCTGATTCTGAAATAGGTATCTCATTTGTTCGGAATTAGAATCACAAAATCGGAGTCACTTATACACCGGATTTGGTATCTTGATGATCGGCATCATATATACACCAGAATTGGTATTGATGATCGGCATCATATATACTTTGGAATCAGTATTGATGATCAACATCATATGCACACTGAAATCGGTACTGAAGATCGGCATCAAATATACACAGGAATCAGAATCATAAAAACTAAATCACATATACACTGTATTCAGAATCATAAAAACTGAATCACATATACACCATATTCAAAATCATAAATACTGAATCACATATCGTAATGACAGATCTGTAAGTATAACAGAACGGAATATCTGAATGAATGATCTTTAAGTATAACAGAATAAAAAAACTTAAAGATATATCTGAAAGTATAATGGAATGACAAATATAGAACTCAGGAAAAAATAACGAACATAAAAAACATAGAACATAAGAAATAGTGTTTGTGATTTTTAAAACGGAAAAACATAAAGAATGGAGATGTCATATGATATCATTACTGGGTCATCAATATTCTGTTTTTTGGAAAGCACAAAAAACCTTTCTAAGGAATAATATATTGACATAGATAAACATATATTAAAAAAAATTATCACCCCTTTTGAATAAGATATTGGATGAATACGACTAACTTCCAATTAGGTTATGATTTCCATGGATCGTATTCTTTGATATTTAAAGTCAGGTTTTCTTAAGGTAATATCTACACCTTAGATAACAATTTCTTTTTAAAATAGAACTCCCCTTAATTGGACATTATCCTTTCTTGCTATACTCCCCCTTACTAGATTATCATTCTACAAAATTAAATTCATCCTTTAAATAAATTATCCCCCTTTGTGATTCTTAAAAAGGGGGAAAGGAATGGTTAAGAATAATATGTACATGTAAGACTAAAGAAGTATAAATTCAATAATAAATGATTATATGCAAGAAACATACTAAGAAAATTTTGTACAATTCTGGATTATATTACAATAATACATCAGAAAGTAATGAAAAGTCATCCATTCTTCTTCTGCTCAGACAAAATCTTCTTTATTAGGGATTTGAGTTTCTTCAAGACCATATGATCTTCTTCAAAAAATTTCATTATGATCTCCTTATCTTGATTCTTCTTTTCTAAAAACAAGATCCTTTTTTCTTGAGCAGCCACCATTCTCACTCATTCGGCTCTAATTTCCTTCTCACTACTAACATATCGAGCATTAGATTTGAGTTGACTAGATTTCTCAGAGATTGATGACTTGAACTTGTTGACCTAAGTTTCACAGGTATAAAAAGCTCATTTTGTTGAATCCCTGATGTCACCAAACTATCATAGCTCTTCAATTATTGTTTTGGTACTACTAAAGACATTCTTACAAGTAACCTTATGAGCATTATAATAAATAAAAATATTACTATAGTCTTCATATTACTTGACAACCATTTCCACAAGAATATTAGTCTATTCCATATTTTTATGCAGGGTCTCTTGTATCATTTGACTCTAGGAATCTATGATTCCAAGAACCAGAATAGTGATGACCAACTTTCTTAAAGATATCTTGACAAAATCATTTTTGATAGATGAAGAGGACTCGGATCTTGAAACATATTTTCCTTTCTCAAATCCTATTGGAGTTAAGGATGATGGTCTCTCTATTCACATAGAGGACTTCTGAGGCATTTCCTTATCTGATGAAGCAATAAAAATATTCTTGCCTTTAACAGGGTCTCGAGTTAGAGATTTTTCATCTGAAAATTCAAAAACATTTATATATCCATGTTCATCTTCTTCTTTTTCAAACTTATGATGTTGAGATCCTCCTTGTCCCTCTTCTTATAGAAATTCTTTCTCTTATTCACCTTGTTGTTAAACCTGTTCATTCTCTAATTCTTCTTTTAGTTCAAAATCAACTTCTTATTCATCATCAACTTTAACCTCTTCTTCAACATCTATTTCTTCCTCAAGATATTCTTCAACTTGTTCTTCGGTCTGTTCTACTGAAACATATTTGGAAGATATACTCGATGGATTTCAAACATAATCTTCCACTTCCCTTAAAGCATCATCATCATCATCTTGGATTATCTGATCTTCTATTTCGTGAACTAGTTTTGATAAAGCTGTGACTTTCTTAGATTTCGGAATTTCCGATATGACCACCATTTTCATATGAACAACTTGAGATTCGTGTACTTCCTGATATTCCTTTTCTAAAAAATTTAGAATAGACTGAAAAACTTTCTCTTCCAATGATTTATTCTTCAACTTCTTATCGTTCTTTTATTTCTCAATATTTTTGGCCTGTGTGATTTTTAGATCCTTAGCCTCTGCAGGATTTCGACCAAAAGAAGGATGTACTTCCTTTCTGGTAGAATCCATTTCTCTCTACCGTTAAAATATTTCATCTTAATAAGATTTTGGATTCATTGTAGGAGGAGGTGATGAAATTAGAATAGTAGGAACTGGTACTAGCAAGTTCGGTTCATCAAGTTTCAATTTCATAAGAACTGACATTAAATATTTTGGAACATCACCGTTGTTCCGGAAAATCATTTCTCTAAAGATTTTGGATTCTGGAATAAATTCTACTTTCATTCTCCTATGAGTTTCATCACTTAGCAACAAAATCATAAATGGTTTAGAAACTGAACGGCATTGAACATTCATTTCTTGAAGACACAAAACAATTATCCTGGAAATAGTTGTTGGGTACATAATGATATGAGATCTAATTGTTCCACCTTTTATTTTATTAATTGTAAGAAAGATGTACTTCACTAAGTTGATATTCCTTATATTGACAAGAAAATATAAAATAAAGATATCACATATCTTTAGAGAATCCATGTCTCCCTTTCATGGAATAAGAAATCCTTGCATACAGAGATCCAGCATCGTTTCATTAATTTTAATATATGTAATCATCAGATTCTTAACATAATTAAAGTCAATAAAATCCAATGCTTTGACTTTTTAAAAAGATACTTCTTTCTCATGGAGTTTTTGGGGGCAATGAATAGCCTCCCCTTCATATAGTATGTTGATAATATTTGTTGCATTATTGTATGGGACTGTACATGAATTATCATAGCATTTGAACATAAACCGATACTTACAATATTTTTTGAAGAAATAAACAGATTTATAGAATTTGATATGGTGGTCAGGATAATCCGCATCATGAGATTTATCCTTAGCCATATAGACACATTCCCATCCATTAGATATTATCACCTTTGAAATAAGGGATTCCTTTTTTTCAAAGAACATATGGCATAATATCCTTTCCCTAAAGATAGACCAATCCTTAATCTCCTTGCTAACTGACATCTGATATGATGAGGATTCTAGAGTCATTCAGGGTGATGGAGAACTTCATAACAAAAGCTTTGATGGAAACAGAACATCGGCACTGAGATCAGTAAGGATGGTGCGATACATGAAAACGAGGCAACCCTTATATAGACATAGCTATGAATTTTCAACTTCCATAAGATAATAAAATATCTAACAATAATCTAATCTAATCTGATGGTTGATAATGGATATAGAAAATATGAATTCTAATCTTTTGACGTAAGGAAAACTGTAATTTTAGAAATTGTGAAATACCAACAACTAAAAGGTAAGATAAAGAGAATAATGAGTAATAATGGATACCTTTTGGAATACTCAGAGATATTTATCGGTATTATATGTATTTTTATTTGGAGTTTTGAAATCCAAAATTTTAAAATATGAAATTTTCAAATCTGAAAATTTCAAGGAAATGAAAAAGATTTTAAATAATGAAAATAAACAAACATATGTACTCCCCCTAAAGTAAGGCATAATTGAATCATAGGAAATGATTTAAAAATTAAGTATATATGAAGTAATAACTTATAGAAATCATTCCTATATTTTGTTTAATGTATTCAAATCTATCGATAGGTAGAGGTTTAGTAAAAATATCAGGATTTTTCTCTTGCGTTCCGATGAATTGAAGAATAATATCTTTTTTAAGTGTTTGATCCAAAAGAAAGTGATTTCTAATATCTATGTGATTTTCACGAGTGTGATGTGCAGGTTTTTTACATGGGGAAATGGAACTTGTGTTATCACACATCATTTGAGTCTTAGTAAAACTCATACCATAGTCTGTGAGTGTGTGTTTCATTCACAACACTTGAGCACAACAACTTACGGCTAATATACATTCAGCTTCAGTAGTGGAAAGTGATATATAATTTTGTTTCATGCAAGACCAAAAAACTAAGTAACTCTTATGAAATTACTTGTACTTGATGTACTTTTTATATCCATTTCACAACCACAAAATTTAACATCTAAAAAATGTAATTTCAAAAACACTTATAGAGGTATAAAATAGTCCCAAATCTAATGTTCCATTTAAATACCAGAAAATTAATTTGACTGCATATAAATTGGATTCTTTAGGATTTCCTCGGAATCTTGCACATAAGAATACCAACAACATTATGTCATGTCGACCAGCTATTATGTAATGTAAGCTTCTTATCATCCCTCGATAATATGTATGATCTACAAGTTTCCTTGATTCATCAATATCAAGGATAATATAGGTTCCAATAGGTCTACATATAATCTTAGTGTTGTTAAACCCAAACATTTTTAGAATATATTTTATATACTTATGTTGATAAATGTATGTTCCATCTGGTTTTTTTGAAATTTGAAAACCAAGAAAATTTTTTAACTCACCCAATATACTCTTCTCAATCTCAGATTTATTAAGATTCTCAAAGGAATAAGTTAATGGTTGATGAGTTTTTCCGAAGATGATTTCATCAGCATAAATTTGAAAAATCAAAACATATTTATCATTTTTTTAATGAAAAGGGTTGGATTAGCAGTTCCCTTAACATAGTTATTTTGAATCATGTATCTATAATGTCTATCATACCAAGCTCTAGGGATTTGTTAAAGTACATATAAAGTTTTGGTAAGATTATAAACATGATTATGATATTTTTTATCTTCAAATCTAGGAGGTTGATTTACATAGACTTTCTCCTATACATAACCATTATGAAAATAAAACATAACATCCATTTGATAGAGTTTATAATTAATGAATTCTGCAATGGGTAGAAGAATACGAATAGATTCAAGTCTTGCTATAGGTGCATAGGTTTCTTAATAGTCTATACCTTCTTTTTGGATGTAGCCTTTTTCAACTAAACTTGATTTATTTCTAACAATGACTCCATTTTCATCACAATAGTTTCTAAAAACCCATTTTACTCCAATAACAAAAGTTTCCTTAGGTTTCTCAACCAAGGTCCAAAAATGATTTCTTATGATTTCATTAAGTTCATATTTCATAGCCTTTATCAAATCCTCATCACCCGAGGCTTATACAAGAGTCTTTGGTTCAAATTAAGAATCAAATGCAACATGCTCACCTTCATTTATTAATGAACATCTTGTTTTTACTGGTTAATTGACATTTCCAATGACATTATCACTAGGATGAATCCTAAGTAACAACTACCATGGATTTTGGAAAACCTTTTCATCAACATAAAGTTGAAAATTTTAATGATTAACTGTTTCCGAAAAATTTTATTTTAAACATTATCCTTTTCTAAAAAATTTTCTATCAATGTACAGTGATTAGTTTAAGAAAATATATCAGAAAAGGATTCAGGTTGTTTAAAAATGAAAGGATCATTTTCATCAAAATTAACATGTATTGTTTCTTCCACAGTGAATGTGTTTTTATTAAAAACACTATATTCCTTAGAGTAAGTAGAGTAACTTAATAAAATTCATTCACCAGACTTTGGTGAAAATTTTTGTATGTTATCCTTGGTATTCAGGATAAATACATTTCAACCACAAACATTGATGTATGAAACTTTGGGGTTTCGACCAGTCCACGTCTCATAATGGGTTTTAATAAGAAACAGTCTTATTAAAACTCAATTTATAGTAGAACAAGTAGTACTTACAGCTTCATCCCAAAAATGTTTAGCTATATAATATTCGATCCATATGGTACTTTTCATCTCTTGAAGAATGCAATTTCTTATTTCGACAACACAATTTTTTTAGCAGTTCTTGGATCATAGAAGTTGCGAGTAATACCTTTTTACTACAAAAAGTTTCAAAATCATATTATTGAAATTCTCCCTCATGATCACTATGAATAGTTTAAAATGGTAGGTTTTTATAATTTTTAACTTGAGCTCTAATGATTCTGAAATAAGCAAAATCGTCAAATATCATTACAAGAAAATAATCCCATGTAAATCTACTGTAGTCATCAACTAGAACAAACACATAGTATTTTCCTCTAATACTTCTAGTTTGTGTTGGACCAAATAAATCCATGTTCCCCAACTATAAGAAATTTGATGTTTTAACTTCACTTATACATTTAAAGCTTGATTTATGTTTCATTCCATATTAAAAAGGATCACAGACTTTTGAAGAATCAATCTTATGTTCTGATAGGTCCTGAACAAGTTCTTTATTAGAAGGCTTACTAAGATTCCTTAAGCTATAATGTCCTAGTATCCTATTCCAAATCCATTATTGATCCTCAAATTCACTATGGAAACATTGATCTTGAATTCTAAGGACATATATGTTTAAGGTGTACTCATTATCTTGTCGTAGGGCCGATAAAATAAACTCATCCTTGGAATTGAGAACTAACTATTTATCATTTCTAAAATTCACAAGGTAACCTTCATCACATAATTTGATTATGCTTGTGAGGTTGTGGCTAAGGCCTTTTACAAAAAGAACATTTGAAATAAATGTTTTAGAAAGAAGAATAATGTTACCAATACCGACAATTTATCTTTGAGAGTTATCACCAAAAGTTACTTTTCAATAATTAGTTTTTAAAACCTTCAAGAAGTAGTCTTTGTTACCAGTCATGTGCCGAGAACATCAACAATACATGTTCCATAGGATTTTGGTAATTCATTATTTTTCCTAAAAAAGAAAGAGTTAGGATTTCAGAATCTAAGCTTTCATGGATCTGAAATAGTTAGACAATAAAATTTTGAGAATCCACATTTGTTTAGAAAAGTATGCTTCATGAAACCCAAGAGACTGAACATTATTCAAAGAACAATTTTTCTTCTAATTCTTACAAATTTGGAATTTAGAATAAAAATAGGCTCTAGAAGGAACCAAATAATTATTTTTTAAAACAAATTTTTCATGAGAATAACCTAAACCCAAATGATTACCATGAGGTTGGCTCTAAGGATTCATCATGTCAAAATTTTCCTTACCAGCAGTTAAATTTGAATGAAGGTTCTTCAAGGAAAATATTTCACATTTTAGTCTCAATAAAAAATTATTATCCTCAAGAATAATAGATTTATAATTAAATTTTTCTTCTAAAACATTTTTATTCTAAAATAAGAACTTTAAGATCCTTAGAAAGATTATCCTTCTTGGAATTAACATTCTCAAGTTTATTAGATGGATTTTTAAAAACATCATTTTTATCAACATGATCTTTGGAAAGATCAGAAATTACATTTGTTAAAATAGAGTCTATAGAATTATCTTTATCATGTTTCTTTTCAAAAAAAAAATTTCTCTTTTCTAACAACATATAAAATCAAGAAACTTCCTCTAGGAAAGAAAATCATTATCATTATCTGATGAAGAAGATTCTACATCTGATGAAGAAATTATCTCTGGAAAACTTTTACATAAAGACATATTGGTTAAGGATTCAGCAGTTCATACCTTGTCTATAAGACAATTATTTTTAAATGGATCTCTAGCTATTAGACAAATATCCATTTTCCCATAAGATTCATAATCTGAATAATCGTCAATAGAATCTCCACAACTAGCACTCCAAGTGTAATTGTCATTCAGGATTTTCTTATGGTTTGATCTGTAGAACTTATTCTTGTTTGTCTCCGAATTACACTCTTTTTTGTCTCTTTACTTAATCAAGGGACAATCATGTCTAATATGACCAGTTCTTCTACATTCATATCAATTCACTTCTCTATTTTCTTATCTTTTCCATATTTCTTCTTGTATCTATATTGAATATTCATCTACCCCACAATCTTTTTCATCATCCGAGCAAGATTGGATAATTTATTTAATGAAGTTTCACATTCAATACATTCATATTTAACAACAAACATCTTATATTTAGATCTTATAATTCTCTCAATAGTCTTGGAATTTATATTATTTGAAGTAGATGTAAAAGCAACACCTCTGTTTCTATTATTCTTCTTAATACAATCATCATCTCTCTTCATTCTGGTTTCATGTTGAAGAAGACTTCCAAACAGTTCATCAAGAGAAATCTAAGTGACTTTCCTATTATCATCTATAGAAGTCATCTTGGAATCCCATTCATTAGGCATGATGTCAATACATTTGTCTACAAGAGCTTTATCATCTAATCCTTTATCACCCATTTATTTTAAGCTTTTGACGATAGTTATAAATCATTTTTGTACCTTACATATGAGTTCTCCATAAGGAAAGCAGAATCCATGATACTCAACCCTGAGCATTTCTCTTTCAATTTCAATAACATTGGATGTTCAAAAGTGAGTTACTTTAAGCTTCTTCCAAATACTATTTATAGCTTTACATGATGAAATCTGGCTATATATATTTCTATTAATGGAACATAGAAAAGTATTACTTACCATAATGTTCAGCTCGTATTCCTCCTTTTCTGGATTAATAAAGGTTCTAAGTTCCTTATCAGGAATATTATAATCTTCAGTTAAAATAATGTAGTTGTCTACACCTATGTTTATCACAAATGTCTTCATTCTATCTCTCCAGTACTCATAGTCATTTTCATCAAAGATCAGTGGTCTAATAGGATTAATATTATCTAAATATCCAAAATGAATGTCTACAATACTAAAAAGATATTTATTTCCAAAAAAATTATTAGTAGTAAAAGATTAAAAACAAATATTAAGAACTCAAGAAAAGGAAAACTTGAGGAAGATAACATAAATGTGGATATAAGTATTTCAGAGACCTCCTCTAATAAAAATTGTTAGATTGATTCGGAGTATGAGGTAGCCAACCTCTAATACCAATTATAGGATCGAATATGTAAAAATGAGATGCTTAAATACAAGAGGGGGTGAATTGTATATTTTAAAAATTATTTTGGAAACATTAATGTTAAGTTTGTCAAGTTTAAATAAACATTCACATGAACTCTTAAAAAACCTTTTATATTTTCTTAAAAGAATGATTCTACCTTAAACCGTATATAATCGATAATATAATTAGACTAACAAAATTACAAAGTATAAAAAGGTTATACTTCCTAACAATATCAATGATAAAATACAATAACGGAATTAAAACAACTTGTAATAGAAAACAAGTTACAATAATAATAATTTAACACAAAGATAAGTGTATACAACAACCTTGGATAAAGGTCCCTTGATTTATACTTTCAAGAAAGTATGTCCTACCCAAACCCAAGTAAGCCATCAATCTGTAGATCAGTACCTGTCTTGATATTATTGAAAGCCCTCGATTTAGAAGGAAATCATAACCACTATCTTACAAACCCAGAATCCCACGATCAGCACGATCAGGGTCTGCACAAAGGAAGTCTGAAAAAGTTGTTCATACCTAAAAAAGTTGTTCTCAACATCCTCATGAAGAACTAAGAGATGTAATATCCTCTCTCTCTCTCTCTCTATAAATTACTTCACAATATTTTTCACTTTCTAGTACTTTTCTTGTTCTAATGAGCTTGTATTTAAACGAAAAATTTTCAAATGGTCAGCACCTCTCCAACGGTCATATTTTTCCATAAATATAGGAAGGACCAGTACACATGGAAAACATACAACAATTAGTTTATAATAGATTTTCCAACATCATTTCAAGTAATGGAAATGATGTTAAGTTAAATATAAATTTTGTGTATAAGAAAACATAGAATATGATATCATGGGAATGATAAACTTTGCTACATTAATATTATCAGAAAGATTGATTCTTAAGAAAATCATTATCAAGAAAACAGAATCATAAGGAAAAGTAAATTGGATTTTGAAATAGGTATCTCATTTTTTCCAGAATCAAATTCAAAAAATCGGAGTCACTTATACACCAGATTTTGTATCTTGAAGATCAGCATCATATATACTCCGGAATCGGTATGGAAGATCGGCATCATATATACACCAGAATCAGTATTTATGATCAGCATCATATATACACCCTAGTTGGTACTGAAGCTTGACATCATATATACACCGAAATCATAATCATAAAAACTGAATCACATATACACCGGATTTGAAATCATAAAAACTGAATAACATATACACAATATTTGAAATCAAAAAACATGAATCTCATATCATAATGACATATCAATAAGTATAACAAAATTTAATTTCAGAATGGCCGATATGTAAGTCTAAAAGAATGAAAATATGTAATGATATATCTGTAAGCATAACAAAATGATAATTACAGATCATATGAATAAAATATAGAACTTAATAAAAACACTGAACATAAGAAAAAGTGTTTGTTATTTTCAAAATAGAAAACCGTGTGTAATAGAGAAGTCATAAGATATCCTTATTGACTCAATAAAAACTAGGGATAAATCACATAGTGAGATTACAAGATATTATATAGCCTCATTTGACTTATGTGGAATGTATAATGGTTATGTATTTCACTCCCCTTAGAATTTATGTTTGATGGGTTTAGACATTTGGTTAATATTATAGAATGGTTTTGGAATGTGATTAATATCCTAGTGTGAATTCCAAATGTTTTTTTAGATATCTAACCTTATATTCATAATTAAATTGATTCATATTATAAACCATATTTTGTATGTATGAGGGGTCACAGATCATATAGGTCATGATGAATATAGATCATTTCTACTTTTCCAATAGCCTACATACTATTATTAGAGGGAATGAGATGTAGTTGAGCTAGATAACTATAAAAATGGGTATTCCTTTTCTAATCATCATATTAAATATATGTTCAAGGATCAAGTATTTTAGGGGCCTTGATCAATCATTACCTAATCTATATTTCCCATTAGTAATTTAATAACATTATGAGGGGTCAAGATGCCCATAGGTATAGACCATAAAATTAGGGATAACCCTCACCCATTTCATTGTTTTTTTATATTTTGATTGAGATATCATGGGTTGAGATCACTATGACCATGGAAGTCTTTCACATTGTTCTTATAATAATTTGATATTGTATCTATATGAATGAGGGATGGGAATCTATTGTTTTAGGACATCATTAACCTTGAACATAAATCACTATGAAATGTTAATGATTCTTACAATATACAAATGATACAGATGTGGGGACAGGTCTTCCATTATTTGGAAATATTATGTGTTGTGTTCAACATGTCTGAAGAGTAATACTAATCATGATAAAAGACCATCTTTCCCATTCTCTATATCATTATAACTGATAATATGGGATCCATATTTTTTATGGTCCTTATAATAATGGTAATGTACATATCTATTTCCATTATTTTTTATTATGATTCATTCATAAATACTCCAACAATGAATGAAGTGTGTATGGTTATACCATGGTTTTTTTGATAAATACGTTATTCCAACACAATATTTTTGATTATTTTTGTTTATTATTTTTTCATATATCTATACGAATTTGGATGTAAAATATACATTTCATAAAGAATCCATTTTTGATGGATTAATATATTGTTCTCACACCCTTATTGGGTTCACTAATACCCATGTATACATTATAGTTCATGACCATAATGGAGGAAGGTCTCAAATGCTAGGTATGGTTCGAATATGGATCATGGTTGGTGCTAAGATATAGGGTTGAGTATTGACATGGGATCGATGTTGCAGTCACCTCCATTTTTTTATTTTTTGAACAGGTTATATAAAATAATTACAAGAGAGTTCATATTTATATTTGAATTATTTCTACAATATTAACATATATTGTTTTCTAAATGATGTGAGTTGTAATTAGAGTACGGTTGGAGTTTATTCAGGATGTTCACATTTCCACTTATTTTATACAATGGTAAATATAAATATATTATTACAGTTTTATTTTACTTATCTATAAAGGAGAGGGATCAATATTTTTATGATATATATAGACCCTCATCACACATCAAATGAATTGGGAATATGAGGAATCATTCCCGACGTACATGAAACTCGATTTTTTTATTCTGATTATATAGTTGATTAAAGATGGTGTAATGTGTTATTAAATATATATTTCACTATTTTCATATTACATTTGATATGTTATGGATGATATAGGATTTTGATGTAAAATTAGATAGACATTGTATGTGGGAGAAGCAAACTATGAATTTGAAATGTTAATATAAACCTAGATAATTTTTGTGCTCTTGGTTTTCAATGATATAAACTCATAATTTAGAATTATATGGTGTTTGATTAATTTATTTATATTATTCCTCTTCGACTAGCGTTAAATGGGGCCGGTATTCTTGAATAATATTTGACACATATTATTCAAATGACATTATTGTGATGGATTTTAAAAGAGAACCAAAATTTAGATATACGAATGATATATATAATGTGTCACCATAAAATTATATAGTGTTTCCCAATAAAAATTATTAGTTTAATAATATTTTAAATGGAATTTAATTTTTATTTATTTGTTCTATTTATTAATTTATAACATGGATTATATATATATATATATATCATTGCATGTGAACTCTTAGAGTGGATTGTTGGGGATAGGGAGAGAATCAAACTTATGTGATAACCTTGTATTTTTCGTGTATTTATAGATTAGAAGGATTACAAATCTATTATTCTTTATAATATATATTATTACATGAATTACAATAAATTTATTTTATGTCACACAATATGAAATTTATTGAAAATAAACTACAGGGATTTCTTGAATAGTTCATGCAGATCGGGGATGAGTACGCCCAATTTTTTTTAGAATTTTACCCAATATTTAATCTTGAGAAACAAATAGATAAGAAAAAATTAGAGAGTATATAAATTTTAATTTATTCTATAAGGCCAAAATAACTATGCTTGGTTCCCTCTATGTCCTATTTGTATAAGAATTTCTCATTGTAGCATAAAGCTATATTTACTGCAGAGGGTGGACCAGATGTCATTGATATTGGGATTGAGAACTTATAGACTGTAGAGACCTAGTCGTGATGTACATGGAAATTACATTAAATTTGCGGAATACTTAATACATAACAAAAACAGACACCTAAGTACCATAATAGTTGTGTTACATTGGAAACTTGGAACATAGTCTTCTAATCATGGTGAATGATCATAACCGTCTCCAATATAGATCATCCCCTTTTATTTTCTTACTTAAAACCATTCCTTATATCCTGGGAAAAATAAAACATATAAATGGTGAGCTCCAATTATCAGTATAGGTAATCATGGGAAACATAAAATAATCCATAAACATTTGAACATGAGATCATGAACATAATACTTAAACATCAAAATCATGGGCAATGACATAAAACATTGCAGTACATAAGGCATAGATCATAAAGAAACATTAATCATGATAAAATAGAATGGAAATATAACATGTATTTATGGATAACCAGCAAACACATGATATGATTTCTATAGTAGCCAATGCATTGCTACCAAGACTATCAAAGGGGAAAATGTTCATTACTAAATCGAGGTTACTTGTCGTTCCAACCCTATATTACTGAATCATATTTACTTACAATTCTAGCCATGTTTATCTAATGAGATATAAATATTTACCCAATGAATTGAAGTGAGATATAGGTCACACACATCCCATAATTAAACAATTCTTATGTGTGCCACAAAATCATAAATCATACATCATAGCATAACCCATGTAATAAAAATTGGATTCATAAACATCATGCCATCATAACATAATCCATATAAGATAAAAGGACTTCATAAAAATAATTCCATCATAACATAATCAAATAAATGTAATCATAGGCAATGAAATAGAACCCTATATTTTCTTATATGGAAACTAATTCTGATTAAACACTTGAACACCATTGATGGGGAAAATATCCTTTCTACTTCCAAAACATTTTTCCTTTTTTAAAATGACAAAAAAAATTTAACTAAAATAATTTAATTGAAAATAAACATGAAAACATTTAAAGGAATCTTCATGGAAATAATATTCATAAAAATCCATTCATTCCTTATAAAATAAAAAAACATTTTTCTAGTAATTTGGCTGGAAAAGTCAAAAAGAATCTCGTACAGAAAATGAAAAAATATTCCTTTCATTACATTTAAAAAAATTCAACAATAGGTAAAATTGGAATTAAAAATTTGTAGGAGGATTTATATAATATTACTTATGTATTAAATATAGATTTTAATGATAAATATGCCCCTGTAAATTCTGATGTATAAAGAATCTGGGATAAAAATGAGATTGTGAGATTTTCCCTTACCATAGGTCCGATATGATTTGTACATATCTGAACCTCCTGTATAATGATTTAAATAATTTTATTCACTTATTATAGAATCATATTCATTGTTATTATATCATATATGGTCATATTCTTATCTTCTTATTATTAATATTTCATTTCTACTTGTTATTCGTGTGTTCATTTCTTTATGTACTTATGCACGTTTTGTAGAATAAATTCTTATTCCACTTTTTTCTGTTATAGATACTTCATTTACATAATTGTATTAGTGTAATATATATCATATGTATTCATTTAACTCATTTATATAATCATTATTCAATGAATATCATGTCGAACGAGTCACATCAAATCATGGAGACGGTAAGTTGTACGTATGCATGAGTGATGACATCATTCCCGTGATTGTGGAATTATATTGAATTGTATAGTGTATATTATTTCAAAATCAATATCAATTTAAAATAATCATATATAGTTATTTTTTCCATCCTTATACTGATCCAAGTACGTTAGTGATTAAATAAAGGATTACACCACGGCAGGGAGATGATAAGCCGTACATACGAATGCGTGGTGATTTCATTTTCTTCATATGATATACTGAAGATAGAATATGGTTGTTACATATTCCTAATAACATATCAGTATACAATTGATACTGGAGTTTTTAATTAATAATGAAACACACATATAGAGGAATTAGGAGAAGAAAAAATTTTGAATGAATCGGTAAAGGATATTACCTTTTCTTCGACACGCCTCCTCTTAACCTCCTCTTAGGGAACAAAAGATGTCCTTCGAAGAAGACCAAGACCTCTATTAGGATTCTAGGGAAGTGGATAAGTTATGTTGGAAGGGTTTGGACGAATTTTAAATCTAAAAAATGGTGTGAAGTGGAGATGGATGAGGTTCCCCTTTATAAGGGAGGAGAGGGGCACCTTTAGAAACCTAGAAAATATTAATTTATAATAAAATCATAACCCACATAAAAACCTCCCAAAATGACTCAATTAGAATTTAAGATGAGATAGGGTTGTTATATCCTAAAACAAAAAAATTAGACATGTTTTATGTTTATTTTCAACCTTATCATTCTGATTTATCGTTATTTAAACTATTTTATTTTATTTGTGGTTATAATATTCTAAATTTTATATTTTAAAAAATACATAATTATATGTTTTAAATTTCTTATAATTTGATAAATTATAACCTTGTCGACCATATAAATTTTAATTTCTAAATTTTAAATATTTTTGTGATTTTCAAATAATTTAATAATATCTTATTTTTATAAAATACCAATAGTTTATATTCTGACACTATTCATTTATTTGAATTTGAAAAAATTAAAAAAACTGGGAATATATTAAAAAAATATTTAATAATTTAAAAAAATTTCATATTAATCTGTAAAATTAAAGGAGAATATTAAATAGTTCATATAATATTTATTTTAATATTTTTAAAACCATTTATTTGATATTTATCTTAAGAATATGATTACTATAAAAAAATTTATAATTATTTAATATAATAATTTTTTCATAAAATTAAAAATAAATTACTATGATGAATATAAATATAATAGAATTCATAGTAATACATTTTGTCGAATTTATCTTCTAAAACACCAAACGTTTAAAATGTTATGTTTATTAAATTTTGATGTCGACAACTTTTACATCATTCAAAATAAAATAATATAAGTGTCCTAATCGCTTTTATAAGTCGCTAAATGGTCTAAAATTTGATCTTTGGATGCTTATGGAATATATGTACATGACCAACATGTTTTGTGCAGGTGTTTGGTCCATTTATGGGTATTATTAGTTTAATAAAAACTATATTATTAATTTTTCAATAAATAAATAATTTCTACATCATTAATGTATAATATATTAAGATAATTATATATTTCATAAAAATTACAACTAAATTACCATGTTATAGAAAATCATTTTAGATTTAATATGATTTTTTATAACCATATTTAAATTCTGTATAACCTTATATTAAAAATAATTTAATTATTAAAATTTTAGTGAGATAGATTTCACTTTCATTTAAATAAAATAAATTAATGTTCTTAATCACATACAACTGGGTTATAATAGATATAATTTCGATCCAAGTATATTTTAAGACGAAATATAATCATCCAATTATATTAATAACAGTGATAGAATAATTTTATAATATTAGTTTTACCCTTAATGACCTATTTTTCCTTTAACTGTATTAAATAAGGTTTAATGTAGTTACTATTCATAATGGAAAAAAAATTATACTACTTACATAATTTGCGCCTAATTATTCCAAATATGGAATTCCATTTTTCAAATTCAACACATAGAGGTTTCAGTACTTAAATTAAAATTAATCTCTTTTTTTAAAAAATGTTTTAATTTAAAAAATTACAAAAGATTGAAATGTTTATATTGATCAATTCAATGTAAAATTATTGAAAATGAAATACATTATATTAAATTATAAAAACATATTATATTTATACTTTTAATGTATTCAATATTATAATTAAAAAAATAAATTATCTTGATTATAAAGTTGTTTTTAATTAAAATGTAGCATATTTTTACTATTCATTAAAATATGAACTTCATTAGAAACACATATCAAAAAAATTTCCAATGTAAATTTTATATTAATTGATTCAAAAGAAGATGTTTATTTTGTAAAATTGAACTTATAATATTGTTAAATATTAGAATTAAAAATAGATATTTTACCCAAAAAGGTGGCAAAACAGCATTTCATTAAAAATAGATATTTTACACAAAAATTGTATTTTGTTCTCATAAAACGATCTAGAAAATGTGTATGATGAATGATAATTATATAAAATTTAAAATTTGGTTAATACTATTCATAACTGCATGTTCATAATAATATTATATCAATATATTGTTGCTTATTGAAACTCAATATTGCGTACAACTGACGATATTGAAGAAGGTCGCCCTTGTGTGCAACAAATATAAGAATAGTGTATGCGTGTAATACAATATAATAAAGTTTTTCATATATTCCAAGATAATCTTGGTGTAGCGTAAAACATAAGACATCAAAGTAATTGAAAATAATATTTCTCATAAAATCTCATTGTTTTACATTTTACCCCCCTTAAAATTAATTTCTCCCTTAAAATTCATCGCGGTAAAAAGTTGTTCACTACTTGTATGTTTCTTTCATAGAAACCCTCATCGTAAAAAGGAATACTAAAACATAAGTTTAAAAACTAATGTATGAAACATAAAGGTTTCCCAAATTAACTCATCACTTGGTTTCCATATTGGAGAACATAGGTGAAAATATAGATATGGAAGAGAAATCAAACCATCAAGTTTTGATTGAGAGTGGTAGAGAACAAGGAAATGAAAAATCCAACAATCACAAAGCAATAAATTTGTGATGATCTAAGGTACTATCTGATTAATCAGATATGAGGGTACTAGGACAACGTTTTTGGTTTTCAATATCATTTCCCAAAAGTTGAAAATTTTGAATTAGAAGAAATACTTACTTGATTTTGGTACAATCTCATCATTGGTCGTTCTATGAAAAATTTCCTCTTCACATCTTAATGAAATGAAGTTTAATTTGTAATTCATGAAGTGTTAGTAGATCGTGTGATAGAATGATGGGTCATTCCATTAGTCTCAAATAAAAGGTTAAAAAAAGATATTAAATATAAATACGTACATATATAGTGATATTATTCATATATGGTTACAAAAATGATCTTATACATCATCTATCATATCGCTAAATAAAATAAAACTAATTTCAATTAATCAAAAACATCCTATAGACCAGTGGTAGGAACTAAATGCATGTTTCACTTCTGTTGGGGGAGCGATTCCCGCATCCTTGTCGGACGTGACATGTTGTCTCCAGTCATATGGGTTTCCCATTTTCTAACACTATACTATCATAATATAAAAAAGTTCTAGCCATAAACAAGACTATCAGATGTCCAAATTGATCCATTTCAATCTTTAGGCTTATCCGAAATTCTTTTTTCTAATCTCATTGTATAAAGAAAATGATTACTATAGAGTTCATAAACAAAGAATTTGATTAAAATCAGTTATCCCCCATATATCATAAGATATATCTTGTTGGTCACATTCCAAACATGTGAATACCTTAATCGTGTACTTTCATGAAACATGAATTACCAAAGAACCTTAGTGAAAACATGAATGCTATCAAAAGTTAATTATTTCTACATACTAAAATCCAAATATTTCTATATATTCAAACCATGATGTAACTCCTCCCTTATATCAGTCTAGAGCTCATTAATAATATCAAACACATTACCTTCTCTATATCCCTTCATTATGCACATATAATCTTTTTTCCAAAAATATTTCAATAACTTATCATGGTTTTGGGTACCATAAAATTATTGTAAACCAATACATTGATATTCACATATTCCATACTACTATAAATGAGATTCCACAACACTATTTAGGAATCCCGTTACATATAAACTTAATCATTCCAACACTTCGTTGTCATAGTCAATGGTATTGATCCATTGTTCACTAATAAGTGGATCAGAGGACCCATTGAATGAAGGTGGGCGTTGCCTCCTGAAGGACTCAATAGAATATCATTCACATATCTTTTCACATAGAAGTTCTAGAATGATTCATAGATTGTGTATGTATAGCAATAAGATTTTGCACTCCATTTCCCATAACATTCGGTTATTCATAAGGGCAGTCATTGGATTTCCAAGTGCATTGATCATTAACATGGTCCCTTCGGGTTCCTGTCATTATCTAAAACCCAAAAATAATACTGTGAGAATCAAAAATCATACAAGGAAAACAACATAATCATGTGGGGTACCTTCAATATCTAATATCTTAGGTTTACTTATTAGATTGTTTCCATAATTATAATACTATAACCTATACTTATACTTATCCTTGTTGACATCCTTGGACATACCTTAGAAATATTTCAAGGGATCTCACATGTGTTTTTGCATCCTTGTTTCCAACAGGTATCTAATCATTTCCTCTGATTCCAACTATAGTGACCCAGGCTTGACGTACATGAACATTACATTACTTTTTCATAATACTTAATACATAAAAAAATAGACACCCAAGGACCATAATATTTTAGTGTCCTTGAAATCTCAAAACATAATATTCTAATTATGGTGAGAGATCTTCAACATCTCCCATAAAGATCTTCATCGTTTGGTTTCTTACCTAATAACATTCGTTATATCCTGGGGAAAACAAAACATATAAAGGGTGATCTCAAAATCTTAGTAAGGGTAAACATGGAGAACATAAAACAATCCATAAACATTTGAACGTGAAAACATGAACATAATATTTTAACATCAAAATCATGAGCAATGACATAAAACATTGCAGTACATAAGAAATAGATTATAAAGAAACATTAATAATCATGAAATAGCATGTATAAAAACATGTAATTGTTGAAAACCATTAAGCACATGATATTATTTCCATAGATTCCAAGGCACAGCTTCAAAGACTTTCATAGTGGACAATGTCCATTACTGAATAGGGTTTACTTGATGTTCCAACCCTGTATTACTAAACAAGATTTACTTTTCATTCTAGCCATGTTCATCTCATGAGATATAAATCATTACCCAATGCATTTAACAGAAATATAGGTCCCACCAATCTCATAATTAAACCATTCGTATGTGTGCCAAAAAATAATAAATCATACATCATAGCATAACACATGTAATAAAAATTTGGATTCTTAAACATCATCCCATCATAACATAATCCATATAAGATAAAAGGAATTAATAAAAATAATTCCATCATAACATAACCAAATCAATGTAATAATAGATATAAAAACATAAACTTATATTATCTTAGATGGAAAATAATTTTGCTAAAACAATTGAACTCTATTCCTGAGGAAAATATCAATTCTACTTTAAAAACATTTTTCTTTCATAAAATTTCATACAATTTCAATCAAAAAGAAGATAATTGAAAATAAACATGATAACATGTAAATGAATGATCATGGAAATAATGTTCATAAAAATATATTGATGTCGTATATGTTATAAAACATTCTTCTCGAACATTGGCCAGAAAAGTCAAAAAGTCTCTCATTCTGAAAACGAAAAAATATTGCATTCATAATTTTTTTTTAAAATTCACCAATATGTAAAAATGGGTTTAAAATTTTTTATGAGGATAGAAATAATATTAAATATATAGTAAACATGGATATGGATGATAAATATTCCCTAGTAAATTCTGAATTATAAACAATCACGGATAAAAATGAAATTGCGAGATTTTCTCTTACCTTATGTCTGATATGCTTTATAAGTGTCTAAAAGTCTTTTATAAAGATTTAAATAATATCATTGAATTATCACAGAATCAAATTCTCTGTTATGATATCATATATGGTCATATTTTTATCTTTTTATTTGTAATATTTCATTACTACCAGTTATTCAGGTGTTCATTGCTTTATTTACTTATGCGTGTTTTGTAGAATAAATTCTAATTCCTCTTTTTAGGTTATAGATAAATCATTTAAAAAATTGTATTAGTGTACTATATATCATATTTATTCATTAAATTCATTTATATAATCATTATTTAATGATTTTTATGTAGAACGAGACGCATCACAACGTAGATAGGGTAGGTTGTACGTACGCACAAGCGATGATATCATTCCCATGAATGTGGAATTGTATTGAATTGTATCGTGTATAATGTTTCAGAATAAATATCACTTTAAAATAATGATATATAGTTATTTATTACATAATTATACTGATTCAAGTATTTTTTTGATGAAATAAAAGTTTACACCATGGCGTGGAGACGGTAAGCCGTACGTACGCACGCGTGGTGATTTCTTATTTTTCATAGGATGAATAAAAGATAGAATATTGTTGTTTCATATTCATAATAAAAATGTTAGTATTCAATTGATACTGTAGTTATTAATTAATAATTAAATAGCACATATATAGAGAATTTATGAGAAGAAATAAGTTTGAAATAATCGGAAAAGGATATTACCTCTTCTTCGACTCACCTCCTCTTAACCCCCCTCTTAGGCCACAGAGGTTGTTAGTTAAAGAAGACCAGGACCTCTAGTAGGTTTATAGGTAACTGGAGAAGTGAAATTTTAAGGGTTTGGATGAATTTTAAACCTCAAAATGGTGTGATGTGGAGAGGGAAGAGGTTCCCTTTTATAAGGGAGGAGAGGGGAACCTTTTGAAAGCTAAAAAATATAAATTTATAATAAATTAAAACCCCACATTAAAACCTCTAAAAATGACTCAATTATAATATGATAAGAGATAGTGTTTTTATCTCATCAACCAATACAATTTAGACATGTTTTATGTTTATTTTAAACCTTATCATTTTGATTTATCCTTATTTAATCTATTTGATTTTATTTGTGTTTATAATATTTTAAATTTTAAATTTTAAAATTTAAAAAATACACACTTATATGTTGTCAATTTCCCATAATTTGATACTTGATAACCTTGTCAACAATATTATTTTCAAAATGTTATTATTAAACATTTTTGTAATTTTTAAATAATTTAATAATATGTTATTTTTATAAAATACCAATATTGTAAATTTTGGCACAATTCATTAATTTCAATTTAAATAAAATACACATAGAAAATATATTGGAACCAAAATATTTAATGGGTTCCAAAAATGTCATATGCATCTAAAAAATTCGTGTAGAATATTAATTAGTTCATATAATATTTATTTTAATGTTTTTAAAACAACTTATTTTATATTTCTATTAATAATATGATTATGACAACATTTTTGTATAATTATTTAATATACGTAATTGTTGCATAAAAATTAAAACAAAAATACAATGATGAGTATAAATCTAATATTTTTCATATAAATACTTTTAGTATAAATTATCTTCTAAAACACCCATCTTTTAAAATGTTGTATTTTTTTGATTTTGAAGGTGACAACTTTGACATCATTAAAAACAAAATAATATAAGTGTCATAATTTCTTTTATAAGGCTCAAAATTGTCACAAGTTATACATTTGGATGATTATAGTTTATATTTACACTACAAATATATTTTGGTCGGGTTTTTGGGACTTTTATTGGTATTATTAGTTTAATACAAACTAAATTATTGATTTTTCACTAAATAAATAATATCTGCAACGTTAATATATAAGATATTAATGTAATTATTT
The DNA here is from genome assembly GCA_963277665.1 of Viscum album. Classification (NCBI taxonomy): domain Eukaryota; kingdom Viridiplantae; phylum Streptophyta; class Magnoliopsida; order Santalales; family Viscaceae; genus Viscum; species Viscum album. Next base: position 1,377,276,705 of record OY728155.1, read on the forward strand.
ATTTCATAAAAATTACAAATAAATTACCATGATAAAGAAAAATATTTTATATTTCAAATGAAAATTTATTACCAAATTTATATTCTGTAAATCCTTACATTAAAAATAATTTAATTATTAAATTTGGAGTGAGACATATTTCACTTTCAATTAAATAGAATAAAATAAAGGTCTTAATCACATACAACTGGGTAATAATAGATATAATTTAGACCAAATTATATTGTTAGATAAAATATAATAATCCAGTTATATTAATACAAGTTTTAAAATAATTTTATAATATTATTCTTACCCTTAATTACCTAATTTACCTTTAACTGTGATAAATAAAATATTCCCTAGTAACTATTCATAATGCCCAAAAATAAAAATTAGCATATTAACATCATTTGGAACAAATTATTCCGAATATGGAATCCATTTTTCCAAATTCAAAACACAACAGTTTCAGTAATCATTTTAAAATTAATCACGCTGTAAAAAAACAGTTTTATTAAAAATATTGCAAAGGATTGAAATGTTTTTACCTATGAATTCAATGAAAAATTAGTTATAATGAAATATAATATAATAAATGGTAATAATATATTCTATTTCAAATTTTAAACCATTAAATATTCTAATTTATAAATATAAATTATCTTGATGAAAAAAGTTGTTTTAAATTAAAATATAGCGTATTTTAACTATTCATCAAAATATGAACGTTATCAGATAAATATCAAAACATAATCCAATGTAAATATTTATATCATAACTAAATAGAAGAAGATTATTTTGTAAAATTTTACTTATATACTTTTTAATATTTAGATTTAAATGTTGGGTTCCATCAAAAGGTGGAAAATTGAATTTTTTTAAAAAAAACTAATTTTGACCAAATTTTTTTTGTTCTCATACCATGATCTAGTAAATTTGTAAGATGAATGATAGTTTTATAAAATTTAAAATGTGGTTAATATTATTGATAAGGGGTGTTTTTAATAATATTATAAAAATATATAATTTTTTAGTGAAAATCGGTATTACGTACAACACACACTATTGTGGAAGGTCGTTATTGTGTGAAACATAAGCCAAGTATAGTGTTTACATATAATACAAGATAATAAAGTGTTTCATATAGTTCATGATAATCTTGGTTTAGCGTACAATACAAGATATCAAAGTAATAAAAAATAATATTTCTCATAAAATATAGGGGTGTCACATTGTACACCCCATATAATTAATTTCTCTCTCGAAATCCGTCGGGGTTATAAGTCATTTACTAATTGTATGTTTCTTTCATAGAAACCCACATCGTAAAAATTAATACTAAAACATAATTTTAAAAAATAATGTATGAAATATTACGGTTACCCAAATTAACTCATCACTGGGTTTCTACATAAGAGAACATAGGTCAAAATATGGATTTGGAAGAGAAATCGAACTATTATGTTCTGATGAATAGTGGTAGAGAACATGGCTATGAAATATCCAAAAAACACAAATCCATTAATTGGTGATGATCTAAGGTACCATTAGATTCGTCGGTTATGAGGATACTAGGAAATTTTTTTGGATTTCAATATCTTCTCCCAAAAGATGAAAATTTTGAATTAGAAGAAATAGATACATTCTTTTGGTACAATCTCTCATTGGTCATTCCATGAAAAATTTCCACTTCAAATCATAAATATATGAAGTTGAATTTGTTAGTCATGATGTGTTAGAATATCATGTGATATAATGAAGGGTCATTCAATATGTCTCAAACAGAAGGTTATGAAATGTTTATAAATATACATAAGTACAAATATGGTGATATAAAATGTATATGGTTCCAAAAATGGTCTTATACTTCGTCTATATTACCGCTATATTAAATAAAACTAATTTCTATTAATCACGGACTACTTGTAGGCCAGTGGTAGGTGATAAAGGCATGTCACACTTCGGTTGTGGGTTTCATTCCTGCATCCTTGTCCGACGCGATGAGTTATCTCCCCTCCTATAGGTTGTCCTTTTTCTAAAACTATATTATCATAATATCAAAATGTTCTGGCCTTAAACAATACTATCTGATGTCCAACTTAATCCATTCCAATATTTAGGCTTATCTAAAATACTTTTGTCCAATCTCATAGTATAAAGAAAAATATTACTAGAGAGGTCATATACAAAGCATGTGATTACCATTATTTATCCCCCATATATCACAAGATATATCTTGTTGGTCATATTCCAAACATGTGAATACCATAATAAGGTATTTTCTTGAAACATGAATTACCATAGAACTTAAGTGAAAACATGAATTTTATCAAATTTTAATTATTTCCTCATACTAAAATCCCAAATTTATCTATACCCACTCAATGATGTAACTTTGTCCTTATATCAGTCATGAGCTCCTTAATACTATAAAAATTTTATCTTATCCGTATCCCTTGATAATGAACATATAATCTTTTTTCCATAAATATTTCAATCACTTTTCATGGTTACTAGTACCATATAATTATTGAGAACAAATACATTGATATTACCATATTCCATAATACTATAACTATGATTCCACAACAATATTTCAGAATCCTGTTACATATACAATTAATCATTCCACAACTTCATTGTCATAGTCAAAATCACCAACAGTGATTGCATGTGACGTCCCTTTGTCCTTTTCCTTATGTGGTTGTTGATGTCGATCATCATTAACCCTTGGATTATGGAATTGGTTAGAATAATGCCTCATTTCCTAGCACATGTAGCATTGATGTGTTGGTGGTGCGTTCTCTGTGGCCTTTTCTATATTCACATCATTAGCTACCTTTTTCCCATTACTTTGACACTCATCTGTTCGACGGCCTTCTTTTCCACAATTAATACATTTTCTATTCCTGTTAAGTCAATCTCCACCATGCTTCTTTCCTCACTTTGAGCATAACGAAACATTCGTCTTCTTTTCACAATTCTTTGGGGATTTTTCCTTGTACTCCATCTTTCGTTTCTTTTCAAAACCATGAGATGGATATGTAACACCAAATTCCAGTTTTACCTTGATATCACAATACACAATTTCTACCTAGCTACTGAAGTCTCTTATAGCTATTTCCCTTTGATTACATGGTCAAATGCCACTGAAAAATAGATCAACCTTACTTTTAGGTTGGATGATAAATCCAGATGCATACCTTGAAAGCCTTGTAAAATTTTCCTCGTATATACCAACAGATTCATCATCATTTTGATTAATATGAAAGAACTCCTTTTCTATCTTTTTTTGAAGAATACAAGGGATGTACTTATTGAAAACCAAGTTCTTGAACTCATCCCATTCCATGGATTCAATTTCATCTTGGGGCCTTGTATTGTTAATTAGAGTACACAATTAGTATGCTTCACCTTCTAAACTGTAAACAGCCAAAATGAATTTTTCATGTTTTGAATAGGGATGTATAGAAAATATCTTTTCAATGGTATTGATCCATTGTTCAGCAATAATTGCATCAAGATACCCATTTAAAGACGGTGGATATTTCTTCATGAAGGACTCAATAGAATATTATTCCCTTATCGAGTCATTTGGTAGTCTATAATGATTCATAGCATGTGTAGGTATAGAAATAAAATTTTACACTCCATTTCCGATAACATTTGGTTGTTCAGAAGAACAATCATTGCATTTCCTAGTGCATTGATCATTAAAACAGTTCCTTAAGGTTCCATCCATTATCTAAATCCCAAAAAGAATAACGTGAGAGGCAAAAATCATACTAGTAAAAAAACATAATCAAGGGGCTACATTCAATATCTAACATCTTAGATTTAATTATAGGATCGTTACCATAATTCTAGGACTAAATCCTATACTTTTACTTATACTTATGGACATCCATATACATACCATAGAAATATCTCGAGGTATCTCACTAATGTTTTTGAATTTTTGTTTTCAATGTTTAACTAAAACATTCCTCCCATACCAACTGTAGAGACCAAGTCTTAATGTACAAGAAAAATACATTACTATTGAGGAATAAAAAATACATAAAAAAAAAAGACACCAAAGGACCTTAATTGTTTAGTGTCTTTGGAAACTCGAAACATAAACTTCTAATCATGGTGAAATATCTTCAACATCTCCCATAAAGATCATCCCTTTTGTTTTATTACCTAAAAATGTTCCCTATATCCTAGGGAAAATAAATCATATAAATGGTGATCTCAAATGCTCCGTAAGGGTAATCATGGAAAACATAAAACAATACATAAACATTTGAATGTTTAAACATGAATATAATATTTAAACATCAAATTCAAGAGCAATGACATAAAAAATTTCACTACATAAAGTCATAGATCATAAAGAAACATTAATCATGATAAAATAGCATGGAAATAAAATATGTAATTGGGGAAAACCATTAAGCACATGATATGATTTCCATAGTATCCAAGGCATTTCTGCCAAGACTATCATAGTAGAAAACGTCCATTACTGAACTAGGTATACTTGCCAATCCATCCCTGAATTAATGATCCAGATTTAATTTCCATTCCAAATATTTTATCTCATGTGATAATAATATTTACCCAAAACATTGGATGGAGATATAGGTCCCACCCATCTCATAATGAAACCAATATTATGTGTTCCCCAAAATCATAAATCATACATCATAGCATAATCCATGTTATAAAAAATGTGATTCTTAAACATCATTACATCATAAAATAATTCATATATGATTAAAGGAATTCATAAAAATAATTCCATCAAAACATAATAAAATCAATGTAATAATAGGTATTGAAATAGAACCATATATTATCTTATATAGAAAATAGTTTTGATAAAACACATGAACTCTATTCTTGAGGAAAATATCATTTCTACTTCAAAAATATTTTTCCATTATTAACATGTCATACAATTTAAAACTAAAATAAGTAAATTGAAAATAAACATGAAATCGTGTAATGTTAGATTCATGGAAATAATGATCATAAAAATACATTAATGTCATATAAGTTAAAAAAACATTGTTCTCATACTTTGGCCAGAAAAATCAAAAAGTATCTCATACTGAAAAAGAAAAAATATTCATTTCATAAATTTTAATCAAAAATAACCAATATATAAGATTGGATTTATACATTTGTAGGAGGATAGAAATAATATTACATACTGAGTAAACATGGATGTGGATGATAAGTATTCCACAATATATTCTAAAGAATAAAAAATCTCGGATAAAATATAGATTGTGAGATTTTCCTTTACCTTAGGTCTGATAAGCATTGTATGTATCTGAACCTCATATATATTGATTTAAATAATGTCATTGAATTGTTCCAGAATCTTAATCATTGTTATAATATCATATACGGTCATATTCTTATCTTGTTATTACTAATTTTTCATTGCTACTTGTTATTCTGGTGTTCCTTGCTTTATGTACTAATCTGTGTTTTGTAGAATAAATTCGTATTCCTCCTTTTAGATTATAGATCAATCATTTACATAATGTTATTAGTGTAATATATATAATATTTATTAATTCAATTCATTTATATAATCTTTATTCATTGAAGATCATGTAGAATGATTCGAATCACATCATGGAGACGGTAGGCCGTACGTACGCATGAGCGATACTATCAATCCCATGATTGTGGAATTGTATTAGAGTGTATGGTGTATATTATTTCAGAATCAATATCACATTCAAATATTCATATATTTTTTTTTCTTCTATCCTGTGGATGCCTAAAATGTCTGTAATTGCTAAATGATGTTTTGAAATGACGAAGCGAATTCTTATTCGGACCTGGAGACCTGGTCCGGAGGGCCCGGAAGTGCTGCGCGAAATAAAGGAAGATGTGTGCGAAAAAAGTTGGCAGCACAAAAGGAGTCCGGGATTCACAAAAGTTCCCCAGTGCCAGCGTGAAATTTCTCGTGCCCGCACCCGCACAGTTCACTTTTTCATGCCGCCGTCTCTGGAAGGTGAAATATCACACTCCTCTTGGATTACAAGACGTTGAAGGCATATATATAGAGAGAGACCTTTTCCAATTTGGGGTTGCGTAATTTCAACAAGCTCTCATGCATGAAATTGGACTTCCATGTGTGAAATAGGACTTCCACCCGCGCACGATGGCCTTTAGGTAATTACCATTCTCAGACAACCTCGCCCCAGGATCCGCCTTTGTGCACAATCCCAACGGCTTATATCAAATTCTAAACACCTCAAGGTTCCTCCCTTGCATGAAATTCCTTCCAGTTGCGTGAAAAATGGTCCAATTGCACGCAATCTCTTTGTTTGTCGTGGCCTTTCCTCAGAGATAGGCCTTTTCTACTCGCACGCAATTCGCTTCCCTCGCACACAATTCACCTGCCCCAATTCCACACTATCCTAGTGTTTTTCACACAAACCATCCCTTTGTGCGTAATCCCAATGACCCCTCACCTTGACTCCCCACAGGCGCCTCCCTACGTAGGCGCCCGATGTCCTCCATACCGGGCATGCATGCCAAGTGTTGTTTTCCCATACGACCTTATAGGATCGTACAAAGTAATATCACGGTCCCTTGGGTGGTGTTTCCCGTTGCGTTGATTTTACTCATGCTCATTCGCATTGGCACGCTAACGGCTATTGCTTTTCGCATAGCCCTTCTAATGTGGACCCCTTGATGGGTCGCACTGCAGCCCCCCTTCACAACGGCCTTACCGATGCCTTCCCTCCCACAAGGGGTTGAGGGTACCGATTATGTAAGTCCTAGGGGTGTGGAGCGATCCCACCTCGTCCGAGCGGCAGGACGTTAAAATGCCAAGCGCCTCGTCCTCAACACATGACGTTAAACTGTGATCTGTTCCTGTGTCTCGCACGCAGGTTCCACATGGCTCAGACATTCTTTACACCGCTTGTCTCCATGGGAATGTAATCTTTCTCACATATAATGATATCCTCCCTCTCAGAGTGGAGTTTTTCCATGGGGGAAGGTCATCCACCCTGGTGTAATCCCCCAACATCTCTTGCGGAAGGTAGCACCCATGCACCTCTGTAGTTCCCCACTGCCAAGGCCAGTGGATGGCGTGATAGGGAACGGTGAATCTCCTTTTTTTGGTCCCAAATCCCTCTCCCTCTGCACTTTTTCACACTTGGGGCCTCCATTATAGAGTATGTCCCGACGCCATGGGCCGCTCAATGCGTAAGCCCCTCTCCACTTCCCACGGACAAAACATTCGCGATGTGATCATCTTGTCCATGTTGCCTCTTGTTTCTCACATGGATCATGACTCATGTGGGCTTAGAGTTAGCATCGACCATGACATCCTCTTATGGGCCACCTCGGAGCGTAATCCCCATCCCAACGAACAATGGGGACATTTATCTATGCCAATGCATTGTATGTAGGAATCCTCCATGAGGATCAAGGCCCCCACCCGGTTGTTCCGAACCCTTCATGTCGGTTCACAAACCTTATGGGACGCCTCAGAGCGTAAGACTCATCCCAACGAACTAGAGGGACTTTGATATGTGCTGAGGCATGGTACATAGGAAGCCTCCACGAGGTTCAACCCCATCACCCGTTCGTTCCGACCCCCTTCACGTCGGTTCACCAGCACCATGGGCCACCTCAGAGCGTAAGCCCTAGATGCCCCCGTCCCATAAGATGTTAAACTGTATTCTCATGTCCACCATGATGTTAAACTGTATATCGTCCAGCATGACGTTAAACTGTCTTCCTTGTCCGGCATGGCGTTAAATTTTCTGCCTCTGAACTACGTGGACTTTGATCCATGATAAGGCATGGTACATAGGAAGCCTCCATGAGGTTCAATCCTACCACTCAGTCGTTCCGACCCCTTTGTATCAGTTCGCAAACCATTTTCTGCCTCCTCAGAGCGTAAGCCCCATATCCACCATTGTTGGCTACCTCAGAGCGTAAGCCCCATATTCATCGTTGTGGTCCACCTCATAGCGTAAGCCCCATACCAATCATTGTGGTCCAACTTAGAGTGTAAGCATTGTATCCATCATTGTACTCCCCCTCAGAGGGTAATCCCCAATATCTATCCACCATGGGCTGCCTCAGAGTGTAATCCCCAAATTCCCCCATCCTGCATGACGTTAAACTGTATACCTGAAGTACGAGGACTTTGATCCATGTCAAGGCATGGTATGTAGGAAGCCTCTACGAGGTTCAATCCCATTCACATCATAATATATTCTTATTCATACCAAGTACACCACATCCCGGTGGTATCATGCCACCTCATTCCACTCCATAGTATCCGGGAAGCCGCCCACGTGCTATCCCCAACATCAGTGTTCCCTTCAGGGGGTTCTTTTATCTGATCCACTCTTAGTGTTCCGATCAGTCCGATCCATCCCCGCTGGACGTTAAACTCACGACATACCCCGTGTTAAACATGGGAAGCTGAGTAAAACATCAGATACATTCCTATGGAATGCAATTCCCCGCGTTCGATATGGGATGCCTCGGGCTTCCATACCCTCGAGAAGCCCAATAATAAGGGACAAAAGATAGACATGCTAATCCCCCAGAATCAAGACACACCAACGACACCACAACGTGACCATTCATTTCTTATATTGTTGCAGCCCTGACCAGAACCCTTGGATCATCTCGACCAAAGAAGCGTAATTAACTTGTATCCATGGAGATATGGAACCGAGAATGATATTCACGGATACGTCTTAAATCGATGAGGGAGACCCAGACTAGGTGACGAGCTCTGAGGAGGAATCCACGTAAGGAAGAACCGAAATCCCATCATCCCGTTTTCGATAAAGAAGAAGATATCCATGAATAAATAATGGATGTCACCCGCCTTTGGAAAGAGGTAATGCAGGGCCACAAGTCGTGCATCCTCCCCTGCCTGACAGATGTGCACGCGTGTCCCGACGGAAAGTGTCGGAAACAGAATATGGTGAACCCCACGTGAATCCATTCTCCTCAAAACGGAGAATGGTGGTGTCAGGGTGTTAGAATATTAGCATGTCACCAGGTTTGGGCACTAGACACCAAGATGTGAAACCCGCCAGGGGTTGGGGTAGTCAGGACGTTGAGCCCTCCGTCCTGCGACGTTGTCCGCATAGATCCCTCTTACCACCTACAGATGACATAATGACACTGGGCTATTGGTTATTGATTTATTTTCATATTAATGTTAATGGGTTTATCTCCCTATATTCCGAAATCAGATTGGTGCATCTAGAGCTCGATCGCCACTTGCCCACCGGCGCAGGAGCAGGGGCAGCACTGACGTGACCACCCCACGTGGTTCCACCATTTCCACAGCTGCTCCGACCGCCGCGATTGTCGGGCGCTCACGCCCCATCTCCCCGTCAGAGATTATCCAACGGAGGATGATCAATGACCTCGTGCGTAGGTATGTGGAGGAAGGGGTCATCCCATGTAGGGACATGGCCCATTTGGATCTTGAGGAAGCTGCGCCTCACCGTCGTTGTCGTCCCCGAGGGCCGTGTAGGGAGCCGCTCCTCCCAACCCCGACATTCAACCATTTAAGGAGTTTATCCCTGGAACTCCTTGACACCTCCCTTCCCTATGTCGATGAGGTAGGGGATGTCCGGGTTCGCCCGATCAGACACCCTCTTCAAGGGTTCTTGGTAAGGGCCCCTGCAAAGCTGCGTCGACACCGTTGCCCGACTCCCTCAGCTGAGGAGCAGGAAATTCATGTGCCCGCACCACCGGCTTCAACCCATCTGACCTGGCGCCATCTTCGGGAATGAGCAGAAGAGGATGCTCGCCCTAGGGCATCAACGTCAAAAACCATTATGGCCCGAGCCACTGCTGACTCCTGTCATCAAACCCCCCACACACGTTAAGCAAGGGCAGTTATATGCCCAACCGGGATCGAGTCCTCGGCCGCCCCACATGATGGTTGGGTCGACTCTCCTGATCGCAGGAATGGGCAATGGCTTCCACGGACCAATACGCGGTACCGCCATCCAGCATGAAGGCCTACATCATGCCACTGTTTGGGAAGGTATGGGTCCTCCCTGCTTCCAACGTTGTACCGGAGGCCTGCCTAGCTGTAACACCACGAATGTTTTTTGAAAAATGTTCTTTTTAATTTCATTGATGTTTTGGGTTTTACGCTACAGTAAAAGGAACCCGCACTACATGCATCCCTGGCTTGGATTGCATTGCACCCAATCACGACCTTCCACGATAGCGTGTGTTGTACGCATTACCGAGTTTTACTAAACAATGATATGTTATTGAAATATTATATAAACTATCTGTTATGAATAGTAATACCCACTTTTTGAAATTTTATAAATTTTATCATTCAAAATGGACTCCATTTTTTGATTCAGATTATCGAAATTAGCCTAGTGTGAATTTTTGTTATTCTTCTAAAAACATTCAATTTTTTATGAATAGTGAAAACAATATGTTACTATTTAAAAACTGACTTTTTATTAAAATTATTATTTATTTAATTTTAAACCTGATACATAATACATATATAAGTTTAGTTTAATTCATTGGAGTCATTTTATAATAATTTTAGGCAAATAAAAATTTTATTGAACTTTTCACCGTCTTTTACGCACCTTCTAGGAGAGTTTGAAATTTTACATAAAACATAATTTTACCACTTCTGTGAGTGGAATTTGGAAAAAACGAGAGATATGGTTAATATCATGGAGTAATATGTGGTTCAATAAGATAAATATAATTTTTGGTGAATTGTAACTTTTTACTTTTATTTTCCACGGTTAAAAGTAAATAGGATAATTAAGGTTAAAAATGATATTATTATTACCTAAAAACAAGTCCCAATTATATTGGATAAGTTTAATTTGACCCAAAACAACTTCAGGAATAAAATATTCCCCTTTAGGTCTACTTGGAATAGATTAGGACATTTATTATTGTGTTATTTAAAGATGAATTAAAATAGTTAAAATCAAAGTTTGATAACTAAAACATTTTTAATATAGGGATATACATAAGATAAATTTGACTATAAATATTAATTAGAATGATAAAACGATTTCCTACATAATGGTATTTTATTTATAATTTTTATACATTGAATTTTTTAATTTATTTATGACACAATGATGATGGAGTAATTACCTTTATTAATGAAATAATAACATAATTGATGTAATAAATAACCAAAAAATGTAAGTTTAGACTTTTTATGAATTCCAAAAATATTATAGGAAAATATGACATGATAGTATTAGTTTAATTAACTTTTTTAGAACTAATCATGCTGTTATGATTTTCAAAAAAATCAAGTACTAAATAGTGTCAAAATTGACATAATATAGTTTTAAAAAAATATTATATTATTAATTGTTATTTTATTCCTAAAAATGTTAGGGTCAGAAAAGTGAAAAAGATAAGGATATATCTATATATATATTAATAATGAACCACTAGGGGTTCGCATGGCTTGTTATAGTAAGAATATTAACCATATATTGTAATAAAACAAAAAGACACGGTAAAAGTTAAATTATTAAACTTAGAGTTAAATATAAATGATAAGGATAAAAAAGTAACCTAAACCTATCTAAAACATATTCGATGAGAAGATTTATAACCATCCCCACCTAAGCTTCTAAATAAATCAATTTGGAGCTATTATAAACCGAATATGACATTATTATAAAATAATATTTTAATTTTTTGTAAGGTGCATCTCTCCTCCCTTATAAAAAAAGGCACCCCTTCCCTCTTCTCTTCACACCCTGTTGAGCCTTGAATCTTGGCCAAACCCTACCAATTCCTCTTCACAACCTCTCTAGTTATATTTTAGATGTTCTGGTCATCTCAAAAGACCAACTCTAGTATACTAAGAAGAAGATTAAAGGAGGTGCGTCAAAGAAGAGGTAATCTCTTCTAACTATTCTTTCAGGTTTATTTCTTCTCCAACTTCTTCTTATTTAGTTGATTCATTATAAAGTAATAACATAATTATTACTTATATACTGATATGTTTTTATAAATATGAAACTATTAGGTCCACAAAGCTGAATACCCTGAGAGGGGGGGTGAATCAGGGTTTGAAAAATTTAAAAATAAAACCCTTTCTGATCTAGTTTCACTGTTAAGAAGAACACTCTTCTCTCTCTTCTATTTCACAATATAAACAGAATGTAAAGCAATCACATGACATAGAAATTTTACTTAGTTCACCGCTAAAGGCTACACCCAAAGAGAATACGCTGACAGATTGTTGGTCGTACCAAATTCCACTACACTTAACTAGCTTTGGATTACAAGGTTTGGGCATAGTCAATCTGTCCCAGGCTCACTGCCTTTAAAATGATTAGGGTAAGATCACTTTTTTCTCAAGGGACACTCCCTGTTTCTCTCTCTTTGGAACACTGCCAATGGAGAGGATCACCTTCTTCCTCTTCCTTCCCTCATTGATCTGGAAAGGATCCACTCATAGTTTATAGACGTGTAGGTCTCTTCATTTGAATGAAGGAATGCATCTTCTTCTATATATATATATATATATGCTCTGTTGAAGTCAAAATTCACCCATAGATGAACCTCTCTTTTCACCAAAGGTACCGAGCGAACTTCTAGCTTCTACACTGCCCGAAAATGCTCCTGCAAAAACAACCATACATGGCGCGCAAGTCTAAGTCGGTGCGCAAGTATCGACACGCAAGTCACAACTGGTGTGCAAGTCTTCCTCAACCATTTGCGCGACTCAAGCTTCTGCAACTCAAATCATGTGTTACTCACTTCCTTACTCACCTAAACTACCTCAGGCACACAACTAACACTCGGTGCGCAACTTCTAACACTGGCGTGCAAGTCCCACTTGCGCGACACACCACCACTTGCGCGACTACCACACCTGCACAACGGGAGCTCTGAATCATCAATATGTTCAACTCCAGTGAAGAATGAAGAGCGGTGGTCCATAATTTATAGGCATTTGGTCACCCCTACAAGACGGCGTGCAAGTCTCTCCTCAGCGCGCAAGTCTCGACGCACAGATCTCTTCTCCTGCATTTCACTTGCTTGACCTAATTCCAAACATGCGGAAACCTCTTTCCTTTTCCATATTTTGATCTTCTGATCATGAAAAACCATAGGTGTGCAAGTTCTCAAGCTTCCAAAGAAATGGTGCGCAAGTCTCTTTCACGTCGTGCAATTCACTTGTGTGACACCACTAATACTTGCATGACATTTGTCCCTTTTCCATATTTTGATGATCTAATCTTGAACATCATATGGCGCGCATGTTTCCAAGCCTTCAAATACACAGCATGCAAGTACCTTTGCCAAAAACCACTTTTCTTCATTTGACAATTTTCATGCCCAAAAATTTGGCAAACACTGGAAAACGACACCACCTTGTATCTGTTCTTTTGTACCGTCTCCAGATCATCCATTACTTTTTTCGATGTTCTTTAATCAAACATAGATCGTTGACCTCCGCTCTTGAACTCGACATTACATCATGATATCCACATTGTCAACAAATTTGTATTTCATTGTTTTGATTTGTCAATAATCACCGCACAGTTGTCCACATTATCAACAAACAAAAGCAGCTAAAAAATGCTTCAATGATACCTTGAGGGATTTTTTACCATCATAAACAACTCCATTTCACCTTCTATCCATCCTATGGAAAATGAAATCACCGAGTGTGTGTACGTACATAATACCGTCTCCACACCGTGGTGTAATCTATTTTTCCACCACCACCTTACATGGAGGGGTATAATGGTGTAAATAATTACTATATATGATTACTAAAACATCATACTGATTCTATGATATTATATATTCCCCTCTTATTCCATTCAATAAATATGGGAATGATATCATCGCTCATTCGTACGTACGGATTACCATCTCCACGACGTGATAAGATTCATTTTCCATGTTTACAATTCAAGAATGATTATAAAGTATATTTAATAATTGATAATGACATATATGACATAATAATGCTAATGGATTTATGTATATATATATGTATGTCATCTACTTAATTCCATTCAAGTAAATAAGGAAAGGAAAACATCGTTCATGCGTACGTACGACCTACCGTCTCTATGAACAGTGTATTTCATTTTATTCATCTATCTATTATATATATATATACTGAATATATATGATATATAAATCACGATTTACATTCTAGAAGGAAGTAAATCATGATATAAGTAGTAATAATATCAAGAACAACAAATCAAAACACATACGTTAAATGAAACGATTCTACCCAAAACGCTGCTTTAACATGGAATTTATAAAAGAACTTGTATTATAAAGTCACAATTGAATCATATATGATATCATAACAATGAATATTATTCCTTAATAAGTCAATAACATAATTATAAACCATTATATAGGATGTCTGGATACATACAAAGCATATCAGATATAAGGGAAGGAATAACTATTCCAATCTCACTCTTATCTGAGATTGTTTATTCGTAAGTATTTAATGGGGTTTTTGTTATCATCCATGTCCCTATTTTATAAAACTGGTTTCATGTATGTTTAATGAAATTTTTAACCATTTTTTAATTTTACCACATGTTATGGAAGGAATCTTACTTTTGTTTACCACATGATGACCTTTTTGAATTTTCCGACAAAAGTACAAGGAGAATGTTATTTTTTACTTGTACGACATGAACGAATTTTTATGATTTAATAAAAACTCATTTTCATGAAGATTCCTATTCAATATTTCATGATTATTATCAAAAAACCCTTTTCATTAAAAATTTATTGTAATTTTGTGAAAATAAAATGATTTTGAAGAAGAAAGGATATTTTCCTCAAGAATTTATTTCAAGTGTCTTATCAAAACAATTTTCCATCTAAAATGATATTATTTAATATGTTTATGTTTCAAGTATAATGACTCCATTATTTAAATGGATTGATTATTCTTATAATGAAATTATATCCATTTTTATAAAGATTATTTTATGATGGCATGATGCTTAGTAATCACATTCTATTACATGGGTCATGCTATGATGTATGATTTATGATTTTGTGGCACACGAAAGAATGATTTCATTATGAGATTTTTGGGACCTAAATATCCCTCCAATGCAATGGGTAATGATTTATATATCATGAGATAGACATGGAAGGAATGGTAAGTTAATTTGGTTCAGTAATACAGGACTGGAACGAGGGGTGAACTCGATTCAGAAAGAGACTTTTTTCCACTAAGGTGGTCTTCGCAGCAATGCCTTGGATACTATGGAAATCACATCTTGTGCTTAATGGTTACCACAATAACATGTTTTATTCCTATTCTATTTTATCAAGATTGATGTTCCATTATGATATATGTCTTATGTACTTCCATGATTCATGTCATTGCTCAAGATTTTGATGTTTAGATTTTTTGTTCAAGTTTTTGCATTCAAATGTTTGTGGATAGTTTTATATTCTCTATGATTACCCTTACTGGGCATTTGAGCTCACCCTTTTTTATGTTTTCTTTTCCCCATGATTTTAATAATATTTTTAGGTATAAAAATAATAGGGGAAGATCTTTATGGGAGATTTTGAATATCATTCACTAAGATTAAAAGATTATATTCTGAGTTTCAAAAGACAGTAAAATATTACGGTCCATTGGTGTCTATTTTTTGTTATGTATTAAGTGTTCTGAAAAAGTATTGTAATGTCCATGTACGTCAATATTTGGGTCTCTACAGTTGTAATCAGAGGAAAGGTTTAGTTAAACTTTGTAAACTAGGATGTGAAATCATTAGTGAGATCCCTAGAGATATTTCTAAATAATTTCTAGGGTTGTCTCTAAGGATAAGTATATGTATAGGTTATAGTCCTAGAAATATGGTAACGATTATAGAAATATACCTAAGATGATATATATTTAAGGTAATCCCCATTTATTATGTTGTTTTCCCTAGCATGATTTTCCCTCTCACACTATTATTTTTGGGCTTTTGATGATGGTTGGAACCCGAAGGAAACGTGTTGATCAATGTAATGGACGATCCCATGATTGTCCTCCTAAAAAAACCAAGGTTATGGAAAATGGAGTGAAAAATATTATTGCTATACTTACAGAAGCTATGAATCATTCTGGACTTACAAATGAGAAGATAAGGGAACAATATTCTACTGAGTCCTTTATGAGGAAACATCCACCTTCTTTCAGTGGGTCTTCTGGTCCTCTTGTTGCTGAAAAATGGATCAATACCATGGAAAAGAGATTTTCCATACTTTGTTGTTCAGAACATGATAAATACATTTTGGCTATTTACAATTTATTAGGTGAAGCAGATCAATTGTGGACTCTAATTATGAATACGAGGCCCCGAGATGAAATTGAATCCATTAAATGGGATGAGTTCAAGAACATATTTTTCAATAATTACTTCCCTCGTATTCTTCGAAAAAAGATCGAAAAGGATTTCCTTGAGAATAATAAAAAGGATGATGAATATTTTGGTATATACGAAGAAAATTTAACAAGGCTTTCAATTTATGCATATGGCATTATCATCCAACCTGAAAGTAAAGTTGGTCGATTTTTCAGTGGCATAAAACCAAGTCTTCGAAGGGCATTACCAATAAAAGACTTCAGTAGCTACAAAGAAATTGTGCGTTGTGGTATGAAGGTAGAAATGGAAGTTGGTGTTACATATCCATCTAATGATTTTGACAAAAAAAAAAGATCTAGTTCAAGGATAAATTTCAAAATAATGGTGAAAAGAAGATAAATTTTTCTTTATGCTCAAAGTGTAGAAAAAAGCATGGTGGATATTGTCTTAATGGGACTAGAAAATGATTTAAGAATGAAAAAGAAGGTCATCAAGCAGCTGAGTGTCGAAGTAATGGAAAAAGGGTTTCTAGTGATGTGAATAAAGAAAATACTGTAGAACACACACCATCAACACTTCAATGCTTCATGTGAAAGGAAATGGGGAATTATGCTAATCAATGCCCTAATCCGAGGGTAAATGATGATCAACGTGAGAAACCTATTAAGATAAAGGATAAAGGAATGTCACATGCAATCACTATTAGAAATGTTGATTATGACAACGATGTGATGGAATGATTATGTGTTTATGTAAATGGATTCCAAAATAATGTTGTGGAATCTCATTTATAGTATTTTGGAACATTTGAATATCGATGTAATGGTTTATTGCGGTTTTTGATAATTATATGGTACCGGTAACCATGAAATGTGATTCAAATATTTAGGAAAGCTGATGATATGTGCATAAAAAATGGATAAAGAGAAAATAAATTGTTTGGTAGTATTAATGAGATCATGATGAATATAATGAAAAAGTGATATCATGGATTGAGGATGTAGAATTTTTGGGATTTTGGTATATGGAAAGAGTTACCGTGTGACAGAATTCATGTTTTCACTATGGTTCAAGAGAATACATGATTAAGGTATTAACATGTTTCGAATGTGACGAACAAGATATATAGTATGATATTTGGGGATAAATGATTGTATTCACATGCTTGGTAGATGACATTTCTAGTAATTGTTTTCTCTATAATATGATCTTGGACAGAAGTATTTTGTATAAGCCTGAAGGTTGTAATGAATTAAGATAGAACTAAGATAGTATTTTTATTTTATTTTATTTCAGGAATGTTATTATAATGTTGTTTTAGAAAAAGGGACAACTTGCAGAATGAGAGACAACCTATCGTGTATGAAAAGGTTGTGGGAATCGAACCCACAACTGAAGTGCAGCATGCCTTTATCGCCTACCACTGGCCTACAGGAAGTCCCTGGTTATCATAAACTAGTTTTATTTTATTAAGCAGTATGATAGATGAAGTATAAGTCCATTTTTGGAATCATATATGATTAACCTCAACATCGAGAGACTTATGTATATTTGATAACTTTTTATAACCTTTTGTTTGAGACGTATGGAATGACCCATCATTCTGTCACTTGATCTGCTAAACACCCCATTAATGAAAAATTCAAATTCAATTCTTTAAGAGATAAAGTGAAAATTGTTCCAGGGATGAACAACATTTAGATTATACTGAAATAAAGTAAGTATTTTTTCTAATTCAAACTCATCAACTTTATGGAAATGATATTGAAACCCAAAATTTTGTCCTAGTGCCTTTATATCTGATAAATCATATGGTACCTTAGATCATTACAAATTTGTGGCTTTTTGATTGTTGGATTTTTCATAGCCATGTTCTCTACCACTCACCACCAGAACATGATTGTTAGATTTATCTTCCATATCCATATTTTCACCTATGTTCTCCTATGTGGAAACCCATCGATTAGTTAAATTGGGTAACAATTATGTTTTATACATTAGTTTTAAAAGAAATGTTTTGGTATTCCTTTTTACGATGTGGATTTTTATTAAAGAATCTTTTGAGTTGTAAACCATTTATAACCCCCTAATTTCAAGGGAGAAAAACATTTTAATGGTGGTAGAATGTAACACCCCAAGATTTTATGAAAAATATTCTTTTTAATTTCATTGATGTCTTTGGTTGTACACTACACTAAAAGGATCTTGCACAACAAGCATCCCTGACTTGGATTTCATTACACGCAATCACGACCGTCTATGATAGCGTGTGTTGTACGCAATACCGAGTTCCACTAAACAACAATATGTTATTAAAATATTATATAAACTAGCAGATACGAATAGTAATACAAACATTTTCAAATTTCATAAATTTTATCATTCGAAATGGACTCCATTTTTTGATTCGGAATATCAAAATTAATCTAGGGTGAATATTTGGTATATTTTTGAAAATAATCAATTTTTTATGAATAGTGAAAACATTGGGTTACTATTTAAAAACCGACTTTTTATTCAAATAAATATTTATTTCATTAAAATTTATTTTAGGTGAAAATTGATACATAATACATATATAAGTTCAATGTAATTAATTGGATTCATTTTATAATAATTTTAGACAAATAAAAATTTTATTGAACTTTTCACCGTCTTTTACCCACCTCTAAGGAGAGTTTAAAAATATACATAAAACATAATTTTACCTCTTATGTGAGTGAAATTTTGAAAATCCGAGAGAAAAAGGTTAATATCAAGGTGTAAAATGTGGTTCAATAAGATAAAATAATTTTTGGTGAATAGTAACATTGTACTTTTATTTACCATGGTTAAAAGTAAATAGGTTAATTAAGGGTAAAAATGATAGTCTTAATACCCTAACACACTTCCAAATTCTATTGGATATCTGTAATTCGACGAAAAACAACCTTAGGAATAAAATATTACTCTTTAGGACCACTTGGAATAGATTAGTACATTTATTGTTATTTTATTTAATGAAGAAATAAAATAGTTAAAATAAAAGTCTAATAACTAAAACATTTTTAATATAGGGTTATAAAAGAAGATGAATTAGACTATAAATATTAATTAGAAAGCTAAAAATATATCCTACATAATGGTATTTTATTTATAATTTTTATTCATTAAATAATTTAATTTATTTATGACATAATGATGGTGCAGAAATTACATTATTAATGAAATATTAACATAATTGATGTAATAAATACCCAAATAAATGTTATTTTAGACTTTTTATTAATTAGACTAATTTTCTTGGTTAATATGACATGTTATTATTGATTTAACTAATTTTTTCAAACTAATAATACAGTTATTATTTTTACAAAAATCAAGTACCATATAGTGTCAAAATTTACATAAAATTGTTATTAAAACAAATATTATATTATTAATTTTTATTTTATTCATAAAACTATAAGGTTAATAAATTGACTTAGATAAAGATATATATTAATAATGAACCACTTGGGGTTCGTTTGGCATGTTATAATAAGTTTATTAATGATATAGTATAAGAAAACAAAAAGACACGGTAAAAGTTAAATTATTTAACATAGAGTTAAACCTAAATTATAAGGATACAATAGCGACATAAAATTTCCTAAAACTTATTGTTTGAGATAATTTAGACCCATACCAACCTTATCATTTATATAAATCAATTTGTAGCTTTTAAAAACCGAATATTACTTTATTATAAAATAATATTTTAAGTTTTCCGAATGTGCCTCTCTCCTCCCTTATAAAAAGGGCACCCCTTCCCTCTTCTCTTCACACCCTTTGGAGACTTGATGCTCGGCCTACCCCGGACAATTCCTCTTCTCAACCTCTCTATTTATATCATAAGGGTTCTGGTATTCTCAAAAGACCAACTCTAGTACCCTAAGATGAATTTTAAAAGAGGTTCGTCGAAGAAGAGGTAATATCTTCTAACGGTTAATTCAAGTTTATGTATTCTTAAACTCCTTTTCCATTAGTGGTAATATTATCAAGTAAAAACATCAGTATTACTTATATAATTATATGTTGTTATACATATGAAACAACCCCATTTCACCTTATATCCATCCAATGGAAAATGAAATCACCGTGCGTACGTACGTACGGAATACCGTCTCCACGTCGTGGTGTAATCTGTTTTTCCACCACCACCATACTTGGATGGGTGTAATGGTGTAAAGAATAACTATATATGATTATTATAACATCATACTGATTTGTGATATTATATCATCCACTCCAATTCCATTATATAAATAAGGGAAAGATGTCATCACTTGTGCATACGTATGGATTACTGTCTCCAAAACGCGATGAGATTCATTTTTCATGTGAACAATTCAAGAATGATTATAAAGTTTATATAATAATTGGTAATGAAATATATGACATAATAATTATACTAAATTTATATATATATATATATATATATGTATGTCATCTACATAATTCCTTTCAAGTCAATAAGGAAAGGAAAGAATCGTTCATGCGTACGTACGGCCTACTGTCTCCATGAACGGTGTATATCATTTCATTCATCTATATATTATATATATATATACTGAATATATATGATATATAAATCATGATTTACATTATGGAAGTATTTAAATCAAGATATAAGTAATAATAATATCAAGAACAACAAATTGAAACACGTACGATAAATGAAACGATTTTACCCAAAACGCTGCTTTAACATGGAATTTATAAAAGAACGGGTATTATAAAGTCATAATAGAACCATATATGATATAATAACAATGAATATGATTCTGTAATAAGTCAATAACATTATTTAAATCATTATATAAAAGGATTGGATATATACGAAGTATATCAGACATAAGGTAAGGGATAACTATTCCAATCTCGCTCTTATCCGAGATTTTTTTTTCATAAGTATTTAATGGTGTTTTTGTTATCATCCATGTCCCTATATTACAAAAGTATTTTAATTTTTGTTTAATGGAATTTTTAAACTTTTTTTAATTTTACCACGAGTTATGAAAGGAATCTTACTTCTTTTTACCACATGAGGAACCTTTTGACTTTTCCGACAAAAGTACGAGGAGAATGTAATTTTTGACTTACACAGCGTGAAAGGATTATTACGGTTTCATAACACCTCATTTTCATGAAGCTTCCTCTAAAATATTTCATGAATATTTTCAACAAAACCATTTTTTAAAAACATTTATGGAATTTTCTGAAAAGAAAATGATTTTGAAGATGAAAGGATATTTTACTCAAAAATTCATTTCAAGTGTTTTATCAAAACTCTTTTCCATCTAAAATGACATTATTTAATATGTTTATTTTTCAAGTATAATGTATCAATTATTTATATGGTTTAATTTTTCTTATGATGAAATGATATCCATTTTTTATATGGATTATGTTATGATGGAATGATTTTTAAGAATCCCATTCTATTACATGGGTTATGCTATGATGTATGATTTATGATTTTGTGGAACACGAAATAAAGATTTCATTATGAGAGGGTAGGGACCTATATCTCCCGCCAATGCATTGGGTAATGATTTATATCTCATGAGATACACATGGCTAGAATGGTATGTTAATATGGTTCAATAATACTGGACTAGAATGAGGAGTGAACTTGATTCAGAAAGGGACTTTTTCCACTAAGATGGTCTTGGCAGCAATGCCTTGGCTACTATGGAAATAATATCATGTGATTAATGGTTGCCACAATCACATGTTTTCCCCATGCTATTTTACCATGACTGATGTTACCCTAAGATATATGCCTTACATACTTCCAAGATTCATGTCTTGGATCATGATTTTGATGTTTAGATTTTATGATCAAGTTTTTTCATTCAATTGATTATTGATTGTTTTATGTTCTCTATATTTACCCTTACTGGGGATTTGAGCTCACCCATTATTATGTTCTCTTTTCCCCAGGAATTAAAGAAAGGTTTTAAGTAAGAAAATAAAATGTGACGATCTTTATGGGAGATGTTGAAGTTCTTTCACTTGGATTAGAAGATTATATTTCGAGTTTCCAATGACACTAAACTATTATGGTTCTTTGGTGTTTATTTTTGTTATGTATTATGTATTCCGAAAAAGTAATGTAATGTCCATCTACATCAAGAATTGGGTCTCTACACTAGAGCCACCCTTGCCACAGGTAAGGGGCATCCCCGTGACAGCTACGCTCCGGGTGGGGCTTTTTCTAGTGCCCACTACACTGGGTACGGGGTCACTTCCCCTACCATTGATCGTGAGTATGGATCCCTTGCATATCTGGTCACTCACCCACATGGAGGTCCTCCCCATGTCCCTTTCGACATCTTCCCTGGTGCTCATTACACCCCGGTATACAATCCTCTCCGCCGCAGCAGCACCGCAGCAAGAAGACTTTATGATAGTAATCAGCCATGCCCCGAGGTGCTTCCTGGGGGCTGGAAGGCGGGACATCATCACAATAAGGTAGATGGCAGGGAAGGGCGAAAGAAGATCAAAACAGTCCGTTTCTCGGACTCTGAGGTGGAGTATGAATCGGCGATGGCGCCCTCCCCCCAGTCCCTTGAATCAAGGGCAAGGGTAGGGATGCGGCGCGTCAGCCTCGTACTCCCTGAATGAGAGATCCATATGATCCCCACCACCTTTCGATGGTATATCCAGGAGGATGAGGACCTGGCATACCCCCTTGGATCAAACTTGTAGTCACCATCGGCCTCCCCGGAAGCACCTTCCACGTCGGCCAGAGATGACGATGGCCTTTTTGGGGTTCGACGGCGGAAGAGTTGCGACCTAACACACCCCCATAAAGCACTAACACTGTGACAGGAGGACCACTCTATGGACCATCCTATTATGACGTGGAAACTAGGACACTGAAACCCATGGAGGATGACTTAGGGTTCGGTGGCCAATCGGCCTGCTCGACGTATTCTCTACCAGCCAACCCACTGGCTTGGCGGCCTACCTCAGCACTGCTTCCATTTCCCCAATCACTCCATGTTTATGAGAGGGGATATCAAGGGCCGGATCATAATACTGATCCATGGAGCTTCTGGACCATCCTCACAGTAGGCCACTTCCCTGAGAAGTTTTGGTCGATCGTAGGGTCAGATTTTGATAAACCAGAACCGCTCACCCTGGGAGAGATTGAATTTTTCTGCCAGTCTCTCCTGGTAAATCACTCCACTCTTCACCATCAGCATGTGCCATATCCCGGGAGTCAAGTACACCTTGTGGATAATGGTTAGAAAAGTAGTCGGGTCAACCTGGACATTCTCCCCATGGTTCGCCATCCCGAATCACTTGGTCATCGCAGAGCCCTCCAACAACAATGCATTCAGAGATTTCAAGTACTCCACAAGGTTATGGAGGAGGCCACCCCCCACGCGTACATCTGTGGATTGGGGCAGTACACTGCCCTTAACATCAGTTTGATTAACCGACAGCCCGACTCACTGATCATCTCTGAGGGCATGCCACCATGGGCAGTAGTGGTCTACATGGACGATCTATCAGGAGAAGGGAACAGTCTGGAAATTCTTGATGGGGAATCACCCCTATAGACAAGCTGACACTAGACCCATCAGGAAGGATAACTTGTGGGAATAGGAACCTCCTAGGTCTCCCTGCACCCACTAAGGAATTAACACAAATCCAGAACATCGGCAAAGGTAAAGAGCACGTTGGGGCTGTCGTGCTCGCCGAAACATCTACCTCAGTGCAGGTGGGAGGGGAAGATCCTGAGAAGGTCACGCTGCTCCAATAGCTTGCTGAGTATAAGAGGATGGTCGATGAGCTTCTGGATGAACGCATTGCAGAGCAGCGGCCCTATTACGGTGATCCTAGGCTAGGACAACAAGGGTAGTAACAACTACCCCTCAGTGAGATTCTCCCAAGAAACCTCAATCATGCTATGTTCACTGACATAGGAGAGTTCGGAGCTCATGGTAAGATGGCGCGATATGTTTCGCCAAAACCTCCTGAATAGCATGACCACCCAAGAGACCCCGCTTGGGTTCCTCCCGTAGCCCCAAGAGTCGCTTTACCAGCCACCCCACGAGCTGCTAATCTTGAATAACTGGTTGAATAGCCAGGTAATGTGCTTGTGGTTAGGGGTCCCCATCAGGATAGGAACACACATCAAGACGATCCAATGGAAACACTCATTGCCCGCTTAGAGGTTTTGGAAACGTGGCAGGTGGCGATCCCACTGGATGGCAAGCCATTCCCAGCAAGGGTGGATGATATACCGGCACCTCCGGAATTGGGGAACCCCTCTATCTCATAGTTTAACGGTAAAGGAGACCCACCACAGTACCTGGCCCAATTCAACTCGAGGTGTGGACCAATGTTAGGAACTCCAGTGCAGCAGGAGGCCGCCAAGCTCCATTGCTTTATTCAGACACTAGAAGGGCCACCATTCGTCTAGTAAATTCAGATCTCTATCAGATATGTGAATAGATGGAAGGAACTACGCAGGAAATTCCTCTACCATTTCAGTTCCACAACCCGTAAGACGAATATAGCAGACATCTTCAGGTGAATGTAAAGGCCCGATGAGCGAGTCGCGGACTTCGTCACCCGGGGGAAGGAGATCACATACTCTCTTGACATGACACTAACTTAGGTGAAATTACTAAAAATGTGCATAGAGAACATCAAGGCAGAGCTGGTCCCTTCTATGATCACTTAGAATTACCCCGGAGGGTTCCGGGACTTCTTAGACAGGGCTCAGCAGCTCGAAGAATCCCTGCAACATGCCAGTCAGGCACGCCCGCTACCTCCTGTAATCCCTTCAAGGAGAGCTACCAGAGCTGAGATCACTGATGTGGCCAAGATTGATGCCCCATGTAGAAAGATTAGCTACCCGTGAGGCAATATCTGTAGCCCCAAAGGGGTCCTCCCCCACGGGCATAGAATCTAGCCCAGAAACGACCCCCTCAAAATCAGCAAGAACATCCGTGTAACGCAGTGCCTTCTCCTAGGAGAGATAATCAGGTTCCACCTCCTCTGCATGCTTCTCCGGCCCCTCATCAAGGACAACCTTCTAAGGCCCCCTTTCCAGACAGAATGAATCATACCTACTCATTTGACATGGGTCAGGTCCCCGATTACTTCAGTAGTGCCTTGGAGTAGAGGATTGTGTGACTGCCTGACTGCAGGAAGCCAGAAAAGGTGCATCTCATTGATCACCCTAACTACTGCCCTTATCACAGGACCCTAAGGCACACCATCCATTGATTCTATGTGTTCAAGAACTGGATCCAAGACCAGATTTACAACAATATAATTAGGTTGGGCCCATCCCCAGCACAAGTGGTAGATATCTTTGCGAAATCATATGGCAGTAGCAGTGCCGAGGATGAATGGCAGCAGGATTCGGACCGTGGGTCCACAAAGTATAACGACTGTATGGCCTGAAAGATGTTCACCCATGCCCATGTCATCAACCTTTCATGCCTGAATCAACCATAACCATCAAAAGATATGATTGATACCTTGACATCGTCATCCCAGCTAGCCTCTTCCAAGAAGAGAAATCACCGGCGGCACAAGAAGAATGAATGCGCCCTTCCAATGTCGTTGTCGTCCCGCATTATTGGTGATTTATGCCCCCAAAAATGGGGATCCCTTCGAGACTCTACCCGGTAGTGGATGACTACTCTTGTGACAGTCTGGGGTACGCTTCGGTTAACACCGTAGAGTTGGTAAATCTCTTTTTAACTCTAGACGATGAGGAACACCAGGTGGACCTTCCTAATGTACCTAGTTGTCGCCAACGTCGGCAGATCTGGGGATACATGAATCGATGGGGCACGAACGTTGGCACATTCATCCAAGCCGTGCATGCCACGGAGACTAGAAAGCAGGCCTAGTGCGGGGCTCAGCACATGCGGCTCCTTCATCCGGTGTCGGCAGGTTCACCTCAACCACCATTTTTGTTGGTGGGTCAGGCAGAACCACCTCGGATGTGCCGCGATCTACTCTGCCCTGCCACCAGCCTACCCCAGCCTTCTGGTCCACATCCGGTAGCCACTCTCTGGGTTTTGACTAGTGAACATCGTGATATTCCCAGTACTAGTCATCTGCCAGCCTACCCAGCCGTACCCGTCATGCTTTCAATTGCAAAGCGGCATCCTGTAAGAAAAATCTCGTGTTTAGCCCGAATGTATGATGTTCTAAATGACATGGTCGTCATTTCAATGAGGCTTTCTATCCTTTAGACTCTTCTCCTGTCATTTAAAATGTGTGAGGCGCTCGCCCAGACCCTGAAGAGCCCCCTTAAGTTTGAGATGGAGGTAGCAGCTATAGAAGCCTTCCACGGTGAGGCAATTGGGAACGCTGAATGACAGGTAGTTATCTCATTCCCTGGTTAAGAATAAATCCTCCCCATATAGGGGCACATTCTCCCATTGTACATCACTGGCTAGTTCAATGTCATGGAAGTCCACTATTGTCTTATTGAAACGGGTTCTGGGATTAACCTAAGCCCAACTCGGACACTAAGGAAGCTGGGTCTTTCTGAGGATGATTTAACTCCCTCCGAACTCAGGATCTAGGTGTATGGCACGACCGAGAAAAATCTAGTGAGGAATATTCTCTTTAAGACCTAGTTCGGTGGCCTAAATGCCAGCACCGAATTCATGGTTGTCTCTCTGGACACCGCCTACAACACATTGATGAGAAAATCATGGCTCCACCTCACACGACAATCCCCTTATCGTATCACCAATGCCTCAAATACGCCCTTAATGGACAAGTAGGAATTCTCCAAAGAGATGCGTCTCCTTTTGCCTCTTGTGGAGCCCGTTATCTGTACACCGACTATTACAAGATCAAGGATATGCAGATTCTGGAAGCTGAGGTTGAGCCCGCCACTATCACAAGTGATCTCTGTGCAGGTTTTGAGTATGCCTATGTCTTCCCAATCCATCTGTTGGAGGCCAAAACTCTCGACATGGGGAAGTGTTATGTTTTTTCGGGTAAAAGAAGAAGGTATATTCCCAAGTCCAAGAGATGTCGGGAAATCACCTTGTACTCCTACACCAACCAAACTCGATTGATCTCGGAGCCTCCAACCCCTGTACAGTGTCGGGATGTCAGGATCATGGCATCGACAGTATGTCATACATGTCTCTTCCACTGGGTTGGGATCAACTGGCTCAAGCCGACGTGACAATACTGTTTTGATGTCATCAAACGTATCCCCTTGGGCTGAATGCCAGATGGGATTGGATCAATGACCTTCATCGCTATGATCTAAGTGGAGCATGAATTTCCCGATATGATGACCACTACCACCCAAGATAACACCAGCTTCCCATCAGGGTCTGGTAGCCCCAAAGCAGCTCCCCCCACAAGTGATCCCACATAAGTGGAGAAGAGGACATGGAAGATGTGCCTCCACCTTTGAGGAGGGCGTCTACACCACGGTCGATGAGTTGGTTCAGGTGATCCTCGGTAGCGATTCGGACCTGAGACCCGCATTGGTCAGCGCTGATATGCCCCCTGAGGAGCAGCAATGGTATTTGGAATTCCTCAGACAGTATCGTGATGTGTTCGCTTGGAGTTACAAGGAGGTTCCAGGACTATATCCTCAAGTACATGTCCACCACTTTGGTCTCCTGGAGAAGCATCCTGGGTTCAAGAAGCCTCACTAAAAGATGCACCCTTCTCACGGTGCCATGGTTGAGGCTGAAGTATACAAGCTTATCAAAGCCAAATTCATCAAGGAAGTTCAGTACCCCCAGTGGCAAGCCAACATTGTGCCGGTCAAGAAGAAAAATGGACAGATCAGGGTATATATTGACATTCGCGATCTCAATCACCACTGTCCAAAGGATGATTTCCCCCTTCTAGTGACATAATTGTTGATTGATTCCATGGTAGTGTTCCAAGACCTCTCCTTCTCAGATGGTTATTCCGGGTACAAACGGATCCGAATGGCCCCCATGGACGAGGAGTACACAACCTTTTGGGCACCCCAAGGTACTTTATGTTACTAGGTTATGCCTTTCGTCCTGAAGAATGTGGGTGCCACTTATCAGCGGGCCATGCATCGCATATTCAAGACAGTTCTAGGAACATTGGTGGAATTCTACGTGGATGATCTAGTAGACAAATCTTACCAGTGCTAGGACCATCTTAAGGATCTTGAGAAAGTGTTTGGTTTCCTTCATTCCCACCACCAATAGATGAACATGTTGAAGTGTGCCTTTGGTGTAAACTCCGACCAGTTCTTTGGAATTATTTTCAGGCATCGACGCATCGAGATCGACCCAGGGTAGATCAAGGCCATCAGCCAGATGCCTCCCCCAAGAAATATTCGGTATCTTCGAGGTCTCTAATGTCACATCGCCTACATACGCCGATTCATTGAGAATATGGTTTGAAATTGTAATCCCTTTACCCGGATCATGAAGAAAGGTTCCACCAATGAATGGGAGGAATATTGTCAAACCACCTTTGAAGAAATCAAGCAGAATCTACTCTAGCCTCTAGTCTTGATGACACCCGTCTCCGGGAAGCCATTGGTCCTTTACGTGACTTTGCTGGAATGGTCCCTCAGCACACTTCTCGCCCAGAAGAACAACGAGGGAATAGAGAACAGCCTCTACTACCTTAGCCACATACTCCTCAATGCGGAAATTAGATATTCTCCCATCAAGAAGAGCTACCAGGTGATCGTATTTTCCATATAGAAATTAAGACACTACTGAAGCACCACAAGGTACAGCTGGTCTCTCTGGTAGACCGATTGAACTACATCCTGAACCGACCTATCTTGACTGGACGACTAGCATGGTGGGTTGTGATCCTCCAACATTTTGACATCAGGTTCGTACCTCATAAGTTTATCAAGGGATATCCATTGGAAGACTTTTTAGCTACCCACCCTCCCTCCGCGGATCATTTGTTGGACCTAGGTTCTCTTGATGAGACAATACTCTCAGTCGATCATGACGTCCATGAGGGCATATGAACTTTGACGGTGCCTCCTAGAGCCCCACCGGTATGAGACTCAATAATCCAAGTCTCAACAGAGTGGGATTGGGTATCATCTTCATCACCCCTGAGCAATTTGTCCTACTATATTCATTCCTATTGTCATAGGGCTACACCAACAATGAGGCAGAGTACCATGCCCTCATCAGTGGCCTCAAGCTGGCCCCCATGATCAACGTTCCCCATATCCATATGAAAGGGGACTCCATGCTAGTCATGAAGCAGGTCAATGGTGACTATATTGTTAGAAAGCCATAACTCGTTCCAATGATGGAGTGAACCCTTCATCTAATGGCCCAGTTCCCTTCTCGGCCAGAGTTCGTTCATATTCCCTGATCATAGAATGGTCGAGCAGATACTTTGGCTATCTTGGTCATGTCACATGCTGAGCTCGAAAAGGATGACCTGATTATCCACGTGGCACACTAGAGAGTCATTTCTCCTGTCACCCCAAAGGTTGACCGCAGACCGCGGGAAAACCATCTCACCTCTGGTGCCCCTACGTCAGGAGAACCAGGGACTTCAGATGCAGTGATTGAGATAGTTCTTGATTAGAGGATACCCTCGGTTGAATACCTCCAACACGGTTATCTCCCATCAGACCGGGAAGAGCGCGAGCAAGTATGACACTGCGTGCTACACTTTACCCTTCCTAGCGATCCCATCCTTGAGAAGATCCTTTATAAATGCAAATTTGTTGGTGTTATCCTCTGTTTCCTTCAAGAAGTCGAGATTCCACTGGTCATGCAAGAGGTTAATTATGGTTCCTGTGGCACCCATCGGGCTGGGTCAAAGTTGTGTCACCAGATTTATAGTTTGTGGTACTTCCGGACCTCCATGATCCAGGACTACATTGAGTTTTCCATGAGGTTCCATGCATGCCATGTTCATTCTATCTTTGTGCATCGGCCACCGAAGCCTCTCTACACTACAATGTAATCTTGCCCCCTTGCAGTATGTGGTTTGGATATCGTAGGACCTTACCCACCAGCGACGTCTCACCAATGCCGGTTTATTTTGACCGCATTGGATTTTTTTCCAAGTGGGTAGAGGCAATTCAACGAAGTCAAAGCCCATTCTATCTCTAAATTCGTGAGTTCCAACATCATCTATCGATTTGGAGTACCCCACGCTATCCTCACGGATAACGACACCAACTTCTGAGCGGCCGAGCTGATTAAAATTGAACGCCACGTACAAAATTCTCTCTATCCATACCTCTCACTATCATGCGTAGCTGAGTGTAAAGATCAAGGCATTTAACAAAACCCTATAAAACATTCGTAAAAATATTTTTGGTCAGAACATTAGCATTGGATGGATAAACTCCCCAACTCCCTTTGGTCTTATCGAACGATGACTAGTCATTCCACCTAGATGACCTCGTATACCCGGGTGTAGGGAGCTAAGGCCATCATACCCCTTGAGATTCAGCTGCCCTCATTGTTCACATCGTTCTATGACTGGCAAGCATCAAATAGAGTTTTCGAAATCCGTCTTGTTGAATTGGAAGCGCCGGATGAGAATAGCCTTCGCGCTTTTCACAACCAAGAATGGAATCAGAGCAGGATGACTTGAGATTTTGAAAAAATGGTTATCCTCTACTTTTTCCTTCAAGGTGTCCAGGTACTGGACCTCCGGGCGACAATGATTCCCTGCAAAAAACCACCCATGTTGGAGCTAAAAATGTAGGGACCTTTCACCATACATAATATCTCTCCCAATGGTGTGTACTCCATGGTGACAAGGGATGGTGAGTGTATATCTTTTCCCACCAATGATAAGTTTTTTAAGAAGTATTTTTCCAGACTCTAAGGGGTCACCCACAACCTTAAACTGGTTGATGGTATCGTATGACCCTAAACTGCATCTGGTCCTGCACGTCCTTAAACTGCATTTGGCCCTACATTTGGGCCCCTCCAGTCCCATATGACCCTAAACTACATCTGGCCCAGCACGACCTTAAACTGAATTTGGCCCTACATTTTGGCCACTCTGATCCCTCATGACCATAAACTGCATGTTCGTCCCGCAAGACGTTAAATTACAAGCCAGTCATGCCTCCTTGACCGAGTCTAAGCATCGGGCCCCCGAGCTAGGCTTTCTCCTGCGGGATTGCACGGTGTGGTGTGGGATTATGTCCTCATTCACATCGGGTTAGTTTCTACACCACATACCGCCCTTATTTGAGGTGTCTTCCTATTCTCTTCCTCACTACAAGACGCTAAACTGGAAGCTGGTCAGGCCTTCCTGACCGAGGCCCAGCCTTAAGCCCCCTTGGCCTTCTCGGGTCCCTTATCCCATGCCTAGTGTGTGGTGCGGTGTGGGACCATATTTTCATTCAAGTCGAGTTGACCATCGTGCCATAAACCTACCCTCTCCAGGGAATCTCATTCCCCAACGCTCGTCTTGTATGACGTTAAACTACATGTCGGTCATGCCTCCCTGACTGAGGCTGGCCATGGGCCCCCGGCCCACGCTTTCTCCTATGGGATTGTACGGTGTAGTGTTTCTCGACGTGTCGTACACATTACCAGATGAAATGCTTCTAATCGTCCAACATGACATTAAAATGTTCTTTTATAACCACATGTGGCATGATTTCCATTCTTATGGGATACGTATGACTTCTTGAACGCCTAGGTTTCAGGTCCAGCCCCGTCTCTTGAGAGATCCCACGATCCCCCAGTCACCACGGCCTCTTGGCTTGTCCCTCTCCAAGAGGGGGATATATAGGTGTGGTACAGGGTTTTTTTCACCATGCCACCTTCCCCTGGGAATCCGCCATCTTTAGGCCACTCCCAAACTGAGACCTTCGACCCTTTCTAGTGGTCTGCTAATTAGTTTAGAGTACTCTCGTCTAGGACCTGGAGTAGCAGATTCAACATAGGCATGTTCTTTCCACATTCCAAGCTTCCTGGTCCCCTTCATTCGATCCACCATTATCTTTCACACACGGAGGGACCCCCAAGAATGACCTGGATACAACGCCAATGGGATATCCTACCATCATGGGCCAACTCCCCCAAGGGTTTCAGACAAAAAATTGATACAAATCCCGCATTGAAAATATGGTCGGCAGTTGATGCTCATTTGTTTGTCCACAAGGTTAACATGACAGGATGATGTGTTGTGAACATGGTCAGCAGTAGTCCTCCATCATCATGCTGACTCCTTCAGGCACTGAATGTTGGTTGCATGATTCACATCATGTTCCACCCCATCATTTCAAGGTGGAATCTCGACACCCCTAGCACTAACCCTCTATGTGATTCCACTGGTTAGGCAGACAAAGATGTGTGATAGTGCCTCTTGGGGCTCCCTCGATCTGAGCTCAATGATTATATGCTTGGGTTTTCTCTATGGACCATTCGCATCTTGACCCTCATCCCCATGGGAAACGATGAGTCGCCCAAACACTACGTTTTAGGCCCAGCTCAGCTGGATGATACTATCTCTTACCACCCAATTGTTGGATCTTCGTCGTCTCCTTGGCCTGAGGTTCCTCTCCAGGAATCACGCGTGGTGATGGTATAAGATTATTTCCTCATCTACATCAGGTATACCGTATTGCATCATGCATGTTCCCCTAGGTCTAGGCCATACGACCTTAAATTGTGCTAGTTGGTCCTACCACACGACCATAAACTGTGATTATATCGTCCTGGCCGGACGACGAAAAACGGAACTGCATTGTGATGACCTCTCCATAGGGGACATCACATTGGGTATTGGTGAATTACTATACCATTTTTCAACACCTGTATACGGCTTGATTATTTTGGTGATGCCCAGAGTTTCTACCCTAGGTTGGTCACTCCACAATACAAAAACCATATACCTTTAAGAAAAAACAAGATACATCAAATACTGATTCTTTTGATGTGAGGGATATACCTGGATGCCACTTTCATCCTTTGAGCAGGTACCATGTCGTGTCATTCCACTCTTTCAAGAACAACATACAACATGATCCCCATTCTTATGGTGTACGTTGGAACGCCCATACCTCTTGTCTTTGGTCCCAAAATGAGGTCCGTTAATTCATCATGTCAGTCCCGCCTTTGAGACCTTGACCATAGGACTGGGTGGCGTGGTGAGCAGGACCACATCGTCATTCAATTCGGGTTTGCAATAGCCACACTGCATGCGACCTGTTATAAGAATTACCCCGCATTTGTCCCATCCTGCACGACATTAAAAGGCGCCCCCAAGAACTACGTATGGCTTGATTGTCATCCTTATGAGATACGTAGGAGCGCCCGGGAAATTCCCCACGGGCCCAGCCTAACTTTCTTGCTCAGTCCCTTGACCAAAACACTTCCAAGGAACACATGGAAAGAAGGACCTCGTCCTCATTCACGTCAGTTTTTGTAATCACCTTACCATGCATCTTCCGTACTCTTTACTAATCTGTGGTCCGAGTTCTATGAAAATAAACTAAGACCATTTCTAGAAATATGTATGGCTTGATTTTCATCCTTATGAGATATGTAGGAAAGCCATAACATTTTGTCTTCGGTCTAGCCCTAGCGATTACCAATTCCCATCCCTCCTCACTGTCAGCCCCTTGGCCTGACATCTTGGGGAGTTCTGTAACTACATCATCTACCCCGAATAAGTTCGGGATACCCCATAATGATGTTGGGAAGTGAATGTTATCTCTCTAGAGAGGTCCTGTATAAAAATTGGGATCATTGTGACCAGATTAGTATGTCTGACTAATATGCCTCCACCATAGAGGTGCAATTTTGGGAGTGTTGGATTCTGTTTGAACAAACCACCACTCCACATTCCATGCTTTGTGTGCCCCTTTATTCCAATATTCATCATCTTGCATGTTTTATAGCACCCACTAATAGTATGGATTCTCGAACTGTGGTCCGCCTATTAGAGTGTCGTTTTTCCATGGGGTAAGGGCATCCACCCTAGTGTAACCCCCTAGCCTCTCTTTCGAAAGGTAGCACCCATGCACCTTCGTACTTCCCAACTGCCAAGGCCAGTGGAGGGCGTGATAGGGAATGAGGCATATCATTTGTTCGGTCCCAAATCCATCTCCCTCTATGCTGTTTCGCACTTCGGGACTCCATCCAAGAGTAAGTCCCGACACAATGGGATGCTCAATGCGTAATCCCCTCTCCACTTCTCACGAATGCACCTTTCGCGGCGTGATCACCCGGTCCCTACTGCATCTTGTTTCTCACACCGAGCATGACTCATGTGGGCTTAGAGTGAGCGTCGACCATGACATTCTATTATAAGCCGCCTCAGAGGGTAAGCCCCATACCATCAAACTACGTGGACTTTGATCCGTGCTAAGGCATGGTACGTAGGAATCATCCCCAAGGTTTAAGCACACCACCAAACTGTTCTGACCCCTTTGAGTCGGTTCACCAACCTTATGGGCCTCCTCAGAGCGTACACCCCAAACCGGAAAACTACAAGGACATTGATCCATGTTATGGCATGGTACGTAGGAAGCCTCCACGAGGTTCATGCCCACCACCCGGTTATTCCGACCCCCTTCACGTCGGTTCACCGGCACCATGGGCCGCCTCAGAGCGTATGCCCCAGATGCCCCCTATCCAAAATGATAAAAAATTGTATGCTCCTGTCTAGTATGATGTTAAATTGTATGTCCTCCAACATGACATTAAACTATATACCTTTTCCCGCATGATTTTAAATTTTATGCCTCCGAACTATGTGGACTTTGATCCATGCTAAGGCATGGTACGTAAGAATCCTTCACGAGGTTCAAACCCACCACTAAGTCATTCTGATACCTTCATGTCGGTTCACCAACCACTGTGGGCCTCCTCAGAGTGTAAGCCCCATATCCACCATTCTGGGCCACCTTAGAGTGTAAGCCCCATATCCATCATTGTGGCCCGCCTCAGAGCGTAAGCCCCATATCCATCATTGTGGGCCACCTTAGGGAGTAAGCCCCATATCCATCGTTGTGGGCCACCTTATAGCATAAGCCCCTATATTTATCCACCTTGGGCCGCCTCAGAGTGTAAGCCTCAAATGCCCCCATCCCGAATTAGGTTAAGCTATATTCAAGAACTATGGGGACATTGATCCATGACAAGGAATGGTACGTAAGATGCATCCATTAGGTTCAAGACCCTTCACTTTATCACCCATCCAGATTCTTACCCAGAATGCCACATCCCGATGGGATCATACCACCTCATTCCACTCGTCAGTATCCGGGAGGCCGCCCACGTGATGGCCCCAACATTGGAGTTCCGTTCAAGGGGTTCCTTTAACTGATCAACTCTCAGTGTTCCGATCAGTCTGATCTGTCCCCGATGTACATTAAACTCACGACATACCCTTTGTTAAACATGGGAAGCTGAGGAAAACCTTAGATACATTCTTATGGCATGTAATTCCCCAATTTCGATGTGGGATACCACATGCTTCTATGCCCTCAAGAATCCATATAATAAGGCACAAAAGATCGACATGCTATTCCAACATCGTCAAGACACGCCAAGGATGCATCAACGGGACCATTCTCCACACCGAAGGTTGCTGCCCTGACCAGACCCCTTGGAGAATCTCGACGGGAGCAGCTTAATTAACTGGTGTCCATGAAGATATGGAATTGGGAACGAGATTCAAAAATATATCTTCAATCTATGAGGGAGACCAGGAATAGATGAAGATCCTTGAGGAGCAATCCACGGATGGAAGAACCGACATCCCTTCATCCCGGTTTCGATCAAGGAGCAGACGTCCCTAAACAAAGAACGAATGCCGCCCGCCTATGGAAACTGGGAATGCGGGGCCACACACCATGCATCCTCCCCTACTTGATGGATGTGCACGTGCACCCCAGAGGAATGTGTCAAAAACACATCCTTATACTTATCCAAGTATTTTA
The DNA here is from genome assembly GCA_963277665.1 of Viscum album. Lineage (NCBI taxonomy): Eukaryota > Viridiplantae > Streptophyta > Magnoliopsida > Santalales > Viscaceae > Viscum > Viscum album. The sequence goes on from OY728155.1 coordinate 1,377,313,005, forward strand.
GTGACTAAATAAAAGATTACACCATGACGTGGAGATGGTAATCCATATGTATGCATGCGTTTTGATTTTATTTTTTTCCATATGATGTGTAGAAGATAGAAAATGGTTGTTTAATATTCCTAATAACATATCAGTATAAAATTGATACAAGAGTTATTACTTAATAATGAAACAACACATATAGAGGATGTCGGATAAGAAATAAGTTTGAAAGAATTGTTAAAGAATATTAACTCTTCTTCAACGCGCCTTATCTTAACCACCACTTTGGAAAAAAAATTTGGTATTTCAAGAATACCAAGAATTTTAGTAGGTTTTTAGGGAAGTTTAGAAGTGAAATGGGTTGGGTTTTGACAAATTTGAAAGCACAAAAATTGTGTGAAGTGGAGAGGGAGGATGTGCCGTTTTATAACGGAGGAGATGGGCACATTTGGAAACCAAAAAAATATTAATTTATAATAAATTAAAATCCCACATAAAAACCTCCAAAAATAACTAAATTAGAATATGAGATGAGATTGGGTTGTAATCTCATCAACAAATAAAATTTAGAAATGTTTTAGGTTTATGTTAAACCTTATCATTTTTATTTATCCTTATTTAATCTATTTAATTTTATTTGTGGTAATACTATTCTAAATTATAAATTGTAACAAATATATATTTATATATTGTAAATTTCCCATAATTTGATACTTTATATCCTTTTAGACCATATTATTTTCAATTTGTAATTTTTTAATTCTTCTTGATTTTTAAATAATTTATTAATATTTTATTTTTATAAAATACCAATAGTGTAAATTTAGACACAATTCAATAATTTGAATTTAAATAAAATAAACACAAAGGATATATTGGAAAAAAATATTCAATAGGTTATTAAAATGTTATATGCATCTGTAAAATTCGTCGATAAGAATAATTAGTTCATATAATATTTATTTTAATATTTGTAAAACCATTTTTTTGAAATTTTTCTTAATAAAATGATAAATAAGAACATTTTTTTATAATATTTAATACACTTATTTATTCAATAAAATAATATGATGAATATAATTATAATAGCTTTTATAAGAATATTTTTAGTTGAATTTATCTTCTAAAACACCTAACTTTTAATATGTTATGTTTATATAATTATGAAGGTGACAACTTTGACATCATTTAATATAAAATAATATAAGTGTAATAGTTGCATTTATAAGGATCTAAATGGTCACCAATTCAAACTTTGTTGGATAATGGTTTAAAATTATGTGACCAATAAGTTGTAGTTAGGTTTTTTCGCCTTATATGGGGATTATTTATTTAATAAAGACTATATTTTTGTTTTTTCACTAAATAAATAATTGTTGCATCATTAATGTATAAGCTATTAATGTAAGTATAAATTTCTTAAAAATTACAAATAAATTACCATAATAAATAAAAACATTTTAGATTTAATATTTGTATTTACAAAAAATTTATATTCTTTGTAAATTTATATTAAAAATAATTTAATTATTAAAATTTCAGTGAGATATTTTTCACTTTAATTTATGTAAAATAAATTAATAGGTCTCAATCACATAAAATTGGGTTCTAATAGATATAATTTCGACCCAATTATATTTTTGGATGAGATATAATCATCCATTTAGATTAATAAAAGATCTAGAGTAATTTAATAATATTACTTTTACCCTTAATGTCTTAATTTACCTTTAATTGTGGTTAATAAAAATTACCGTAGTTACTATTCATAATGAACAAAAAAAAGTAGAATATTGACATAATTTGGATATACTGATTCTAAATATGGTATCCATTTTTCCAATTTCAAAAAAATAGAAGTTGAATTAACTAATTTAAAATTAATCCCGTTGTCGAAAAAATTGTGTTTTTAATTAAAGGAATGCAAAATATTGAAATGTTTTTACCTATGAATTCAATGTAAAATTAATGATAATGACATAAATTTTACTAAATGGTGAATATATATTCCATTTATATTTTAAAACCATTTAATATTATAATTTATCTATATAAATTATCTTGATAAAAAATTAGTTTTTAATTACAATTTAACATATTTTTACAATTCATCAAAATATGTACGTTATGAGAAAAATATAAAAAAATTATCCAATGTAAATTTTTTTATTATGATTCACAAGAAGGCTCTATTTTGTATAATTGAACTTATAAACATGTTAAAAGATTGATTCAAAATAGGTGTGCCATCAAATGGTGGCAAGACATAATTTTTAGAAAAATACTTATTTTACCCGAAAAAATTATTTTGTTCTCATACCATGATCTGGAAAATGTGTAAGATGAATGATAATGTTATAAAATTTTGAATGTTGTTAATACTATTCATAATTTATTTTTCATAATAATATTATAATAATATATCATTGTTTAGTGAAACTCGGCATTGTGAACAACACATGCTATTAAGGAAGGTCGCTCTAACGTTCAACACAAGCCAAGAATAGTGTTTGTGTATAATACAAGATAACATGGTGGTGCATATAGTGCAAGATAATCTTGGTGTAGCATACACGACAAGTCATCAAAGTAATTAATAATAACATTTCGAATAAAATCTCGGGGTGTTAAAAAGACTATCTTCAACAAACATGGAACACCCCCTAAGAGTCTATTATAGATTTTTAAGTATATGATTTTAGGATGAGAAGTGAAATGGTGCTTGGTTTGTGTTAATGATGATCAGTATGTGGGGTTGTCTTGGAATGACTCATACACTCATTTATTCATGAATTTCTTTCCTCAAATGTTCAATGTAACATAATTTTTGGTTGCTTATGTATTTCATTTAAGGGGACATCTTAGTGATTGAAATTGTAGCCAGTTTTTCTAATTATTTTTGGATTTAAACATTTCTATAGAGTGATGAGATAGTAATGGTTCATTATTTTGAGGAAGGGAAATGAAATCTGATTCAATGATTGGTTAACAGCTTTTCAAGAATATACGTTTTATGTGATATGGACTAGAATATTAATATAGAGGGGGACATTTCTAATGGAATAATTGCTATAAGGTCTAGTTTATATTCAAGATCCAAAAAAAATAATTGTGTAAATGGTTGTAATATTTTTATTATTCTCATTGGATTGTTCAAAGGTAGGATATTAAAGGACATATATCATTTTATTCATAGTATCAAATGACTCTTCCTACTTTTTATCTTTGTTATATGGTAGAGAATTCATTAAAAAATGAATATGTGTATATATGGATTTTTCCATGGAATAAAATGTGGAATCTATGAAAAAATATAGATCTTTTCATAGTCATCTATTAGAAATTGTAATATAAATGAATTGGGATCAGTTCATAGAGCTGATGTTGTACTACTTGGTGTTATTCGGATTTTTGTTTAGTAGTCATTTCATTATGGTTTTCAAGGTTCCAAATTATATAAAAGGTATTATCGTGGTAATATGCATGGTATCAAATGTTCTATGAACTAGAAAAGAGGCTCAATGATCAGCTGGTTTCATGATAGTGATCAGAATCCTTATATTCATATATAATGACCATAAACCATTTGTGATGCCGTTTTGGTGTCATCCACCCATTCAACCAATTTTTTTATTACAGGTTTTTCATATTCATTTATATCTACCTTTTTTATGTTGATTTTAAAGTTCCTTATTGAGTATCACATTGGGGTTATGTTCATTTATAACCACTAAGGGCACGATCAACGGTTACCTAGTGAATCTCAGAGTGTTATTTGAATAGAAATCTATATAGACCACACCATGACTCCTTATTAGGGATTTTTAATTTAATTGGGATAAATTTAATAGGTTTTTTGACTCAGTTTCATTAACACATCAACACATATCATGAATATGTATCATTAATGTATTTTAAGTGTTTTTTAATACCTGTGATGGATTGTGGGATTTACGAGAAATCAATTCAGGACATGAATAGAATTATATGGGATGATTTTTTTGTAATTATGAGAGATTATGTGATGCATCCATTAACATTACCCTTAGTAGTTTACTAGTTTTATGAGGTCTTTTTGTATAACTTCCTAGGGGTTTTAACAAAGATATAGAGTCAAAGGATCAACTATATTCAATTTTAATGATGTTATTTATCCACTTGATAAAATACCACTATGGTTATTTTATTTAGATTTCCAAGATGGATGATGGTTCTTCTCATTTATTAATGGAAGACTAGAGGATGAACCATGTGATGATCCCAAATCAATATTTATATCCAAGTAATGAGGATATATTTGACCTTTTGAGGGGAGACAAGTTGTTTTATAAGATTAAAATTTGGATGAGTTAACATCATTCGTGTGAGAGACTTATAAAAAATTTACTAATTTCAGAGGATGATATGTCCTATTTTAGTACCTATTGATGTAGTATGTTTTAGTGAATGAAAAAATAATAGATATGGACATAGGGAATCAAGTCATCCATGTTAATTTGAATTTATTCCTGTTAATATTTTTCCATAATATTTTGGTATACCCCTAGTTGAGGTATGATCATACAAAAAAAATTTAGATCGTTTGGAAAATACTATGATTGAATTGACTTTATTCTAAAATAAAATGTATTAGTTTAGTAAATGAGGTTTTCATTCTATGATATGTGATATCATAATTTTGGAAAATTAGTTGACCATAATAAAGATGTGGACATGATTTCATGAGAGAACACCATAACATAATAGAGATTCCTAACATCATGAGATTCAAAAGATACTATATGAGATTGAATAAAAATTTCTGTTATTTTTCATTACATATTATAGATCAAAAGAAAAAGGGGGGAAATGTTTTAGTGGACTGGTATTAATGAGTGATACTTCTAGTAGATAAGGGTATGATTACATTTGTTCCAATTATGATTGTACCTTGTCTTGGTAAAAATTATAAATGGTATAGTAATGAATTATATATCTATATTGGATCCTTTTGATGTTGTGTTTGCATTATATATCCAATTGATATAGGATGTCAATTTTATATAAGTATAATTATATGAATCATGATTTAGAGATTGTTTTTTAAACTCATTGAGGTGTTTGAATGGATGCCTTTTAAAATATTTCATTATGGATTATAAAAAGTATAAGAGCCTAAATCACACATATTCATTATCAAGACCCAACCAAATGAGGCTCGATATGAAACTACCCCAAGGAAAACTCCAATTGGCTTGGGGCTGGAGAATAGCTCCAAAAAGGCATATGACATGCATTGGAGGCATTATCTACAGGTACATCAATGCATGAACATATTTTGAAGCCAGAAATAAGATAAAATTTAAAACAATAGATAATAATTCATGCATTACTCAACAATCCGACAATTGACGTATGCCATACAGTACTGGAAAGAAGAAAAAGAGAAAAAATACAAGCAAAACAAATAAGTGGGAAGTAATGACATGACTTCTATTATAAAGGGGACCTATATCATATGAAACATTCGTATACCTCTCATTAAGTCTACCCGAAATATTCTCCACCATCTCCTTTTCCACCAAGTACTCATCAAAAGTTATTTGGTGTGCATTAGACAATACATGTATAATAAATTCCCATGTAGGGGTGGGTATGAAAATACCCAATAGGAAACCATAAATTAACAAAACATAAATCATAAATAGAATTTGGTTCATCATAGGATATTTTAATAATAATTTGACACAAACAATAAAACATAAAAATATACATAGAAAAGAACCACATCCCCCATGGTTATAATGGATGTGATCCATAGAGTTGTTTCAAGGTTTCAAGGTAATCCTCTACCAAGAGATCTCACAGTATAGTATTTTCTATTCCTGAAGGAAATAATTAGAAATATAACACTTTATGTGGATTCTTTATAATGATGGAACATACCTACCATCTCATATGGCATAAATATTATAAGACATACTAGTCGAGGGGAAAACACTTAATGAGCTATACTGTCATTGGAGACAATCATCCATGAGGTCAGGCTCAATAGGTTTTGATACATGGAATGTCACACTAGAAAATGAAGGGTTTCTTTTGTGATACACACTCCCTCGAACTAATACCCAATATAAAATATCATATCTCGATACACATATAATAAGTTCAATAACCAGAGCTTTCTAACGGGAGACCAGACTTAACTAGAATCATTTCCTCGATAAGGGATTTAATCCCATGTAAATTTTGCTAATTATGGATTACAAACCCCATAAATGAAAATGTAATGAGGAATTTGGATCACGCCATGACTCTAAGGGGATAAAAGTTATATTTCATTGAGTTAGTAGTTGATGTAGTATGAGAAAACACACACTGTAGTAAGGAATTTCTCCCTCTCTACACATATAGTAAAGATTTTATATAAGGGTCACCCTCAATGATAATAATGGGATAAAACAACAAACCCTTAAATAAAATTGACCAAGGGAATTAACTCATATGATACTTGTCTAGGTAATCCAACATAATATCACAACGAAGTGAAGATTTGGTGAAAACGGAACCCTCCCTATCCTCATGGAGTAAATTGATGTATCTAGTGGTATACAATGTTTATCACAATACCTAGATCTACCAGTGACACGTGCACACATTATGTGTAATTTCTTACAATACATAGTAATTCCATAATGTACATGTCATGTAGATTTCAACCTAACACTTAGGGTGTCGTTATTTCCATGCATGTGTATACCAAACCATGACTATGTACTTTTCTGTGTCGGGTTAGAAGGATCTAACCATGTACAACATACTACCCGTGTACTTATAAATTATGTAGCATTTGGGAACACCTTTCTACATTGGCTTATAATACATGTACCCATCGGGGCATCCACCTTTGGTTGTATGACATGTGACTTGGTAAACATAACATGTAACACTACATAGCCTCCTAGGTGTGTTCCCCATTTACATGTTGATATGTTCAAAAAAGGGATTCATGGTGTGTAACATGTGTTATGTGGTGTGTCATCCTTATATATATATTGAATCCCTAGCCCAACACATAAGGGAATACATGGCATGTGTTCATGTGATACATTCCAAGTAGTTATGTCTTTCATAGATCATGTGAATGACATTCACATGTCATTGATCTGGCCTCCACGTCTATTGATTCCTTCAGGAATCATGTCACACATCATGGATCAAATGAAAACTAAACATCCATTCATTGAAGACCTACATCTGGTCATTTTTATTGTTAGAAAAATTCTGTCATTATTCCACATCGGTGTTGCATTGCCAAACATAGAACAACACCACATGATCAATCTATATATTTTATATTGTAGTAGCATACAACAATTTTTTTGTTTAATATGTATCATAAAATAGTGTTAGTAATCATCTATGACAATTACTGAATGTTTAATGATATTTATCTATGTACTCAATAAATCATTGGCCAAAGAATATATTGCAATGATGAACACATGTAGTATGGGGAGAGAAAACATAAAACATAAACCTGAGTAATGAGTATCGAACTATATTCATTTCACCCCTGATCCATCATCGTAGGACGGATGAAATATTATGTATAAATAAACAATGATAAAAGAAAGAATAATAATCCAAAAATACTGAAAATAACCCACACCCTAATTTGACTGATCTGCGAACCAATCCATTAGTCAATTGTTTCAAATTCATCATCGGATAAAATCATTTCTAAATCCACAAATATCAATTCCATCCATTAATTGGATTAGTCATCTATGAAGAACTATCACAAGTTGTTATTTTTGGTGAGGTCCTTAATTTTTTTGGTGCACCGATCACCAACATTTGTTTTGTTAGTGTTTTCCCAAGAAATATGTTACACTGCATCCTCACTCAAATTCTATGGTTATGCAGTCATCCCTTGAATTTTGTAATAGGATTGTTTATAAATGTGATTATTTTTTCAATACTTCATAAAATAAAAATAAATTAATTTAATAATTAACCTATTATTTAAGCATTCCACTATTTTTTCACAAGCACTAAATTCCAACTAATTAGTTTCCATTGTTTTGTTAAAACCTTCATTTTTAACTCAATAGTTCCTTCAGATTTAAGATCGGATCCCCCATTCATGTGTAATTCCACTCTTTTTGGATAATTTCATACACATGTAATTAAAATATTCAATATAAATAAATAAATTATTGTAGTAACATCAGGCCTAAGAATCTCATGTAGCCATAATGCCTACCTCTAGAAATATTCTAAAAAATAATACAAGATATAAAATTGTAAAAACTAGGAAATTAAATTTCGTGTGTGACTTGATCCTTAGATAGATAATTTTGGTTTAATATATTAAATAATTTAACATTGAGATAACATATAACACCACAATGTTTAATTTTTTTCTCGATTCCTTGAGTTAAAAATCATGACTACAAGTATTCTTCAAAGAATTTAACAAGTTGTAGTTCAGACGTCTCATTACTAAGATGAATATTGAAGTACAGTAATGATAAGAATATATCAACCTAATATTTAAATGATAATTTTCCATTTAGTTAATAATATGTTCAATAGTCAATATCGCAACCAATGTCAATCATAATCAAAAGGTGATATATTATAGGTGTATTATAATTTCCATTGGACAACTACAACATAGTCATTTTTTAGTGAGTATGAATATGAGAAACACTATTATGAAATAGAATATGAATTGTTAATATTATTTATGTTTACTTATTTGTAATCGGTTTTGAAAAAAATAGTCATATAATTATAAAAATCATTAAAAAATATAAATTGGTCATTTTTCTAAAAAATATGGTTTTCATTATTTGTAATTATATTCATAAAAAATAAAAAATTATTAATTTTATTAATTGTATTAGATATCTTAAAAATAAATTTTTATATCCACATATTAAATATATATTAGGTTTATGTATTGGGATATTCATGAAAACATTTAATTTAGGCAGAATAGTTGATTTTTTTTAAAAAAAAATTGTCTTTTCTCTTATTTTATTTACAATGAAGCATTCCATATTGGATTTTTATTAAATTAAAACTATTAATATCTGATTGATAATGAAATGATTAATTAAATTATAATGCAAATAATTATTTATTTTGGTATAAAAAAAATTTATGCACAAATTGGAATTTTTTCAAATAGCATCTTCTCATATTATTTTTCCATGTTCTAATTAACATAATTTTTTCCTCTTATAAATTTTGAATACCTTAGTATAGACTCAAAATGACTAATATGAAAGACCAAATGATTTTATAAGTAAATTTTTTTTGTCAACATGATTGGTAAACATGATAAATGTTTAACAACACAATAAAGGATAAAATTAGGTTAAATATTTAAATTAAGTGTTAAATCGTTAATATATGTAAAAAAATATTAATAAAATTAGTATATGAGGATATTATGGGCCTTCTATGATATTTCCTTTACATGTGGTTGAATTTAGAGTCACATTCTTTTAATATGACGTCTCTTTTAGCGTAATAAAAATATATTTCAAAATTTGGTGATTTATCTCAACTATTATAGATTCATGATAATGATTTAGATATAAATAATGTATGGAATATTATTGGTGATTATAAATAAGATAAATAAACTATATTTTGGATATTATTATTTTCCTTTTTTGTGATTATATAGTTACCTTGAATCCATACACATCAATAATGCATCACTTGTGAATACACATAAAAACTATATGTTTGTTGTTTTAAAAATTTTAAACTATAAGTTTTTTTGATAATATACAGTATTTCATGATTTATATTGATAATATTTAATTTTAATTAATTTATATCATTTCTAAAATTATATATATTTTTATTATGACTTTGTCGAAATAAAACTATTTCAATAGTTCAAAAAATGAATTTACAGATATTTAATATTAAATATTATCTTAATATATGAATTCGAAAAAATAATAATCCAACCTAAATTTTATTTAATATTAAAAATTTCATGTTAACCACCTATTATACATTTGGGGACAACTATTAATTTTTAAATTATATTTTTCAACATTCAATCTATGTATTTTAAAAATTCTATTGATATTTTATAGTAAATAAGAACATAATCTATCTTCTTTTAAAAACACATATGATTTCTATTTTCAAATAAATAAGTATAAAAATACTCAAATACTACGAATCTAATCAGATGGTGTAACTATGTTTCAGTTATCTAAAGATGTTAATCTAATTCAAAATTTATCATTTTAATGATCGATTTAAAACTTTTTAATCCTCCTTCACCTTTGTAAATAATGATTAATTATCGTGAAACAATAATTTCCATTCACAATTTTTTAAATGATTATTCCACTTATTTTTTTGAATCATATTAATGATCCATTATTTATGGGGTATTATGTTTTATATCTTATTAAACTATACTCTATAATCTGTTATTTTTCCAAATTTACATTTTTCAATGATATTATATTCAGTTAATTTATAAGGATAAACAATCAATAGTGAATGTAATATCTCAAAATATATAGAAAATAATTGTTTTAGTAATTATATATTTTATTTTCTTAAACTCATGTCATTAATATTATACAATAATACTTAATTATTTTAATTGACATCACTCAATGTTGAGGCTATATATGCACTAAAAAAATATGGTTTTCATACATTTTTCCTCTCATGGGAATTTATAATAACAAATTTTATGATTGATTTTATCATTTATATTAAATTTATTTTATTATTTTGATTATATAATGTTAATTTATTCATTATTGAAATAAATTTAAAAATTAACATACATGGTTATTTTTGACCATTAAAAGTAGGATTGTTGAGTAATTTTTCTAGATGGTTCCAATTTTATGAAATTTATGACTTCCATGAAATCAACATTATCATTGATTTTTTTGGGGTTTTTGAAATAATTTAACAATGTATATTTATAATTATATATAAATTGTACATGATTGGATTTATGAATATGATGATAAAAAAAGACCGATATGAACTATAACAAATTACTAAATGTAAAAGCGTGATAATAAGTGATAATTGTAATGGAATAAGCATGAAATATTTTCTGACTTAATTATAAAATTAAAATAATTTTATTTATTAGGATGTCAGTAGATATACCAGAAAATCTAGTACATAATCATAGTGTTATCCAAACAAATGTTTTTTATAGGTTATATTAATTTTTCACTGACAATTTTATGCAAGGATTGTGTGTGCAATGAATTTTTATTATATTATCTTTTATGTAATATTTTTTATGTGTGATTTCATTTCTTACAGATAATTTATTCTTTATTAAATATTATTTCAATTTTATGGTCATTGTAAGGGTTTATAATTTTTTATTTTTTATCTTTAGAGATATTTCATATTGGGAACCATATTTTTTATATGTTGTACTTAATAGGAGATAAATATTGTTTGAAATAATATTCAATGAAAATTTTGAGATATATAGAACCATATAATGTTATAAATTTTAATGAACCATTATTCAAATGTTACCAAAATTCTTCAGGTTTATGTTATAATCAACCATTTAATAGGTATTGGTAATGGTTGATTATTATCTGAGGAAATAATATTTAATTTCTCTCTTAATCCTCATGTATTTTATTCTAATCCACCAATTTAATATATTTATATGTTATGGATGCATTTTACCCCTATTCGATAATCAAATCCACATAATGATTATATATAATAAAATATTGGCTTATTTATCTATCTTTTATGGGAAAAAAATTCATCTATATACATAATTTTTTTTAATGTATTTTACCTCTATATGAAAATAATTCATTTTAATCAATTTATATTAAATTTCAATTTATACAAAAAAATTATGGAATGTTTATATAGTTTTCTATAAAATACCTTATTGAAATTCTGCCAAATAAACTCAATAGTTTTTTCATATGGATGGATTTTTTCAATAGTAACGTCCATACTTCATGATTTATGTTATTTTACATATTTTGGTAGATTTTATATGTAACATCAAATCCCATTATTCAAGGAATTTTTTAAAGTAAATGATGTTATTTTAATTAAATTGTTTAAATGGGATTCCCATCCATTTATGTATAGTTTTTTATCTAATACACCACATGTTCATAAAGAGGTATAGTTAATTTTTATGATTATATTAGATTAAAATCTTTATATCAATTGTTTTAAAATTATTATTTGAACCACCATAATTTTTTTGAATGTTTTATTTAATTTCCTTTTTGAAACAGTGTTACAATATATTTATAAAACATTTTTTCAATTTTTTCATCAATTTTCATCCCTATATTCTATAATACTAGCCTTTTTTATCATTCAATAATTTCCGATGAATTGATCTTTAACTCATATTCCATTTTTATTATTATCATGGATTTATTCTAGTTGATTTATATTATTGACATAACCATAGTCACATTAACATATATGGTGTAAAAACAAATATTATATAAATATGTTTTTGGTGCTTACCATGAAAAATACATCATTTAGTAATTAGGGAATCAATGGAAATACATAAACTTATAAATTCAACATTGATGAATGTTGACTTCAAATGTAGATTGATTATGTAATGGGAAAATTTTAATATTTATTAATTAAGTTCTCCAATTCAATTTTTTTATTAATTCATGATAAATATGTCTCAATTGATTATACATTTTTATCTTATGTTAAATTAAATTAACTCAGCAAGTGATGGGTGGTTCTGAACATTACATAGCCCCTCGATGAATCAGTAGGTCTCAAGAGAAAAAAACTGTTTATTTGGATTATAACTTATATATTTATTAATAATTAATTTATTCTTTGATAGCATTTTTTATACAATTTCTTCGTCTATGAGTGTGATAACACTATTTCATATGTTTTTATTACCTAGTTTATGATGAAGAGTAATATGAATTATACTTTTATTATTGTATTATTAGTGGATAATTTTATGGGCGTTTTTAATGACATATTATTTATTATTAAATTAATTTTGTATTAAAAAATGGCTCTTATATGATATAGATGTTATTTTTTTATGTATAATGATTTTCAAAATTTTCGAGAGATTTAAACCCAAAATAGTCACTAGTATCTATATTACTCATCAATTTCTATGATTTTTTAATTACAGATAGTTAGAATTGGGTAATTTTCATTATAATCAATACCAGTATGTTCTAATTATATTTTAACACTAAATATGTGTGTACTTGTTTGGGATACTACACGAATGTTTACATTGATTTCATTTCAAAATTCAACTTCAATGTTCAAGAGAGTGAAGTATATTTTTTTTATCAAACACTACTATTAGGGTTTTGATGGATTTTATTTATGGTGGGGGTATACTACATGATTGGCCCAAATATGATGATGGGATCCTCCATGCATGAGGCTGGGAATTAGTCCACTCAAGCATGGATGAGGAGATTATGTGATATTTTTAAACATCATTATGGGATCTTCAACCAGTTCTTACAATGTTGTATATAAAAATCTATCAACAATAATGGTATCTTCTAATAAATAATTATATATAATTGTTTTTCATTTCTTGCTCCACCAATCGACAAGTGTAGGTAGATAATTTTAGGCTTATAAGTTCCCTTTATTAGTTCACAATTCAATTATGAAATGAGATAATGTATAAATGAATTTTTATTGGGTTATCAATTTCACAAAATTTTATCAATATTTCATGGGTTATTTTTGAATAGCTGACAAATGGTGCACACATCCTTCCAATTAGGGAAACTCAGTTCGTTAGATTTCTTGGAAGGTTAAATTTTCAAGATATAAAATATTTATATGGTGTTTCCAGGTTTATTATTTCATATTATGATACTAGATTCTTACCTTTCTTTTGCAATGATCTACAGAATGCGGTTGACACTATGGGTTGTTTTATAATTATAAACCAACTTGAAACCATTGTGTATTCCAAGTGTTCTATATTGATTTTGGAGGAAATGTTTTTGTATTGTGTAATTTATATTATAATATTATGTGAGATTCATGTAACATTATATATGTTCAACTTCAATAATAGTTATCAAACATCAATTCAGATTTAATCCTTGGAGGTCTTTCATGGATGTTTTTGTCTGATATATATTGGTTAGAGGAAGATGATTCCTCTATTATAGGGATTAAAAATGTTCTGAAGATATATGAACATATATAGTTGACATTAAATAATTTATATGTTTTATAGGGAAAATATTTTTAAATTTTTAACCTAAAACATCTTACTTTTGAGTTTGGTTTTGGTTACTGCATCTTCATGAGTGTTATATCCTTTTGTACATGTTTGGATTTAGAGGTACGGGATGAAAATACCAAGGTATGTGTGTCACAATGATATTATTGAGTGGTTCATTATCATTTTATACCAATTATCATTTCCCTCTAGTATTCATTCTATACATTATATATTTTAATTATCCTAGTAAACTGAATACCAGGGTTATCCCACTCATGTGATTACTATCACCATTGTTGAGATAAATACTAATGGATCATTCATGGAATGACCAATTGATATAGTGAAATATGGAGGTAATTTTATGTGTGGAAATATGATACCTATGATATTCATGTAGTGGATCAACTGATGAAATTTGGAGGATACATGGTAGTAGGTGGCATATCTGGGATCCAAGTGTCTAGAGTTATTTATTGGTGACGATTCATGTTGTATCATATTGATGAATTTTTATTTTATTGGTAATTTTTACCAACCTAACAATTATAATGTATTAATTTTTTTTTTGATATTTTTTGACCATTTTATACTTGATGGATTTTAGAAAATTGGGTTGTTGGAAGGGGAACCGGTATTCACTCTCTAATGTTGCCCTTGACTACATCTTAAATTCTATTACTTGTGGATGTCTATTCATCAATGCATTTGCTTCACCCTAGAGGCATTCTCTAGTGTTAGGTACCACTGAATAACATATGTGGCCGGCACTGTATAGTGTCTAGCCACCCCACAATGGGAGACCTAATTATACGCAATATCTACTAAATGGATCATAATGCCATGAATGGTATGGTTAGTTCATGAGAACTCCAAGATCATGTTCATTTGTTCTAACCAAGATAATCTCTTTTTTTATGATCATAGGGGTCATATACAAATTTCTCCCAAACTGTGGAATTACACCATGACAAATAAAATCACAAAATAACTCCCTCTTATGTAGTTTTTTAGTTCAAATATTAAATTATTAAAAATGACAACATTATTATATTTTTTATTTTCATTTACCCCATTTAGTTTTATAAAATACCACCTCTCATATAGTTTCCTTCATCCTCCAAGATAGTTATTGAACACTTTGTCACAAATATTCATATCCTTGGTACTATAGGTTCATTATGAATTGGAATATATCTCTACATTTATTTTTTATCTGAATCTAAGACAAATGTAATAGTTTTACTGGTCATGAATTAATTTTCATGTATTTAGAGATTGTGGAGGAAGCATAAATTCTAATCAACTCATCTAGTGGTTCTATAAGACCGGGATCCTAGTTTTTCATTTTTGGCAGTCTGTATCCTTCTTATTTGATTATATATGTTTTCATGTGATGTGTGGGGTAACATAACTTGATATTATAATGTATAATCCAATAAATAAATCTACTACCATGTGATACATCCATCATCTATCAAAATGACCAATTCTTTATTTCATTATTGTTGAATATCTCAAATCCATATTAAATTCTTTATGAGATAAAAAATGAAATAAAATTTGTAAATTTACTAATGGAATGAAACCACAAGTAACTAAAACTGCTACATGGAACATATTCTCATACTCATAATCATATAAAAAGATCACATCACCAATAATGACTATATATATGAATATAATTTTATAAATTTGATAACTATATTGAATAAAATTTATGAATATATTGAATGATTTTGGAGATATATATAAGGATTTATATTTTTATGTCAAATGAATATTTTATGTATGGTCATTTGTTATATGTTTATTAGACATATGGCCACTACATGTAAAATCATTGGATATATTTTCATTTAATATTACTATATGAAATATTTATATGAAGGTTGTATACTGTTTTGTAACAAATTAAAAACAACACAATAAATATATGATAATTAAATTTGAAATGAAATGAAATGATCATGATTAATTAAAATAATTTCTTATAAAAAATATTTGTCTTCATGAAATACTATTTTAATAGTCATTATTCATAAAAAAATATTTTATGTTATTATTAAATTCAATTAAATAATCAAATAATAATGGATTGATAATGTTTGATTGTTACAATATAAATAATTCTAACTTATTAAAATCATTTCATGTTAGGTGTATTTTTCAAATATTAAGTTTTCTAATAATAGTGTAGTTTTTTCTTATTTTTTTTAATTCATCACATTCAATGAATGAATATAATTAAATTTAATTATTAAATGTATAATAAAATATATTAACACTTATTAAATTAATAATTGTTATTAAATATGATTAAGAACAGTTAATGTTGAAAAAAATCGATTTTATATAAATATTTTCTTTTATTATATTTCATTATTAAATTAAAAATTTATTTTTTTACATTTCAAAAAAATTATTGAATAAATGTAATATAAAATACTAATAATCATGTAAAAATTATTAAAAATTATTATTTTTCTTTTGAAAAATGTTGAATAAGTTTACAAGTTAAAAATTTGGTACCATGTACGAATAAAATTATGAAAAAAGGTATATTAAGTAGTAAACACCTTAAATATCTCAAATAATACTTCTTAATTTCATGGATGAGGTTATTCATGCAACATATCCAATTAATTTCTTCTTTATATTGACTTTCCTTGTAAAAATTCAATTCTTTATATTTTAATAATTGAATATTTGTGATACTGTAACTATAAACTCAACTACAAATAACCCCACCTCTATTGATTCTAAATCAAGAATTTTAGTAGGGACATCTTGAGTCCCAATTTATTTATTCTTTCATCAATCCTTTTTAAACATTTCATAGTCTTTGGTTTTTTGAAGGTCCCATAAATCCAACATTATTATTGAAAATATTTTAAGAATGAGTGATTTCATCTAAGTGTCTAGTTATACACAAAAATTCTCAAATAAATTCTAATATAAACTCATTTAAAGTCCCATGAACTATAATAATTATGTAGAATTAACATCCATTAAATTTTCTAGAATTTTATTTTACATAATCTAACTCAATACTATCACTCATTCAGTAGAATAGAATGTTCTTATTTTGGATGGATAAATCAACTACAGGAATGGTTTTATATAATCTTCACTATTATTAATATGAACAAGTATCAAGATATAATTTATAGAAATATATGACAGTAAATATTATTTTATGTTATAAATATGGTTTTGTAAGGGTGTCACAATAACTTCTTCTTGAAAAATTATTTGAAACAATTTCATCTAAACGTCAATTTTTAGGATCCATATCAATAAATGATGTGAAATAAAAAAAAATAAGTAAATAATTATAAAATAATGATTACAGTACAATTAGTTATATTGTAATTAGTAAATTTCTACAAATTGACAGAGGATTTCATAGACTATATGGTACATGTATGAAGCAACCAAAATTACTAAAATTCAATGATATAATTAATAATTTATAACTATTCTACCATTACTAAATAATTAAAATTATAGTGTGTAAAAGAAAATAATTATGAATAAATATCTGAAATAATTTAATTATATGTTAATGTTAATTATAAATATTTTAATTTGTTTTTATGTATGTTTGAAAAAATGGTAAGGTTTTCTTCTCAAATATAACATTGAAATAATGTGTACTGTCCCTTGCTTGATCAAATAATTAGTGAACCAAAATATTTAGTAACATATCCTCAAGAATTATAAATCATACACTATGAAGTTTTGTCTAGTATAAGGGTTCTATGGTGGTACAATGGAGAGACTATACCATCATAATTATGGTATAACATTATATTATACAAAATAATAAAAAATAGTGAATTATTATAATAAAGAATAAATTGTAAAAATATAATCCATCAAATTAAATAATGAAAAAAATAATCATAAGTATTTTCAAATTCAAATGGGTGATTGCATGATATCGTAAAAAATACGGAATGTAAAGGGAATAAAGTATATGAGATTAATGATATATTATATATTAAAATATAATTTAGGAAATTTTATCTCTAATTAATTCTTAGTAACATGCTCATTGTCTTATTCAAATATAATTTAGGAAATGTTATCTCTAATTACATCTTAGTAACATGCTCATTGTCTTATTCCCCTACTTTATCCTAGTTAAAACAATTATTTAACCATATCAAGGTTCTACTTTTATCCATACCTACATACATGATATTTTTCCAGGTACCAATCAATGGCATAAACAAGGTGCGAGTAAATCATAGTAGGCCATTACCGATAGGTTCTATCAGTATAAAATCCTTGAATAAATTAAGTGTTGTGTATGAATTAATCAATTTAAATGTGTAAATAAATATGTCATTTTGGTTTTGGTTCTTCATGGGACACCCATTCGATACAACCTACTTCAACATAAGTTATGATGTCTCTGAAAAAACTATCTTTTTAAATTTATATTTATAAGACTCGGATGTGATTCATATTAATATGGAATCCATACATTACAATTATCATTTGATATTACCTAAATTTACATGCTTCTATGTTTTATATTTTCTGGGAATTCCATAGTGTATTACCCTAGGTAGTTAATCATAATGATGAAATGATACTCGCTCTCTAGGATATTTCCTAGGTAGTTTCAGTGCTAGACATGAAAGGATACAAAGTTAATAACCATGTAAATCAATAATATCAATCTGATTCCAAGTAGAAAAATCAATGTAATTAAATTTATTTAATTTCAATAAATATAGTTTATCCATTGGTTCCAAGATAGGGAATCCACAACTATAATAAAATGAAAAAATAAACATGTGGTAAGTCGATCAAGATGTGTTAGTGATACATTTAAAGTCCCACAATCTAGCCCAAGGATAACCATTGTTTGTCATATTGTATTTCATAGGGAATGAAACACTATTATTGTAATTGATGGTCTAATACCATATTCAATAATGATATAATAATCACCAAAGATTGCAAAATGAAAAACATATCCATGATTTCATTTTATACTTTAAAATTTTCTATGTGAATTTTTAGTACTATATACCATAAATTAAAATCATTTGGCCATTTAATTAATAATGGAGAATAAACACACATCAATATGTGGTTGAATTTGATATCCTAGGAATAGGTTCCTATCAAGGTATAATGCTATTCCATTGAATGTAATTAAAGCATTTTATTTATAAATCGAATTTGATTCACATCTTGGGATGTTTATTTTCATAACATGAGATAATGTTATTATGAATTTACTATGACAAACCATAAAGGGTGGCCTGCATAGTGGTAGACAATCAGTATTGATGAAATTATGTTTCTTGAACAATCCTAAATAAGTTGATAACAATTTATTAATTTTATAAAGCATTTAAAGTGTGTTAAACAATATTTATGGTAATCATCACAACGATGCATGATATAAACCCCACACATTATGGAAAGGGAGAATGACCACCTACGTTATACTTGTAGTTGACTCCACATCAATTCTCGACCTCTAATATGGATTAAAATGAGAGATTTCATAGAAATATAAAAACTCTAGGTATATAATGAATATTATCATGGATAAATATAATTCCAAACCTATTTATAGTAATTACTAATTGATGAAATATGACTCTTCATCTTTCAATTATATGTTCATCACAATGAATGATTCATTTCTAGAGTCCAAAAAATGAGGCTTAATGAAGCTATAAAATTTAAGGGAGGATCTCTCTACATGTATCCACTGCTGGATGTGATGAAGGATAAGGTTAAATTATAATATAGTTGTAAATAATTGTAAATGGGTGTTTTTAAAAAATTTTGAATGTATAAAAAATTTGTCTACATGGTTGTCCAAACCTTACATCAGCCACGTACAAAATATATTACACTACTAACAATGTGACGCATCCCCTAGAAATATTTTCACAAGGATTGACAACTTGTGTTCACACTTTTTGAATCACCACTCAAACATGTATGAATTTTTTCACATAGGTGTGTGGACTCCCTTTCTCTATTAACCAAAATGTTCTATTCTAAATATGCATCTCTTGGTTAAGACACATGGCTACTACAAACATTGCATCAACTTAACACCCCAATCTGATACCCTATAAATTAGTTCACCAGGATCCTGTCAAACCTTTGACTATGTTGAATCCTATATGGCCTCATTATAAATTCCAATATAGATAAATCATAGTATTTATATATTATTTTAATGGATCTATAATTATATAGAATTATAAAATATTATAACCTCTCCTCTATAGACAAAAAATTTTCTGAGTTTCCCATCCAATAAAAGCTAATCCTCATTTGAGAAAAACACCATCCAATGAGCACATAATATCCCCCTTTCTCCCATGTCTCGTCCTATATACGGAATGACTGAAAATCTTTTTTTTTTTTAAAACAAATTATGGATAAGTGTGAACCCACATAGTACAAAAACCCACCAGCATGCAATCACAAGGAGTCATAGATTGGCTGGGTAAAGAACCATGTCCAGAAACAGTCTGGCTCAAGTCAGAAAAAAACAAGAAAAATGGGAGACAAACCCCAATGTCAGACTACCATTTGTAGAACCACCAACTATATCCCAAAATTCCATGAAAACATCGAGCCTAACCAGTATTGGGTCATGTTTGGAGGAACAATTCAATAAAGGAAGTGGAGGGTAACGAAAATTATATATGAGCTGGGTAAAAGAAAAACCAACAAACCATATGGGAAAAAACAACGACGGAGCGTGGCTGTAGTCAATCCAGAATGCATATCCCCACACGCAGAACAAACGAAGTAGGGTTGATGATGTAGGAGACTTCTTCTAGAGAGTTCCAAATGTGGAACTAGGGGATTTATGAAATGAGAGGCCAAGAGAAACCGACAACCAAAACTTCTAAAGATAATAGATAAACCCGGAACCAGTGGCAGACAAGAATCGTGCCATCGTAGGAGAATGAATGGTGTAGGAGGCTTCTCCGACATGGCTCTCAATAGTTGATACTGACGATGCAAGAAAAATGGACTAAATTTCCCCATATATATTTTTTTAATGACCTATGTTATATATAGGATACTCATAAAAGGATTAATTAACAACCCATTCAACCTCATCTGGTTGAAGGACATGAGATGGGTCTCAAGGATAATGGAGTACCTAAAAAACAAGAAACAAATCATGTATTTCCACATATTTCATAGGCAATAATAACTGATTTTCCAATGTTCCCACCCTCTCTATATTCATAAAAGGTTTGATTAATTGAGGAGATATATTTCCTTGACTCCACGTCTATTGATTCCCAATTCATTGGGAGACATTCAAGAAGGATATTTCCCCCACCTTAATTTTGAATGGTCTACATCACTAATCCACACAGTACAACTTCCTATAATTAGTTGTATCCATATGATTAAACATTATTTATAAATGATATTATGTCTCTTAAATGATATGTGTTCCCAATTGTGCTACATTTTGATCCTATACCCATTACTGTGGTGAATTGAATTGACTACCATATTGGGTCTCATAATAAACAATATGAAATGTACCATGGAATCATTTATTGTAATAAAACATAAATAATGATATTTAGTTCTCTAAATAAAACCAAAATCAAGGATTAAATCTCATGTTTTTTCCTACAATACCTATATCATATTCTTTGTTTGAATGTTGGTATAAGGCTGAGATGTTATACTTAGAAGTACCAATGAACATACTACATTATAAATCCCCTACCAGAACATTTTTGTAAAATTAGATTCCATAATTTACCTAATGGTCCTTAGGAAACTGTGATGTCATATGATGTTAATGATATATATCCCCCTAGACAATCTACAGAAAATGTCCCATAAATAAAAAAGAAATTAGTGACCTTTTTCACCCTCACAACGATCATCTATACTGGATCACTACCTCAAGCTGACATTAGAAAATCTAGAATTGAATCCATAGTGACATCAACCCATTTATATATTGGTATAGGTAATAGTTTTATGAAAACACTATGTCATTAATTCTCAACCATCACCCACAGACATGTGTAAGGCCATGTGGAAAACCACACTATATATATCTTTTTACCAAGACATCTATTTGAGTGACATAAATCACGGTACATCTTGTTATGACCAAGAGGTATTCCAAATGTGTAGGAATGAGATTATTAAATCATTTCCTTTTATGCATTATAAAATTTCTAAACTAGGCCACGAATGTATAGGATCACAACCTCCCTAAAGATCTAACCATATGGTGGGTCCTCACGAAAAATTATCTCCCTTAAAAATAATTACATAGGATAAAAAATATGTCACATTATCACTCTATATATAAGTGAAATGAAAACAAATTACTATGAAAGAAAAGGATTATATTGAGGGTTATGCTCCTCCAGTTTTAACTCTAAAAAACAAAAAATGGAATTCACTACTATAATTATACACTTCTTGTTCATGATCCTATCATCTAAGAGTGTTAGAAACTAACTTAAATTTTCTTATTATATAAGGCAACAAAATAATGGAGTATTATTATTCAACCCATCTTCAATATTTAGGTTCATTTCATGATTAGTGAATATATATTAATGTGTTATATTTTCTATGTACAGAACATAATGCTTTCCCAATATATTAGTCCTACAACACTATAACGCACAAACCACTCTCACTTACTAGACAACATGTATTAGGTAATTACACTCGTGGGCCTCAACTGAAAAGACTTATAAGTAATGAATTGGTCCACATGAGTTATAACACCTCTCAACTAGATTTTGGATGAATAATATTAATTCGTATAGCCTCTTTGATGTTTAGGAAAAATAATTATAGTCACTGAAATAAATCATCCTTTCAACTCCCTAAAGGGTTCCCCACTTGATTTAGACCATTTGAATTTAACAACCATCATTCTAATGTTTATAAAAGTTTTCATACGGCATAATACATACTAGAAAAATAATTGATTCTATATAATTATCACAATGAAATTCAAATTTTAATGACATTATTGGGATACTCCCAAGAATCCAAAACTCTCACCTTCTTTGTAAACATATATACCCATGTATCAAAGATAATTTTATGTAAAAAGTTAATATTATGAATCCAAAACTGTTATTTTTTAATATTTTCCTAAAACATATACTCTCATAGTGTATTCATTATAATTTTAAAATATTGGGCATAACTGCATCACATATAAGAATACATCATGACATCATTCATGAAAACCAAAATGAAATAATCCAGGTATGGGTGAAAACCGAATTAATTTGTCCCCTAAAAACTACCAGTTTATTCATGGGAAAAAATTGTAGGAACATATAATTGTACAACTCATACCTAATACTAAATGTAGTATGAGGTATATCCAATGTCATTAATTGAAAATATTTATAGTCTGAACTCTAATCAATATTCACGAAAACTATATATCCTATGATTTTTTTGATGAGATCATATATGTGATATAATGTGGAATAATTCATAACCATAATCTAATTCAACATCCCATAATACATGACCAACAATTAATTTTGATCCACTATCATATAGGCGAACATCGGGAACTCCAAGGTGAAGTATTATGCCATGTAAAGCCCCCACCTTCCTTATCCATCCATTGTCTATTGATTTTCTAATTTTCATTGGGATACATCCTCTAAAGAGGATTAGATTATAGTTTTTCTCCTATAACCAAATAAACTCTAAAAGATACCTATATCCTAGGATGAATCCTAGAAATGAAAACATGGAAAACATCCCTGAAATGATCCACTATATGAGGTAAATCTATTTGGCATCTTCCAATATCACTTAGAAAATGGATTTTAATATAGTATGAAACACCTCCCATACCATTATACATAAGTAAAAATTGAATTTCACTGACATCACATTCACATTCTTGTATACAATTACCACTCTGATGTTATGTGAATGACACCCTTAATTGATATAAATAATCATGTGAGAAATAGGGTTCCAACCAACAGGTACAATGTATGATGTCAAATCCCTTTATCTCTATGATAAATAGGTTCTATAAGAAATTATTTTCTATTATCTAAATAATAAGTTATCTATATTTGATTATATATTCTGATTATACTCACAACAGAGTATCAAGAGTCATCACTACCAAAAATTACTCAATTTCTAGACCAAGACCATTTTAGAACACAAATTGATATACATGAAATTGAAATATCCTACATTAAAAAATTATATAATAATGTATAAGAGACTATAAATATACATTTAACCATAGATGGAATGACACCATTATCCTGGTGTGTCAAATGTGCTGCATATGTCTAGCCCAATCCAAAACCCTAAACTAATATGTATCTTTTTTGGGAACAGTTTTCTATTATCATTTTTGTCAAGAGTCTATCTCCATCATCGCTGAACACATCATTATCCAGAGGTGTTTTCAGTGTTCCATCTCCCATCCTATCATTGATTTTATAATCTCTCTCTCGATCCTAATGTCATTATGGGCCCCCTCACTGGTTATATGAGTGGAGGGTCTGCAAAATCTCTAATGAGAAAGAATATTTATACAAGGAAAACACTCAATTTGGTCTGTACTATAATGGAGCAACATGTTTCCTAGTTATTATCCTTGATGCTATGTCACATGGCTACCTAGGAATGCACTCTAAATACAACATATTCTATAAGAATGTTCAAACATGATTCTTCTCAGTGATCAATGAACTTTCTCTCCCCTTTATATTGTACTGAATTCCCATATCCCAAAACAAAATAATCCCTTAGGTTAAACTCTATGATGAGATACTATTTAACTATCTCATATATGGTGTTCAAGGAAAACAAAATTACCAGATATTAGATAGAATAGATGATTTCATCCTCAAATCTACTAACCCAGGACAATTCGTCATGAATGATAGAATGGATTAAATGTTGATACTCTATGAAATGATCATTATACTCAAAAATTTGTAAATTTCCTTACACTAGGTATATAAATTTTTAGCATTTCCCATAAAAAATATATAATGACTGAAATAATCATATAAGGAAATCATTAAATCAAACTATATGATACCTGAAGACATGTCAAATAGGGTATGAAATTTCCACCATATCTTGGTTAAAACTCTATAAAAATATTTTACAAGAATGACCCTCCATTAAAGAATCATATTTATATAATCAACGATGTATAACAAGACCTCTATCCATTAATCAGAAGCCTATAAATATAATTTTTCACAAAAGTAGGAGGTTGTTGCTACTTAATAGTTTCCATATCACTATGAAAAATATGTTAGTAGTGGAACTATTTTTGCTTTATTAAACTATCTATTGCATGATCTCTTGAATTTGGGCATCCTGGCCCAAACATTTAATGACATTATGTATTATAGGTTTCAATTTAGGTGGGTTATGTCCAACCTCTTCCATTACATGGTCATCTCCACATTCTTGGTTCACTACTCCAGCCCATCATGGTGGAATATTTTATAAATTTCAAATGTAAACGTCACAATAGGATCCCACAACAAAAATTATCAGTAATGAAAGAATGGGATATAGAAAAGACTTCCTATATAATATTAAACATCCATAACTTCATTCTCCTCAACCTAGGTCTATGAGACACAAAAAATCATACAAGTGACATGAGAAATGATCACAACCCACTACTTTAGAATGCTCAAGTTCTAGGTCACATATATCATATCAAAATTTATGGTATACTAAGTTTCTATTGCATTTAATAAATGAAAATGATAATTACATTACAATTTAAATCCACATAAAACAGAACCCATTTCATTTACTTTTTTTAGGAATCAATAATCACATTTCCATATATATATATATATATATTATGATCTATTTAGATGAGTCACTATTCTAAATTTTTAAGGTCCTAAATTTGTACGTTTAAATCTACACTTCTTGTAACTATACCCAAATTTTTTTACATATGGTTTATGAATTAAAAAATCTATATATGATTATTAGATTATATAGATCACTATTATCAACATATAGATATTCTAGATTTCTAAATCAAAATTCATCCCCTATTTACCTATAATCAAATAATGTTTCAGTTCATTTGAAAACTATTACATAGCTCAAACATGTGATAAATGGTAAGTTTGGGTTCCATCGTCAAGATATGTGGGACAAATATAAAAGATGATGAAAACACATTAAATAACCAATAATTTATCCATTTTTTTTTAAAAAAACATTAATACAATTTATAGATATATAAATAAATTTTCTACACAATACGTCTTACAAATCACAAAATCAATTAAAAATGGTATAGAAGTTGCACACCATAAAAAAATAATGTTAATATAATGTTTTATTAGAATGTACTTTTTTCCATACCATGAAAATTTTATATAGAATCCATAATAATATTTATAAATGAAATGACTAATGTGAAACACTAAGTGGTGAAAATTATTATACTATAAAAAATAAAAACAATAAGATCAAGTCTCATCATAGGAATATTGGTTATTTTCTAATATGCAGGTTAGTTACTACATAGAAAATGCAGTTTACCAAATTTTAACACATCGTAGTCACATTTCTACCAATCCCAAAAAATTAAGGAAATGAAAATATTGTTTTGACTCCACTGTTTACATCATAATCTTGGTCCACTGATAAGTGGAAAAACCTAGTAGGCCACATGGCCTGAAGGGTGCCTCCCTATAGAGGCATCTGAATAGTAGTAATTATTGATTGTGGAACAGTGGGGAGACTATACATTCAAAATTAAAATATAAAACAATGTTATATAACTAAATAATCCCACAAAATGGAAATAATGAAATTAATAAATGGTGTAATGAAAAACCAATCAAGTAAATAATGACATACAAGAACAATAGTCATTTTATTAATATAAATGGAAATTCCATGATATTATCAAAATTGGGGAATACAAGAAGAATAAGGTTTCATGAAATCAATATATATTCTATAAAAAATAATGAGTATAGAGATAACTCAATGTATAATAGAATCATGGGAACAATCGTAGTCCACTTATCCCATAACCCATATAGTGTATTAAATCATTCTTTTATATAATAGAGATTTACTTTGCTCAAAACTGTAAGGATGAACTCTTTCAAGGTAGCAATCAACAACCCTAAAAGGGTGTGAGTAAATCACAATAGCATTGCAACTATTGGGTCTAACAGTATCCCATTTTTGAATTTTTGGTGTATTATTTATTTAATAGTCAATAAAAATTAGTAAAAAACTTGTTTCACCGAGTTCCTTATTCGGAAACACTCAAATACTACCATCATCATTCAATGAAAAAATTTCTCTAAGAACATTTCATTTGGATGTTATAATTAGATTGTCAATAACTAAGGCATAAAACAAACACATCCATAAATGATGATAGTCATATAATGTACCATAATTTTAATGGAATTTATTTTTTATAAACATGGTGATTTCAATATAGGTGTAAACATTTAAATTTACCTTTAGGGGAAAATGCTACCTGGTACATATGATATGTCTTAATTATCTGCAGGGCTATACTTGAATATATAACAAGGTAATGACTAATATATCCTGTAATACCATCCCTAGTCCCAGGAAAATCATTCGTGTAATTCAATTTATTAAATTTTCCAAAATATAGGGGAATTTTTAGTTTCATTTCATTGAATTCACAATCTTAAGATGAGGTCTAAATCCAAAGTTTTTTATTTAGTTGATAGATTTATCAATAATTCGATTAGTCTCCATTGAATCTATCCAAGTAAAACCATAACAAGATTCAATGAATCAATTAGGGAATTCCACGTGATTAATGTTGTTCATGGTTTATGTACAAATAGTAAAAAAAAAGTGAGTTTTACCAATAGAAAATTACAAACATATAATATATCTGTTGGCAAAAATGATTATTTCCAATAGATATTAAATTCTGTTGATATTAAATATTGGTACCAATATTTATTTTTACCAAAAAAATATATCTGTTTATATTTGTAGATCAATACAAACAAATCTTTGATCAACATTTAAATTTGTTTCTTTCTTATAATAATTCCAACAACTGTTTTACCGATAAATTAATTTTTTGTAATAAATTATTATTACCAACAAATATTTTACTATCATAAAAATATTCTAGCAA
Source organism: Viscum album (assembly GCA_963277665.1). NCBI lineage: Eukaryota > Viridiplantae > Streptophyta > Magnoliopsida > Santalales > Viscaceae > Viscum > Viscum album. The sequence continues at coordinate 1,377,341,432 of OY728155.1, forward strand.
TAAATTAATAATTAATATAAAATATTGTATCAAAAATTGAATATATATATATATATATTACACAATGAAAAAAAATTATTTTGATAACAAATATATATATATATATATATAGCTACATCAAGAAATAAATAATATAAAAAATATTAAATAATGGAAATAAATTATAATGAAACAAAACTATAAAAAATTGATTAAAACACCCATTAATGAGACACCATGTCTCTCGCGATGCTCCTCCCCCAACCCGACCTCCCTTTCCCCTAACCCCCTCCCCCAACCATACCTCCATATTTCCCCCCGGCATTCCTCATGGGCCTCCTCATAGGAACCCCTCAATGTTCCCAGCCAGGGTTCCTTGTGGACATCATCGTGAGAACCCCCACCCTATTCCCTGCCTGTGTCCCCCTCTGATATCATCATGTGA